>CM040124.1:165044042-166499050 GCA_022559845.1 Amorphophallus konjac
TTGCCAACTAAAGTTTCTATGCATCTGTGGAAAATTGCAAACAACTGCCTCCCTACTGATGCTAATGTAAAACGGCTGGGTATATCTCTCTGCTCCAAATGCCTCTACTCCAAGGTCCCTCAAGAAGAAGATGTCAACCATTTATTTATCTCCAGTGATAATGCTATTTTTGTCTAGTCCTCTATCTGGAACATGGGTCTGCAGATTGATGGTAATCAAGCTAGATTTTTTATACTGAACTCCATGATTAACCTGAAACCTAAATCTTTATATGGGCAGTTTACCCTGGCTGCTATTGGATTTGGTATGTTGGAATTGTGGCCTGCCAGAAACTCTGCTAAATATGAAGGGAAACATGTCTCAAAGCAAAGCATACTGTATAAAACTATTATGCAGGCCAAGAAGATATGTGAAATTGTTGGTTTATGTGAAGACAATCTCAATAGGAGGACTGTTCTGGACAATTTTGGGCTTAAGACCAATGGCACTGTAAGATCTCCTCCTAAAATTATTAAGTGGATGTTGTTGACGCCCGTTTTATGACCAATAAGTTGGGTCATCTCCTTGTTCATTCTACATGATGCTCCGAGTAATTCATTCTTCATTGAGCCCCCATGATTGATTTGGAGCCTATTTCTTGGGTATTGACTCATTGATTGGATATGGCTTTTTGTGGCATTTGATTTGACTAAGGCTTAGTGATGGGGACATCGAGACAAGACCGTCCGCATTTTGTTTGCATTTATGTCTTTCATCTTTGTATGTATACCCTTGTGTTATATGGGTACGCAATTGTAAGTCTTAGTGGATTTATATGTAAAATTCCCGTAGGCCCAAGCAAGGGGACCCTCACCCCTTTCCCATTGGTCCACCTAGACCATGTGGGGCTGGTCAACCATCCTAGGTGGCCATCTAGAAGGTTGGAATGCCAATTGACCACATGGTAGACAAGTGGTTAAAAAATTCAAAAGTAGGTTACCTACCTTTCCTACCGTGTTCCCCCATTAGAATTAATTAGGAATTTCATTTTTTTTATTTTATTTGGATCAAATATGAAGTCCCTTAAATGCCCCTCTAGATCCTAGATCTAAGGGTATTCATGGTCTTTTTTTATTTATTATATAAGTCATGTATTTCTATTATTCTAGAATTAATGAAAGTGAAAAAATCATTGTGCAAGAACCCCTCTCTTGGAGAATTTCGACCTCTCCTCTCTCTCCCCCTGGTTTCTTCATCCCCAACCCCCATTCTAGAGTGATATCTCCTTCCCCCTACCTCCGGTGATCATCGGTGCCGCCGCCGCCGCCGTTCGTGCCGCCATCACGCCGCCGCGGAGCCACCTTCGGTGTTCTGTCCATCCTGGATAGAGGCTTCTTGTCCAAATATCTGCTCTCCACCACATGATGATCTCAAGTTACCATTTTTATGGTGTGTTCTTCCCTTGTATCCCAAGCTCCACCTAAATTTTCACGCCCAAATTCCATCATTTAGTAATTTCCCATTTTCGTGCATCTTTCATTCCTAGTTCTATTTTGTCTCTGTCTACAGTGACAGTAGCCTTGTGTTTCTCACCTCCAGACATCTTTTTGATTTGTCCAAACCCTCTTAATTTTACTGGGAGTTCTGTCTATCACCCCCTACATCCACAAATTTTCTTAATTTTTTATCAGCCTTCTATCTATTTTTAGAAATTCGCGTTCTTCCTCAGCTATAGTGTTGTCAGTCAGATCCCAGATCCGACCACCCTCCACTTCCAAAATCAGAACAAATCACCACCATCTCCAAATCCAGATCCAAAAATAGTCCTGGTTTCGTAACTTGAGTTCCCACAACGTTTCTGAAGAACACAACCCCAGATTCGGACGTCTACCTCGCGGTCAAAGGCAATCCACAGGAACGTTCTCTGCTGACCTGAGATTTTAGGAACTGTACAATAGGAACTTGGAAATTCTATAAGTCTAGATCCGTGCATATCTAGGACAGATCTCTAGGCCCATATTGAATGATTTGAAGTTAGCTTTCCAGCGGCACCAGTCTCGTGTCTATCCGACATCGGGGCTGATCGCAGCGCCCGTTCTCGTCGAGACGCGCGCTGAAAACCAGAAGTTGCAGCCCGTGGCCGGTTATTTCGACCGGTGCCGATCGGAGCCACCCGGCCTCCGGCCGGTGAATCAGCGCGCCCCCACTCCAGGGAGCGCCCTTCCAGGCATCCTCCACTACAGCGGTGCCATCGGGTCCCACACGGCCCCTCCGGACAGTACGTGGGCCCCACCGTCACGTGTTCGGGTGTTGCCGAAACAGCGCGAGAAGCCGCCCGTCAACCCGAATTCGGTCCTCCCGGACCCCATTGTGTAGCCCTTTACCTCCCTGCGTGGAGTGAGCGATATTTCATTACTGTCATCATTGTGTAATATTTATCCCGGGAGTACGAGTTTCGGTCGGGTCCATCGTCCCCACGTCGAGCGCATAGAGGTATCGTTTTCGCTCCCTTCTCGGCATTTTGCTTACTTCATATATATTTGTTTATGCCGCTACTAGAGAGCATGTGTAGGGATATCTAGCTCGCTTTATCTATTCATTATCGCTGTTGCGAGAGAGTGCGAGACCGTCCCGTGACCCGATCCGGGCATAAAAGAGAGCCGATCACCCTAGCTCATTGCCGGTTTCTCAACCGCGCACATCCGACGCTTCCCTCATTAAGGGGCAGTCACGAGCTTGTCGTGTCCGTGGTCTCGTCCCTCATCACTTAGCAAAAACCTTCATTTCTTCTTTTGAACTCTATTGATAATAACGGTCTGCTCCAGGAGCGTTGTTTCTTTATAACGGATGGGTCCTGGGCCGTTACTCTTTGAAGAGTCCTAAGGCTTAAGGTCTCATTTCAATCTTTATCTTTTGGCTTACACGTTGATAATAACGGTCTGTCGTGCAGCCGTTGTTTCATTGTGACGCCCCATGCCTTGGCCGTTGCTTTCTTCACAGAGTCCTATTGCTTTGACCTTCTTCCTGTTGATCTTATCTCTTTGGGATAAGGTTGAAAGTAACAGACGATCCTTGGTGCGTTTTTTCCAAGTGGCGATCTGTCGTGCAGCCGTTACTTCCTTCAGAGAGTCCTGGCAGTTCAGACCTTTTCTCTGCTACTCCGTGGTCGAGATAAGAACTTGGATTGATGATATCTCTTCCAAATCTGATCCTCAGGACCTTCTATTTGATTCTTTGGACTCTTGGTGATATTATCTTCAAGGATTTGCTAAGAGTTATCCCTTTCTCTTGCCGGATTATCCTCTGTTCGACCTGAGAGTTTGAGGGTCTATAAATAGAACCCTTAACTTCATGGCCAAAGGGGGGAAGATCTGGAGTTTGCGTCGAAGTGCTGCCGCATTCTAGAGTCACGTCTGATCAAGGAGGAGTACTTCTCACGTTCGTTTGCTGCCTGGTGAAGGGAGTATTTGTTCCTTTGGTTCTAAAGTTCATAATTGCATATTGAGTTTCCCTTCAATCTCCCCTTCATCATAAGCATTATTTCTCTCCTTTCTCCACGTTTTTCACCGGTTTTCATCATCTAAACATCCTCCTAATCTTTTAAAACGCCCAGAAGGGTTAAAAAACCAAAACTCCTCTGTATTTCCCTCTCCTTTTGATGATATTTTGTTTATTGAAGAATTGATGATATATTGTCTAAAGGGCTAATTTGGGTTGTTTTATTCTTGTCTTCCACTTCTTTGGCAGGTTTACAGGTTCACTAGGGCGAGGCCCAAGTCTTCTAGCCGGCTGGAAGAGTTGGAGTTAAAAGGATCCACACTTTGCTATTGCAGGTATTACGACGGCCTTGTGTAGGCACGTCAGAGTCTTCCAACGGTCTATCGAGTGACTGTCACTTTCAAGTGACGCACGGGGTTCTGCCCGTTACTTCTGGCTGACCTGTAGGTTCTCTTTGGGTTTCCTCTCCCGTGGGCGGGTGCTTCATCCACCAAGTTCCAAGGTATATTCAAGTCCTTGGCTTGTTTTACTTTGGTGGCGATCACGACTTTCCTTGGTATTGGGCATTAGCTTTCTCCTTCATTGCATATCTTTTATTTCCTTACTTGTTTCACCCCTTGCGGTGTGTTTCGATTTACTCTTTGCTCCATGCCCCGGCATGTGTTTTTCCTTTATTCTTTAGCTTAGTTTGATTGAGATAGCATGCCCATGCTACAGCTTGCTTTGGTTGCCTAGGTTCATGATCACATGTTCATAGGTTGAGTGCAGATCTTTTATTATTTGCTTGTAATCTTGCTACATATCATCACTATAACCACCCAAGAAAAGGAGATAGATAAGTAAAATAAAATCAACAGATAATTTTTTGGCGATCACGGTGGGACAACTTGTGCCAATCGTGCTTTTGATTCCTGTTAACCCTGCCATCATCTCTTGTGTTGTTCCCCTCCCGATTTTCTCTTATTTCCTGTTGATCCTGGTTTTCTGAGCGCTCTGACGGCCCTATGTCCACGCGTTGGAGTCCTCTGACGCAGGGGCATTAGACCGCCACATCTGTTCTGCTGAGAGCTTTCACGGTTTTTCCTGTTACTTCTGGTTGATTTTGGCTCTCTAGCTCATTTGACGGTCCTACCTCCCCGCGTTAAATTATTTCTGGCGGTCTGGTCTTCGACCGTTATTTTCTTCTGACGCAGGGTTCCTAGACTGTTATACTCCAGACAGGTACGCCCCAGGTGCATTTATTTCTGCAGTTTCTGCTGTGACTTTTTTGCTTGGGTGATACTTGACTTCCTCCTTACTTTGTTTCAAATCTCCATATCATTGTGTGCATCATTGATTGCTAGATTTTAGGCTAGACCTTGCATGCACTTCGGTGCACATAGGACCATTCATCTTTTCATATCCTAGATTGCATTTTCCTACCTTGGTGTGCGGACCTCTCGTCTCCATATTCCTTGAGGCTGACTAGGAAATCACACCAGAGACCTCCATAAGTCCCCACGAGCCGTGGATTCCTACACGGACGCCGGGCTGGTTGTACCTTTCCCACCCCGTGTCTAGGGTTGCATAGGTGAAGGAGTGATTACACTTAGAGTCAAGCCAAGCCCCATACCCATCTTCTATTAGGAACCCATTGTTGAGAGCACATTTCAATCAATTCACTAAGGTACCAAAGGAGAAATCACAAGAATTGTGTTGCATCATCTTAAAACAACTTGGTTGACTTTGAGTGTCTTCACCTTTTATCACTTACATCATTTTCTAAAAACATTCAAGTTTAGTTACTCATTGTGTGATTGCTTGTGTTGTTTGTTTGCATTTTGTCAAGGTTGTCCGTTGCATGTGGAGTTGTTTTCGTCCGTCCGACTCATCTCCTCAAGTCAATTCCTTCTTCAAATCCTATTCCAATCCTCTTTTCGAGTCTACCATGGCATCCTTTGATCCTCCCCGTTCCCAAGAGGACTCCCTTCCTCAAGGGCTTCTTAAAAACCCTCCCAGGGTTACCCCCTTTTCTTCTGGAGAGGGGACTGCCCCTCTTCTACCCTCCACTTCCATGGAAGGTGGTCAAGCCACCCCTTCTTTCTCCACTCCTTCCGCGGGCTCCGTCCTTCAGATGATGGCCCAATTGGATCCGGCCCAACTCCAAGCTCTTTATCAGGCCATGCAAGGGTCCAACGCATCTCCTTCTACCATCATCCAAAATCAATCCAATCCTTCCATTGTTGGGCTTCCCATTCAGCCCACTCCAATTGATCTCACCCCGGTCCAACCACGGACAATCACTTTCGCGGGCATGGAAACGGGCCAGTCTTCCAATTCGGCCCAACAATCCTTCGATAAGGGAAAGTCGCCCATCCCCACTTTTGTTCAAATGGATCATCACGTATCTACTCCGGTAGCTTCGCAAGTTCTCATGGGCCCTTCCGATTTTTTGCACCATCGGCAAGGGGTGGCTCAAGCCCATTCTAATCTGGGCCAATCTCAGGCCCAATATCCTTCTTATGGGCCCCCCATCTCTACTGTTTATCCCTCCACTCCTGCTTATGGGCTTCCACCTTCTGCCACGATCGTTCCATCTGCTCCTCAAATTTAATCAGCATCCTTCACTACCCCTGCTCCCTCCCGAGAGCAGGACTTGCTTGATAAATGGGCCGCCATGCAGCAACAACTCGATTTCCTCCAGAAGCGGGTTGGCCCGCAATCTTTGGCAGATGTTCCTGTCCCCAACTTTCAGAACATTCGGTTCCCTCCGCAATCGGAACTCCCTAACTACCGCAAGTACGACGGGAACGGCAATCCCTTCATTTATGTGAGGGATTTTCTTTATGAGTCGGTGCAGTTCCAATATGATGATCGCCTTATGGCATACTTATTCCGCCGTTCTTTGGATGGTGTTGCTCTGGAATGGTTCTACTCTTTGCCGCTAGAAGAAGCTAAAAGTTTCAAGGTAGTAAAGGACAAATTTATCCAGCGGTTCCAAGACAGGGTCGGCCCGGAATACTCATTTACAGATCTAGTAGCCGAGAAGATGAAGCCAGATGAGGAGTTCGCCACTTATGCAGACAGGTGGAGACAGATGGCTGCTAGAGTGTCTGGCCACATTCCGGAGGAAGAGAAGGTCAAGCTGCTCATTTCAAATGCTACCTCGACCTTCAGGAACATCCTGGCCATGAATGATATAGCTAACATGCATCAACTCTACAGCCGGGCGCGCTTCATACAAACCCAGTTCAAGGACTCTCCCATACACGCCCTATTTGAAAACCAAAAGCCCAAATATCACAAGAAACCACAAGGGCCGGTTACCGAGGGGGTCCAGACAAACGAACAGGTACAAGTTGTTGCCTTTCCATTCCAAGCCGCACCATTCCGCTTCCCCCAAAACCCCCGCACTCCACAAAATCCCACTCCACAAAACCCTCCACCTGCCTTCACTGCTCCACAAAACGCCTTCATCGCTCCGCAGCAACAACCACCACCTCCGCAATTCCATAATGTCCCTCCACCCACCGGCTATAACAACAATCCAAACAACAAGCGCCCGGCTCCCAAGAGGGCACAATATCCTCCATTGCCAGAGACCCTCACGGATATCTTCTCGGCACTTATGTCGGTGAATGCAATTCAACTTCCTCCGGAACGGCCTAACTGGAACCCAGTCGTTGATCAGACGAAATATTGCATGTTCCATAGGCAACCAGGCCACACTATTGAAGGATGTTATCAGTTCCGGCATCTGGTATACGATCTCCATGAGGGACAGAGAATCGATTGGGCCGCGATGCATCGGGCCATTGTTGAAATCAAGGAGAAAAGAGGGCAGCAGCCGAGGCAGCAGGCACAGCAGCAACAAGCACCGCAGCCGCAGCAGCCACTACCGCAACAGCAACTACAATAGGCTCAGGATCTGGGGATCCATCAAAATCCGATGCCAAATCATCCGCCTGCTCTACAGCAACCTCAGCCGCCTGCACCGGCTCAAGTGAACGTAGTTCAACCCCCGGCTGATGAGGGCATCCCTTGCCCCTCCACATTTTCTCCGGACTCGGATTGTTCGTCGGCAAGCGCCATTATGTTAGTCATGTATTTTTGAGTCTAGTCATGTAATCTTCACATTTTCTTTGAGTCAATATCATGTAATTTTCCCTTTATTTGAGTCATGTACCTAGGTTAGTAAGTCATTTTCCTAAGTATTGTGTCATTAGGTTGGTTTGTTAGGCTATTGGGCCCAATTCATTGGGCTTGGCCCAAGGGCGCCCCTACCCCTTCGGTTATTTGTCATTGAGTCAAATGTCAGGGACTTTTGTAGAAATGTGGGTTGCCTATATATAGGACCCCATTCCCCTCATTTTGAAGTAATGAACAATTGAATGAAAATTGAAATCCACTTCCAAATCCCACTAGATCTCCCTCTCTCTCACTCTCTCTCTCCAAGGGGTCCCTCCCTCTCTCTCTCTCTCCCTCCACCCCAATTTTTGGAATTTTCTCTCTCCTCCCCATTCACCCCTCATTAAGACCCCTCCCCTTCCCCATACACTCATTTAACTCCCCCCCCCCAACCCCAAGGTGGCATCCTCCAATCCACACCCCACCTCCCAACCCCCAACTACCCCACTCTCCTTCCCAAAGCATCCCACCATCTTTCCAATGCTAAATTAGCTTCTCCCAAAGCCCAATTTCGAATTTCCCTCCCATCTCCCACCCCCTTAGCTCCCTTGGTCGCCCAAATCCAACCCCAAACCCAGCCAAGGTCGCCCCCCCACCACCACCCCTCCATTCATACCCATTTCTTTTGCAGGTCAAGCTCTGGTTGCAGGTAGCAGGTTGGCAGTAGTTTGAAGCGGCCACCACGTCCTCCTCCCTACGAATCGGAAGGCCCAAGAGGTACCGTTGGAAGCGTCTTCGAGTCATCTTCGCAACGGTGGTGGTTTTGTTTGGATCCAAGCTCCGAGCTGGCCGTGAGAGCATTTCTCCCCAGACTGTGCGCAGCTTCCCTAGCAGAGCACCTGAGCCGGAGTTGAATCTCTACAGCGGCCAACCTCCTCGGAATCAGGGCAGGCGTTCTTCATCAAAAATCTTCTCCTATGAGTCCTCTTTCATCTCCAAAAGGCAGGGCATCAATCGGCTTTCAGAACCCCTAGTTCCCATTTCCTCGTCCAAGTGCGCAGACTGCTCCTGCGGATCCAAGTTCGTCCTGCACCCACTCATCTGACGACTGCTCTCTTCTCTGACCTCCGATTGCAACTCCGTCAGCTCCTGCTCAAAGCTACTCCGACCACGGAAGCGTCACTGCCAGTCTCGCCTCAATCGGAGTTCAGGAGAGCCCATAACACCTTCTACAACCAACTGCATCTTTTCTGTTTCCATCCGAGGCAGATAGAGGGGTCCTGTTCCAGGCTCTGCCACGATCAGCATAGAATTCCAGAGATCCTCCAAAAATTCAGGCGTCTTCCTCCAAAAGCTAGGAAACTTTTGGGACCAGTATCATCAGGATCGGAGTCCCCTGGAGCCTGTGGCGGTGTCAACACCGACCCCCTATCCAGTGAATCTGCAGACTGGCAGAACCGGCGGAACTCGGAAGTTGGGATTTCTTGCCCAATTCCCCCACCCCGCCTGGCCGGCTTACAGCCCCTCCCTACAAGGAGGTAGTGTTTGTTTGTAATACATTAACCCCCACCCCGAGATCCCCCCCTCCTGCGAGAGGAGTAGTGGTGTAATCTTTCAATTTCAGGGTGAAGCTCCCTCGACGCGGCGTGGGGGTGCATACCCTCGCCTCCCCGCTCGCCCCCATCTCTGGCCGGAGTCAGCGTCTCCACGCCGGCTAGGTGAGCCTCGGTCCCTCTCTTGACTAGTTTAATCACTTGCTTAGCTTAGTGTTATTGCTATTGCTTCGTCGGATGGAGAGTGAGAGCTCGGCCCAAAGTGCTAGTACCGTGAGTGACCATCGCAGGCAAGTTGAGAGTGAATCCATTTAACCCACACCCTTGGTGTGTTGGCCGCCCATGATTTGGGCATCCTAGGCCCATTTGGGGTTCTCCCCAAGCTAGCCAACCTTTAGAGCCTCAAGGTCCCGCCTCGGACCCTCTCCAACATTGCCTAATCGCCATCGGGCACTAGTGTACGCCATACGGGTGAGCTCGCTAGTGTGAGTCCGCCGCTCAAACTTGAATGCTTGGAAAATAGGTCCATAGGTGGTGTCACATCAAGTGGTATCAGAGCAAGTTCACAACTTGTCTCTATCAAGTTAGTCCTAGGGCATGTGATGCGGGACGGACACGGGAGACGACACTATTAGGTGCCACCCCCGGACTCTAGATGAAGATGCGACCAGCAACACACGCTAGGGAGACACTAAGCTCGACACTACGAGCTCCTAGTGGCGAAACGTCGCTAACAGAAGTGGAAGCTCACTCGTCGTCCCAAGCGAGGGAAAGCGCGGACCGTACGCGGTTAAGGAACAGGCGGAGGTCAAGGGTAGTCCGACTCAACTTCTAGACTCGGATCGAGTCACAGGACCTGCTTGCCGTTGGAATCAGACTTCGAGTTCTTCTTTAACGTTGTAGGGAATCACACCACGAAACTGGGACAATTTTTGGAATTAGATTTGGAGGTGGTGGTGATTTGATATGATTTGTGGAGTGACTGGTGGTCGGATCTGGGAACAGGTGGACAGAACTGTAGATGGGAATGAGAACGATTTTTAGAAAATATGAAATGGGCGAACCAGAAATTTAGAAAAATAGTGGATGAATGGGTGGATGGAAGGAAACTCCAGTAAAATTTATGGGACTAACAGAAATCAAAAGACGGACCTAAGACATGAAACACAGGGCAGATATGAATCTGGACAGAACTCTGGCAGAACTGAAATGGAAGGGTGGATGAAAATCAAAAATTATGAAACGGGATCTGAATGACAAACAAAAATTTACGGGATATCCTTGACACCTCTGGAACCTCCAGTAAAATTCCCAGATCGATCTGAGCTCGTGGAGGATGGCTGAATTTCGTGGAAGCTGCGATGGTCGGATGAAGGCAGAACTCCGGCGATCTCGGCGTTGATGCGATGGCGGCTCATGGCGGCGGCGGCGACCGGAATGATAAGGGGAGGAGTCACACCTCCAGAGGGAAGCCTTCACAGCTTCAAGGGGGAGAGGGGGGCGGCCTAGGCCTTTGCTCAAGTAATTTTCCAAGTTCAAATGGCATTAATTCCTCAAAATTGAAAATTACAAGCATATATAGGTCATATGTCTAATCAACCCTCAACCGTTGGATCTAGGGGTGTGAGATGGAGGGCTGGGATAGCATGTGACCATCCACACAAATTAAAATAAAAAAATACAAGGAAGGGGGCGGCCTATTGACTAGAATGGCTAGGGGGACATGGTAGGTGGAAGGTTGGTGGAATTGTTGACCATTTTGGTCCCTTGTCCCCCATGTGGACAATTGACTAGTCCAAGACTTCTAGATGTCCACATAGGATATTGACCAACCCCACATGGGGCCCTATGGCTGAGGTGGATCAATGGGAGGGGCCTGGGGGGCCCGTGGGGCCCACGGGGTCCAAATTGTACATAAGCCCCTCTTACAATCAAAATAGCAAACCGAATATAATGAAATAAACACAAATTACACACACATAAGTCTAACTAAATATGATAAATGGGGAGGCTCAAGGCGGAGTCTCCAGGCTGTCTCCGAGCCAGATGGACGCTGAGGTGGCCCGAGTCGTGCTCCGTGTGCGGTACCGGTGGCTTGGCGTATCACGCCGCTCAACTGCTCGGGTGTCCTCACCAATTCTCCCCGGGTGGGAGAAACTCGACCTTGTCGAGTAAGGGTCTGCATCGCTCCTGTATCGCTCCAGAAGGTCCGGATCAATCCACTGCAACTCGCCATGTGTGATCCATGTGTCCTCGGTAGCAGGCCGTCCTCTCCATCGCACTAGGTATCGCGGGTAGGATCCACTCCTGGTAACTGTCACCTGCTCATCCAGTATATGATCTATATGCTCACGCTGCCGTAACAACGGGGCTGGAGGTGGACACTCAAGTGTGGGATCACTCTCAAGGGGAGGAGATGGCTCGAAAGGCTCACTAGGGATCACCGCTGGGTCCCTATATGCAACTAGATCCGAAACATTAAAAGTAGAGATTATACCATATTCCTCGGGCAAGTCCACAACGTACGCATTGGATCCAACGCGTTTCAACACTCTGAATGGACTGGCTCTGCGAGCTTGCAACTTCTTAACGGTTCCAGATGGAAACCATTCAGGTCTTACCCTGATCATGACATATTCGCCCTCCTGGAACTCTCGGTGGTGTCGGTAGGCATCGGCTAACTCCTTGTACCGTGCATTGCTGGCCTCAACTGTGACGACGGACATCGTCATGCAGACTCCTAACATGATTAGCAAAAGAAAAGAAATACAGGATGCACACACTACCTAACATGCTTAGAAAAAGAAAAGAAACACACGGATGCACACACGACCCTAAACAACCCTACAGTTAGTAAAACCCAATCATATGCAAGGTTGTCCAGGACATCCGAATGTGTACCATGCATGCATTTGACATAACCGGAGGTTAATGTCATGGTGGACTCCTAGACATCCTACGATGCACCAACCATGGACATGGGGTTTGGATGTGGGAAGTCCGGGAGGCTTGGGTGGTTGAGGTGGGCCGGGGGAACCAAAGTCTTCATTACCCCCAAATGACGGTTCGGACCTATTGCCATGTGAAGGTTGCCAGGCCCGAGTAGGAGGGGTGTGATAGTGGACTTCCTTAAAGAGGGGGAATGGAGGTTGTGTGCCAAGGGGCCCATGAAGATAGGGATCGAAGGGATCAAAGAATGTGTGACACCTCGATATGGATTCTCTCATCTCAAGATCCCATGTGTGGAAGTCTAGAAGGTGTTGTTGATCTCCTTCATCCTTGAAGGGAGATGAGACGGTGGGGGTATGATGGTGGACTCTCTCAAAAAGGTGGAGTAAATGTGGTGGGTCACGGGGTCCATAAGAGAATGGGTCGAAGGTATCAAAGAAGGTATGACCCCTCGGACTAGGCTTCCACAAATCGCTATCCCACATTTAGAAATCTTGGAGGTGTAAATGATCACCTTCATTCATTGTGAGAGGTGGGACGACAGTCATAGGTAGAAAGTAAGATTCCTCCCTTGGGCAAAAGGAAATGAAGTCGGACTCGGCCGGCATAGGGATTAGTAGAAGAACCTCCGTGGTAACATGACCCACGGTGTACACGGAGGTGATGGACCCTAAAGCGGGATGAGTGAAACTACGACCTGTGGGTCGGTCGAAGCCTGGAGCCAACAAGTGCGTAAATGTCTACTGCCGATCTAACCCTTTAAGAAGGTCATCCAATGTATCCACATAGTGACTAGACCGGAAAGTGGTGTGAAATGAATTGATTGGCACCAGAGGTAGGATAGGGTCCATAGATGGGAAGGGATGTGGGACCAAGCCCTTCTTGAGCCAGCTAAGAAGCGGCTCGGCTATGACAAGCATACCCGTTAGAAAAACGGGTGGCTCGGGCTGAGGTGGCTTAGAATAAAGATCGGAGAGTGGAGCTTCTCCAACCCTTTTGTCCCTTATGGCTAGAGATGTCCGAGTGGGACAGTGTCCGGCGTAGTGGCCGAACCCCTGGCAACGATAACACTGCTGTCGTAACCCACTACGCTCCCTGATAAGTGGGTCCCTACCCTTATCCTCCTGACGGACAGGGGGTGTAGGCAATGGGGCGCTCGTGGGTGGGAGAAGAGGATCCACTATGATGGGGAGAGGGCTTGGGGACTCCATTGATGGGGCCAGGTTAAGACTACCGGCGATGACCTCCTTAGGCTCGGGTAGGAGTACATCACTAGGAGTACGTGTCCTATCCACCCCATCCAACCGGTCCAAAATCATTTGCATAAGTTCGGCAATGGAGTGGGTTGGAATAGGGATATCATGGTGGACTCGCCCGTAGTCAACTATCCTAGGATTGGGTCTTGGCTCATCTACGTGTGGGGCTCTTTACCTCCGACTAGGACACACTTGGTTGGAAGTGATTGGGTGGGGCCAGTTGGAGGTGACCGGTTGGGGCACGTAGACCTTCCTAAGCTCTCTCTTCATGTCCCACCATGATTCGATGGGCCATTGCCTCCTAACCTCTCTCAAGCGCTCAATGTGGTCTGACTTTTCGGCGGCCTCGTGTAGAAGCCTCTCCTTGGCAAAATAGAATTGCCCGGCTTCGGACATGGTATAACAATCAAAGTATGTGTCCATGGCGGCCTCCCACTTGAGGTAGTCGCCCGGGCAATTGGAGCCATAAAAATCCGAGGCTTTGGGCCTACGGAAGTGGAGTGGGTGGTTGCCAAGCCCATGGGTGGACCAACGGCCATATTGCTCAGATGATGGGGATTCCATGTGAATTTGGCGGAACTACTTGTTAGACATGCCGACACATGGACAAGACCGACTGACTCTTATTGGACTACACACGAACTAGGAGACACAAACTGATGCAAACACCGACTAATGCACCTAGACCTAAACCAAAATCCGGTACGCGGCGGAGTTAATCGATCCAAAGATCACTCCCGCAAGTGTGCGACCTCCCGATAGGCGTAGCCTAATGTTCGGACAACACCTTTTAAGATACCGAATTATCGGGATGAAATGTAATTTTAAAACACCTTTTTTTTTATTTTGAAAGTAATGATGGTCCTAGACTCGACTTAGACCATGATGCATGCAAGACTTATGCAAGACTACCCTAGACTCAACTCGCTCTGATACCAAACTGATGTGGGACGAACACGGGAGACGACACTATTAGGTGCCACCCCTGGACTCTAGATGAAGACGCGACCAGCAACACACACCAGGGAGACACTAAGCCCGACACTACGAGCTCCTAGTGGCGAAACGTCGCTAATAGAAGTGGAAGCTCACTCGTCGTCCCAAGCGAGGGAAAGCGCGGACCGTGCGCGGTTAAGGAACCGCCGGAGGTCAAGGGTAGTCCGACTCAACTTCCGGACTCGGATCGAGTCACGGGACAGGTCACACTCACTCTCACAGCGGTGACATGGACACACGGGCTAGTACCTACACTCTCGGCAGCGGCAAAAGACCGTATACTAGCTAAGCAAATGAACGCCAAGAGGTTCGGACCATTACCTCCACGCACCCGACGTGGTGAAGACAACCCCGGCCAATCACGGACCCCCGGTTAACACAATTTTACAGCAGTACAATAATTTGACCCACTCCACACAGGGAGGTAAAAGGTCACATGCGGGGCCCGGGAATCACGCGAATTGGGTTGACGGGCAGCATCTTGATGTCGCCCGGCGGTGCCGAACTCCGCGTTTTCGTGCTTTCCGAACGGCGGGTTCTGCGGGCCCGCGGGGCCCACGGATGGCGCTGTCCTCTGGATCTGCGGGGGTGGGACCCACTATGATGGGGACCCCTGGTGGCGCGCCTCCACGGATGGCGGTCGGCCGGGAACACCGATCGGGGGTAGATCGGTCCCGATCTCCAAGCTTTGAAGTTGCTGTCCACGAGCTGAGGTTGCTATTTTAGCAGCGCGCGCTCCGGCAAAAACGGCCGCTGCGATCAGCCTCGTCGTCGGAATGCGATGAAACCAGGGCCGTTGGAAAGAGGATTCAACATCCTTCAACCTAGGGCCAGTGGAATCGTCTGAACCTCTGCGGACCTGGGCTTTAACTATTTTTCAATCCTCTGTTCCACAGCTCCTGAAATATCAGATCAACATATCAGTTTCCTGTAAATGGCCGTTGACCGCCTGCTTGCCGTTGGAATCAGACTTCGAGCTCTTCTTCAACGTTGTAGGGAATCAGACCAAGAAACTGGGACAATTTTTGGAATTGGATTTGGAGGTGGTGGCGATTTGATATGATTTGTGGAGTGACTGGTGGTCGGATCTGGGAACAGGTGGACAGAACTGTAGATGGGATTGAAAATGATTTTTAGAAAATATGAAATGGGCGAACCAGAATTTAGAAAAATTGTGGATGAATGGGTGGATGGAAGGAAACTCCAGTAAAATTTATGGGACTAACAGAAATCAAAAGACGGACCTAAGACATGAAACACAGGGCGGATATGAATTTGGACAGAACTCTGGCAGAACTGAAATGGAAGGGTGGAAAAAAATCAAAAATTATGAAACGGGATCTGAATGACAAACCAAAATTTATGGGATATCCTTGACACCTCTGGAACCTCCAGTAAAATTCCCAGATCGATCTGAGCTCGTGGAGGATGGCTGAATTTCGTGGAAGCTGCTGTGGTCGGATGAAGGCAGAACTCCGGCGATCTCGACGGTGATGCGATGGCGGCTCGTGGCGGCGGCGACCGGAATGATAAGGGGAGGAGTGACACCTCCAGAGGGAAGCCTTCACAGCTTCAAGGGGGAGAGGGGGGCGGCCTAGGCCTTTGCTCAAGTAATTTTCCAAGTTCAAATGGCATTAATTCCTCAAAATTGAAAATTACAAGCATATATAGGTCATATGTCTAATCAACCCTCAACCGTTGGATCTAGGGGTGTGAGATGGAGGGCTGGGATAGCATGTGACCATCCACACAAATTAAAATAAAAAAATACAAGGAAGGGGGCGGCCTATTGACTCGAATGGCTAGGGGGACATGGTAGGTGGAAGGTTGGTGGAATTATTGACCATTTTGGTCCCTTGTCCCCCATGTGGACAATTAACTAGTCCAAGGCTTCTAGATGTCCACATAGGATATTGACCAACCCCACATGGGGCCCTATGGCTGAGGTGGATCAATGGGAGGGGCCTGGGGGGCCCGTGGGGCCCACGGGGTCCAAATTGTACATAAGCCCCTCTTACAATCAAAATAGCAAACCGAATACAATGAAATAAACACAAATTACACACACATAAAGTCTAACTAAATATGATAAATGGGGAGGCTCAAGGCGGAGTCTCCAGGCTGTCTCTGAGCCAGATGGACGCTGAGGTGGCTCGAGTCGTGCTCCGTGTGCGGTACCGGTGGCTCGGCGTATCACGCCTCTCAACTGCTCGGGTGTCCGCACCAGCATGTCTATGCATTTAGAGTCTTCAAGTGCATCACTCTTGTCCCCTAGTATGGCCACCTCATATCGACCTTACCAATCGGCCCACTCCATAACTCCAAGCCACCAAGAGATGCCTACCACTAACACCCATAACTTCCCTGGCCATGTCAACTACTTCATGAAAGCCTTGACCTATGCCAATGAGCGGCTTGATAACATATCGGGCCGACTCAACCAACTTGGAGAAAATAGGCCCGCCCCAAGGACGGACGATAGGATGGTCCCTTTCCCACTTCCCACCTTTGATGGAACCTATCCTAGAGAATATTTAGATTGGGAGGCTACAATGGACCAATACTTCACTTGGTATCCTATGTCCGAGGATGAAAGGGCATGGGTTGCCAAAATGCAACTTACCAAACGGGCAGAAACTTATTGGATGCAAATTGTCGGGCTAAAGGTACTTAGAAGGGAAACTCACATCACCACCTGGAAGGACATGAAGGAGCAACTTAGGGCAAAATATATGTCCCCTTCCTACCCGGGTTACCAAAGCCCAAGGAGCACTCCCACTCCCTCAACCCCACCCGTCCAAAACCTCACCCCTAAAACCCAAGTATCTAAGGTCTCCACCTCCTCACCCAACCCCATAAGGTCCCCCACATGCCAACCAAAACCCCCTCCCCTAACCTACACTAGTCAAGCCCCTTTAACCCCCACCTCCACCCCAAACGATCCCAAGGGCAAGAGACCCTTAACCGGCCCGATTCCCTCCATAAGGACCACCACTCATCCAACCTTCACCACTCAAACCCAAGTGGACCCCTTGACCACCCCTCCACCTAGGCCCATAATGAACATCACCCCCCAACCCAAAACCCCTCACCCAACCCACTTCCCGCTTCCTACACCAATATTTCCCCAACCTAGGCCTCCTCTACTTCCCCTTCCTATCCAAATCCAAGACCACCCTTGCCCACCACCCCAAGTGCACCATGCTCCAGCTATCACCAATTCTCCCGCATTAGACCTACCCAACCCATTAACACTAGGAATTGAAACCCACACACTCATCCACATGGAAATAGATGCTAGTCCCGAACAAAAACCTACCCTAGAGGAAATCCAAGAACCTCTACTTCCACCCACCTCTCCTAGTCCGGATCCTCAAAAGCCACACACCTTCACCATGAATGAAGTCATACTCCAATGGCTCAAACAAGGACCCACCCTTCCTAGCTCACCCCAACCTCTCTCACCATTGGGATATCCATCCCAAATTGCCCCCCTCCACTCCTATCACACCACAATCCAATCCTACTATGAGGTAGAAGGTTGGGATGATCTCCTCAAGGGTTTAGAATGGCAACTAGGGTTGACTTGCTTATTGACCTTAGGAAAGGCCCACCCAAAAAGCCTTAGTCTTATCCACCCATGTGATGGTTCTATCACCTCGGTCTTAACCATTGATTGCTACACTAGTGACCTCCTTCTCACTCTCCCTATGGATGAAAAACCCATCATGATCCACTCCACTTCCATTGAGATCCCAAGTACCTTGATCGACTGGCCCACTAACGACCTTGGTCCAATTACCTTGAGGGAGGAGGACCCACCGTGTGAAGACCATGTGGGCATAGAGTCTCTTCTTCTAGGAAACCCAGTCCATGACCCCTTTGATCCCTTCCTTTGGGAGTATGGGTATCCACGTGACCCACCCACATCACCCACCACCCACCCTTTCCTACCCCCACCCACCATGTTGGGCCAAGCCCACCTCATCCATGACCCAGGTTACACCATGGAAATCATGACCTTAGGCAACACCCGCCTAGAGATCAAGAAAGTGCCCCACCCCATATCCACCTACCTAGATCCCTTCGACCCTTTTGAGTGGAAGCTCAAAGGCCACCCCACCATCCCACATGAGGAAGTCATCTTTGGGAAAGGAATTCATATGTCTCGGCACATCACACCGCTTGGCATGATTAGTCCGTCGGGTACATTCATCCACATCACCCACATGTCAAGTAGGAAGCATAAGTGGACCATATTTGGATGTAATGGTCCACCCACTTTCATCATGAGTCATAAGCATGAAAGGAGCATACATGGATGTCCGGGTCCCCCAGCATTTGTCACCACCATGCATACCTATGGATGCCCCGGTCCTCCCAAATCATTCAACGTCCTCATAACATCAATGCATGATAGGTCTATATGTGGTTGTCCTGGACCACCTTTGCATACCATACATTGTCAACTCACATCGCATCATAGTGCATGGCATATGCATTCAAGCAAGTATCATGCAACAAGCGGTGGGATTCACAAGAAGCGAGCACAAACTCCTAAACACCACTTTGAGTTCCAAGTTGACAACTTGGTGATGATGGCTTTGGAGTGGCTCTACTTTAGGGTCACCTCCAATCTGAGGGCACGAGGACTTGGACCTTGCCAAGATCTGAGTGGCTTTGGCAACCCAGCTTATGGGTTGGACTTTCAAATGGGTTTTGGGATTCACCCCACTTCCCATGTGGCGGACCCGGCACCCTCTAAGGGCACCGCGGTGGATCCTAGTGAGTGCCTCGAGCTTACACCTACCCTTGTGAGAGACACCCTCGGAGTGCCACCACAAATAGCCTGAGAGCCCGACGTGATCACACGACGGCAATACTAGGCAAGCAAGATCCCATCACCAGCATGAGGGTATGACCGAGTCACTTTGTCGAGCTGAAGTGCCGTTCGCCGACTATGGTCGCGGGTTGAGTATGGAGATCGTGGATCGCCCAGAGCCGCAGTTCGATGTACTACTTCCCTGGTGGACCCATACTCGACAGGGTCAAGTTTTTCCCACCCCGGGGGTATGATGAGGGCATCCCTTGCCCCTCCACATTTTCTCCGGACTCGGATTGTTCGTCGGCAAGCGCCATTATGTTAGTCATGTATTTTTGAGTCTAGTCATGTAATCTTCACATTTTCTTTGAGTCAATATCATGTAATTTTCCCTTTATTTGAGTCATGTACCTAGGTTAGTGAGTCATTTTCCTAAGTATTATGTCATTAGGTTGGTTTGTTAGGCTATTGGGCCCAATTCATTGGGCTTGGCCCAAGGGCGCCCCTACCCCTTTAGTTATTTATCATTGAGTCAAATGTCAGAGACTTTTGTAGAAATGTGGGTTGCCTATATATAGGACCCCATTCCCCTCATTTTGAAGTAATGAACAATTGAATGAAAATTGAAATCCACTTCCAAATCCCACTAGATCTCCCTCTCTCTCACTCTCTCTCTCTAAGGGGTCCCCCCTCTCTCTTTCTCCCTCCACCCCAATTTTTGGAATTTTCTCTCTCCTCCCCATTCACCCCTCATTAAGACCCCTCCCCTTCCCCATACACTCATTTAACTCCCCCCCCAACCCCAAGGTGGCATCCTCCAATCCACACCCCACCTCCCAACCCCCAACTACCCCACTCTCCTTCCCAAAGCATCCCACCACCTTCCCAATGCTAAATTAGCTTCTCCCAAAGTCCAATTTCGAATTTCCCTCCCATCTCCCACCCCCTTAGCTCCCTTGGTCGCCCAAATCCAACCCCAAACCCAGCCAAGGTCGCCCCCCCACCACCACCCCTCCATTCACACCCATTTCTTTTGCAGGTCAAGCTCTGGTTGCAGGCAGCAGGTTGGCAGTAGTTTGAAGCGGCCACCACATCCTCCTCCCTGTGAATCTGAAGGCTCAAGAGGTACCGTTGGAAGCGTCTTCGAGTCATCTTCGCAACGGTGGTGGTTTCGTCTGGATCCAAGCTCCGAGCTGGCCGTGAGAGCATTTCTCCCCAGACTGTGCGCAGCTTCCCTAGCAGAGCACCTGAGCCGGAGTTGAATCTCTACAGCGGCCAACCTCCTCGGAATCAGGGCAGGCGTTCTTCATCAAAAATCTTCTCCTCTGAGTCCTCTTTCATCTCCAAAAGGCAGGGCATCAATCGGCTTTCAGAACCCCTAGTTCCCATTTCCTCGTCCAAGTGCGCAGACTGCTCCTGCGGATCCAGGTTCGACCTGCACCCACTCATCTGACGACTGCTCTCTTCTCTGACCTCCGATTGCAACTCCGTCAGCTCCTGCTCAAAGCTACTCCGACCACGGAAGCGTCACCACCAGTCTCGCCTCAATCAGAGTTCAGGAGAGCCCACAACACCTTCTGCAACCAACTGCATCTTTTCTATTTCCATCCAGGGCAGACATAGGGGTCCTGTTCCAGGCTCTGCCACGATCAGCACAGAATTCCAGAGATCCTCCAAAAATTTAGGCATCTTCCTCCAATAGCTAGGAAACTTTTGGGACCAGTATCATCGGGATCGGAGTCCCCTAGAGCCCGTGGCGGCGTCAACACCGACCCCCTATCCAGTGAATCCGCAGACTGGCAGAACCGACGGAACTCGGAAGTTGGGATTTCTTGCCCAATTCCCCCACCCCGCCTGGCCGGCTTATAGCCCCTCCCTGCGAGGAGGTAGTGTTTGGTTGTAATACATTAACCCCCACCCCGAGATCCCCCCCTCCTGCGAGAGGAGTAGTGGTGTAATCTTTCAATTTCAGGTTGAAGCTCCCTCGACGCGGCGTGGGGGTGCATACCCTCGCCTCCCCGCTCGCCCCCGTCTCCGGCCGGAGTCGGCGTCTTCACGCCGGCTAGGTGAGCCTCGGTCCTTCTCTTGACTGGTTTAATCACTTGCTTAGCTTAGTATTATTGCTATGGCTTCGTCGGATGGAGAGTGAGAGCTCGGCCCAAATTGCTAGTACCGTGAGTGACCACCGCGGGCAAGTTGAGAGTGAATCCACTTAACCCACACCCTTGGTGTGTTGGCCGCCCATGATTTGGGCATCCTAGGCCCATTTGGGGTTCTCCCCAAACTAGCCAACCTTTAGAGCCTCAAGGTCCCGCCTCGGACCCTCTCCAACATCGCCTAGTCGCCATCGGGCACTAGTGTACGCCATACGGGTGAGCTCGCTAGTGTGAGTCCGCCGCTCAAACTTGAATGCTTGAAAAATAGGTCCATAGGTGGTGTCACATCACCGGCCCCTAGTGCCGAGTGGTCTTTTGATGACGATGGTGCCACACCACAAGTCATGGCCCTCCACCACAACCACCGCAATCCTCTTACCCCCTCCTTCATCCTTCCTTCACACCCAATACCCTCTCCACTTGTCCTCCCGTTTACGCCCGCTCCAACAAATTTACTAGCACCCACCACTCCGTCATACCCTTCGCCATTTACCTCTGCCACCCTCATCATGCCATCACCTAACCTATCACCTGTCTTGACTCCTCCACCAACACTCCCTCCATCCGTACCATCCACCATCACCGTCCCGCCTTCCATCAATCCTTCACCCATCATCCGCTCACCACCACTCACTAACCTTACACCCCACCAAATCATCTCCCCCGCACAGCCTACACCACTCATCCACCCCGCAGGGCCCATCATACTATCCACCGATGCCGCGGTCGCTACGAGTTGCGCCTTAAGAAGCGGGAAGATGTTCCATCGGAACTACCCTACTACTTCTAATCCCCAGTCCTCTGAGCCGATGGTCGAGTAGGCAGAAACTGAACCTTTGCCGGGTACTCAATATGACTTGCTGCATCATCTGGATCGAGTGCCCGCAAAAATATCTGTACTGGAGCTGATCAAAAGGTCTACCCTTCATCAGGATGCACTGAGAGATTTCTTACAGAAGGTAATGGTCAACGAAGATACGGCAGTCGACAGCTTAACAACGGCCCTAGCAACTATTTCCAAAGGGCCAGCAATCACATTTTCAGAATCCGAGCTAGCACTTTCGGAAGCTCGGTAAATGCCGCTCTGCATTACAATCACTCGGAACAAAGTCAGCATTGAGGCAGCACTGGTTGACACAGGGGCTTCAATCAATGTGTGCCCACTCAGCACTCTACGAGCTTGCAACATATCCGAAGAGTTATTACGACCTACCCCGACCACTATAGCAGCATATGACAATTCAAGGCGAGCATGTCACGGGATGGTCACCATCCAAGCCGAGCTCGGACCCCTTACAATGGCTGTAGAATTCTATGTACTGGACATCGACCCTATGTTCAAGGCTATCTTGGGTCGCCCATGGCTGGATACGCTCGGTGCCGTGCCCTCCACCGCACATCAGTGCATCAAATTCCCTTTCCAAGGGAGGGTCGTCAAGGTCAAAAGCCTATCTACAGTGCAATCGGTTAAGGCCATTTTAGAACAGATTCTTCCTATACTTTGGCCAAGCAGCCGACCCGTCATATCAGTGCTGGATTTAAACTTCCCTTGGGCTTATACGCCTCCTAGGCCCATCACTACTCCAGTCAACATCAAGATGAAGCCCCAGATCTGAGACTCAAAAGGCTAGAACATTATATTGAAACTGGGCTACCAACCGGGGAGAGGCCTCGGTGCACAATTACAAGGAATGACCAAGCCCATACCCAAGGGAAGAAAGATGGGCAGGAGAGGTCTTGGCTACAAAGAAACTGCATTATCTATAATGGGTGATTCTGGGCCACTCACCTGGGACTACCGCCAGCACTTTGTCCGAGGGCCTCTCCAGCCCGGCACATTGGCTCTGCAGCCAGCTCCGTTAGGGAGAAATACAGTATGTCCGATTGCCAGTCCTCTGCCGACACTAAAAAGGCCAGAACATGATGTGCTTGATTATGGTCAAACCCTTCAGGGGATGTTTCATGAAGAAGACTGCCAAAAGAAGCAAGAGGTTCGGCTCATGCAAAGGAGACCGAAGAAGCGGCCAGACGATGATCCACGGGAGGAGGGGAGCTCACCGATTGTCTTTTCTTTGTCTCCCTCCCGCTTTCAATCTCTCCTCCAGCAATGGGAGTTCTTACCCCGTCTTCCTCCTATCATGGTAAATCCATCCTTCGTTGATCCACCCGAGATTCTATTTGTTCCTTGCGCTTGCGGGCACTGCTCGCCCATTGATTTATCCACTCTATTCACTCCTCCTCCTCCCAACGCCCAACTCCATGAGATGTGGTTCTCATCTTCCGATCCCTTCTTTGACTGCATCTTCCCTGAGCTATTCCCTATGCAGCTTCCGCCTCCTCCATCTTGCTGTATAGTCTCTGCTGATCTGCTACTCTGTCTCCATCCTCATCCCAGGGGCACGAGTCCCCTGCTCCTTCCCTCCCACTAGGTCTCCTTTCTCTTGGGTTAGGATTAGGGTCTATCGAGTCTAGGGAAGTAGAATTAGTTAGGTCTAAAGAAGTAGGGTCTTGTTCTGGGTCATCCAACCATTCCTCCTCTGAGCCGCGCCCGCTTACGCGTCCTCCCAAATCTGTTCCTAATAGGTTCTTGCAAGACCTAGCTCAGCGCTGTCATGGCCTTTTAAAATGTCCGGAATTTATTGCTACGGCAATTGCAATTGAGGATGAAGAAGAAATAGAAAGGGCGTGGGGCGATGACGGACTCGGTGTCTATGAAATCCTGGGTGAAAAAGATCCGGTTAATGAGGACAGCGACGTAGATGACACTGCCGATTTGTATGCACAAGGACTTAAGAGATTCGACGAGCCGTCGACGGTAGTGGATGAGCCTACGAAAGAAATCAATCTGGGAACTGAAGAAGACCCCAGGCCCATCATTATTGCTGCTAATCTCCCTCCACAAGTAGAAGAAGATTTAATCAAAGTTTTAAGAGAGTATAGCGATACCTTCGCCTGGTCTTATGAGGACATGCCAGGTATTGTCCCCTCTTTAGTGGAACATCGACTCGTGCTTAAACCAGGGGCAACACCTGTCAAACAATAGTCAAGAAGATTTCACCCCCACATGGCCTTAAGGATTAAGGAAGAAGTTGACAAGTTATACAAGGCCAGATTCATCAGAGTTGTTTTATATCCTCAGTGGGTGGCAAACATAGTCCCTGTTATCAAGAAGGATGGAAAAGTGCATATTTGCATCGATTTCAGGGATCTCAATAAAGCATGTCCTAAGGATGATTTCCCGCTGCCTCATATAGACATCCTGGTAGACAACACCGCCGGGTATGAAGCTCTGTCATTTATGGACGGGTACTCAGGCTACAATCAAATCCGTCTCGCTCTGGAAGATCAAGAGAAAACTTCTTTCACCACGCCCTGGGGCACGTACTGTTATGTGGTTATGCCATTTGGTCTGAAGAACGCAGGTGCCACCTATCAAAGGGCAATGATGGCCATCTTCCACGACATGATGCACATCTATATGGAAGCTTACGTGGATGATATCCTAGTGAAATCAAGGACTAAGGAAGAGCACCCCTCTATTCTGGCTAAGGTACTGCAAAGAGCCAGGGAGTACAAGCTTAAGATGAATCCGAAGAAGTGGGTATTCAGAGTCTCCTCAGGGAAGCTGCTAGGCTTTATAGTAAGCAAACGGGGGATCCAGATTGATCCTAACAAAGAACAGGCCGTCATGGATATGCCTTCGCCGAAGAACATTACGGAACTTCGAGGATTGATTGGTGGATTGCAATTCATTAGAAGATTCGTATCCCAGCATTCTCAAAGGTGTCGTCCGTTTTATGAATTGCTCAAGGCGGCGGTCAAGTTCGAATGTAATCAATATTGTCAGAAGGCCTATGAGGACCTTAAGGAATATCTATCCAATCCCCCGGTTCTGCAACCTCCTGTCCCTGGGAAACCCCTAATCCTATACATCTCGGTCATTGAGGACTCCCTAGGGGCGGTCTTAGCACAAGTGGATGATGAAGGAAAAGAGCGGGCTGCGTATTACCTCTCTCGGTTATTCAACCCAACTGAATCCAGATACACCGCTATGGAGAAGACTTGTGCCGCCTTAGTGTGGGTAGCTCAGAAGCTTAAACACTACTTTCTTGCCCACCCAGTTAGGTTGATCTCTAGAATGGACCCGATCCGCTATCTCTTAGAAAAGCCTGTCCTTTCTAGTAGGTTAGCTCGCTGGCAGAGTTGCCTCTCTCAGTTCGATATCACCTTTGTTGTTCAGAAGGCATTCAAAGGATATGCCATTGCTGAGCATCTTGCCCATCTCCCCATTCCTCACACCGATTCCATTCAGGATGATTTCCCTGATGAGCATCTTTCTATTATCTCTCATCACCCCTTCTGGTCTCTGCACTTCGATGGTGCACTCAACTCTCAAGGCCGAGGGATCGGTGCTGTTTTGCTTACTCCGGAGGGAGTGACCATTCCCTTCGCTTATCAACTTCGGTTTCCTGCTACAAACAACATCGCTGAGTATGAGGCTCTCCTGGCCGGGTTGAAGCACGCCTACCTCCTAGGCGCGCGTTATTTAAACATCATAGGAGATTATCAGCTCGTCTTATGGCAAGTTCTGTCCACTTACCGTACTCGTGACCCTAAGCTCAAGCCTTATCAAGATCTGGTCACGCTTCTTACCAGGTAATTCCGTAAGCTGATCTATATCCATACTCCTCATTCTCAGAACATCATAGCTGATGCTCTGGCATCCCTTGCTTCTTCCCTATCTTTCCCTCTCAGTCGGAGCACTGAGACTATCGTCGTTCAGAGATTGGACGCACCCTCTCTTCAGGACCCTTGGTTCGTCAATCTTAGGAAATCTGTAGAGGCAAGAGCTGAGAAGGGAGATCTTAAGGAAGTATCTTTAACAGAGCTAGAAGAGATCCTGGACGAAGAGGAGTTGCCTTGGTATCATGAAATCGAGTTGTTTTGTAAGGAGGGATTGTTCCCAGAAGGGGCAACTGCTGAGCAACGCAAGTCAATAAGAAGAGCCGCCGCAAGGTATACTATTGTCGCAGGAGAACTGTACAGGCGCACTACTAATGGGATGCTCATGAGATGCTTAGATGATGTTGAAGCTTGGAAGGTAGCCGAAGTAGCCCATTCTAGTGAGTGTAGGGGTCATGTCAATGGCCAGGCTCTAGCAAAGAAGATCCTGAGGCAGGGCTACTATTGGCCCACTCTAGAGGAAGACTGCTCCCTCTATGTCCGGAGGTGTCTTAAGTGCCAACTCCATGCTGATAAAATTCATTCTCCAGCTTCGTCTCTTCATCCTATGACCGCTCCTTGGCCATTCTCTATGTGGGCCTTTGACATTGTCGGCCCACTCGGTGATCCTAACTCCCAGATCAAGCAGAAATCCTTTATCCTGACCGCCACTGAGTACTTCACCAAGTGGGCTGAAGCTGAGGCATACGCAGAGATCAAAGCTACAACGGTGTGCCGCTTTATTATGAAGAATATCATCTCACGGTTTGGAGTGCCAAGCAGCATCATCACCGACAACGGACCCCAGTTCGTCTCCCAAGAGCTTAAGGACCTCTGTAAGAAATTCAATATTGCATTGCATCATTCATCTCCATATTATCCTCAAGGCAACGGCCAAGCCGAGGCCACTAATAAAACCCTTCTTAAAATCATCAAGAAAACATGTGAAGCTCATAAGTTCTCTGATTGGCCAGGAAGATTAGTGGAAGCTCTGTGGGCTTACCGCACCTCCGTCCGTACCCCTACGGGACAAACTCCCTATTCTCTTACCTACGGGATGGAGGCGGTGCTCCCATATGAGATCCTGATCCCTTCCCTTAGAGTGCAGCTTGATAAGGAACTTAATCTCGATGAATGTCGAGAGGCGTTGCTGGTTCAGTTGGAACTCTTAGATGAGAAGAGGATGAATGCGGCCGATCACGTATCCGTCTATCAAAAGAGGGTTTCGCGTTATTTTCAAAAGAAGGTAATTGAACATAAGTTTCAAAAAGGTGATATGGTTTTAAAGTGAAAATTCATTCGGTCTGCAGGTCCTAGGTCTAAATTACAACCTAATTGGGAAGGGTCGTTTGTCGTAAAAGAAGCTTATCCAGGAAATGCTTACCGTTTAGTAAATGCGGAAGGTGAGGAGCTCTCTCACCCGTGGAATGGGTTGTATCTTAAGTGTTTCTTTCCTTAGAGTCTAACCATGTACTACCCCGGCAGCAAGATGTTCCTCCTGTCAATAAAGGAGTCCCGAGTGAGGCAATCACACACTACACGACATCCCTGGTCAGGTTTTCCACTTTGAGAAAGGGCAACGTTTCTCCTTGGCCATGCTTTGGGGGAGAGTCAAGGTCCCTGTCCGTTTCTTCCTTCAGCTAAAACCAGGGTCAAGAGGTGAATAAAGAGGCGATAATCGATCCAAACACCCTCACGAAAGGAGGTCTCAAATAGGGGCAGTCCGTTATGACCTGACGCCACAAAAAAGCTTAAGAGACAGCGAAGGGGCAATCTCTATGACAAAATCAAAAGCATCACCTAAAAGTCGATATAGTATGAATTATGAATTCCAAAACTCCAGAAAGGCAAAGCAAGAAAAGCTAGGCATGACAAGAGTGGTAGTATAGTTCCCCGCGGGACGTTATGAGCCCGGTCGCATGCATGCCTAGGGTGGATTAAGGTTCGATGACGGACACAAAGCCCCGGCACAACAGACCAAGTCTCTAATGGGTTGTACGGAAAGGAAATCAAGTCTTAAAAACTTCTATATCTGGCCTAAAGCTTACCCCCCATATTCTGTTTTTCTTTTAGGACCAAGATTAATACCCTGGGTATGGCCCTGGCAGAAACACCGTCATGACAATTGGACCTTGTCCAAGGGTTGTAACCTCATTGCACGCCAACCTCGGGGTTCTCGATATCAACAAGGAAGGGCTCACATTGCTGGGGAAGCACTGGTTTTCCAAAATCCAAAAATTAAATATTTTCAAAACCCAAACAAATCGAATATTTTCAAAATTCAAACTAATTGAACATTTCCAAAATCCAAACAAAATCAAACACTGGTTTTCCAAAATCCAAAAAAATTGAAATATTTCCAAAATCCAAAAACATCAAATTTTTTCAAAACCCAAACGAATCAAATATTTTCAAAGTCTCACAAAAATCAGATATTCTCCAAAACCCCCGAAAAACACCATCATATGCATTGCATGCATTGCATTATTTTTATTATGTTTCCCGCCTATTTAATAAGGCTCCACCCCTTGACCAAATATCAAGAAACGATCATTATCTAACTTACTTCAAGGCAAGGGGTTGAGTCTAAGAACGGATCTAACTTGTTTCATGTTTAAAGTGTACGCAGAATATAGGATCAAGATCAAAGTGAGAAGCTCACAATTATGTAGATTCAAAGGCTGTAACGCGTCATCACCAGGCCGCTACAGTCATCTAACGGTCATATCCCTACCGTCACTCCTCTTCTTGCATAACCTTTCTTTCTTTCAGCAGCCATCATTCTAACGGCCAAGGTTAGGACCGTTACTTACTCTAACGGCCTGAGTCTTGACCGTTACATCCCTCAGAGAACAGGGTTCTTCGTGCTTCCACTCTGACGGCCTATTGTCAGACCGTCGTTTCTTTGTAGCGGCCCAGTGCACATCCGTTACATACCCCAGAGGCTCTGCCTCTTCACATCATTCTAGCCAATCAAACCACAAAGCTCATGCTCATTCAACTAAGGCAATCTCATCTCATTCAAGCAAGCTTAATGAAACATGAATTCATAAAAATTCCAAACTCAGATTGTCAACTACAAACAATATCTCTCATGAACAAAAGGAAATCAAGGTACATTCAGTTTTTTATCCGCAAGAGGGTGGATTCTTCTCAGCACTTTCACGTAATAACGGCATGCTTCGTCGTTCTCTTCTACTTCTGCTTGCCACGGGCGCACCTTGCTGATCTCCCACATAGTCAGCGCGTTCCGGATCGCTCTTTCATCCTCCTCGGTCCCCATCTTCCTAGGTAGAAGGGGAGGGTAGTGTGATAGTGCAGGAGCTTGGGTTCTTGGAAGTCCGATCTGAAGATGGCACCAGTGCGGGTTGTAGATCGCCATGGTAGTGTTCCCCACTAGCTGGAGGTCCAGGCCTTGACGCCGCGGTATTTTAAGAAGAGTGCTTCGAAGGATTCTTGGTCGCATGATGAACTTATCTATTGGCAAAGTGTTGAAGAAGAGGCGCCATTCATCCCGCATTTTCTTATCCGCCGTCTTACATTCAACCTATGGAGAGTATCTAAATGCCCCTCCAATGAAGAAGAGAGGGTGGCTCCCAAAGATTCGGCTAGTTGAAGTTAGGTCCTCCTTGTATTGGAATTTGACTCTTACTCCCACCCAGCACTCAAGGAGTATCATGGAGCCGAACAGAAGTCCTCCTACGCAAGCCGAGCTGAGTCCTTCATAAAGGTATGAAAGGATCGCTTGACAGATGGACATTCCCCGCCACAACCCACTAATAATGCTGAGATTTTGGGTGTCTAGAAGGTGGTCGGTCGTAGTGAAAAGGAAGACTCCGCATAGGCAAACCGCCACCGCCTTGGCTATTGCTTCGTGTCTCTCCCACTTGTTTTTACAATGAGACACTATCCACTGGGCCAAGGGTATCAAATGAATATGGTGTGGGCTGATCATGGTCCTCACGTCCTTTGGATTATGGATGAAATCACTCAAGATCAAGGATGGGTCAATAGGCTCTATTGTATAGCAAACCCGGTCTTCATCCCTCGCCTTAGTCTTAGGAAGGGCTAGGTAGGTCTCTACCTCTTCTAATAGGATTGTTGCTTCGAAGGAAGGGAAGATGAAAGTATGAGTTTGTGGATGCCATAGTTCTACAAGAGCTGAAATACTTGGCCAATCTAAGATAATTTCTAAAAATTTTTGCCTAAAATCAAGAGAGGTTGAAGGTGCCAAGCTTTAAGGATGGATGTGACTTCTATAGGGAGTGCTTTTACCATGGGAGCCACCCACTTCAGATTAGAGTAGCATCTTGGACCAGGAAGAGGCTTGAAGAAAGAAGGAGAAGAAGAAGTCATAAAGAGAATTAAAGTGCAGAATTTTCTGAACTTGGATATGTTGTTGGGAACTTACCACCCTTTGAACATTGGAGCTTAAGTGCTTTGGAATTGACGTCAACCGTTGGAGCTCTCCATGTTCTTTTCTAGCAGCTTTAGGTCTGGTGTAGACCTTCTCCTCCATAGCCATCACCTCGAAGCTTCTCTTCATCTTGATTTCTGCCCTTGGGAGAGGTTCTTCAACCCTAGAGCAGAGGTTTTTAGCAAAGCTATGATTTTTGGTTGAGTTTCCAAGTTTTAAAGGCTTGATTTTGGCTTAGGAAGGATAAGACTTGAGTTGGAAGGGTTTATCTTCAATCTAGATAGGTTCTAGTGGGAGATTAAGTGGATAAATCTTGAGTTTAGGCTCTCACGGCTCAATCCGTCTCGGAACACAACTCAGTCTCCAACGGTCTATCGTGGGGCCGTCATTTGTCTCTAACGCGCCATCCTTAGGCCGTCGCATTTCCTGTGGGTTCGATTTTGCCCGACCCTGTTCTGTGAAGCTTAACGGTCTAGTCTTTGGCTGTCGTTATCTTGTAACGTGTGGACCATGATCCGTTACACTCTCGATCGTTCAGATGTTGGCTTTTGGGTTCAACATTTTCCCGACGGTCTTGCATATGGCCGTTATTTCATCCCGACGCGTCTCCCGTGTTCCATCGCATTTCCTGCTAGTTGCCCTGACAACCCATCATTCTGCCATGATCAACGGTCTAGCATTGACCGTTATTTCCCTCTGACGCGCCATAGGTGGGCCGTCGCTTTTCCTGCAGCACAGACTACAAGTTTGACCTCTGTTGTGTATAACGCCCCTCAGCCAGTGCGTTAGTTGATTATGACGGTCCGACCCTGGACCGTTACTTTCTCTGTTGCTGAATTCAGGCAATTTCTTCCTGCCCTTGTGTTAGACCTAGCGGTCTTTCACACATTCTACAACTCATTCAGCATCCACGCATTCTCATACATACTCTTTTTTTCAACATACACGCATTCGTACATTCACACACATCTCTCGCACTCAAATCATCTGAATCGATCGTTCATTTCTGCATTCACGTTCAAACTTGCCAAACCATTCGTTCACTCATTCATCCCTGCACATTTATTCATTCACACTCATGAAACAAAACAAAAATACCAAAAAAGAATTTCATTTTTCTATATATATAGTCATGTACAAAAATAGAAAAGAAATACATCATTCGGCCGGCTCGTTCGCCGGGCCGCCCTCCTCATCTCCACCCTCCGGCTTCCTTGCTGGCGGTGCTATGGAGGCACTCTCCTCCTGCTGTCCTCTCTCCACCCTCTCATTCCTCCGCTGGCCGGAGGAACTCACAAGGAAATCAGCCACCGTCCCGCTCCGAGCGACGCTCCTCTGTGCTCTGCTCTATGAAACACTCCACTCAGGTCCTCGGCCTATCATCCGGACAATCCTCCCGAGGGTCCGCAGCGCGATCTTCATATCGTAAGCCTGGCGCCGAGCCTCGCGTGCCTCGGTCCGGTAGCGGTCTAAATCTACCGTCCCAACTCGGAGCCGCTCGATCTCGGCCTGTGACCGCATCAGCTCCTCCTAGAGTCGTTGTGTCTTGGTCATTGCTGCGGCTAGTTCTCTCGCCTGTAGGTTGCATTTCACATAGATAATCATAAAGCATTTAATTGGCACAATCATAAAGCATAAGCATTTTTTTGCATCTTACCCGCTCCGCGAGGGTGGCCTCCGCCTCCTCGGCCCGGGCAACCGCCCGAGCAAACTCGGCCTCCTGCTCAGCCCTGCCTCCCGCAGGCTGCGAGGAAGACGATGGGGCATCCGGTCCTGCTCATTGGGCTCCCTCGGCCAGCTGCATTTAGAAATCACGGTTAGGTGTCGTGGTTAGTCAGCATTAGCATCATTTTGCATTGCATAATCATAATCATTTAAGTCTAAGTTTTAGAATCTTACCAGAAGCTCCAGAGCGGTCCGATACTCGTCTCGCTGCTGGATGGTGGAGTGGAGTAGTCCCTCCAGCTCGGCTATCCGTCCCTCAGGGTCTAGCTGCATTTAGAAAGCATGTAAGTCAGTACATCTAGCTCGTTGCATTTTTGCATATAGAAAGAGTTTAAGGTTTAGGGTTGCATACCGATCGTCGGGTACCTCGGTACACCCGATCGCCGTAGAGTCGAGCGAAGGCCTTCAGATATGCCTCATCGCTCTCATCTCGCTCCTTCACCGCTCGGCCCCGCCTGTTCCAGTCATGGACGTACTTCACCTTCCGAGCGTACCAATCCACGTTGCCACTAATGCCCCTTGCCGACTTGCCTGGGTGGTCATCACTGTGGCGTGGAAAGGTCACCTCGGACTGGTGTAGTCCCCGAGTCCACAGGATCAGCCTGTAGTGCAGAGGCTCGATGATATGGATGCAGTGCAGCCAGATATCTCGTCCCCGATATGATAAGGCCGCCTCCACCCACGGCTGTCCCGTGTAACCCTCGCCGCGGTACGGGGTCCATCTCACCTGAAGGCATTCAGTCCATTCATCAGATTCAGAGGCATTTAGGAGCATTCTGGAGCATTTAGAAGCATTCAAGAGCATTCAGGAGCATTTAGAAGCATTCAAGAGCATTTAGAAGCATTCAGGAGCATCTAAGAGCATTTAGAAGCATTTAGAAGCATTCAAGAGCATTCAGAAGCATTTAAAAGCATGTAGAAATCATTTCAAGTTCTGGACTTACCGACGTGTGTGGGTAGGAGTCCAGGTCGTCCTGGATCGTCTAGGTCAATCTGATGATCGACCCTGTGTCCCTCGCTACCGTCGACCGTCTCGCAATCGGGATGTGGCCGGGGTGGAGTAGTGTACCTCTCCCGATGCCCGGGAGATACATATAGCTCCAAATATGCATTTTAGAAATCAAGTCAGTCAAATTGCATAATCATTTGCATAGCATTCTTTTGCATAATATAGAAAGCATTTAAATTGCATTTACCTATAGAAAAGGCGAGAAGCCACCCAGCATCGTCTACCGGTCCGTCGTACTAAGGGACTCGAACAGGACTGCTAGCACCGCCGCTCCCCAGGCATATCTCCCGACTCTGTGCAAATTTTCTATCATCGGAAGCAGTCTGCAATTGATGACGTCCGCTCGAGTCGTGAAGTGGAGCTTCCCGAATAGCAGCATCAGGAAGCGTCTGAGCACTCTGTCTCCCTCTGGTCCCGCCTCCGCCGCCACGCGAGGGCGCACCTGGTCTATCACTCTGCCCAGATGCTCCTCGGGTAGCTCTCCCACTGCGATCGCCGCTCCTCTCAGCCCCAAGCTCTCCTGTAGTACTGATCTCGAGAGCTGAGATGAGGACTGTCCCGGCCTAATCAAATCAAACCCGAGCGGCTACTGCGCCATCTCCCGGTAGTCGCCGTATGTCCATCCTGTCACTACGGCTCCGTGGACTCTCAACCCGGTAATCCTCGCTATATCTTCTAGTGTGGGGATCATATGGCCCCATGGGAAGATGAACGCCCTGCTAATCGGGTCCCACCTCTCGTGCAATGCGTACAGCAATAGTGTGTCCATCCGGATCACCTCGATGCTGAGCACCTCGGCGAATCCCATAATGGCTAGCCGTTCTCTCTGGAAGTCGGGCAATGCCTGGTACACTGCCCGGATCTGCAACCAGGAGATCCTTGATCTTCATTTTCCCTGCATATCATTTAGATCATAAGTTAGTTGATTGCATCATAAAAACATTGCATAAGCATTTTAAAATGAAAATCAAACAAAAATCTGAAATTGAAAATAACCCTAAAAAATAGTCTAGGTCCCTGGTAGATGTAACAGCCCTGGGGTAGGGCGTTGCTTGGCTCTGACGCACACAGGGTGGCGCGTGAGGCGTGTGACGATCGCTGGCAGGACCGTCACATTGTCTACGTTTTGGCATTTTTTCTTTGCATTCTTGTGGTCTCCCACGTTGGCCAAATGGCCTATAATCAATCCTAATGGGTTCTTGGACCCATTTTCTACCCTCAAAACCCACATGCATTCACATAAAAATTCAAAAAAATTAAAAATTGAAGTTAGGGAGGGAGGACCTACCTCATGGTCCATGCCCCTTCTCCTCTTCTTGGCTGATTCTTTGGGCTCTTCTTCACCCAATGGGGCTTCTCCTTGGTTCTCCACGGCCGTGGGAGCTTCATCTTCTCCCTTGGATCTCTTCTCGCCGTTTGTTCTTCTTCCACCGGCGGGATTGCTTCTCGTTCGAGCCGGCGGTGGAACCGCCGTATTGCCTTCCTCTTTCCTCTCTCCCTCTTCTGTGGAGGCGGCTGGGAACCCTCGTCGCCGGCCATGGTGGTGGTGGGGGTTGGAATCGCCGGAGTTTTTTTGGGGCGTTTGATTGCTTGGTGATTGAATGAAGGCCGTGACCATTCGGTTTTATTTTTTTGAACGCTCAGAAAATGTGGCGGTCTATCGATCAACCATTACATCATTCTGACGCGTCTGGATTTGACCGTTACATGTGTTGGCCCTGTTTTATTAAAGAATGTGAACCGCCTGGTTTATGACGGACTAGGGGTGGTCCGTTACTTGATGTGACGCACGTACATGAGACCGTTACAAACTTACAGTTTCTTGATGAATTAAATGGTCTAATTGATGTCAAAATGGTTCCATGTTCTGTCAAGATGTTCATTGATGATGTCTCTCGCACGTACAAATGGTTATGCCTTGATTCGTGTTCATATTTATTTTTAGCTAACCTATCTTTCATGAAGGAATTTATGAACGAAGTCACACTTGGCTGTCCGCCAGGCAGGTAAGTCAGGTATTGTATTTTGTTTCCTTATCCCTTAATGCATTACTATATGTTATCTATGACATATTATCTCGAGAACTGGCTGGTCATTCATGTGTTCTGGGATCTGATGTTCCCCTTAAACAAAAATGATGATGATCTGAGTTCACATGTTTAATCGTTGGATAAGCCGTTAGGTTGAAAAGGTTTGGGAAGATGATGGTTCTATCTTGCACGCCGTGGTTGCAGATGGTGTCCTGACCCTAATTTCTCCAGTCTAGCAATATTATTCTCGAGTATCTTGCTATTTTATCTTTCTTTTACATTCATTTTGATGATTTCTTTTCCTTTAGCCCAGCATGCATCATGCGCATTCTTTGAGCATTCATGAAGCTTCATCTGTTCAAGGTATCTCGATGATGGTGAATAGCTGTGTTCTTGATCTCGAACAAGGAGAATTATTCCACTCTGAGTTAGAAGGTTTCCTTCGATCTCATCACTCGATTTGGTTGGCTGAAGATTCCTGTCTGGAGTTTAGTCAGTTCTCTTTCCTTTCCGTTGCCTCCGGCGGCTAGCCGTGATTCCTTTCCTTAGTTGTTAGTTCCTCCAGACATGTGTCCTTTGGTTGGCTATTTCCTTGTGATCAGTTCAAAGTTTTCCAGAAAATTCCTATCGCTTGTTGGTAAAGAACGGGTGTCGTTTACCTTAACGCCCTCTTTTTGATCCACTCCACTTCACATCCGCTTCATCTCCATGTTCCATTTCATTTCCGCTTCACCTCCGCTCGCTCCCCTGCAAAGAGGACGTTAAGGAGGGGCATCTGTTGACACCCGTTTTATGACCAATAAGTCGGGTCATCTCCTTATTCATTCTACATGATGCTCCGAGTAATTCATTCTTCACTGAGCCCCCTTGATTGATTTGGAGCCTATTTCGTGGGTATTGACTCCTTGATTGGATATGGCTTTTTGTGGCATTTCATTTGACTAAGGCTTAGCAAAAACCTTCATTTCTTCTTTTAAACTCTATTGATAATAACGGTCTGCTCCAGGAGCGTTGTTTCTTTATAACGGATGGGTCCTGGGCCGTTACTCTTTGAAGAGTCCTAAGGCTTAAGGTCTCGTTTCAATCTTTATCTTTTGGCTTACACGTTGATAATAACGGTCTGTCGTGCAGCCGTTGTTTCATTGTGACGCCCCATGCCTTGGCCGTTGCTTTCTTCACAGAGTCCTATTGCTTTGACCTTCTTCCTGTTGATCTTATCTCTTTGGGATAAGGTTGAAAGTAACGGACGATCCTTGGTGCGTTATTTCCAAGTGGCGGTCTGTCGTGTAGCCGTTACTTCCTTCAGAGAGTCCTGGCAGTTCAGGCCTTTTCTCTGCTACTCCGTGGTCGAGATAAGAACTTGGATTGACGATATCTCTTCCAAATCTGATCCTCAGGACCTTCTGTTTGATTCTTTGGACTCTTGGTGATATTATCTTCAAGGATTTGCTAAAAGTTATCCCTTTCTCTTGCCGGATTATCCTCTGTTCGACCTGAGAGTTTGAGGGTCTATAAATAGAACCCTTAACTTCATGGCCAAAGGGGGGAAGATCTGGAGTTTGCGTCGAAGTGCTGCCGCATTCTAGAGTCACGTCTGATCAAGGAGGAGTACTTCTCACATTCGTTTGCTGCCTGGTGAAGGGAGTATTTGTTCCTTTGGTTCTAAAGTTCATAATTGCATATTGAGTTTCCCTTCAATCTCCCTTTCATCATAAGCATTATTTCTCTCCTTTCTCCACGTTTTTCACATGTTTTCATCATCTAAACATCCTCCTAATCTTTTAAAACGCCCAGAGGGGTTAAAAAACCAAAACTCCCCAGTATTTCCCTCTCCTTTTGATGATATTTTGTTTATTGAAGAATTGATGCTATATTGTCTAAAGGGCTAATTTGGGTTGTTTTGTTCTTGTCTTCCACTTCTTTGGCAGGTTTACAGGTTCACTAGGGCGAGGCCCAAGTCTTCTAGCTGGCTGGAAGAGTTGGAGTTAAAAGGATCCACACTTTGCTACTGCAGGTATTACGACGGCCATGTGTAGGCGCGTCAGAGTCTTCCAACGGTCTATCGAGCGACCGTCACTTTCAAGTGACGCACGGGGTTCTGGCCGTTACTTCTAGCTGACCTGCAGGTTCTCTTTGGGTTTCCTCTCCCGTGGGCGGGTGCTTCATCCACCAAGTTTCAAGGTATATTCAAGTACTTGGCTTGTTTTACGTTGGTGGCGACTACGACTTTCCTTGGTATTGGGCATTAGCTTTATCCTTCATTGCATATCTTTTATTTCCTTGCTTGTTTCACCCCTTGCGGTGTGTTTCTATTTACTCTTTGCTCCACGCCCCGGCGTGTGTTTTTCCTTTATTCTTTAGCTTAGTTTGATTGAGATAGCATGCCCATGCTACAGCTTGCTTTGGTTGCCTAGGTTCATGATCACATGTTCATAGGTTGAGTGCAGATCTTTGATTATTTGCTTGTCATCTTGCAACATATCATCTATTGTGCCCCTTGTGCTTTGTTGATGATGTGGTGTTTTAATGATAGCAACATGAATGAGTCACCACATTATCTTGAATATGTCTGATCTCTTCTATGGGAGATTGCATGAGTGTGCCATGTCTGAATTGTGAAGAATGCATGTGTATGCTTGAGTCATGCTGTGATAAATTGGTTTGTGCTTGATTTCTGTTCTGTGCATTGCTTCTCTGCTGATATGTTCATGTTGTAGTTCATCGAGTCTATACATTGGGGTCGGCTCTGCAAGTCCGTTCACTGGTCGAGCATTCAAAGTCTATACATTAGTCAGCATTGCATCTTGTTCACGAAGTCTATACACTGCTGAATGTTCATGTCTGCTCATTGGTGTTTTTCCCTTCGTTCTAGCCAAAGTCTACACATTCGTTTCCTTGGGCAAAGTCTATACACTCCTCGTGGCCTTAGCATCTTGTTTGAAGTCCATACATTGGTCTTCAGTTCAAGTCTGTACAGCGTTACGTTCTCTTTGGAAAGTCTGTACAGCGTCAAGTCTGCACATTGAGGTTTCACGAGAAGTCTATACATTGGTCTCCACCTGGAGTCTATACATTGGCTAAGGGTCTTCAAGTCCATACACAGTTGTCTGATGCATATTGTTTGGAGTCTGTACATTGCCTTCAAAGCCTTCCAAGTATGTACACCGGTCTGTTGAAGACTAAAGTCTGTACAGCGTGAAGTCTGCACATTGGTCTTCGAATTCAAAGTCTGTACATTGGGTTTTTCACATGAAGTATGTACAGCCATTCACTGTTGAAGTCCATACACTGGTCGGTGGAATTTGAAGTTTGTACACTGACTCGTTTCATTTCCTCAGATGTCTATACATTTGCCTCCATGATTCTAAGTCTATACATTCGCTGCAGAGACCTTTGTCAAGTCTATACATCGACTGTCTTGCTTGAGCTTAAGTCTGTACCGAGTCAGCGTCTCGTTGACCGTCTCTTGTTGTGTACTCATGTTATTTCTGCGTTTGTGTCTTCGTGTTGATTTTACTTCGTGCACTTTTCTCTTAATTCAAGCTTTAAGTGTCTCAAGTTGAGTCTGACTGTGTTGTCTCCATGTCGTCCTTAGTTCGAGTCGTTTCTTTGTTATTTCTATCTTCGTGTTGGCTTTTCCTAGACCTCGTGTCTTTCTTGTTTTGTAACCACACTTCGTGTCGGTTTCTATTTTCGTCTTCGAGTCGTTCGTACGTTCGAGCAACTTAGTACTCGAGTTGTTTTCGTGTCTATTCAAGTCTTTTTAGTAAAGTGTCGTTTCACCTCGTGCCGTTCTCTTTGCTGTATGCTATGTCATGTTACTTTTATATTCGTGTCTTCGTGTTGCTTTTGTATTCGTGTCTTCGTGTTGTTTTTATATTCGTGTCTTCGTGTTGATTTTATATTCGTGTCTTCGTGTTGCTTTTGTATTCGTGTCTTCGTGTTGTTTTTATATTCGTGTCTTCGTGTTGCTTTTGTATTCGTGTCTTCGTGTTGATTTTGTATTCGTGTCTTCGTGTTGCTTTTGTATTCGTGTCTTCGTGTTGCTTGTGTATCTCGTGTCGTTCTCTTCGTAGTGGTTGTCTTGTTACAGTGATACTTCGTGTCGTTCTCTTTGTAGTGTTAGCCTTATGTATCTCGTGTCGTTATCTTTCTACCGCGTGTTGTTTTAATCTGACCTCGTGTCATTCTCTCTTTATTTTCGTACTGTGGTAATGTGTGTATCTCGTGTCGTTCTCAGTACAGTGCATCTCGTATTGCTATCAAATACCTCATGCAGTTTTAGTTTTTATGGCCTTGAGTTTTGCTGAACGAATGTCTTTGAATTGTAGGGCACGTGATCCGAGGTGCCTGGGTCGTGAACGAGGATGCTGCCACGTGGTCTGAATTTCTAGGGCAGGAAACGTGGAAGCCACACGCGCCAGTGTGCTGCTACTGCTGCTATATATACTGGTCTTCTTCCACTAAAGAAGATTGATCGAGATAGCAGCCTGAAGAGCAGAAAGCCCTTCGATCCAGAAAAGGAGAAAAAGAAGGAAAAGAGAAGAAGAAGAGATAGAAGAGAGAAGCCGTGAAGGAAGAGTAGAGAGGGAGAGATTAGGAGAGCAGAAGAGAAAGAGAAAGAGAGATCGTGAGTTGAGAAGAAGAAGAAGAGAAGTAGCAGAAGAAGCTCCTAGGAGAGCAGAAGAGAAAGAAAGAGAGATAGAGAGTGAGCGAGAGAGCTCGTGGAGAAGAAGGAAGAAGCTGCTCGAAGATCTGTCTTCACTGGACCGTGGATCAGATCCAAGCCAGTCAGCTCCGTTGAGAGCCACATTGTGCATTTCATTTTTTCAGCTTTCTGTTTGCTGAAGTTATTTTCATTTCGTGTTTTTGTTTCTTCTTTTTCATTTGGTTATCTGGTTCTTCCGATTGCCCTGTTGGGAATCGGGTTCCTCCTGTGGATCAGGAGAAGGGAGATCTGATCTCCGGTTGCAAGTAGCTAGGAGCTACTTGTGGGTTCCCTCTGGTCAGAGGAAGGGAGACTTGTCTCCGGTTCTGGGCTTGCGGGTTGCAAGTCCAAGGGTCCCTCCGGTTGGAGGAAGAGAGGTCTTCGACCTCTGGTTTGCTGGTGACTGGAAGTCACCGGTTGGTTCCCTCCTGGTCTGGAGGAAGAGAGACTTCGGTCTCTGGTTTCCAAGTGGCTGAGAGTCACTTGGGGGTGTCCCTCCGGTTGGGAGGAAGAGGGGAGGGTGTTCCCCTGGTCAAGCTGTTTGGCAGCATTTGTTGCAGACTGAGTCTGCTGTGCTAGCGTTGGCTAGTGAAGCCTCACTCCGGTTGGGAGTGAGGGGTGGATGTAGGTCTGAAGGACCGAACCACTTTAAAACTATTTGTGCAGTGGTTTGCCTTGCGTTAGCTCCATATCGTCTACCTTCCATTCACAGGTTGCGCATGCTTGGTTAGTTGCATTATCTAGAGAGTTAATTTTTGAGCATTATATTCTGCTTAGTGTGATTGCGTAGTTTAGCTCTGCCTTCGTTTATGGTTGATCAGGTGGCTGCATTGTTGCAGTCCAACTATTTGTCCATGTGTTGCCTTATCATTTCATCCTGGAAAGCTCATTAGTCTTATTCCGCATATCTGAGCTTTAATGTTTTAATTTGGGCTATATTTTCTAGAGGGTTACATTCACCCCCCCCCTCTGTATCTGGGCCTAGCACCCTAACATCATCACTATAACCCCCCAAGAAAAGGACATAGATAAGCAAAATAAAATCAACAGATGTCTCCTCCTTGGCCTTTTCTCAAACTCAATACCGATGGAGCTTGTAAACTTTCTGGTGATTCTGGTGGCGGTGGGTGTTGACACCTTGAAAATGAGCAAGGGCAGATACAGAATTGAAAGGAAGATCAGACCAACAGTGAAAGATCAATGACGAAGTTCGTCAACCATCTACCCGGCTGAAGTCCTTTCCGGGCCAAGCTGATGTCCGATGCCATTGTTAGTCAGACGACGGCACTGATAAAATAGCAGTCACCTGGCTGAAGTCCTTCTAGGCTAAAGCTGATGTCCGGTCTTGTCACCGTTCCGGTGACAATGCCAATGAAATGATGTCCGATTTTGTCATCATTCAGATGGCAACGCCGATGAAACCCCGGTCTACCGACTGATGAAAAACCTATGAATGATCTCAATAGAAATTATGTCACCAATGGAGGGCCCTTTTGGGTGCTGATGCACTTGAAGGACCAATAAGAGGCCTAGTCTAAAAGACCTAAGTGGGCCTATAAAGTGGCGCCGGGATCCTCTTGTCGAAGCCCAAAAGTTGCGCCGAGAAGATGAAGTCCTGCGCGCCGGGAAGCCCCTCAGTTGAGGCGCGCCGTGAGGGGCCTGCCGAGAAGATACAAAATGCAGATATAAAACCCCCTTCCCCTCGAGCAAGAAAGGGGCAGAAGTAAAAAAACATCACCACCACGAGAGAGACCAACAAAGCAAGAGAAAAAAAAAAGAGAAGAAGAGGAAGAAGGAGAAGAAGCTCCAGGTGGGCAGCAGGGGAGGGAGAGGAGTCAATGCTCCGCCCTCCCCCCCCCATGTTTTCTTTATTCTCCATGTAGTCTTACGAGTTTTACCTCGATTTATCAAATGTAACCGGGATATCCCGGCCTTCGTTCTATTTCCCTTTCCATCATTCCCCCTTTTTGATTGGTGTGAGTTTGGGATAATGCAATGGAATGAAATGCTTCGATGGCCCGTTTGGGCGTTTCCCTGTTTTCTTTCTTCTTCCTTATATGAATCTATGTTTCTGGTTCAACTGAACGTGAAATGATGAAGCCTTCCCATCTCTGGTTTCTCTCAAATGAGTGATGCTCAACGTCTTGAATGATCGTTCTGATGCTTCAGATCTCTCTGCTCCAATTGTTCTTCCTGGAGGAGCGTCGAAGGAAGAGTCCCAATCTTCACATCCATGGATTATTGGACTTTATCCTCTCACCCCTTCAGTGATGCCTACACTGGGTAGTCTCCCCATCTTTCATTCCATTTGTTTCCTTTTCTTAAGCCATTAAGGTCGCCCCAGGAATCAGGGACAGTTATCCCTTGGTTTCCCTGGACGGCTGGCGACAGAAAAACATATCCCCATGGGTTTTAAATGGGTGATGATCTCGAGCCCTCCATAAACCTCACCTTCCAGTGATCCCCTGGCACTGCCCAGCAAAGCCCTTGGCTTCCCCCCTCATTTGCATCCTAAATTCCCAGCCATTACCTTAATCCCAGAAAGAAATCTCAAAAATAGAGTGCCGTAAACCTCTGTTCTTATCCCGGCGCCCTCACATCTCTCGGCCCCACATACAGTGAACTGGATGAACAGCTCTCGGCGCCATCCTTTAGGCACCGAGAACCGTCTTGCCTTCTGGCCTCCGCGCCGGGAACCCCTGCACCTTGGCCGCGCCGGGAAGCCCCCCTTGGCTTCTTTGCGTCGCGCTGGGAAGCCCATCCGATTGGCTTTCTCCCCTTGCGCCGAAACCCCCTCTAACACTCCCTCCTCGCGCCGGGAAGCCTGCGCCGAGAACCCCTTGCCTACTCTTCACCGCGCCGGGAACCCCGGCCCTCTCATCTTGGCGCCGGGAACCCCCGACCTTCTTGCCATTGGCGCCGGGAGCCCTGGCCTTCTCATTTTGGGTCATGCCGAGAGCCCGTGCCCTTTCAGAGTGTGCCGAGAGCCTAATCTGCCACCCAATGAACCCCAACACCCAGAGCAAACCCACACAGGGATATCCGTGGATCACCAGATATGTCCCGGGGATAAAATTGAAGGGAGTCAGGCTCCCTTATGTTCCATCAGTTCGTGTCGGGATCACGACAAACCACCCCCCCCTTTTTTTAGCTCCGGTGAGCTCTGCCAATGCATGAGTGGCACCAGCTCTTATAAGGGAAGAGTCAAACATTTCCCCAATGCATACATGTGTAATGCGAGAGGTTTGGCCTCTCTATCTCTCGGCTTTCATCCCGGCACTCCGTGGGTGATAGCCTATTCTCCCCTGGGCATAATCCAGATTACGGGGAGATGCTGTCGAAATGTTGATCGATGCTGTAAAACCCCATCATGGTTACAGCTCAGTCTGCCTGTGATTTAAATCCGCTTTCTCCCCTTTCCCTTACACCCAATTTTTGAACCGTTGATTCAACGATATCGTCTGTTTCTATGGTTGATGTTATTATCTTACCCGCCTTCCTGGCCCTGGTATGAAGTTTAAAATGGTGCATATGAATATCTGTTTGCCTTATGAGGCCTCCTATCTCGGTGTTTAATCAAGGGTTGTCCTTCTTAGGAAGGGCGTAATTAACGTCATAGCCTTTATGGTATGGCGGACTTTTGGTCCCGACTCGGACTTCACAATCGACTGACCAAGTCAAGTCAAGCGCACAATGAAATCGTCACACATGTGACTGGCACGCCAATTAACCAAATCAATAAATCAATAAAATAAAATAAATAAAAATCAAACAAGATAAAGCCGGAAGAAAAATCCCGCGTCCACAAGTCTGGCACGCCCGATGGGACCTAGTCTCCCTTCATCTCTACGCCGAAATAGGAGGCCCAGTGGGCCCCCCCTCAAATTTCTGATTCCGTGCTTTCTCCATTTTCAGGAAACTACAATGACGGCTGGAATCATCTCTGTACACTTTGATTAACAAGTGGTCGATGTACATGTTCGAGAGGGCTACCTGGCGGTACCTCTTTCGTTCGGATCAATGCCGCCTGCTGTCAGGATGCCCAACTGCCTGGGCCTCATCTTCACCGACTTGCTCGAGATTGACAACCAGGAACAAAAGATTGTTGTCGAGACATTGCCACAAGCTACCATCCCTAAAATGAGCCGGGGGATGCAGGGTATTCCTGAGGTCGTGGCCTGCTTCGTCCATCACGAGGCGAAAAGGGGCACACCCTCTACTGCTGGAAGAAGGAGGAGATCCGACAGGAGGGCCCGATCCACTGCTGCGGGTCGCCGGATATCCAACTCAGGAAAGACAATGCTGATCGGAGGAATCCGGACGAACCTCAACGGCCGCCCGAGGGAGGTCAACCCAGATGTGGTCGTCCCGAGAGTATCCACCACCAACAGATTCCAAACTCTGGCTACTAGGAGGGCCGATGTCGAGAAAGAGGACCGAAGGCCGTTGGCACCAAAGCCGCCCAAGTTCAGGCAGATCTGGCAGCCGAAGAAGATCTAGAGCTGGGTCCCAGCTCGAGAAGAAGAAAACGTTGTTGATACCACTGTTGCCCGCTTCAGGGCAGGAAGCAGAAGAGAAGAAGGAAGAGACATAAGAAATGCTGCTGCTGTTCACCCCGGGGCTCGGGGTAGGAGAGATGAGGAAGAGAATGAAGGAAGAAATCTGACTACTATTCGCCCAGGATAAGGGGCAGAAGATATGAGCAGAAGGAAGACCTAACGATCACCCACCCCATGGCTGGGGGCAAAAGATGGGAAAGAAAGAATTATGCTGCTGCTGCCAACTGCTGCCAGGATGGGAGTAGAAGGTTCAGGGAGGAAGAGGAAATGAGAATAAGCGAACCAGTCGCTGCTGCCACTCTAAGAAGACCAAGAGCCTGCGCCAGACAGGCCGATATACTCAAATACTGCAAAGCTGAGCACCTGACTGCTCAGGTGGGGAGACTGGCTTATCAGCAGAAGAACCAGGAAAGATTGATGCTCCAACCAAAGCCACGAAGGCACAATCAAGAGGAGATGAAACAAGTGGCTCAAGACTACTTTCACTACCTAGGGAACTCCGCCCTCGGACAGCAAAGATTATCCCGTGCCTTGTGCACCATGGATGAAGAAGAAGAAGAAACCCTTCAAGAAGTGATGCTCGGAGTCTCCTCCTCCGATTCCAATGATTATGAAGAAGGCCACAGAGCCGGGTATGGAAAAGAAGGCCTGCATAGAGAAGAAGCTAGAGAAAGAATATCAGTCTTTGACCGGCTCAAATACCCCGATCAGATGAAAAGGAAAGTCTACAGGCAGAGGGAAAAGATGCAGATCTTTGCCTACAATATGGCCGGGCTTGTCAAATTGCAGGATATGTTACCGACACAGCCAGATGAACTGCTCAGACTAGCAACCAGACCAGGCCCCGTCACAAGAAGAGGCCAGGCGGCAAAAGATAAGATGAAGACTGATGATGAAGTCCGCAAGGTCACCACTATGACAGTTAATGTGGTGACAGCAGAAGATGAAGATAATCCCTTCGTTGATGATGCTGAAGGGACTTCAGAAGATCTGCAGATCCCGTCAACCCTGGATCCCATGATCCAAATGATGTTTAGAAGATATCAGCAAGAGATCAATGCTCTCAGAAGACAGCTAAATGAGAGGCACGAAGTTACACCGGTCTCCAAGCAAGCCGAGCCTGTGGGGCAGACTGCCAGCTCAACAGAAATGGCTATCCCAGCTAATCCTCTTCCGACTGATAAGGGCAAAGCACCGAGCCAACCGGTCCTGCAGCAGACAATAGCTCAGCCCTCTGCATCGCAGACGCAGCCTGCCGCGCCTACCTTGCGCGCAACTGTGATGACAACTCCTTACGGTCAGCAACAAGCTCACTTCTTCCCGGAAAACATAGATCCAGCCATAGCCCAAAAGCTGATGATTGAAAAGATTGTGGAGATGAAGCTGTCTGAAAAGACTAGTGATGATGTTAGTACCTACGATGTGTACAAGGTACCATATCCTCCCCAGTATACTGCTAAGAGACTACCTCCAGGCATCAGTAAGCTGCCGAAGTTTGAAAAGTTTAATGGCCAGGGCTCTCCCAGGGAGCACATAGCTTACTACACCACAATCATGGGTGACTTGGCAGCGGATGAAGCTTATCTGCTTAAGTTCTTCGGCTCATCCCTCACCGGGATAGCCTTTGAATGGTATTCAAGCCTGCCGGCTGGGTCAGTGACCGATTGGCCTGACATGCAAAGAAAGTTCTGCGACAGATTTCACGTCACGGAAAGAGAAATTACAATAGCAGAACTATATGCGACCAGGTAAAAGCAAGATGAAACAGCACTGGACTACATCAAAAGGTGGAGGAACTTAGCTATGAGATGCAGAAGACCTCCTCATCAAGAAGATGCAGTGCAAATATGTAAGCAGAGCCTCAGGAGAGAGGTACTGGAAAAGATGATTGGTGCAGATGTCAGAACATTTGACCGATTGAGCAATATAGTGGCGGAGGTCGAGACGTTCCTGTCTAAGCGTCCGACCGCCAATGCTCCAACTGTGCCGAAAGGGAAATCTAATGATCGACGACCAACGCACTCTGAGGCCAACACCGTCGATTTCAGAACCTTTGAGCAACAGAAAGGGAAGAAGGGGGCAGATGAAGCTCCCCCACCAGCAGACACAGTAGAAAGAAAAGATAAGGTCTCTCTGAGAAACAAAATGAGAAAGCCGTACTCTTTCCCGAAAGATAAGACAGCCGCACTATTCAATTGGGCATACAAGTTCAACAAGGTAACATTGCCTGAACCAAAGAGACCCGAAGACGCGGCAAAGAAAGGTGATCCGCTGTTCTGTCCATATCCCCGCGCGCTGGGGCACGCAATTGAAGATTGCTACGTCTTCAAGGATATTATGGAAGGCATGGTCAAAAAGGGCGAGCTACAGCTGGGGGATTACCAGGTAGAGCCACCTCGTCCACATGAGCCTCCGGCATTAAAAATGGCCGCCAATATGATTTCAATCTACCAGCAGCTGCCTAAGGCGGCCGTTGAAGAATGTACTAAGCATACTTATGAAGCTTGCTTCCTCACCCCACTGAAGGATCAGGAAGGATGGCAGATGAAACCCATGAAGAACAGAAAGAAGACTCCCGCAGCCAATACCAATGGGGCAGTTATCGGCGGTGTCACACCAAGACCTGAACCGCCTCCAGTAAAGCCAGTATGGCGCACAGCTGAGATAGGGCCAGTCATCCGGATCCCCACTCATAATCGGAGAAGACAAGTCCCCCTACCTGCACATAAGGAAGTAAGTCCTACAGCCAGGCGTTTACAGTAGTATATTAATGGGCTCGATGAATATGAACAGAAAAAGCCCGGGCACCTGCTGGTGAAAGACTGTATACTCTGGGAACAGCTCGAAGAATTGAAAATTAAAGAGCAGTCAAAGGCAAAACAAGAAAAAGTTGAGACTGAACCCTTCTGGGGGCAGGGGCCAATAAAGCCAAATTCCCAGAAAAAGAAGAGACGGCTCAAGGCCAAGAAGGGAAAGAGGGTCGTGACAGTACAATGTAACACCCTGTCGGCACTCTTTACCTCGCCCGGGGAGGGTGATGAGGATGAAACATCAAATGCCCCGCTAGAAGCCAACCATGTCGAGGCCTCAACCTCAGCACATGCAACACGCTCCGGAAGAAGGTGGGGGCGCCCACCACCAGCTAATCATAACATTATGTTCAGAGGTGAACAACCCTACCAAATTCCTGAACCAGAGATACGAGGTGTCCAGGTTTCTCCCCCTGCCAGCCTGTACCAAGAAAAGAAGAAAGGAGGTCAAACTCCAACATTTCTGGAATTTCTGTCTAGTCTAGAAGATGGGCAGTCGATACGGGCTGGGCCAGATAAAGGTAAGAGACCTCAGCAGTCGGTGTCTGTAGCCTACGAGCAGAATGAGAAAGAAGGGGATAACCCTTTGACGGCACCAGGGGCCGTTGCTATAGAAGAAGCCCCCCAAGAAATAAGTCCGGGGGATGAAACCAGCACTGGGCAGCAGAGGCCACGGGCACCACATGAACCTCCAAAACCCCGATGGGCGGAAGAAATGAGACTATCTAATGTCAGGGTGGGCAGCCGGATCATGAAAATGCTAAAGAAGCATTCTACCAGATTCTCCATCTGGGAGATTCTCTCTCTCAGTGAAGAGGCTCGCCAAGCAATTGTTGATGCCTTGTAGTCGCCGGCACAATATGAAGCACTCTTGACAGAAGTGAATTCTGGGCCGTCAGTTACATTCTCAAAGGATGACATGCTGATTCCGAATTCCGGCCATAACAGATCGCTGTATATGAGGGGCTCCCTGAACTGTCAGCCACTGAACAGGATACTGATAGATCCCGGGGCTGCTGTGAACATTCTCCCATACCGCATCTACCAAAAATATTACTTTGATCTGCAGCTTACCAAGGTCAGAGACATGAAAATTGCAGGATTCAACCAGAAATGTGTGACGCCCCTTGGGGTGGCTGATTTTAACCTCACATTGGGGGATCTCACTACCGTGGTACGATTCTATGTAATCGATTCCAACACCACATATAAGGCCCTGATGGGGAGACCGTGGCTGCATGAATATCAGATAGTGCCGTCCACGCTGCATCAGTGCATTAAATACTGCCATGAAGGAAAAGAAGAAAGGGTGTTTGCGGATCTGCATCCCTTCGAAGTATTCGAGTGTCATATGCTCGATGCATCCTACTACACCGAGGTGTCGCAAAATTGTGAAGAAAAAGAGGCTGTGGTCAGCCAGAAAAAGCCGGTGACGAAGGCAAGAAATTGGTCTCCACCGCCACCAAAGGGCTATATTAAAAAGCATGAGGTGTCTCACATCTCTTATGCTGGTGACTTTGCTCGGATCACCCCTCCCAGCATTCACCCGGATGATATCAATGAAGAAATGAAAGAAAAGTACACACAAGTGGAGGTTCCGCAGGGTTTATTTAAACCCATCGTCAGCCTCGAGTACCAGACGGTGCTACCACTAAAGACTATGGAAGTCCCTCACTTCTGCGAGCCTCCTACCATATTCTACATCGGGGAGCCAGTCGAAGACGATGATCAAGACTGCATGGTCCCTGAAGAATCTGCAAACCGGATGGTGCCGATCACGGGCTTGGACTATACTACCCAGCGGGTTTCACAGATGTTCTCTAAAATGCAGATGCCATCACTACAGCCTGTTGCCCAGAAGAAGGCGTTCAAGGAGCTATGGGATCTGCCTCGAGATAATAAGGAACTGAGGAAGATCACTCAGCACCCGGGATTAGGTTATACCCTTCAAGAATACTATGAAGCTGAGGTGGACGTCATCTCTGTCTCCTACCAGCATGAAGACCCTCCCGAGGTAGGATATGACAAATACCCCTTGGAAGATGAAGAAATCATTTATCAATCCATAATGAACAATGAAGCCTCAGACAGTCAGCCGGAGAAGGGGACGTCTGATGAAGCAAAGAAAGATTGGTGCTGGGAAGACCTACCTTGCAAAGAGGATATGTTCCATGCTGAAGCAAAATTTGACACGGGAATCCCGGATGAAGATCAAGCAGCCAAAGAGCTGAGGGAATGCCTGGAGTTTGAGCGCATCCTGGAAGAAGTCCGGACTCTACAGAATGATGATCTCTCAAGGGAGTCTGCATCAGAAGAGCCTCTAAGGGCGGAAGACTCCGTCTTTGAGTTTCATACTGATCCAGTTACGTCCTCGGGGCATACTGAACAGAATACAACAATATTGGCCGTATATGATGAGCCAGCACCCGCTGATAACCAGTATGATGAAACAGAAAATCATGAAACTGAAGAAGATTATATCCCAGGAGGCTTCATTGACTTACAAGAAGCCCCGCCCGAGGTCGAAGATGGAGGTCAAGCCACCGTCGATGAGCTTGTGGAAATAAATCTGGGGATTGCAGATGAGCCAAGGCCGACATTCCTCAGTGCACTGCTAGAGCCAGCTACCAGGGAACAATATATACAGTTTTTGAAGGAATTCTGAGACTGCTTTGCATGGACATATGATGAAATGCCGGGATGGAGTTCTGATGTGGCACAGCACCGATTGGTAATAAACCCAGAGGCTAGCCCTGTAAAGCAGCCTTCCAGGAGAATGCGCCCTGAATTAATAAATCAGATTAACAAAGAGGTTGACAAGCTAATCGATGTGGGCTTTGTTGAAGAGAACCAATATACTACATGGTTGGCAAACATAGTGCCCGTAAAGAAGAAAAATGGACAGATCAGAATATGTGTTAATTTTCGGGACCTTAATAAGGCCTGCCCGAAAGATGACTTCCCAGTACCAATCACTGAAGTGATGATCGATGCGACTACTGGTCATGAGGCCCTATCATTTATGGATGGGTCATCCGGATACAACCAAATCTGGATTGCTGAGGAAGACAGAGTGCACACTGCATTCCGTACCCCGAAGGGGATATTCCACTACAAAAGGATGCCGTTTGGTCTCAAGAATGCCGGCGCTACCTACCAAAGAGCTATGACCAAGATCTTTGATGATTTGCTCTTCAAGAAAGTAGAGTGCTACATTGATGATTTGGTAGTAAAAACTAAAAGAAGAGAAGACCATTTGCAAGACATGAGGGTAGTATTCCAGAGGCTGCGCAAATATGAACTCAAGATGAATCCCATGAAATGCGCCTTCGGCGTGTCCAGTGGAAAATTCCTCGGGTTTATTGTCCGTCATAGGGGCATTGAAATTGACCCATCCAAGATTAAGGCTATCCAGGAGCTCCCTCCACCAAGGAATCTGTCCGAGCTGAGATCTCTGCAAGGGCGTTTGGCCTATATCCGACGATTTATATCAAATCTGTCGGGAAGATGCCACCCCTTTCACAAGCTCATGATGAAAGATGTGCCGTTCCTCTGGGACGATGGCTGTCAGGAAGCCTTTGAGAAGCTGAAAGAATATCTCAAGACCCCTCCGGTGCTGGGGGCACCAATTAAGGGCAGGCCCTTGATACTGTATATCGCAGCCACATACTGTTCCCTGGGGGCAATGCTGGCACAGATAAATGAAGAAGGCAAAGAACAAGCCTTGTACTACCTAAGTAGGAGGATGATTAGAACTGAAGAAAGCTACAGCTACATAGAAAAGACCTGCTTGGCACTAGTCTTTGCTGTCAAAAAGCTCTGACACTATATGTTGTCACATGAAGTCAGATTGATATCTGCAGCAGACCCGCTCAAATACATATTGACTCAGCCAGTACTGAAGGGCCGATTGGGAAAATGGGCAGTGATCCTGATGGAATTTGATATTACCTATACACCCCAGCGGGCGATAAAAGGACAGGCTGTGGCTGATTTCTTTGCAGAGCATCCTATGCTGGAAAATGATATGCTAGGGACCGAGTTGCCAGATGATGAGACACTCGAGGCCTGCCAGACCCAGTCAGTTATGTGGAAACTATTCTTTGATGGAGCATCCAGAGCAGAGACAGACTCCGATGGAAAGACCAGAATACGGGCCGGGGCCGGTATTGTGCTGAAGTCACCAGAAGGGGAGGTCGTGCATACTTCTTGTTCTATAAACAAGCCCTGCACCAATAATGAGGCCGAGTATGAAGCTCTGATAATCGGGCTATATATCAGCCTCAACATGGGTATCCAAATGCTTCAAGTATTCAGGGATTCAATGTTGATAATAAAACAGATCCAAGGCGAGTTCGAAGTGCGGAAGCCAGAACTGAATCCCTACCACCAAAAAGTTGTGCGCCTCATGGAGAAATTCTACCATATTGAGCTCAAGCATCTGGGTCGCGGAAACAATGCCCAGGCAAAGCTGGCCCGCTCACTAGCAGTCCCGCCAAATAAGACACTGAACATTGTCATCATGAACCGGCGGCAAGTTCCCAGTATGCTAGAAGGGTGCCCCGAAGAAGACGAAGTTGCCACCATCAGCACAGAACAAGCGTCTGATTGGAGACAGCACCTACTGCAGTGGTTTCTACATCAACAACTGCCGCAGATAAGAGAAGAAAAGATGAAACTCCTAAGAATCAAAGATTCTTATGAACTCAGGAATGGAATTTTGTTCCGAATAATGGCAAATGCACGCAAGAAGATTCTACTCCTCTGTCTGTCCACTGAGGAAGCCTGGCAAGCAATGAAAGAAACACACGCTGGGACAGCAGGTGCCCACCAGGCTGGTCCCAAGATGAAGATAGAAATCAAGAAGCTGGGTTACTATTGGCCCACCATGTTTGAAGACTACTATAAATTTGCAAAATCATGCCAGAAATGCCAAGAGCATGCTATTGTGCCTAGAAGGCCTCCTACGACTCTGCACCCTACAATTCCCAGTTGGCCGTTTGCACAATGGGGAACTGATGTAGTCGGGCCACTATCGACTTCCTCGGCCGGACATAAGTACATACTGGCCATAATAGATTACTTCTCCAGATGGGCGGAGGCTATAGCATTAAGAGAAGTGACTGGTGAACTGGTCGCCAGATTCATCAAGCAGAACATTATCTTCCGGTTCGGGATCCCCAGCCGAATAATATCTTACAATGGAAGTCATTTCAGAAATCAGAAGGTCTATCGGCTTGCTGAGAAGTATAAGATCGAATGGAGAACCTCTACTCCTTACAATCCACAGGCAAACGGATTGGCAGAAGCTTTTAACAAGACTCTCTGCACCTTGCTGGCCAAGGTCGTCAGTTCTAATAAGAAGAACTGGGAAGAGAAAATGTATGAAGCTCTGTGGGCATACCGCACCGTCTTCAAGACACCTACAGGGTGCTCGCCATACTCGCTGGTATACGGCTCAGAAGCAGTGGTTCCGCTAGAGTTGGAAGTCCCGTCACTCAGAGTGGCAGTCCAATATGGCCTGGCCCGTGGCGAACAGACCAATGCAGAAAGAAGACTAGAAGAACTGGCTGAATTGGAAGGGAAGCGCCTCCGAGCCCAGAAGAGTATCCAAATGTATCAGGCCCGCATGGCCACTGCACTCAACAAACTCGTAAGAGGATGAGAATTCAAGAAAGGTGACCTCATCATGGTCAAGAAAAAAGAAGTCATGGCGTCCAACCCAAAAGGAAAGCTGAATGCTAACTGGGAAGGTCCTTATGTGATACAGAGGGTCTACGAAGGAGGGGCCTACGTGGTTGTTAACCATCGAGGGGAAATCCAATTCTCCCCACTCAACGGAAGACATCTAAAGCTGTATCATGCGGCACAACCGGCATTCCCCGAGTGATCAGGCAAAGCTACCCCTTTCCCGGTCTAGCGGCACTCCGCCCTAGCCGAGATACCCTTTTCTTGGTATAGCGGCACTCCGCCCTAGCCAAGCTACACCCATTTCCCGGTCTAGGGGCACTCCGCCCTAACCGAGATGCCCTTTCCTTGGTCTAGCGGCACTCCGCCCTAGCCAAGCTACACCCTTTTCCCGGTCTAGCGGCACTCCGCCCTAACCGAGCTACCCTTCCCTTGGTCTAGCGGCACTCCGCCCTAACCGAGCTACCCCTTTCTTCGTCTAGCGGCACTCCGCCCTAGCCAAGCTATCCTTTCTTCGTCTAGTGGCACTCAGCCCTAGCCGAGCTACCCATTTCCCGGTCTAGCGGCACTCCGCCCTAGCCCAGCTACACCCTTTTCCCGGTCTAGCGGCACTCCGCCCTAACCGAGCTACCCTTTCCTTGGTCTAGCGGCATTCCGCCCTAACCAAGCTGCCCTCATCTTAAGCTGGTGGCATTCCGACCTGTCACCCTCTAAAAAGGGAGAGAAAGAGAATGAAAGAAAATAAAAATGGGGTTGAAAATGAAGATACCCCGCCAGACTTGTTCAGGCATTCTGGACAAGGGCAAAAATGGCTAAAACCCAGCTGTGGTGAAAACCCGAAAGGGCACTGCAGGCAAAATCGGGTACCCCGCCACGTGAAAACCCGAAAGGGCGCGTGGGCAAAAGCAAGAGGGGGCTGGCTCCGGCGAAAACCCGAAAGGGCGCTTGGGTCGGTAATGTGGTGATTCCAAAGAAAGCCTCACCTCCCGCCATAAAACTCCTCGTCGATCGACCGGCGCCTTGCCCGATCAACGATTAAACCCATCCGGAATGGACCTTACGTCTATTCTGTTGAAGCCTTCATGCATTGCTCAAGAAAAATTCCCTCGATAATAAGCCCACCTCGGGATAGACCTTCCGTCTGTTCTGATAAAACACTTCCACTTGTTGCTGTCTAAGACCCACCACGATGAAACCTGCCTGGTTTAGACCTTACGTCTATCCCAATGAAACCTATTCTACGTCTCACCGCGATGAAACATGCTGTTGATCGATTGGCACACTGCCCGATCAACAATGAAACCCTGTCCGGTTTAGACCTTACGTCTATCCCGGTGAAACCTATGAAATCCTTGCATTGGTATAAACCCAGTACTGAAACCTGATACTGATCGACCGGCACATTGCCCGATCAGCAATAAAACCATGTTCGGTTTAGACCTTACGTCTATTCCGACTAAATCTACGATCTCTTTACGTCCCGCCGTGATGAAACCTGCTGTTGATCGATTGGCACACTGCCCGATCTATGATGAAACCTATCTAGTTTAGACCTTCCATCTATCCTGATGAAATCCATGAACTCCTTGCATTGGTATAAATACAATACCCGTGATGAAACCTGTTGTTGATCGATTGGCACACTGCCCGATCTATGATGAAACCTATCCAGTTTAGAGCTTCCGTCTATCCTGATGAAATCTATGAACTCCTTGCATTGGTATAAATCCAATACCGATGATGAAACCCGCCATTGATCGATTGGCACCTCGCCTAATATCAATGATGAAAACCCTATCCAGTTTGGACCCTACGTCTATCCTGATGAAACATATGAAATCTTTGTGTTGGTATGAGCCAATACCAATGATGAAACCTGCTATCGATCGGTTGGCACACCGCCTGATCGACGCTAAAACCCATCCAGGGTAGACCTTCCGTCCGCTATGACATAGCACAACACTGCTCATTGAATCTATTCAGACCCTCCGTCTGGATAGATCATGAAACTCTATTCCTTTGCGTTAATGTTAAACCCCACATTAACGATGAAACTCATATTCTCAGCAAACGGCCTCGTGCCCGAGCTGCTACTTATATCCTCTGAATCAATTCAGACCTTTCGTCTGGATAGATCATGAAATCCTACTTCCCTTTGCATTGATGTTGACACCCACATCAATGATCGTATGTCCACAATAAACATATGGCGCCATGGTCCATAGGATGAAAGTTCTGGTCCCAGAAGAGACAATAGGAATTCTTCACATGCGTTTCTCTCTCTTCCCGTTGCCTCCTCCCTGGAGTCTCTCCCGCGAGAGTTCCTCCCTCCCGTGGTCTCTTCCACGTTGTTGAGCCGGTGCTCCGGCGATGGCCGCTGGTGAGGGGGGAGGCCTTCTGCCTCCCCCCTCCCCCTCTTCCTGCCCTGGCGTCCCTGTTGGCGGTGTCTCTGCAGCTGGGCCCCTCCTTCCAGCCTCCTCGTCGGTGACCCACGCCATTCGTGCCCTTGGTGCGGTCGTCCCCAGTCGCCCCCACTTGGCCACGGAGGGTTCAGTCACCGGCCAGCCTGGCACCGTTGCTGCTTCTTCTGGTCCCCTCTCGCTTGGTGGTGGGGCTCTGCTGCCCTTGTCTGGCAGCTCTGGCTGGCCTCCCGCCGCCTTCCCGCCCTCAGTCGACCTTGTCTCGCCTTCGCCTGGATTGCCTCAGCCCCTCCCTGGGCTCTCCCCTCCGTTGGTCCTCGCTCCACCTACGGCGTCCACAACTCTGCTCCCTAGCTCATCCTGCGGTTTCTCGGTGGCGCTGGCCCCCCTGCCGGCTGGTCCCCCTGTTGCCTCTGCCGCCCCTCCGGCCGCCGGATCATCTCCGCCACTGCCTCAGTCGCCGTGTCCGGCCTCGGGAGTTGACGTTCGTCCTATCTTCGGGCGACACGTCTTTGCCCAGGTTGGCACGTCTTCGTTGGCGGGAAGCTCGGTAGTGTCCTCCACTTTGGTTGACCGCATTCCATCTTTGACTCACTCTCTTGCCTCCACTGCACCGTTGGGCCCCACTCCCCTCCCCCTTGATGGGATGGGCACCCAAAACGGTGCTCTGTTTTCTCACCGCTCCATTCCTTCGTCCTACGTCGCCCCTATTTCTGCCCCCCCCGACCATCTCTACGTCGCAGGTCCCCCTCGCCGGCGGTGACCCTATCTTTGCCTCTGTTCGAGGCTCGGCTGCCTCCCCCCCTCCTCTGTCGGGCGCCGCTCCCAGCAGCCTTTCTGCTCCGACCGAGGCCCTGCCGGCCTCCTCCTCCTCGGCCACTGCCTCCGGTGTGCTCGCATCGCCATCGGGTCGCGCTGCTTCCTCAGAACACCAGCCGCCTTCTTCCTTGGCCCAGCCTGCGGGAGTCGTCTCACCTGGGTTTGGGCTGCCCCGGCCAGACCGCTCTGTGCGTTTCAACTGAGCAGTCCCTCCCGTTCGCAGCGGAGGTGCTTGGCCGGCTCTTGGTCATCTCCCATCCTTAGCCACGGTTGGCCCTTCCTTTGCACAGGTAGTTCTCCAATCCTTTCCCCCCCCCTTCACTACCCTTGTCCATTCATGCCCCTGCCTCCACCGATGCGGGAGAACCTGCTGTCATTTTTTCCACGGAAGAGATCCTCATCTCCTGCCGGCCGTTCGAGTTCGCTGTGGTGGCCCGGACGCCTAGGGGCCGCCCCCCCTTCCAAGACATCCGAGCTCACCTTGCCCAGCGCTTTCAGCTCCGGGAGGACTTCTTCATCAGCGCCCTAGACAACCGCCATCTCCTTCTTCGTTTCCAGAATAAAGAGGACTTCCTGCTCGTACTGCTCAAAGAATCCTTGTTCGTCCAAGGCAGGCCATTCCACTTCTTCCAGTGGAACATTAGCTTCTCCTCTGATGAAGACTCGCCCATTGTGCCGGTCTGGGTTGAGATGCCCAACCTCCCAGTCAACTTCTACAATGAGCCGATGCTCTTCTCTATTGCCGGGAATCTTGGGACTCCCCTAAAGGTCGATAAAGACTCCCTCTCTCTGTCATGATCAGTTGCTGCCCGTGTGTGTGTCCATATGGACGTGACGAAGAAACCCCCCCCCCCCCCCGGGTGCGGATCAAGGCCGGGAACTGGCACTTCTGGCAGCCTCTGGTGTACCCGGGCCTTCCCCGCTTCTGTTCGGGGTGCCGCCGCCTAGGCCATGTTGCCACCAAGTGCAAGCGGCAACCTGCTGTGGGTCCGGCACCATCCGCTCCTCCTCCTCCGCCTGCGCTCACCCCGGCTATCCAGCCATCACCACCGCGGTGTTTGGCTCCTCCTCTTGCTGCCATCTCCGGCGTTGTTGTCACGGACCCTGCTAGCTTGCCATACCCAGGGGCGGCCCCTTCCTCCGCTTCTGCTGTGGGACTTGGAGCCGTGACTGAGTCGGTCTGCATGCAGTGTGTTATTGCACCCCTACCTGCGGCGCCTTCGGTTGTTCCGCCTTCGTTGGTTGCCACTTCCAGGCTTACCGTAGCGCCTGAGGCTGTTGTGGCCCCCGAGGTTCAGCCCCCTGTTGCCAGGTCCGTTGCCTCTCCAGCCTGCGTTGCCGAGGTGGTGGCCTCGCCCCTAGATGCATCTGCGTGTGCCTCCCCCGACCGGCTTTCGTCTTCCCCTTGCCTCGTGGTCCCTGTGGTGGTGCCGCCCCCTGTTCTCGCCTCCCCTGCTGGCCTTCTTTCGCGTGCGGTCTGCAAGGTCATGGCTCTCAGCCCCCCTCCACCTTCTGGAGTGGTTGGCTGCCCTTCGGCCCTCTCCTCTGGAGCGGCCACGGTGGCCTCAGAGCCATCTGCTACTGCACTCGCTCCACCAGCCACGGCTATGTCTTGCTCGGAGCCGTTCCCGCGTCTCCCTGACGCCCATGCTCGCTTTGTAGGCCTCTCCCTTTCGGCAGGGAGTTTGGCGGCTTCCTCCCCGGATGTTGTCCCGACCGGCCAAGGCGCTCCCCCTCCGTGCAATGTTGCACCCGCGGCTGTTCCTCATATTGTTCGGGTGTCCACCTCTTTGGTACTCGGCCAACCTGCGCCGAATGGATACCCACCTGGCGGCCCCTCCTCTGGGCTTAATGCCAGTGCGGTTGCGTGGTCCCCACCTGTGCAGCCCTCCTCCCACGCGGGTACCGTTGAAGGTTCCTCTTCTCCGACGGCCGCCCCCCGGCTCTCTTTCGCCCAAGCGTTGAAGAAGAAAATCAACCGGGCCCCGCCCGGGCCGATCGTCGACTCCACCCCGCCTCCTGTTCCGGTGCATCCCGCGGGTCTTGTGCCCCCTTCGGACCTTGGCATGCCCCTCAGGTTCCCTCAGCTCGTCCAGCCCCTCCATATCCCCGGGATTGAGCCCGCTTCGGGGTTCCGTGACCTTACGGCGGCTCACGTGGCTTTCGTGGGCTCCGCTGGCTTGGACCGCTCTAGGCCACCCTCGAGGACGGATGGTGGAGCTCCTCGACGCTCCTTCCGGCGTTCCAACTCCACTTCCTCCTCGCGTGATCGGCAGTGCATGTTTGAGGACGCTGCTCTCCTTCCCCGTCGCTCCCTCCGGCTCCAGTCTTCTTCGATGGCGCCCCCGCCACCGGTCGACTCTTCCCTCACGGAGGTGCTCGATACCGACGGTTCGGAGGTTGATCCTCTTGATTGGCCTTGCTCTCCAGGTCGTCAACGCGGTGTCCGTTCTGTGTTCTCGTCTGACTCTGAAGGGGTTTTCGATGAAGAGTCCTATTTGTAGGGGCTTTGTTTCTTTTGTGGGCTCTTGTTTCTGCCCACCCCCGGGTTCTATTGTCCTTTCTTAGGCTTTCTTGGGCCTTTGGCCTTGTACGCTCCCTGCCCCTCTTTGGGCGCTTCCCATCCCCCCTCCTGTACCCCTTTCTCCTTTTGCTTTCATATATGAAAACCGCTTGCCTAGTGGCCGGGATAGTATTTTCATCTTCTTCCGCAATGAAGAGATGAACCCCCTCTCCCGTCTCCTCCCTTGCAAGTATCAACTTTAGTTAAAAAAAAAAAGGAAAAGAGAAAGAAAACGATAAAAAAGTATATATATAAAAATGGGGTTGAAAATGGAGATACCCCGCCAGACTTGTTCAGGCATTCTGGACAAGGGCAAAAATGGCTAAAACCCAGCTGTCGTGAAAACCCGAAAGGGCACTGCATGCAAAATCGGGTACCCCGCCACATGAAAATCCGAAAGGACGCGTGGGCAAAAGTAAGAGGGGGCTGGCTCCGGCGAAAACCCGAAAGGGCGCTTGGGTCGGTAATGTGGTAATTCAGAAGTCCCATGCCAACCGGCACGTTGCCTTCACCTCCCCTTCACTGATGAGGCCTTCCATCGGTCATCTGGCTCTATGCCCCGCCGATGATAAAGCCTTTCCGGGGTAGATCTTACGTCTACCCTGATGAAATCTACATACCCTCTTTCACATGTCCCACCGACAATAAAACCCGTCATCATTCTGATAAAGCCTGGCCAGTTCAGACCTTACGTCTGTCCTGATCAAACTCCTAAACCTTCCCTTGACCGATCGGCTCCTTGCCCGGTCAACGATGAAACCCCACCAGGATAGACCCTACGCCTAGCCTGATGAAACCTACGTATTTCTTGGCAAAGTCCCACCCGCCATAAAACCTGCTGGAATAGACCTTACGTCTGTCCTGACGAGACCTACACCTTTACATACGCCCCACCATTGATCGACCGGCACCTCGCCCGATCAATGATGAAATCCTCTGTCCGGTTTAGACCTTACGTCTATACTGATGAAACCTATGAAACTCTTTGCGTCGATATAAGCCCCATATCGACGATGAAACCAACCACTGATCGACTGGCACCTCGCCCGATCAGTGATGAAACCATGTCCAATTAAAACCCTGCCAGTTTAGACCTTTTGTCTATTCTGATGAAACTTATAACACTTTCTTTGCATCGATACGAACCCAATATCGATGATGAAACTAGCTATTGATCGACCGGCACCTCGCCCGATCAATGATGAAATCCTATCCGGTTCAGACCCTACGTCTGTCCTGATGAAAACCGCGCACCCTTCAATATCCCACCTGCGATAACCTCTACCCAGTCTAGACCTTACGTCTACTCTGATGAAACCTATAAAATGCCTTTGCATCGATATAAACCTAATATCGATGATGAAATCATATACTGGTCGATTGGTGATAACGCGAAAGTTCGTCGTTTAAACCATGCGTATAACAATCTTAAAACCGCACTCGCACAAAATGATCAAAAGAGAATGTAGTATTCGGACAAGCACGGGTCGAATCCACAAGGAAGAATAGATTTTTAGAGTTAAAAACTTTGGACTCCTTTGGAAAATATTTGTGATTTGATTGTTTGAAGAAAAGTGAGGAAACAAAGAATGATTCTAACACTTAATTGAAAACACCATGACTATGCGCTTATGCTATAGAAAATAATTGTATGAAGTGGAAAGAAAATATAGAAGAAAGAGATAGAGAGGGAAGAAGAGCAAGAACTAGATCAAGAGAGTAACTTTCATTAACTTAAAAGGAAGAGTACATGAAATGTGAAATAAGTTTACACTAATGGCACAATGAGATTACAATGAAGTGAAATAAAACTAAAGCAATAACAAAAAGAGGAGCCTAAGGTGTGAAGATGGTAGTAGCAATGGTGATGACGCCGTCGTCTCCTCCTCGCCGAGCCATGGAGAGGATCACTCCGCCTTGAAAGAGATCACCGTGGGAAGAGGTGGATGAAGAAGCCGTCGCCGTCCACGTCACGAACCTTGGAACGTCGCCCGTCTTGATGTGCACGCCGCCATGAAAGGGGAGTTGTGGAGGATAAAATGGGAGCAACCGGAGGCCTAAGGTTGGGAGAGAAAGAGGGAGAGTGAAAGAATGCTCAAAGAAAAAACTCCCCTTCTCCTCCTTACCATGGGCTATTTATAGGGAAAGTTTGGTAGATAGAGGGTGGAGATTATATCAAAAGGAGATGGATGGCTAAGATTCAAATGGAATATGATGCATGGGGAAGAGTAAAAGTAGGTGGGCACCCCCTTTTTTGGACTTTAGGCACCCCATTTCCCAAGGCTCATCATGTCTCTCCTTTAATTCAAATTTTGGATGTCCTTTTCCTCCTTTCCAAACTTAAAGTTTGGATTCCTCCTTTTCAAACTTTGAATTCGAAATTTTGAACTTTCCTTTCCCTCCAATCAAAATAATTTGAATTCTTTATTTGACTTGGTCAAAATGGTGATGACCCTTTTGCCCCCAACTTCTTTTGTAATTGCCTTCGGTGTCCTACACACATAATTGCACTTTAGTCCATACAAATTACCACAATGTGCATATAAATCTCAAATGCTCATGATTATGCAATGGAGAATTAATGATCATGGCCCTCAACTTTAATTTATTATTAAATAAGATAATTGAATTAATCAATTTACGTGAAAGCTCCAATTTAAATGTGGAGTTGAGGTTAACTATGAAATATGCATAATTACCTAATTATATGCACATAAAATAGTGTTTATGCGATGTATTATCATAAGAAATGGAGACTTATCACACCCCCCAACTTGAACATTGCTAGTCCCTTAGCAATGTAAACAATTATAAAATTAGGACTAGCAAATACTCATGTGTCATAGATCATGGCAAGAACATTATGCATAATGATTTAGACTTTGGAGTATTACAAGTTCAAGTAGAATGCATTTGGTATAAATTTCATCAGTCCATGTGTTTAGACCTTTCCTCAGGATACACTCAAAATTAAATATCTCTTTGTGTATGAGTGATATAACTTGACTAGTGACTTCCAAACAATCTAGATGAATGAGTCTTCTACCTTTCACTTAAAGATGATTTTCAATTCTGCCCACCTCTTGAATTGAGCTTCTCGAATTACAGGTAGCTTCACTCTGCCAGTTTATACTTCTTTTTTTTTTATCTTTTTTTTTTGACACACGGTGCTGCACATCCCTTCGCCGTTTGACGCAAACCTCAACTCTTGCCTTAGGAGAAGCAGGCCCGGTTACTAAGTTCAGGGGCATTTTCCATATGTTTTTTTTTTTTTGGCAGGTAACTTTTTCCTCACGATTATGTTCAACGAATGGGCATAATATTCATCACCACCTAAGTGTCAAGTAAAATTCCCATCATCTTAATGTTTGTCATCCACCGATCTTGTTATTGTGCAATTGTGTGCAAGTTCAATAGAATTTTTAGGTGTATTCTGAGGAAAAGGCTAAAGACATAACCAATTAATTCATCCCTTTAATGTGCAACTTTCACATGTAAGACTCTAAGTCATATCATTCTAAGAAAAGTTTCTCATCATAAAATATGAACATGAAACACTTGTTAGAGGTGTGATGAAAGGTTGTAATTATTTTGAAGAAATTCAAGCTCAAGTTACCCCCCAACTTAGGTGACATTGTCCCTAATGGCATGAGTAAGATATAGAAATGAAATAAAGCCATAAAAAGTAGAGGGAAGGATAGATACGACCTGAGAGAGAGATGTCGTCATCAAAGAAATATTGCTCCATGCTCCATGCTCCATGCTCCTTAGACAAAATAAGAAAATCAATCAAAAAAAAAATTTTTTTTTTTCTGAAAAGAGACAGGATAATTGGGTTGCCTCCCAAGAAGCGCTAAGTTTAACGTCTTCAGCCAGACACAATATAGCTCACAATGGGTCACTCAGCCTGAGAGAGTCCTCCTGCAGCATTGGAAGATTTTCAATGTAAGGTTTCAAACGTTGACCATTGACAGTGAAAGTTTGACCAGTTTTAAGATCAAGAATTGTTACTGCACCATGGTCAAATATTTTAATTACTACATATGGTCCATCCCATCGAGATTTCAATTTGCCTGGGAATAATCGTAGCCTAGAGTTAAAAAGCCAGACCTTTTGGTTGATTTGAAAAATTTTGCGTGAAATGTGCTTATCATGGAATGCTTTTGTCTGGACTTTATAAATCCTAGAGTTCTCATAGGCTTCATTGCGAAGTTCTTCTAACTCATTCAGTTGAAGGGCTCTATGGGAACTAGCCTGTGCTAAATCAAGATTGAATTGTTTGATTGCCCAATAGGCCCTATGTTCCAATTCGACTGGCAAATGACATGGCTTTCCAAAAATAAGCCTATAAGGGGACATGCCAATGGGAGTTTTATAGGCGGTCCGATAGGCCCATAAAGCATCATCTAATCTTTCTGACCAATCTTTCCTATCGGGCCGGACAGACTTTTGCAAAATGTTCTTGATCTCCCTATTAGAAACCTCCACCTGGCCACTAGTCTGGGGATGATAGGGGGTAGCAATCTTATGTGTTATCCCATACTTCCGAAGCAAAGCCCGGAATTGAGAATGGATAAAATGTGAACCCCCATCACTAATGATAGCCCTCGGACATCCAAATCGAGAGAAAATGTTCTTGCGAACAAATTTCATGACAATTTTGTGATCATTAGTCCTTGTGGCTATAGCTTCTATCCACTTAGACACGTAATCCACTGCCACCAAAATGTACTCATGACCAAAAGATGGTGGAAACGGTCCCATGAAGTCAATTCCCCATACATCAAAAATTTCCACAACCAGGATAGGGTTTAAAGGCATCATGTCCCTGCGTGACATGTTTCCCATAGCCTGACAGCGCTCACAAGATTTGCAAAATTCGAATGCATCTTTAAATATTGTGGGCCAGTAGAACCCACTCTGCAAAACTTTCGCTGCCGTTTTCTTACTTGAAAAATGCCCCCCACAAGCTAAGGTGTGGCAAAATGTCAAAATGCTTTGTTGCTCACCTTCAGGGGCACACCTCCGAATGATTTGGTCTGGTCCTAAATGGAATAGCTCAGGGTCTTCCCAAAAGAAGTATTTGAGCTTAGCAAAGAAGCTGTCTTTTTTATGTTTAGACCAACCTTCAGGAATTTTTTTCACGGCTAAGTAATTGACAATGTGTGCATACCATGGGGGTGGAATGTGAGATACACTAAGGAGGTGCTCATCTGGAAATGAGTCTTTTAAGGGTGTGGTGTCTGATGTGATAATTCGGGACAAGTGATCTGCAACAACATTTTCACTTCCTTTTTTATCCCGAATTTCCAAATCAAATTCTTGTAATAAAAGGATCCATCTAATCAACCTTGGTTTGGCATCTTTTTTAGACAGCAGGTGTCTGAGAGCTGAGTGGTCAGAGAACACAATGACTTTGGCCCCTAGCAGATAGGACCGAAACTTTTCAAGGGCAAAGACAACAGCAAGTAACTCCTTTTCTGTTGTGGTGTACCTAAGTTGGGCATCAGCGAGTGTGCAACTCGCATAGTAAATCACCACAGGCTTTTTGTCTACCCTTTGCCCTAAAACAGCACCTAAAGCATAATCCGAGGCATCACACATAATTTCAAAAGGTAATGACCAATTAGGAGTTTGTAAGATTGGGGCATTGGTCAATACCATTTTCAATGATTCGAAAGCCTCAAGACATGATTGGTCAAGATGGAATGGGACTTCCTTAGCTAGCAGATTAGTGAGAGGTCTAGCGACTTTGGAGAAGTCTTGGATGAACCGGCGATAGAAGCCGGCATGACCCAGGAATGATCGGATTTGTTTTACTGAGGTGGGTGGTGGCAGTTTGGCAATGAGATCAACTTTGGCTTCATCTACTTCAATTCCTCTTGCCGACACTATGTGCCCTAGCACAATACCTTCTTTAACCATGAAATGGCTCTTTTCCCAACTGAGGACAAGATTAGTGTCAATGCATCTCTTCATTACTTTGGCTAAGTGATCAAGGCAGGAATCAAATGTATCCTCAAAAATGGAGAAATCATCCATGAAAACTTCTAAAAAGTTGCCCACCATGTCAGAAAAAATTGCTAACATGCATCTTTGAAATGTGGCAGGCGCATTACATAATCCAAAGGGCATTCTCCGAAAAGCAAATGTTCCGTAGGGACATGTAAATGTGGTTTTTTCTTGATCTTCTGGGTAGATAGCCACCTGATTGTACCCAGAATACCCATCTAGAAAACAGAAGTATTTTTGCCCTGCTAATTTTTCCAAAATTTGGTCAATGAATGGGAGGGGAAAATGGTCCTTCTTTGTCATAGAGTTGAGCTTCCTATAATCAATGCAGACCCTCCATCCCGTGGTCAACCTAGTAGGTATCAACTCCTCTTGATCATTGGTGATCACAGTCAGTCCTGATTTCTTGGGGACTATTTGTGTTGCACTGACCCACTGACTATCAGAAATTGGGTAGATGATTCCGGCATCTAACCATTTGACCACCTCATTTTTGACCACCTCCTTCATGTGTGGATTTAATCTCCTCTGCATGTCTCTGCTCGGTTTTGCATTCTCCTCCATATAAATATGGTGCTGACAAATGGATGGACTAATCCCTTTAAGATCAGCGACAGACCAACCTATAGCCCCCTTATGAGATTTAAGGACCTCAACTAGTTTCTCCTCATGCTTAGGTTCAAGGTCACTTGCTATGATGACGGGCAAGGTTTGGTCTGGGCCTAGGAATGCATACTTAAGGGAGGCCGGCAATGGTTTTAGTTCAACCTGAGGAGGGGATTGCAAAGAGGGAAGAGTTGGTTCAGATTTAAGCTGAGGTAAAGGTTCAACTGGGGGCCATGTCCTAAGTTGAGTTGACAGGATGTCAACTTCTTCTCTTATGCTGGTCCTACTGTCCCCTTCAATCTCCAATAACTCCTCAATGGTGTCAACAACATAGCAATCTTCTTTTTGATCATAAAATTTAGATGCCTTGAAAATGTTGATGCTGACTTTCTGATCCCCAAAAGATATGTCCATAACTCCTGAAGCACAATCTATATTAGCCCTAGCCATGGCTAAAAATGGTCTACCCAAAATGATAGGAGTATGCTTGATTTCTTGGGGAGAAACCATGTCCAAAATAAGAAAGTCGGCAGGGAAGTAGCACTCATTCACTTTAATAATGACATCCTCAATAAGGCCCTTTGGAGTCTTGATTGATCTATCGGCGAGCTGGAGAATAATGGGTGTAGGCTTGAGCTCACCGATGTCAAACTGCTCATAGATGGAGGTGGGAAGTAAATTCACACTGGCTTCTAAATCAAGGAGAGCCTTATCAAAGGTCACACCCCCAATGTTGGAAGAGATAAGGGGTGCTCCAGGGTCCTTTAACTTCCTTGGAAGTTGGTTGAGGACTACGGCACTAACGTTCTCAGGAAGCCGAACCTTTTCCGGGGTCACTCGTGGCTCCCGCCTAGGAGTGCACATTTCTTTTAAGAATCTAGCATAGGCCGGGACATGTTTGATGGCATCGAGGAGAGGGATGTTGATATGTACTTGTTTGAAGAGCTCCATCATCTCCTCATTATGGGCTGGTTGTTTCTTTTTGGGCTTTAAGGCATTAGGAAATGGCACTGTAGGTTGGTAAGTGCTAGGCCCTTCCTCTATTTTCCTCTTTCCCTTGACATCCTCTTCCTGGCTGGGCTCCTCCTCACTATCAGAAGATATGTCAGGGGCCTGGACTGATGAACTAGGAGTGGACCCTTGAGGATCTTCGAGGACTTTACCACTTCTTAAGGTCGAAATTGCTTTTGCATTTTCGAGTTGTGGGCCTTTTTGTGGCATTTGACCTGATGGGTGCTGGAGGAGAGGAGGAATTGGCTGGTTAATGGGGAAGTTTGGTTGTGGGAAGCCCGGAGGATTATTTCGTGGGTTGGCAATGGGCTGACTTGGCAATTGGCCCACTTCCCTTCTCATGGTGGCTTCAGCCAATTGGCCCAATTGAGTCTCCAACTTTGAGATGGTTTGCTGGTGGACTTGGAGGGTCTGTTGGAAAGATTGACTTTGGGCTTGAATAGTTTGTTGGAAGGATTGATTTTGGGCCAGAATTAGTTGTTGTAACTGATGGAATCTATCATCAGTTTGGGAGTCCTGGTGGTGTTGCAGAGGAGGTTGATAGGTTTGTTGAGAATTGGAAGACTGCCCGTAATTAAGCTGAGGAGGTTGGTATGGGGCCTGACCCTGGTTGAATCGGGGAAGTGGTTGTTGGGCTTGCGGTCCTCGACCATAAGCATTTCCTTGAAATGGTGGTTGAGCTTGGAATTGGTGTTGGATCGGTGGTTTGTAAGCTTGAGATGCGGAGGAGATTGTCGGTTGATTAGGAGCTTGTTGATTTCTCCAATTGAAATTGGGGTGATTCCTCCAGCCCGGATTATAGGTGTTAGAAAATGGGTCATAGTTGGGTTTAGAGAACCCCTGGGCTGCTTGGACTTGCTCCTGTATAAAAGATGGCAATTGGGCTGCTGTTGGGCAATCAGACACATGATGGTCCGAGCTAGCACATAAAGCACACGTCTCATGATGTGTTGGGTCCAGGTATGGGTTGGACGTAGTTGAGATGGTGGTTTCTTGTTTGTTTTGGGCCAGGAGCTGGTCTAACTTATGGGCCAGCATATCAACATGTTCTAGCTTTTGGGCCATGATGTCGACCTTGTCCAATTTTTGATGGATAAAATTCACATCCACTCTAGCATCAGGTTCTACCCGATACATCCCGGCCCGTTTAGAAGGCCCAATGGTTCTCTCATATGAGGATAAGGAAGCATGGTTGATTGAATTATCACTCAACATTTCAAATAAGGCATATGCCTCATCTTCACTCTTACTCATAAAGGCTCCACCACATGATGCATCCACAATCTGCCTAACTTGATCATCTAAGCCCTCATAGAAAGCTTGCACTATTTGCCATTTGGAAAGCCCATGATGTGGGCATTTTCTGAGGAGTTCCTTTAATCTCTCCCATGATTCATGTATTTGTTCATTTGGGAGTTGCGCGAATCCTGTGATTGCACGTCTCATGGTGTTGGTTCTACCGATGGGGTAAAACTTCTTAAGGAACTCATGCTGCATATCTGCCCATGTGCCAATAGGTTTCCCTAAGGTCCCTAGCCAGTATTTGGCTTTGTCCTTAAGTGAGAACGAGAATAAGGTCAAGCGGAGAGCATCATCTGTGAAATTTTGAATTTTCACAGTGGAACAAATTTCTAGAAATTCATCCAGATGTTTATAGGGATCTTCATTGGTCTTCCCATAAAAGGATGGGAGCATCTGGATGGTGCTAGATTTGATCTCATAGTGCAAAGCAGGGACATTAGGCAGTTGGATACAAGTGGATGGCTGATAATTTGAAGGAATGAAATATTCCTTCATCTGTTTGGGCACCCCTAATTGGTGTTGTTCAGCCATAGGTTGGGTTTGATTTTGAGCCGGATTAAAAATGAATCGCTCAATCTCACTAATGGGCTCAACTAAGTCACGGTGTTGAGATCTTCTCCCTTGCATAAACCAAGGTTAAAGATGAGAGATGGGAGAAAATTTTTATGATGATTTTTATTTTTATTTTATTTTTATTTTTTTGTTTTACTCAAATTAAGACGAAGAGAGAGAAGATGATATTTTGTTTTTGTTTTTGTTTTTATTTTTTTTTATGCGAACACAAACAAGTTGTCACACAAATTACTTAATGTCCTAGATGTGACCTACACCTACAAATTGGGTTTCACAAAATAGCTAAAGTGAAACTTAAGTTCACCATCAATATTTCCACCGGCCAGGTAAGGGGTGGGGTAGTGGGAGGTTCCCCCTACTTTCGTAGGGACCTAATTATGCCAAACCACTAGCCCGCTTAAGGCGTTTGCCATCCGACCGTCTTGCCTTAGGCACCGGTTTTCATAAGAGGGTAAGCCCAAATAACACAAGAACCATAGTGTGAACCTAGGGCCAATGTCTACTGAATTTTATTTGAGGTCTAGGTGATGCAAAGATGCAAGAGAATTATGATTTGTGGGCTAAGGAAGGGCGATGAAATCCCCACCTTATCTTTCTTATGGGTGTTGCCCTTAAGATATTTTGAAATGATATGCAACAAAGTAAGTTCAAACAAGGGGTTCTATGCAAGCATGAAAATGCATGAGCATGCTTTTGGAAAAGTTAGAGTACTCACCTTGCCTCCCGCAATCTTCAACAATGTAATTAACAACAATTAGACAATAAAGAAAAAGAGCTTCTATCCTAAATGATGCATGACTTAGAACATGAAGGTGTGATTTCTACTCTTGCAATGAAGATTTTTATTGAAGTTCAAGTGATGCCTTTTTTTAGGTTTTTATTTAGTGAACCTATCTAACCACAAGATATAAAATGTAGAGAAATGAAATTAAAATGAAGGAGGGAAAGTTTGGATACTTACTTGAAAAGCGTTCCCCCGTTCTTTTTTTTTTCACAATGAATGACAAAAAGACTAAGGAAAAGGTGGAGACTTACCTCTAAATTTTTTTTTGAATTTTCAAGTTGCTTCTTTTTTTTTCTTTTTTCCTGTAAAAATAAGAAAAGAGAACTTTATTAGTACACTATATACATAAGGAAAACAAAGTTCTTAAGTCAAAAATCATCATTCCTCCCCGGCAACGGCGCCAAAAATTGATAACGCGAAAGTTCGTCGTTTAAACCATGCGTATAACAATCTTAAAACCGCACTCGCACAAAATGATCAAAAGAGAATGTAGTATTCGGACAAGCACGGGTCGAATCCACAAGGAAGAATAGATTTTTAGAGTTAAAAACTTTGGACTCCTTTGGAAAATATTTGTGATTTGATTGTTTGAAGAAAAGTGAGGAAACAAAGAATGATTCTAACACTTAATTGAAAACACCATGACTATGCGCTTATGCTATAGAAAATAATTGTATGAAGTGGAAAGAAAATATAGAAGAAAGAGATAGAGAGGGAAGAAGAGCAAGAACTAGATCAAGAGAGCAACTTTCATTAACTTAAAAGGAAGAGTACATGAAATGTGAAATAAGTTTACACTAATGGCACAATGAGATTACAATGAAGTGAAATAAAACTAAAGCAATAACAAAAAGAGGAGCCTAAGGTGTGAAGATGGTAGTAGCAATGGTGATGACGCCGTCGTCTCCTCCTCGCCGAGCCTTGGAGAGGATCACTCCGCCTTGAAAGAGATCACCGTGGGAAGAGGTGGATGAAGAAGCCGTCGCCGTCCACGTCACGAACCTTGGAACGTCGCCCGTCTTGATGTGCACGCCGCCATGAAAGGGGAGTTGTGGAGGATAAAATGGGAGCAACCGGAGGCCTAAGGTTGGGAGAGAAAGAGGGAGAGTGAAAGAATGCTCAAAGAAAAAACTCCCCTTCTCCTCCTTACCATGGGCTATTTATAGGGAAAGTTTGGTAGATAGAGGGTGGAGATTATATCAAAAGGAGATGGATGGCTAAGATTCAAATGGAATATGATGCATGGGGAAGAGTAAAAGTAGGTGGGCACCCCCTTTTTTGGACTTTAGGCACCCCATTTCCCAAGGCTCATCATGTCTCTCCTTTAATTCAAATTTTGGATGTCCTTTTCCTCCTTTCCAAACTTAAAGTTTGGATTCCTCCTTTTCAAACTTTGAATTCGAAATTTTGAACTTTCCTTTCCCTCCAATTAAAATAATTTGAATTCTTTATTTGACTTGGTCAAAATGGTGATGACACTTTTGCCCCCAACTTCTTTTATAATTGCCTTCGGTGTCCTACACACACATAATTGCACTTTAGTCCATACAAATTACCACAATGTGCATATAAATCTCAAATGCTCATGATTATGCAATGGAGAATTAATGATCATGGCCCTCAACTTTAATTTATTATTAAATAAGATAATTGAATTAATCAATTTACGTGAAAGCTCCAATTTAAATGTGGAGTTGAGGTTAACTATGAAATATGCATAATTACCTAATTATATGCACATAAAATAGTGTTTATGCGATGTATTATCATAAGAAATGGAGACTTATCAATTGGCACATTGCCCCGACTAGCTTTGAAACCTGCCCGGGATGGACCATTCACCCGTTCCGGATAATGCTCTGAGCCTCTTCGTTCACATTCCTGAAAACCGTCTCCCTTGCGGCACATATGGCCAAAGAAGGACGTTTGCTACCAACAACAGAATTCGGGTTAAAGCACCCCCCCCGGAGGCCGTCACGTGGTGGAGCGAGTTCCCCATCCTTTCTTTAAAGGGGTGGACGCTCTCCTGCCAGATACGAGCCGTTCGTATGAGGGACTGCTAGAACCACTACCCCACTTCCCAAAGTGATGAAACCGCATAGAAAAGACAAACCACATATGAGACTGGTATAAAGATTCCTTTCCATTGAATAAAAAAGGGAATACAAGAAGGGCCCCTGAGGGGGGAATTGTATTACAAAAAGGGGGAAACAGATATTCACGGGCGCCAGAATATGTCCTCGAAGGCCAGAAGCCCTACATGCGGGGCAGCCCCCAGCTCATGAAGTCGAGCCTCCTCCTCCTGTAGCCGAGCAGACTCGTCCTGAAAGGATGCCACCTGCCCCTCCAACAGAGCTACTTCCTCCGCAAGCTGCGGCCGAGAAGTTGTTATCTACGGCAGTTCAGCCCGGAGGTCAAACAGTTCAGCCTCCAGGATGGTTATCCGGCTGCGCACGAACTGCTCCCGCTGCGCCAGAGACTGCAGTTGGCATTGGCGCTCCTGAAGAACAGAGTCCGTCTTCTCCAGCTCAGATTTGCAGTCCTTCCTTTGCAACTTCAAAGCTGCCAGTCTGTCAGACATAATATGTGCCAAGAAGTCCCGACGATGTATGAACTTTAACAACAATAGAACCCGCTGGGCCCATATTTCCATGGGACAGCCCATCGCCTATAGGCCAGTAGTGAAACGCTCGGCTATCTCCTTCAGCCGCAGATAAGTCAGTCCGGGCTGGGACTCCACCAGCTGGCGCAGCATGTCCAGATTTTTCCAGACAAAACTCTCGGATGAAGCGAAGCCAGGAGAAGGAACTGGAGCTACTTCGAAAGTAACCTCGCCGTCAATGTCTACCCACAGTGCAACATCCGGCTGAGAGGACAAAGACGGCAAATCTGTTAGAAGAACCGGCTGGTCCCTCTCTGTGCTCTCCTGTTGAGCTGAAGACTCCTCCTCTACCGCTGTCTCGGGAGCTATGGCTTGAACATCTGCGGAGGGAGAACCAATAAATGATGGAGCTATCTCTTCATGAGTCTTCTGAATAAGGGCTTCATCTTCAGCTGCTTTTTCTGATAATGGGGACGAAGGGTCCCTAGCCTGTAGAGGCAGAAGTCCAGTCTCTATAGCCACTGTTGTGGGGACTGCTGACTCGGGCGCAATTGACATTACGGCAGCCGGTATAAAGGCGGAGCTTCTGGCTGGGTCTGCTTCGGCTCTAAACTCTGAGGCCCTCACAGGGATGGAAATTTCTCCTGATGATCCCAAATCCAGTGATGTTAAGTCAGTTGAAGATTGTATTCTCACTGGCACGGGGCGAATAACCTCAGAAATTTCCATGCAAGTTGAAGGTAAAGCAGGGATGATGATCAAATCTGCAGATGAGACATCCATGGAGACTGCGGCCGCATCGGAGCTGGTAGTGACAGGGTCCTGAGGACAAAGCAGAATGATCCTCATCAATGGATGGAAGAAAATAAATAGAACAGCAAACAAAAAAAGAAGCTTACCTTTAAAGTGGGGTCTATATCCTCAAGATGAGACAAAAGAGGAGAAAGCTCCGTAGTTGAAGCAACAAATGGAGGGGTTATGTCGACCTCAGTGTCGAGCCCGGTAAACTCCTCTTGCAATTCCTCCTCAGAAGATAGCCTCAACAGTTTAGGAGGCTGAAAGGGCGGGAGGCCTTTTGCAAATACAGGCAGTGATGCGGGACAGACTCAGGAGACGACACTATATGGTGCCACCCTCGGACTCTAGATGAAGACGCGGCCAGCAGCACACACCAGGGAGACACTAAGCCCGACACTACGAGCTCCTAGTGGTAAAACGTCGCTAACAGAAGTGGAAGCTCACTCGTCGTCCCAAGCGAGGGAAAGCGCGGACCGTGCGCGGTTAAGGAACCGGCGGAGGTCAAGGGTAGTCCGACTCAACTTCCGGACTCGGATCGAGTCGCGGGACGGGTCACTCTCACTCTCACAGCGGTGACATGGACACACGGGCTAGTACCTACACTCTCGGCAGCGGCAAAAGACCGTATACTAGCTAAGCAAATGAACGCTAAGAGGTTCGGACCATTACCTCCACGCTCCCGGCGTGGCGAAGACAACCCCGGCCGAATCACGGACTCCCGGTTAAACAATATCACAGCAATACAAAGATTTGACCCACTCCACGGAGGGAGGTAAAAGGTCACATGTGGAGCCCGGGAATCACGCAACTCGGGTTGACGGGCAGCATCTTGATGTCGCCCGGCGGTGCCGAACTCCGCGTTTTAGTGCTTTCCGAACGGCGGGTTCTGCGGGCCCGTGGGGCCCACGGGTGGCGCTGGCCTCCGGATCTGCAGGAGTGGGTCCCACTGTGATGGGGACCCCTGGTGGCACGTCTCCACGGAAGGCGGTCGGCCGGGAACACCGACCGGTGGCCGAACAACTCCGATCTCCAAGCTTTTGGAATGCTGCCCACAGATTTCTGCTTGTTGTTTTCAGGTGCGCGCTCCGGCGAAAACAGCCGCTGCGGTCGATCCCGACGTCGGATCGGGACGCATGAGCTATCGTTGGAAAGCTCTCTTCAAATGCTTCAATCGAGACTCAAAGAGATCTGATGGATCTAGCCGGATCTAGACTTTAATGAATTTACAAATCCCTGTTGTACAGTAACCGAGACATCAGATTTACAGGGTACTTGTCTGAGAACCACCGTTGACCGCCTACTTACCGTAGGAATAAGACTTCAAGCTCTTCTTCAACTTTGTAGATATTCAAACCATGAAGCTGGGACAATTTTTAGAATTGGATTTGGAGCTGGTGGTGATTTGATAGGATTTTTGGAGTGTCTGGTGGTCGGATCTGGGAACTGGCAGAAAGTACTGTAGCTAGGACTGAGAACGAATTTTATAAAATATGAAATGGATGAACCAAAAATTAAACAAAATGGTGGATGAAGGGATGGATGCAAGGGACACCCAGTTAAATTGGGCGAACCAAAGAAAATCAAAAAAAGGACCTAAGACTTGAAACTCTGGGCGGGTGGAAATGGAAACAGACAGTAGACAGATCTGGAAACTGTGATTGGACGAAAATCAAAAAATACCAAATGAGAGCTTTATGACCAACCAAAATTCTGAGGACGTGCTGGACACCTCTGGGACATCCAGTAAAAGTTCCAGCTCGATCTGAGGCCGTGGCGGAGACTGGAATTTCGTGGAAGTGGCTGTGGTACTGCGTGGACAGAACTCCGGCGAAGGCGATGGCGGTGCGGTGGCGGCTCGTGGCGGCGGCGGCGATGACCGGAACTGATAGGGGAGGAGTCACACCTCCAGAGGCAACCTTCACAGCTGCAAGGGGGAAGAGAGGGGCGCACCAAGCTGGAGCTCCAACAATTTCTTGATTCCAAATGGCATTAATTCATCAAAAATGGAAATTACAAGCATATATAGGTCACCAATCTAATCAATCCTCCACCGTTGGATCTAGGGGTGGGAGATTGAGGGCTAGGATTGCATGTGACCATCCACACAAATGAAAATTAAAAAAAAATAAAGGGGGGGGGGGGCGGCCTATTGACTAGAATGGCAAGGATGTGGAAGTTGGACTTGGTAGGTGGGGGTAGGTGGCCTCTCATTTGGACTTTTCAAGTCCATTGTCCCCCATGTGTCCAAATACCATTCAAACTTCTAGATGCTCCCATGTGGCATGTTGACTGGCCCCATGTGGGACCCTAGGCTGAGGTGGCCCAATGTGGTGGGGCCCGGGGGGCCCGTGGGGCCCACGGGGGTCCGAAATGCTCGTAAGCCCCTATTACACTCAAAATGGCAAACCGAATGCAACGAAATAAATACAAATTACACACACATAAAGTCTAGCTAAATATAATAAATGGGGAGGCTCAAGGCGGAGTCTCCAAGCTGTCTCCGAGCCAGATGGACGCTGAGGTGGCTCGTGTCGTGCTCCGTGTGCGGTACCGGTGGCTCGGTGTGTCGTGCCGATCAACAGCTCGGGTGTCCGCACCAATTCTCCCCGGGTGGGAGAAACTCGACCCTGTCGAGTAAGGGTCTGCATCGCTCCTGTATCGCTCCAAAAGGTCCGGATCAATCTGCTGCAACTCACCATGTGTGATCCATGTGTCCTCAGTAGCGGGCCGTCCTCTCCATCGCACTAGGTAGCGCGGGTAAGATCCACTCCTGGTAACCGTCACTTGCTCGTCCAGTATACGATCTATATGCTCACGCTGCCGTGAAAAAGGGGCTGGAGGTGGAAGTGGACACTCAGGTGTGGGATCACTCTCAAGGGGAGGAGATGGCTCAAAAGGCTCACTAGGGATCACCGCTGGGTCCCTATATGCAACAAGATCCGATACATTGAAGGTAGAGCTTATACCATATTCCTCGGGCAAGTCCACAACGTACGCATTGGATCCAACGCGTTTCAACACTCTGAATGGACCGGCTCTGCGAGCTTGCAACTTCTTAATGGTTCCAGAGGGAAACCGTTCAGGTCTTACCCTGATCATGACGTATTCGCCCTCGTGGAACTCTCGGTGGTGTCGGTGGGCATCGGCTAACTCCTTGTACCGTGCATTGCTGGACTCAATGTGACGACGGATGTCGTCATGCAAACTCCTAACATGCCTAGCAAATGACTCGGCCGACTCCGACACTCTAGCATGGACATGCATGGGGACAAGGTCAACGGGTTTCCTAGGCCTACGACCTGTGACAATTTCAAATGGACTCATGCCAGTAGACCTATTCACCGAATCATTATATGCAAACTCAGCCATAGGTAGAATGAGATCCCAATCCCCAATGCGGTCCCTAACAAGACATCTCAAAAGATCACCCAGACTCCTATTGACCACCTCGGTCTGACCATCTGTCTGGGGATGGTATGCAGTGGAAAATTTGAGGTGCGTACCCATCATATGCCATAGTGTCTTCCAAAAATAGGAAGTGAACCTAACATCACGGTCAGACACTATAGTGCGAGGCAACCCGAACTTGCACACCACATGAGTAAGGAATAGGCGGGCTACCCTAGAAGCATCCGAAGTCTTTGAGCAAGGGATAAAGAGGGCCATCTTCGAGAAACGGTCAACCACCACATAGACCGAATCATGCTTCCTGGAGGTACGTGGCAATCCCAAAACAAAATCCATGCTGACATCCTGCCACGGGGCATCAGGCACGGGGAGAGGCGTATAAAGGCCCGAGCTTTGCTTCTTCATTTTGGCCGTAGCACATGTACGGCACTGAGCCACGATGTTAGCAACATCGCGCTTCAAGCTCGGCCAATAAAATCGATGCTCCACTGCCTCAATAGTCTTGTTCCGACCAAAGTGGCCGGCTAGACCTCCCGCATGTAGTTCCCACACTAGGAAATCTCGAACCGAAGTTCGGGGAACACATAGCCTGCTACCTCGAAAGAGGTAACCCTCCTGAAGCACATAATCATCATGGTCTCTCGAGGGCCCGGCCTGGAGAGTAGTAAAAATCTGACCGAAGTCAGGACAATCAACATAGGCCTCCTTCATCTTCTCTAGCCCTATGACCTCGGCACTCATGGTGGTAAGAAGACATGCTCGCCGACTCAAGGCATCGGCCACCTTGTTCTCCACTCCAGCCTTATGTTTTAGCACAAAGGTGAACTGCTGGAGATACTCAACCCAACGACTATGACGCGAATTCAGCTTCTTTTGGGAATGGAGGTACCTCAAAGCCTCATGATCGGAGTATAAGACAAACTCCTGATGTAATAGGTAATGCCTCCAATGCCTAAGAGCCTGAACAACTGCGTAAAACTCTTTATCATATGTGGAATATCGCAGTTTCGTATCATTCAGCTTCTCGCTGAAATATGCGATCGGGTGGGACTCCTGACTCAAAACTCCTCCTATCCCAACACCCGACGCATCACAACAGACCTCAAACACCTTCGAGAAATCAGGCAGTCGAAGGATAGGTGTCTGGGTCATGCGCTCCTTGATGTCCCTGAAGGCAGCAGATGCGGCCTTCGTCCATACAAATGTGCCCTTACGGATGCAATCCGTGATCGGGGCAGTGACGGAGCTAAATCCGCGGATGAAGCGACGATAGAACGTCGCAAGGCCATGAAAGCTGCGGACATCATGAACCGTACGGGGTTCCGGCCACTCAACAATGGCCCGGACCTTCTCCGGATCGGCGGAGACCCCAGTACTAGACACAATGAAACCCAAGAAGGTAAGCTGAGATGTCATGAAAGCACACTTCTGTGGGTTCGCAAACAACTGCTCTCGCCGAAGAAGTATACAGACCTGCCGAAGGTGGTCTAAGTGGTCCCCTGTGGTGCGGCTATAGATAAGGATATCATCAAAATACACCACTACAAAGACTCCAATGAAAGGTCGAAGGACCTGAGTCATGAGCCGCATGAAAGTGCTAGGGGCATTGGTCAACCCAAAAGGCATGACCAACCACTCATATAGACCGTCCTTGGTCTTAAATGCGGTCTTCCACTCATCACCTGGCCTAATCCTCACCTGATGATAGCCGCTCTTAAGATCGATCTTCGAAAAGATAGTGGCACCTGCCATCATGTCCAGCATGTCATCAAGGCGGGGAATAGGGAACCTGTACTTCACGGTGATTTTGTTGATGGCACGACTATCAATGCACATTCTCCACGTGCCATCCTTCTTCGGGGCGAGTAATGCGGGTACAGCACATGGACTCATGCTGTCCCGGACAGATCCTCTCTGCACAAGCTCATCGACCTGCCGTTTAAGCTCGGCATGCTCCGTGGGGCTCATTCGATAATGAGGAAGATTGGGCAAAGAAGAGCCCGGAACAAGGTCGATGGCATGCTGAATATCCCGCATAGGTGGGAGTCCCTCGGGAAGCTCATCGGGGAATACATTAGCATACTCCTGCAGAATGGGAACAACCTCGGGTGGGAGCTCACCCTCGGAGTCCCGCTCCACCTCTCGGACCGTAATGGCAAACACCGGACAGCCCTGACTAAGCTCCTGCTCCATTTCCCGGGAGCTAATCATCATCAATCTCCTCGTCGAGGGCTCTCCTGGGCCAGAGGTAACGGTCATAGCCCGAGCTGGGGATGGGGTACTAGGCCCGGGAACGGAAGGCTTCGGAGTACTAGGGCCAGTAGGACCCCTAACAGATGGGCTCCTGGGCCGAACGGGTTGGAGGGTGACCCGCTGGCCATCGTGGTCGAAGGTACAGGTGTTCGACCGACCATGGAGTGTGGCATCTCGGTCGAATAACCACGGCCTACCAAGAATGATACTTCCCACTTCCATGGGAAGAACATCACACCAGATCTCGTCACGGTAGGAGTGGAGCTGCAGCGGGACCAAGCACCGCAGCCTGACCGAAATGGAAGTTGTATCCACCCATGATACCTGGTAGGGGCAAGGGTGGTCTACGGGTGTGAGACCAAGACGAGTGACAGCGTTCGTGGAGATTGCATTGATACAACTCCCGCTATCGATGACCACCTTGCAAATTTGCTTTCCCAGCCTACAGAATACATGAAGGATAGTGGTCCGACGCCAGTCATCACTGACCTGTGGCTGGGTGAGGATACATCTGACGACCCCCACATGGGTATCGTCTAACTGCTGGGCATCCTGGGCCTCACCTCCCATCTCATAGTACTCGTCAGCTTGCTCTTCATCTGCCTCATAGCTGACTAACTCTAGGCCCGCAGGGGTGGTATCCTCAGCCTGTGTGTCCCCAATGTGAAGAGATGGGCGAGTGGGACACTGGTTGGCGAAATGGCCAAACCCATTGCAGCGATAACACTGCTGCCGTGATCCACTAGGCTCCCCAATCATAGGTCCTTTACCTTTATCCTCCCGACGGATAGGAGGCGTAGGCAACAAAGGACGTGCGGGTGGTGCAGGTGCCGGTGGACGGGCTATGGGTGGGGCCGTAAGATGCTGGGGACGAGGAAGGTCCCTCGGGGGTGGAGGGCGAGGCCTAGGAGCAAAGGGCTCGTGGCGAGCGGGCTCCTGAGGTCGAGCCATGGGGGCCCTCGGATATGTGCCAGATGAGCCACGGGACTCGACACTACGAAGGGGAAAGGAGCCCAACCGATGGGGTGACTCGAACTCGGCCTCGAACTGCTCCAATTCGAGAGCAATCTGATATGCCTGCTCCAAAGTGGTGGCATTGCGGCGAAAGAGTTCATATTGATAATTAGGCCGCAAACCTCTCCGAAAGCGGGATATCGTCATGGTGCTCTCTTCCGTGACCCCGCACCGCAAATAATACTCATCGAACTCGGCGGTGTACTCGGTCACGGATCGGTTCCCTTGGGAGATGCTTTGCCACTTGTCTATAAGACGTTGGCGATATGAGGCAGGAAGGTACTTCTCCCTCAATTTGAGTTTCATATCATCCCAGGTACCGATTTGGGGTTGACGTCGCTGGTTGAGCAGGCTCTCCACATTGATCCAATAAGTTTGGGCCTGCCCTTGCAGCTTCATCTTCGCATATCGGACTCTTCGGTGGTCCGTCATCTCAAACCACTCGAAGTACCGGTCCATACCGGCCTCCCAATCTAGATACACCCTAGGGTCCAAGGACCCGCTAAAAGTGGGAGGGTCCGCACGCACACCCCTAAGAATGCGGTCGTCATCCTCGTCATCACGATTCCGTCGTTGATGACGACGACCGTTACCCCCGTGATCATTGTCGGAGGCATAATCATCCACTATAGGCGCCTGTTGCCTCCCGACATCCTCTACCTGAGCCCTTGGCACAGCGGGTTGCTGCACCGGCTCTTGTTGGCCGTTCGTCGGCGCGGGTTGCGCCGCTACTGGGCCCCTCTCTAGGACGGCAATCCTCCCAACAAGGCCTTGAATGGACTGCTCCGAAACCCCGGCCCGATCCTCGAGGACCTTCATCCTCCCTTCTAGACGCGTCCCTATGCCATCCATACGCGTACTAAGACCATCCATACGCGTGTCTAAACGATCCATGATGGCCCGGAACATCTCGGCCGTGGAAGACTCATCGGAACTATGGGCTCGGGAGTCCGCCATAGGTGGTGGTGGGGAGTATTGGGTGCCTCGACGGGTGGGCATGCAAAGACGTACGGACTAGGTGACAATGACCGACTAATGCAAACACACTAAATGATACACTTAGACCTAATTGCAATTTGAAAACACTCCTTTTTTTGGTATTTTGAAAGAATGCAATTTAAAACACTTTTTTTTTTTGAAAAGAATGAGACTCGACTACACCCTAGACACGGCCAAGACTCGGTACGCGGCGGAGGTAATCGACCCGAAGGTCACTCGCGCAAGTGTGTGGTCTTCCCGGTAGGCGAAGCCTAACGGTCGGACAACACCTTTGGATATACCGAGTGAAGGTGTGTGTGGGGTAACCTTAGACTATGCAAGACTTATGCAACGACTACCCTAGACTCGACTTGCTCTGATACCATACTGATGCGGGACGGACTCAGGAGACGACACTATATGGTGCCACCCTCGGACTCTAGATGAAGACGCGACCAGCAGCACACACCAGGGAGACACTAAGCCCGACACTACGAGCTCCTAGTGGTAAAACGTCGCTAACAGAAGTGGAAGCTCACTCGTCGTCCCAAGCGAGGGAAAGCGCGGACCGTGCGCGGTTAAGGAACCGGCGGAGGTCAAGGGTAGTCCGACTCAACTTCCGGACTCGGATCGAGTCGCGGGACGGGTCACTCTCACTCTCACAGCGGTGACATGGACACACGGGCTAGTACCTACACTCTCGGCAGCGGCAAAAGACCGTATACTAGCTAAGCAAATGAACGCCAAGAGGTTCGGACCATTACCTCCACGCTCCCGGCGTGGCGAAGACAACCCCGGCCGAATCACGGACTCCCGGTTAAACAATATCACAGCAATACAAAGATTTGACCCACTCCACGGAGGGAGGTAAAAGGTCACATGTGGAGCCCGGGAATCACGCAACTCGGGTTGACGGGCAGCATCTTGATGTCGCCCGGCGGTGCCGAACTCCGCGTTTTAGTGCTTTCCGAACGGCGGGTTCTGCGGGCCCGTGGGGCCCACGGGTGGCGCTGGCCTCCGGATCTGCAGGAGTGGGTCCCACTGTGATGGGGACCCCTGGTGGCACGTCTCCACGGAAGGCGGTCGGCCGGGAACACCGACCGGTGGCCGAACAACTCCGATCTCCAAGCTTTTGGAATGCTGCCCACGGATTTCTGCTTGCTGTTTTCAGGTGCGCGCTCCGGCGAAAACAGCCGCTGCGGTCGATCCCGACGTCGGATCGGGACGCATGAGCTATCGTTGGAAAGCTCTCTTCAAATGCTTCAATCTAGACTCAAAGAGATCTGATGGATCTAGCCGGATCTAGACTTTAATGAATTTACAAATCCCTGTTGTACAGTAACCGAGACATCAGATTTACAGGGTACTTGTCTGAGAACCACCGTTGACCGCCTACTTTCCGTAGGAATCAGACTTCCAGCTCTTCTTCAACTTTGTAGATATGCAAACCATGAAGCTGGTACAAGTTTTATAATTGGATTTGGAGCTGGTGGTGATTTGATAGGATTTTTGGAGTGTCTGGTGGTCAGATCTGGGAACTGGCAGAAAGTACTGTAGCTAGGACTGAGAATGAATTTTAGAAAATATGAAATGGACGAACCAAAAATTAAAAAAAATGGTGGATGAAGGGATGGATGCAAGGGACACCCAGTGAAATTGGGCTAACCAAAGAAAATCAAAAAAAGGATCTTAGACTTGAAACTCTGGGCGGGTGGAAATGGAAACAGACAGTAGACAGATCTGGAAACTGTGATTGGACGAAAATCAAAAAATACCAAATGAGAGCTTTATGACCAACCAAAATTCTGAGGACGTGCTGGACACCTCTGGGACATCCAGTAAAAGTTCCAGCTCGATCTGAGGCCGTGGCTGAGACTGGAATTTCGTGGAAGTGGCTGTGGTACTGCGTGGACAGAACTCCGGCGAAGGCGATGGCGGTGCGGTGGCGGCTCGTGGCGGCGGCGGCGATGACCGGAACTGATAGGGGAGGAGTCACACCTCCAGAGGCAACCTTCACAGCTGCAAGGGGGAAGAGAGGGGCGCACCAAGCTGGAGCTCCAACAATTTCTTGATTCCAAATGGCATTAATTCATCAAAAATGGAAATTACAAGCATATATAGGTCACCAATCTAATCAATCCTCCACCGTTGGATCTAGGGGTGGGAGATTGAGGGCTAGGATTGCATGTGACCATCCACACAAATGAAAATTAAAAAAAAATAAAGGGGGGGGGGCGGCCTATTGACTAGAATGGCAAGGATGTGGAAGTTGGACTTGGTAGGTGGGGGTAGGTGGCCTCTCATTTGGACTTTTCAAGTCCATTGTCCCCCATGTGTCCAAATACCATTCAAACTTCTAGATGCTCCCATGTGGCATGTTGACTGGCCCCATGTGGGACCCTAGGCTGAGGTGGCCCAATGTGGTGGGGCCCGGGGGGCCCGTGGGGCCCACGGGGTCCGAAATGCTCGTAAGCCCCTATTACACTCAAAATGGCAAACCGAATGCAACGAAATAAATACAAATTACACACACATAAAGTCTAGCTAAATATAATAAATGGGGAGGCTCAAGGCGGAGTCTCCAAGCTGTCTCCGAGCCAGATGGACGCTGAGGTGGCTCGTGTCGTGCTCCGTGTGCGGTACCGGTGGCTCGGTGTGTCGTGCCGATCAACAGCTCGGGTGTCCGCACCAGGCAGGGCTTCTGATTTTTGGATTTCCTCCTCGCTGCCGCTGAAGGTCACTTCCTCCTCATTATCAGGGACGGTCTCGGAGCTGCCCGAGGATATCTCCGCTCTGGCTAGGTGCTGCGAGGTCACCTCTAGAGCATGCCGGGATGCGGACCGGGTGATTATACGTCTGGCCGGGACAGGACTCTGTTTTGTTTGAGTCCTTTCACTTTCCTGCGGCTGAGACGACTCTCTCGCTACTATCGTAGCCCCAGTCGGCTCCCTGACTGTCACCTCAACAAAATGGAAACTCTGAGGGATATAATGAAAAAGGATAACAACAAAAGTATAAAGAGAAAAGATGAGAGAGCACATTTACCCTCCTCCTCGCCAGCCAGGGTAGGAGAAGGCAACCTCGTGTCCCTTTCCACAGGCACTGCAACCTGCTCCGGGGCTGTATCAAATAAAGAGAAGCTCAGTCTCGAAGGACGCCTTAAAAAGAACAGTCAAGAAAATAATGAAGATTGCATCTGCAAGATATTTACCGCTACTCTCGGCAGGTTCCTGAGCAGCCTCCCTCTGAGACCTGAACTCGTCAAAAGAGGGGATGTCTGGAAGAGGGGTCCCGGCGTCCGTCGCAACTGGAGCTGACTGCTGGACCCGAACAACTTTGGCCCTCTTGGCCTTGACAACTGCAGTTTTCACCACAGAAGGCTTCCTCTTCTTGCCCGGAGGCAGGGGAGTGGTCGTAGGTGCCGCTGCAGGGATTTCAAAGTAAGCAGGTTTCTCAGCTTGAGCGATAATCTTCCTGTAAAGTCCCTGCCGTTTTGTGTCCGGTCTATCTGTGCAAAACACAAGAAGGACAGTCATAGTCGACAGCTGCAAAACACAACAATAAAAGAAAGACGCCATGAGCACACAGGAAAGGTCATACCTGCTGGGCCGTCATAGAAGGTGGAAAGCAGCCAATACAGATAAGCCACCTCCTTCGAGCGGGAAGCAGCCTCCTTCACGAGCCAGCATACGTCACCTATGGTCTGGCATTTCTCCGTCAAGGTAGCTAAATCTTTGTGTCCGTGGAAGTCAAGGCAATGAAACAGGCCGAGGTAATCCATGCACCAGCCGTCGACATAATGAAAAGAAATAAAAAGCGGCTTATTCAGAATGCCAGCTATCGGGTTCTCTACTGGCAGCCGGTGAACATTCAGCAGCACGAAAAGCCAAGAAGTGTGCTGATAATATGTGTTGGTGCGGTCTTCCCTCCGCACAAATGTTCGATAAGGGTGAAATATGTCTACCGGGCCCCTCCAGGGGGCTGCTGTTGGGAGAGGCTCCTCCGGGGGAAATGGATACTGCACCTCCACATGAATACTCCTTATGTGGCCCAGCTGCCTCAGGTCCTTTGTAAAAGCATCTTCATTGATCTCAGAAAATACAGGAGTGGGTATTTCAGAGCCTTCCTCTTTTAAGGACCGACGCCTGGCGATATATGTGTCCGCCTCCCTCGGATGCTGTGAATAGAGCCTTTTCAAATGAACCTCATCAATTTCAAATACAGGCCCTGATTGCCGCTTTAAGAAAGAGCGCTCGGCCACATCCCAGAAGGCGCCTCTGCCATCCTTATAAAAATTGGTGCGGGTATTCCACCATTTGATGTATTCTGATGTCACCCGGGGAACACGATTAGAAATGGTCGGGACCCTGAAAGTTACGCCCTCTCGGCGATGAAAGAAATCCCACCATATCCGACCGTCACTGGCAATGGAGGACCCATGCTTGGCACGGCTGTCCAAAGGGAACTGAGCAGCTGATGAAGGAATATGCTGATCGTAGCTGAAGTTTCTACTGAAACGGAATGGGTAATAGGGCTCCAAGATGAGCAAGCCTCCCTTCCTGAAGACCAATACACTTGGTCGGATAGCCATAGCCCACCTTACCAGTTCTGGTTCTAATATGGGCCGGGTGGCATTGGCCCCCGAAACAGGATGGACATAAACTTCTACCTCCTCCATTCTGCATTCCCTCTAAGGGTCTACTAAAGGAGCCGAACCTGCTGCCAAGCTCCAGAAATAAATGCTACCAGGATCATCTACAGGCACTTTTGTCAACCGGCCCCTGATCTTAAACAGCTGCTCTGAGAAAAGACCAGGTTCGGCGCTAGCAAACTCAATCATCCGAGGGAGCAGTGTGTCTGACTGCAAAGTTCTTGGGGCCAGCTCGGGGAAAATGCTGCAAACCCAAGCATTGAAGAAATGAAATGGACCTATAGTCCGTAAGGAACGGGGAACCCGATGTCTATGCAAATCTCCCAGCGATTTGTAAATTAAACACAAAGCCGCCGGGCACAGAGACAGTCTCATCCCCCAGGCCATCTGACAGGCCGGATATATAGCTTCCGGTCTGATAGTCATCTCGTCCCCTTGGGGGAGAGCGAAAGTGCACAGCCAGAAGGTCAGATAAGCTGCACAATGAGTAATGGGGTCAACCCCTGCTGGGTTCGGGCCGTCTACACCTGCTCGGCGCAGTGAAGCCGGCAATGCTGATTTATAACGAGGGGCCCTGATCTGCTTACTGGGAGTCGGTCCCACGGAAGGGAAGTCTGTATACTTCAAGGGACCCCCGAAGAAGTACTGTATCCACTGTCCTACACGGACTCTCAACCTGCTGCTCTTTTCCCGGGTTTGATATCCTTTGGAAGATCCCCTGCTATAGGCCAGACAAATGGTCCGATAAGCCTTCATCAATTACCGATATGCGTAGCCAAAGGAATATATGCCCTCTCCATCAGAGGCGTCCTTCACAGAGTCGTCTAGACAGACCTCCTCATATGGCTCCCCATCTATAGGCAGGCCTGAAAGCTGCGTAAGACTCCAAAGATCGAGAGAAGTCTCACCTTCTGCTGTATAGAACGTATTAAACTGTGGGCAGAACACTTCAAGCATGCCGCAACATAATCCCCGAGAGATGGGATAGCAGAACCTGGAGGCAAATACACTATGATATACCCCAACTCTAATCAGTAAAGGGGCGTATTCCTTCAAGACAAATTCTGCAAACACCACTGCTCCTGCCCTGAAGAGATGGGCGTCTGTCACTTTAGCATCTCCAAACCAGCCGGCAGCTAGCTGATATTTAAATTGAACGGCCAGACAGTTCAGAATAAATGGCTCGTCCCTGTAACCCCACTACATAGGAGCTAGAAAAAGTCCAAAGTTGGGCTTCTCCCGATGGACGCGACCGGCTGCATGGTCCCACCTTGCCAGGGTAAACTCTGGAGCCCGGGTCAGCATCTTCTTCTCCGGCTCTAACTCAGAAATGCCCAGCACGGCATTCCAGTCCCTCTGCTCGCCTGGGAGATATATAGCTCGGGCTCGATAAACAGAACCCTTCATGCTATCTCTGTCAGCCAGTATTGCCGCTTCTACAGACCGAGCAAGCAGGAAATCCCTCATTCCGCCTATGGTGAAGGTCCGGATAAATGGCAGCAGATGACGATCCTTCGGCAGGTCCGGACGGTAGTCGGCAGCCCTTCTGAAATCAATCCCTTCCGTGGAAGAATAGACTCCGGAAGACGGCACTGTGTCAGTCTCGGAATCAGAGGACTCATCAACAATGGCAATCTGGTTATAGCCGAAGCTCAGACTATTCACATTCAGCCAGTTGACTAAAGCCCGAGATATGTCTGGCTGAGCCGATGAACTCGCTCCCACAGTCATGGAAGCTGCGGCAGGAGAGTCGGAAGCCATGTCAGTGACTGCAATCAAGAAAAGATGAAAATAAGCATCGGAAAGATGAATGAGCATGTGATGATTGAATAAATAATTCTAATGAAATTTTGGCAGCATTTCCTCTTGTCCGGGGTCTGCCCAAGAAAAATAGGGAGTCACCCACCAAGAGGGAGTGATCCCAAACATAAAATGGGATTCAATCCCATATAATGAACCTACCCGAGACTAAATCGGTCAAAAAGGGGGGGGGGAAACGAATTAAGGCTCTCGGAGCGGGGAAGATCACCACCGCCGCCGAGATGAAGAGAGAGAAGAGGGATGTGAAAATGAGGGTAAAAGCCCTCTTGGAGGGTTAAAAAAGATAAAGGGAGGGGCTTCTCGGCGCGAAGCAATGCGCACCGAGAGCCCTCCTTCACCCGAATGGAAATGCGCGCCGAGAAGCAACCGCCGAAGACGAGCGCACCGAGAAGCCCTTGCCGAAGACGCCCGCGCCGACAACAGTCGCGCCGAGAGGGTCACGCCGAGAAGTAACCCAATTCTAGCGTCGAGAAGTCAAAGGCAGTCGGTAAATATGGAGATGAAAAACATGAAAATGAAATATATATGCATAATATTGTTACAGTAACATGAACAAGTTGAATGACAATGACAGAAAGAAATTGAGGAAGATACCCTCGAATGATGAAGGGCACCTGCAGACCCCGTGCCGCTTATTCTGCGCTTACGCCGCCCGCAGGTGGGGGGCATTTGTTGACACCTTGAAAATTAGCAAGGGCAGAGACAGAATTTAAAGGAAGATCAGACCAACAAATGAAAGATCAATGAGGAAGTTCGTCAACCATCTACCCGGCTGAAGTCCTTTCCGGGCCAAGCTGATGTCCGATGCCATTGTCAGTCAGACGACGGCACTGATGAAATAGCAGTCACCTGGCTGAAGTCCTTACAGGCTAAAGCTGATGTTCGGTCTTGTCACCGTTTCGGTGACAATGCCAATGAAATGATGTCCGATTTTGTCATCATTCAGATGGCAACGCCGATGAAACCCCGGTCTACCGACTGATGAAAAACCTATGAATGATCTCAATAGAAATTATGTCACCAATGGAGGGCCCTTTTGGGTGCTGATGCACTTGAAGGACCAATAAGAGGCCTAGTCTAAAAGACCTAAGTGGGCCTATAAAGTGGCGCCGGGATCCTCTTGTCGAAGCCCAAAAGCTGCACCGAGAAGATGAAGTCCTGCGCGCCGGGAAGCCCCTCAGTTGAGGCGCGCCGTGAGGGGCCTGCCGAGAAGATACAAAATGCAGATATAAAACCCCCTTCCCCTCGAGCAAGAAAGGGGCAGAAGCAAAAAAACATCACCACCGCGAGAGAGACCAACAAAGCAAGAGAAAAAAAAGAGAAGAAGAGGAAGATGGAGAAGAAGCTCCAGGTGGGCAGCAGGGGAGGGAGAGGAGTCAATGCTCCGCCCTCCCCCCCCCCCATGTTTTCTTTCTTCTCCATGTAGTCTTACGAGTTTTACCTCGATTTATCAAATGTAACCGGGATATCCCGGCCTTCGTTCTATTTCCCTTTCACTCATTCCCCCTTTTTGATTGGTGTGAGTTTGGGATAATGCAATGGAATGAAATGCTTCGATGGCCCGTTTGGGCGTTTCCCCGTTTTCTTTCTTCTTCCTTATATGTATCTATGTTTCTGGTTCAACTGAACGTGAAATGATGAAGCCTTCCCATCTCTGGTTTCTCTCGAATGAGTGCTGCTCAAGGTCTTGAATGATCGTTCTGATGCTTCAGGTCTCTCTGCTCCGATTGTTCTTCCTGGAGGAGCGTCGAAGGAAGAGTCCCAATCTTTACATCCATGGATTATTGGACTCTATCCTCTCACCCCTTCAGTGATGCCTACACTGGGTAGTCTCCCCATCTTTCATTCCGTTTGTTTCCTTTTCTTAAGCCATTAAGGTCGCCCCAGGAATCAGGGACAGTTATCCCTTGGTTTCCCTTGACGGCTGGCGACAGAAAAACATATCCCCATGGGTTTTAAATGGGTGATGATCTCGAGCCCTCCATAAACCTCACCTTCCAGTGATCCCCTGGCACTGCCCAGCAAAGCCCTTGGCTTCCCCCCTCATTTGCATCCTAAATTCCCAGCCATTACCTGAATCCCAGAAAGAAATCTCAAAAACAGAGTGCCGTAAACCTCTGTTCTTATCCCGGCGCCCTCACATCTCTCGGCCCTGCATACAGTGAACTGGATGAATAGCTCTCGGCGCCATCCTTCAGGCGTCGAGAACCGTCTTGCCTTCTGGCCTCCGCGCCGGGAACCCCTACACCTTGGCCGCGCCGGAAAGCCCCCCTTGGCTGCTTTGCGTCGCGCCGGGAAGCCCATCCGATTGGATTTCTCCCCTTGCGCCGAAACCCCCTCTAACACTCCCTCCTCGCGCCGGGAAGCCTGCGCCGAGAACCCCTTGCCTACTCTTCACCGCGCCGGGAACCCCGGCCCTCTCATCTTGGCGCCGGGAACCCCCGGCCTTCTTGCCATTGGCGCCGGGAGCCCTGGCCTTCCCATTTTGGGTCATGCTAAGAGCTCGTGCCCATTCAGAGTGTGCCGAGAGCCTAATCTGCCACCCAATGAACCCCAACACCCAGAGCAAACCCACACATGGATATCCATGGATCACCAGATATGTCCCGGGGATAAAATTAAAGGGAGTCAGGCTCCCTTATGTTCCATCAGTTCGTGTCGGGATCACGACAAACCCCCCCCCCTTTTTAGCTCCGGTGAGCTCTGCCAATGCATGAGTGCCACCAGCTCTTATAAGGGAAGAGTCAAACATTGCCCCAAGGCATACATGTGTAATACGAGAGGTTCGGCCTCTCTATCTCTCGGCTTTCATCCTGGCACTCCGTGGGTGATAGCCTATTCTCCCCTGGGCATAATCCAAATTACGGGGAGATGCTGTCGAAATGTTGATCGATGCTGTAAAACCCCATCATGGTTACAGCTCAGTCTGCCTGTGATTTAAATCCGCTTTCTCCCCTTTCCCTTACACCCAGTTTTTGAATCGCTGATTCAATGATATCGTCTATTTCTGTGGTTGATGTTATTATCTTACCCGCCTTCCTGGCCCTGGTATGAAGTTTAAAATGGTGCATATGAATATCTGTTTGCCTTATGAGGCCTCCTATCTTGGCGTTTAATCAAGTGTTGTCCTTCTCAGGAAGGGCGTAATTAACGTCATAGCCTTTATGGTATGGCGGACTTTTGGTCCCGACTCAGACTTCACAATCGACTGACCAAGTCAAGTCAAGCGCACAATGAAATCGTCACACATCTGACTGGCACGCCAATTAACCAAACCAATAAATCAATAAAATAAAATAAATAAAAATCAAACAAGATAAAGTCGGAAGAAAAATCCCGCGTCCACAGTGGGGTAATTCGCAACTCTAATGGTCAAATCATTCTTGCTTTCTCTCACTAGTATGGTCAGGCCAACAGTCTCATAGCTGAAGCTAGAGCCCTGTTGGACGGTATTGCATATCTTCGCACTATCAGCATTCTTCCATCTATCATTGAGTGTGACTCGAAAGTTCTTGTGCAAATTACTAATAAACAAGCTCAATGCCCCTGGTATATTGTTATCTTTATCAGAGAAATTTGGAGATCTATTCCTCAGCAGAGCACTAGTTCCCACATTTACAGAGAAGCTAACAGTGTTGCTGACTCATTAGCCTCTTTAGCCTGCATTAACAAGTGTAATTCATTTTATTCGCATAGTGAGTTGCCCAAGATGGCTAAGGGTGCTGCTCGTTTGGACAGGCTAGGTATGCCTAGCTTGAGATTGATGTAATCGGTACTTCCCATAAATTTATTAATGATATTCACCTCCTAGTGATATAATGGTGGAGTGGACAACCTCCTTACCCCTGGTAAGGGGGGCACTCTCCCATTCCTTCCCTAGGTAAGGATTTTAAATAAAAAAAAGGTTGGTCCTCCCAATCCGTGTATCTGATGATCTTGAAATTTTTATATATCTTCCCCCTTGTTCTTACCTCTTCCCATTTTAAATTTCATGCCAATCCGCCATCGTTTGCTATTTTTCCCAGTCTTTTAGTTCCACCCCTGACAGTCTGCTAATCAATAGATCTACAGGATAGTGTCTTGTTGTTGCATTTTTCCCGCCCCTTTAACCATCTCCAAAAAATCTCAAAAAATTTGAGCACGTCCCACACATCCCCCTCTATCCACCATAAAATCCCCAAGATCATATTCTACCATTCCCCTATCGGTCAAAACTCATTTTCAGGTAGATCATGTTCTATCCAGAATGTATGTAATACGAGACAGTAGAAATACTTAAAGAACAGTGGTTTTCATTTCCAATCCATTTACTAGGTGGATGTCAAATTAATTTATGTTGTAGCCCTTTGAGTCCTCTATCCAACGGCGCTGATCTCGCCTCGATCCACCTCCTGATCTGGGCGCAACAATTATTTTCGTGGAGGCGTGTAGATCTGATCCGTGAAAAGGCCAGCAGAGTAGTCCGCCGGTTATTTCCGATAAAATATGTCGGCTCACATTCGGCGACCGCCGCACCTGGAGATCGACTAGCAACCCCTCAGCAGCATCCCAGTAGGCCGCCGCAGCAAGGAGACACCCGGGCACCGCCGTCCCTGCAACTGGACCCGCCTGCTATCCCGCGGGCCCCGCAGAATCGAGTTGGACCAGCAGCCCTTCTCCGGCCCGAGAGCCTTTAGGCTTGTTGCCCGTCAACCCGAGTTCGCTACTCCCGAATACCACGTGTGGGCCTTTACCTCCCTGTGTGGAGTGGGCACTAGAAATAACTGCTGTAATTAATTATTTATTGTACACCGGGAGTACGAGTTTCGGCCGAGGTCGTCTTCCCCACGCTCGGAGCGTAGAGGTATCGTGTCCACTCCCTACTTTGGCATTTTGCTTATCTCGTATATTTTCATATGCCACTGCATGAGTGATAGGAATTTAGCTCGTTATAATTTTATCATCGCTGTAAGAGTGAGTGAGTGGAACCCGTCCCGTGACTCGATCTGAGCACACGAAAAAGTCGATACCCGAGACTCATTGTCAGTTCCTCAACCGCGTAGATCCACGCATTTCCCTCACTTAGGGACGTCCGCGAGCTAGAGTCCCAGGTTCGCATTCTGTCCCGCATCACAAGGTTGTGTAAGTACTTTCTAGTTACACACTCGTACATTCATGTTCATGAAAGGCCAACTTACATCTACATGGTTGAATCTTACTTGTTCATATACTCGATCATGTCTTGACTCTATTACTTTAGGGTTACAATGCTTATTTACCGCATTCTCATTGTTACTCAAATTCTATAGCTAAAATATTAATAACTTAAATATTACCTTCATGTTGATACAAAGATACCTATTGGGCAAGTGTGCTCATACCTATTTCCTTGTCTTTTCAGAAATACTAGTGGATCGGATTCGGATTATCCTAGTAGCGGGTCCGAGAGCGATTGAAGGTCTATTGGAATGAAAGAAGCCTAGTTATCAAGTTTCTAGTCGAGTCATATTGTAATTTTCTATTTTCTTGAGTCAAAGGATGTAAGGATGTAAAAAGTCATTATCTTATGTATATTTGGATCATTATTATGAATAAAGCATATTTTTGGATTAATTACTTGTGCAATTATTTTTATGTAATTATCTTACGCTCTGATTTTCTCCTTTGCGAGAGGCTTACCATGCCGACTATTCACGTTCCCGAAATTCCTTTCGTTGTATTAAAAGCTCGGGGCGTGACAACAAATCCCGTGATAGTAAGAAGAGGTCCCGGAACGGGAGTGGTAGTTGCAATTACAAGAATAATCAGGTGAAGGAGGAAGATAAGCAAGTCAAGGCGGCTTGCTCATTCTATGAGAAATTCTGCCATTCGGCCAAGAAATGCTGGAAGCGTATAGACACCTGCTTATGCTGTGGTAGTCAGGAGCATCGTATGTCAGACTATCCTCTCATGAAGGACCAATCTTCTAGTGGTGGACGCAGGCGGCAAGCGCGTCTTAATGCTGTTCTTGATGAAGAAGCGTCCAAGGATGATGGGCTAATGGAAGGTACTGTTCACATTTATTCATGTCCTGCATTTGTGTTATTTGATATTGGTGCCTCTCATTCTTTTATATCCACTACTTTTGCAAAAACCTTGCCAATTGCACATGTTCCTCTACCTTCGGACCTAGCCATAAGTATACCCTTAGGTCCGGGAACTAAATTAACAACTTACTACCCACATAGTGAGGTAACAATAGAAGGCCATGACCTCCCTGCAAACTTAGTAGGAAGGTTATGATGCCATTATAGGTATCAATTGGCTTGTCAAACACTATGCCAAGATCAATTGTCACAATAGGAGAATCTCTTTCCATAAACCCGATCTTCCAAAATTCTCCTTCCTTGGAATCAAATATAGAAAACACCCTGCTCTTATTTTCTCTCTTCATTCCTACATACTCATTTCGCATGGTTGTGAAGCTTTTCTTGCTTCTGTAGTCATCACCCCAAGGAAATCCTTATAGAAGAAATCCCCATTGTAAACAAATTCCCTGATGTTTTCCTCTCTGACTTACCTGGGCTACCACCCGAAAGGGAAGTCAACTTTTCTATCGAACTCACACCCAGAGCAGCACTGGTGTCAAAGGCCCCTTACCGGATGTCCCCCATAGAGCTCAAGGAACTGAAGAAGCAACATTAGGAGTTGCTGGAGAAAGGCTTCATTCGACCAAGCACATCCCCCTGGGGTTCGCCGGTTCTATTTGTCTGGAAGAAGGATGGATCTCTCAGACTATGCATTGATTACCGACAGTTAAATCAACTTACCATAAAAAACAAGTACCCTTTGTCACGTATTGATGAGCTGTTCGACTAGATCTCCGGTGCGGAGTATTTCTCCAAGATTGACCTTAGGTCTAGCTACCATCAATTGAAGATTAAGGAGGAGGACATTCACAAGATGACTTTCCGAAGTAGATGCGGACATTATGAGTTTGTGGTTATGCCGTTCGGGTTAACCAACGCCCCTATAGCATTTATGCAACTCATGAATAATGTTTCCAGGCCATACCTTGACCAATTTGTGGTTGTATTCATTGATGGCATCCTTATATATTCCAAGATAAAGGAAGAACATGAGGAACATTTGAGAATTGCCTTGCAAACACTGAGGGAACATCTACGATATGCAAAGTTAAATAAATGTGAGATCTGGTTAAAGGAAGTCTCCTTCCTTAGCCATGTTATCTCCATAGAAGGTATTGCCGTGGATCCTTCTAAGGTAGAAGTTGTTAAGAACTGGAGCCGACCAACGATTATATCTGAAATGAGAAGTTTCCTTGGTCTGGTTGGTTACTACCGGTAGTTTATCAAAGATTTTTTCAAAATCGTCGTCCCTCTAACAAGGCTTACTAGAAAAGAAAATTTGTTTGTATGGACCACGGAGTGTGAGGAGAGTTTCTTGACTCTCAAAGAACATCTCACCACTGCACCCATTCTAGCATTGCATGTCGAAGGCGGCATGTTTGAAGTATACACGGATGCATCAAGAATTAGCCTTGGGTGTGTCCTTATGCAACATGGAAAGGTGATTTGTTATGCTTCAAGGCAACGGAAGCGATACGAGGAAAATTATATGGTTCATGATCTGGAGCTAGATGCCGTTATATTCGCCTTAAAGATTTAGCGTCATTATCTTTATGGAGAAAAATTCACGGTATTTTCAGACCACAAAAGTCTGAAGTATCTTTTTTCTCAAAAGGAGTTAAATATGAGACAAAAGAGATGGCTGGAGTTTCTCAAGGATTACGATTTTGCCATCCAATACCATCTAGGCAAGGCGAATGTTGTAGCCGACACGCTCAGTAGGAAACCAATGGGAGTGTTATCAAGTCTCATGAAAGGTATGACTAATCTCACTGTTAAGTTTGCTCAGCTAAATCTAGACATTGATACGGAGAAAGAAGAATTTTTATTACCAATATCCGGTCACAACCTACACTAATAGAAGACCTTGTCAAGTTGCAAGAGAATGACCCCACACTGATGGAGATCAAGGCTAATATTTATCAACAACCAGATTTCTCTATCACAACTGATGGAAGATTGCTATTCCGAGATCGGATCTGTGTACCGGATCATGTTGATACTAAGAAGCTAATCATGGAATAAGCTCATAAATCAAGGTATGCCATTCACACAGGTGATACCAAAATGTACCAAGATCTAAAAAGGAACTTTTGGTGGCCCAATATGAAGAGAGAAGTGGTAGACTATGTATCGCGCTGCCTCACTTGTCAGCAAGTTAAGGCGGAACATCAAAGGCCCGCTAGAAGGTTACACCCCATGGAAATTTCCGAGTGGAAGTGGGAGAGTATAGGAATGAATTTCATCATGGGTCTACCAAAGTCAAGAGGTGGACATGATGGTATATGGGTGATCATCGACCGCTTGACCAAATCGGCTCACTTTCTATCTATTAAAAGCTGATGGTCCGTAGATGTTTTGGCTACCTTGTACATAAAGGAAATTGTGAAATTACACGGTGTCCTGGTGACCATTATCTCCGATCGAGACCCTCGATTCACATCTCAATTCTGGAAGGGTCTACAACATTCATTGGGGACCCAGTTGAATTTCAGCACTGCATTCCATCCACAAACCGATGGTCAAACTGAAATAACTAATCAAGTGGTGGAAGATATGCTTAGGGTGCATGCAATTGATTTTGGTGGAAGTTGGCACGACCACTTGCCTATGGTAGAGTTTGCCTACAATAATAACTATCAATCTAGCATTCAAATGGCACCGTTTGAGACACTGCATGGGAGGAGTTGTCGTTCACCTATATGCTGGAATGTGGTTGGATAAAGATAACTTCTAGGCCCTGACCTTATTCGATATACAATCGAGAAGGTGAAGCTGATTAGAGAAAGACTCCAGATGGCTTAGGATAGACAAAAGACGGATGCTGATATCAGGCGAAGAGACCTGGAATTCTAAGTGGGAGATCATGTATTTCTCAAGGTTTCCCCAGGTCGTGGTATCCGAAGATTTGGCATCAAAGGCAAGCTTACTCCGAGATTCATCGACCCTTTTAAAATTCTTGAAAGGGTTGGCGAGGTTGCTTATCGGCTAGCATTGCCTCCACAACTATCTGGCATTCCTGATGTGTTTCATGTGTCCATGCTTAAGAGGTATGTCTATGACCCATTTCATGTTATACGTCATGATGATATGGTGATACAAAAGGATTTGACGTACGAGCAAAGACCACTCAAAATCCTTGATCGAGAGGTACGTCAGCTTCGCAACAAGACTATTCCCATGATAAAGGTTCAATGGAATAAATGTCTGGAGCAAGAAGCCACATGGGAGACAGAAGAAGCTATGTACAAAAGATTCCCCGAACTATTCAACTATAAGTATAATCAATCTCCATAAAACCCATGCATTGAATTTGGGGACAAAATTCTCTTAAGTGGGAGAGGGTGTAGCAACCCTGATTTTTATGGAATTATTAATAATTAAATAAAATGAGAATTCAAATAATTTTGAAGACCTTAAATTAACCAAAAGGGTTAAGCCCACATAAAATAGGCCCATAGACCAATTTCTAAGCCTTTAGGCCCAAGCCCACCTCAAAGAGACGTAATTAGCTATATTCCCTCTTTTTATATATAGGGGATAAAGAGAAGTGGAATTTGACTAAAATTCAAATTTCAAAGTGAAGGCCAGAACGCGCCCTCACTGTTGACACCCGTTTTTATCCTACAAGTCGAGTTACATCTCTTATCCATTCTTTGTGATGTCCCGAATTACCCATTATTTTGGAGCATCCTTTGATCTCATTTCGAGCCCATTCTTTGGTCATTTCATATCCCATTGAGGCTTGAAACCCCTGGAGGCCATTTGCCCTTGATTACGTCTCAACCAGGCCGAATCCCGCTACCCCAGTCAAATGGTGGCCACCCAGATGGCCGCAACTTCCCCTCTTCTACCCCACAACAGCCTGTTTGTTCAATTCCTGTGCTACAGTAGGTGGTGGTCCTTTGGATGACCACAACATTCAAGTTGTGGCCATTTGCAAGACCGCTACCTCCCTTTCTTCGCCCATTTGTGCCCATTTCGCCCCCAGTCGCTTGGAGGTCACACATATGACCGTTTCTAAAGAAATGGCAGTCATCCCATGACCGTTTGTTCAAGTAGTGGCCATGCGATAGACTGTTTCTTCAATAGAGAGTCCAGAACCTCCTGAACTCTGATTTCTTCACCCGAGGACTCCTTGGACTCATTGTTTGATCCATTTTCTCTGAGATAATCCTCTTTGATCGATTCTAATCCTTCTTGGGGGCTTTATCCCACTATTATCTCCGCATTTTATCAATCTAGGACTCCTATTTCGAAGCATTATCTCCTAAATTCGGGCTAGGGTTTCTGCACTCCTATAAATAGAACCAAGTTCGTAATACGTAAAGGGGGGCTCTTTCTCGATTCGGGGTGAAGCCATGCTGCATTGTCATCTCATCTCTTCGACCCCGTCTTGAAGAGGGAAGTATAGGCTTTACATTTCACGCTTAAGGGCTTATTTTCATCCACCCTACTCTTAGTTCTCTCCTCCTACTTTTTTAAAATCATCACAGTTTACTATTTTTCTGCTACATCTGCATTTTTCTCCATATTGCATAGTATACTCCCACAGTTGTGTTGCATGATTTTTCTCCCCACTTGTTTCATTCTCATCACAATACACACACCTATTGTTTCCACCCTTCCACAGGGGCTAAAAACCTCCCTCGATGCGTTCTCCCCCTTTTAGTCATGTTGTTTTATCACTTCGGGATTGGATGCTACACTTCATGTTCTAATGGATTTTTGCATTTGTCTTTGTCTTTATTTTGCATGAGAATAAGAAGAACGTGAGGCCCTCTTCTTCTATCCGGTTGGAAGACGAGGAGGTTGATTCCCCATCCTTTCCCGCACCCCATATCACGCACGATCAAGTCTTCATCTTTCCAAGGTACACGGCGCCGTTGCACTCTTTTCTCCATCCCTTTGGCATTGCTATAACCTTGGTGGAGATCACGGTCAGTATTTCTATATCTTTGTCGCCCCTTTTCCCTTTGTTCATGATGTTTCATGTTCATACTCCATGCATGCATATTTGTTTAGTTTAGGGGCGGGGTAGATAAATCATCTATAACCTCTTTTTTTTGGAGATCACGCTAGGACACCTATTACCCATCACGTTATTCATGCCCTCCTGTGAGTTGGGTGTGTGTATGTACATCTTTAGATAGGGTTTTATCCATTTTTCCGTTGTTCTAGGTGTTCTCGGGTCTGCCAGGAGGTAGCGGTCATCTCTGAGGCCGCCTTCTACCTGTCGCTGCCTTCATAAGGCTGCCACTGTAGTAGTGGTCTTCTAAGAGACCGTTACTTTCAAGAAACGGTCATCCAGAAGACCTCTAATTGCTTTCTGGCAGGTCTGCTCACAGGCTCACAGAGGCATCTTTCTTGGAGGATTTAATTGACCTCCCGGGGTCGGATCGCTCTGTTTTTAGTCTCATTTTGTAGCCCTTTGTATTGTCTTTTACTGCATATATCTTTTGCATCATTTGGGTCACTTGGGTCACTTTTTAATAACTTAATCATGTCTTGAACTTTGAATTTTTTGCATAAAGTCTGCAGGCAGACCCAGGGACAGACTCACAGGTACGTCTTTGAATGATGATTTAATTGGCTTCCCAAGGTCTAATTACTTGTTTTTGACTCCCATCTTTTTCCCCTTTGTATTATCTTCATTTCCATATATTATTTGCATATATTTGGCCATGTTTTCATAGTTAAATATTGTCTTCGTTTTTTGATTTTATGCATAAAATCTGCATGCAGGCCCAAGGACAGACTCACAGGTACATTTTGCATTGATGATTTAATTGCCAACCTGTTCTGATTGTGTCTTTTTCTGGTCTTATCTTGTTGTCCTTTGTATTATCTTCATGTTCATATATAATTTGCATTCATTTGATCATGTTTTCATAATTTAATCTTGCCATCATTTTTCAATTTTATGCTAGATTTTTGCATGCACTCCAGTGCACATAGGGCCATGCATTGCATATCATAGTTACATTCCTACCTTGGTAAGTGACCCTCTCGCATCCATATTCCTTGGGGTCGACTAGGTGATCTTATCCGGGACCTCCGTAAGTCCCCGTGAGCCGTGGATTTCCACACGGACGCTGGGCCAGTTGGACCTTTTCCACTCCTTAGGCTTGCATTTTGCATACGTGTGAAGGAGTAAACTATAGTCAACCCAAAATTCGGACCTTATTCCCTATAGGATTCCTATCCTGAGGGAATTGTGCTTAATTTAAAACATTAAAAGGCCCATCAAAACTTTGTAAAATAAAAAAATTTCAATCATATTAACTTGTTTGACTTGGGTGAAAACTCTCATGTTGTTTGTATTGTTTTGGCTTGTCCAAGCCCATTTGTGGTGTTTTGTGTTGCATTCCCTTATCATCCACATATTCTGTTGTTGATATACCCATTTAGGTTAGCCCATTTTATGTGTCCATTGTCCAATCCCATTTTCCTAGGTCGGTCTTGCATTGGTCCTAGTGAGTCAACCCCCTCCTATTCTCTAGCCCATTACGCCCTTTGCTTCCCGCCATGTATTAAGTCTCCATTTGCCCTCATGGAGCATCATTTCAACCCCTTGTACTCTTCTTCTTCCTAATTTTCTTATTATTCCCGCGTGGAGTCCTCTTCTCACGCGGGCCCATCTTCCCGTGGCCCCCTGGACCCATCCAAGGGATAAGCCAATCTTATGGCCCAAGTTTTCGCCCTTGTTCACCAAATGGACCCGGCTCAGGCCTAAAAACTCATTGCAAATCACCTTAACGGGCCTCCTTCCCATAATGGGCCCGATTTAATTTCTTCATTCTCCTAATGGGCCTCATTCTCTTAATGGGCCTTCTCCTTCCTATGTTGCTGGCCCAGTTTATAATGTCCAATCTCATCTTAATGGGCCTCCTCCTTCTCCCCCTTATGCTTCTAGCCCAATCGGTCCATACGCACATGTCCAATCCAGGCCCACATACCCTTCCACTCCCGGAATGGGCCCATATTCTTCTCAGCATGGATCCTCTTATCCGGCCCACTATCATAATTCTGGTCCAAATTCATAATCTCTTGCTCAAGCTGGCCCACATTTATCTTGATCTCTCCCTACCTAGGAGATGATTTCTCAAACCTAACGCCGGCTTGATGAGCTTCAACGCCAAATCAATCCCAAATCCTCCTTAAGTGTTCCATTCACTTTTCAGAATCTTCAGCTCCCGCCATCTTCACAAATTCCCGCATATTGCCGTTATGGTGGAGTCGGTGACCCCTTTGTGCACTTGAACGTGTTTGTTTACGAGTCGGCCCAGTTTCGACACGACCAACGCTTGATGGCATATCAATTTGGTCTGTCACTAGAAGGCTCGACTCGGGATTAGTTCTTCTCTCTTCCGCAAGAGAAAGTTGTGAATTTTCAGATTGTCCAAGAGAAGTTCACTCAGCAGTATCAGGACCAGGTTGGGCCCAAGTACTCTATCGTGGATCTGGCCCATGAGAAGATGAAGCCCGACAGGGATTTTTGCACCTTTGATGACCGTTGGCATCACCTTGCCACGCAAGTCCCGGGGCATATTTCGGAGGGAGAGCAAATCAAGATGTTAATATCCAATGCCACGCCCGAGTACCGTTTCACCTTAGCCCTCAATGACATTACCTCCTGGCAAAAACTCTATAGCCAAGCCCGCTTTATTCATCACCAACTCCAAGGTTCCCTGAGTCTCTTCCACATCCTACGCCCACTTACACCTCGCCATCCACAGCTACCCCCTTTCTACCCTCCATGAGTCAGCGTTCTATCGCATATCCTTCCATGATTCAGCCTTCCACTCCCACATATCCAGCTTCCCCGAATCCATACGCTTCCACCTATCAACCCTCCATGAGTCAACCTATCGCCATCCACAGCTATCTTTCCACTTCTTCATATCCTCAGGTGCCTCTGCTTGTGTCTCCATCCCTTCCGATCAAGGAAACACCACATCTCGAGCAGGTGGATGCCGTCTACATACCTCCTTATCCTGCTTCACAGATGCCTTTGTCAAGTCCCTCCACTAGCCATGCATCCTTGCCTACGCAATCTCCATTTTCGTCACCACAACCCCCTTTTCCAAAGCATACCCCTCGGCATCCGCCTTGCCCGAAGCGGGCTCCTCGCTCTTCGTTGCCAGAATCTTTCACGGATATCTTCAGGGCTTTGATGGCCAGTCATGCGTTACAGCTCCCTCCGGTTGTGCCTTGCCGACCCGCGGTCGAGAATATGCTTCAGTTTTGTGATTATCATCATCAATAGGGGCATTTGGTTGAGGATTGTCTCGAGTTCCGGGAGTATGTGTATGGCTTGGAAGATAAGAGGAGGATCGATTGGTCCGCTATTCGCAAGGTTATTCTACATCTTTGCAACCACCAGCAGCAACAGCAAGCACCGTCCAGGCAGCCGTCTCCATCATTACAAGACCAGGGGCACCCCTGTTATTCTCCATCTAGTGATGCGCTCACTCCATCTCCATATACCCCATCATCTTTGCTACCTCCTACCCCGTCTCTATCATCTCTACAAACCCGAGCCTCAGCTCATGCTAGTGCCTCCCCCTTTTCTCCCACTTCTTCTACCACCGCTTCCACTCCCAACACCACCCGGCGCGTCGTGTCGATACGTCGACGATGGGCGCCACGACCTTCCCCTTTGCCTTCATCACCGCTTCCATCTCCACCACTAGTGCCTTCATCACCCTCTCTACCACCACGTCCATCTTCCTCGCCGCTCGAGCCTGAGCAATCCACGCCTTCACCTTTGCCTTCGCCGCCTACACCCGAACCTATCATTGCCAGATTGCCTTTGCCACCACTCGATATCACCATTCTCGTCGAAGCCTCCACGCCTCCCAAACCTTCACCTCCACCTTCCAAACCTACTACCTCCACTTCTCCACCTACTTCCACCCCACGGAGCGGGTGTGCGCTGCCTTTGGTGCCCCTTGGGTCTAGTCCCCAGGGAGATAATGAGCCAAGTCAGGATGATTCTATGCCTATTCTACACTTCAAGCTTCATGACTTTATCTGTCGGATGCCGATCCGCGTCCTGATTTCTAGTCGCTTGGGGGATGATGTGCCCATACTTCCCATGGCGGTTGCCAAGAAGAGCTCTCTTGCACTGATCCCAATTTCTTCAAAAGCGAGACCGGTAGCAATCTCATTGCTCATCGGCGGGTTTACTATTGATTTTGTTATTTCCTCTTGCTCCATTACAGTTTAGATAACTGGGCAAGAAGGGTTCTCCACCCGCATTATGTTAACTCATACGGCCGCCAGAAATCTTATGCATTCCATGTTCAAGGGGCAATTTGCCGTATCTTCTACATTTTTTAAGGACGTTTTGCACATTCTATGCAATCTACCCCAGTTTATCAGTAAGCCGGCCACGTCAACGCCGTGTATCACTCTCCCTCAGTCTCATCATGTTCTTCTATCAAGGGAGTTGTGCTTCAAGACTGAGTGCCGAGTGGAGTTGTCGAACCTTATGCTCTTTGTGCCGAAGGACAATACCCCATGGGTTTCTGATATTCATCACTCTGAAGACTTACTTGTTCAAGAATGTCCACCTACTGTTAGCACCGGATGTCTAGGGGCAACCGCCCCGACAAGGTTGCATATTCATAACCGGGCCGGCCATCTGCTAGATGGGCCCGTTATTTAAGAAGACATTGCAAGCCAAGAAGCCCGAAGGTCCAAGTCCGCGCCAGGCGGGTCCCTTACAAGCTAGTTTCTGCTAAGAAGAGGCGGCGACGCAAGTTCAAGGGCCGCATGTTGTGCACTCGAGGGGCCACTACTCCTTCTTCTCCTTCCTTTCAATCATCCTTTTTTCTGCTTAGTTCCCACCCTTGGGTGGTGTACTTTCCTCCTCCTAATCTTATTTCCATGATTTTCTCCTCTCCTCCCGGGTCCACAAACCCCCATTCTTCTTCGTCTCATCCAGAGTCTCTGGATTCTTCTCACTCTCACGATTCTAGGCCTAGGCCTATGTCCTTCTTTCACTCTGATTCTGGGACCTCTTTCCATTCTTCCTTTCATCCAGAACTTCCGAATCTTTCCTTTCATCCCAATTTCGGGATATCTTCTGAATCTCCTTCCCCGGGATTTCCGGGTGTTGCCTCTACTTCTTCTCTGACCATGTCGGATGACCACTATTATCTCTCTCCGACCACGTTGGATGATCATTCTTCTTCCTTATCTTCGCAGCAATCCAATCACGGTTTTTCTATTCCTTATGCCTCACCCTTTCGGGGTTCTTGCCCTTTTTCTTATTGTTTTCAAGGCTTTAGCCCGCCTTGATCTCAGTTGATCTATTTATTCTGTATCTGATTCCTTGTTATCAGGGTCTCTACGCCTTAACGAGGGAGTTCTAGCCCGCATCTCTCTTCCTTTTTATCCTTCTTCATCCAGTTTGGTGTCTGCCGCTCCTCCGTGTAGATGAATCTTCAAACCTTACCATCATTTCCGTCTTGATCCTGGCAAGCAAGGAATACAAAGCTCGTGCTGCTCAAGGCTCGATGGTCAAGATCGCTTCAGGATGCTATTTTCACGCTATGGACTTGCAAGGTATCTTTATTTTATGCAAGAACATGCTATTATTTCTATCATTATTATTCTTGTGCATTATTAAGATAATGTTATTTCCTCAACATGGTTTGAGTGGCTTTAGTTGAGTTTGCTTAGTTTAGTTGAAAATGAGTTCGCTTCTGCAGCACTCTTAGGCTAGTGTTAGCTCCGCGCTGGGAGTCTAGTTTCTTTCCCTGATCATTGAGGGTGACCTTTTGTATGGGTTTTCACACGCTACATGGCAAGCCATAGCCGATTCCTTTGAGCAACACCGTTGCTGCTTTGGCCATACTTTGGGTATGCATGAAGGTCTTTTCTTTTCTTTGCTCGACTGAGTGTAGGGGCAAGAGATTGATGGATAAGATGCCCAACCTAGGCACTCTCTAATACGAGAGAGGTCTCAAATAGGGGCAGTCTTGACCCTCAAAAATGAGCGTTCATGCTAAATCTAGCCAATAAGGGCTCTCGAAATAAGAAAATCAATGAAAATGAATTATGCAAAATTATGAAAATAAAGGCATGGCAAGAGTGGTAGTATAGTTCTCCGCGGGACGTCATGAGCCTGGTCGCATGCGTGCCTGATAAATATGGGTCTCAAAATTAAAGACACAAAGCCCCAGCGCAACAGACTGTATCTTTGAGGGATAGTGCCATGGAAGGAATTCGAGTCCTGATATTTCCCATCCAGCATAAAGCTTGTCTCCAATTCTTCTTCTGCTTCTGTCTCTTAGGTTGGGTTGAATCCTGTGTATGGCCTTAGTAGGGGCACCGTTCTTTAGAGACAGTTGGTTGTGGTAAGCCACCATCACATGCACGCCCTGCTTAAGGGAAATCTTTAATGATAGGGGGAGGGATGATGACCTCTGGCCAGTAGTTTGAGCCCGTCTTTGGGTGCTGCAGATTGCTAATTTCAAAAATAAAAAAAAAATCAAATATTATCAAAATTCTAAAAAAAATCAAATATTTCAAAATTCTAAAAAATCATAAAAATGCTCAAAAATCCAAAAAAATAAGAAAAAAAAAAATCAAAAAAGTCAAAAATCCAAAAATATGTGTATTATGTGCCCTTCTTCATGTGTTTTCTGTCTATTTGTTTTGAGAACATGTATGATCTATTTGTTAAGTGTACAGGTTGCAAGTGTTCAAGCTTCCTTGCTCTTTACTTATCACTCTAGTTCATGTCCATGTTTTCTGATCTGTTCCTCTCTTCTTCAATCTTATCTCTCGATCTACTCTGAAGCTCATATCCTTCTCAGCTTTTACTTATCTCGCTTCATCATGTTTTCATGAGAGGGCTTTGCCTCATGATTGTGAACCTGGCGGTTCTACTTCGTCTGATCTTGGGCTTTGATTGAAGAGTGTATTTGTCATGTCTTTTGTCCCGACGTGTCCTTATGACACATGTTTATGTCCCGTCTATTGACACCCGTTTTTTGATGATAAGTTGAGTCATTTCTCTTACTCCCATTTGTTGATGCCTTGAGTTGCCCATCACTCGCTGGGTTGTTTTCTGGCACGTTTTGGGCTTATTTTATGGGTGACCTCCCTCCCTGGCTAGGTCCGAGTTGATTCAGGGCTTAATGGGCCTTGGCTTTGATTAATCGAGCTTTTCTATGAATTTCAAGCGCCCATTACATGTGCGGTCGTCCTCCAGCCGTTCAACCATATGTGCAGTTGATACATGGCCGTTCATATATTTATGGAATATTTAGCCGATTTTTTGAATTATCACCAATAGGCATATATACGGCCTAAACAGAGCCGCATAAGACCATTGTGCGGTACATTCTAAGCCGTCTATCTCTCAAGAATCCTAACGTCGCTGGTTTTCAGATAATTATCTAATTATCTTATTTATGTTGATTTTCCACCGGCAGGCATGGGCGGTTGCCTCTTGGCCGCTCTTGTAGATGTAAGGTCTACTATCAGCTGTTCATCTATCAGAGTCCAACGGTGAAGATTTCGGTCAGTTCGATGGATATTTGGATAATATTTTATATTTATGTGAATTTTCACCGACAAGTTGAACGGCCGAGGATATGGCCGCACATACCGTTGAGTGGTCTATCGTATGACCGTTCATCTGTTCGATTACTGAAAGGTTAACATATTTTCTCTCTCTATTTGTGGTTTTATCCCTAACTTCTCCCGTCATTTTCTCTGCGGATATTGAGCCATTTCGAGTGCCGTTTCTTTTGGATGAAAGATAATTCGATTATTTTCATCTTTTATTTGATTATCTCAACCTGAAAATGCCTAAAAACCCTAATTTCGGGGCTGGCTTCCTAGGCTCTATAAATAGACCCTAGAGGCTATCTTCGAGAGGGGGGGAGATTTCAGGTCACGGCGAAGCCCTGCCGAATCCTTGAGTGACCTACGACCAGGGAGGGAGGCCTTCTACTTCCATACAGGCCTCCGGTCCAGGGAGTAACTTTCGTTTTGAGTCTTTTTATATTCTAATAGTCCGTCATTCTCTTTTGGTTGCATGCATCATTCTCCATGTTTTTCTTCACTTGCACTATCATTCACACACCCACCCACATTTTTGACGCCCCCAGGGGTTTAAAACCCCCCAGGTATCCCCCACTTCATTAAGTTATGTTTATTTCCTTCTGTTTGAGCATTTGCTACATTCTATAGTTCTAATTTGGATTTCTTTTTATGTTCTACACTCTGTTTCGCAGGTCAACAACACACTAACACGAGGCCCATCCTTTCTGGCCGGCCGGAAAGGGTGGAGGTTGGACCCTTACAACTTCTGGCGTGGTGGTTTTACGCGGCTTATTCCAGACCGTTCAGGGATATATGCGGTGGATCCAAAGCCATTCTTCCTCTCCTACGGTCAACATCAAGCCGTTCATCCACCATCCATCTTCATCCCGCGTTCTACCTCAGCACCGACAAGCGGCCTATCGTGAGACCGCGCGTACCTACAGGCAGCCCCTAAGTAGCCGTTCAACGCGTCAGTGCTGATTTTAAGGCGAGTACCTCCCTCTTTCCAAGGTACGGTGTGCGTTCATTACATGTGCAGCACCTTGGTGGCGATCACACTTATTTACACCCTTCGGTTCTCCTTCTACTGCATATTTATATTTTTCTCATATCAATTTAGTAGAAGGGATAGGGAGGAAAACATGGCAACACCGTTGTGTCATCCCGCACACATGTTTATGTCCCTACGTGTCCTTGTCACACGTGTTGTTTTGTCCCTTCATGTCTGTCATGTCTTCGTCCCATTATGTTTTCGTCCCACTGTGTCGCCAGGCCATGTGTTGTTGTTGTCATCCCACGCATGTGTTGTCCCACGTGTCTTTATCCCACCATGTCCTTGTCCCACTGCATGTGCTATCCCCGTGGTGTTGTCTTGCCCCACCGTGCTTCTATCTGCTGCTTATTGTTTGTTCTTGTGATATTGATAGGTTGTTATGTTTCGTTCATCCTTGTTACGTTATGTTCCGTCCACTGTGTTATGTTATGTTCATCTCCGTGTTTGTTTTGTTGTTATTGTTGTGTCTTATTTGAAACTCATAAAAATTTGGAAATTTCAGAAATCTAAAAAAATGCCGCTTCACTTGGCAGGTAAGTCAGGTATGGCTCTCTATCCCGGCTCATTGTTGCATTACTATATGGTGTATCTACATTACTATAGCCTCTCAAGGATCGGCTAGTTGTCCGTGTGTTCTGGGATCTGATGTTCCCCTTTAACAAAAATGATGATGATCTAAGAGCATACGGTTAATCATTGGATAAGCCGTTAGTTTGAGTCGGGTGGGGGATGATGGACTCTGTCTCGCACGTCGTGGTTGCAAGATGACTCTTGACCCTATCTTGCTTAGTCTAGCAATAGTATCCTTGAGTACTTTCTATTTTATCTTTCTTTACATTCGTTTTGATGATTTCTTTATTTTAGCACAGCATGCATCATGTCATTTTTTTTAGCATTAACGTCTTGTGATGTCTCAAGGTTGCTCCTCAACAATGGTTAATTGCACTTCAGTTCTCTTAGATAAGAGATCCTCATTCCACTTAGAATTTGAACGTTTTCTCTGATCTTACCGCTTGGTCTGGTTGGCCAGCGTGATTCCTGTCTGCATTTTATCTCAGTTGCACTTTCTCTTTTCCAACTTTTCAACTGTGTTCTTTCCGATCCCCTCATTGTCCGTGGATTGTGTCTCCGATGAGGTTGGTCGTGTTTCCCTTCTTCCTTTAGTTTAGTTCTCTAGACATGTCTCATCCTTGTCATCCATTCTTGGAGGTTAGTTCGGCATTTTCGGGAGAATTCTTGTCGCTTGTCGGTTGGGACGGGTGTCTTTTACCTTGATGCTCGCTTTTCAGTTCACTATACTTCATCTCCATTTCTTGTCGCTGTCGCTTTCGCTCCATCTCCTTTCACCTCTGCGTCGCTTTCGCTCGCACCCTTACAAAGCAGACATCAAGGAGGGGAATCTGCTCACACCCATTTTTAGCCTACAAGTCGAGTTACTTCTCTTATCTATTCTTTGTGATGTCCCGAATTACCCATTTTTTTGGAGGATCCTTTGATCTCTTTTCGAGCCCATTCTTTGGTCATTTCATAGCCCATTGAGGCTTGAAAGCCCTGGAGGCCATTTGCCCTTGACTGTGTATCAACCAGGCCAAATTCTGCTACCCCAGTCACGTGATGGCCATCCAGATGACCGCCAATTGCAAATGGCGGCCACCTAGATGGCCACAACTTCCCCTCTTCTACCCCACAGTAGCCTGTCTGTCCACTTCCTGTGCTTCAGCAAGTGGCGGTCCTTTGGATGACCGCAACTTTCAAGTTGCGGCCATTTGCAAGACCGCTACCTCCCTTTCTTTGCCGGTTTGTGCCCGTTTCACCCCCAGTCGCTTGGCGGTCACCCATATGACCATTTCTATAAAAATGGCAGTCATCTTATGATCGTTTCTTCAAGTAGTGGCCCTGCGATAGACCGTTTCTTCGACAGAGAGTCCAGATCCTCCTGAACTCTGATTTCTTCGCCCGAGGACTCCTTGGACTCCTTGTTTGATCCATTTTCTATGAGATAATCCTCTTTGATCGATTCTAATCCCTCCTGGGGGCTTTATCCCAATATTATCTCCACATTTTATCAATCTAGGACTCCTATTTCGAAGCATTATCTCCTAAATTTGAGCTATGGTTTCTGCACTCCTATAAATAGAACCCAGTTCGCAGTACGCGAAGGGGGGCTCTTTCTCGATTCGGCACGAAGCCATGCCGCATTGTCATCTCGTCCCTTCGACCCTATCTTTAAGAGAGAAGTATAGGCTTTCAATTCCACACTTAAGGGCTTATTTTCATCCACTCCACTCTTAGTTCTCTCCTCCTACTTTTTTAAAATCATCATAGTTTGCTATTTTTCTGCTACGTCGGCATTTTTCTTCATATTGCATAGCATACTCCCGCGGTTGTGCTGCGTGATTTTTCTCCCCACTTGTTTCATTCTCATCACAATACACACACCTATTGTTTCCACTCTTCCATAGGGCTTATAAACCTCCCCCGGTGTGTTCTCCCCCTTTTATTCATGCTGTTTTCTCACTTCGGGATTGGATGCTACACTTCATGTTCTAATGGGTTTTTACCTTTGTCTTGTCTTTGTTTTGCAGGAGAACAAGAAGAATGTGAGGCCCTCTTCTTCTATCCGGCTGGAGGACGAGGAAGTTGATTCCACATCCTTTCCCGCACCCCACATCACATGCGATCAAGTCTTCATCTTTCCAAGGTACACGGTGCCATTGCACTCTTTTCTCCATCCCTTTGGTGTTGCTATAACCTTGGTGGCGATCACGGTCAGTATTTTTATATCTTCGTCACCCCTTTTCCCTTTGTTCATGTTGTTTCATGTTCATACTCCATGCATGCATATTTGTTTAGTTTGGGGGCGGGGTAGATAAATCATCTACACTTACGATACGCCGCTTTTATCAAGATCGCGGTATTGTGAATGACCGCGATAATCGTACGGAACCGAGGTGTATTAAAACATGGAAAGTTTGGATTTTTATCCATGATTTGGCCATGAATCGATGTTATCTCGAGAGGAAAACCTATCTAGGACTCTTGGGGATCGACTTTAACCCTAATAAGGACTCGTAACTCGATCTAATCCCTCAACCCTAGGCTAAACCCTATAAATAAACCCTAAACTTGACCTGCGCAAACCCTTGCTTTGGCTCACGTTGTTCGATGTTAAGGTGTTGTTATTTCATGTTGGTCCTTTGGAACTTTTTTCCCCTTTTGTTTAGTCTAACTTCCCTCTAAATCTCATGCCAGGAGATCAAGCCTTTGAGAAGTTAGAACTCCCGGAAGTCACTGGTTCTTTGTAAACCGCATAGGAACGAGTGGAATTCTCTGAGGAAGATCAAGGGATTAGGAACCCTAACCGACGTATTTTCAGGTTGATCCTTTAGAACTAATTGTTCCTCTATATGTCTTCTCACTACGCTCCAAACCTTGTGCTAGGAAACCAAGAGATCAAGAAGATAGAGCCGTTGGAAGTTGCTGGTTCCACGTAGGACGCGCAGGACCAAGGACCTTCTTCTGACAACAAATTTGAGATCTAGGGATCAAATTAAAGGTAGGTTATCTCATGTTGGCTTAAATATCAAGCTAGGAATAAAAGCCCTCTGTTAGCTCGAGATTTTTTGCATTGTACATAGAGTATTTCATGATTCTCCATGACTGTGTAATAGGGTTTTTACTACATGCTATCCATGAAACCCTAACTAAAAGATAAGAAGTGTTTGTCTATTACATACATTTTCATGCCTTATTTTCATCATAGCATGCTTTCCCTGTTAGTTTATTGTTAGTTCCATGTAGTTTTGCCTTAGGAAGTAGCCCTGCAATGTCATTTTCATCTCTATCTCACGGTGAGATGAAGGCGGTGGAGTCAGGGGTCGCGTCTCTTTAATGTGCAGGCACGATAGGGCGCGTTCTGTTATTAATGCACTCATCATATGAGTTGCCTTAATGATCCGTGAGCCCTACTAAACTCCATTAGTTCCACGAAATATAAATACGTATACGTTATCATGCATGTCTTATCTTAGTAGTTCACTTCCTGATTATGTCATGACTGCATATTAGTGTTAGCATGCTTTTCAAGGTTAAATTTCATTATACAAGTTAGTTTCATGCCAAAAACCTTATAGTTTTGTATTTAAAGAGTTTCATGACTTGTTTACATTGGTTTCATTCGTTCCTTTCTCATCTCTATTTCTGTTTTATAATATCACATATAGAGCGTATTCCGGAACGTGGCTATTTGTTACACATTACACATTCTAGGCACACCTCTTGGACTTGCGATCCTCTCCATCGGATATTCCTTCTGTCGGAATAGGTGATCTTATTTCAAAGCCTCTATAAGTCTACGCTACCCTTGATTCCCTCAAGGCAGCCGAGCTGGTTGTACCCTAAAAACCTAAAAAAAATTAGAGAGCACTTCATGTTTTCCTCATTTTCTATGAACTGTCCTAATCGCGCCCTACGTACCATGCACGTTAATGAATTATCATGGTGGTTACTTTGGTCGCGTTCTTGTTCAGCCACAGATTTATCCTTGTGTCGACCTGACTTTCTTTCTACATCAACTCTCTTTGTTATCGCGGGCTAATGATAGGTCACATTAATTAATGATCGTGACCCTAAGTATTGTCGCGTTAATTAAGTTCTGTCCAACCCAAGGTTTGACCCAAGAGTTGAACTTTTTCTGTTTCCGTAATCTTCTTACTATCTAGAGCCCAACATCTTATACATTAACTTATTAAGAAACTATGGAAATTAAAGAATGTACCATTATGCTACCAGATTTCTTCCGTGGCATGATCTTGTCATTAAATCTTCCTTGAACTCTCATGTTCTTAATCTTACCTTGACATTGTTATCATGAACTATAGTTAGAACTTTTTATTATTTTCCAGACTTTATTGATTATTTCTCGTGGAAGTAGCTTGATTTATAACTCGAAGATGCGGATCGGGCACTGATTGTGTCCAAGGGCTCGACACTAGCCCCCTTGGCTAATTATCGGAAACATGCTATAAACCATGGGGTATGATGAACACTGGCGTCGCATTGCGCCGGGAGTACTTTTTTTATAGACGAGTGAAAACCACGAGGCTCAACATGAAATTATACATTCTTGTTACATGACTTTCTAGTGCATAGCCTTTATGGTTATGAAAACTACATTCTCATTACATGCTAGTACATTCTCATTGCATGAAAGGCCACTTTATATTCTTGCTTGATCATGCTCTCTTTCTACATAAACATTCACATCTTTTCATGGATACTTGTGTTGTTACTTTGGTTTCATTCGTATGATTTACTGCATTTCGTTTGTCTTATGTTCTAAAGCAAAAATGCTAATTACTTAAACATTGCCTTCATGTTGATACGAAGATACCTACTAGGCAAGTGTGCTCATTACCCTACTCTTTCAATCTTTTAAGGAAATTCTAGCGAGGAGTCAGACTAATCAAGTGATGAGTCCGAGACTGATTAAAGATGATCAAGTGAAGACCTAGAACGTCATGAGTCTAGTCAAGTCTTATGATGAAATTTTTTGTTTTCTTGAGTCTAGTGAATATTAATGTTAAATGAGTCAGGAGTCAACATTATGTAAACTTTTGATTATTACTTAAATGACGTTGGATTTTTGATCATCTTGTGCATTCCTCTCTCTGTGTGAATGTTAGCACTCTGATTATCTTGATTGCGAGAGGCTTATCTTACCGACTGTTCATGTTCCCAATATTACTTCCACTGTACATATATCTCAGGGCATGACACTAACCCCGATTGAGGACCACCTTCAGCTATCACCGCGGTCGTCTGCACAAACCTGCCGCAGCACCAGCGCTTTGCCACTAGTAGCCTCATTCGGTCATCCCCGCCACTGAGTCTTATTCCTTCTATTGCTTCCCAGCAAGAAGACCCGCCACCACCTTCGCCTGCATAGGCTCACCTTCTATCCCCCCCTCCCCCCCGCCCAACCACCTCTTGTCGCCCCCTCCGCCGCCGGAGGCAGTGCTACAGGAGCCCGTCGCCCAGTCCCCACCGGCCTGATCTGGATCGAGTTGCACCCGGGGTCCTTTCGGATGCCCTCGTTGATGCCAGCATTGGCCTTCCAGCAAGCGTCGAGAAGGTTCCGCCAGATGATGGCATCGGGTTTACAGGGTATCATGGAGACAAGGTATAGGGCTTCGTCGATGAGCCCGACACGCGCCAGGAGATTCAACAAGCACCCGTAACCTTCGATCTGCAGCTCCACGCCGAACTCACAGGCCATGGCATGGAAGTACCTCCGACCCTCGCTCACCAGACCGCCGTGGTTGCACACGCTCAGTAGCCTGACGAAGGTGATCCCATTGGGCTTCAAGCTTGATGGAGGCAGCATGGGAGCCCGCCACCAATGCCATGCCTGGCTTCTCCCTCCCGACGCTCCCTGCCTCTCTCTCTCTCTCTCTCTGCCGACGCTCCCTCGCTCTATTATAATAAAAACTATCTGCAAAACAAGTTTATAGAAATTTTAAAAAGTATGATACTTTTACCAAATAGATAATATTGGAGAGGGATAAATTAGCGGCCCAACGAACATACGATTGAGAGCGACCAAACTAGGTCCAACCCGACCCAAACAGGGCGAGCTCTCTAAGTGACAGTCCCAATAACATGCCTACTTATCTTGAATCCCAAAATCGCTCGGACCAATACTTCCTAGGGGGCCTCTAGGCCCGAAAGTCTGAGCAACCGTCGAGCAGAGAAAGCCCAAGCGGTGCCCGATCGTGCGTTACGGCCGATCGGGGAAAGCCCAAGTAGTGTCCGAGTGTAACTGAATAAGGGAAGATCGGGAGTCGATGAAAGGGGAGACCAAACGAATAGGCCCAAAAAGGCCGAGTAATGCCCCTATACTCTCCTCCTTCTTCGAGCTCCCTTTGGAGGAAAACACTATATAAACCAAGGGAAACCCTCCGATAAGGTAAGAAGGTGATCTTGAGTACTCAACACCACACACACTAGTGGTGAGCGATCTCGTGTCCCTCACTCTTTCTCCTACTCCCTTTCCACCTACGCTCTATCACCTCGTTGACTTAAGCATCGGAGGATTTTCCCCGGGGTCTCAACCCTGCGCTCCTCTGGCTCGTTTCCTACTTTGCAGCTCCTCAATCGTGGTAACAACGACACAGGCTTGTCCAGGATCATGTGGCTCAGGACACAGCATGAGATCACCCCTCTTCATCTAGCATCTTATGTGTAAAATGAACAAAGAGCCAATATGGTGCGAAGAACCTCCAGTAGGAGAAACACAGGTGAAAAAGAGAAGGCACCGACAGACAAAGAGAGGGAGTCTGTGCCCTCGCACTCTTCGATGGGCGCCCCCTCTAACGACCAAGCCAACAACCCACCTCCGCCGACCGTAGGGGGACAATTCGCTCTCGAGAACCTAGATGCCCTCCAAACCCTCAATGCTAAAATGGACATCCTCGTCAACTTGATAAGGACCCAGATAGTTGGAGAGGAGAGGTAACGGCTTCCTAGGATGAATCATCCCCATGCGGAGGCCTCCCGGATGACGGCCGGTGGCCGATTCATCCTTCAAGGAGGATGCATCATCCGGAGCGAGCGGGGTAGACCTTCGTAGCACCCCACCTCCGGAGCAAGAAGCCTCCTCCAACCTAAGAAAGAGGAAGTCTGAGCTCAATCAATAACGCACAAAGGAGGACGTTCCAGACCTGGAATGCCAGGGAAACACTCGGAGCCCCCCAGCCCCATCCTAGCTACAGGAGGAACTATCCCTCCAATTGTAGAACTTTGAGCGACGTTTCGTCGAGCAGGAGCACGCCCTTCGCGCCCTCCAACAGAACACCACCAAGGAGGATGATGAGTGATCCCCATTCTCTGATCATATATTAGAGGCAGAGATTTCACCCAGAGTCTCTCTGCCGACCTTCAAGTCTTACGACGGACAGGGCGACCCGACCTACCACTACGACAGCTTCGACGCCCTGATGACCTTACACGGGGCGTCCGAAGCGGTCAAGTGCCGAGCGTTCATGACTACTCTAGTCCAAGGCACATAGGCATGGTTCCGAGCACTCATCCCTGGGAGCATCACCAGCTTCCAAAAATTTGGGCGACTGTTCAAGGAGAGCTTTGCCGGCAGTGGCCCTCGAAGGTCGATAGCAAGATTACTGGCCCTCAAGCAAGCACAAGGGGAAAAGCTACAGGCTTACATTAACCGCTTCAAGGCGGAAGCTCTGCACATCCCCAACCTGGATGTGGCCTCTGCCATCACCGCACTGACCGAAGGCACCCGCGACGAAAATCTCCAGCGAGAATTGGTGCTTCACCCTCCTTCCTCCCTCGCCAACCTTATGACCTTGGCTCTACGTCATGCGGATTACGAGGAGGTCCTCATTGCCTGCTGAGATCCGGAAAGCTCAGGGCTAGAGGGAGAGAAAAAGAGGTTGTCCGACCAATCTTCTGGGTAGGGGAAGAGGAGGAATCGAGAGGGCAACCGAAAGGACCCCCCGCGCAAGTTCAAGCGCTATACTCCTCTATCTACCCCTATCTATCAAATTTATCAAGAAATAAAGGACTCAAGACTACTTCGCCACCCCAAGCCGATGAAGACTTACCCAAAGCGTCGGAGTCGTCAGAAACACTATCAATTCCATGATGATCATGGCCACCATACGAGAGATTGCCACCCACTCATGGACAAGATCAAAAGTCTCATCCGCCAGGGCCACCTCTCCCAGTACGTGACCGAGCAGAGGGAGGACCGCGGAATCCCCCCTGAAGAAATTGACAATCACCCCCGAGGGGTCCACATAAACGTCATCTCAGGTGGATCAGCTTCGGGTGGAGATAGCAGCCGAGGAAGAAAGCGTCATGCCGAGCGAGCTAGTCGAGCTTCTGAGCCGCCTAAAGCTCCGCCCCTGGTGACCGACCAGCAGGCTTTGGTCTTCTCGGACGAAGACCTCGAAGGAGTCGTCACCCCACATGATGATGCCCTTGTTATCTCAGCCACGATAAACCATTGTAACGTGGACGGGATGTTAGTGGATAATGGTAGTGCCCCTGACGTTTTATCGTACGAGTGTTTGCTAAAGATGGGTGAAAGCCCGTCAAAACTGCGTCCGATTCGAACCCCCCTCTGTGGGTTCAATGGCCAAGTGACCTATCCCGAGGGAGCTCTAAGCCTACCTGTTACCCTTGGTACCCCGCCAAAGTCGTAACCTTTGTGGCAAACTTCGTAGTGGTCAAGGAGATATCGATCTATAATGCCATTTTCAGCCAAGGCATCCTCGGCTGAATCAAGGCAGTGCCCTTCACATACCACCAAAAAATGAAGTTTCCCACCAAATATGGCACCGAGAAAGTCCGAGGCAATCAGGCAATGGCTGTGCTATGTGACCTCGGTGGAAACCGTAAGGCCAGAGGACAAGGGCAAAGAGCCCGGAATGGTTGAAGATAAAACGGCAAGCAAACCCGGGGGAGAGATACTATTTGTCTTCCTCAGAAACGATCCAGTCCTCGAAGTAAAAATCAGGGCAGATCTACCACCCGAACTACAAACTCAATACAAAGACTTTCTTTTGAAGCATGTGCACATTTTCGCATGGTCTGACGAGGATCTCCCTGGCATTCCCTAGGAGACAATAATGCACCACTTCAACCTCGACCTTGCGGTAAAACCCTTAGAAACAAGTGATTATTAAAGAGCAAATCAACAAGGGGAAGAAAACTAGGTTAGTTAACCCGGTCCTTTACCCTATTTGGCTCTCTAATGTCATCCTGGTACTCAAAGCTTCAGGCAAATGTCGGATGTGCGGTGACTTCACCAACCTCAACAAAGCCACTCCAAAGGACTGCTATCTGTTACCGAGTATCGACCAACTCGTCGATTCAACCACGGGTAACGAATTTCTCAACTTTCTGGATGCATATTTCAGATACCACCAGATCCAAATGAGCCCCGAAGACATAGAGAAGACCACCTTCATCACCGACTTCGGCGTCTATTGCTATGCCCGAATGTCATTTGGGTTAAAAAACACCAGAGCTACTTACCAAAGGCTGGTCAATCAGATCTTCGAGGATCAGATCAGGCGGAACGTCGAGGCCTATATCGACGACATGCTTGTAAAGTCACAAAAGGCTGGTGACCATTTCGCCAACCTGGCCAAGACCTATAGCACCCTCCAGAGGTACCAAATGAAGCTCAATCCCGCCAAGTATGCCTTTGGAGTCAAGTCCAGGAAATTCCTGGGCTTCCTGGTGACCCAGCAAGGGATCGAAGCCAACCCCGACAAGATCCAGGCCATCCTGGATATGCGGCCGCCTACCTGCATTAAAGATGTATAGCGACAGATGGGCCAGATTGTTGTGCTAAATAGTTTCCTATCCTGAGCCGCGGAATGTTGCCTGCCTTTCTTCAAATTACTGAGAGGGCTGAAATTGGCAACTTCCACATTCACCTGGGACGAGGAGTGCGAGAAGGCGTTCACCGAGCTTAAGGAGTTTCTGGGGTCACCTCCTGTGTTATCCAAGCCAGTGTCGGGAGAGACTCTATATCTTTATCTCTCGGCAACACCATCCACAGTAAGCTTGGTCCTCGTTCGAGATGACCAAGGAAGACAAACGCCCATCTATTACGTCAACAAAGTGCTCCTGGATGCCGAAAGGAGGTACCCCGCAACGGAGAAACTCGTGCTAGCGTTGGTTACCTTGGCCAAGCACCTTCGACCATACTTCCAAGGACACTCCATTGTGGTGCAGACTAGCGAGCCTCTGAAGAAAATTCTGGCCCATGCAGAAGCCTCGGGTGGACTCGTCAAGTGGGCAATATTGCTCGGGGCCTATGATATTTCCTACCGGCCCTGCACCGCCATTAAGGGACAAGCTCTTGCCGATTTTATCGCAGAGATCGTTGTCCCTCCAGGAGAGGCGTCCGAACCTATGGCCAGCCCAGCCTGGGATCTCTTCATGGATGGATCTTCCAATTCAACCGGCAGCGGAGCTAGCATCCACATCACATCCTTAGAAGGTGTCGAGCTCCAGTATGCTATGAAATTTAACTTCCAGGTCTCCAACAACGCCTCCGAGTACGAAGCCCTGATTTTTGGGGCTAGGATGGCGAGGCGCCAGGGAGCCGACCGAGTCAACATCTACACCAACTCTCAGTTGGTCGCTAGCCAAATCCATGGAGACTACGAAGCTCGGGAATCATAGATGGTCAAATACCTTCACCAGGTGAAAGAGATAGCCTGATCATTCGAGAGCTTTCAGGTAATCCAAATAGCTCGGGACGAAAACTCCCGAGCAGATGCCCTCTCTCGATTGGCCACTTCCATCACCTCAGAAGCGACCAGGTCCGTCCTACTCGAAGAGTTGGATCGATCGAGCGTGGAAACCGAAATCGTAGCAACCGTGTAGGCATCACCCAACGACTGGAGAGCCCTATACGTAGCCTAGCTAGCCAACTCTCGACAGCCCGATGACCCTCGGGAGGCCAGGAGACTCAAATATCAAGCTCGGTGATTCATCTTATTCGACAAAAATCTTTATTGACGATCCTTCACCGGCCCCCTCCTCAAGTGCCTTAGCGCCCCAGAGGCTCAAAGATCCGTTGAAGAAATTCACAAAGGGATCTGTGGAGCACACCAAGGGGGGAGGTCGATAGCAAGGATCTTGCTACGCCGAGGTTACTGGTGGCCCACCCTCCAGCGAGACTGCTCCGCATATGCTCCGAAGTGTGACCGCTACCAAAGGTTCGACCACCTGATCCACCAACCAGCCTCGGAGCTCATTACTCTAACTGAGCCATACCCCTTCGCTCGATGGGGAATTGATATCCTTGGGCCCTTCCCAGTGGCCCGGGCTCAGAAAAAGTTCCTTCATGTCGCTGTTGACATGATTTCCCACCCTCTTCCTTCTTTTCCTTTGGTTTTCTAATGTATCAAAATGTAAAGACAATCAAAATGAAGGGAAGAAAGGGTGAGAAGGTTGTGTGTGTGATCGTGATCGCCACCAAGACACGGGTACCGAAGAGTACTACGTACCTTGGAAAGGGAGAAAGCACTCGCCCAAGATGCAGCACTGTAGTGGTACACGGTCCTGAAAGGACCGCTCAATGTATGGAACGGTCACTCGATAGACCGCTCAAAGCGCTGAAGAAGGAAGCGGGACGAAGACTGGGCTGGCTCCAAATGGTTCAAGAATGTCCGCTTACAGGAACGGAACAGTTCTTAGAGGACCGCTCTTATCTGCAGACGGACGGAAGATGACCGTTCAAAACTGCCCGTCTCCAAGTGGTGGGACTTGATCCTCCACCCCTTCCGGCCGGCCAGAGGGGATGGGCCTCGTGCTGTGCTGATGCTGACCTGCAAAACAACATGGAGGACAAGAAAACAAAACCCATATTAGCCCTAGGAAGTGTAGTAACTGTAGAACAAAATGAAAAATTGACATGATAACATAGAATGGGCGATACCTGGGGTGGTTTTTAAACCCCTATAGGGCGTGAGAAACAATAGGAAGTATGTAAAATGATGTGAACAAAAGAAAAACGTGGGAAGAAGATGATGAAAAGAAGCATGCAATGGGTGAACTAAAGACTAAACACCAAGACTAAGACTCAAAACAATGGACTACTCCCTAAACCGGAGGCTTAGAAGGATGTAGAAAGCCTCCCTCCCTGGCTACAGCTTGCTCAAGAATTCGGCAGAGCTTCGCCGTCGACGTTGGATCTCCTCCTTTTCAAGCTTAGACTAAAGGTTCTATTTATAGACCCTTGAAAGTCCAACCTCAAAATTGGGTGTTCCAATGGATATTAATATGAGATTCCAAAACAAAATTCGTAGATAATCCTCTTATGTTCCCCCAGGATTGAACGGCACCCCATTTGGTTGAGAAATCGCAGAGAAAATGGCGGAGGAAGGTAGGGGTTTAGCCACAGATAGAGAGAGAAAATCCAAACAATCCACAGTTTTCAAGCATGTACACGGTCGCGTGATTGAACGCCCAGACGAGTAAACAGTCCATTGCTAGACCGTCCAATGTTGTCGGTGATAAATAAAATAAAATAAGAAATTATTAATTATCCACCGAACTGACCGGCTATCACGGCGTTGGACTCTGCAAGATAAAACAGTCTACTGATAGACCACTCACTAAATAGAACGGTCTTGTTGGGTTCGTGGCACTCCCTCTCTGTCTTTGATAATGGTTTTGATGATTACAATATATTGTGTTGTTTGCGTTTGCTTTGAAGTAAAAATATTGTGTGATTGTATTGTGGAAAATGTCTTTATGCACATGTGCTGAGACGTTGAGATCATGCTTCGCAGGTTGAAATTCAATGGTCCTTCATGAATACATTTCTGATGGTGTCTCATGCATGCTATGCATGAGACTTTGGAAATAACTTGTGAAAACTTTGTGTTTTGGTAGCTCTGGATTATTGGTGCTTTAATGCATATCCTATATGGGGTTTTTAATGAAATGACATAAATTCTTCATATTTGTATTTTGATGTCCATGGAATATGTGAGCTTGGCTTTGACTTGCATTGCATGTGTAATCTCATTGTGGTCAAGGGTTGTTTGAACTATAAGTAAAACTGGGATTTTTATTACCTTGGCTGAGTTGATTGAATTTGGAAGCTTTGAACTAAACATGCACTTAAGAATGGCTTAAATGGTGAATTGATGAAGTCTACATTCCCTGCCTCATCTTTGTGGTTTCTGGACTGAATTTGGTATTTTTAGGTTGACAAGAAACCATGTGTGTGGGTTGCTTGAACTCTTTAACATTTGATCACCTGTGTGATTTGGACTTTTGAGCTATGTTGGTTATTGGAAATTTGGTAAGGTCTATTTGAAATGAACTGTGACTTTTGATTGGACATTTGGTTGAACAAATGGTTTTCTAGTTGTTTGCACATTCATGAAGCTAGACTGTTGCATATTGAATATGTGTCTGTGCATTGATCCATGTAGAAGTTGCTTTGGAAGCTTCAATCTTGCTATCATGTGTGGTTGATGAATGTTCCTATTAAAGGTTCAGTTTTTCCACCGACCATGCTTATCATTGCATAGACTTTGTTCTACATCGCACAGACCTATGTTCATTTTGCACGCTGTCCATTGCACGGACCTTGTTGTCCATTGCACAGACTTTGTGCTTCATTGCACAGACCTTATTCAACTTGCACCGACTTGCAGGGCTTTCGAATTGGATCCACATTCTAAATCACCACTAGGCAGGGCTTTCTATAAAAAAACAAACTTGCACCGACTTGCTTTGGTGCTTGCACCGACCTGCTTTTCTATTGTGCCTAGATTGGCTTGATGCATCCATAATGTTTTTGGAGTTAACTTCATGGTTTTAATTGTGCTTTACACTAGCACAGACCCTTGGTCATGCTAGCACAAACCTTGGGCATCACATGCACCGACCTTGCTTGTCATATATATGCATCGACCCATAATGTGCACTGACCTTGTTCATAATGCACCGACCTGTTATTTAGGTCTTTCACAGTGTGCACCGACCTTGTGCATACAATGCATGGACCTTGTGCATGCTATGCACAAACCCTGTCCATAACATGCACAGACCTTCATGTGCTTGGACTTGTGCATTTATCTACATTTCTTGAAGATCAACTTGAGTGATTTGTCTTCACCTAGTGCAGGTTCACATTGGCTTCAAACAAATGGATCCATGGTAAGATTTCATTTTCGAATCTGATCTATAGTTTCCATGAAGGTGTTTGAAGTATTTCTCATGAACTGGGTTATTCTTGTGAATTTGATTCATAGTGTTTTGAACGGGGTTGTTTGGCCTTTTATGCTTTTGAGATTGAATATGGTTTCTTGGTTGATTCATTAGTCATGCTCTCAATTGATTTCATTTGCTAGTTGAGGACTTAATGGTTTCAAAGTGTTTTATGCATATTCTTGAGGAGGTTCTTAAGATGAAAATGTGTTCAAAGCATTTATGTGCCTCATGCTAATGTTTTCATTATCATACTTCATGCCTTTTGGGTCTTGGACTCAAATCTAGCTCCATATGTTAATGCATGATCCAAATATTATGATTTCGATCTAACCTCTCATTTCATCATGTTTTTTAGGGCAAGAAATCATGGTTGATCATCATGGGACTTGGTAACATTTAATCATTTAGTTTCCCATGTATTTTTGCTGGTTTAACACCCTTTTCTAACCCCTACTGGCAGGGGTCGACCTATAGGGTCGACCCTTAGGCAATCTGGATCGGACAGAAGGCATTTTGGGGTGTCGCCTACATGGGGGGTCGACCCCCCTGCATGGGTCGACCCCAGGGGTCGACCCCTGAGTCCTGGATGTTTATTTCGATTCTGTTTGGCCCTCTGTGCACGAGGGTCCACCCCAAGGGTCGACCCTTTCCGGTACGGGAGTTGCGAACTCATCCGGAACTCTTTCTAAACCCTATCAAACTTTACCAAAACACCCCCATTGGTTCCTACACCTAAATTAATGTTTTTAACATACTTTGGAAGGGGTTTTTGGGTCTTTTAGTCACTCATCTATATATATTATTGTGAGCTTCGAATTTGGTGATGAGGAACCCTAATGTGCTAACATTTCTCTTTGTCTTGTAGGAAAAGAAAGAGGGAAAGGAGAGGAGCTGGAGAAAAATGTGGATATCATCTACATCCAGGAGGAGTTTGCGATCGTGATTGAAGGAAGAAAGGAGCGGAATGAAAAGGGGAAAGCGTGGACGTCCTCATTGTTGACATCCGACTACCCTCCGACTTGGGGCTTAGAGAAGATCTTCTACAACCCCTCTCTACTCATGGGGATTCATTATTGCATCTTGTTTGCATCTATTTGAGTCATCTACTTCCGATTTACAAGGGTTTCCATCCTTTTGGTTGAGCATAGATTAATATTTTTGGTGGTCATTGTATACCCTTTTAATTTGTCAAACTCGGAATATTGTCTTGTGTAGACGGAGCTGCGTCTCCGTGTGGTTTTAGTGTCCATGTGAATATTGTATGTGTGTGTGCTGTAGTGGCAGCGTTTTAGGGCTTGTCCCCGTGTGGATATTGTTGCGAAAGCAGCGTGTGTGGTGTTGGGGTTCGTCCCCGTGTTGCTACATTTTGTAGCGTGGAGTGAAGCCTCACCCGGTTGGGTGAGTGTGGATGGGCATAAATCCCACACAAAGGTCACAATAGAAATAATTAATGTGAAAACAACATGGAAGAATAATGATGCTTAACGCATAAGTAAGGGAGGAGAAAAAGCTTGCACGTGGTGCAAAAATGGAGATGTGATTGCCAGAGGGGTTACCTCAATAAGAAAAAGGGATCGCGAATACCTGGTGGAAATTTGGATGCGGGATGATGTGGAGTTCCTCCTCCACCTTCTATCGGCCGGCCAATGAAGGGGGTTCCTCTTAATTGATTACCTTGCAAAAAAGACAATGGAACAAACAATCAAGGAAATGGATCAGCCAATGTGTAGAATCAATCCCAAATAAAGAATATGATGTTTGAAAATGAAATCAACATGCGCACCTCTTTTGTTTTTTTTTTAAACCCCTAGAGAAGAGCTAGGAAGGAGTTATGATATGGTGATGATAATGAAGGGCCTAATGAAATAAAAGGACTGACGGTGGAGATGAGGAATGATATGCTCACAAACCAAACAACCAAAAGTAAAAGAGCCCTGCTGTCCCTGATGACAGTAAAGGGAAAACCGTGCGAAGAATATGTTGATTGGAAGAAGAGGAAGCAGTGGAACGACCGCCCAGGAAGAAGAAAGCAAGCTCTGCTTGCACCGAACCTGCAATCTGTATATGTGGGTGTTCTCTTATGGGCGTTCAACAATAGGGGTGTTCAACAATAAGGGTGTTCCAACCCTCTGACGATCGATTCAGGCTCCTTTTTATAAGATCCAATCGGATGTGATCAAACAAGGAAAGATAAGAACGGGCAAGGAGCATCCGGGGAAAGGATTAACATCGAGCAAGAGGTTGAAACAAGGCAGGGAACTGTGAGGGAAAGAGGTGAAACACGCCCTTCATCAGGGCATCAATTCTTGATTTGACGACCCACACATACGGCGTTTCACAAAACACGACCTAAGGCAGGGCGTTTCTTCCTGGTTTTAATTTTGGCAATAAAGCTTAATTTATTTGAAAATCATGAGAACACGCCTAGGATGAAGGCGTTTATTTAAAACACGCCCTTAAGAAGGACGTTAACCAATAATTAAATTGATTTTGTATTTACTTTAGAAACCGGATAATACCAGGAATTGACGCCCTGACCTATAGTCGTCCTTTCTTGAGAAAACGCCCTAGATAAGGTCGTTATTAAATAACGCCCCTCTTCAGGTCGTGAATCACAAAAACAAAAAAATAAATCAGAACCACACACAAGAAAAATAGAAAAACCTCATATTATGAATATATTGAAGTTCACTTTGGGGCGTCATCATAGTGACATGAGATTTGATCAACATAGCGTCAATTTTGGCGTGTCTACAGCTGCCCCGCCTTGGCGTCTGCTTTGGAAGGGAGTGAGACAGAATGGAGTGAAGGAACAAAATGGAATGAAGTGGAGCAAGATGATAAGTACATGCCAAGGTGTGATGTGACACGCCTCAGACACCAAGTATGGAAATCTTTCCAAGATTCAAAGTGAAACAACTCCGAATGATTCCAAGGAAGCATCAATTTGCTGGATAAAGAAGCTTAAACTAAACAAGTAAAAATGTAAGGCGAAAGGTGTGCGCGCGGGCACGATAGGGAAAGACCATTGGAGAGCGATTACCAGCCAGTGTGGACGTGCTACAACCAAGGTAAATTTGCAAGAAAAATAAAGAGAATTGAGATGGAGATCCAACAAATGACATTTTCAAGGAATCAGCCTGAGCGGCTTCAGATAGAACAAAGTACTTGATTTGGAGTGGAATATCTCATGTCAACTCAATCAAGAGCAAGTGACCTTCATTATTACCATAACATGAAGATTTTCAGCATGAAACTCAAAGTCCTACATGATGCATGCTGGGCTAAAAGAAAAGATAAAACAAATTAAAAATAGAAAATAATCAAGGATAATATTGCTAAGCCATCTAGATTTGGTTAAGAATCCAAGTTTCTGAGCCAACACTAAGCCGAAGCTCGTTTGTCCGCGCATCAACTCAGAAAGTGGAACCATCGTCCCAGACCTCAAATGACTTCAACGGCCTATCCGTGTGATAAAAACTCTCCTGGAACTATCATTATTTTTGATGAAGGGGAACTCAAATTCCAGGTTCATCAGAACCACAAGGTCCTTGATATGCTATAATAACGTAGACATCGTATAGTAAAAATGCTTACAGGAAATAAATACAAGGTGACAAGTGCGATGTTATTTCCATGAGTAACCCAGCGTCTTGAAACCTGCACTTACCTGCACTTACCTGCACTTGGAATTCATTAGTCTTCAAAATTTCCATATCAATAATCTTCAATTCAACATAGAACATGATCATAAGTGCTAAACAAAATAGACTTCCACTAAAAAAATAGCACTTAAGTTCATCCAGCATCCAAGCATTAAAGCATAGAGAGGGCAAAATCCATAAGTTCAAAAGAACACGCCTGTGCGGAAGGGCGTCAAAATTGTGAAACACGCCTTCTTATGAGGGCGTCTAAAAGAGAGAAACGCCTTTCATCAAGGCGTGAAATTCATCGATAGTTCAGGAAGAAAACGCCTCCATCAAGGGCGTTACACAAAAAATGACCTAAGAAAGGTTGTCAATTCAACAATTGACGCCCTAACAAACGTCGTTAATTAAGCAAACTTCCGTTTCCGAACTGGAAGCCAAACCAAATCCTAATAGCCATCAACCTGCTAACTCCGAACAGCCTTAAGCCCTCTTCAAATCTTTATAAAGAAAGGCTGCTTCCTCAACCTAAAACAACCTTCTCTGAACCTCCGTAGCCGGCTCTTTTCTTGTTTTCTCTGTTTGTTCTTCTCCTACAGGCACTCGTCCGAGCTCCTTCTGTAAAGCCAAAACAATGGAGAGGATGATTAAGAAACCCAAGTCTACCATCCCTAGGTTGACTGAAATCCAAGGGCACATCTGCAGCCGAGTTGCTAATCAACAGGTTAGTGAATTCCTCGCTTTTCTTCTGCTTATATCTTCTTTCTGAATTCTTCTATCAAACTTCTTTTTCACATGCTTACGTCTGGCACTATCCATGTTTATGTTCTTCCACAGGACTACCCAAATGTCCCCGGTGCTAGAAGATTTACAAAAGTGAAGTGGTTGCCCCTCATTCTCTCCAAGTTTTCCTCTGACATGAGGGTATACCTAGCAAGATGGCATCTCTTGGGCCTAGTCACCCATGCAAAACACTATGACCAAATTCACTTAGATTGGGCTGCCATAGGAGCATTGATTGAACTTTGGCACCCTTCCACTCATACTTTTCTCTTCTCAACATTTGAAGCCACCTTCTTATTGGAAGAACTAGAGTTGATCTTAGGCTTGAAAAGGATGAAACAAGGAGAAGAAGAAAAGATGGACATCATGCCAAGGCCAATCTCCTCTCATGAATTGCTAACCTCATTGATATCTAGCCCAAACATAGTGAACCAAATCAAAGTCACTAAAGGGATCAACCTCTTGAAGCTCGCCTCATGGGTGTACAAGAGAGCGGATCAAGCAAAGGAAGAGGAGGAGATAGAAAAGATAGCAAAAGCCTTCGTGGTGTGCTTAGCAGGAGCACTCTTGTTTCCATCCACGGAGGACTTTCTAGAGGAGTCCCAATTGAGCGCGGTGGTGAGCTTATGGGAAGAGGAAAGAGCCGGACCGGCTATTCTTGCCTATCTCTATAGCGGGCTTACCTCGGCGGCCATGGGAAGACCCATATATGGATGCATGCTAGCACTCTCTAGTTGGGTTGATCTCCATTTCAAATTCGATCCATGTGGTGAGGCCCAACAACCCTCAAGAATCTTTTCAAAAAGCCCACTCTCTTACATGACCGGTTCGTTAGGAATAAGCACTAGGGTGATGAACCGGATTCCTCAAGTGAAGAAGAGAGGGGATTGGAGAGAGCACCTAAAGGTAATGCCCAAGAACCTCTTTACATGTGCCCCGGGTGTACTCAAAATGCAGGAACTTCGTGCACGATTCTCTACCGGGACGGACCTTCGTCTCATCGGTGCTTCGGACTTCGTGCTATACAACTCTCACAGATGCCTTCCCCAAATTGGACTTCCAAGGCAACATCTAGAAGACGTCTCCCATCTCCCTCCAATCAAATCAAGAGACTTGGGTAGCAATGAAGATGGAGAAGAGGCTATCACAATCCAAGCCTTATGGAAGATTAGCAAACTTCATCAACCTGTGGAAAACTTGGAGGAAGACAAAGATCAATGAAAGAGTTATGTAATAGCCTTGAGAAAGCTAAGGCCCAAGGTGGCTCATTAAGCACTGTAATCTCTCTTTTAAAAGTAATAAAAATGATTGTTTTCTGATTGAGCCTTGCTGCTATGCTTCAGATCAAAACCTGTTGTTCTGTTGCGAATAACGCCTCAAGGAACGGCGTGAATTCATAAACGCCGCCTACACCATAGGTCGCTTCCCACATTCCTGTTCACCCATTTGACGCCTTCAAAAACAGGCGTTACTTAAATAACGCCTTGAGACGGGGCGTTAATTGGTTCAAATTCCCAAAATATATTCGTTGATATTCCAAAAGTAACGCCCTTAGGAAAGCCACATTTCAATCAGGTAACATCTCAATCGTAGGCGTTAATCAAAAATCGTAATAATTACTTCAATCACATCAATCAACGCCCATTGAATGCGTCTGACGACGGTTATCATTCCCCATGCAAGATAAAATTGACGCCTTGAGAAACGTCGCCTACTTAATAAACACGCCCATCCCGCAGTCGTGACTTCCACAAAACACGCCTCTTCCCAGGGCGTCGCTTCTTTTCGAATCCTAAAAAGGGCTTTCCCCCTTTCTTCTTCTTCCTTCGTTCCATTTGCCCCTTCTCATTCTCTTCTCTGCAACCCTAACCGCAGCTCCCCTCTCCTCTCTTCCTCTATCTCTCTCTCACACTCTCACCCTCCCCAACCATGGCCGGCGGCGGATTAAAACGGCAACGGGTGGCTGCTCCCGAGGTAGTGGAATTGGGCGACGATGCCCACGGTGAGGAAGGGGCCATCGTGGTGGTTGAAGATGAAGCTCCAATGGAGGAGGCCGGCGACGAGGCCGGAGGAGACCAAGAAGCCCACGAAGAAGGCGAAAGAGACGGTGAAAGTGAGGGAGATGAAGAAAGGGGAGAAGAAGAAGAAGAAGAAGGAGGAGAAGAAGGCGATGAACCACCAGCCGCGGCGGCGCCCCTTCCCCGTGCCGGCCAACTACGGTGGCCACGGCAGCCACTGCCTCAACCACAAAACCAGAAGCACAAGAAGGTAAGCCTCAAACCCAACTCCCATTTTTATTTATTTTAATTTCAATTTTTTCTGATTTTCCATAGCCCTCGAGTATGAACCCTGCAACCCAGAAAGAAGACGCCCTCAGGGACGTCGCGATTTCAAAAGACACGCCCAACCCAAGGGCGCTAATTAAGTTATCTTTCATGAAAAACAATTAACCCCCAGAGAACACGCCCTAAAGCATGTCGCCCAATCAAATTTACATATTATGCTTTTAATTTCACATGCTGTTATTTTTTTTATTTCAATTTCTGAAGACTGGAAACCACGCCCCACACTAGGGCGTCAATTCAAAACAGACGACCAAACCAGCGGTCGCCCATTCATTAATTCTTTGATTAATTAACGAACCCAATTGAAAAACGCCCCTCCCAAGGGCGTGAATTGATAAAACCTTTAGGATTTAGAAATTAACCATAAAACACACGCCCAACACAGAGGCGTTTCATAGATGAAAAATGACCTTGGGTAGGTCGTTAACTTGAAACACAAACAAAACCACGCCCCCTTTAGGGGCGTTACTTCAACGAAAAATGACCTGAGGGAGGTCGTTAATTCCAATAACATCAATTTTTAACCTGGGGCAATGAAAATGAAACAAGCATGAATAATCACAACAATTAAGCCAACAAATCTTATTTTATGCATGCAGTGGCTGATGAGGACGCGCATTTCATGGGTGATGGTCCGAGCAGCTTACTACGGCCTCCCCGAGTTCCAGAGAGATAGGGTAGACGCTATGGGGTTCGGTGCCTTCCTCAGCATCGAGCCAGTTAGGCCAGACCTACCACTCATTCAGGTTCTACGGGAGAGGTGGGATAGGACCAGCCGGGCATTTTTGATGCCTTGGGGACACATGATTCCTACCCTGGAGGACGTGGCCAGGATTACAGGGTTGAGGGTTGATGGAGAGGCTGTGAGTGGGATTACCTACCAGAACTACACCGAGCATGCCCAGAGATTGCTAGGGCTGGAGATGGTTTATGAGACGCCCAGCGAGTGCAGGACGATCTTCCGCACTGACCTCACCACAGTGATGGGTTTAGGGAATGCTAGGCACAGGTCAGGAGAGAGCCTAGAGCAGTTTTCACAGAGGCTGATAGACGGGGCTAGGGCAGTGTACTGCCAGGACCCAGCCGACAGGGAGAGAGCTGACCTAGACTTGAGGAGATTCTTGCTACTGCTACTGGGGAGGCTGCTCGGGACAAAGGGCGATGTCATCAACTGCCGGTTTCTAGGGATACTCGAGGACCTGGAGGCAGTTGGCAGCTACGCCTGGGGAGCGGCACTGCTGGCGCACATGATGGCCGACCTGTCCGCGGGGACAGGGCGAGAGACGACTGTCAGTGGCTTTTCACCTTTTCTTCAGGTATGCATTTTTCATTTTTTTTTCTTTCTTTTTCTTTTATGTGTATTTTTATGTGCATGCGAATGCCTAATTAATGCAATGCATGGATGCAGGTTTGGAGTCACCTCTACATGCCGATGGGGCGCGTTGACCCACGGCCTGGGAATGAGGGGGCTTTCCCTCTAGCATGGCGCTGGGTGCCGATCGTCTTCGGCGCCCCACTCGGCTACGAGTTGTGGGTTCTACGGAGAGAGCTCGGCGACTTCCCTCCCTCGCTGGTATGTATGAATGTTATGCATTTTTCTTTCTTTTATTTTGAAGTGATGATGAAATGAAATGATGAAATGTATGTTTATGAATGCAGGTGCAATGGAGACCTATGAGGGGATGACAGACGAGGGCCAGCCTTGGGTCGTAGCGGGCCGACCTCGCTTCGGGCGTGAGCTTTGGGTTCATTGCTTGAGCGAGATTGAGCCGTTACGGCTTAGGTTGGTGATGAGGACGCTGGGCCTCCAACAGGAGTGGATCGAGGTAGGCGAGCCGCGGGGCATCGGGAGGAGGACACGCGGTTGTACCAAGGCGACCGACTGGAGGGTACGATTCGAGGAGCAGCACGCCGACTGGCAGCGTGGCGGGACCAGAGTCACCTCCCGCGCGACTGACAGCTCTGAGTACCTCCGACGCTACTGGGAGGTATACGCCGGCCGACCCCAGATGAGGGTCTTAGGGGTATGTATGATTGCACTTATTTCTAAATTAAATGCAGATGCTTATGTGACTATCATGCGACTAACATGTGATGGATGCAGGATGCGAGGGACATAGCGGCGATAGATGCCCAGGCCCACCTACATAGCCTGGAGGACCAGCTGACTGTCACACGGGCAGACCTAGAGACCCTGGTGAGTGTTTAAATTATTCCTATATGCAAATGTACTTTGTTGAATTATTGATGATTAGCCACTGACGACCTCAATGAATGCAGCGTGCCCAGCAAGGAGCAGTGAGGAGAGACCTAGGGGAGGCCTCCAGCTCGAGAGGACCCAGTGCAGAGGTGACTACACTGGCGGAGCAGCTAGCGGGAGCGGTGGCACGGGCCGAGGCAGCAGAGCGCGACCTCGCCTCACGAGTAAATTCCAAAACACAAGCCCATTCAAGCATTGATTTTATGATTATGCACTGATAAAAATTCACTTTTACAGACTGAGGAGCTTCGAGCCGCTCTTACCTGCGTTGACGAGAGCTTCCGCGCGACGAGCTCTCAGGTGAGTGGTTCAATCATGCATTGCTTGAATTGCTAGATTACTGAATTATTGCATTGATTGCGGAATTGATGATTTGTTTACCTATTTGCAGGTGGCTCAGCTTCAGGCAGTACGTACCGAGTTGGCGATCCGCGATCAACGGATCGCAGAGCTTGAGAGGTCCCTGAGGCGACGAGAGGAGCTTCCTCAAGACGTGGCCGAGCTGCGGGTGGCTCTTGAGCTGGAGAGACGGGAGCGTGCCCGGGAGCGCGAGGAGCGTGCTCAGGAGCGGGAGGAGTACCAGACGGAGCGTGCCCGGTACCTTGAGCTTCAGCAGGCGGAGCGCACCCGGTACCAGGAGCAGGTAGCGGCCCACGAGCGAGAGCTAGCAGATTCGAGGACCCAGTTGATCCTTTCTCAGGAGCTGCTACGAGTGTCCGAGGAGCGTCTCCAGCGAGGGCGTGAGCGAGCACGGGCTGCGGGGTACTCCTTTACCAGCTCTACCTTTGTGGCGGGCTCTTCCCTCCGAGAGAGGAGCGAGGCAGGTGGACACGTTCGGGTTCCGGCTTCTTCACGGGGGCCCATGCCTCCTCCACCAGCACCAGCTCGAGACGGCGAGGAGGAGGTTGAGAGTAGGAGAGAGGCGGGTGGAGGCGAGAGCTGAGAGACTTACTTGTACTCCCCCACCCTCACACCTGTATATGATAGCCATAAGTATATATATATAGAGATTGAGATTTTTGTTACCTGAGCGCCCTGTGTGGTTGTGGCCTTGTGTTTGTGTACTTTCTTCTTTCCACGTTCTTCGTGTTTGCTTTACTTTGCTCTGTACCTGCAGCTGCGGTTTTCACTTGAACAAAACAGGTTAATTCATCTGTTCGACTTGGCCCCTTGCCCAATGAGCAAGGGGTGGCAATATTTTGACCTTAATGACGGGTCAAGGGGCCAAGCCTTTAATCAAGATAAGGCAAAATGAAATAGCTGATAACGGGAGATGCATCATGCAAAGCACACATATGCAAATAATAAATAAAAGATGCCCATGCAAAAGAATGCAAGCATACATCGTGAAGAAATGCATTTTTTTATTTTTTTTATATATTTTATTTTTTTTGTTATTATTATTTTTTTTTTGAAAAACGCGCCTTAGAGTAAGGCGTGGTTCGCACAAAGACGCCTACTGAAGACGGCGTGAATTTTAAAATGGAATTTGATTTTTGAAAAAGATGACCGCCTCAGAGACGTTAACCCTGAAGAAGACGCCCTAATCTAGGACGTCATTTCCATAAAAGTGCCTTAGCCGAAGGCGTTAATTGAATAATTCCAAAAGGGGTTGTCAAGGCTAACAAGACCACGGGTCCTACACGGTCACCATCTAAAGTTCATTAACCTTTCTTGAGTAATTTAAAAGGGAGTTGACGTGCTCATAGTTGACTTGTATTCGAGATTTCGCACAATGCAATTTCTTAAGTCCGTCTTGACCATCCTGCCGGTTCGTGACTTTACCACATAGAAAGGATGGAAGAAAATATAAGGAAAGCCCATAAGGGGTTCTGAGATACTCACGGCAAAGTTACCTCCCCTACCCTATGCCTGTTGGGGTTCGGTCTTTGGCGTAGGGAATTTATTACCTTTTTGCCCTTATTATATTGCATGCATACGCCCAAGGTTTTTCTTGTGGGGACTTTGCCCTCTTGACATGCTTTTCTTTTCATAACTTTGACTTTCACTTTGGAATTGATTTGCATTGATGAAAATAAACCTAATTGTACTTGGACTTTTGTGGCATTTGCTCCCTTTTGGGCCCTGACTTCCACCTACTAGGGCAGTGGATAGGCTTGGCGCGTCTACCTCGAGGTCTCCCTTCCTCCCTTATGGGCCGAAGAGGAAAAGAACGGGTATTGTCTTTCACTTTTAGTCAGGTTTTTGACTTTCCGTCAGATTTTGCACTGCTTGATCTCAAGAATAAAGCGTGTACTGTGTGCGGGAATCAATCCCCTTTTAAATTAGCAAGACGGATGAATGAATTCTGAATTTTGACCTTTCGGACATTGATCCTTCGTGTGCCATGGCACCAATTTTGATCTCTTTTTTTTTGATTTTTTGAAGAATTTCTATTTTTGTTTGCTTTTTGGAGTTTCTATATTTTTTTTGGATTTTTGAATCAAGGGTAGTATTTCTTAAGATACAAACCATTCCAAGGGTGAGTTAACTCTTCTCCTTCAGCATTAACCAGTTTATAAGCATTTCCAGGATAAACATCTTTTATAATGAATGGTCCTTCCCAATTGGGTTGGAGTTTTGAGCAGGGGCCACCCGGCTTTACAAAAATTCTTTTGATTACCATCTCACCGATTTTAAATTTTCTCTCAATTACTTTCTTTTGCTAAAAACGTGAGAGCCTGTTTTGATAAACGCGCGCATGCTCGGCGGCGACCAGACACTTCTCATCTAGGAGTTCCAGTTGGGCAAGGAGTGAATCACGACGTTCATCAACAGAAAATTCCTTATCCAATTGTACTCGCAGGGAGGGAATGAAAATCTCATAAGGGACTACTGCCTCCATTCCATAAGTAAGGGCGAAAGGGGTTTACCCAGTGGGTGTGCGAATGGAAGTGCGATAGGCCCAAAGAGCTTCAATTAGCTTGTCTGGCCAATCCGAAAATTTATTAGCCTCACACATCCTTTTAACAATTTTGATCAAAGTTTTATTAGTGGCCTCTGCTTGGCCATTGCCCTGCGGATAATAGGGAGAAGAATGATGCAATGCAATGTTATACCTGTTGCAGAGATCTTTGAGTTCTTGAGAGATAAATTGAGGTCCATTGTCGGTGACGATGGTGCTCGGGATGCCGAACCTCGTGATGATGTTCTTCATGATAAATTTGCATACGGTTGTCGCTTTAATTTCCACGTAAGCTTCTGCTTCCGCCCACTTGGTGAAGTATTCCGTTGCCGTGAGGATGAATGACTTTTGCTTGGTCAGGAGATTCGAATCACCAAGAGGTCCAATGATATCAAAAGCCCACATGGAAAAAGGCCATGGGGAGGACGTAGGATGGAGTGAAGAAGCAGGAGAATGAATCTTGTCGGCGTGCAGTTGGCACTTAACACACCTTCGAACATAGATGGAACAATCCTCTTCTAGAGTTGGCCAATAGAAACCTAGCCTAAGGATTTTCTTAGCTAACATCTGGCTATTCACATGACCACCACACACTCCCGAATGCGCCTCTTCCACAACTTTCCAAGATTCATCATCATCGAGGCATCTTAGCAGAACACCGGTGAGCCCTCTTCTGTAGAGCACACCTCCAACCAAAACATAACGTTGAGCCACTCTTCTAATTGCTTTCTTCTCTTCTGTAGTGGCTTCTTCGGGATAGGATTGATCATTACAATACCTGGCAATCTCATAATACCAAGGCTTCTCTTCGTCAGCCAAATCTTCTTACCAATCCAAAAGCATGACTTCCTTACCTTTAAGAGCTTCCTTCAGCTTAACCTTCTCAAGCACTTGATCCCTAATATCAAGGAATGCGCGATCCTTAATAGCCAGGGTGTCACGCTGATGAATCAGGGGAACATGAAAATCACGCTCAGGAGGGAAAACTAAAGCCGAGGCCAAAGAGGCGAGAGCGTCAGCCAAGATGTTCTGACTACGCGGGACATGAACGAAAATCAATTTGGTGAAGAGTTTGGCATAAGCTGAAGCAAGCTCCTGGTAGGGTTTGACCTTAGGATTGATAGTGCGGCACTTGACCAACACCTGGCGCAAGATGAGCTGACTATCACCCACAATCCTTAAATGGGTGACACCATATCGATGAGCGGTTTGAAGACCGGCCAAAAGAGCTTCATACTCAGCTATATTGTTAGTGACAGGGAAAGTGAGCCGAGCAGCAAATGGGATGGTGACCCCTTCTGGTGTTAAAAGAACCATGCCGATCCCTCTTCCTTGAGAATTTAGAGCTCCATCAAAATGTAATGTCCACATAGGATCATGGGGTTGATTGATGGACATTAGTTCTTCATCTGGGAACTCCGAATTGACAGGATCAAAACGGGGAAGAGGGTGATGAGCAAGGTGTTCGGCAATGGCGTAACCTTTGATAGCTTTTTGCTGAATGTAAGTGATGTCAAATTGAGAAAGGAAGCTTTGCCAGCGTGCTAATCGATCAGTGAGGACAGACTTTTCAAGGAGGAATTTAATTGGATTCATGCGAGCAATGAGGTGGACCTCATGAGCTAGGAAATAATATTTTAACTTCTGAACTACCCAAACCAAAGCTGCACAAGTCTTTTCCATGGCTGAGTACCTCTGCTCACAGGGGTTAAGAAGCTTAGACAAGTAGTATGCTGCCCTCTCCTTACTTTCTTCATCCACTTGAGCTAGGACAGCACCTACAGAATCATCCAGGACAGAAACATAAAGACTAAGTGGTTTGCCTGGAATTGGCGGCCTCAGGACAGGAGGATTGGCCAAATAATCCTTCAATCCGTCAAAGGCTGCCTGACACTTATCATCCCAATTAAACTTGACTCCCGGCTTAGTAAGCTCGTAAAACGGCCTACATCTTTGTGAATGCTGAGAGACGAAGCGGCGAATGAATTGTAACCTCCCGATTAATCCTCGAACTTCCTTCAAATTCTTGGGAGGAGGCATATCTCTAATGGCTTTTGCCTTGTTGGGATCAACTTCAATTCCCCTCTTGCTAACAATGAAACCAAGCAATTTCCCTAAAGAAACGCCAAATACGCACTTCTTGGGGTTCATTTTCAATTGATATTCTCGTGATCTCTGTAAAACCTTAGCCAGAACCCCAGGATGCTCAATCCTTGTCCTTGATTTTACAACCAGATCATCCACATACACCTCAATATAAATGTGAATCATGTCATGAAAAATTGCCATCATAGCCCTCTGGTAGGTGGCTCCAGCATTCTTAAGTCCAAAGGGCATGACCACATAACAATATGTGCCCCATGGTGTAGTGAATGACGTTTTCTCTTGATCCTCTTCAGATAGGCGAATTTGATTATAACCTGAGAAGCCATCCATAAATGAAAGAGTATCAAATCCTACCGTATTATCAATCAGAACATCAATATGAGGGAGGGGGAAGTCATCTTTAGGACACGCCCGGTTGAGGTCCCGGAAGTCTATGCAAATCGAACTTTCCCATCTTTCTTCATAACCGGGACAATGTTATCCACCCAATTGGGATAAAGGACGACTCTAACAAATCTAGCCTTATGGAGTTTGTCAACCTCTTCTTTCATTTTTAAAGCCATGCTAGGGTGGAAACGCCTCAACCGTTGTTTGACTGGGATAGACCCTGGCTTAAGTGTAAGACGATGTTCAACGAGCGCCGGGTCTAATCTTGGCATATCTTCGTAGCTCCATGCAAACGTGTCCTTGTACTCTTGAAGAACTAAAATGAGCGCCTCGTCTCGGAAGGCGGCAAATTCTGGCTAATGAGGACAATCCTAGGGTCTTCCTCGGTACCCAGATTAATTTCTTTGGTAGGTTCTTCTACGGAGGATGATGGTTCGTCGAATCTTCTCATGCCACTAGCAAAAGCATCAGCCTCGTCCTCATATTCTTCATAACTTTCATCCCCCTCTTCAATAGGATCTTCATCATTCATGATTTCATAAACGCCCAAACCCTCATAGGAAGCAATGGTATCTTCAAATTTTAACTCTGGCAGAATAATTGGACTTTCCACGAACTCAGGGATTGCTAAACAAGCTTGGCATCTGATAGCCAATTCTAATAAAAATCTGGGAGGAATCTCCTTACCCTTGGATTTCTTATGTGAATCTACCCCATGAATTTTATTAAAAGAAGAGGAAGAAGAGGAGGAGCAACTAGCCTGATTAGAAAGAAAAGAAGGGGGTGAAAAAGTGGATACAAAAGGTGATACAGAAGAAGACCCCTCGCCGGAGGGGGAAAAGAGATCTATCGAGGAATCTTGAAAGAGCGGCCTTTGGGTTGGGACACACTCGGGAGAGAGATAAGAAGTCTCCTCAACGGAGATGGAGGATTGGAAATTTAAAAATCAGCGTTTTTTTTTTGTTTTTATCTTTTCCTTCATTTTTATTTTCTTTTCAAGGAGAAGGCAGTGTGATGGGAGAATAGCAGGAGGAGTAGAAATGGCAAGATTGGAGAAAGATTTAATCAATGATGGCCCATGGGGGGGCGAGATGGAGATTTTAGAAAATTGCTCGAGGAGCGAAGGAAGAATCGGGAGAGAAACTTGGATTGAACTTGGAGCAAAGCTGATTGTAATCGGAGGTGGTCTTGGCACACGACCAAACAAATGAGAATGTAGAGAAGCAAGCACAGATGGATGTAGCGAAGTGAGAGAAAAGAGGCCGGCCCACAGCCTATCCACAGTAAAACCATCTTCAAAGGGGACATCTGGCTCCCCAGTATCTGTGTAGTCACTCAGCAGCTGCCTCTTGTCTGTGATCGCTACTGGCATTTCAATCAATTCCTGTATGAGCGGCGGCCATTCCGGGTCCGTCGGCATGAAGAGGCGGCTTAAAGAAATAGTAATGTCATTCATGTCGAACCACCTATACCAGTCACACTCTGGATCACCCGTTTTTCTTCTTTTGTCCGACCTTAAAGACTCCAGGGCTTTGTAGGTAGCCAGTGGGGCAATGTGCCGAGCAAACTGTCTGGCGTGAACATCTTGATAGTCAAGCAATGAAGTAATTATGGTAGTCTGCTCTTTATTCTGAATGCCACCAGTAACAAAGTGTGTCTTCAGTGTCCAAGAGAGTGGCTGGCGATCAGTCTTCAAAGTAGAGGTCAGAAATGCCCATGGCTCTCCTTTATTTTTGCTCGGCCCTTTATAGCCTAAACCACCTCGTGCAAATAATTTTTGCGGCTTAATGGGCCTAATCCTGCCCTGGCAGTTGGCACCCAGGCCTTTGCCATCTTGATACCCCATTTTTAGCAAAATGTTCCAGCCAGGGGTGTTAATCATGTTCTTTTTCTTCTTCCCCTTAGAAGGAAGGGGTGTCATAGCAACTGTGGTAACAGTTTCAGATGGCATCGACCGTGGACGGGGGACGTCCAGCACAGATAAAAGTGGCTTGTTAGCTGGCCAAATAGAAGGAACTGATGAAGCTGCATGAATATCTTCCTCTGGCAGAATCGGCATGCTGGTTACTTAGATAATACGGCCCTTGTGCGGGAACTTGAGACACTGGTGATTTGTAGAAGGCACCGCATCAAGCTGCTGGATGTATGGGCGACCAAGAATGCCATTAAATGTTGGATCCATGTCCAGGATGTGAAAATCTGCCGTGATAGTGGCAGGGCCCAAGCTAACTTTCAATGTGATCATGCCTAGAGGAGGCTTCTTTGTGTTGTCGTATGCAGTGACCGTTATGGAGGACGGCCGAATCTGGCTTTCTGGTATGCCACATAACTTCAAGGTGCTCGGTGGCAAAACATTGATGGATGCCCCAGTGTCCACCAGGCATTGCTTAACAGCCACTTTATTGATGTCGACTGTGATGCATAAGGCATACTTTCTTGCTGAGATTGGTGCCAGTTCGTGCTCATGAAAGGTAATTGTCGGCTGACTGCTAGCAGGTGTTAACACTGTGACTATCTGCTCAACTGGCATGTCTTCATTGACCATTACCTTCTGCAGATATTCCTTTAGAGCCAGCTGATGAGTGGTGGACCGTTTGATCAATTCCAAGATCGAAATTCTTGCCGGAGTCCGGTCCAAATGTTTTAATAAATCATATTCAGTGCCTGGTATAGACCCTTGTTCTTGTTCTTGCTCTTGCGGCCCCTGCACGGGCTCTAGCTCTCTTTGTGGAAAAATATGGTGGAAAATCCGTCCGCTGCGGAGCGGTGCCATGCCTTATAGAGCCTCTGTCGGGGCCAGTGTGGGAGGAGGATTAGAAGAAGAAGAAGGTGTGTTGGAGTTAAGGAATGGTGGAGGGGTGTTTGAAGCAGGGACCCCCATAGGGGGGGTAAATGAAGAATTCAATGGAGATGCCCCCGTGGGAGGCATGGGAGTAGAAAGGGATACCCGAATGCGGGGGGAATTGGTGGGAGGTGGAATAAGAAGAGGTCTGGGCACAAAAGGTGGCGGAACTGCTGGCGGAGGGGTCCTTGCCGGTGTAGGAGTGGTAGAGGGTGTAGCGGGTGCTAGCGGTGAGCGAAGTAGGAGTGGCCTGGACGGCGTAGGTATAGAATTGGTGGTGGAAGGTGGGCTTTGTCGTGTGGTAGGTTGTGGAGGTGGCAAATGGGTAAGAAGAGGGCGGGCCGGCAAGGCCGTATAACTGGTGGAGGTAGATGGGTTAACGGGTCGTAGAAGGGGACGTCCCGATAGGGAAGTAGAAGAAGAAGGAAGGGCGCGCAAAAGGCGCGGAGGTTGATTTTGATTTGGATTATGATGAAATGCCCCGACAGAGGCGTTTTCTTCGTGCCATCCCTGTCCTCTCTGCACTTCGTAGAGGGACGTGACAGGGTTCACATGCTGATTAGGGGCGTGCTCTGGCAATGGATTACGGACAATCCCCATATCCTGCTGGGGTGCTGGAGCTTGCTGTGGTTGAACTTGTTGTGGAGCGGATTGCTGGGGTTGTTGATTTTGCTATTGCCGAGAAGCCCTTCTTTCTTTCATAGCGGCTATGAATTGCCTCATCTCATCCCAATTGATGTCACCCTGGTCATTTAGATCATAAATGTAATCTCTAAAGTGGAAGCAACGATCAAGGTTGTGACCAGGGCCGCGATGAAAAGCGCAATAACGGGATGTGTCAACATTAGCGGGCCACACGGTTCTTTCTTTTGGCAAAGCGAGCAAGTTGGCGGCCATCAGGGCATTAAAAATATCGGGAAGACTTTCAGGAAGTGGAGGATAGTGGTCCCTTTTGGGGCCAAGTGAAGGTCTCCGTTGTTGTTGTTGGATGTAGTTGGCAGGTGGGGGCACTTGATAGTATTGTGGTGGAGTTGGAGGGTCTATGCGGGGGGCTTGGTTTTGCGGTGGAGCGAAGGAGCGTTGAGGTGCGAATTGGGGTCGTGGAGTAGGATTAAAATGAGAGTTCTGTTGTGGAGGCGGTGGTGGACGCGGGTTAGCTTGATGGTGGGGGTTGCCAACTGCGCCGACTTGCTCATTCATGACGGTGCCCTCAGTTGTGGGCCCGCTGTTAACATTGGTGGTTTTCTTAAACAGCCGAGGCTTCGGCTCAAACATGCCCATAATGGGTGAATCCTTCATCTGTGTCTGGATGTAACGAGCCCTCTCATAGAGCTCTTCCATAGTAGTCAGCCGATTCATGGCCAAAATATGGTGGAATTGAGGAGTTGCATTAGAAATAACCATCTTTACTTGCTCCTGTTCCGACAATGTGTCTTTCAGCTTCTCGGCCATCGACCGCCATCTCTCAGCAAATATGATGAAGGCCTCCTCAGACTTCATTTTCTCTGCAACTAAATCTGTAACGGACAGAGAGGGTCTAACACGGTCTCTATACTTTTGCAGGAATTTCCTTTGGACAACATCGAAGTCACTGGCACCAACTGACTCCAAGGAATAAAACCATTCGAGGGCTGGCCCCTCCAGAGATCTTCTGAATAAATAGGCCAGAGAAGCCTTGTTGCCTTGCCAGAAGGAGGTCTCATACATAAAATCCTTCAAATGAATGACCGGATTGCCAGTTCCATTGTACCGCCGAAAGTTCGGCATCTCAGACGGAGGAAGATGGAAAATTGGCAGAGTGGGGAGCGAGATTTCTGGTACATTCTTGGCCGCAGTGACTTTCTTAAGCTGTTCTTCCATGTGGGCCATCTTCTGAAGTAGTAAAGCATTGGAGTCGGACTCAACTGGGGCCTGGATACAAGAACGTGGTATAGGCGATCGTAGAATCTGAGGAGGTTGGGGGAATTGGTGCCTAACCATAGAATAGCTCGCCTGCTGGGCCGGTATGGCCGTGACAGGCGTTGGTGGACGAGAGGGGGGTTTTTGCAAAACCGCCTAGTCGTTAACAGGGTGATGGCCACTCTCGGCCGAAGGGGGGTTGGAAGACGAAGAGGGTACAGACTTCCCTTTCAAAGCGGCCTGGACAGCCTGCCGCTGGGAATCATCCAACTGAGATAATGCATTAATTAAGTCCGTGACCTTGAAGGATGGGGGAGGGTTCCCCGAAGTATTGGAGGGTAAAGTCTGGGAAGAGGGCACAGCCTCTTGAGGAGTGGTATCCACTACATGGATTTGAGGATGATGGGATTGAGGGTGAGGGCAATTTCTCTCATAATAGATGGAATCCTGGAGAGGGGTCTCATATTGACCAAAAACGTTCTCGTCCTCATCATCATAAGAGTACCCATAGTTTGCCATTTTGATGATCTTACCTGAACGGAGTTTCATGTTTTTAAGAGGAGAAACAATTTATAAAGGTACTATCAAACAAACAATCACTCGAACCAAACAAGCCAAGTCACCCAAGCAAGTGTATGCATCCAAGTTGGTATGAACGCAAGGTTTTTAATGTTTCACTTGAGATTAGAGTAGATTGAATTGTTGAATAATTCACTTATGTTTGCAATGTGAAACCTAGTTGATCCAAGTGCAACCTCCGGGTCAACTAGATTCTTTCTCTCTCCTCACCAACGATAGGTTCTCTAAACTCCGGGTACTTCGAGGGTACAACCAGCCCGGCGTCCGTGAGTGAATCCACGGGTGCGGGGACTTATGGAGGTCTTGGAAAAGGGATTTCCAGTCCAAAGAGACGGAATGCTCAATGGAGGGTCGTCCCGATTCCAAGAGAGGTGTGTGGAATCCTAGTGTAGAGAGAGGAGGTCTCTCAACCAAATGCCACAATATGCAAAGTAATATGATCTGATCAAGACAATGTAGGCAAGTAATATGATAATCAAACAAGATATCACAAACAGCAGCAGGAAGGAAGGTTCTGTAAAACGCAGGAAAGAGACGACCTGGGGCAGGTCGATATCAACCAAAGCAACGACAGGGTCGCTGTCGTGACTCACTGCGAGAGGTTATGAGCCAGAAGCGAGAAACAGAAACACGCCTCTGGAAGAGGCGCTAAATCTGAAAGAGACGCCTCTGAGTGAGGGCGTCAAATCTCAGGAAACGCCTTGTGGTGAGGCGCTATGCAATAAAGAACGCCCTGGGGAAGGGCGTGAATTCACAGGCAGAATGATTAAAGCAGTAATATGATGTAAAGACGTCTTGGCAGCAGACGTAACACAAGAATAAGACGCCCTCGATTAAGGCGTTAAAATAAATAAAACGCCCTGGAGGGAGGCGTTAATTCTCAGATAGTATAATGAGCACAAACAGAGCAGCAGATACGACAAAAGACGCCCTAGAAAGAGGCGTTAATAAACTGAAACACGCCCACTGTGAAGGGCGTTAAAACAAAAAGTGCCCTCGTGGAAGGCGTTAAATCAGGGAAAAAAGCAACTGCAAGCGGGATGATCCGGAGTGTGCAGTGTGCACAGTGGAGGGTGCTCGAGGGACACAAAGGAAAGGGTACCGAGGGTACCAAGGGGGAAAGGGCACGCGTGGGTGCCAAAGGGGAAAAGGCACACGAGGGTGCCAATGGAGATGGTAATCAAAAAGAAAACACTGGAAGTCCCACCGTGATCGCCAATTTGTGGATGGGCATAAATCCCACACAAAGGTCACAATAGAAATAATTAATGTGAAAACAACATGGAAGAATAATGATGCTTAACGCATAAGTAAGGGAGGAGAAAAAGCTTGCACGTGGTGCAAAAATGGAGATGTGATCGCCAGAGGGGTTACCTCAATAAGAAAAAGGGATCGCGAATACCTGGTGGAAATTTGGATGCGGGATGATGTGGAGTTCCTCCTCCACCTTCTATCGGCCGGCCGATGAAGGGGGTTCCTCTTAATTGATTACCTTGCAAAAAAGACAATGGAACAAACAATCAAGGAAATGGATCAGCCAATGTGTAGAATCAATCCCAAATAAAGAATATGATGTTTGAAAATGAAATCAACATGCGCACCTCTTTTGTTTTTTTTTTAAAACCCCTAGAGAAGAGCTAGGAAGGAGTTATGATATGGTGATGATAATGAAGGGCTTAATGCAATAAAAGGACTGACGGTGGAGATGAGGAATGATATGCTCACAAACCAAACAACCAAAAGTAAAAGAGCCCTGCTGTCCCTGATGACAGTAAAGGGAAAACCGTGCGAAGAATATGTTGATTGGAAGAAGAGGAAGCAGTGGAACGACCGCCCAGGAAGAAGAAAGCAAGCTCTGCTTGCACCGAACCTGCAATCTGTATATGTGGGTGTTCTCTTATGGGCGTTCAACAATAGGGGTGTTCAACAATAAGGGTGTTCCAACCCTCTGACGATCGATTCAGGCTCCTTTTTATAAGATCCAATCGGATGTGATCAAACAAGGAAAGATAAGAACGGGCAAGGAGCATCCGGGGAAAGGATTAACATCGAGCAAGAGGTTGAAACAAGGCAGGGAACTGTGAGGGAAAGAGGTGAAACACGCCCTTCATCAGGGCGTCAATTCTTGATTTGACGACCCACACATATGGCGTTTCACAAAACACGACCTAAGGCAGGGCGTTTCTTCCTGGTTTTAATTTTGGGAATAAAGCTTAATTTATTTGAAAATCATGAGAACACGCCTAGGATGAAGGCGTTTATTTAAAACACGCCCTTAAGAAGGACGTTAACCAATAATTAAATTGATTTTGTATTTACTTTAGAAACCAGATAATACCAGGAATTGACGCCCTGACCTATAGTCGTCCTTTCTTGAGAAAACGCCCTAGATTAGGTCGTTTTTTAAATAACGCCCCTCTTCAGGTCGTGAATCACAAAAACAAAAACATAAATCAGAACCACACACAAGAAAAATAGAAAAACCTCATATTATGAATATATTGAAGTTCACTTTGGGGCGTCATCATAGTGACATGAGATTTGATCAACATAGCGTCAATTTTGGCGTGTCTACGGTGAGGGGTGGACGTAGGGAGCCCGTCGTGGTCCCGAACCACCCAAAAATCTCTGTGTCTCATGTGATTGCCTGTGTGGTCGTCCATTTCTTCTATCTCCCTTCACAGGTCAACTTGTAGATTTTTATTCACGACACCTCCACACATTGCTACCTTCGTTATCCGTGCTAAGCATAAATTTATATGTGTTGAGCTTGATCTGTTTGATCAGTTGCATTGTTAATTCGAGTGAGATCAGAAAGCTTGAGAGAACTCTTTTAGTCTCACTCTGTTTAGGGTAATTAACGTTGTTAGTTTAATTCCACTGTGTTTAGTTAAGAAAAATTTTAAAATCCGCCATCTCGGCAAGGGGACAATTCAACCCCCCTTCTTGTCCGCCATCTCACTGGGCCAACAGGTCCAATGATAGGCCGTGTACACACGTCGATGATAAATCCAGAAAAATAGGATAAATAGATAATTATTAGAAAACCCAACCGACTTAGGACTCTAGGAGCTGAACGGTCTAACGACAGGCTATTTAATGGATGCAAACGGCTATCTTCAGACAGTGCAAAGGCTTGTCGGTGGAAATTCAAAAAATCAAATAAATATCCAATAAATCAGGTAAATGGTTCCACAAAGACCGTCCAGTTACTGAACGGCCGATTGATAGACCGTGTAAAGCCTGGACGCTTGAAATTGATAAAATATGATAAATGAGCCCATTTACCCTTGAAACCCAGTGAAATCAAGGCCCATTAGGCCCTAATTCGAGAGCAAACCTAGCCAGGGAGGGAGGTACTCAGAAAATAAGCCCAAAAATGTGCCTGGAAATAGCCCAATGAGCAATGGACAACTCGAGGCATCAACAAATGATAGTAGGAGGAATGACTCAACTCATAGGCAAAAAACGGGTGTCAACAGATACCCCTCCTTAACGTCCTCTTTGCAGGGGAGCGAGCGGAGGTGAAGCAAAAGCGAAATGGAACATGGAGATGAAGCGAAAAATGAAGCGGAGCGGACGGAAAAGCGGGCGTTAAGGTAAAAGACACCCATTTTATCGCCAATGAGCGATAGGAATCTTCCGAAAAACTCCGAACCAAACACAAGGAATGATCGGACCAAAACGACGCCAGTCTGGAGGAACTAACTAAACAAAAAGGAAAACATACGGTCAACCTCATGGGGGACACAATCCCTCAGATCAATGAGGAGATCGGAATAAGCAACAAAAAGTAATGAAACAGACTAAAACTCCAGACGGGGACCTTCAGTCAATCAAACCAGGTGAACAGACCAGAGAGAACCTTCCAACTCTGAATGGAATTGCTCCTCTTACTTGAAATCATGAACGCACAATCATCCATCACAAATGAGACACTTTCAGACAAATCATGGGTTGTGAATGTTCAAAAGATGCGTATGATGCATGCTGGGCTAAAATAAAAGAAATCGTTAAATCGAATGCAAAGAAACCCATAAAATAGAAAATATTCGAGAACAATATTGCTAGACCGGGGTAATCAAAGTCAAGACACTATCTGCAACCACGGCGTGCAGGATAGAACCGTCGTCCCCTAATTTTCCCAACCTAACGGCCTATCCGATGATTAAATACGTGAACCTGGATCATCATTATTTTTGTTAAAGGGGAACATCAGATCTTGGAACACTTAGATAACCAACTGGTTCTAGAGGTAATATAGCATAGATACCATATAGTAATACATTATGGGATGTAGGGTATGCAATACTTACCTGGCTTACCTGTCAGGTCAGCGGAAGGCAAGTTGGAGTGAAGCTGCAAAGGAATCATGAACAAGGTTTTGCAATATTCTATCAGGAAATTCAAGCCAAGATATCATCAATCAATTTATAACATAAGGCAGCAAGGACCAAGCTCAAGACACATCATTCATAATTTCATCATGTAAACGGTCTACTTTTACACCGCTGAGAGATGTAAACGGCCCAGGTGTGACCGTTCAAACGTTGGTAGTTTGAATGTGATCGTGAAAAGACATTGCCCTCTATAACGCCGTTCCATGAACTGTACGGCTACTATCTGGCCGTTCAATGGAAGCGCACCGTTATAGCTTAAACGGTCATACTGGAGACCATCCAGAAGTTACACGGTCTATCGGTAGACCGTGTAATAACTGGCCATTTCAAAAAAATAAAACTCTTCCTCCTCCTCCCTCTCCACTGTAACCGACAGAGGAGCCACACCATGCCCCACGTTCCACCACCCCTCATCTCCCATACTCTCACTCTCATCTACTCACTTCCCCTCAATCTCTTTCTCTTTCATTTCATGCGCACCAAACACCAAGCCTTGGAGCGACGGATGGCTCGGGAAGACACCACCGCACAGCCGCAGCCTGCGGCCACCGCGGAGGAGGTTCCGGCACCGACGAATGTAGCGCTGCCGCCCACGACCAAGGAAGAAGCATCACCGCCACCGCCCGTGGCCGAGGAGGGCACCACATTAATCTTTGCTAGGGAGGTGGACCCTGATGCGACACCGGAGGCGGCCACGATGACGGTGGAGAAACCACCGCGATCCTTCGAGGTAGGCCCCTAAAACCAACCTGTTTCCAAGCTTTTAAGTGCATGCATGTGGGCAAGAGAACAGAAGAGGGGCATTTGTCCCCTTAGGACCCCTATGTAAGGCCATTTAGGCCGTCAACGGAAATGGGGAAGGGGATGACATGCTGTCGGTCACGACGATAATTGCGCGGTTTAACAGTGACCGCTCAACGAAACAACACGATTCAAATAGAACCGTTCCAAAACAATACAGATCATGGGTGGCCGCTCAAAAGAAACTGAATCGACGGGGCAACACGGTCTGAGAAAGACCGTGTACCTCTAAGACGGCCTACATGGGTCCGTTCAGAATATGAAACGTTCAAAATAGAACGGTCTCCATCAGACCGTGGACATTTAGGATGGCCCACATTGGTCCATTTAGAACATGAAATGCCTGAAAATAAAATGGTTTCCATAACACCGTTGACACCCAGGACGGCCAGCATTAGTCCGTTTAGAACATGAAATGCCTGAGAACAAAACGGTTTTCAGCAGACCGTTGACAATCACACGGTTGGACAATAGACCCTGCAACTCCAAATGTTTAGGGGCTTGAGAGGGGATTAACGCGGTCAAATGGGGACCGTGGGATTATTGTACGACTAAAGATTGGGCCATCCCAGGGTCGACACAGGAAGAATGAACGGTCCTCCACTGGCCGTACATAAAGCAGAGCGGTCCATGGGTGACCGTGGACTTCTGAGGGAGATTATTAGGACGGTTGGGACACCATCATGGAACGGGTAGACGGCCCATGTAAAGACCGTTCAGAGAGAAGAGTGACTTATTGAATTAATGAAATGCAAGATCCTAAAATGAAATGCAATTATCCTAAATGTATGCACGGAAAGCGCAGGACTCAGATCTCCTGGATACAGGTCCTAGTAGTGTACCTTGCACTGTCGGACTTTCAGCGGGAGAGGCTCACGACCATGGGCTTCTCTGAGTTCCTGAGCGTGGAGGTGACTAGGCTAGACACGCCACTCATCTACGCTCTACACGACCGCTGGGATCCAGTGAGCCGGACGTTCCTTTTCCCATGGGGCTACATGGTCCCCACGCTTGAGGATGTTGCGCGCATCACGGGTCTGCACGTGCATGGGTCTCCGGTCAGCGGGAGGACATACCCCGACTACCGGGAGATGGCCCAGGAGCTACTGGGCTTTGAGTTGCTCCGACCAGAGCGTCAGCCGACGACGCTGATGAGGGCGAGGCTATAGGAGAGCCTTGGACTGAGGGGTGCAGGGATAGTGATCGAATAGCTGCCAGAGGAGCACTTGCAGAGGCTAGTGGACTGGGTCCGACCCAGAGTAGCAGTCGAGGCGAGACTCGAGGCAGAGCGAGTGTTGAGATGGTTCCTGATGCTATTTTTCGGACGTCTGCTGTTCATGACGAGGGCCGACGTCATCAGCTGCCGGTTCCTTCCACTACTCGAGGACTTGTGGCACGTTGGGGACTACGCGTGGGGAGCAGCGGTCCTCGTGTTCTTGTTTGACACCCTCAGCTCCACCAGCCGGTGGACGATGCTAGGGGGCTTCTCTCCCTTACTCCAGGTATGACTCAACCCTTAAATTGATTATGCAATTTGCTATATGAGTTCTAAAAATGCTATATGCTGACATTTGGTGAAATGCAATGCAGGTGTGGCCCTACGTACACCTACGTGGGCTAGGGAGAGGGGACGAGACTTACCCGGAGCGGCAGTGCATCGCGAGGCGGTGGACGGCTCCATGAGAGACTGGGTGCCTCTGGAGATAGGTCCGGGAGATCCAGGATGACCTAGACACACTGCCCTTTGCCTCAGTACGACTCTAAACTCAAACACTTTCATTAAATGCAAATTATATGCTTATGATGCTAATGTGAGTTTCCTATTTGCCAGGTTCGGTGGACACCTTAGGCGAGCGAGGGGCACGAGGGCCAGCTGTGGGTAGTGGCGGCCCTCGCCTACTCAGGCCGAGATGTGTGGCTGCACTGCATGAACGTGGTGGAGCCACTCCACTTCCGACTGGTGATGAGGACGATCGGTGTCCATCAGCCAGCGGTTGAGTTTCTGGCACCAAAAAAGCCTGAGGAGCCAGTCGGGCGACACCCCCGAGGGCTAGCTATAGTGGTGGACTGGAGGGCATGTGCCTCGGAGTAGATTGCAGACTGGACAGTGCGCGGGCGAGTGGTGTCCGCCCGAGCAGAGAGCGAGGAGGCCTACTACATGGCCTATGCCCGGCACTACAGGGACCAGGTGTTCCATGGTGCCCGCCGACCGGTACGACTTCTAAACTCTAATGCATTCTATTATGCTTTCTATATGATTATGCACTGATGTTTGGACTTCCTAAATGCAGATTGACCCTGAGGGGAGGATTGCGGAGTTGTAGGGACTCCTCCACTTGACGATCTAGGAGCGAGATGAGGCCCGTCAGGCCCTGAGCCTTCTGGTGAGTTTCCTTAACCCTAACTCATAAATTTACACTTGATTATGGTTATGCATATGAAATGACAAACTTGGAATTTTGGATGTAGCGAGCCAAGGGGACCCAGTGCTAGGGAGTTGACGCACCCTCTTCCTCTTCTTAGACTGTTGCGGACCGAGCCGAGCGGGAGGCCGAGTTCGCGAGGATGGTCGCACGGGCAGAGGCGGCTGAGGCGGCTCTCGCCGAGAGGGTAAGTACACAACGCTTTCCCATTTGATTATGTTTATGAAATGCAATTGACTGACCATGATGTATGCATATGCAGACGACTGAGCTGACTGCGTCCCTGGGCGAGGCCACCTGACTGCAGGAGGACATGGAGCGCTTCCGTGCTGAGGCCGCAGCTCTACGTGTAGAGGTAGAAGAGGCTTCATGCCTCTATGAAGAGATGGAGTGATCACGTGCCGGGACGGAGCTTCTTTGATCCCGGGCGGCGGAGGCGGACCTTTACCGAGCCGAGGCAGAGCGGGCTCGTGTAGAGTCAGAGCGGGCTCGGCTAGAGGCAGTCGAGCTTAGAGGCGAGGTCCGGGCGTTCGAGAAGATGACCCGGAGGCCAGAGCACAGCGGTGTCCCCAGCGGCACACACGGTAGCTCCTACAGGAGTTATTTTACAGGTTCCTCTGGTCGCCCGAGGAACGAGGAGGAGGAGCGACGCCGACGTCCTCGAGAGGAGGTGAGCTCTGCGGTGGCCCCGCCACCGAAGAGGCACGAGGGGGCGGGTGACAGCGACAGGCAGGAGGGACAGGGACCGGCCTAATGTAGCTATGGCTTTGTACATGTGGATATGATAGTGACACGATATGTTTTTGATTTTTCTGTTGTTTATGAATGAATGCAAATGCTTGATACTAACTAACTAACAATGAGTCCTAATCCGACACGAGTGAGTGGGAGAGAGAGACGACACGAGCGAGTGAGAGAGAGAGGGATGAAAACAGGTTGAGTGATCATTAGTGGAAAAAGGACAAAAAGAGGCCTTAGGTCTCTAAACGGTCATCCAAATGACCCCGCCAAGACTCACATGGCCCACCTTAGACCGCTAAAATCTGCTTCAGCTGAGCGCCAACGAAGCGACTAAACGGTCTGCCATAGTCCGTTCAAAGAATAAAATGGCCGTGTTTGAACCGTGCATTTAACAGAACGGTCTCTCCATGACCGTGCAAATGCCAAGGGTTGAAGGGTGTAAAAGGTTGCTGAACGGTCTCCACAAGACCGTTCAATGATCAGAGCGGTCTATCGATGGACCGCGTATGCTTACGCCCTGAGAGCCCGATCAGGACTCTCTTAGAGAGTCCTAACCCGAGAATAGGTGTTCCAAACCAACCCAAACTCTATCTTAACCTGATCTAGACCTATCCTACCTCACTTCTAGTGGGTTTAGGTCTCTAATCAAGCCCTATATGTAAGAGGGGACTCCTAATTCATCCTTCACACATCAACCCTCTTTCAAACTTTGAAATCCTTCTCAATCTTCCTCAAATCATTATAAAAAGGGCCTTGGAAGGGAGCTCAATGGGTGAGGTGGCTTATCAAGGTCCAAAGCTGGCTAGAAAGGAGCACGGCGTGCTACAACGTCCGACCACCATCCCGGGTAATTTGAGCTCGAGCCCTATGAGAGAGGTAAGTTAATGTTGTTCAATTCAATTTCACTCAATTTCACATCATTTCCTTCAAAAGCTTATATGTTCTCTCTCTCTTTTCCTCTTTTCTTTATTTCAGCTTCTCCCCGACCCGAGACGATATTCTACTTTGAAGTGGATGGCTCCTATGATCCGCGAACTACCCATATATGTGACATCTATCCTTAGATCCTGGCACCTTCACTCTATCCTAGTGCTAGCCAAGAACTACCCCAAGCTTTCCTTAGATTGGCATAGCATTTCAGCCTTGGTAGAGATATGGCACCCCAAGACCCACACTTTCATGTTCTCATCCTTTGAGGCCACCATCTTACTAGAGGAGGTAGAAACCTACTTGTCTTTCCCTAGGTCCAAGGTGGGTGAGGAGGATTTAGTATGTCACACTATTGCCCCCGTGGATACTGCCCTTATCTTAGGAGAGTTCATACCTAGTAGTAAGGGCATTCACACAATAGTGGGCCCACACCAGATCCATCTACTACCTCTTAGCCAGTGGGTGATAGCGCATTGTAAGAATAAGTGTGGGTGGTACGAGGCCATAGCTAAGGTCGTCTCCATTTGCTTGTCCGGGGCCATACTCTTCCCTTCTACTGACCATGTCTTATATGTCCCCATTCTTAACACCATCAGTGGTCTGTGGTAGGGTCTATCCATCTCCCAGGCCGTCCTTGCCTATTTATATGAGGGTCTTAACTCAGCCGCTCTAGGGGGTCCACTATTCGGCTCTATGATTCTCCTAGAGTGCTGGATGGGAGTTAGGATGAAGTTCTTTCCTAGGGAGTATGTCACCTCGGTCAGCCGAATTTTCGGGAGCCATCCATTATTCTTCATTGGCAGTCCTCTCAAGTTCTCACAGTAGGTGGAGTGTAGGATGACAGACAAGAAGACTTGGGACGAGTGGCGCCTCTACATCAACACCTTGCCCCTGGACCGGTTCGTGGTGCACCCTCCTTTCCTCCACGGCACTACCCTCAGGCTTCGTAGGAGGCCTGGTCTGGACTTGAGGCTCGTGGGCGACACCGCTTTGGGGATATACAGCCTGCATCGATTCTTCCTTCAGATTGGACTACCCCGGACTACGCTTTAAGCGCTACCCCATCTTCCCTCATTACAGGTGAGGAGGTTCGGGTCAGAGGAGGATGAGCAGGCAGTCAGGAGCGCCCTAATCATGTGGGAGGTTAGTAGGGTGCTCACCCTACCGGCGGAGGTGACGGAGCTCTAGGAGGCTTACCAGGCATATGTGAGAGAGTTGAGAGAGATTAGGCCTCGCGGGGATGTCCGTCTGAGGATTGAGTGATTTTCTTGCCTTCATGATGTTGATATAGAGACTTATGTTTGGAAATGTGTCCATTTGAATGAATAAAATTGATGATTGGATAGATTTGAGTTTGGCCTTTCTTGAATGTGATTGAATGAGTTTGAGATAGGTCCTCAGGATGATCATGACCCATACCCAGACCACTCCGTTAGATAAACGGTTGGTGTCCAACCGCTCCATGGAATTGAATGGCCATACCGGGACCGCATAGAAGATCAATCAGCAGGGTTAAGGATGAGGACCTTTGGAGAATTGAACGGTCTATCGATGGACCGTGGGCAGAGTAGAATGGTCAAACCTGCACTGTTCGGACTTGTAAACGGTCTAATAGAGACCATGGATTCTTGAAGGTGTTAGCGATTTGAAGTGGTCTAGACAAGACTGTGTGAAGGATAGAACGGTCTGATGTTGACCGTTGGAGGGATTAAAACGGTCGCTTAGAGGACCGTGCAGAGATGGAAATGCTCAATCTTGTCTTCAACCTGCCCCTGCACACATATAAATAAGAAAATATATTAAATCTATTTTAGGCTTAACCCCCTGCCTGTAGCAAGTTAGAAGATGGCCAGTTCTTGATTTCTGGTCAAGGGGTAAGCCTTATTAAATAGGCAAATAACACAAAGGAAAATAGATGCAATGCATGCCATGAATGCAAATCATGATAATGAAAATATTTTTGTGGTTTTGAGGATATTTGATTTTTTTTGGATTTTTGAAATATTTAATTTTTTTGGATTTTGAAGTATTTGGTTTCTTTGGATTTTGAAGTATTTGATTTTTTTTGGATTTTGAAGTATTTGTTTTTTTTGTTTTTGAAATATTTGGTTTTATGGGTTTCAAAATATTCAATTTTTTGGGTTATGAAATATTTAATTTTTTGGGTTTTTGAAATATTTAATTTTTTTTGACTTTGAAATATATGATGATTTTTTTCGGTTTTGAAATATATGATTTTTTTGGATTTTGAAATATATGTTTTTTTAGATTTTGGAGCTAGCTCAGACCCGGCGATAGGATACCTTCACACCTCATTAGGGGTTTCCCAAGTACAACGTGCATTATGGGTGACTGCCCATGGTCGGGGTCCAATTCTACTTAACAGTGCCTCTACCGAGGCCATACCCGGGGTATAATCCAGTCCTTGAAAAATAAAAGAGAGAATTTGATGGGAAGCCAGCAATAGATATAGAGATTCTTAGGTATAATCCAGCCGCTCTTGTCATGCCTAGCTTCATTCTTTAGGGAGCATTTAGACTTGTGAGCTTCGAGCTTTTAAGTGAGCTTTTAGCTTTTGCCTTGATTTTGTCCCTTTTCTTTTATTCCTTTTCTTTCTTTTGTTTTTGTTTTTTGTTAATGCAGAATCAGGTCATAACAGACTGCCCCCTATTTGAGACCTCTCTTTTTATCGGGGTGTCTAGATCAATTTTCACCCCCTTATTCACCGTTTGCCCCTATTTTCAACCGAATGAGGAGAAAAACAAGGATTTTCACTTTCCCCTAAACATGGCCAAGGGAGAAACGGTGTTGCGCAAAAAAGGAAAACCGAACCACGGGGGTCGTGTAGTGTGTGAGTGTTGAACCGGGGATCTCCCTTCATGATCAAGTAGAGGAACACCCCGCCACCGGGCCGTTGCTGACTTGACTCTATAGATAAAAATGTTTTAAATATAACCCATTCCATGGACTAGGTAATTCTTCACCCTCCGCATTAACAAGACGATACGCGTTCCCAGGATAGATTTCTTTAACTGCAAACGGTCCTTCCCAATTGGGTTGCAGCTTGGACCTAGGACCTGCTGATCTAATAAATTTACATTTCAAAACCATGTTACCCACTTGAAATTTGCGTTCAATTACCTTCTTTTGAAAATGCTGCGAGACACGCTTTTAATAAACAGAGACATGATTGGCCGCGTTAAACCTCTTCTCATCCAAGAGTTCCAGTTGGACTAGCAATGCCTCTCGACACTCGTCGAGATTAAGTTCTTTGTTTAGCTGCACTCTTAGGGAAGGGATCAAAATCTCGTACGGGAGTACCGCCTCCATCCCATAGGTGAGAGCAAAAGAAGTTTGCCCCGTGCGAGTACGGACAGAGGTGGGATAATCCCATAGAGCTTCTATCAATTTGTCAGCCCAATCAGCAAATTTGTGAGACTCGCATGTTTTCTTAATGATTTTAAGAAGGGTTTTGTTCATGGCCTCAGCTTGGCTGTTGCCTTGAGGGTAGTATGGTGACGAATGATGCAATGAAATATGAAATTTATTATAGAGGTCCTGAAGTTCTTGAGACATGAACTGAGGCCCATTGTCGGTGACGATATCACTTGGCACTCCAAACCACAAAATGATATTCTTGAGAATGAAGCGGCATATTACGGTGGCTTTGATTTCTGCATAGGCTTAAGCTTCCGCCCACTTGGTGAAGTACTACATGGCAGTTAAGATGAAAGATTTATGTTTAACCTGGGAGTTCGGATCACCTAGTGGGCCTACAATATCAAAAGCCCACATGGAGCATGACCAAGGAGCAGAGAGAGGATGAAGAGAGGAAGCAAGATCATGGATTTTGTCGGCATGGAGTTGGCATTGGACGCACCTACGAACATAGGTGGAGCAATCTTTTTCTAAGGTTGGCCAGTAATAGCCCTTCCTAAGAATCTTCTTCGCCAAAGCCTGACCATTAACATGTCCTCCACACTCGCTTGAGTGAGCTGCTTCAAGAACTTTCCAGGCCTCGTCGTCATCCAAACACCTCATAAGAACTCCGTTGAGAGCCCGCCTATACAATTCTCCTGCAACAATGGTGTATCTAGAGGTGACTCTTCTGATGGCCTTGCATTGCTCGGCATTGGCCATCTCTGGGAAGTATCCATCCTTACAGTACTACTCTATTTCATGGTACCACGACAATTCCTCTTCTTTGATAATCTCCTCAAGCTCAGTCAATGATACTTCCTTTAAATTCTCCCTTTCAACTTTCTTCTCTACAGATTTTCTAAGGTTGTCAAACCAGGGATCCTTGAGGGAAGGAGCGTCTAACCGCTGGACCACAATAGTCTCAGTGGCGTGACTAAGAGGGAAGGCAAGGGAGGAAGCAAGAGATGCTAACGCATCAGCGAGAATGTTCTGAGAACGAGGGCTGTGAATATAGAGGAGTTTACGGAACTGCCTAGCCAAGAGTGTGAACAAATCTTGATAGGGTTTGAGCTTAGGGTCACGGGTGCGGTAAGTTGAAAGGACTTGACGCAGCACCAATTGAGAGTCTCCTATGATGTTTAGGTATCGCGTGCCCATGATGTAGGCATGTTTCAGTCCAGCAAGGAGAGCCTCATACTCGACTATGTTATTCGTGGCAGGGAAAGAGAGCTGGTAAGCGATGGGGATGGTTACTCCTTCCGGAGTGAGAAGAACGGCGTCGATTCCACGGCCCTGAGAATTAAGAGCACCGTCAAAGTGCAAAGACCAAAAGGAGAGATGCGTAAGTACGGCCAGGTGCTCGTCAGGAAACTCATCCTGGATCGAATCAGTGCGGGGGATAGGAGAATGAGCCAGATGTTCAGCAATCGTGTATCCCTTGATCGCTTTCTGAACGACGAAAGTGATATCAAATTGAGAGAGAAAGCTCTGCCAGCGAGCTAATCTGCTAGAAAGGATGGGTTTTTCTAAGAGGTAGTGAATCGGGTATGTTCTAGAGATCAACTTGAACTCATGGGTGAGAAAATAATGCTAGAGCTTCTAAGCTACCCATACTAATGATGCGCAGGTCTTCTCCATAGAAGTATACTTATATTCAGCAGGATTGAACAACCTAGAGAGATAGTAGACTGCCCTTTCCTTTCCTTCATCATCCACTTGAGCCAGGACCGCTCCTAGGGAGTCATCAACAACAGAAATGTATAAAATCAGGGGTTTCCCAGGGACAGGCGGCTGCAGAATCGGGGGATTAGATAGATAAACCTTAAGATCCTCATAGGCCTTCTAACATTGTTCATTCCATTCAAATTTAGCCCCCGCCTTCAATAATTCATAGAATGGGCGGCATCTTTGCGAGTGTTGAGATATGAATCTCCGGATAAACTGTAAATGCCCAATCAATCCTCTAAGTTCTGTGATATTTTTAGGCGGCGGCATCTCCACAACGGCCTTTGCTTTGTTCGGATAGATCTGAATCCCCCGCTTACTAACTATGAACCCTAGCAATTTCTCTAATGCAACTCCAAACACACATTTCTTTGGATTCATTTTTAACTTGTACTCCCTACCCCTTTGCAACACCTTAGCTAAAATGGCGGGGTGTTCTTCCTTGGACCTCGATTTCACCAGAATATCATCCACGTAGGCTTCCATATACACATGCATCATGTCGTGGAAGATGGCCATCATTGCCCGCTAATACGTGGCACTACATTCTTTAATCCGAATGGCATGACAACATAACAATATATGTCCCAGTGCGTGGTGAACGAGGTATTCTCTTGGTCCTTGGGAGCAAGACAGATTTGGTTATATCCATAATATCCATCCATAAATGAGAGGGCTTCATACCCAGCCATGTTGTCCACCAACACATCAATGTGAGGAAGTGAGAAATCATCTTTCGGACATGCCTTATTTAAGTCCCTGAAATCAATACGAATCCGAATCTTTCCATCCTTTTTCATCACCGGGACTATATTTGCCACCCATTGTGGATATAACACAACTCTAATAAACTTGGCCTTATGTAATTTATCAACTTCCTCCTTTATTCTTAAGGTCATTTGAGGGTGGAATCTTCTTGATTTTTGTTTGACGGGTGTTGCCCCTGGTTTAAGGATAAGTCTATGTTCAACCAGAGCAGGGTCAAGACCCGGCATGTCCTCATGGGACTAGGCAAAAGAATCGCTATACTCCCTCAAAATCTTGATTAGCTCCTCTTCAACCTGAGGAGGGAGATTAGCGAAAATAATTATGGGCCTAGGGTCCTCTTCAGTTCCAAGATTAATTTCTTTCGTGGGTTCATCCACTGCCGACGACGGTTCATCAAACCTTTTTAAACCCTGTGCGTACAGATCGACAGCGTCATCCACGTTGCTGTCCTCATCATCGGCTGGGTCCTTCTCATCTATGATTTCGTATACTCCCAATCCGTCATTGCTCCACACCCCCGCCTACTTCCTCATCATCCTATAGGACAATGGCGGTTGCTACAAACTCAGGACATTTGAGGAGGGCATGACATCCTTGGGCTAGATCCTGAAGAAACCTATCTGGAACGGACTTAGAATGACACATCACAGGGTGCGTCACAGATGTGGATGGGCTGACAATACTAGAGCTAGACTCAATCCCAACTAACTCTACCATCCTAGGGGACTCTACACACTGTACATCTAACCTAGAAGATAAGAAATTTACAGGGAAAGAAGCAGGGGCCTCATGCCCCTGGCAGGAAGATGAACAGAACATAGCGTAATCCTCCATTTTAAAATTGACATTTTTTTTGGAGATCGGAGGAAATCACGCAACAAGAGAGGTCAGAGGAGGAAGGAGGAGGAGGAAGTTGCATGGGAAATAGAGACGGGAATAGAACATCGAAGAATGGGTCAGAAGAAGAAAACCACATTTCAGAAAGGTGGGTTGTGGGGGTTGAAGAGGCAAGATCTCGCGCTGGTCCTGAGCGGGCAGTGGATCACTGGATAGTGAACTGCAAGAAAGGGAAACAGATCAGGGGGCCCAGGGATGAGTCCTTGGGGAAAACCCTCCGATGCTTAAGTCAGTAGAGCTATGGTGGGAGCAATATAAGGAGGAAGTAGCTTCTGCGTGAGATCCCTCTCCACCAGAAGGGTGAAGTGATTCCTGCTCAGGAGTTTTGAGCGTGTGATTGCCCTTACCTTTCACCGGAGGGTATCCCTGGGTTAAATAGTGTGCCGTCTTCTGGAGTCCTGTAAGTCGAGGAGTTTCAGGTGGGGGTTACGCCCTCGACGTGGGCTTTCATTGCCTTATCGTGGGAGCGTTATCACCTTGGGGAGCTGGAGTCCCTCACCTTTATAAATTCCTCCTCACAGAGGACTCTTAACGGCTGCATGGTTAAGCAATCGTCGGCCGTACTGAGCTCAGAGAGGCCAGCCCTATCCGGGCGGTAGGCTTAGCTCGGACGAAGATGGGTCAGATTGGTCGACATGCGCCTTCTTCCCCTGGGCGGAGAGATAGCTCGGGCATGGACCTTTCCTGTGACCTGACCGACGCTTGGGCCTTCCGAGCCTAGAGGCCGCCTAGGAAGGTAGTATCCTCGAGCGAAACTTTTATTGGGATTTCTCTCCTAAGTGGGCCCCAGGGGGCTATCACCTGGCTGAGCTGAGCCTAGTTGGGCCCAGAGGAATCCCCCTCTACACTTGTCCCCCTCCTACTCCCGAGCCTTAATAAGCTCGGAGGAGTAGTCGTTTGGGGTTTTGGACCAGCGTGGCTTAGGTGGGTGGAAATCTGGCGGTGTTATGAAGCCACATGTCGTGGTCACCTGGGCCCGTAATAATTGCAATCCTGACGGATTTGAAATGAAGGGGCCCCCTTTTCTCGGAGGTCGGAATGACGCGCCGCCTCCCACGTGGGTTTATAGGCGTTGGGCGCTGGTTGTCATCCCAGACTCTTTCCGTCGTTAGGGTTTTGGCTTTCCTTCGCTTCTTTACTTTTGGGGCTCTTTGATGTGCCGTGAGAACACTGCGGAGGAGCAGAAACTTGCGGCAGCGTTTGAGGAGTCGGCGAAGATAACTGCGGAGGCAGTCCGGCAGCTTCCTCCTCCCCCGGAATCTTCGAGGTCTCGAGAGAATTCTTCTTCAAGTTCTTCCTCGGAATCTATGGCTGGCCAGCATTCGGATGCCGAGGGATGGGGTGACGAATCGGTGGTGAGAGCGCTGGTCCCAAATTGCAGCGAGTTGGGTGAAGCCGAGGTGAAGAGGCTAGAGCATCAGTTTCACCTGCCCCACAAGTATAGCTTCGCTGCTGCTGACCCATCTGAGACGAGCCTGGATTCTCGTACGGGCCACATCTGCATCTTTCTTCTGGCGTGGAAGAGCGGGTTTCGTCTCCCCTTCGAGCCCTTCGTCCTCACGCTTCTCAACTTTTTCCAGTTGGCACCCATTCAGTTGGTAGCCAACTCGTACCTTCTCCTCTCCGCTTTCCGAATCCTCTGTCGTCAATGCGGGGTTCCTCCTTCTTTGGACCTCTTCCACTATTTCTTCGAGTTGAAGGCGCACCCGTCGACGGGGAAGGGTTTTTACTTCATCCAGGCGAGGAGGAATAGGAGCTGTATTTCGCTGGCGGCGAAGGATTCTTCGCACAAAGGGTGGAAGACCCAATTTTTCTGGGTGAGGATTAATTCAATGGAGAAGACTTGGAGGTGCCAAGTAATGTCCAATTTCTACCTGAATATCCCTCCCCGGAAGGAGGATTTTCCCCCCACATGTGGAGGAGTTTGCTGAAAAATCGCCAGTCTATCGAAGAGCTAGTGAAGTAGGAGAATATCGAGCGATGTCTTCTTACGCAGCTGAAGCCGTCAGGTGCCACCACTTAGATCTTCCTTCGGAGGCGGGGGTCATCTTTCCTTTTCCTGATCACGTCTTCTTCTTTGTGCAGACACCAGGCGGGAGCCTTTGGAGGAGGCCGCTGAGATCATTGACCTTGGCGACGACTCGGCGGCTGATGAGCCGGGCGCTCCTGTGGGTCGCTCCCGAGCCCGGGACAAGGGCAAAGGGGCGGCCTTGGAGGGGACTTCTCGGCCGTGCAGGGTGAAGCGCAAGGATCCCATGGAGGGGCGGTTGCGGGAGGCCGTGAAGGCCAGGAAATGGGCCAGGAAGGTCGGGACCGTCCCCACCGCTGTGGGCAAATCTGGCTCGGCGGCGCTCCCCTCGTTAGGCCAGGTCTCTGACCAGTTGGAGGTATTTGATCATTGATGCCTCTCAAGCTTCGTACTCGCCGTTGACTTGGCTAGCCACCAGCTGGGAGTCAGTATGGATTTTGACTCGCTCAGCCCCTAACCGTCGGGCCATGCGCGCTCCCGAGATAAGGGCCTCGTACTCGGAAGCGTTGTTGGATGCCTGAAAGCTGAAGTTCAAGGCATATTACAGTTCTGCTCCTTCGGGGGACTTCAGGAGGATTCCGGCACCACTACCGACCGAGTTGGAGGATCCATCAACGAATAATTCCCAGGTCGGCCCGGGAGCGGACGGGGATCTTTCTTCAGCCGGGATGGTGCTTTCGGCGATGAAGTCGGCGAGCGCTTGGCCCTTCACAGCTGAGCACGGCCGATAGGATATATCGTAGGCCCCAAGCATAATGGCCCATTTGACGAGTCGTCCCGAGGCTTCGGGGTGGGCCAGGATCTTCTTCCATGGTTCACCGGTTAGCACGGTGATGGGGTGACCCTGGAAATAGGGCCGGAGGTGCCTGGCGGAGGTAACCAACGCTAGCATGAGTTTCTCAGTTGCGGGGTACCTCCTTTCAGCCTCGTTGAGCACCTTGCTGGTGTAGTAGATCAGCCTCTCGACTCCCAAGTCATTTCTGACTAGGACCGAGCTAACCGTAGATGGTGTTGCCGAGAGGTAGAGCAGCAAGACTTCACCCAGAACGGGTTTGGAGAGCACCGGGGGCGAGACCAAGAACTCCTTAAGCTCGGCGAACGCTTTCTGGCATTTCTCATCCCATGCGAACGTAGCAGTGCGCTAGTCCTAAGCGGGCAGTGGATCACCGGAATAGTGAACTGCAAGAAAGGGAAACAGATCAGGGGGCCCAGGGATGAGTCCCTGGGGAAAACCCTCCGATGATTAAGTTAGTAGAGCTATGGTGGGAGCAATATAGGGAGGAAGTAGCTTCTGCGCGAGATCCCTCTCCACCAGAAGGGTGAAGTGGTTCCTGCTCAGGAGTTTTGAGCGTGTGATTGCCCTTACCTTTCGCCTGAGGGTATCCCTGGGTTAAATAGTGCACCGTCTTCTGGAGTCTTGTAAGTCGAGGAGTTTTAGGTGGGGGTTATGTCCTCGACGTGGGCTTTCATTGCCTTATCGTGGGAGCATTATCACCTTCGGGAGATGGAGTCCCTCACCTTTATAAATTCCTGCCCATAGAGGACTCTTAACGGCTGCATGGATAAGCAATCGTCGGCCGTACTGAGCTCAGAGAGGCCAGCCCTATCCGGGCGGTAGGCTTAGCTCGGATGAAGATGGGTCGGATTGGTCGACATGCACCTTCTTCCCCTGGGTGGAGAGATGGCTCGGGCATGGACCTTTCCTGTGACCTGACCGACGCTCGGGCCTTCCGAGCCTAGAGGCCGCCTAGGAAGGTAGTATCCTCGAGCGAAACTTTCATTGGGCTTTCTCGCCTAAGTGGGACCCAGGGGGATGTCACCTGGCTGAGCTGAGCCTTGTTGGGCCCAGAGGGGCCTAGTTCGGCTGCTCTTAATTGGGCTACAGAAATCCCCCTCTCCACTTGTCCCCCTCCTACTCCCGAGCCTTAATAAGCTCGGAGGAGTAGTCGTTTGGGGTTTTGGACCAGCGTGGCTCAGGTGGGTGGAAATCTAGCGGTGTTATGAAGCCACATGCCGTGGTCACCTGGGCCCGTAATAATTGTAATCCTGACGGATTTGAAATGAAGGGGCCCCCTTTTCTCGGAGGTCGGAACGACGAGCCGCCTCCCGCGTGCGTTTATAGGCGTTGGGCGCTGGTTGTCATCCCAGACTCTTTCTGTCGTTAGGGTTTTGGCTTTCCTTCGCTTCTTTACTTTTGGTGCTCTTTGATGCACCGTGAGAACATAGTGGAGGAGTAGAAACTTGCGGCGGCGTTTGAGGAGTTGGCGAAGATAACTGCGGAGGCGGTCCGGCAGCTTCCTCCTCCCCCGGAATCTTCGAGGTCTCGAGAGAATTCTTCTTCAAGTTCTTCCTCGGAATCTATGGCGGGCCAGCGTTCGGATGCCAAAGGATGGGGCGACGAACCGGTGGTGAGAGCGCCGGTCCCGAACTGCAGCGAGTTGGGGGAAGTCGAGGTGAAGAGTCTGGAGCATCAGTGTCACCTGCCCCACAAGTATAGCTTCGATGTTGTTGCCCCGTATGAGACGAGCCTGGATTCTCATACGGGCCACATCTGCATCTTTCTTTTGGCGTGGAAGAGCGGGTTTCGCCTCCCCTTCGAGCCCTTCATCCCCAAGCTTCTCAACTTTTTCCAGTTGGCACCCATTCTGTTGGTAGCCACCTCGTACCTTCTCCTCTCCGCTTTTCGAATCCCCTGTCGTCAGTGCGGGGTTCCTCCTTCTTTGGACCTCTTCCACTATTTCTTCGAGTTGAAGGCGCACCCGTCGGCGGGGAAGGGTTTTTACTTCATCTAGGCGAGGAGGAATAGGAGCTGTATTTCGCTGGCGGCGAAGGATTCTTCGGACAAAGGGTGGAAGACCCAATTTTTCTGGGCGAGGATTAATTCGGTGGAGAAGACTTGGAGGTGCCAAGTAATGCCCAATTACCACCCGAATATCCCTCCCCGGCAGGAGGAGTTCCCCCCACATGTGGAGGAGTATGCTGCTCGTTTGTTGAAAAATCGCCAGTCTACCGAAGAGCTGGTGACGCCGGAGAATATCGAGCGGTGTCTTCTTACGCGGCTGAAGCCGTCTGGTGCCACCACTTAGATCTTCCTTCGGAGGCGGGGGTCATCTTTTCTTTTCCTGATCATGCCTTCTTCTTTGTGCAGACACCAGGCGTGAGCCTTTGGAGGAGGCCGCTGAGATCATTGACCTTGGCGACGACTCGGCGGCTGATGAGCCGGGCGCTCCCGAGCCTGGGACAAGGTCAAAGGGGCGGCCTTGGAGGGGACTTCTCCGCCGTGCGGGGCGAAGCGCAAGGATCCCATGGAGGGGAGGTTGCGGGAGGCCGTGAAGGCTAGGAAACGGGCCAGGAAGGCCGGGGTCGTCCCCGCCGCTGGGGGCAATTCTGGCTCGGCGGCGCTCCCCTCTCTGGGGAAAGATAGGGCCGTGATGGGAATCGACGCCGAGCATGTACCTTTTCTTTTGTATTTATGTCCTTTTAGTTTGTGTTCATATCCTTGGGAAAGTATGTACGCAAATGTACGGTTTTGTAAGCCAATGCGTCATTCCCTTGGATTGTGTGGGTTTTTGTGCAATTGTGTAGTAGGTCCAGCTATGGGGCCCTCGGCCCATTCCCATTAGTCCATGTCACCTATGTGGGGTTGGTCAACCATCCTAGGTGGCCATCTAGAAGGGTTGAATGCCAATTGACCACATGGGAGACAAAGGGGTCAAAATTTCAAAGGTTGGCCACCAACCTACCCCTTGGTCAAGGGGGCGCCCCCTTCCACTTGTAGTATTTTATATTTTTTGTGTGTGATTCACACTTAATCCCAGCCTTTCATTCCCCATCCCTAGATCCAAGGGTGTACATTTGATTTGATGAGAGTCATATAAAACCTTGTATTTTCATTTGGAAATTAATGAAAAGTTAGAAAATTGTTGAAAGGCCAAAGAGCTTCTTGCGCCCCTACCTCTCCCCTCTGGTGTTCATCTCCTCCAACCCCCAATTCTAGAGTGGTTCAATCTTCAATCCCCTCCCTTCTATCTCCGGTGATCATCTGTGCCGCCGCCGTCGCCGTTCGTGCTGCCTTCGAGCCGCCGCGGAGCCATCGTCAATGTTCTGTCCTGCTGGACAGAGGTGTCTTCCACAAAATCCTGCTCTCCACCACGTGAAGATCTCAAGCTGAAATTTTGAGGGTATGTTCTTACCTTGAATCCCCACCTTCACCTCAATTTTCACGTCCAAATTTCTTCATTTAGTAAATTTTCATTTTCATTCATATTTCACTCCCAGATCTATCTTGTCTCCGTCTACAGTGACAGCAGTTCTGCGTTTCCCATCTCCGACCACCTTTTTGATTTTTCCAAACCCTCCCAATTTTACTGGGAGTTCTGTTTATTAACCCCTCACTCCATGAATTTTCCTGATTTTTTATCAGCCTTCCAACCATTTTCAAAAATCGTGTTCTTCTTCAGCTACAATACTGTCAGCCAATTTCCATATCCGACCACCTTCCAGTTCAAAAATCATATCAATTCGTAGCCACCTCCAATCAGTCCTCAAAAAATATTGCCATCTTTCTTGTTCAAAGTCCTATAACTTGTTTGAAGAGCTTAGGAGCTGAATCGGACATCTACCTTGCGGTCAACGGCTGTTCTCAGACAAGTTCCCTACTAATCTGAGAGTTTGGTTACTGTACAATAGGAACTAAAAAATTCAATAAGGCTCAGATCCGTGCAGATCCAGGTCCGATCTCCAGGGCTAGGTTGAAGTACAACCAGAGAGCTTTCCAACGGCGCCAGTTTCATGTCGATCCCACATTGGGGCTGATCACCACGTCCGTTCTCGCCGGAGCGTGCGCTGGAAAATAGAACCGACAGATCCGTGGCCGGTTATTACGACCGGTGCCGAACGGAGCCGCCCGGCCTCCAGTCAACTTTCCAGGGTGCCGCCAGCCCAGGGAACACTTCCCCAAGTGTCCCCACCACAGTGGTGCCACCGGGCCCCACACGGTCCCTCCGGATAGCACATGGGCCCCACAGTCACAAGTTCAGGTGCTGCCGAAGAGACTCGAGAAGCCGCCCGTCAACCCGAATTCGGTCCTCCCGGGCCCATTGTGTCACCCTTTACCTCCCTGCGTGGAGTGGGCAGTGCTTCATGGCTGTAACAAGTGTGTAATATTATTCCGGGAGTACGGGTTTCGGCCGGGTCCGTCGTCCCCACGCCGAGCGCGTGGAGGTATCATTTTCGCTCCCTTCTCGGCATTTTGCTTACTTCATATATATTTGTTTATGCCACTGCTAGAGAGCATGTGTAGGGATAATTAGCTCGCTTTATATTTATATCACCGCTGCTGCGAGAGAGAGCGTTACCGTCCCGTGACCCGATCCGGGCACAAAAGAGAATTGACCACCCTAGCTCTTGCCGGTTTCTCAACCGTGCACGTCCGACGCTTCCATCGTTAAGGGACAATCACGAGCTCACCTAGAGTCTGAGGAATGTTGTCGTGTCCGTGGTCTCGTCCCGCATCAGTTTGGTATCAGAGCGAGGTTGAGTCTAGGGTGTCAAAAAAAATGTGTCATTTACATCTAGTCATTAGTCATTGTCAAAGTCATGTTTAGGGTCATCATTGTTTTAAAGCAAAACAAAAGTGTCTTTTTGCGTCGCATACATTCCTTTACTTGGTATATCAAAAGGTGTTGTCCGAACGTTACGCTACGCCTATCGGGAAGGCCGCACACTTACGCGAGTGATCTTCGGATCGCCACGTACCGAGTCTTGTTGTGTCTAAGTTGGTAGTCGAGTCAGCATTCCAACTTGCATTGTCGTTTAGAGTCATGTTTAGTCCATTGTCTAGTTGGTTTGTCTTGTCTCCACGTGTTTGCATGTCCATCTTATAGTTCCCCGGTGTCCAATGGACTCCAAGTCGCCTAGGACGTACCATTGGCGGTACGACACCCGTGGGCTTGGCAACCTTCCCATCCACTTCCATCGGCCCGAAGCCTCGGACCTCATGGCTCCAAGGTCCCGAGCGACTACCTCAAGTGGGAAGCCGCCATGGACGCGTATTTTGAGTGCTACACTATGTCCGATGCCATGCAAGCCAGCTTTGCCCCAAAGAGGCTTGTCCACGAAGCCACCTGGAAATGGGAGAGTATAGAACGCACGAGGGAGGTTAGGATGCAACGGCCCATCAAGTCGTGGCATGAGATGAAGGGCGAGCTTAGAAAGGTCTACCTACCCGGCCCGGTCACCTTCAACCAACCCCGCCCCTTCACCTCCACCCAAGCCCACCAAAGCACTCCCAATCAAGTGATCCACACCTCCAACCAACCCCATCCATTCACCGCCAACCAATCGTACCCAAGCGCTTCAAAGCAAATGGGTCCTCTCCGGAAGCAAGAGGTCCCGCCTATAGCTAAACCAAGGTCCACACTCAGGCCTAGAGACGATGAGCAAGTCCACCACGAGGCCCTTACTCCAACCCGCACCTTTGCCGAAATCTTAAAAATGTTTACGGACCGGTTGGATAGGATGGATCGGACACGTGCTCTTATGGGCGTACTCCAACCCAAACCCAAGGAGGTCATAGCCGGTAGTCTTAATCCGGCCCCACCTCCAGCATCCCCAAGCCCTCTCCCCATCATGGAGGTCCCTCCTTCATCCCCCATGAGAGATCCAATGCTGCCACCCTCTCCTTCCGAGCTCTATTCGGAACCTTCTTCTTTGGAGCTACCAAATCCCGATCCACCCGTGTTTCTTACGGGAACGCTATACATAGTCGAGCCACTTCTTAGATGGCTCAAAGATGGCTTGGTCCCACTTCCTTACCTCTCCATAGACCTCACCTTACCTTTAGTGCCGGTCAACTCATTCCATACCACATTTCGATCTAGTCACCATGTTGATACGTTGGACGATCTTGTCATGGGATTAGATTCACAATGGAAGTTGACCCATCTTTTGGCCCGAGGCTTTGACCAACCAGCTAGTCTTAGCTTCACCCATCCGGCCTTCGGGTCCATTACCTCCGAGTGCACCGTGGGTTGTGTCAGCACGGAGGTTCTTCTACTTCTCCCGCTACCGGACGAGACCCAATTCATACCCTTTTGTCCGAGCGAGGAATCATACTTCTTGCCTACGATCCCCGTCCCACCCGTCACAATTCAAGAAGGTGACTATCCACACCTTCAAAACTTCTACACGTGGGACTGTGACTTATGGGAACCCACCACAAGGGGTCATACCTTCTTTGATCCCTTTGACCCATTCCCTAGTGGATCCTTAGACCCTCCATATATACTTCACTTCTTAGAGGGAGTCCACTATCACACTCCTACCCCACAGGCCGGGTCATCTACGCCCACCAAGCCCATACACCTACAAGATACACCATCATCTAGGGGTAATACTCCTGGTCCTCCCACATCCACATCCCATATGCATCCATGGCCCACCTTAAGAGGTCTATGATTTCCGCATGATGTCAACCACCGGTTACGTCAGATGCATGCATGGCATACGTTCGGGTGTCTTGGTCCGCCGTCACCCATGTACGGGTCGGACTAACATTAGGTGTGTCTAGGGTCATAGATGACTCGGTGTGCTTTTTCTTTGTGTGGTATGTCTGTCTGCATGTGTCTTGTGCAAGCTCGTTGTCATTCTCTTATGAGTAAAAGGCGATTAGACTCACTCGATGAGTATGGGATCGGTTCTACATCTATACCCGGAACAGTCACCTACAGGGACTCAGCGGTGATTCCTAGTGAGTCTTCGAGCTGCTTCCTTCCCTTTTGAGAGTGCCCCACCTGGAGTGTCCACCTTTAGCCCATAGCAGTTTGTGCATATCGAGTATATATGGGATGAGCAGGTGACGATCACTTGGAGTTGAGCGTACCCGCGTTACTTGGCAAAGTGACGGATCCGCCGGAGTACTCGAGCATCCATACCCCTACTCGACGGGGTCGAGTTCCTCCCACCCGGGGAGAGTTGATGGGAATCGACGCCGAGCATATACCTTTTCTTTTGCATTTATGTCCATTTAGTTTGTGTTCATATCCTTGGGAAAGTATGTACGCAAATGTACGGCTTTGTAAGCCATTGCGTCATTCCCTTGGATTGTGTGGGTTTTTATGCAATTGTGTAGTAGGTCCCGCTAGGGGGCCCTCAGCCCATTTCCATTGGTCCATGTCACCTATGTGGGGCTGGTCAACCATCCTAGGTGTCCATCTAGAAGGGTTGAATGCCAATTGACCACATGGGAGACAAAGGGGTCAAAATTTCAAAGGTTGGCCACCAACCTACCCCTTGGTCAAGGGGGCGCCCCCTTCCACTTGTAGTATTTTATATTTTTTGTGTGTGATTCACACTTAATCCCAGCCTTTCATTCCCCATCCCTAGATCCAAGGGTGTACATTTGATTTGATGAGAGTCATATAAAACCTTGTATTTTCATTTGGAAATTAATGAAAAGTTAGAAAATTGTTGAAAGGCCAAAGAGCTTCTTGCGCCCCTACCTCTCCCCTCTGGTGTTCATCTCCTCCATCCCCCAATTCTAGAGTGGTTCTATCTTCAATCCCCTCCCTTCTATCTCCGGTGATCATCTGTGCCGCCACCGTCGCCGTTCGTGCCGCCTTCGAGCCGCCGCGGAGCCATCGTCAAGATTCTGTCCTGCTGGATAGAGGTGTCTTCCACGAACTCCTGCTCTCTACCACGTGAAGATATCAAGCTGAAATTTTGAGGGTGCGTTCTTACCTTGCATCCCCACCTCCACCTAAATTTTCACGTCCAAATTCCTTCATTTAGTAATTTTCCATTTTCATTCATCTTTCACTCCCAGATCTATCTTGTCTCTGTCTACAGTGACAGCAGTTCTGAGTTTCCCATCTCCGATCACCTTTTTGATTTTTCCAAACCCTCCCAATTTTACTGGGAGTTCTGTCTATCAACCCCTCACTCTATAAATTTTTATGATTTTTGATCAGCCTTCCAACCATTTTTCAAAAATCGTGTTCTTCTTCAGCTACAGTACTGTCAGTCAATTTCCATATTCGACCACCTTCTGGTTCAAAACTCATATCAATTCGTAGCCACCTCCAATCAATCCTCAAAAAATATTGGCATCTTTCTTGTTCAAAATCCTATAACTTTTGTGAAGAGCTCAGGAGCTGAATCGGACATCTACCTTTCGGTCAACGGCAGTTCTCAGACAAGTTCCCTGCTAATCTGAGAGTTCAGCTACTGTACAACAGGAACTCAAAAATTCAATAAGGCCCCGATCCGTGCAGATCCAGGTCCGATCTCCAGGCCTAGGTTGAAGTACTTCCAGAGAGCTTTCCAACGGCGCTAGTTTCGTGTCGATCCGACATCGGGGCTGATCGCAGCGTCCGTTCACGCCGGAGCGCGCGCCGGAAAACAGAACCGGCAGATCCGTGACCGGTTATTCCGACCGGTGCCGAACGGAGCCGCCCGGCCTCCCGTCGACGTTCCAGCGTGCCGCCAGCCCAGGAAACACTTCCCCAAGTGTCCCCACCACAGTGGTGCCACCGGGCCCCACACGGTCCCTCCGGACAGCACGTGGGCCCCACAGTCACAAGTTTGGGTGATGCCGAAGAGACGCGAGAAGCCGCCCGTCAACCCGAATTCGGTCCTCCCGGGCCCATTGTGTCGCCCTTTACCTCCCTGCATGGAGTGGGTAGTGCTTCATGGCTGTAACAAGTGTGTAATATTATTCCGGGAGTACGGGTTTCGGCCGGGTCCGTCGTCCCCACGCAGAGCGCGTGGAGGTATCATTTTCGCTCCCTTCTCGGCATTTTGCTTACTTCATATATATTTGTTTATGCCGCTGCTAGAGAGAATGTGTAGGGATAATTAGCTCGCTTTATATTTATATCACCGCTGCTGCGAGAGAGAGCGTTACCGTCCCGTGACCTGATCCGGGCACAAAGAGAATTGACCACCCTAGCTCTTGCCGGTTTCTCAACCGTGCACATCCGACGCTTCCATCGTTAAGGGACAATCACGAGCTCACCTAGAGTCCGAGGACTGTTGTCATGTCCGTGGTCTCGTCCCGCATCAGGCCCACCCTACCGAGCCGGCTCTCCCATCTACTGAGCGAGAGGGGGCCGAGGAGACCAGGGGCACCCCGGGGGGTGACGGTGACGGGTCGGCTCTCCCCTTGTCGGGAACAGAGGGGGCCGACGTTGAAACAACCGTGGCCGAGGCCGGGGCGCCGGTCGAGGTGGGCGATGTCTCGGGCGGTGATGCGACGGCCGAGACAGTCGAGGTTGGGGGTTCGCCGACAGAGGTGTCGCAGCCCCAACCGTCCGTGGCGCACGGGGTGGCTGAGCTCGTAGCGTCGATCGATGTCAGGGGTTCACCTGCGGGGGTGTCGCAACCCCAACCGACCGTAGCGCGTGGGGTTGTCGAGCTCGCAGCTCGATCTGGGCCTTCCGACGAGGCGCCAGGTGTAGAAAGGGTTCCCATGCCGGAGGCTCTGGAAAGGCTCGGCATCTCGAGCAATTTATACCAGCTTTGCCGCGAGGTGTCCGCGAGGATGAAAGGAGGAGACAAGCGTCATTCTCCACCCGGGGTGCTCGACATCATTATGGAGGGCGGCCTGGTCATGGCCCAGATGGGGGCCACAATGGCGGAGACTTATGCCCGGTCGGAGTCAGAGCGGTCGAATCTTGCTTGGACCCTCGGAGGGTGCGAGAGGAAACTAGCTCGACTCAATGAGGCGCATGAGGGGCTCCGACGGGAGTTCTCCGCGATCAGGGAGTTTTCACGGTCGAGCCGACTGGAGGTCAGAGTGCTGACCGAGCAACTAACCAAGGCTCGGGAATCGCTCGAGAGGAAAAGTAAACTCCTTGAAGAGGAGCGCCTTCTTCGTCTCGAGTAGGATGGCCGTTGGGAGGCCGAGCGCGCCGAGTTGGTGGACCGGGCGAGGGCAGTGGAGCGCCTTCGTTTGGAGGCCGAGGCCAACCGAGTTGAGGCGGAGAAGCGATCGGTCAAGGTCGAGGAGTGGGCGGCCGAGACCAAATGGAAGTCAGCCGAGGCAGAGAAACGATTGGTAGAGGCCGAGGAGCGGGCGGCCGAGGTGGAGTGGGAGAAGGCCGAGCTTGCCGACAGGATGGGACTGGCCGGGGCGGAGGTGATCGAGCAATACAAGGGCTCAGAGGCCTACCGGGCCGACTTGCAGGAAGTTGCCCTTCCTTACTATGAGTCAGCACTTCACCGAGGCATCTGCAAGGGGTTTAAGCAGGGTTACCGTCGGGCTGTAGCTTATGCTAGGGAACACAATTCTGGGATTGACTTCCCCTCTGGCCAACGCTATGACTCGGACGTGTCGTCTTCCAGCTCCTCTGCGTCGGGCGGGGAAGATCCAGAGGGCTCTTCTCCTGAGGGGTCGCCAACTCCGGCTGCCTCGGGAGGGCTCGCGACCAAGGCAGTTCCCGCGCAGGCGGGGTCTGTGCCAGGGTCGGCCGTCGTCGAGGGTGCTGGGGGCGAAACACCTGCGCCTCCCACTTCCGAGCTTCAAAGTGGGCCCTAGGCCTGATGTATCATCCTGTTTTGTCTCCTTATTTGTTTGTCTCTTTCTTTTTTTCAAAAAAGGACTTCCACTTTTTGTAAGGCAATAAATAAAATCTTACTTGCTTCACGCTATCCTTGCCGTGATTTGATCAGCGTATCTGTAGTAGTTGGAAAGGACCGATACTTTCTACGCAGATCTCGCATGATGGTTGGGTGAGCGTCTGCCAAGGTGTCTTTTCGTTTGATCGCGCCTTGAATGCTTAGCCGCCTCGTGTGTCCCGCTGGGGGGGAAAACGAGGAGTTTGATGTGACCAGTCATAAAGGGGAAATCTCTTCGGCGTGTTTTTGAGGAGAGAGTCTTTTAAGGCAAGCAGCCTCCCCTCGCCTTTATAAGGGACTTAAGGGCTGCTCTCCATCTACATCGCTTTAGGGTTTTCTAGGGCGGTCTTTCCTCTCTCCATTTCTCGTAGCGTTGAGCCTTTGCATTCAGAGCATGGAAGATCCTTCGGAAGATGATGCTACTGATGATGGAGGGTGGCAGGTTTTTGCCGCTTCAGGTTTTGAGCAGGTCCGACGGTCGTCGCGCGGGTTTGAAGCGGGTCCGATGGTCGTCGCACGGATCTGGAGAAGATTTTGACAGAAAAATTATGCCGTTTCCTCTATCAGTTCCGCCGAGGCTTCCCGGAGGGGGGCGAGACAGAGGACGGATGGGGGCATCCAACATCTCCCCCGCCTGTCCCTCTCTGCTTGCTTCAGGGATGGGGGGAGGAGCAAATTAAGCTCCCTCCTTTCCGGGCCTTCCCCTGCCTCCTCGTCCAGCTATGCTGGACTTCTTTTTCTTTTTGGCAGCCTCTTTTTCCTCTTCTGCTTGTCCTATCTTTCACTCTTCGGAGGGTGCTTGCTCTCTGTACGTTCCAAAGAGTTGGCAGGTTGGAAGAGAGGAGGTCTTCATAGGCGTTCCCTCTTCCCCAACCTCTGTCAACTTGGAAGGTAGCCTTCCCCTCCGCAGTCCCTTCTGTCACCTTTGTCATGGGCCACCCGAGCCAACTGGGTCGACGGCCTTTTATCCGAGCCAGTTTCTACGCGAGGCAGAGTCAGTGGCTGGACGCAAGGAGATCAACCGAGTCAGCCGAGCAATGGCCTCTTGCAGTGGTGCCAGATGGATTTTTTGCTTTCTGTTGTGTAATGTATTGGCTTTTACCTTTCTGATGTACCAACAATCGTTTGAATGAAAAGGAGAAAATTTTATTTCACTTGGATTGTTTGCACGAACTTCAAAAGTAGAACTTGCGTAGTGTGGCTGCATTCCATGTCCGAGGGATGGGTTCCCCTTCCATTGTAGATAGCCGGTATGCTCCTTTCCCGAGCATCTCGACCACTCAGTAGGGGCCTTCCCAGTTAGGGGATAGCTTACCCGCCTCCTCTAGTGGTCGAGAGGCTTCGTCTTTCCTAAGGATGAAGTCTCCCGGTTGGAAGTGCCTGTCTCGAACTTTGGCGTTGTAGTATCGAGTGAGGCGACGATGGTACTCTGTTGCTCGGATGCTGGCGATCTCTCGGAGTTCATCTGCTAGGTCGAGGTTCTCGAGTAATTTTTGCTCGTTTACCTCGGGCGAGAAGCAGATGACTCGGAGGGAGGGATTGGCGATCTCCAACGGAATGACGACCTCGGTGCCATATACCAACTGGAAATGACTCTCACCGGTTGCCGTTCTGGGAGTCGTTCTGTGGGACCAAAGTACGCTAGATAGTTCCTCGAGCCAGTTGCCCTTGGCCTTACCGAGTCTAGTCTTTATGCCTTTTAAGATAGTCTTATTGGCATTCTCGACTAGCCCGTTGGCCTGAGGGTGGGTGACCGAAGTGAAGTGGTTGTGAATACCTAGGTCGGCACATCTGTCTCGAAAATAAAGAGAGTCAAATTGCCGACCGTTATCGCTTACTCTCACCCGGGGGATGCCGTAACGACAAATGATCGACTTCCGAACGAAACTCCAGACGACTGTCTCGGTGATCCTCGCCGTGGCTTCAGCCTCGATCCACTTGGTAAAGTAGTCGATGGCGACGATGATAAACTTCTTCTGGGCCTGAGCCGTAGGGAACGGCCCAAAAATGTCTATCCCCCACCGAGCGAAGGGGTATGGCTCGGTCAGGGTGACGAGCTCCGTAGCCGGCTGATGACTAAGTGGTCGAATCGCTGGCATCGATCGCACTGTTGCACGTAGGCCGTGCAGTCGCGCTGTAGAGTGGGCCACCAATAACCCTACCGTAGCAGGATCCGAGTAAGTGACCTTCCTCCTGAGTGCGCTCCGCACAGGCCTACATGAATATCTTGGATAGCTCGGTTGGCTTCGTCGGGGCCGAGACACTTCAGGAGGGGACCGGAGAAAGATCTCAGGTAGAGAGTGTCATCTAGAATGACGAAGTGTCGGGCTTGGTACTTCAATCTACGGGCCTCTCGAGGGTCGGAAGGCTCTTGAGAGTCCCGGAGCCACGACAGGTAGGGGGTGCACCAGTCGCTCGGAATGGCTGAGTCAATAGTAAGGAGCTCCGAGTCAATGCTCGGGTGCTCTAGCTCTTCAAGGAGGACCGATTGGGTACCTTCGGGGTCGAGAGAGGAGGCCAGTCGAGAGAGGGCGTCCGCTTGGGAGTTTTCCTCCCGAGCTATTCGGACTACCTCAAATCTCTCGAACTGTTGGGCCAGGTCTCTGACCAGTTGGAGGTATTTGATCATTGGTGTCTCTTGAGCGTCGTACTCGCCGTTGACTTGGCTAGCGACCAGCTGGGAGTCAGTATGGATTTTGACTCGCTCAGCCCCTAACCGTCGGGCCATGCGCGCTCCCGAGATAAGGGCCACGTACTCGGAAGCGTTGTTGGATGCCTGAAAGCTGAACTTCAAGGCATATTGCAGTTCTGCTCCTTCGGGGGACTTCAGGAGGATTCCAGCACCACTACCGACCGAGTTGGAGGATCCATCAATGAATAATTCCCAGGTCGGCCTGGGAGCGGACGGGGATCTTTCTTCAGTCGAGATGGTGCTTTCGGCGATGAAGTCGGCGAGCGCTTGGCCCTTCACAGCTGAGCGCGGCTGATATGATATATCGTAGGCCCCAAGCATAATGGCTCATTTGACGAGTCGTCCCGAGGCTTCGGGGTGGGCCAGTATCTTCTTCAATGGTTCACCGGTTAGCACGGTGATGGGGTGACCCTAGAAATAGGGCCGGAGGCGCCTGGCGGAGGTAACCAACGCTAGCACAAGTTTCTCGGTTGTGGGGTACCTCCTTTCAGCCTCGTTGAGCACATTGCTGGTGTAGTAGACCGGCCCCTCGACTCCCGAGTCATTTCTGACTAGGACCGAGCTAACCGTAGATGGTGTTGCCGAGAGGTAGAGCAGCAAGACTTCACCCGGAATGGGTTTGGAGAGCACCGAGGGTGAGGCCAAGAACTCCATGAGCTCGGCGAATGCTTTCTAACATTCCTTATCCCATGTGAACGTAGCAGATGCCAATTTGGGACCCCTCAACAGCTTGAAGAATGGCAGGCATCGTTCGGCCGCACGGGACAGGAACCGGCTGAGAGCGGCGACACGCCCAGTTAGGCATTGGACATCCTTGATGCAGGTGGGCGGGCGCATGTCCAGGATGGCCTGGACTTTGTCGGGGTTGGCCTCGATCCCACGTTGAGTGACTAGGAAACCCAAGAACTTCCCGGATCTCACTCCGAAGGCACACTTGGCAGGATTGAGCTTCATGTTGTACCTCCGGAGGGTGTCGAAGGTCTCAGCGAGGTCGGTGAAGTGGTCTTCAGCCTTGGGGGTCTTGACGAGCATATCATCGATGTAGGCCTTGACGTTCCGACCTAGCTGTCCTTCAAATATGTGGTTGACTAGCCTCTGGTACATGGCTCCGGCATTTTTCAACCCGAAAGGCATCCGGGTGTAGTAGTATACGCCGTAGTCAGTGATGAAGGCGGTCTTCTCGACATCTTCTGGATCCATTCTGATCTGGTGGTAACCTAAATAGGTGTCTAGGAAGCTGAGTATCTCATTGCTCGAGGTTGAGTCAACCAATTGGTCGATGCTCGGTAACGGATAACAGTCCTTAGGGGTGGCCTTATTCAGGTCGGTGAAATCCATGCACATCCGCCACTTGCCTGAAGTTTTCGGTACCAAGACGACGTTGGCTAGCCATGTCGGGTACAGGACCGGCCTAAAAAGGCCAGTCTCTTGCCCCTTGGTGACCTGCGCCTTGATGATCGCCTATTTCTCCGGTGCATGCTTCCCCCTGCGCTGCTGTACGGGCTTCACGGCGGGGTCGAGGTTGAGCTTGTGCATTACAGTCTCCTCTGGTATCCCAGAGAGTTGATCATCAGCCCAAGGAAAAACTCTGATGTACTCAGAACTTTTTATATTGCTGTTGAACCTCAGACGGTAGGTTGGCTCTGATCTTTACTCCTAGGGTCGGGTCATCGTTTAGGAAAACCGCCAGCAATTCGCCACCAGGTTCGGTGGTTGCGGATTTATCCTCGACTCCCCGGGGGCCCTTGTCCTTCCCGTCCGGCCTTGTGGCCTCTACCGAGATATTGTAGCACCTTCTGGCCGCGGCCTGGTTACCTCGGACTTCCCCCAACCCATTTTTGGTGGGGAACTTCATTTTCTGGTGATAGGTAGACGGCATCACTTTTATTCGGCTGAGGATTCTCCGGTCGAAGATGGCATTGTATGCTATCATACCTTTAATCACTATGAAGTCCACCATGACCGTAACGATTTTGGGTGGGGTGCCGAGGGTAACCGGCAGGCTTAGGGCTCCCTCGGGATAGGTGGCCAGGCCATTGAACCCGCAGAGAGGGGTTCGGATCGGGCGGAGTTTGGATGGTTCCTCCCCCATCTTAAGGAAACAATCATAAGACAGTACATCAGGGGCACTCCCATTGTCAACTAGAATCCTATCTACGTTACAATGGTTTATCGTGGCCGAAATCACGAGGGCGTCGTCATGCGGGGTGCTCAGCCCTTCCAGGTCTTGGTCGGAGAAGACTATGACCTGGGGCTCACTCGGCGGGGCTTTGGGAGGCTCTATGGCTCGGCTCACCCGCTCGGTATGACGCTTCCTTCCTCGGCTTCTGTCGCCGCCTGATGTTGCTCCTCCGGAGATGACATTGATGTGTACCCCGCGGGGGGCATTATCGATCTCCTCTGGGGTGACTCGGTCATTTTTACGCTCAGCTATGAACCGAGCTAGATGTCCCTGACGGATGAGGCGCTCAATCTCGTCCTGGAGCTGGTGGTAGTCACCGGTGTGGTGCCCGTGATCGCTGTGGAACAAGCAGTGCTTTTTGCGATTACAGTTCTTCAATCTCATTGGCTCGGGTTGGCGGAGGAGGCCCGAGTCCTTGATGCATTCATAGATCTCGTAGACCGGCGCGGCTAGTGGGGTGTACCGCTCGTACTTCCGTGACGGTTCCCTGCGTTCCCCGTCATGGTTCCGCCTTTTCCCCGAACCTGAGCTTGGCTCGGAAGCTCGCTTCTTGTCCCCGTTCCGACCCGAGCCGGTTGCGTCTCGGCAAGCGCTGAGCACCTCTTCGCACTCGGTGTGGCATAATGCCAGAGTCACTAGCTCGGCAAGGGTCGAGGGAGGGTGGAGGACATGTTCGCGGCGGAGATTCTCGTCCCGGGTGCCCCCAGTCAGCGCGGTTATGGTTGAGGCCACGTCCAGGCGGGGGATTCTCAGGGCTTTCAACTTGAATCAGTGAATATAAGCCCAGAGTCTTTCCCCTTGCGCCTGTTTGAGGGCCAGGAGCCCCGCTACCGACCTTGGGGGGGCACTTTCGGCGAAACTCTCTTTGAAGACTCGCCCAAATTGCTTGAAGTCTCGGATGGATCCGGGGGTGAGGGCCCGGAACCACGCCTGGGTGCCCTGGACCAGGGTTGTCGCGAAGGCTAGGCACTTGATGGCGTCCGACGCTCCATGCAAGGTCATCAAAGCGTCGAAGCTGTCGTAATGATCGGCCAGGTCACCCTGGCCGTCATAGAGCTTGAAGGTCGGGATGGAGGTTCTGGGAGACACATCTGCCTTCAAGACATATTCGGAGAACGGGGATTTCTCCTCATCCTCCGGGAAAGAGGTCTTCCGCAGGGCGCGGAGGGCGCGCTCCTGTTCTGTGAACCGCCTCTTGAAATCTAGCAGTCGGAGGGATAACTCTGGCTATTTTCGTGCCGTGGGGCTAGGAGGAGCGTCCTGGTGATCCCCGGGAACATCGGTCTCGGAGTTTGGACGACCCGCCCCCAGTTTTCCCCGCCTTGGTGTGGAGAAAGCCTCTTGCTCCGGAGGCGGAGCCTGCGAGGGTCCTCCAATCCTATTGCAGATGATCTGCTGGCCGCGGAGAGTGAAGCGGCCTCCAACGGTGTGCTGGGATGCATTTTCAGGGGGAGGGCTCCCTGACTTGGCGCGGGACCTTCCATCCCTAGCCGCCTGGGTCCTCATGAGTTCCACGAGGACATCCAGTTTCATGTTGAGGGCCTGGAAGGCGTCCGTACCATCGTTGGGCGGTAGCCCTATCGCCGCAGGGGGGGTGGTGGTGGTGGTGGTCCGTCGGCGGGGGCACTGGCGTTGGAGGGGGGGTTCTGTGAGGCCCAAGAGGGGCCATCCCCCACCGGTACCATGGCCTTTCCCCTGTCGCCAGCGGACCTCCTCTCTGAGCTCCTTCGCACCATACTGGCTTCTCGTACGTTTCCCACAGACCGCGCCAGATGAAGAGGCAAGATCTCGCGCTGGTCCTGAGCGGGTAGTGGATCACCGGATAGTGAACTACAAGAAAGGGAAACGGATCAGGGGGCCCAGGGATGAGTCCCTGGGGAAAACCCTCCGATGCTTAAGTCAGTAGAGCTATGGTGGGAGCAATATAGGGAGGAAGTAGCTTCTGCGCGAGATCCCTCTCCACCAGAAGGGTGAAGTGGTTCCTGCTAAGGAGTTTTGAGCGTGTGATTGCCCTTACCTTTCGCCAGAGGGTGTCCTTGGGTTAAATAGTGCGCCATCATCTGGAGTCCTGTAAGTCGAGGAGCTTTAGGTGGGGGTTACGTCCTCGACGTGGGCTTTCATTGCCTTATCGTGGGAGTGTTATCACCTTGGGGAGCTGGAGTCCCTGACCTTTATAAATTCCTGCCCACAGAGGACTCTTAACGGCTACATGGATAAGCAATCGTCGGCCGTACCGAGCTCAGAGAGGCCAGCCCTATCCGGGCGGTAGGCTTAGCTCGGACGAAGATGGGTCAGATTGGTCGACATGCGCCTTCTTCCCCTGGGCGGAGAGATGGCTCGGGCATGGACCTTTCCTGTGACCTGACCGACGCTCGGGCCTTCCGAGCCTAGAGGCCGCCTAGGAAGGTAGTATTCTCAAGCAAAACTTTTATTGGGCTTTCTCGCCTAAGTGGGCCCCAGGGGGCTGTCACCTGGCTGAGTTGAGCCTTGTTGGGCCCAGAGGGGCCTAGTTCGGCTGCTCTTAATTGGGCTACAGAAATCCCCCTCTCCAGGGGTCCACATGGTGGACAACTCAGTAAGTGGGCACTGCCTACATGCACACGGAACAATCAAAACTTCAAGTGGCCTTTCCGTAAAGTACGGGTCGACCATGTTTGGTGGTGAACGGGGAATAAATCCCAATCATTGAAGCAGGGAGGCAAAGCGGGAAGGAGGCCAAGAAAAGGTAATGATGGAGCTCCCCTCCTCCCGTGGCCTCCGGTAAACAGGCTCAACCGGAGAGTGCTTCACCAGCTACATCTCCACTTTCTTTGAACAAACTTCTTCTTTAAGGAACATCTTCTCAAAACAAGTGCAAAAATCTTCCATATCGTCCACCATCCCCTTCAGTGGTGGCAGTGGGTCGGCAACTACACAAGCGGCATCACTTGTCTCATCAACAGATGGTAGCTTCTTTTTTAAGGTACCTGGCTGCAACGGGCCCTTCACGAAATGTTGACGGTAGTCCCACGTCAATGGCCCAGAGTCTCCCAGTATCGATAATGCTGACTCCTGGTAGCCAAGGCTTCGTCTGCTCATCTCTCTGCCCTTGGGGACGGGCTTAGTTCGCCCCTGCAACTGTGCACCGAGGCCCATGCCCGGCTGATAGCCTAGTTTCAAGATCATGTTCCACCCCTTAGAATCTCTAATCTTGGACATGATTTTGACATTGACAGGTGTAGTGGCGGGCATGCATGACGCATATGCCCATGGAAAGTTCAAGTCCATCACTAATAACACTGGCTTGTTGCTTGGCCATAGCATAGGCAGAATCTGTCAGTAATAGCATCCATTATCTAGACCGTGGAAACACTTTTCGCCTTGACTACCAGCCCTTGAAATGGGAATTTGAGGCACTGGTGGGCGGTCGAGGGAACTGCATTCAAGATGTCAATCCATGGATGACCCAGAATAGCCTTGAACATCAGGTCTATGTCCAACACATAGAATTCCATGTCCATTTTCAAAGGCCCTAGCTCGGCCTGCACTGTCACGACCCCGTGGCAAGCTCTCCTAGAGTTATCGTACGTCGCAATAGTTATTGGTGTCGGCCTTAGCATGTCTTCAGATATGTTGCAGGCACGCAACGTGCTCAAGGGACAAACATTAATAGAAGCTCCCGTGTCCACTAGAGCTAAGTCAACGGCCACTTTGTTCAATGAAATTGAAATGCATAGTGGCATCTGACGTGCCTCCGGGGGTGCTAACTCTGACTCAGAAAAAGAAATAGATGGCACCTTTGTGATAGTGGCCAACATCGATGGCAAGCTGTCTACCGCCATGTCCTCGCTAACCATAACCTTCTGCAGAAAAGCCCTTAGGGCATCTTGGTGTAGCGTGCACCTCTTGATTAAGTCCAGGACAGAGATCTTGGCCGGCATCCGGTCCAAGTGCAGTAACAAATCATATCTGGTGCCCGACAAGGGGTCAATTTCTTCTGCTTCAACTATCGAGGAAGGAATCAAGGGGTTGGGTGCAGACGCACCAGTAGAGGGATAACTTCTATGAAATAAACGCCCGCTCCAGAGGGCGAAGTTTCATGCCGACACGGCATCAGATGGACTCCCGATTGCCCCAGTGGGGTGAGTAGAAGGGATAGAAATGGGGGTGAGGATGGCGGAGGCTGGTCTGACGGGCCCTGGCAGAGAGGTGATTGGTGAAGGGTTGAGTGGAGGGGTAACGATGGAGGGTATGGCGGGTGATGGTGGAAGGATTGACGGAATGGCGGGTAATATGGTAGGTGAAATAGGTGACCTGGAAGGAAACGAGGGTGGAGCAGTGGTCAAGGTGGTGGACCGGAGGATGGAAGGAACAGAGGGTGTGGGGAGGTTGGGGTATGCGTGGTGGAAGGCCAGAAGATGAGCGGGAGTCTCATCATCAAAAGATCACCCAGCATTGGGAGTGGGGCGGTGAACTACATTTACTTGGGCCGGTGCCGACGGCTGCTGTTGTGGAGCGGGTGGATGGTCTGGCATGGGATTTTGATGAATCCCGAGTTCAGGTGGTTGCTGTTGCTGCTGAGGTAGAGGTTGGGGTGGCTGGAATTACTGCTGCTGTGGTGCCGCCTGCTGCGGCCTTGCCTGTCTTCTCTTCTCTTTGATGTCTTCTATCAACTTATTCATCTGGGATGTCACGCCCCGAGCGCGGAAGATACCCGGAGATGCGCGACGTGTCTATATCAATCATGTCAATCAGAGTGGTCGTGTATTCGACACAAAGACAGAGATGTGCAAAATAGCAAGATAACCCAATCCTTTATTTCATAATGGATAGACTATTACAAATCCAATACTCTGTTAAATAAAAAGGAAAAGAATACATATTTGACTCAAGAAACTATAGAAAAGACTAGATGACACTTGAGCCGCTCTATCACTTTCACTCTTGAATATTCCCATCCGATTGACTTCCATCGTCGTCGGACTTACCTGAAAAGTAAAAAGGGACAAACGGAATGAGCTAACGCTCAGTAGGAAATTATATCTCAAGTACTAGCAAGGGGTTTAAGTAATTACATTTTCATGAATGCAATAAAGCTATGCATGCTCGCATAAAATGACAAGATAGAGTGAATGTAATATCAAGGAATTAAGATAAAGTTAATCATGAGCTTTCAATAAGATAACAAGTCTATTCAAGATATTCAAGCAAGTATGTTTAACAAGTCATGTCTAGAACTTTGGCTATCATGTATCAAGCAAGCAAGTAGTTACCCTTTTTCGGGCCATGTATTTCATGTCAAGTCAAGTACGATTCAAGTACAAGATTTATGTGGCATGTACAATCAAGCAAGTCAAGTACTCGGTATAATGCCAGATACCTTATCATTTTAACTCCCATGGGCACAAGTACTTTCGGGTGCTCCTCCCAGGACCAGATCGGGCCCTATATGCGCAGGCATTTATCATGTATTTTTGACATCCACTCTTGTTTATATAGTCATTATAGAATTTTAATAATCAAGCTTGTAGACATGTATGACAATTTTGATAGAATAGAGTCCAAAAATATGACAAAGGACATAGATTGGCGATAATAACGGTATAATCACGATATCGATAAAACTAGGTAGAATATGGTTCCCTTAACTTAGGTACCATGACAAATCAACATGGACATTCTTTACATAGGATTGAGGTCCATATGAACATTATATCAAGCAAGATACCCTCATTCTTATCATAGAATTGAGGTTTACAATAATGACATGACATGGCATGATATCATCATCCCGTTAAGAATTTCTTATGATATACTCTTTGTATAATCATAAGGGCCGGTATACCATGTTTCATTAGATTGACATGGCAAGGATCGTGTAATGGGTTTTTAGGGTACAACTAGCTCAGTCGGCCTTGAGGAAATCCAAGGCTACGAGGAGTCTTACGGAGGTCTCTATGACTAACTCGCTAGTCCAAAGGAACGGAATGTCCAATGGAGAGCTTGTATGTCAATGAGAGTTGGGTGTGATCGATAAAATATCGTGAAAAGTGGGACTATACTCACGGAGTGGAGAATAGTGCCGATATATATGTATATATATAATATAAAACCATCGGTTATAGAATCAGGATAAAAATCAGTTTACAGTAAAATAATGACTTAGGTCAAGTCGTTTCTCAAGTAATTAACGCCTAACAGAAGGGCGTTTACATATTTCTATTTTACAGAATTTTCAATAATTTCATTAATTCATGTAAAACACGCCCTAGTCAGGGGCGTTTGTCAAGTAAGTAACGCCTAATAGAAGGGCGTTTACATATGTTCCGTTTTGCAGAATTTCATTATTTCAATAATTTATATAAAACGTGCCCTGGACAGGGGCGTTTCTTCAGAGTTGACGACTATATCAGCAGGCGTCTCATTATTTAAATATTTGACAGAATATAAATAATTTTCAGGATTTATTTAAAACACGCCCTGGCAAGGGTCGTTACTGTTTAATTCTATTTTACAGGATATACATATTTCAGGAATTTACAGAAAACGCGCCCTAGAAAGGGGCGTTTCTTTTCAATTTACGCCCTGTGGAGGGGCGTTAACATATATAAAACGACGTTGTCAAGGTCGTGAATTCAAGGAATTTACAATATTTCAAGAAATAAATTTCCAAGACAGGAGACATGGTCATGACAAGAAATTAGCAGGAATTTACAGGTAGAGTCATGCAAGATATTAGAATCGATATTTCATGTTTATTGAATTTTAAACAGGATCAATTATTAATTACATGCGATTTTTCATGAGAGTAACGCCTGTGTACAGGTCGTTTATTTTGAATTAACGACCACCAACATGGTCGTTTCTTTTAAAGTAGCGCCCTATTCAAGGGCGTTTCTTGAAAAATTTACAGAAAACATATTAAAACCATATGCAAACTGTATATATATATATATATATATCATGCATGATGCTTCTTGTGTTATATAAATTTGGTTTGGGCTACGAGACTTGAGAAGATCCTACCTTAGTTGATGATTTGAAGACAACCGTGAAGGGTCTGTAAGAATCGTTGGATGAAGATGATGAAGAACTTTTGTTCTTCACGTTACAGAACCTGTAGAGGAAGAGAAAAAGGAAAGAAGATGAAGATGTTAACAATCTTCACAGATGTAACCGAAGCTTTTAGGGAAAAGATAGAAGAACAGCACCTTGTTCTTCACGTTCGTATGCTCTCTTCAACTTGTGAGAAGAGAAGGAGATGAAGAGTTAGTAACTCTTCTTTTGACAGTAAAATAGAAAGAAAGAACGTTCAGTTCTTTACCGTAATAGCAGCAGACGATCAAATGGGTTTAGGGTTTAGATGAACGAGAGTTTTTATAGGATTTTGGGTGTCCTATTAGGGTTAGTGATTGTGTGGAAGTAATACTTCCATGATAGAGTCATTGCCCTAGTAAACACTTACTAGATTAGGTTGATCCTTCCCCAGATAAGCTCTGGGTCGAACGGTTCCGAATGAAATTAACGCCTTATGTCAGGGCGTCGATTCTTAAATTAACGACCTTGTTCAGGTCGTTTCTTAGAAAACGCCTTGTATAAGGGCGTTCCTTATTTTTGAAACACGCCCATGATATGGGCGTTTCTTTTACTTGCCTATTTGGTCGCGTGAGAGTTGACGACCGCAAGTGCGGGCGTCCTTTCTTTAGTCACGACGTACGTAGAGGCGTGTCTTTTTAAATTAACGCCTTACTAAGAGGCGTTATTTGTAATTTGTTTTATTTTGTCTAATCAACCCTATTCTTATTATACATATTACTTCTGTAATATATATGTCTTTAATTTTATTTCAATATTCATTTATCAGGGTTGCTACACCCTCCCCCACTTAAAAAGAATTTGGTCCCCAAATTCCATATATATATAATTGTACATGTGGAGAGTGTAGAACATATACCTCTTAAAATAACTCGGGAAATCGTTTCTTCATAGATTCCTCGGTCTCCCATGTCGCTTCGCGTTCAGTATTCTTATTCCATTGCACCTTAAGCATGAAATAACCTTATTCCTTAGTGCTCGTATTTCACGATCTAAGATCTTCATAGGCTTCTGTTCATATGTGAGATCTTTCTGGATCACCAGATCTCCATGTTCAATAATATGTGATGGATCGTGCACATACTTTTTCAACATGGATATGTGAAATACATTATGTACCTCGGATAATTGAGGAGGTAATGCGATGCGATAAGCAACCTCGCCAACTCTTTCGAGTATCTCAAATGGTCCGATGAATCTTGGCGTAAGCTTACCCTTAACACCAAATCTTCGTATGCCACGTCCAGGCGATATCTTGAGAAATACATGATCTCCGATTTGGAATTCAAGATCTCTCCTTCTTGTATCAGCATAAGTCTTTTGTCTTGTCTGAGCAACTTGCAATCTTTCTCTGATTACTTGTATTCTCTCAGTTGTATCCCTTACCATGTCTGGACCTAACAGTTGTTTTTCTCCAACTTCGTTCCAGCATATGGGTGATCTGCAGCTCCTTCCATACAAGGCTTCGAAAGGTGCCATTTGGATACTAGCTTGGTAGCTGTTGTTATATGCAAATTCAACTAGAGGCAAGTGGTCATGCCAGTTTCCTCCAAAGTCAATGATGCATGCTCTAAGCATATCTTCAACAACTTGATTAGCTCTCTCGGTCTGACCATCCGTTTGTGGGTGGAAAGCAGTACTAAAGTTGAGCCTTGTTCCTAATGAATGTTGTAATCCCTTCCAGAAATGAGAAGTGAAACGGGGATCTCTGTCAGACACGATTGAGACAGGAATTCCATGTAGTCTGACTATCTCCTTGATGTATAGTGTAGCTAGTACATCAATTGACCATCGGCTTTTTATTGGCAAGAAATGCGCCGATTTAGTTAATCGGTCAACGATAACCCAGATTCCATCATGTCCTCCTTTCGATTTAGATAAACCCATGATGAAGTCCATACCAATATCCTCCCACTTCCACTTAGGAATATCTAGAGGGTGTAGTTTTCCAGCAGGCTTTTGGTGTTCCGCCTTGACCTGTTGGCATGTGAGACAGCGTGATACATAGTCCGCTATTTCTCTTTTCATGTTGGGCCACCAAAAGTTCCTCTTTACATCTTGGTACATTTTAGTTGATCCAGGATGAATAGTGTACCTTGATCTGTGAGCTTCATCTAAGATCTTCTTCTTTAATTCCGGACAATTAGGTATACAAGTTCTACCTTTGAATAATAATCTTCCATCAAAAGTTAGTTGAAAATCAGATTGTCCTTCTAATCTGCCTTTGATTTCCACTAATATAGGATCATCACCCTGAAGTGTTTGTATCTCAGATAATAAATCTGACTGTAGGCTTACATGAGATAATGTGACAAATTTGGATTCCGTGTCCAAGCTTATATTGAGCTCGGAGAACTGTTCAAGTAACCTCCATTCTTGTATCATACAATTGGCTATCATTGCTCTCGGCTTTCGACTAAGGGCATCAGCAACATAATTACCCTTTCCGGGATGGTATTGTATATTGAAGTCGAAGTCCTTGAGATATTCTAGCCAGCGTCTTTGTCTCATGTTTAGCTCCTTTTGTGAGAATAGATATTTGAGACTCTTGTGATCGGAGTAGACAGTGAACTGTACTCCATAGAGATAGTGTCTCCATATCTTTAGGGCAAATACCACCGCGGCCAGTTCTAAGTCATGGACGGGGTAATTCTCCTCATGCTTCTTTAGTTGACGTGAAGAGTATGCTATGACCTTTCTTTGTTGCATTAGGACACATCCGAGGCCAATGCCAGAAGCATCAGTGTAGACCTCGAATTTCTCTCCTTCTATTGGTAGAGCTAAGACCGGAGCTGTAGTGAGATGATCTTTGAGAGTTTGGAAACTTCTTTGACATTCCTCACTCCATTCATATCGGATCTCCTTGCGAGTTAACCTTGTAAGGGGCACGGCGATCTTGGAAAAGTCTTTGATGAATCGCCGATAATATCCTGCAAGACCTAAGAAACTTCTGATCTCGCTTGCATTAATAGGTCTTTCCCAGTTTCTTACAGCTTCAACCTTTGACGGATCTACAGATAATCCATCCTTTGATATGACATGTCCGAGAAAAGCCACTTCTTCAAGCCAGAATTCACACTTGCTGAGTTTTGCATATAATTGATTTGTCCTCAAGACTTGCAATGCAATCCTCAAATGCTCTTCATGTTCTTCCTTAGTCTTGGAATATATCAATATATCATCAATGAAGACTACTATGAATTGATCCAAGTAAGGCCTGAATATGCTATTCATTAACTACATAAAGGCAGCAGGGGCATTTATTAGTCCAAAAGGCATAACAACAAATTCGTAATGGCCATACCTGCTTCTTAATGCGGTCTTATGAATGTCATCGTCCTTGATTCTTAATTGATGATATCCCGACCTGAGATCAATCTTGGAAAAATATTTGGATCCTGAAATCTGATCAAATAATTCATCGATTCTCGGCAGTGGATACTTGTTCTTGATAGTAAGATGATTCAACTGTCGATAGTCGATATACAATCTCATGGATCCATCCTTCTTCTTTACAAATAAGACTGGTGCTCCCCACGGGGAAGTACTTGGTCTAATAAACCCTTTTCGGATTAGTTCCATCAACTGCTCCTTCAACTCTTTGAGTTCCGCAGGGGACATTCTATAGGGTGCCTTTGAAACAGGACCAGCACTAGGGACTAAGTCAATGGTGAAGGCCACTTCTCTTTGAGGGGGTAATCCCGGCAAATCTTCTGGAAATACGTCTGGAAATTCTTGTACTACCTGAATGTCTTCTATCTTGGTTTCCTTAGCTTCTTTAACAGTGACAAAAGCAAGGAAGGATACACATCCCTTCCTGACGAGCTTGCTTGCTCGAAGAGCCGAAATAAGAGGGGATTTGCTTCGACTCTTAGGACTAGTATAAGTCAGTTCTGGAAATTCTTTGAAAACAATCTTGCTATTACGGCAATCAACCGTTGCCTGGTACTTAGATAACCAATCTGCTACTAGTATAACATCATATTCTTTTAGATCTAAGCAGATAAGATCAATAGGAAAATTCTTTCCTCGAACCAACACCTCACAGTTTTGGTAATGATGTGTGATATCCGTCTCGTTTCCGAGAGGAGTAGACCACACTATTTTCATCCATTCCGGTTCTAGAGGTAATGGGTCAGCAAACTTCTTAGAAACAATAGAATGTGATGCACCCGTATCAAATAAGACATGTGCATATTTGGAACAAATTTTCAATGTACCTTCCACTAATCTGCCTTCTTCTTCAGGTTCGGTCTCCTGGATTGCATGAAGGCGAGCATTCTTGGTCACCGGGCGTTTACCATCACTGGCTTGGTCATTCATTAATGGACACTCGGGAATCCGATGCTCACGGCTTCCACAACAGAGACATGCTCCTAATTTCCTCCAGCATTCTTCGGTCTTGTGACCAGCCTTGTCACAATGCTTGCAGACTGTATTTGACGGGGTAGTGGTGATAGAGAAAGGCTTGGATTTCTTGAACTTGAAATCTTGAGAGGATGAACCTCCATTGTTGGGCCTCTTCTTGAAATTGGGTTTGAAAGAACCTGAACCTGTGACTTGTTCCTTCTTGTCTTTCCCACGGATCCTATCAGATAGTTTCGTGGCATCCTCGAGTAATTGAGCTCGGTGCACGATTTCAGAGTAAACTTGAATATCCATCGGCGCTAGCTGAGTAATATAGTGGGGCCTAAGCCCATTAAGAAATCTTCGGGCTTTCGTCTTCTCCGTGCTAATAAGATGCTTAGCATATCTAGACAACCTGGAGAACTGAGCTTCATAATCTGCTAATGATAAAGATCGTTGCTTTAATGCAGCGAATTCTGCAGCCTTCTTTTCTTGGACTCGGTCCGAGAAATATTTAGCATTGAAGTATTCTACAAATTCTTCCCATGTTACTTGAGTAGGATCGATGGTTGCTTCAATAGACTCCCACCAGCATCTAGCATCTTTCTCTAACTGGAATGTAGCTAATAGAACTTTGTCCTGATCCGTGCATTGCATGACACGGAATATGCATTCGGTTTCCCGAACCCAATGCTCGGCATCGTCCGGATCGGTCGATCCCATAAACTTCGGGGGATTCATGTTCTTAAATGTTTGGTGTAAGCTTCCAGCTCGTGGAGCACCACCTTGTGCTACCTGTTGTAGCACCTGAGTCATCCCTTGGAGGGTACGCTGCATGTTGCGCCATTGAGTACGTTCGGCAGCCATTATCCTACAATTACAATAACTACATTAGTATTATATCACCATGATCTTATAAAAGACTTATTGACCATTAACCCTTGGTTCTACCCAATCTCACTTGGTTAATCGTTCAACTTATCCTTAGACTTGGGTTTTTTTCCTAGGAATTGAATACCTTAGGCTCTGATACCACAAAGACTGTCACGCCCCGAGCGCGGAAGATACCCGGAGATGCGCGACGTGTCTATATCAATCATGTCAATCAGAGTGGTCGTGTATTCGACACAAAGACAGAGATGCGCAAAATAGCAAGATAACCCAATCCTTTATTTCATAATGGATAGACTATTATAAATCTAATACTATGTTAAATAAAAAGGAAAAGAATACATATTTGACTCAAGAAACTATAGAAAAGACTAGATGACACTTGAGCCGCTCTATCACTTTCACTCTTGAATATTCCCATCCGATTGACTTCCATCGTCGTCGGACTTACCTGAAAAGTAAAAAGGGACAAACGGAATGAGCTAACGCTCAGTAGGAAATTATATCTCAAGTACTAGCAAGGTGTTTAAGTAATTACATTTTCATGAATGCAATAAAGCTATGCATGCTCGCATAAAACGACAAGATAGAGAGAATGTAATATCAAGGAATTAAGATAAAGTTAATCATGAGCTTTCAATAAGATAACAAGTCCATTCAAGATATTCAAGCAAGTACGTTTAACAAGTCATGTCAAGAACTTTGGCTATCATGTATCAAGCAAGCAAGTAGTTACCCTTTTTCGGGCCACGTATTTCATGTCAAGTCAAGTACGATTCAAGTACAAGATTTATGTGGAATGTACAATCAAGTAAGTCAAGTACTCGGTATAATGCCAGATACCTTATCATTTTAACTCCCATGGGCACAAGTACTTTCGGGTGCTCCTCCCAGGACCAGATCGGGCCCTATATGCGCAGACATTTATCATGTATTTTTGACATCCACTCTTGTTTATATAGCCATTATAGAATTTCAATAATCAAGCTTGTAGACATGTATGACAATTTTGATAGAATAGAGTCCAAAAATATGACAAAGGACATAGATTGGCGATAATAACGGTATAATCACGATATCGATAAAACTAGGTAGAATATGGTTCCCTTAACTTAGGTACCATGACAAATCAACATGGACATTCTTTACATAGGATTGAGGTCCATATGAACATTATATCAAGCAAGATACCCTCATTCTTATCATAGAATTGAGGTTTACAATAATGACATGATATGGCATGATATCATCATCCCGTTAAGAATTTCTTATGATATACTCTTTGTATAATCATAAGGGCCGGTATACCATGTTTCATTAGATTGACATGGCAAGGATCGTGTAATAGGTTTTTAGGGTACAACCAGCTCAGTCGGCCTTGAGGGAATCCAAGGCTACGAGGAGTCTTACGAGGTCTCTATGACTAACTCGCTAGTCCAAAGGAACGGAATGTCCAATGGAGAGCTTGTATGTCAATGAGAGTTGAGTGTGATCGATAAAATATCGTGAAAAGTGAGACTATACTCACGGAGTGGAGAATAGTGCCGATATATATGTATATATATAATATAAAACCATCGGTTATAGAATCAGGATAAAAATCAGTTTACAGTAAAATAACGACTTAGGTCAAGTCGTTTCTCAAGTAATTAACGCCTAACAGAAGGGCGTTTACATATTTCTATTTTACAGAATTTTCAATAATTTCATTAATTCATGTAAAACACGCCCTAGTCAGGGGCGTTTGTCAAGTAAGTAACGCCTAATAGAAGGGCGTTTACATATGTTCCGTTTTACAGAATTTCATTATTTCAATAATTTATATAAAACGCGCCCTGGACAGGGGCGTTTCTTCAGAGTTGACGACTATATCAGCAGGCGTCTCATTATTTAAATATTTGACAGAATATAAATAATTTTCAGGATTTATTTAAAACACGCCCTGGCAAGGGTCGTTACTGTTTAATTCTATTTTACAGGATATACATATTTCAGGAATTTACAGAAAACGCGCCCTAGAAAGGGGCATTTCTTTTCAATTTACGCCCTGTGGAGGGGCGTTAACATATATAAAACGACGTTGTCAAGGTCGTGAATTCAAGGAATTTACAATATTTCAAGAAATAAATTTCCAAGACAGGAGACATGGTCATGACAAGAAATTAGCAGGAATTTACAGGTAGAGTCATGCAAGATATTAGAATCGATATTTCATGTTTATTGAATTTTAAACATGATCAATTATTAATTACATGCGATTTTTCATGAGAGTAACGCCTGTGTACAGGTCGTTTATTTTGAATTAACGACCACCAACATGGTCGTTTCTTTTAAAGTAGCGCCCTATTCAAGGGCGTTTCTTGAAAAATTTACAGAAAACGTATTAAAACCATATGCAAACTGTATGTATATATATATATCATGCATGATGCTTCTTGTGCTATATAAATTTGGTTTGGGCTACGAGACTTGAGAAGATCCTACCTTAGTTGATGATTTGAAGACAACCGTGAAGGGTCTGTAAGAATCGTTGGATAAAGATGATGAAGAACTTTTGTTCTTCACGTTACAGAACCTGTAGAGGAAGAGAAAAAGGAAAGAAGTTGAAGCTGTTAATAATCTTCACAGATGTAACCGAAGCTTTTAGGGAAAAGATAGAAGAACAGCACCTTGTTCTTCACGTTCGTATGCTCTCTTCAACCTGTGAGAAGAGAAGGAGATGAAGAGTTAGTAACTCTTCTTTTGACAGTAAAATAGAAAGAAAGAACGTTCAGTTCTTTACCGTAATAGCAGCAGACGATCAAATGGGTTTAGGGTTTAGATGAACGAGAGTTTTTATAGGATTTTGGGTGTCCTATTAGGGTTAGTGATTGTGTGGAAGTAATACGATATAGTCATTGCCCTAGTAAACACTTACTAGATTAGGTTGATCCTTCCCCAGATAAGCTCTGGGTCGAACGGTTCCGAATGAAATTAACGCCTTATGTCAGGGCGTCGATTCTTAAATTAACGACCTTGTTCCGGTCGTTTCTTATAAAACGCCTTGTATAAGGGCGTTCCTTGTTTTTGAAACACGCCCATGATATGGGCGTTTCTTTTACTTGCCTATTTGGTCGCGTGAGAGTTGACGACCGCAAGTGTGGGCGTCCTTTCTTTAGTCACGCCGTACGTAGAGGCGTGTCTTTTTAAATTAACGCCTTACTAAGAGGCGTTATTTGTAATTTGTTTTATTTTGTCTAATCAACCCTATTCTTATTATACATATTACTTCTGTAATATATATGTCTTTAATTTTATTTCAATATTCATTTATCAGGGTTGCTACATGGGACCAGTCGATGCTTTGCCCCTCGTGCAAATCATACACTAAATCATGGAACTGAAAGCACCTGTCTATTATGTGCCAGGGCTGCCGATGATATATGCAATATCGAGATTGATCAGCGGTCGGGTTCCAATTCTGACATTCCGGCAGGAGATGTATGTCACCAGTGTACATTAAGGCCGAGAATATGTCTGGAAGTGTTTCGGGAAGTGGATGATAATGGGCTCTTTTTGGACCCGGCCGAGCAGGTGCATAACCAGCAGGAGGAAAAATGTTGTGGTATTGGGGTGGCTGCTGAGGCTATTGTGGTGGTGATGGTGGTTGTTGTGGCTATTGGGGAGCTTGGAAAGAGGGTCGGGGAACTTGCGGAGCGGAGAACGTGGGGTTGCGTGGAGGTTGCTAGAAACGGGGTGGAGCGGACTTGTTTGGGAACTGAACAGCCTGCACCTGTTCATTAGTTTGAACCCCCTCGGTAACATGGCCTTGGGATTTTCTTGTGGTTTTAGCTTTCTGGGCCTCAAATAGGAAATGGATAAGGGAATCCTTGAACTGGGTTTGTATAAACCGGGCTCGACTGTACAACTGGTGCATATTTTATATATCATTCATTGCCAGAATATTCCGGAACGTCGGGGTAGCATTTGAAATTAACAATTTGACCTTCTCTTCTTCCGGGATCTGCTCGGGCACACATGAGGTCATCTGCCTCCATCTGTCTGCATAATTTGCAAAATCTTCATCTGTCTTCATCTTTTCTGCTACTAGGTCTGTGAATGAGTACTCCGGGCCTACCCGGTCTTGAAATCTTTGTATGAACTTCTCTTTGACCACCTTGAAGCTCTCTGCCTCCTCGAACGGCAAGGTGTAGAACCATTCTAGCGCCACCCCATCCAATGACCGGTGAAAGAGATATGCCATGAGGCACTCGTCATGCTGGAACTGCGCCGATTCATATAGAAACTCCATTATGTGAATGAACGGGTTGCCTTTCCCATCGTACTTATGGTATGTAGGGAGCTCTGACTGGGGTGGGAAGCGAATGTCCCAGAAATTAGGAATGGGGACATCGGCGAGAGACTGCGGGCTGACCCGCTTATAGAGGAGGTCAATTTGCTGCTACATAGCAGCCCATTTGTCGAGAATTTCCCATTCCCGAAAAGGAAGAGACACAGCAGGAAGAACAAAACCAGTATATGGAGCTGATGGATAAACTGATAAAGGGGGAAGCCCGTAAAATGGATAATGGGCCAAGGAAGGGCCCATATCTGCATGAGCCAACTGGGTGGCCCCTGGTTGCAGACAGATAAAATCAGCCGGGGCCGCAAGGGCCTGCGGCACTGAAGAGATAGTGGTGTATGGATCAGAATAAGAACTCAAGGGGATCTAGGTCTTCCCCTTGTCAAGAGGCTGTTGGGCCGAGGTAGAGGCTTGGCCCATCTCCATGCTAGAGAATCGGAGGGTCCGAGGGTGAACAGGAGTGAGATCGTTGGGCGCAGCCGAGACGGCCCCTGACCCAATAATAGGAGATGAAGTGGTGGTAGCAGAGACGCCATGAGATGGAAATGAAGACGGGGCATCCAGCCCCTACAGAGCCTGACGGAGGAGATTGAGCTGGTAGGATCTAACTGGGCCATTATGTGGAGAATCTGATTGGCCAAGTTCTGAGAAGAGGAATCAGAAAGAGAGGGCTGAGCACCCTCAACAACAATGGTCGGAAGAGGAGGGGCGGTCCCATCCCTTCCTGGCACGTGCGCGACCCTAGGTGGGTCCTCCAAAAGTCCCTGAGGGAGAGAGTCCTCATGGGAGTGGGAGAAATTGTAAGAAGACATGGTGGGTGAAGAATCAAACAAAGGATTGAAGTAGAAAAAGAAATGAGAGCTGCCCCTATGAGAAGATTCTGAGGGTGTGAAGCAACTCCACATGCAACGCTCACTGACACAAAAGAACGAACCTAATGAATTTCTAAACAACCAAACTAACAATCAAATGCACACAAAAGAGAGGAGAGAAGAGGCAATCAATTTGACCAACCAAGTTTAAATGATGCACGACAAGTTTTAACACTTCTTTCTTTTAGAACCTTAGTGGATTAATTAAAATGACAATTCTCACAACAACAAAGGTGCCTAACCAGGGTGGAATGGGAAACTTGGTTGACTCTAAAGGTGACTCTCACTCACGGATGCAACCCTAGACTGGTGTGGTAAGGTACAACCTGCCCAGCATCCGTGTGGGAATCCACGTCTCATGGGGTCTTACGGAGAACGGAGGTCCCGGGTAAAGTCACCTAGTCAGCTCCAAGAAATATGGAGACGAGAGGATCCCCTACCAAGGTAGGAATGCGACTAGTATGGAAAAGTATGAATGAATCCTATGAGCACCAGAGTGCATGCAAAATCTAACCTAAATCTAACAAACAATGACCAATCAAGTATAACAAATATGACAATAATCATGCACAATAGAATGACCGCCAGGGGAGATCAAAACAGCACCCAAACAAATATGAAATGATGTGAAATAATGGTCAAAATGGCACTCACGGGTGCGCTGTAGCACACAACAAACGGTCTAATGGGAGACCGCTCAGGGAGATAGACGGTCCTAGTAGGACCGTGCAACAGTAGGGAGTAGTAAAAAAAAATATTAAAACACAAAACTAAAGTGAACTGAAACAAGGAAGACCAGTGCGTACCCGAGAAAACTGGACGGTCTATCGACCGATCGTGCAAGATGTAGAACGGCCCTAAGAAGATCGTGAAAAATCAGTAAACCCACAAATATATCAACGATAGTGACGTACCTTAGCCAGCAGATGTAAACGGCCTTTTGACAGACCGTGGGAATGACTGCACGGTCGGGTAAGGACCGCTAAACTGGGACTACTGGGACAGCATGGTCTATCGTCCAACCGTGTGGATACTTGAGCGGCCCGGGGAGAACCGCGTACAGCTCGAGGAAAGAAACCCCGGTGGATGAAGTATCAACCTGCAACAACTTAGGAAACACCCTAACCAAGCACAAAAATGAAGATCAGCAAAACAACAGCACGATGGCCACTAGGCGTCCCATCGTGATCACCAAAAAATGGGTTGTTGACAGGATTTCCCACCCTCTTCCTTCTTTCCCTTTGCTTTTCTAATGTATCAAAATGCAAAGACAATCAAAATGAAGGGAAGAAAGGGTGAGAAGGGTGTGTGTGTGATCGTGATCACCACGAAGACACAGGTACCGAAGAGTACTACGTACCTTGGAAAGGGAGAAAGCACTCGCCCAAGATGCAGCGCTGCAGTGGTACACGGTCCTGAAAGGACCGCTCAATGTATGGAACGGCCGCTCGATAGATCGCTCAAAGCGCTGAAGAAGGATGATGGAGACATCATCCACAATTCCCTTTGGCTAGGGTCCTCTTCACACTCCGGCATCATTTGAGTTCGGGCCTCTCTCTATAAAGGCACACTTATCCTTTTGTGCTATTTACTTGAGTCATTTGATGTAATTTTCATTTTATTTGAGTCATGTCCCTAGGTCTTGCATTTATTTTCCTAAGTTTGAGTGTCATTAGATTGTGTAATGTGCTATTGGGCCAAATTCTTCGGGCTTGGCCCATGATCCCCCCCTACCCCTTTGGTTATTTGTTATTGAGTCTTTTTGTAAGGGACTTATTGTAAAATGTGGGCTTCCTATATATAGGGCCCCATTTCATTCATTTGGAACTTAATGAATGAATGAATCAATACAAAAGATTTCCATTTGAGTGTTCAAATTTAGTTCTAGAGGAGTGAATCCTATAGTTGGGTGTGAAGTCCTAGGGGAGTGATTCCCCACCCTACTCTCTCTCTATCCCTCTTTCTCTCTCCTCCCACTAAGGGGTTCGCCCCATTCCTCTCTCCTCCCTCCTCCCAACCACCTCCAACCCCCAACCTCCTCCCACTATGATGGGGACATCGCTTACCCCTTCACATGCCTCCGAGGGTCCTGCTGCTCGCCATTTTGCTCACCATGATTTTTGGAGTCTAGTTATATAATTTCCACAATTTTCTTGAGTCATAATCATGTAATTTTGCCTTTTATTGAGTCTATTACCTAAGTTAGTTAGTCATTTACCTAAGTCCAAGTTTCATTAACTAGCTTAGTAGGTTATTGGGCCTGGCCCATGGGTGCCCCCTTCCCCAACCTTTGGTCTTTTGTCATTAGTCCTTTTCACAGGGACTTTTTGTAAAATGGGGATTTCCTATATATAGGACCCCAACCCCCCTCTTTTGAAGCTAATGAAGTATTGAATATTTGAGCATAAGTGCACCCCTCTCTCTCTCTCTAGCTCTCTCATTCTCTCTCTCTCTCTCTCTAAATTTCGAAATTCACTCTCTCTCCTCCCTATTCACCTCTATTTAAGACCCCTCCCCCTTCCCCATACCTCCCATTTACTCCCCCTCCAACCCCTAGGTGGAACCCCTTTCTCCTAGGCACCTCTCCCTCTTCCCAAGCAACCTTTCCCCTTCCCCATACAACCTTTCATTTTCCCAAGGGAGAATCCCTTCTCCCAAGCACCCCTTCCTCTCCCCAACACAACCCTTCCCCTTCCCAAAGCAACATTAAACCCCATTAACCTCTCATTCAAACCAAAGGAGAGAGATCTCCCTCTCTCTCTCTATCCCAACCCAAATTCGCAGCTCCCCCTTCCTCCACCTGCTAGACCATCTTCCACCCCACATTCTGCCCCTCCCACACCTTAGATCACCCTATACCAGACCCCCACACAGCCCGGGGTCACCCCCCACACACATCCACCCCATCTCCCACCCCATCTACCCCATTTTCTATACACTAGTGAGCAGCTGCAGTTCTGCAGAACCGCCCCCCCTGTTGCAGCATCATCCACGACCTCATCCCGGAGCTCCTGGGGGCGTGGCCTACATCGACGGAAAGATCCGCAAGTCTACTTCGCAAGCGAGGTGGAATCGTCCAGTTCCAAGTTCGTGGCCGTCCGGGAGAGCTGTTCTTCCACAACTGCGCCAGACATCCTCTACAGAGAACCAGAGCCCGGTTGGAAGCAACGTCACGACCAACGGCGGAGGAATCAGACTGAAGTTTCTTCTTCAAGTTTCTTCCTCCATCTGTCCACGACCAGAAGCACAAGGCGGAACTTAATTCGGCATCCGAGAGCCAGAGTTACAAAAGTTCTCCCTCGGTCACGCGGGTCTGCCTCCTGCAGTCTGCAGCGACCAGTGCCTACTCTTCAGGGCACACCAACCGTCCACGGCCTCGGATTGCAGCCCTGTTAACTCCTGCTGAAAGCCACCTCAACCACGGAGACGACGCCACCAGTTTCGTGCCATTTGGAGTTCGGGAGTGCCCGGGACAGCGTCTGCAACCTGCTGCTACAGAACCAGGACCACACGGTGCAGCCTCTGCAGAGAATCAGAACCAGAAAGAGAAACGTGCCACGATCAACCAAGGCCGAACCAGACTCGGATTTCTTCATCAAAGTTCTGCTCCTCTCTGCCCTCTTTCAGGATCAGAAGACGGATCGACGTTTGGACACTGTGGGACAGAGTTACGAATTTTATCCCTCGCACTGTCCAGGTTTGTTTCTTCAGACTGCAACGACCAGAGTTCACTCTTCCCAGGACCCAATTCACCACCGACCTGGGATCGTCGCCCCGCCACTTCCTTCTTAAAGCTACTCCGACCACGAAGACAGCGCCGCTAGTTTCGTGCCATTCGGAGTTCGGGAGAGTTCACCACAGTGTCTGCAACCTACTGCAACAGAACAGGTCCGGCCAGAAACCACATTCGCTGCCTTGGTTCAGTCGCTGGTTTCACCAGTCCCTGGCTCCAGAGGCCGCCCAAAAATTTAGACATCACCAGCATCAAGTCAGGGAACTCCAGGAGTTGGAATCTTCAAAATCGGAGTTTGGACTAGCTTGGAACGGCGGCAACAGCGGCTTCCCGTCCAGAATTCCAGCCAGCTGCACCAACTTCCTTAGTTCTTTTCTACCCGTTTTGGCCCATCCTCCCCTTCCCGCCTGGCCGGCTTACCGCCCCACCCTGCGTGGTGGTAGTGTTTACTGTAATTAATCAATTCCCACCCCCAAGACCACCCTCCTGTGCGAGGTGTAGTGCATGTACTCTTGAACAGGTTGTGAAGCTACATCGGCGCAGTGTGCGGGGACCACACTTCCCCGCTCGCCCTCGTCTCCGCCCGGGATCGGCGTCTTCACGCCGATCAGGTGAGCTCCTGGCCACTCTCCCTTGCTGGTTTTTACTGTTGCTTAGCTTAGTATCGCTCTTAGTTGTCCGTCGGAGGTGAGGCGAGTGTCCGATCCGCAATTCAATCCAATCGAGTGTTCACCGCGGGGCGAGTTGAGAGAGAGCCATTACATCCCACGCCCTCGGCGTGCCGGCTACCCGTGAAATCGGGCATCCCTGGCCCATTGGGATCTATCCCTACCCGGCCGACCTTTGGAATCGCAAGGTCCAAACTCGGACCCTCACCCCCCCATCGCCGGTCCTCCTACGGATCCAAGCGTGCTTCCGCGAGCGAAACCGCATGTGCGACGTTGCCGACTCATAGTGCTGCTTGCTATTCTAGGTCCAAGGGAGTCGTATCTCAACCAAATTGGTATCATTGTCCTCCGCTGCATACTGTGTCACATCAAATTGGTATCAGAGCAAGTTCTAGACTTGTCTCTACTAAGTCTTGTCCTAGGGCGCATAAGCTTTTAGAGTCTTCATTGGGCCACCCCGTGCATCATCATGTATACTCCCCATTGGTCAAGTCCCCCCAACATGGCCTTCCACAAGGATCCGATTGACCCTCTCCTCATGGACATCATCCTAGAAGGGGACCTTAGTTTTGATGGATCTAATCCCAATGCCTACCTAAAATGGGAGACTACCATGGATAAACACTTTGATAGGACTTGGATCTATGGACATGCTAGAGTCCGCAGGGCCACAGGGTGTCTTCGGGGACAAGCCAAGAAGATGTGGGAACACAAAGAGAGGTTCAGAAGAGTTTGGGGGCAAGAGCCCATTCACTCATGGGATGACATGAAAAAGGAACTTAGGAAGACCTACGCTCCCCGACCCGACCACTCCTACCATGAGGACTACAACCCGAAGAACACTCCCACTACCCCGTTTCCGCCCAGTCTATCTAGAACCTCCACTAGGACCAACACTCCACCACCCAAAAGACCCCAAGATTCGCTAGAAGAACTAAGGATTGAGTTTAAGGAGATCTTCACCTCCCTCAGGGATCAAACTCCACCACCCCAAATAAGTCCAACTTACACCACCCCATCGCCAAAAGGCCTTCCCATTTCCTTAGAGAGCAAGACCCCTACACCACAAAGGGATGAGATTGAGGTTGAGGAATATGAGGCCTCCCCCGAATGGGAAGAAGAATATGAATCCCAAAACCAGGGGTTAGGCCAAGAAGTTCCCATCCCAAGAGGAGAAAGCATCATGGCTCACTCCACCCACACCATTCCAACCCATGTGGACCCCATGTCCACTTCCCCTAGGCCCATGATGGCCACCACCCTCCCACCCAAAACTGATCAACCCAGTCCGTCTCAACCCATCCATCTTCCACTACCAACCCCTACCCAACCCCAACCGAGGCCTCCACTTCTCCCCTTACCGATCCCAAACCAAGTTCCCCTTTACCTCCCACCCCGGGGGTACCACACACCTACCCTCACCACCCCACCCTCAAGGGACCATCTCACCTCCTTGATAGAGGAACCCATGATTCCCATACCCGACCCCATAGAGGTGAACACACCAACCCCCGCCATAGAGATCGCCCATGTCCAGGAAGAAGAAGGAACTTCACATGGTGGTCTTCACCTTACACCACCCTCCTCAATAAGGACCGAGCTTATCATAGGAGAACCCCTTTCACATTGGCTAAAGGAGAACCCATTGGGAGATCTCGTGGTCCATGCTTACCCACCCATGGAGCAAAATCTTCCTATAGTACCCGTATCCACCTATCACACCACAATCCAATCATCCTATCAGGTGGAAACATTAGGGGATTTTCTTGAGGGTCTAACTTGGCAAATGAAGCTAACTGGCATGTTGACCACGGTAGCCGACCAACCTAGGAGTCTTAACCTCCTACATCTATGTGTCGGGTCCATCTCTTCCATTTACACTGTGGGTTGCTACACTAGCGACCTTCTTTTATCCCTCCCCATACCCGAAGAGCCCGATGCTATCCGCGAATTGGAGTTACTTTTTTCGGGTAGGATGCCAAGCCCTCCAAACATGACCAACCAACCCTCCTCGAACTTCGGTTCAATTACTACATTTGAGGAGGAGGACTCACCCTCATTTGGAGACCTTGAGGTGAAAGAATACCTCACCCTTGGTAACACATTCCACGACCCCTTTGATCCCACCCCGTGGAAGACAATGAATCCATGGGACCTGGCCGCCCTACCCACCACCCACTCCCTCCTACCCTTACCAACCATGCTTGAACCAACACACCTCGTCCTAGACCCAGTCCACACCAAGGGAACCATAACCATGGGCAGTATACACCTAGGGAACAAGGTAGTGCCCCACCCCATGATGCATACCGACTATGATCCCTTTGACCCTTACAAATGGGAGCTTAAAAGCCACCCCAAACCCACACACATGGTCATCATCTCTAGGAGAAGAAAGCACCCACCTTGGTATGTCACATCATTCGACAAGGGTCACGAGTCCAGCCCTCCCATGCATGTCACGCACAGTTTAGGGTCAATGCATAACTGGCCTACATTTGGTTGTACTGGTCCACCCACATTCTTCATAGCCCTTGCACTTAAATGGAGCACACGTGGATGTCCGGGTCCCCCGGTAACTCTCACAGCCATACACAATAGATCCGCCTATGGTTTCCCAGGCCCCCCTGAGTCCACAAGATGCCTCATCACATCCATGAATGATAGGTCTATGTATGGTTGCCCCGGTCCCCTTTTGCATACCACATACTTCCTACCCACACCGCACCATCACTCAAAGCATACTCATTCAAGCAAGCATCCAAATATGGGTAGTGACGATCATAATGAGCGGGCTATAACTCACGGGTGGCACTTTGAAATCCAAGGAGGAAACCTCGCGATGGTGGCATTGGAACGACTCTATCTTAGGGCCACCTCCAAATCAAGGGCACGAGGACTTGGACCTTTCATGTTCCAAGTGGCTTTGGCAAAACTGGCTTATGGATTAGATTTACTAATGGGCTATGGGATATACCCCAATTATCATGCGGCTGATCCGGCACCCTACATGGGCACCGCGGTGAATCCCAGTGAGTACTTTGAGCCTATAACTTCCTTTAAGAGAGACACCCCGGAGTGCTTCCACCAAACAGCCTTGAGAGCCCGACGTGTACACAGAGGGGCAATACTATGCAAGCAGGGTTCCAACGCCAGCATGAGGGTGTGCCCGGGCCGCCTTGAGAGGATGAAGAGCCGTCCCTTGGTCGCAGGTGCAGGTTGGTTTTGGAGATTGCAGGTCGCCCTGAGCTGCTCCCCCGGTGGGCCCTTACTCGACGGAGTCGAGTTCTCCGCACCCCGGGAATATGATGGGGACATCGCTTACCCCTTCACATGCCTCCGAGGGTCCTGCTGCTCGCCATTTTGCTCGCCATGATTTTTGGAGTCTAGTTATATAATTTCCACAATTTTCTTGAGTCATAATCATGTAATTTTGCCTTTTATTGAGTCTATTACCTAAGTTAGTTAGTCATTTACCTAAGTCCAAGTTTCATTAACTAGCTTAGTAGGTTATTGGGCCTGGCCCATGGGTGCCCCCTTCCCCAACCTTTGGTCTTTTGTCATTAGTCCTTTTCACAGGGACTTTTTGTAAAATGGGGATTTCCTATATATAGGACCCCAACCCCCCTCTTTTGAAGCTAATGAAGTATTGAATATTTGAGCATAAGTGCACCCCTCTCTCTCTCTCTAGCTCTCTCATTCTCTCTCTCTCTCTCTAAATTTCGAAATTCACTCTCTCTCCTCCCTATTCACCTCTATTTAAGACCCCTCCCCCTTCCCCATACCTCCCATTTACTCCCCCTCCAACCCCTAGGTGGAACCCCTTTCTCCTAGGCACCTCTCCCTCTTCCCAAGCAACCTTTCCCCTTCCCCATACAACCTTTCATTTTCCCAAGGGAGAATCCCTTCTCCCAAGCACCCCTTCCTCTCCCCAACACAACCCTTCCCCTTCCCAAAGCAACATTAAACCCCATTAACCTCTCATTCAAACCAAAGGAGAGAGATCTCCCTCTCTCTCTCTATCCCAACCCAAATTCGCAGCTCCCCCTTCCTCCACCTGCTAGACCATCTTCCACCCCACATTCTGCCCCTCCCACACCTTAGATCACCCTATACCAGACCCCCACACAGCCCGGGGTCACCCCCCACACACATCCACCCCATCTCCCACCCCATCTACCCCATTTTCTATACACTAGTGAGCAGCTGCAGTTCTGCAGAACCGCCCCCCCTGTTGCAGCATCATCCATGACCTCATCCCGGAGCTCCTGGGGGCGTGGCCTACATCGACGGAAAGATCCGCAAGTCTAATTCGCAAGCGAGGTAGAATCGTCCAGTTCCAAATTCGTGGCCGTCCGGGAGAGCTGTTCTTCCACAACTGCGCCAGACATCCTCTACAGAGAACCAGAGCCCGGTTGGAAGCAATGTCACGACCAACGACGGAGGAATCAGACTGAAGTTTCTTCTTCAAGTTTCTTCCTCCATCTGTCCACGACCAGAAGCACAAGGAGGAACTTAATTCGGCATCCGAGAGCCAGAGTTACAAAAGTTCTCCCTCGGTCACGCGGGTCTGCCTCCTGCAGTCTGCAGCGACCAGTGCCTACTCTTCAGGGCACACCAACCGTCCACGGCCTCGGATTGCAGCCCTGTTAACTCCTGCTGAAAGCCACCTCAACCACGGAGACGACGCCACTAGTTTCGTGCCATTTGGAGTTCGGGAGTGCCCGGGACAGCGTCTGCAACCTGCTGCTACAGAACCAGGACCACGCGGTGCAGCCTCTGCAGAGAATCAGAACCAGAAAGAGCAACGTGCCACCATCAACCAAGGCCGAACCAGACTTGGGTTTCTTCATCAAAGTTCTGCTCCTCTCTGCCCTCTTTCAGGATCAGAAGACGGATCGACGTTTGGACACTGTGGGACAGAGTTACGAATTTTATCCCTCGCACTGTCCAGGTTTGTTTCTTCAGACTGCAACGACCAGAGTTCACTCTTCCCAGGACCCAATTCACCACCGACCTGGGATCGTTGCCCCGCCACTTCCTGCTGAAAGCTACTCCAACCACGAAGACAGCGCCGCTAGTTTCGTGCCATTCGGAGTTCGGGAGAGTTCACCACAGTGTCTGCAACCTACTGCTACAGAACAGGTCCGGCCAGAAACCACATTCACTGCCTTGGTTCAGTCACTGGTGTCACCAGTCCCTGGGTCCAGAGGCCGCCCAAAAATTCAGACATCACCAGCATCAAGTCAGGGAACTCCAGGAGTTGGAATCTTCGAAATCGGAGTTCGGACTAGCTCGGAACGGCGGCAACAGCGGCTTCCCGTCCAGAATTCCAGCCAGCTGCACCAACTTCCTTAGTTCTTTTCTACCCGTTTTGGCCCATCCTCCCCTTCCCGCCTGGCCGGCTTACCGCCCCACCCTGCGTGGTGGTAGTGTTTACTGTAATTAATCAATTCCCACCCCCGAGACCACCCTCCTGTGCGAGGTGTAGTGCATGTACTCTTGAACAGGTTGTGAAGCTACATCGGCGCAGTGTGCGGGGACCACACTTCCCCGCTCGCCCTCGTCTCCGCCCGGGATCGGCGTCTTCACGCCGATCAGGTGAGCTCCTGGCCACTCTCCCTTGCTGGTTTTTACTGTTGCTTAGCTTAGTATCGCTCTTAGTTGTTCTTCGGAGGTGAGGCGAGTGTCCGATCCGCAATTCAATCCAATCGAGTGTTCACCGCGGGGCGAGTTGAGAGAGAGCCATTACATCCCACGCCCTCGGCGTGCCGACTACCCGTGAAATCGGGCATCCCTGGCCCATTGGGATCTATCCCTACCCGGCCGACCTTTGGAATCGCAAGGTCGAAACTCGGACCCTCACCCCCCCATCGCCGGTCCTCCTACGGATCCAAGCGTGCTTCCGCGAGCGAAACCGCATGTGCGACGTTGCCGACTCATAGTGCTGCTTGCTATTCTAGGTCCAAGGGAGTCGTATCTCAACCAAATTGGTATCATTGTCCTCCGCTGCATACTGTGTCACATCAGGGTTCCCCCCATTCCTCTCTCCTCCCTCCTCCCAACCACCTCCAACCCCCAACCACCTCCATTAAGGCCACTCCACTTCCCATAGCCCCATTACTCCACCCCCCTTGTCCCAAGGTGGAATCTTTACCCTTCCAACACAATCTCCCCCCCTTCCAACACAATCCCCCACTTCCCCACACAATCACCCAACTTCCAAAGCCATTTCAAATTTGAAATCCCTTCCCTCCAAGCCTTGGCCGCCCCAATCTCTATACCCTTTAGCCTTGGTCGCCCCCACCTCCCTCCTCTCTTCTCCTCCTAGCAATCCCCATTCCCCCTTACCTCCAGCTGAAACCTGCGACCTCGCCCTCTTCCTCCGTCTCCCCACCACCATTATACCCCATCCACACCTCCCACAACCCCCCCTCTCACCCTTCATCCACCTCCCCTTCACCCTATACCCCATTCTCCTTCTTCTATCAAGGCATTGGAAGCTGACCCTTGGTTGCTGCTTGCAGTCCAGAAGTTGCAGATGAACCATCAGGTTGCAACGGCCACCACGACCTCCTCCCGATGAGTTTGAAGATCCAAGAGCCATCGTCGAAAGCGTCCACCAGTCGCCTTCGCAACCAAGGTTGTTTCATCTTCTTCCGATCTCTGAGTCGTCCAGGAGGTCCATTCTCCCTCAGCTGTGCAGTTCTGCCCCGGCTGAGGACCTGACCTGGGTTAGAAGCTCTGCCACGACAAACCTCGGAGGAATCAGCCCTCAAGCTCTTCTACAAAGTTCTTCTTCGTCCTGTCTACATTCAGAATCAAGAGGCGGAACTCCGTTCGGCATCCTGTGTCAGGAGTTGCAAATTTTCTCCCTCAGCTCCATCACTCTGCCGGCTACAAGTCTGCATCGACCTGCCACCACTGTTCTGCATCCCCTAGTCTTCTCCGACCTCAGTTGGCTTCGCCGTCAGTTTTTCTGCGAAGAGGACTCGTTCACGATTCCAACAACTCTAACGGCGCTTGATTCCGAGGTCGGGAGCGGCCGGGACACACTCTGCATCCTGCTGTTAGAAATCTGCAGCTGACGGTCCGAGAATCTGAAGCCTTGTTCAAAACACCGTCCCGGTCAGCAGCGTGCCAGAAGAAATTAAAGAAATTCTGAGGCATTCCCCTTCCTGTTACAAAGATTTCTCCGCCGGTCTTGCCATCAGCAAAATTCCTGAGCGGGTTTTACAGCATCCACAGCGACTACCTGTCCCTGTTCGCAGACAGAAGGCAGATTCGGTGCCGTCTCTTAATCAACCCTTTTCTCTCTAATTTCCCCGCCCCGCTTGGCCGGCTGAAGGCCCCTCCCTGTGTGGAGGTAGTATTGTTTGTAATTCCATTAACCCCCACCCTAAGATCTCCCTCCTGCGAGAGGTGTAGTGGTGTAATTTGTTTGGGCAGGTCAAGCGACACCGTCGCGGCGTGTGGGGATCCACTCGCCTCCCCGCTCGCCCTCGTCTCCAACCGGGACCAGTTTCTTCAAACCGGTCGAGTAAGTGCTCAAACCTTCACTCCACTTAGTGCTTGTCTTTCAATATTAGTTCTTACTTCTGCTGGTTATGCGAATGAGAGCCCGATCCTCAAGCCCCATAAACTTGAGTGATCATCGTGGGAAAATTGCAACCGGTGCCTTTGGCACTTTGTTGGCCCCCTTGATTTGGGCATCCCCACCCATTTGGAATCAAGTCTTGGCCTTTGCTGGCCCTCTACCAGCAAGGGCCCAACCCCCACATCCTCACCTTGGCATTGCCAAGTCACCCCGGGCTTGGGTGAGTGACGATAGAGCGGTGGCCCAACTTGGCCGGTTTTGAATGTGATTATGCTTGCTTGCTAAAGTCCAAGGGTGTGTCACATCAATTGGTATCAGAGCAAGTCATTGACTTGTCTCTATCAAGTCTAAGTCCTAGGACCTTCGCATTGTGTGTCCAACCTCATTTGCCCCTTGTCTTGCATGTCCACCCGTAGTGGTGCTAGTTACCGACCCGATCCGTCATCTTCAATTCCACCCATGGATCCCAATCCTCAACTCAATCAAGATGCTCTTAGGGAGGAACCCCAAGGCCAAATGAATAGGGTAGATGCTGTCCTTGCTAACATTCTTGCCCAACTAGAGTCCCTAACCACTCGAATTGCCCGTCTAGAAGAACATGATAACCACCCAAGGAACCATGAACCTAGGGTCCACCGTCCACATGTTGACCCTCATAGGGAAGACCCTCATCTAAGGGATAATGAACCAAAAATCCATCCACCACATGGTGAGTTGCATAGGAATGAGTTCCACCCAAGGAACAATGACCCAAGAGTCCCCCCTCCATATGTTGAGCCTCATAGGGACGAATTCCATCCAAGGTACAATGGATGAAGATCCCATCATCCACGTGCTGATATTTATAGGGAGGACCTGGACCTTGATCCCTACCATGACTATGAGAGGCCTCGCCACCATCACATTCATGAAAGGCGTCCACGGGATGACCCGGATGACCCTCTCTTAAGGATGATTAAAGTAGAGGCCCCAAACTTTTATGGTTCCCATGAACCAAGTGTCTACTTAGAATGGGAGACTGTCATGGACCAATACTTTGAATGGTACCCAATGCCCGACCAAAGGAGGGTAAGATTGGCCAAGATGCATCTCACTAAATTAGCCAAAACTTATTGGCTAAACCAAGAGGGTTTAAGAAGGATTAGGCGGGTAGAGCCTATTGATACTTGGGAGGGTATGAAGAACCAACTTAGGAACAAATACCTTCCCCAATCCTACCATCACATGCTCTTAGATGAATGGCAAAGCCTCACCCAACAGGGGAAGACCGTAGTAGAATATATTGAAAAGTTTGACTCCTACCTTTTGAAGTGTGGAGTTCATGAGGACCCAGAAGTTACCTTGTCCCGCTTTAGGAATGGACTTCAAAGTCACATCAAAAGAGAGCTTTTCATGAGAGATGTTGATAACCTTGAGATAGCTTATCAAATAGCTAGGGATGTAGAAAGATTCTCTAGGATCCCTCGATTTGCTACTCCCCGACCGGTCGATCCCAAAAACATGGGATCACGGCCCATTCCGGCCACTCCCATGAAAGTCCATAATCCAAGTGGGAGCACCCCATTAAGGCCTTACAACCCCCCTCCCACCATCACTCCAAACAAACCCACCCCTAGTCACCCCCTCCCACGGAGGGAAGACATTCCCAAAGGCCCAAATGTAGGAACTACTTCGGGTAGCGGGTGTCAACAATGCTTTAGGTGTCAAGGGTTTGGCCACTTTGCGGGGCAATGTCCATCCAAGGGATTGTCTAGCTTGCTTATTGAGGAAGAAGCTCCACCCCAAAATAACTTGAAGATGTCATTGAGGACCATGAAGCCTCACTAGATTGGGAAGAGGAGTATGAAACCCAATACCTAGAGTCGGGTCTAGAGCACACCACTCCATCTTCCAACTCTCATCTAGGAGTGATTAGATGCACCCTCACCAAACCCCAAGAAGAGGATTGGCGTCGAACTTCAATATTTCACACCTTTGTCAAAATAGGGAACCATGTAAGGAAAGTGATCTTGGATAGTGGGAGTTGTGTCAATGCCGTGTCACCCGATACCGTCAAGCTTCTTGGGCTAACTATCACCCCTCACCCAAGCCCATACCGGGTTTCATGGATCAACAACAACTCCATCCCGGTCAACACTCAATGTCTTGTGCCTCTCACCTTCTCTTCATACCATGATCAAATATGGTGTGACATCATACCCATGGAAGTAGGTAGCATCCTACTAGGAAGACCTTGACTTTATGATGTAGATGCCACCATCTTGGGTAGGAGCAACAAATGCACCTTTGAACATGAGGGTAAGACTATCCGTCTTAACCCCTCCCCACCTCGTCCCATGACCAAGAGGGACACTCCTCCTCAAGGACAACACCCCACCACCATACAAGTCTTGGGGAACGCCACCCCTCCATCTCCATCCCCTACCCAAACTCCCAAACAAAGTGGGACCTCGGGGTTGACCAAGGGTCTTCATCTCATCACTAGGAAGGAACTTGAAGAGGAGATAGTTCAAGGAGTACCATTATGTGCGGTGGTCATTTGCCTAGGAGAACCCACTTCCACCAATCCACATCCCATAGAAATCTAACAACTCCTAGAAGAATTCCATGATGTGTTCCCAACGGAGCTCCCGGACCAACTCCCTCCCATGCGGGATGTGCAACATGCAATTGATCTAGTCCCGGGAGCCACTCTCCCAAACCTTCCTCATTATCGTCTCAATCCTACGGAACATGCCGAACTTAGGAGGCAAATAGAGGAACTCATTAGGAAGGGCTTCATTGGCATTAGCAAAAGCCCATGTGCCGTCCTGGCCCTTCTAACTCCCAAGAAGGATGGGTCATGGCGAATGTGTGTGGATAGTCGAGCCATTAACAAAATCACCGTCAAGTATAGGTTTCCCATCCCTAGGCTTGATGACATGCTTGATATGTTAGCCGGAGCCACCATCTTCTCCAAAATTGACCTTAAGAGTGGCTATCACCAAGTTAGGATAAGGCCCGGGGATGAGTGGAAAACGACTTTTAAAACCAAAGATGGCCTTTTTGAATGGTTAGTCATGCCTTTTGGGCTTTCAAATGCCCCAAGTACTTTCATGCGTCTTATGACGGAGGTCCTTAGGCCCTTCATTGGGATCTTTCTAGTGGTCTATTTTGATGATATACTCATCTATAGTCAATCCCAAGAAGCCCACCTTGATCACCTTAGTAAAGTTTGTACCATCCTTCGTCAAGAGAGCCTATTTGCCAACTTAGGAAAGTGCCACTTCATGACCACATCCCTCACCTTCCTAGGATTTGTGTTGTCAACCAAAGGCGTCTCCATGGACCCCGAGAAGGTCCAAGCTATCATTGATTGGCCGGAACCCCACACCCTTCACGAGGTCCGAAGTTTCCATGGATTGGCTACATTCTATAGGAGGTTTATTCGAGGGTTTAGCACTATCACTGGCCCAATCACCGATTGTCTCAAGAAGGGGACTTTTGTATGGACCAAATCGGCCTCTAAAGTCTTCCAAGAACTTAAGGAGAAGTTGACCCAAGCTCCGGTGTCACGCCCCGAGCGCGGAAGATACCCGGAGACGCGTGACGTGTCTATATCAATCATGTCAATCAGAGTGGTCGTGTATTCGACACAAAGACAGAGATGCGCAAAATAGCAAGATAACCCAATCCTTTATTTCATAATGGATAGACTATTATAAATCCAATACTCTGTTTAATAAAAAGGAAAAGAAATACATATTTGACTCAAGAAACTATAGAAAAGACTAGATGACACTTGAGCAGCTCTATCACTTTCACTCTTGAATATTCCCATCCGATTGACTTTCATCGTCGTCGGACTTACCTGAAAAGTAAAAAGGGACAAACGAAATGAGCTAACGCTCAGTAGGAAATTATATCTCAAGTACTAGCAAGGGTTTAAGTAATTATATCTTTCATGAATGCAATAAAGCTATGCATGCTCGCATAAAACGACAAGATAGGGAGAATGTAATATCAAGGAAATAAGATGAACTTATCATGAACTTTTAATAAGATAACAAGACATTTGAGACATTCAATCAAGTACGTTTAACAAGTCATGTCAAGAACTTTGGCTATCATATATCAAGCAAGCAAGTAGTTACCCTTTTTCGGGCCACGCATTTCATGTCAAGTCAAGTACGATTCAAGTACAAGATTTATGTGGAATGTACAATCAAGCAAGTCAAGTACTCGGTATAATGCCAGATACCTTATCATTTTAACTCCCATGGGCACAGGTACTTTCGGGTGCTCCTCCCAGGACCAGATCGGGCCCTATATGCGCAGGCATTTATCATGTATTTTTGACATCCACTCTTGTTTATATAGCCAATATAGAATTTCAATAATCAAGCTTGTAGACATGTATGACAACTTTGATAGAATAGAGTCCAAAAATATGACAAAGGACATAGAATGGCGATAATAACAGTATAATCACGATATCGATAAAACTAGGTAGAATAGGGTTCCCTTAACTTAGGTATCATGACAAATCAAGATGGACATTCTTTATATAGAATTGAGGTCCACATGAACAGTATATCAAAGGTAAGATGTCACGCCCCGAGCACGGAAGATACCCGGAGATGCGCGACGTGTCTATATCAATCATGTCAATCAGAGTGGTCGTGTATTCGACACAAAGACAGAGATGCGTAAAATAGCAAGATAACCCAATCCTTTATTTCATAATGGATAGACTATTACAAATCCAATACTCTGTTTAATAAAAAGGAAAAGAATACATAGTTGACTCAAGAAACTATAGAAAAGACTAGATGACACTTGGAGAATCTCTATCTCTTCACTCTTGACAATTCCCATCCGATTGACTTCCATCGTCGTCGGACTTACCTGAAAAGTACAAAGGGACAAACGGAATGAGCGAACGCTCAGTAGGAAATTATATCTCAAGTACTAGAGAGTGGTTTAAGTAATTACATCTTTCATGAATGCAAGAAAGTTATGCATGCTCGCATAAAACGACAAGACAGAGAGAATGTAATATCAAGGAAATAAGATGAACTTAATCATGAACTTTCAACAAGATAACAAGTGGTTCAAGATATTCAAGCAAGTACAATTAACAAGTCATGTCAAGAACTTTGGCTATCATGTATCAAGTAAGCAAGTAAATTACCCTTTTTCGGGCCACGCATTTCATTTCATGTCAAGTACGAGTCAAGTACAAGATGTGTGTGGAATGTCCAATCAAGCAAGTCAAGTACTCGGTATAATGCCAGATACCTTATCATTTTAACTCCCATGGGCACAAGTACTTTCGGGTGCTCCTCCCAGGACCAGATCGGGCCCTATATGCGCAGGCATTTATCATGTATATTTTTGACATCCACTCTTGTTTATATAGCCAATATAGAATTTCAATAATCAAGCATGTAGACATGTATGACAACTTTGACCGAATAGAGTCCAAAAATATGACAAAGGACATAAATTGGCGATAATAACGGTATAATCACGATATCGATGAAACTAGGTAGAATATGGTTCCCTTAACTTAGGTACCATGACAAATCAATATGGACATTCTTTATATAGAATTGAGGTCCACATGAACATTAGATCAAGCAAGATACCCTCATTCTTATCATAGAATTGGGGTTTACAAGAATGACACGATATGGCATGATATCATCATCCCATCAAGAATTTCTTATGGTATACTCTTTGTATAATCATAAGGGCCGGTCTACCATGTTTCTTTAGATTGACATGGCAAGGATCGTGTAATGGGTTTTTAGGGTACAACCAGCTCAGTCGGCCTTGAGGGAATCCAAGGCTACGAGGAGTCTTACGGAGGTCTCTATGACTAACTCGCTAGTCCAAAGGAACGGAATGTCCAATGGAGAGCTTGTATGTCAATGAGAGTTGAGTGTGATCGGTAAATCAACATGAAAACATGGGACTATACTCACGGAGTGGAGAATAGTGCCGATATATATATATTATAGCATATGAAACGATCGGTTAACAAAAACGGATGAAAATCAGTTTACAGTAAAATAACGACTTAGGTCAAGTCGTTTCTCAAGTAATTAACGCCTAACAGAAGAGCGTTTACACATGTTTCCATTTTTTTTCAGAATTTCTATATTTCAATAATTTATCTAAAACGCGCCCTGGACATGGGCGTTTCTTTGTAATGAGACGACTACAGTAGAAGGCGTCTTTTTATTTACAATATTTTTCAGAACATATTTATTTTCAAAAATTATCAAAAACGCGCCCTTGGCAGGGGCGTTAATCATTATATTCTTATTTTCACAGAATATGTATTCCAGGATTTTAACAGATACGCGCCCTAGTAAGGGGCGTTTCTTTTTAATTCACGCCCTATGATGGGGCGTTAACACATGGAAAACGACCTAGTCTAGGTCGTGAATTCAAGAGATATCAGGAAAGCAAGCTTTGCACGATAATCAAGGATAACAATCATATAGTCATGACAGTAAATTGGCAGGAATTCAGATGCAGTATTTTAGATTTGATGTTTCATGTTTATTGACTTTTAACCGTTAACAATTATTGATTTCATGTAATTGCATGGATAATCAGTTCTTAAGATAGGTGATAATCATTTACATGAAATTAACGCCTGTGTACAGGGCGTCAAATATGAAATTGACGACCTGGGCAGGGTCGTGTCTTGTAAATTAGCGCCCTGGACAGGGGCGTCTCTTTCAAAATTTTACAGAAACGTATTAAAACTATAATAAACCATATGCATGTCATGCTTATATATATGTATATCTTGCATTAATTTTGTTTGGGCTACCATAACTTGAGAAAACCTACCTTTAATGGTTGATTTGGTTTAATCGAAGGGACGAAGAATCCCGCTGGTAGCAGTAAGAAGAGAAGGTGATTGTGTTTGATGAGGATGATGAAGATATTGATCTTCTGTCTTCAGGAACTTCACCCAACAATCGATCTGTAAGAAAAAGAAAGGAAGATGAGGAAGATGGGGACATAACCGTAGTTAGGAAAAGTTTTAGAAGAACCTTACCTATGTTCTTCACAGTGTGTGCTCTCTCTTCAACTTGTAAGAAGAGAAGGAGATGAAGAACGTTAGTTCTTCATACACTCGAAACAGAAAGAAAGGAATAAGAAGAACAGTTCTGTTCTTCACTTACCGTCGCAGAGGCTTGAATCAAATAGGTTTAGGGTTTGTTCGATCAAGACTATTTATAGGATTTTGGACGTCCTGTTAGGGTTAGTGTTCTAGTGGAAGTAATACTTCTATGATAGAGTCATTACCACGTTTGAACTCTTTCTAATGCTTATCACTTACCCTGGATAAGTTCTGGGTTCGAACGGTTTACGAACTGAATTAACGCCTTTGGTCAGGGCGTCGATTCTTAATTGACGCCCTAGTTCAGGTCGTTTCTTAAGAAACGTCTTGGATAAGGGCGTTACTTGTTTTTGAAACACGCCCCATAAATGGGCGTTTCTTTTACTTGCCTATTTGGTCGTGAGAGTTGACGACCGCACGTGTGGGCGTCCTTTCTTTAGTCACGCCTTTGATAGAGGCGTTTCTTTTTGAATTAACGCCCTAATAAGAGGCGTTATTTTAATTTTGTTTTACTTCATCTAATTAACCCTATTCTTATTATCTGTATTACTACTGTAATATATATATGTTTTAATTTATTTCAAATATTCATTTATCAGGGTTATTACACCCTCCCCCACTTAAAAAGAATTTGGTCCCCAAGTTCAATATATATATAATTATACATGAGGAGAGCGTAGAACATATACCTCTTAGAATAACTCGGGGAATCGTTTCTTCATAGATTCTTCGGTCTCCCATGTCGCTTCGCGTTCGGGATTCTTATTCCATTGCACCTTGAGCATGGGAATGACCTTATTCCTTAGAGCTCGTATTTCTCGATCCAAGATCTTCATAGGCTTCTATTCATATGTGAGATCTTTCTGGATCACCAGATCTCCATGTTCAATAATATGAGAGGGGTCGTGCACATACTTTTTCAACATGGATATGTGAAATACATTATGTACCTCGGACAATTGAGGAGGTAATGCGATGCGATAAGCAACCTCGCCAACTCTTTCAAGTATCTCAAATGGTCCGATGAATCTTGGCGTAAGCTTACCCTTAACACCAAATCTTCGTATGCCACGTCCAGGCGATATCCTGAGAAATACATGATCTCCGATTTGGAATTCAAGATCTCTTCTTCTTGTATCTGCATAAGTCTTTTGTCTGGTCTGAGCAACTTGTAATCTTTCTCTAATTACTTGTATCTTCTCAGTTGTATCCCTTACCATGTCTAGACCTAGCAGTTGTTTCTCTCCAACCTCGTTCCAGCATATGGGTGATCGGCAACTCCTTCCGTATAAGGCTTCGAAAGGTGCCATTTGGATACTAGCTTGGTAGCTGTTGTTATATGCAAATTCAACTAAAGGCAGGTGGTTATGCCAGCTTCCTCCAAAGTCAATGATGCATGCTCTAAGCATATCCTCAACAACTTGGTTAGTTCTCTCGGTCTGACCATCCGTTTGTGGGTGAAAAGCAGTACTAAAGTTAAGCCTTGTTCCCAACGCATGTTGTAATCCCTTCCAAAAATGAGAAGTAAAGCGGGGATCTCTGTCAGACACGATCGAGACAGGAATTCCATGTATCCTGACTATTTCCTTGATGTATAGTGCAGCTAGCACATCAATTGACCATCGGCTTTTTATTGGCAAGAAATGCGCCGATTTAGTTAATCGGTCAATGATAACCCAGATTCCATCATGTCCTCCTTTTGATTTAAATAAACCCATGATGAAGTCCATACCAATATCCTCCCACTTCCACTTAGGAATATCCAGAGGATGCAATTTTCCAGCAGGCTTTTGGTGTTCCACCTTGACCTGTTGGCATGTGAGACAGCGTGATACATAGTCCGCTATTTCTCTTTTCATGTTGGGCCACCAAAAGTTCTTCTTTACATCTTGGTACATTTTAGTTGATCCAGGATGAATAGTTTACCTTGATCTGTGAGCTTCATCTAAGATCTTCTTCTTTAATTCCGGACAGTCGGGTATACAAGTTCTACCTTTGAATAATAATCTTTCGTCAGAAGTTAGTTGGAAATCAGATTGTCCTTCTAATCTTCCTTTGATTTCCACTAACATAGGATCATCATCCTGAAGTGTTTGTATTTCAGATAATAAGTCGGACTGTATGCTTACATGAGATAATGTGACAAATTTGGATTCCGTGTCCAAGCTGATATTGAGCTCGGAGAATTGTTCAAGTAACCTCCATTCTTGTATCATACAATTGGCTATCATTACTCTCGGCTTTCGACTAAGGGCATCAGCCACATAATTACCCTTTCCGGGATGGTATTGTATACTGAAGTCGAAGTCCTTGAGATATTCTAGCCAGCCTCTTTGTCTCATGTTTAGCTCCTTTTGTGAGAATAGATATTTGAGACTTTTGTGATCGGAGTAGACAGTGAACTGTACCCCATAGAGATAGTGTCTCCATATCTTTAGGGCAAATACTACCGCGGCCAGTTCTAAGTCATGGACGGGGTAATTCTCCTCGTGCTTCTTCAGTTGACGTGAAGAGTATGCTATGACCTTTCCTTGTTGCATTAGGACACATCCGAGGCCAATGCCAGAAGCATCAGTGTAGACCTCGAATTTCTCTCCTTCAATTGGTAGGGCTAAGACCGGAGCTGTAGTGAGATGATCCTTGAGAGTTTGGAAACTGCTTTCACATTACTCACTCCATTCATATCGGATCTCCTTACGAGTTAATCTTGTAAGTGGTACGGCGATCTTAGAGAAATCTTTAATGAATCGTCGATAATGGCCTGCAAGACCTAAGAAACTTCTGATCTCGCTTGCATTAGTGGGTCTTTCCCAGTTTCTTACAGCTTCAACTTTTGACGGATCTACAGATAATCCGTCCTTTGATATGACATGCCCGAGAAAAGCCACTTCTTCAAGCCAGAACTCGCATTTGCTGAGTTTAGCATATAATTGATTTGTCCTCAAGACTTGCAATGCAATCCTCAAATGTTCTTCATGTTCTTCCTTAGTCTTGGAATATATCAATATATCATCAATGAAGACTACTACGAATTGATCCAAGTAAGGCCTGAATATGCTATTCATTAACTGCATAAAGGCAGCAGGGGCATTTGTTAGTCCAAAAGGCATAACAACAAATTCGTAATGGCCATACCTGCTTCTGAATGCAGTCTTGTGAATGTCATCGTTCTTGATTCTTAATTGATGATATCCCGACCTGAGATCAATCTTGGAAAAATATTTGGATCCTGAAATCTGATCAAATAATTCATCGATTCTCGGCAGTGGATACTTGTTCTTGATAGTAAGATGATTCAATTGTCGATAGTCGATACACAATCTCATGGATCCATCCTTCTTCTTTACAAATAAGACTGGTGCTCCCCATGGGGAAGTACTTGGTCTAATAAACCCTTTTCGGATTAGTTCCATCAACTGCTCCTTCAACTCCTTGAGTTCAGCAGGGGACATTCTATATGGTGCCTTTGAAACGGGACCAGCACCAGGGACTAAGTCAATGGTGAAAGCCACATCTCTTTGAGGGGGTAATCCCGGCAATTCTTCCGGAAATACGTCTGGAAATTCTTGCACTACCTGAATGTCTTCTATCTTGGTTTCCTTAGCTTCTTTAACAGTGACAAAAGCAAGGAAGGATACACATCCTTTCCTGACGAGCTTGCTTGCTCGAAGAGCCGAAATAAGAGGGGATTTGCTTCGACTCTTAGGACTAGTATAAGTCAGTTCTGGAAATTCTTTGAAAATAATCTTGCTATTACGGCAATCAACCGTTGCCTGGTACTTAGATAACCAATCTGCTCCTAGTATAACATCATACTCTTTTAAATCTAAGCAGATAAGATCAATAGGAAAATTCTTTCCTCGAACCAACACTTCACAGTTTTGGTAATGATGCGTGATATCCGTCTCGTTTCCGAGAGGAGTAGACAACACTATTTTCATCCATTCCGGTTCTAGAGGTAACGGGTCAGCAAACTTTTTAGAAACAATAGAATGCGATGCACCCGTATCAAATAAGACATGTGCATATTTGGAACAAATTTTCAATGTACCTTCCACTAATCCGCCTTCTTCTTCAGGTTCGGTCTCCTGTATTGCATGAAGACGAGCATTCTTTGTCACCGGGCGTTTACCATCGCCGGCTTGGTCATTCATTAATGGACACTCGGGAATCCGATGCTCACGGCTTCCACAACGGAGACAAGCTCCTAATTTCCTCCAGCATTCTTCTGTCTTGTGACCAGCCTTGTCACAATGCTTGCAGACTGTATTCGAAGGGGTAGTGGTGATCGAGAAAGGCTTGGTCTTCTTGAATTTCTGATCTTGAGATGAAGAACCTCCATTATTGGGCCTCTTCTTAAAATTGGGTTTGAAAGAACCCGAACCCGTGACTTGTTCCTTCTTGTCTTTTCCACGGATCCTATCAGATAGTTCCGTGGCATCTTCAAGTAGTTGGGCTCGGCGCACTATTTCAGAATAAACTTGGATGTCCATAGGCGCCAGTTGAGTAATATAGTGGGGCCTAAGCCCATTAAGAAATCTACGGACTTTCATCTTCTCCGTGCTAATAAGATGCTTAGCATATCTAGACAACCTGGAGAACTGAGCTTCATAATCTGCTAATGATAAGGATCGTTGCTTTAATGCCGCGAATTCGGCAGCCTTCTTTTCTTGGACTCGGTCCGAGAAATATTTAGCATTGAAGTATTCCACGAATTCTTCCCATGTTACTTGAGTAGGATCTATGGTTGCTTCAATAGACTCCCACCAGCATCTAGCATCTTTCTCTAACTGGAATGTAGCTAATAGAACTTTGTCCTGGTCCGTGCATTGCATGACACGGAATATGCGTTCGGTTTCCCGAACCCAATGCTCGGCATCGTCCGGATCGGTCGATCCCATAAACTTCGGGGGATTCATGTTCTTAAAGGCTTGGTGTAAGCTTCCAGCTCGTGGAGCACCACCTTGTGCTACCTGTTGTAGCACTTGAGTCATTCCTTGAAGGGTACGCTGCATGTTGCGCCATTGAGCACGTTCGGCAGCCATTATCCTACAATTATAATAGCTACGTTAGTATCATATCTCCATGATCTTATAAAGGACTTATTGATCCTTAACCCTTGGTTTTACCCAATCTCACTTGGTTAAACGTTCAACTTATCCTTGGACTTGGGTTTTTCCTAAGAATTGAATACCTTAGGCTCTGATACCACAAAGACTGTCACGCCCCGAGCGCGGAAGATACCCGGAGATGCGCGACGTGTCTATATCAATCATGTCAATCAGAGTGGTCGTGTATTCGACACAAAGACAGAGATGCGCAAAATAGCAAGATAACCCAATCCTTTATTTCATAATGGATAGACTATTACAAATCCAATACTCTGTTTAATAAAAAGGAAAAGAATACATAGTTGACTCAAGAAACTATAGAAAAGACTATATGACACTTGGAGAATCTCTATCTCTTCACTCTTGACAATTCCCATCCGATTGACTTCCATCGTCGTCAGACTTACCTGAAAAGTACAAAGGGACAAACGGAATGAGCGAACGCTCAGTAGGAAATTATATCTCAAGTACTAGCGAGTGGTTTAAGTAATTACATCTTTCATGAATGCAAGAAAGTTATGCATGCTCGCATAAAACGACAAGACAGAGAGAATGTAATATCAAGGAAATAAGATGAACTTAATCATGGACTTTCAACAAGATAACAAGTGGTTCAAGATATTCAAGCAAGTACAATTAACAAGTCATGTCAAGAACTTTGGCTATCATGTATCAAGTAAGCAAGTAAATTACCCTTTTTCGGGCCACGCATTTCATTTCATGTCAAGTACGAGTCAAGTACAAGATGTGTGTGGAATGTCCAATCAAGCAAGTCAAGTACTCGGTATAATGCCAGATACCTTATCATTTTAACTCCCATGGGCACAAGTACTTTCGGGTGCTCCTCCCAGGACCAGATCGGGCCCTATATGCGCATGCATTTATCATGTATATTTTTGACATCCACTCTTGTTTATATAGCCAATATAAAATTTCAATAATCAAGCATGTAGACATGTGTGACAACTTTGACCGAATAGAGTCCAAAAATATGACAAAGGACATAAATTGGCGATAATAACGGTATAATCACGATATCGATGAAACTAGGTAGAATATGGTTCCCTTAACTTAGGTACCATGACAAATCAATATGGACATTCTTTATATAGAATTGAGGTCCACATGAACATTAGATCAAGCAAGATACCCTCATTCTTATCATAGAATTGGGGTTTACAAGAATGACACGATATGGCATGATATCATCATCCCATCAAGAATTTCTTATGGTATACTCTTTGTATAATCATAAGGGCCGGTCTACCATGTTTCTTTAGATTGACATGGCAAGGATCGTGTAATGGGTTTTTAGGGTACAACCAGCTCAGTCGGCCTTGAGGGAATCCAAGGCTACGAGGAGTCTTACGGAGGTCTCTATGACTAACTCGCTAGTCCAAAGGAACGGAATGTCCAATGGAGAGCTTGTATGTCAATGAGAGTTGAGTGTGATCGGTAAATCAACATGAAAACATGGGACTATACTCACGGAGTGGAGAATAGTGCCGATATATATATATTATAGCATATGAAACGATCGGTTAACAAAAACGGATGAAAATCAGTTTACAGTAAAATAACGACTTAGGTCAAGTCGTTTCTCAAGTAATTAACGCCTAACAGAAGGGCGTTTACACATGTTTCCATTTTTTTCAGAATTTCTATATTTCAATAATTTATCTAAAACGCGCCCTGGACAGGGGCGTTTCTTTGTAATGAGACGACTACAGTAGAAGGCGTCTTTTTATTTACAATATTTTTCAGAACATATTTATTTTCAGAAATTATCAAAAACGCGCCCTTGGCAGGGGCGTTAATCATTATATTCTTATTTTCACAGAATATGTATTCCAGGATTTTAACAGATACGCGCCCTAGTAAGGGGCGTTTCTTTTTAATTCACGCCCTATGATGGGGCGTTAACACATGGAAAACGACCTAGTCTAGGTCGTGAATTCAAGAGATATCAGGAAAGCAAGCTTTGCACGATAATCAAGGATAACAATCATATAGTCATGACAGTAAATTGGCAGGAATTCAGATGCAGTATTTTAGATTTGATGTTTCATGTTTATTGACTTTTAACCGTTAACAATTATTGATTTCATGTAATTGCATGGATAATCAGTTCTTAAGATAGGTGATAATCATTTACATGAAATTAACGCCTGTGTACAGGGCGTCAAATATGAAATTGACGACCTGGGCAGGGTCGTGTCTTGTAAATTAGCGCCCTGGACAGGGGCGTCTCTTTCAAAATTTTACAGAAACGTATTAAAACTATAATAAACCATATGCATGTCATGCTTATATATATGTATATCTTGCATTAATTTTGTTTGGGCTACCATAACTTGAGAAAACCTACCTTTAATGGTTGATTTGGTTTAATCGAAGGGACGAAGAATCCCGCTGGTAGCAGTAAGAAGAGAAGGTGATTGTGTTTGATGAGGATGATGAAGATATTGATCTTCTGTCTTCAGGAACTTCACCCAACAATCGATCTGTAAGAAAAAGAAAGGAAGATGAGGAAGATGGGGACATAACCGTAGTTAGGAAAAGTTTTAGAAGAACCTTACCTATGTTCTTCACAGTGTGTGCTCTCTCTTCAACTTGTAAGAAGAGAAGGAGATGAAGAACGTTAGTTCTTCATACACTCGAAACAGAAAGAAAGGAATAAGAAGAACAGTTCTGTTCTTCACTTACCGTCGCAGAGGCTTGAATCAAATAGGTTTAGGGTTTGTTCGATCAAGACTATTTATAGGATTTTGGACGTCCTGTTAGGGTTAGTGTTCTAGTGGAAGTAATACTTCTATGATAGAGTCATTACCACGTTTGAACTCTTTCTAATGCTTATCACTTACCCTGGATAAGTTCTGGGTTCGAACGGTTTACGAACTGAATTAACGCCTTTGGTCAGGGCGTCGATTCTTGAATTGACGTCCTAGTTCAGGTCGTTTCTTAAGAAACGTCTTGGATAAGGGCGTTCCTTGTTTTTGAAACACGCCCCATAAATGGGCGTTTCTTTTACTTGCCTATTTGGTCGTGAGAGTTGACGACCGCACGTGTGGGCATCATTTCTTTAGTCACGCCTTTGATAGAGGCGTTTCTTTTTGAATTAACGCCCTAATAAGAGGCGTTATTTTAATTTTGTTTTACTTCATCTAATTAACCCTATTCTTATTATCTGTATTACTACTGTAATATATATATGTTTTAATTTATTTCAAATATTCATTTATCAGGGTTATTACATAAGATACCCTCATTCTTATCATAGAATTGAGGTCCACATGAACAGTATATCAAAGGTAAGATACCCTCATTCTTATCATAGAATTGAGGTTTACAAGAATGACATGATATGGCATGATATCATCATCCCATTAGAATTTCTTATGATATACTCTTTGTATAATCATAAGGGCCGGTATACCATGTTTCTTTAGATTGACATGGCAAGGATCGTGTAATGGGTTTTTAGGGTACAACCAGCTCAGTCGGCCTTGAGGGAATCCAAGGCTACGAGGAGTCTTATGGAGATCTCTATGACTAACTCGCTAGTCCAAAGGAACGGAATGTCCAATGGAGAGCTTGTATGTCAATGAGAGTTGAGTGTGATCGATAAAACAACGTGAAAAAGTGGGACTATACTCACGGAGTGGAGAATAGTGCCGATATATACGTATATGTATAATATGAAACCATCGGTTATAGAAGCAGGATAAAAATCAGTTTACAGTAAAATAACGACTTAGGTCAAGTCGTTTCTCAAGTAATTAACGCCTAACAGAAGGGCGTTTACATAATTCTATTTTACAGAATTTTCAATAATTCAGTAATTTATCTAAAACGCGCCCTGGTCAGGGTCGTTTCTTAAAGAGTTGACGACTACAGTAGCAGGCGTCTCATTTTACATTTTTGACAGAATATAAATAATTTTCAGGATTTATCTAAAACACGCCCTGGCAAGGGGCGTTACTGTTTAATTCTATTTTCCAGAATATATATATTTCAGGAATTTACAGAAAACGCGCCCTCTGAAGGGGCGTTACTCAAATACTTACGCCCTTGTTCAGGGCGTTAGTTTCACAAGTCACGACCTAACTTAGGTCGTTAATTCGTCAAGTTTTCCGAGACAGGACAGGAAGACTAGTAGGTAGAGTCATGCAAAAGCAAAATTATTAGAATCAGGATTTCATATATATATCTTTATAACGTGGGTATTTAATATTTTCATGAAAGTAACGCCTGTATATAGGGCGTTTATTCTGAATTAACGACCACAGTAATGGTCGTTTATTTTAAAGTAGCGCCCTATTCAAGGGCGTTTCTTTCAATAATATTCCAGCTACGTCCGAGAAACTAAAATAAAACTAATACATGATATGCATGATGCTTCTTGTATATATAAATTTAGTTTGGGCTACAAGACTTGAGAAGATCCTACCTTAATAATGGATTTGGAGACGAAAGGGTCTGAAGCTTCAACTGCAACTTAATAGAAGAAGAACAATCGTTCTTCCGTCAACCTGGAGAGGAAACGAAGGAAGATTAATAATCTTCACAGATATACCGGAAGCTAGGACAAATAATGAAGAACATAACCTTGTTCTTTACTCAAGCACCAGATCCTTAACCTGCATTAAAGGAGAAGAAGAATAATCAATATTCTTCATGCGACTGCAAACAGAAGGGCAAAAGAAAAAAATAAGAAGAACGTATGTTCTTCACTTACCGTGTAGCAGTAGATCGATCAAATGGTTTAGGGTTGGATCGATCGGGTATATTTATAGGATTTTGGAGTCCTAATAAAAGTAGTGTTTGATTGAGGGCAATATGTCCCTAGTAGAGTCCTTACTCTAATAGACACCTACTAGATTAGGTTAATCTTTCCCTGGATAAGCTCTGGGTCGAACGGTTCCCAAATGGAATTAACGCCTTAGGTCAGGGCGTCGATTCTTGAATTGACGACCTTGTTCAGGTCGTTTATTAATAAGCGCCTTGTATAAGGGCGTTCCTTGTTTTTGAAACACGCCCAAGATATGGGCGTTTCTTTTACTTGCCTATTTGGTCGCGTGAGAGTTGACGACCTTACGTGTGGGCATCCTTTCTTTAGTCACGCCGTATGTAGAGGCGTTTCTTTTTAAATTAACGCCTTGCTAAGAGGCGTTATTTTCATTTTGGTTTTATTTCTCCATTTAACCCTCTTCTTATTATCTGTATTATATATTTATGTTTAAATTTTTATTTCAAATATTCATTTATCAGGGTTGCTACACCCTCCCCCACTTAAAAAGAATTTGGTCCCCAAATTCAATATATATGTAAATATACATGTGGAGAGTGTAGAACATATACCTCTTAGAATAACTCGGGAAATCATTTCTTCATAGATTCCTCGGTCTCCCATGTCGCTTCGTGTTCAGAATTCTTATTCATTGTACCTTGAGCATGGGAATAACCTTATTCCTTAGACCTCGTATTTCACGATCTAAGATTTTCATAGGCTTCTGTTCATATGTGAGATCTTTCTGGATCACCAGATCTCCATGTTCAATAATATGCGATGGATCGTGCACATACTTCTTTAACATAGATATATGAAATACATTATGTACCTCGGACAATTGAGGAGGCAACGCGATGCGATAAGCAACCTCGCCAACTCTTTCGAGTATCTCAAATGGTCCGATGAATCTAGGCGTAAGCTTGCCTTTAACACCAAATCTTCGTATGCTACGTCCAGGTGATATCTTGAGAAATACATGATCTCCGATTCGGAATTCAAGATCTCTTCTCCTTGTATCAGCATAAGCCTTTTGTCTGGTCTGAGCAACTTGTAATCTTTCTCTGATTACTTGTATCTTCACAGTTGTATTCCTTACCATGTCTGGACCTAATAGTTGTTTCTCTCCAACCTCGTTCCAGCATATGGGTGATCGGCAACTCCTTCCGTATAAGGCTTCGAAAGGTGCCATTTGGATACTAGCTTGGTAGCTGTTGTTATATGCAAATTCAACTAAAGGCAGGTGGTTATGCCAGCTTCCTCCAAAGTCAATGATGCATGCTCTAAGCATATCCTCAACAACTTGGTTAGTTCTCTCGGTCTGACCATCCGTTTGTGGGTGAAAAGCAGTACTAAAGTTGAGCCTTGTTCCCAACGAATGTTGTAATCCCTTCCAAAAATGAGATGTAAAACGGGAATCTCTGTAAGACACGATTGAGACAGGAATTCCATGTATCCTGACTATTTCCTTGATGTATAATGCAGCTAGCACATCAATTGACCGTCGGCTTTTTATTGGCAAGAAATGCGCCGATTTAGTTAATCGGTCAATGATAACCCATATTCCATCATGTCCTCCTTTAGATTTAGACAAACCCATGATGAAGTCCATACCAATATCCTCCCACTTCCACTTAGGAATATCTAGAGGATGCAATTTTCCAGCAAGCTTTTGGTGTTCCGCCTTGACCTGTTGGCATGTGAGACAGCGTGATACATAGGCCGCTATTTCTCGTTTCATGTTGGGCCACCAAAAGTTCCTCTTTACATCTTGGTACATTTTGGTTGATCCTGGATGAATAGTGTACCTTGATCGGTGAGCTTGTTCTAAGATCTTTTTCTTTAATTCCGGATAATCTGGTATACAAGTTCTGTCTTTGAACAATAATCTTCCATCAGAAGCTACCTGAAAGCCAGATTGTCCTTCTAATCTGCCTTTGATTTCCACTAATATAGGATCATCATCCTAAAGTGCTTGTATCTTAGATAATAAATCTGACTGTATGCTTACATGAGATAATGTGACAAATTTGGCTTCCTTGTCCAAGCTTATATTGAGCTCGGAGAATTGTTCTAGCAACCTCCATTCTTGTATCATACAATTGGCTATCATTGCTCTCGGCTTTCGACTAAGGGCATCAACAACATAATTTTCCTTTCCGGGATGGTATTGTATATTGAAGTCGAAGTCCTTGAGATATTCTAGCCAGCGTCTTTGTCTCATGTTTAGCTCCTTTTGAGAAAATAGATATTTGAGACTTTTGTGATCGGAGTAGACAGTGAACTGTACTCCATAGAGATAGTGTCTCCATATTTTCAGTGCAAATACCACCGCGGCCAGTTCTAAGTCATGGACGGGGTAATTTTCTCATGCTTTTTCAGTTGACGAGAAGAGTATGCTATGACCTTCCCTTGTTGCATTAGGACACATCCGAGGCCAATGCCAGAAGCATCAGTATAAATCTCGAACTTCTCTCCTTCTATTGGTAGAGCTAAGACCGGAGCTGTAGTAAGATGATCCTTGAGAGTTTGGAAACTGCTTTCACATTCCTCACTCCATTCATATCGGATCTCCTTGCGAGTTAACCTTGTGAGGGGCACGGCGATCTTAGAGAAATCTTTGATGAATCGCCGATAATATCCTGCAAGACCTAAGAAACTTCTGATCTCGCTTGCATTAGTAGGTCTTTCCCAGTTTCTTACAGCTTCAACCTTTGACGGATCTACAGATAAACCGTCCTTGGCTATGACATGTCCGAGAAAAACTACTTCTTCAAGCCAGAACTCGCACTTGCTGAGTTTTGCATATAATTGATTTGTCCTCAAGATTTGCAATGCAATCCTCAAATGCTCCTTATGCTCTTTCTTAGTTTTGGAATATATCAATATATCATCAATGAAGACTACTATGAATTGATCCAAGTAAGGCCTGAATATGCTATTCATTAACTACATAAAGGCAGCAGGGGCATTGGTTAGTCCGAAAGGCATAACAACAAATTCATAGTGGCCATACCTGCTTCTGAACGCAGTCTTATGAATATCATCATCTTTGATCCTTAACTGATGATATCCCGACCTGAGATCAATCTTGGAAAAATATTTGGATCCTGAAATTTGATCAAATAACTCATCGATTCTCGGCAGTGGATACTTGTTCTTGATAGTAAGATGATTCAACTGTCGATAGTCGATACACAATCTCATGGATCCGTCCTTCTTCTTTACAAATAAGACTGGTGCTCCCCACGGGGAAGTACTTGGTCTAATAAACCCTTTTCAAATTAGTTCCATTAATTGCTCTTTTAACTCCTTGAGTTCAGCAGGGGACATTCTATAGGGTGCCTTTGAAACAGGACCAGCACCAGGGACTAAGTCATTGGTGAAGGCCACTTCTCTTTGAGGGGGTAATCCCGGCAATTCTTCCGGAAATACGTCTGGAAATTCTTGCACCACCTGAATGTCTTCTATCTTAGTGTCCTTTGTTTCCGTGACTGTGACAAATGCAAGGAAAGATGCACATCCTTTCCTGACGAGCTTGCTAGCTAGGAGAGCCGAAATAAGAGGGGATTTGCTCCGACTCTTGGGGCGAGTAAAGACTAATTCTGGAAAATCTTTGAAAGCAATTCGGCTATTGCGGCAATCAACCGTTGCCTGGTATTTGGATAGCCAGTCCGCTCCCAGTATAACATCATACTCCTTTAAATTGAGGCATATGAGATCTATAGGTAAATTCCTACCTTGAACCATTATCTCACAGTTTTGGTAGTGATGAGTAATATCATTTTCACTTCCAAGAGGAGTAGTTAGAACTATTTTTATCCATTCCGGTTCTAACGGTAACGGGTCGGCAAACTTCTTAGAAATAAAGGAATGCGATGCACCCGTATCAAATAAGACATAAACACTTTTGGAACAAATTTTCAATGTACCTTCCACTAATCCGCCTTCTTCTTCAGGTTCGGTCTCCTGGATGGCATGAAGACGAGCATTCTTCGTCACCGGGCGTTTACCATCACCGGCTTGGTCATTCATTAATGGACACTCGGGAATCCGATGCTCACGGCTTCCACAACGGAGACAAGCTCCTAATTTCCTCCAGCATTCTTCTGTTTTGTGACCAGCCTTGTCACAATGCTTGCACACTACGTTTGAAGGTGTAGTGGTGATAGAGAAGGGCTTGGATTTCTTGAACTTGAAATCTTGAGAGGAAGAACCTCCATTACTGGGCCTCTTCTTGAAGTTGGGTTTGAAAGAACTCGAACCTGTGACTTGTTCCTTCTTGTCTTTCCCACGGATCCTATCAGATAGTTCCGTGGCATCTTCGAGTAATTGAGCTCGGCGCACTATTTCAGAATAAACTTGGATTTCCATAGGCGCCAGTTGAGTAATATAGTGGGGCCTAAGCCCATTAAGAAATCTACGGGCTTTCATCTTCTCCGTGCTAATAAGATGCTTAGCATATCTAGACAACCAGGAGAACTGAGCTTCGTAGTCTGCTAATGATAAAGATCGTTGCTTTAATGCAGCGAATTCTGCAGCCTTCTTTTCTTGGACTCGGTCCGAGAAATATTTAGTATTGAAGTATTCTACAAATTCTTCCCATGTTACTTGAGTAGGATCAATTGTAGCTTCAATAGACTCCCACCAGCATCTAGCATCTTTCTCTAACTGGAATGTAGCTAATAGAACTTTGTCCTGATCCGTGCATTGCATGACACGGAATATGCGTTCGGTTTCCCGAACCCAATGCTCGGCATCGTCCGGATCAGTCGATCCCGTGAACTTCGGGGGATTCATGTTCTTAAAAGCTTGCTGTAAGCTTCCAGCTCGTGGAGCACCACCCTGTGCTACCTGTTGTAGCACTTGAGTCATTCCTTGAAGGGTACGCTGCATGTTGCGCCATTGGGCACGTTCGGCAGCCATTATCCTACAATTACAATAGCTACATTAGTATTATATTTCCATGATCTTATAAAAGACTCATTGACTCTTAACCCTTGGCTCTACCCCATCTCACTTGGTTAAACGTTCAACTTATCCTTGGACTTGGGTTTTTCTTAGGAATTGAATACCTTAGGCTCTGATACCACAAAGACTGTCACGCCCCGAGCGCGGAAGATACCCGGAGACGCGTGACGTGTCTATATCAATCATGTCAATCAGAGTGGTCGTGTATTCGACACAAAGACAGAGATGCACAAAATAGAAAGATAACCCAATCCTTTATTTCATAATGGATAGACTATTACAAATCCAATACTCTGTTTAATAAAAAGGAAAAGAAATACATATTTGACTCAAGAAACTATAGAAAAGACTAGATGACACTTGAGCAGCTCTATCACTTTCACTCTTGAATATTCCCATCCGATTGACTTTCATCGTCGTCGGACTTACCTGAAAAGTAAAAAGGGACAAACGGAATGAGCTAACGCTCAGTAGGAAATTATATCTCAAGTACTAGCAAGGGTTTAAGTAATTATATCTTTCATGAATGCAATAAAGCTATGCATGCTCGCATAAAACGACAAGATAGGGAGAATGTAATATCAAGGAAATAAGATGAACTTATCATGAACTTTTAATAAGATAACAAGACATTTGAGACATTCAATCAAGTACGTTTAACAAGTCATGTCAAGAACTTTGGCTATCATGTATCAAGCAAGCAAGTAGTTACCCTTTTTCGGGCCACGCATTTCATGTCAAGTCAAGTACGATTCAAGTACAAGATTTATGTGGAATGTACAATCAAGTAAGTCAAGTACTCGGTATAATGCCAGATACCTTATCATTTTAACTCCCATGGGCATAGGTACTTTCGGGTGCTCCTCCAGGACCAGATCGGGCCCTATATGCGCAGGCATTTATCATGTATTTTTGACATCCACTCTTGTTTATATAGCCAATATAGAATTTCAATAATCAAGCTTCTAGACATGTATGACAACTTTGATAGAATAGAGTCCAAAAATATGACAAAGGACATAGAATGGCGATAATAACGGTATAATCACGATATCGATAAAACTAGGTAGAATAGGGTTCCCTTAACTTAGGTACCATGACAAATCAAGATGGACATTCTTTATATAGAATTGAGGTCCACATAAACAGTATATCAAAGGTAAGATACCCTCATTCTTATCATAGAATTGAGGTTTACAAGAATGACATGATATGGCATGATATCATCATCCCATTAGAATTTCTTATGATATACTCTTTGTATAATCATAAGGGCCGGTATACCATGTTTCTTTAGATTGACATGGCAAGGATCGTGTAATGGGTTTTTAGGGTACAACCAGCTCAGTCGGCCTTCAGGGAATCCAAGGCTACGAGGAGTCTTACGGAGGTCTCTATGACTAACTTGCTAGTCCAAAGGAACAGAATGTCCAATGGAGAGCTTGTATGTCAATGAGAGTTGAGTGTGATCGATAAAACAACGTGAAAAAGTGGGACTATACTCACGGAGTGGAGAATAGTGCTGATATATACGTATATGTATAATATGAAACCATCGGTTATAGAAGCAGGATAAAAATCAGTTTACAGTAAAATAACGACTTAGGTCAAGTCGTTTCTCAAGTAATTAACGCCTAACAGAAGGGCGTTTACATAATTCTATTTTACAGAATTTTCAATAATTCAGTAATTTATCTAAAACGCGCCCTGGTAAGGGTCGTTTCTTAAAGAGTTGACGACTACAGTAGCAGGCGTCTCATTTTACATTTTTGACAGAATATAAATAATTTTCAGGATTTATCTAAAACACGCCCTGGCAAGGGGCATTACTATTTAATTCTATTTTCCAGAATATATATATTTCAGGAATTTACAGAAAACGCGCCCTCTGAAGGGGCGTTACTCAAATACTTACGCCCTTGTTCAGGGCGTTAGTTTCACAAGTCACGACCTAACTTAGGTCGTTAATTCGTCAAGTTTTCTGAGATAGGACAGGAAGACTAGCAGGTAGAGTCATGCAAAAGCAAAATTATTAGAATCAGGATTTCATATATATATCTTTATAACGTGGGTATTTAATATTTTCATGAAAGTAACGCCTGTATATAGGGTGTTTATTCTGAATTAACGACCACAGTAATGGTCGTTTATTTTAAAGTAGCGCCCTATTCAAGGGCGTTTCTTTCAATAATATTCCAGCTACGTCCGAGAAACTAAAATAAAACTAATACATGATATGCATGATGCTTCTTGTATATATAAATTTAGTTTGGGCTACAAGACTTGAGAAGATCCTACCTTAATAATGGATTTGGAGACGAAAGGGTCTGAAGCTTCAACTGCAACTTAATAGAAGAAGAACAATCGTTCTTCCGTCAACCTGGAGTGGAAACGAAGGAAGATTAATAATCTTCACAGATATACCGGAAGCTAGGACAAATAATGAAGAACATAACCTTGTTCTTTAATCAAGCACCAGATCCTTAACCTGCATTAAAGGAGAAGAAGAATAATCAATATTCTTCATGCGACTGCAAACAGAAGGGCAAAAGAAAAAAATAAGAAGAACGTATGTTCTTCACTTACCATGTAGCAGTAGATCGATCAAATGGTTTAGGGTTGGATCGATCGGGTATATTTATAAGATTTTGGAGTCATAATAAAAGTAGTGTTTGATTGAGGGCAATATGTCCCTAGTAGAGTCCTTACTCTAATAGACACCTACTAGATTAGGTTAATCTTTCCCTGGATAAGCTCTGGGTCGAACGGTTCCCGAATGGAATTAACGCCTTAGGTCAGGGCGTCGATTCTTGAATTGACGACCTTGTTCAGGTCGTTTATTAATAAGTGCCTTGTATAAGGGCGTTCCTTGTTTTTGAAACACGCCCAAGATATGGGCGTTTCTTTTACTTGCCTATTTGGTCACGTGAGAGTTGACGACCTTACGTGTGGGCGTCCTTTCTTTAGTCACGCCGTATGTAGAGGCGTTTCTTTTTAAATTAACGCCTTGCTAAGAGGCGTTATTTTCATTTTGGTTTTATTTCTCCATTTAACCCTCTTCTTATTATCTGTATTATATATTTATGTTTAAATTTTTATTTCAAATATTCATTTATCAGGGTTGCTACATCCGGTCCTATGCCTTCCCGATTTCTCTAAAGTCTTTGAAGTCACATGTGATGCATCCGGGATAGGGATAGGAGGGATTCTTAGTCAAGAGGGACACCAGGTAGCCTTCTTTAGTGAGAAGCTTTGTGATGCTAGGACAAGATACTCCACTTATGACAAGGAGTTCTATGCCGTGGTTCAATCCCTCTGACATTGGAGGCACTACTTGTTGCCCAAGGAGTTTGTCATCTTTTCCGACCATGAGGCCCTCAAATACCTCAATTCCCAACAAAAGTTAAATGCCCGACATGCCCGATGGGTTGAGTTCATCCAATCCTACACTTTTGTCATCAAACACAAGGCCGGGAGTGAGAATCGAGCGGTGGATGCCCTTAGTAGGAAAGTTTCCTTGCTATCCACTATCCAAGTGGAAGTGATCGGGTTTGATAGGATAAAGGATGAGTACCCTAGCTGCCCCGACTTTGGGCACATCTATACCACCTTGACCACCCCTTCTAGCAAGGAACATGAGGGATTTGTCTTAGAGGATGGGTTCCTCTTCAAGGGACCCAAGCTTTGCATCCCACGGACCTCACTCCGTGACTTCTTGATTTGGGAATTACATGCGGGAGGGCTAGCTGGCCATTTTGGAGTCCACAAAACCATTTCCCTAGTTGAGGGATAGTTTTATTTGCCTAGTCTCAAGAGAGATGTAGGCAAGGTTGTGGGTCAATGCCGAACATGTGCCTCGGCCAAACAAGTGAAACAAAACACCGGCCTATATACCCCACTCCCCATCCCCGACCGACCATGGCAAGACTTAAGTATGGACTTTGTGCTAGGACTACCCAAGACTCCTAGAAAGCATGACTCAATTTATGTGGTGGTTGATAGATTTTCCAAAATGGCCCATTTCATCCCATGCACCAAAACCTCCGATGCCTCCCATGTGGCCCGATTGTTCTTTGATGAGGTTGTCCGCCTCCATGGGTTACCCAAAACCATAGTCTCCGATAGAGATGTCAAATTCACTAGCTACTTTTAGAAAACTCTGTGGCACATGATGGGTACCCTCCTTAAATTCTCCACTGCCTACAACCCCCAAACAGATGGCCAAACCGAAGTTGTCAATCGGAGTCTAGGGAACCTCCTTAGGTGCCTTGTTGAGGATCGACCGGGAAATTGGGATCTCACTCTACCCCAAGCTGAGTTTGCATATAACAACTCCATCAATAAGTCCATAGGGATGAGTCCATTTGAAGCTGTGCATGGGTACAAACCAAGAAAGCCTTCCGATCTCATTCCTCTTCCCCAGCATGCTAGAGTGTCCATTTTAGCCGAGTCTTTTGCACAACATATTAGAGAATTACATGAAGAAATTCGTAAGCACATCAGCAAAAAGAATGAGGCTTATAAAAGGCTGGCTGACTCTCATCGGCGTCACCAAGAATTTCATGTGGGTGACTTTGTGATGGTAAGGACGGAGAGGCTCTCCCCGGGAGCCAACTCTAAATTGAGGCCACGTGGGGCTGGTCCTTCCAGGTCTTGAGGCGCATTGGTGCAAATGCCTATGAGTTAGATCTCCCTGAGGAGTATGGAATAAGTCTCACATTCAATGTTGCCGACCTAGTGCCATATAAGGGACCCACGGTGGTACCTAGTGAGGCGATTGAGCCTACTTCTTCCCTTGAGAGAGCACCCACCCGTGAGGAGAGACCACGAGCGAAGAGAGCCCAGCGTGAACAAATTGAACAAATATTGGATGAACAAGTCACTACCACTCGGAGCAAGGTCTATGAGCGCTATCTCGTCAGGTGGAAGGATCGGCCTCCTTCAGAGGATTCTTGGGTGAGTCGGGAGGATCTCCAGCAGTTGGATCCGGACCTCCTCGAGCAGTACCACAGCCGGATGGACCCCTACTCGACGGAGTCGAGCTCTTCACAGCCCAGGGGATTTGATGGAGACATCATCCACAATTCCCTTTGGTTAGGGTCCTCTTCACACTCCGGCATCATTTGAGTTCGGGCCTCTCTCTATAAAGGCCCACTTATCCTTTTGTGCTATTTACTTGAGTCATTTGATGTAATTTTCATTTTATTTGAGTCATGTCCCTAGGTCTTACATTTATTTTCCTAAGTTTGAGTGTCATTAGATTGTGTAATGTGCTATTGGGCCAAATTCTTCGGGCTTGGCCCATGAGCCCCCCCTACCCCTTCGGTTATTTGTTATTGAGTCTTTTTGTAAGGGACTTATTGTAAAATGTGGGCTTCCTATATATAGGGCCCCATTTCCTTCATTTGGAACTTAATGAATGAATGAATCAATACAAAAGATTTCCATTTGAGTGTTCAAATTTAGTTCTCGAGGAGTGAATCCTATAGTTGGGCGTGAAGCCCTAGGGAAGTGATTCCCCACCCTACTCTCTCTCTATCCCTCTTTCTCTCTCCTCCCACTAAGGGGTTCGCCCCATTCCTCTCTCCTCCCTCCTCCCAACCACCTCCAACCCCCAACCACCTCCATTAAGGCCACTCCACTTCCCATAGCCCCATTACTCCACCCCCCTTGTCCCAAGGTGGAATCTTTACCCTTCCAACACAATCTCCTCCCCTTCCAACACAATCCCCCACTTCCCCACACAATCACCCAACTTCCAAAGCCATTTCAAATTTGAAATCCCTTCCCTCCAAGCCTTGGCCGCCCCTATCTCTATACCCTTTAGCCTTGGTCGCCCCCACCTCCCTCCTCTCTTCTCCTCCTAGCAATCCCCATTCCCCCTTACCTCCAGCTGAAACCTGCGACCTCCCCCTCTTCCTCCATCTCCCCACCACCATTAGACCCCCTCCACACCTCCCACAACCCCCCCTCTCACCCTTCATCCACCTCCCCTTCACCCTATACCCCATTCTCCTTCTTCTATCAAGGCATTGGAAGCTGTCCCTTGGTTGCTGCTTGCAGTCCAGAAGTTGCAGTTGAACCAGCAGGTTGCAACGGACACCACGACCTCCTCCGGACAAGTTTGAAGATCCAAGAGACATCGTCGGAAGAGTCTACCAGTCGCCTTCGCAACCGAGGTGGTTTCATCTTCTTCCGATCTCTGAGTCGTCCAGGAGGTCCATTCTCCCTCAGCTGCGCAGTTCTGCCCCGGCTGAGGACCTGACCTGGGTTAGAAGCTCTGCCACGACAAACCTCGGAGGAATCAGCCCTCAAGCTCTTCTACAAAGTTTTTCTTCGTCCTGTCTACGTTCAGAATCAAGAGGCGGAACTCCGTTCGGCATCCTGTGGCAGGAGTTACAAATTTTCTCCCTCAGCTCCATCACTCTGCCAGCTACAAGTCTGCATCGACCTGCCACCACTATTCTGCATCCCCTAGTCTTCTCTGACCTCGGTTGGCTTCCCCGTTATTTTTTCTGCGAAGAGGACTCGTTCACGATTCCAACGACTCCAACGGCGCTTGATTCCGAGGTCGGGAGCGGCCGGGACACACTCTGCATCCTGCTGTTAGAAATCTGTAGCTGACGGTCCGAGAATCTGAAGCCCTGTTCAAACCACCGTCCCGGTCAGCAGCGGTGCCAGAAGAAATTAAAGAACTTCTGAGGCATTCCCCTTCCTGTTACGAAGATTTCGCCTCCGGTCTCGCCATCAGAAAAATTCCTGAGCGGGTTATACAGCATCCACAGCGACTACCTGTCCCTGTTCGCAGACAGCAGGCAGATTCGGTGCCGTCTCTTAATCAACCTTTTTCTCTCTAATTTCCCCGCCCCGCTTGGCCGGCTGAAGGCCCCTCCCTGTGTGGAGGTAGTATTGTTTGTAATTCCATTAACCCCCACCCCAAGATCCCCCTCCTGCGAGAGGTGTAGTGGTGTAATTTGTTTGGGCAGGTCAAGCGACACCGCCGCGGCGTGTGGGGATCCACTCGCCTCCCCGCTCGCCCTCGTCTCCAACCGGGACCGGTTTCTTCAAACCGGTCGAGTAAGTGCTCAAACCTTCACTCCACTTAGTGCTTATCTTTCAATATTAGTTCTTACTTCCGTTGGTTATGCGAATGAGAGCCCGATCCTCAAGCCCCATAAACTTGAGTGATCATCGTGGGAAAATTGCAACCGGTGCCTTTGGCACTTTGTCGGCCCCCTTGATTTGGGCATCCCCACCCATTGGGAATCAAGTCTTGGCCTTGCTGGCCCTCTACTAGCAAGGGCCCAACCCCCACATCCTCACCTTGGCATTGCCAAGTCACCCCGGGATTGGGTGAGTGACGATAGAGCGGTGGCCCAACTTGGCCCGTTTTGAATGCGATTGTGCTTGCTTGCTAAAGTCCAAGGGTGTGTCACATCAAAGGAAGCGGGACGAAGACTGGGCTGGCTCCAAACGTTCAAGAATGGCCGCTTACAGGAACGAAATGGTTCTTAGAGGACCGCTCTTATCTGCAGATGAACGGAAGATGACCGTTCAAAACTGCCGGACTCCAAGTGGTGGGACTTGATCCTCCACCCCTTCCGGCCAGCCAGAGGGGATGGGCCTCGTGATGTGCTGATGTTGACCTGCAAAACAACATGGAGGACAAGAAAAAAAAACCCATATTAGCCCTAGGAAGTGTAGTAACTATAGAACAAAATGAAAACTTGACATGATAACATAGAATGGGCGATACCTGGGGTGGTTTTTAAACCCTTATAGGGCGTGAGAAACAATAGGAAGTGTGTAAAATGATGTGAACAAGTGAAAAATGTGGGAAGAAGATGATGAAAAGAAGCATGCAATCGGTGAACTAAAGACTAAACACCAAGACTAAGACTCAAAACAATGGACTACTCCCTGAACCGGAGGCTTAGAAGGATGTAGAAAGCCTCCCTCCCTGGCTACAGCTTGCTCAAGAATTCGGCAGAGCATTGCCGTCGACGTTGGATCTCTCCCTTTTCAAGCTTAGACTAAGGGTTCTATTTATAGACCCTTGAAAGTCCAACCTCGAAATTGCGTTTTCCAATGGATATTAATCCGAGATTCCAAAACAAAATTCGTAGATAATCCTCTTATGTTCCCCCAGGATTGAACGGCACCCCATTTGGTTGAGAAATCGCAGAGAAAATGGCGGAGGAAGGTAGGGGTTTGGCCACAGATAGAGAGAGAAAATTCAAACAATCCACAGTTTTCGAGCATGTACACGGTCGCACGATAGACCGCCCAAACGAGTAAACAGTCCATTGCTAGACTGTCCAATGCTGTCGGTGATAAATAAAATAAAATAAGAAATTATCAATTATCCACCGAACTGACCGGCTATCACGGCGTTGGACTCTTCAAGATAAAATGGTCTATTGATAGACCACTCAATAAATAGAATGGTCCAATGATAGGCCGTGTACACATGTCGGTGATAAATCTAGAAAAATAGGATAAATAGATAATTATCTGAAAAACCAACCGACTTAGGACTCTGGGAGCTGAACGGTCTAACGACAGGCCGTTTAATGGATGTAAACGGCTATCTTCAGACTGTGCAAAGGCTTGTCGGTAGAAATTCAAAAAATCAAATAAATATCCAATAAATCAGGTAAACGGTTCCACAAAGACCGTCCAGTTACTGAACGGTCGGTCGATAGACCGTGTAAAGCTTGGACGCTTGAAATTGATAAAATAGGATAAATGAGCCCATTTACCCTTGAAACCAAGCGAAATGAAGGCCCATTAAGCCCTACTTCGAGAGCAAACCTAGCCAGGGAGGGAGGTACTCATAAAAGAAGCCCAAAAACGTGCCTGAAAATAGCCTAATGAGCAATGGACAACTTGAGGCATCAACAAATGATAGTAGGAGGAATGACACAACTCATAGGTAAAAAATGGGTGTCAACAGTCGCCATCAACTATTTCTCCAAATGGATCGAGGCTTGAGGCTACTGCTAGGATAACAGAAGTGGTGATCTGGAGTTTCGTGTGGAGGACGATCATTTGTCATTTTGGCATCCCCTGGGTGATTATGAGTGACCACAGTCGGCAATTTGATAGCGCTTATTTTAAGAATAACTGTGCCGACCTACATATTCGCAACCACTTCACTTCGGTAGCCCACCCCCAGGCTAACGGGCTGGTCCAAAATGCCAACAAAACCATCCTCAATGGCATAAAGACCAGGCTCGGTAAAGCCAAGGGTAATTGGCTTGAGGATTTGCCTATCGTACTATGGTCGTACCGAACCACTCCGAGAACCTCCACGGGCGAAACCCCATTTCAGCTAGTCTATGGCACCGAGGCAGTCATACCACTAGAGATCGGTAGCCCATCCCTTTGGGTTATCCACTTCCTGTCCGAGTCTAATGAGCAGAAGCTGCTGGAAAACATGGATCCGACCGACGAAGTATGCGAGGTCGCAAGAATCCGAGCGACGGAGTACCAACGACGCATGATCCTGTACTACAACGCCCGAGTCTGAGACAGGCAGTTCCAGCCAGGAGACCTCATTCTCAGGAAGGCCGAACCCTATCGACTACTGGAGGCGGTGGGAAAGTTAGCTCCTAACTGGGAAGGCCTCTACCGAGTGGTCGAGACGCTCGGGAGAGGAGCATACCGACTATCTACCATGGAAGGGATGCTAATCCCTCGGACTTGGAATGCGGCGGCCCTATAGAAGTTCTATTTCTGAGCTCATCCATACATGTAAGAAACCAATAAATACAGTAAACTCTCCATTCAATTATTGTCAAAACTTTGGTACATCAGATGGGCCGTAGCTAGTATAATGTGCATAAAAAAGATAAAGTGATACAACACGAATTGATTACTCAATGTGGACGAGGTTAGCAGCTCCAAGACGAGCCACTGACTCCACCTAGTGTGAAAACTGGCTCAGATGATGGGACGGCTGACTTTGTCTGCTCGGGAAGTTCAGAGGAGATGGTATTAGAAATGAGAAAGAACCCCCATCAAGGATCGATGGAGGGGAGGTAACAGAAGGCTCCATCTAGAATTGATGGAACTGTTGGGTCCCGCGTGATGCAATAGGATCTAGAAGGGTTGTTGAATAGATACTTTCATGAACTTTGGCCTATTTAAAATCTCTTAAACCACAGAGCATAAACCACTCCTATAAAGTAGGAGAGACACTTAGGTGCAATGCACAGTGGAATGAATTGAAATGGCTTAGATGGAAACGGTAAAGCTCGGTGCAAGGACCGAGTGTGATCTATAGCACTGGACAGCAGGGATTTCAACACACATCAACTGAGTGTGAAATGTCTAGCTGTATGTGTGAGCTTTAGTAATCAACCAGAATGTGTGTATGTGTGAGAAAGCTGATTTTCCTTGGCAACGCAACCAGCTTCGTGCCTGTGTGCAAGAGTACAGTAGGCAGCCAAGGGGATGCAGGCAAAATGCAGAGGCCAAATGGTATAGGGATGAAGCCGAAAGTGCAGATCTAAAGGCTTGAGTATGCAAGGAAAATAACCATGATTACATATGATTAAGCAAGCACACCAACCTGTGAATGGAGATAGAGGATATGGAGCAATCACACAGAATGCATAACCATAACACAGGGATTTTAAGGTGGTTTGGTTGCAAACCCGCAACCTACGTCCACCCCTCACCACACCTGGTGAGTCTTACCCTTGCAAACGCAAGAACCGTGGAGAACATCCACAACAAACGCTGACTCACAGCTTGACCCGAGGGAGACAAATCCCTCACCCTGATCTTTAATCCACAAGACCAGACCCACTACCTCACGGTAGTGGCCGGAGGAGCCCAAACCTCCCTTCTTCTGAAAACCAAGAAGGAACCATGAGACAGCACCCCGCTGCTCACAGGCCCAGAGGATCAGATCCTCTCTTCCTCTGAAAACCCAGAGGGTACCCGGAGAAGAGCACTTCTCCCTTCCTCTGAAACCACATAGGGACACCGTAGGGACAACCCTCCCTTCTTCTGATTGCTCAGAAGGAACCCAGTCCCCAAAATAGGGGATCGGAAGAACAAGAGAAACGAACCGAAAACACAAAGGAAAATACTGCAAATGTAGTGGAGAAACAAGAATGAAAATATAAACACCAGCTGAAACAATAGATCAAGACAAGGATGCTGGAGACTGTAGCTACAAGGTTAGATCCCAGGATCCTTTTCTTCAAACACCGGTAGACTGCAGGGCTGCTCTCTCTCAAGACTTCTTTTATCACTTCTCTCTCTTTCCTCTTTTCTCTTACAGCACTAGATTAAGGTCGACATGCTGGGCTGCTCTCATGTTGTTCACAAGGATGTTCTTTGTAGAGGCTCAAGGGCGTGGCTCTTTCTCTGGGCAGAAGCCACTTCTCCTTTTGTAGAAGCTTGATATTTATAGATGAGCCACAAGGAAATGTGGCTAAGAACTTTCCCTCCAAATTTTCCCTCCAAAAACTTTTCTTGTCTTTGAGAAAGATACTCTTCCAGAAGTATGACTTGAGTTGGCTTGCTTCTAGTCCAAGGATAGGATGGTGGCAGGTAGAAGAAGCAGACCATATCTTTCCTTTTGTTACTGTTCAGATCTTCTCATTAAATGGCCTCTTTGACATGCGGTCTCCTTATTGGCTGAAGTCCACTTTCTGTCTAGTGTACTCTATCTAGACAAAAGTCTTCTTTGGGTGACAGCAAAAAGGTGACAGACTGTGAGGTGTCCTTCCCCAATGAAATGTCTGACATATCCATCTCCATAAAGTAGATGCATGTGTAATGAGATGACTAAGATAGAAGTCAACCCTTGCGACTTGATCCAGACCTCGAAAACTATGTTTTTGAACATTTACGGTACCTATTTTCTCTCTCTCTGGATCCCTTTTGATTTGATAGCAGGCTAGTTTAATAAGCTTCTAGAAGAACCCAGGTGTCGACCTCCTGTAAAGGAAGTGTCGACACTCCTTAGAAGGACTGCCAATATAACGCTCTCTGGAAGACCCTAGTGTCGACCTGTTGGAACAAGGTGTTGATACTTCTGATCAAAGCTTCTTATATAGCGGTCTCTGGAAGCCCAAGGTGTCGACTTGCTGGAACAAGGTGTCGACACTTCTTAGAAAAACTGCCAATATATTGCTCTCTAGAAGACCAAGGTGTCGACCTTCTATGATAAAGGTGTCGACACTTCTGATGAAACCTCTTGAACAGGAATGCATATGTGCACAAACTTTCAGCAGCGTGCACAAACTTTGTAGTTCACATGTGCATAGACCTTTCTTATGCTGAAGGCAAACATTGCATAGACCTTGATATGTGCACAGACCTTGATATTGCAGGACCTCTGCATGTGCACCGACCTTAGTTCGGCATGTGCACTGACCTGAGTGGAAGGTCTTCAGCATGTGCATCGACCTTAGTCCAAGACTTCACCATGTGCACCGACCTTGGTTGCAAGTCTTCAATATGTGCACCGATCTTCTGAGCAAAGATGCATATGTGCACCGACCTTGGTTGAGCATGTGCACCAACCTTATAGTGTTGAAAGCAAGTGTGCACAGACCTTTGTTGAGCATGTGCACTGACCTCTTGAACAGAAATGCATATGTGCACCGACCTTGCCTTTCACATGTGTATGGACCAGGCAGACTTACATGCAGATGTGCATCGACCTTACTTCAGTAACAGTGGCTATGCACCGACCTGTTTGGGTGAACAGTAGCCGCTACACCAACCTAATCAACATGAAGCTTTTCAACTTGATTTCTGTGCTGCTAACTGCCTTGATTTCTGTGCTGCCAGTTGCCTTGATTTCTGTGCACCCAATATTATCATCTATCTTGATTTCTGTGCATCCAGTTGCCTTGATTTCTGTGCAACCATGATTTCTTACACTCATTAGTGATGGCACAGAGATGTATCTTCTTGCTTATGTTGTCATGACCTGAAATGTATGAATATGTGTTTATCAAAATCCATGTCAGACATATCAATGAGTCATAGTCAGACATCATCAAAATAATAGAATTAAGCATGTTATACACATGCCCAACATTCTCCCCCTTTTTGATGATGACAACTATGAATCATTATTAGTCAAAGTGCAAAGAAATGTAATCATGAGTTGAAGCACAAAGACTTATATAAATTCTCTCCCCTTTAAGCATTCAAGACTCCCCCTTATGCATATCCAAATTAATGACACATATAATTCTCTCCCCCTTTGACATCATCAAAATAACACTATGGAGAGAATATTTAGCACAGTTAGGAAGGAAAGGAGTAAAGTATGAGATTATTAGCACAGTATGTACAGAGTGAAAGTAAGTGCATACCTGTAGGGAGCAATTAAACGCACAGCAACCTGAGATACCTTCTTAGTGTTCCAAAAAATGATGTGGAATTACATGCCAATGGTTGTACACTGATTAAAGTTAACAATAGTTGAGTCCCTGAAGGTTCTCTTGTTGGGTCCCTCGTGAATGCAATTAAAGCAAGTATTATGCAGAGAGAAGACCGTGCAGACAAGGAGATGATACCACTTGTTAAAGAGTTATGTTGAGTGTTTATAGAGTAAGTGATACCAATTGTTAATGACCAGCACAATGTAAATTGTTAGGTCTTTGGCATTGCAGAAACATATTTACACAAACAGGCATCATATGCCACGAAGGCACAGCACAACAGCATAAAGTGAATCATGAGAGAGACATGTGCATGAGATTTGAGCATGTCAAAGTAATGCAATCTGAGACCAATAATTTTTGGTTTTCTATTTTTCAGATTTTTTAAGATTTTCTATGCAATGTATGGAAATGAAAAATGCACACTAACCATATGCTGGACGAACTAAAGCCAATAACTTTAGGGACATGCTACCACTTGTTTGAAAGTGGTGAGTCTTTCATGGCAGCCAGAATAGTTATGCAAATGTCCAGAGAGGGCAGAAATCATTGGAGCACTGAAGCGACAGGAGGCCAATTTGCCTTAATGGCATATTCCAGGACAGCTAGACCAAATTCTGGTTGCAAGGGGTCGACTCTAAGGGTCGACACTTAAAAATTCTTGAGGCATAGAATCCAAGAACTTATAAGATGATGGTTCCTCATTCTGAAGCCAAGTTCATAAATACAGAGTTACAGATTCTTCAGAATTTCCAGTTGTAGAACTTTAGTGAAGCAACCCTTATAATAAGATTGGTTTAACACTAATGAATTCTAAGCTTCTCAATGAAACTACTTGAAAACATCTGCATTCAATATTAATAGAAGTGAACCAGAAATGCATACTGAAACAAGGTTAACCTCCTCTTACCTTACTCATTCAATTCCATTAGCTCCTTTGAGAGTTTCTATGAAAAGTATTGAGATTAAACAAGCATGAAGACTAAATGGAATTCTAGAATTTCAGTAGATTTACTTTTACCTGTTGCTATCACACTCATAATTTTCATTGAGCACAACAGGATTTTTGCGAGCATTTAAGTCTAGTCATGCCTTGTATCTTGAGGATACACGTTGGTTAGACGCCAGTATCCCTAGGTACTTGGTGTGACTGACTGTCATGCCACAAATGGAATAGAGATAGCATTGTCACCTCATGACATATCAAATCTCATATTGTTGATGAGGGGACATATTTCGCAGCTACTTTGCCATTGCTCTGCCTTGACTTTTCTTTTATATAATTGCAGAGTTAACAAGGGCACTTCATGACATATCTTACCTCATTTGTTTTATGAGGAGACATATTTCTCAGTGAACTAGTGTCATTGCTCTGACACTATTAGCTCTTATAAATTCCAGCAAATCAGATTGTTTAAAGACAATACTTAGCTGAAATTTCTCAAGAAAGCCTTTGTACTAAAGATAAACTTTTAGATATAAGAAGGCATATCAAGTCAAAACATGAAGAGCTAGTTTAAGTCTATTAAGACTGAGTGCAACCACTTTCAGGACAATTAAACTTTAAAGCTCAAGAAATCATTACTTTTAAACCAATGGCTTTCATGTTCAGGGCAGTCATCAAGCTCCATAAAGGAAGATTCCTTTAGAAGATTTACTCTAATAAATGAATTCAACAACAGATCGAAAAACCTCCAAGAGGATCAAGGCATTCAAGGAATTCTAGAACCAGTTAGCTGGTCATGCAAGAGATGGCAGATTTCAGACAATCTGGAAGGCTTGATAGACATCAAAGGTATTTCAGACCCAAGGTAGAATCATTAGATATTAACTTTATTATGCATAGGTCTGATTTGAGTAGGGAGTGCAAATGAGTAGAACGTGAGAATTGATAATGAACACTCCCCTTGAAGTTATGCACAGAGTTTTGGACAGAAAATAATTTTCAAGCAGAATTAACTGCAAGGTGGCCTACCTGATCAACCCTTCATGAGGATGTAGTCTATACAAATGACAACAAAAAGAATGCATGAATGCAAACTGAGTTTTTGATGTTGACTCCCCCTAAACAGGTGCATGGGTTGACAATGGAGTGTGCAACCTAAGACTTATGTGAACACATGATGCAATGGAAATGATGCCAATTGATATGCATTGTTGTGTCCCTATACCATGATATGAAATGGAGTATATGAGACCACAAAATGATGCAAGCACAGTTTATTTGCAATGCATTCTGAACTGAAATGTAAATTGGATTTGAGTGTGTGAGTTGGACACAACCAGATAATCAGTGGAGTAGGAGAAAAACATGCCAGTCATGTAGTGTTGGGTCCCTTGATCATAAAATGCAAGATAGTGTATGAAATTCCAAGATGATGCTTAATGACCTCAACACATGCAGATTCAAACATTTGCAATGCATTTCAAAACTAAGGTACAAACTCTTAAGCTCCCCCTTTGTTGCATGCTCATGGAAGTTAAGATAGTAAATCAGCATGTTATCTATCCACATGAGTACTGAGTTGAAATATATGTGTAGCCATGGCAGACATCATCAAAAGCAGTGATCAAGAAATTCATATGGATGCTAATTGGTAGCAAGTAGCAAACAACAACTCATTCTTATATCAATTCCATCAGCATGGCAGATTTAAGCTCATCAAATTCTAAATTCTGGTACTAGGTGGAGAGCTTAGATCCAGGGATCACCTCACACAAGGTGTTGTCTTCCTGACAAGCTTAGCTCATCACTCTGACATACACCTTTTGATATACCAGAGAATCAATCATTCTCAATGACAAAAATTATAAATTTAACCATGGGGGAATTTTCAGCATTTCAAGAAGATAATTTCAGTTTGCAAGACTTATTGACATCAAGAAAACTTTATAATGCAATGACTACAATGCAAGCCTATCATGCAAGGATTGAATAAATAAAATTTATTTACATACCTATGCCTTGAGCATTTATTTTCTGGTTGAGCGTTGCTAAGCTCAAAGGCACCCTGCACCCAAAATTCTCATTTGAATTCCTTAGGTACCCAAGGTTGCTTGGGTCCTTGAGGGTTAGTTACATGTCTAACGGTTTGGCTCATATTTTTTAGGGCAATCACATCATCTTCCATCATTGTATGATAGTCATACATCTCATGCCCATTTTTTCCACAATAGAAACAACGCACAAAAGATTGAGTATTCTTCTTATGTACATGTGTATGTGCATTAGGCTTTTGTGGGTGAGCATGGAAGTTACCTCCTTTGGCATGAACGTGGGTTCTGCCTTGTGAGTGCCAACAGTCTTGGACTGTATGGCCAATCTTTCCACAATGAGAGCAGTCATGATAAAACAGGCTATTTTCTGGCTTCTGAATGGAAGTGTGCTGAGCATGCTTCCTCCCGGTGTGGACCTTCCCTTTGAACGTGCTTCCTACATTGTTTCTCCTGATCTTGCCTGCTGTTAGTTCATCATTCTTCAAGATAAAACAGTTATGCACAGTGTGACCATGCCTACCACAATAAAAACAATGAACGTTGATTTTATGAGGAGCATGGTGTTTGGTATTGAACTTTCTATTGTGCACATCAGGATGAGCAAACTGATTTTTGTTTTTTCTTTTGAGCTGCATGCGGTTTTAGGAGACTACAAGAGGTGCTGGCTTCATGTGAACCAGGGATAAAAGAAGTATGTAATTTACTCTCAAAGGCCTTTTTATTCACAGGATTGTAGCCTAAACCCTCTTTCTGAAAGTTCACTCTCGTCCCCAATATTCTATCTAGATTGTCTTGGCCTTGCACAAATTTTGACAGCGAGTTGTTTAGATCTTGAATTTCATTCTCCAAAGAAGAGATGTGCAGCTCAAATTCAGTGAGGTCCTCCTCGTATGCAGCAAGTTGCTCATTGAGCATGGCATTCACACCTTTAAGATATTTTGTTTCTTGTTCTAAGGCATGCATTGTTTTAGAACAATTATCAACAACAGATTTGCCCTTTTTAAGAGCAACTAGCTTTTCAGTCAAGAGATTTATTTTCTCATTCAGCATTTCATTTTCTCTCTTAAGACTTTGATTTTCTTCGGCAAGTGCCTTATTTTCAATCAAGCTTTGATCATGTATTTTAGATTTAGATTTATCTTGTAGCCTTCTTACAATTTCTTCTAATCTACTGATCTTAGCTTGAAGGATTCCATTTTCATCTCTTAGGCATGCAACGCTTTGTTTATGCACATCCAAGTCAATAGATAGAGTGTCATTAAGCTCCTTAAAAGCTGAACAATTTTTACAAAAAGAGCTCTTACCTTGAATGTTCTTCTTAAGATCCTTATTCAACTTTTTATTTTCAGATTTTACCTTTCTAAACTGTTTGATCAACTCATCATAGGCCTCCATAAGTTCTTCAAAAGTAAAATCCTCGGAGTCAGAGCTTACCTGAAATGAGGATGGATTGCTTGACTTCTCTGATCGGCCGGCCATGAGCCATTCCTGCTCTTGTTCTCCTTTTTCATGGTTGTTCACCAATACATCCAAAACTTGCTTAGCTGTACTGCAGGCGGACACACAATTAAGTAACCTGAAATCAACTGCAGCTTTTATCAAGTTGAACGCCGCAAGGTTATCAATATGTTTGGCCTCGTGATCAGCTGATCATTCATCTGAGTTTGATTGCAGCTCATGAGGACCATTGTATATAAGAGTCCACAGTTGTGGATCTATGGAGTTAACATAGATGAACATTCTCCCTAGCCATATAGACAAATCTGAACCATCATAAACATGCGGAGAAGCCATCGAAGCATGTGTAGCAAATGAGGCCATTTGATTAGAATGCACCGGGATCTTTCCCTGCAGATCGTAGGATCTGGGAATGGCAGAGCTTGGCTCAGATAACCTTTTTTGGGTCCCGCGTTGTAACGACCCAAGATCTGGATACCGGGAAGAACCCGATACCATTCGAATCCTGACCTGCCGCCCACGAGCCGGAGGGCTCGGAAGGGCTAAAAGAAGTGTGGAGGTACAAAGAAATAAGAAATAAAGCAGGACAATTCAACAATTAATAGAAATAAATAAATAACTACAACAACAGAGTCTAGTCCAACAGAAAGTACAGTCTAAAGTAGTAAAACGTACCACATGCCAAGTGAACACTTGGCCTGGCGAGCTGGAAGCTAAAGACCTTCGAACATCACCCTCGCAACTCGAGGAAGAACTGTCGCACCTGAAAAGCAAGGGTGAGCCTCCTGTCACTGGCTCAGTAGGGGTCCCGCAGAACCCCAACCGAGAAACAACGGCAGTAACGAAAAGGAAAGCAACAACAACTACAACAGGAACAACGAACCGGTGGTCGGTCAAAACTCGGCACTACAGCTACTCCTACTGTACCGTCGATAGAAAGAGAAAGCTTGATCTCACAATCAGGAACCGGACCACTCTAACCCCAGACCTACCGAGGAAACACTCACGGCAACCCTACCGCAGAAATCTGCCTACACAGGCACGACCAATCGGGACCGCAGTCCCACACTAGCACAGCGAAGCCTCGACAATCCCTACCGAGCACCCTTGGCCACTACCTCGGAAAGCGTACTGGAACGGTCCAGAAACTACGTCTCGCAGATGGGAAATAGAACTCGAACATAAGAGAGTCACGTCTCACGTGACAGGAGTACCTGCCCACCAGAAGCAAGGCCAGATGCGTCCACTGATGACTTAGACCGCGCCTCTGGTGTCCCCCTTGACCCCTGGTGGTAAAGGGACACCGTACTAGTAACCACAGAACAAGGAACTAGCTGGGGTCGCGCTCGTCAGCGCGGGTCCAACTGCCCCCAACCACGTGTGCATACATAGACCATGCGTCCTAGGTCTGGCCCTCTGACTGGTTTTTCCCTTAGCCCGACTCTGGCGTAAAGACATGGGGCCCAACAGTAACCAGCCTAAAAACCATCTCTCGGGGTAGCCTCGCCACCACTCCCTGGTGGGACCACTCGCGTGTCGGAAGGCTACGACTAGTGGGGAGTCACTGATGTGACCACTCTCCGAGGAGAAACTCTGAGAACCACGCACGCACCATGTGAGAAAGTCGAGAAGAACCAAGTGGCGTCGAGCCACTAGACTCTGGAAAGTACTCTAGACTCACTAAATCCAACGATCCTTCAGTCACAAGACTCGGGGTCAAGACCGTTGCACCGAACGGCTTCACGCTGTCAATCTGCCCTAACCCTAGGGTCAGAAATCACAGCACGATGACTCACGAGGCAGTTCATAACTGTTGAGATCATTCCCGCAAAAAGGGAACTAAGAAACCCTCCAGTCCCAGGCTGCGTAACTGGACTCACAGTCCACAGGCCACACACACGGCCCACGCGGAAAGCACAGAAGCATGATTCCCAAGGTAGATCACAAGCCGCCACGCCAATTTCCCATCCCAGGAAAAAGCGAGAAACCTCCAACTCCAGGCTGGGTGACTGGACTCGCAGTCCAAGGCCTTACACATGGCCCACGTGAAAACCGCTTTCCCGAAGAACTCACAATGTGCGGGGAAGCCCTCACCGCACTCAAGCCGATACACGGCGACCCGATCAAGCGTAACACAAAGCCCGGAACACACACACAGGGTCACCAGACCCCTGAACACATGGGCACGCTAATTGAGATAACCCGGTACCTCCGGAGACCCAAAAACACGAACACAGAACCCACAGGGTGTCCGAGACATCCACAAGATCGACGATCGACCCCTAGGTCACGAGCGGGTCGACCGGGGGCCGACACAACACAACCGGAACACAAGAGGGTTGCCCTGACCCTTGAGCCCACGGACAACAAAATCAAGGGTAAACCGAACCTCCAGACACCCAAAAACACGCTCGCGATACCCACGGGGTGTCCGGGACACTCACGAGGTCAAAGCTCGATCATTGGATTTCAACCGGACTGACCGGAACCCAAAATATGCCAAAACTCTGCATTTCGGTCGACCTCCCCATAGGGGTCGGTTGAGCTGGCCAGCTCGGTCGACCGAACTGGGCAGAATGCCCAATTCGAGCCGCGGCCGAACGGTCGACCGAGCCGCCCGCGGCAGTCGACCGATTGTGGCGGAAAACTGGCCGAGCTCAACCCTAGAGCCCGGTTCCACGCCCCGTTCGATCCCAATCGAAGGGGAAAACATATGGGACCATCCCCTAGGCCCAAAAACTCAAAAATGGAGGGAAGAAAGAGGGGAAATCTCAATCGATTCGACAAAACCGTCCCACACCCTAAAAAAATGATTTTAACCCCCAACGGCAATAAACCCACGCTCGGCTCACCACGGCCTACCAAAATCACGGGAAAGGAAGTACACGAGCTGAAGATCCATCTCTTTACCTCCACCGAAGATTTGACGCGCCGTGGACGCCGATCGATGAAGAAAACGCCACGAAACCCCGCCGGCATCCCACGCTCACGAGCCGGCTTCACCTCGCCACCACGCCTCGATCCTCGCCCCGTCCACGGGGCTCCTCGCCCCACGAGCACCGCCACCTCACCCTCGAACATCTCTGTCGGCCGCCTAGAGAGAAGAGAGGGGGAAAGGAGAGAACGTGAGAGAGAAGAGAGAGGGAAAGAGTGAGAGAATGAGAGATAGGGAGAGAGAGAAAAGGGGTTAATATATATATATAGAAAAACCCAAAAATTCCAAAAATTTAGAAAAGTAATAAAAATTACCTCCATGATTCTCGGGAGGAGCACAACGCGTCGGTACTATCCCAGAGTCAGAGAACACCATGGTTCACCCTGCACAGAGTTCCGAAAGCACATTAGGGAAAAACACGTGTAAAGCACAAAATACACTCCGAGACCCACGAAAATGATCCGAAAATATCTGAAAGATCTGGGGCATTACAGCCCTCCCCCCTTAAACAAATTTCATCCTTAAAATTCAGGACAAGCGCGGGAACACAGGGAAGGAATGCCTTAATCAACTAACAACATCGTCAGAGCCCCAACACAGAAAACCTCGATTCTCACGAAAGCACCGATCCTGAGGGACATGTTGACACCTGTTTTATACCCAATAAGTCGGGTCATCTCCTTATTCCATTCTATGTGATGCTCCGAGTTGTTCACTCTTCATTGAGTCTCTTGATCAGTTGAGGCCTGTTTCTTGGGTCTTAATTCCTGGATTAAGAATTGACTTCTGGTAGCATTTCGTTGGCAACAGCTTAGCAACCCTTTATTGCTATTTTTGAAACTCAATGGTAATAACGGTCTGAACCAGTCACGTTGTTTCATTATAACGCATGGGTCCTGGACCGTTAATCTTTGAAGAGTCCTAAGGCTTAAGGCCTCGTTGAAAAGCTTATCCTTTTGATTCCACATTAGAAATAACGGTCTGTCGAGCAGCCGTTGTTTCATTCTGACGCCCTATGCCTTGGCCGTCGCTTCCTTGCAGAGTCCAACCTATTGGGTCTTCTTCCCGTCGATCTTATCCTTTGGGATAAGGTTGAGAGTAACGGATGGTTCTTGATGCGTTACTTCCAAGTAGCGGTCTGTCGTGTAGCCGTTACTTCCTTCAGAGAGTCCTGGCAGTTCAGGCCTTTTCTCTGCTACTCCGTGGCCGAAGATAAGGGTTTGGATTGACAATATCTCTTTCAAATCTGATCCTCAGGACCTTTCGTTTGATTCTATGGACTCTTGGTGATATTATCTTCGAGGATTTGCTAAGAGTTATCTCTTTATCTTGCTGAATTATCCTCTGCACGACCTGAGAGTTTGAGGGTCTATAAATAGAACCCTTGACTTCATGGCCCAGGGGAGGAAGATTTTGAATTCACGACGAAGTGCTGCCAAACTCAGGAGCCATCTTCATCCAAGAGGAACTGCTTCCCATGTCCATCCATCTCATAATCCAGGGAGTACTTTGGTTTTGGTCTTTCAAGTTCATCATTGCATGCTTGAGTTCTTCCCTACTTTTTTCCTCAATCAAGGCATTGTCCCTCTTTCTTCCTCCACGTTTTTCACTGTCCTCTAAGCATATAAACATCTTCCCAAACTTTTAAAACACCTAGAGGGGTTAAAAAAACCAAAACTCCCCGGTAATTCCCTCTCCTTTTGATGATGTTAAGTCCTTTAAGAATTGATGCTATGCTTGTGAAAAGAACTAATTGAGGTTATTGTTTTGTCTTTCTACATCTTTGGCAGGTTTACAGGTTCATTAACACGAGGCCCAAGTCTTCTAGCCGGCTGGAAGAGTTGGAGTTAAAAGAATTCAAGCTTTGTTACTGCAGGTTGTCTGACGGCCTTGTGCAGGCGCGTCATTCTCCTCCGACGGTCTATCGTGTGGCCGTCACTTCCAAGCGACGCACGGGGTTCTGGCCGTTACTTCTAAGTTGATCTGCAGACTTTCTCTGATTTTCTCTCCCGTGGGCGGGTGCTTCATCCACCTATTTCCAAGGTATATTCAGGTTTTTTGACTTGTTTTTACTTTGGTGGCGATCACATCTTTCCTTGGTATTGGGCATTAGCTGTCTTCTTCATCATATCTTTCTATTTTCCTTGCTTGTTCCACCTTCACGGTGTGTTTTTAATTATTCCTTGCTCCACGCCCCGGCGTGTGTTTTCCTTTTCCTTAGCGTAGTTTGATTGAGATAGCATGCCCATGCTAGAGCTAGCTATGATTGCCTAGGTTCATGATCACATGTTCATAGGTTTGAGTAGATCTTTGATTGCTTGTTTGTCATCTTACCATATCACTCTTCAAACCTCAAAAGAAAGATAGAAGATAGACGAATAAATATCAACAGATAATTTTTTGGCGATCACGGTGGGACAACTTGTGCCAATCGTGCTTTTAATTCTTGTTTAAACCTGCCATCATCTGCTTGTTGAGTTGCCTTTTGTTTCCCTTTTGATTACTGCTCATTCTGGTTTTCTGAGTTCTCTGACGGCCAGGTGTCCCCGCGTCACAGTTCTCTGACGCAGGGGCATTAGACCGCCACTTTGGTTCTGCTGTGTGAGCTTCCACGGGCTTTCCGGTTACTTCTGTCTGGTTTTTGGTTCCCTGGCTCGTCCGACGGTCTCATCCCCCTGCGTTATATATTATCTAGCGGTCTGGCCTTTGACCGTTATTGTGCTCTGACGTAGGGTCCTTCGACCGTTATTCTCCTGGCAGGTACACATCCGAGGTGCATTTATTTCCACAGTTTTTGCTATGATTTATTGCTTGGGTGATACTTGACCTCCTTCTTGCTTTGCTCATATCTCCATATCATTGTGTGCACCATTGATTGTTAGATTCTAGGTTAGATTTTGCATGCACTCCGGTGCACATAGGGTCATTCATCTTTTCATACATTAGATTGCATTTTCCTACCTTGTTGTGAGGACCTCCCGTCTCCATATTCCTTGGGGCCGACTAGGAAATCACAGCAGGGACCTCCGTAAGTCCCCGCGAGCCGTGGATTCCCACACGGACGCCGGGCTGGTTGTACCTTTCCCACCCCGTGTCTAGGGTTGCATAGGTGAAGGAGTGGTTACACTTAGAGTCAAACCAAGTCCCATATCCATCTCCTACTAGGAACCCATTGTTGAGAGCACATATCAATCAATTCACTAGAGTTCCAAAGGAGAAATCATAAGAACCTTGTTGCATCATCTTAAATAACTTGGTTGATCTTTGAGTGTCTTCATCTTTTATCACTTACATCTTGTTAAGATCACCTAAGTTTGGTTACTTATTGAGTGTTTTTTGTGTTGGTTGTTTTCGCATTATCAAGGTTGTCCGTTGCATGTGGAGTTGTTTTCGTCCGTCTGAATCATCTTCTCGAGTCAGTTCCTTCTTCACGTTCTATTCTAATCCCCTCTTCGAGTCCATCATGGCATCCTTCAATCCTCCTCGCTCCCAAGAGGACTCTCTTCCTCAAGGGCTCCTTGAAAACCCCCCTAGGGTTATTACATTTTCCTCTGGAGAGGGGACCGCCCCTCTCCCATCCTCCACTTCTATGGAAGGTAGTCAAGTTACCCCTTCTCTCTCTACTCCTTCCGCGGGCTCCGTCCTTCATATGATGGCCCAATTGGATCCGACCCAACTCCAAGTTTTATATCAAGCTATGCAAGGGTCCAATACTTCTCCCTCTGCCACTATCCAAGGTCAATCTAATCCTTCCATTATTGGGCCGTCCGTTCAGCCCACTCCGATTGATCTCACTCCGGTCCAACCCCGGACCATCACTTTCGCTGGCATGGAGATGGGCCAATCTTCTAATTCAGCCCATCAATCTTTCGATAAAGGGAAGTCACCCATCCCTTCCTTTGTCCAGGTGGATCATCACAACTCTGGTTCGATAGCTTCACAGCTCCTTATGAACCCTTCCGATTTCTTACGCCCTCAACAAGGAGTGACCCAAAATCATTCTAATCCAGGTCTATCTCAGGCCCAATGTCCTTCTTACGGGCCGCCTATTTCCACTGTCTATCCTTCCACTCCTTCTTACGGGCTCCCGCCTGTTGCTACATCTATTCCATCTGCCCCTCAAATACAATCAGCATCTTCACTACCCCTACTCCCTCCCGAGAGCAGGACTTGCTTGACAAGTGGGCCACCATGCAGCAACAACTCGACTTCCTCCAGAAAAGGGTTGGCCCACAATCCTTGGCCGATATTCCTATTCCGAGCTTCCAGAACATCCGGTTCCCTCCGCAATCAGAGCTCCCCAACTATCGCAAGTACGATGGGAACATCAATCCCTTCATCCATGGTAGGGATTTTCGTTATGAATCGGCGCAGTTCCAATATGATGATCGCCTCATGGCGTACTTATTCCGCCGATCTTTGGACAGTGTTGCTCTAGAATGGTTCTATTCTCTACCACTGGAAGAGGCCGAGAGTTTCAAGGTAGTAAAGGATAAATTCATCCAGCGGTTCCAAGACAGGGTCGGTCCTGAATATTCATTTACAGATCTAGTGGCCGAGAAGATGAAGTCGGATGAAGAGTTCGCCACCTATGCAGACAGGTGGAGGCAAATGGCCGCAGAGTATCGGGCCACATTCCGGAGGAGGAGAAGGTCAAACTGCTGATTTCCAATGCCACCCTGACCTTCCGCAACATCCTGGCAATGAATGACATAGCCAACATGCATCAACTTTATAGCCGGGCGCGCTTCATCCAGACGCAATTCAAGGACTCCCATATCCATTCCCTCTTCGAAAACCAAAAGCCCAAGTACCACAAGAAACCACAAGGGCCGGTTACTGAGGGAGTCCAAACAAATGAGCAAGTACAAGCCGTTGCTTTTCCATATCAGGCCGCACCTTTCCGCTACAACCAAAACCCCCGCAATTCACAAAACGCCGCTCCGTAAAACTTCCAAGCCACTCCACAAAACCCACCCCCCGCCTTCACCATTCCACAAAACACCTTCGCCGCACCACAACAACCATCACTGCCACCACAATACCATAATGTCCCTCCACCCAACGGCTACAACAACAACAATCCAAATAGCAAGCGCCCGGCTCCCAGGAGAGCCCAGTATCCTCCATTGCCAGAGACGCTTACAGACATCTTCTCGGCACTCATGTCAGTAAATGCAATCCAACTTCCTCCGGAACGGACTGTTTGGAACCCGGCAGTCGATCAGACCAAGTATTGTATGTTACACCGGCAGCCAGGCCATACCATAGAAGGATGTTTTCAGTTCCGAGATCTTGTGTATGACCTACATGAGGGGTAGAGAATTGACTGGGCCGAAATGCATAGGGCCATTGTTGAGATTAAAGAAAAGAGAAGGCAGCCGCAGGGGCAGCAAGTGCAGCAGCATCAAGCACCGCAGCCACAGCAGCCACCACAACAGCAGCAACCACATCAAGTACAAGACCTGGGCATCCATCAGAACCGGATTCCGAATCATCCACCCGCTCCTTAGCAGCAGCCGCTAGCACCAGCGCAAGTAAACATGGTCCAGCCACCGACCCCAACGCCGGATGGTCTTTCGATGATGATGGTGCCACACAGCAGGTCATGGCCCTCCACCATAACCACCGCAATCCTCCCTTTATCATCCCTGCAGAGCCGACGTCCTCTCAACTCGTCCTCCCATTCACACCCGCTCCAGCAAATCCTCTACCACTCTCCATTCCATCGTACCCTCCATCACCCACTCCCATCACCGCCATCACATCACCGCCCAATCCCTCACCCATTCTTTCCCAACCGCTAGCCTTCCCTCCACCCGCATCAACATCCATCACCACCCTGCCTTCCACCAATCCTTCATCCATCATCCGCGCACCGCACATTAACCTCACCAACCCTACACTCCACCAAACCGCCTCCCCCGTACCACCTGTTCCATTCATCCATCCCGCAGGGCCCATCATACTATCTTCAGATGCCGCGGCAAACTGTGCTTTGAGGAGCGGGAAGATGTTCCATCGAAATTACATTACTGCTTCTAATCCCCAGTCCTCTCAGCCGGTGGCCGAGCAAGAAGAAACTGGACCTTTGCCGGGTACTCAATATGACTTGCTACATCATCTGGATCGAGTGCCCACCAAAATATCTGTGCTGGAGCTGATCAAAAGGTCTACCCTTCATCAGGATGCACTGAGGGATTTCCTATAGAAGGTAATGGTTAGCGAAGACATGGCAGTTGATAACCTACCAACAGCACTGGCAACTATCTCCAAAGGGCCGGCAATCACGTTCTCTGAAACCGAGCTTGCACCTCCGGGCGCTTGGCAAATGCCGCTCTGCATAACAATTACCCTGAACAAAGTCGACATTGAAGCAGCGCTAGTTGACACAGGGGCCTCCATTAATGTTTGCCCACTCAGCACCCTCCGAGCATGCAACATATCTGAAGAGTTACTACGGCCTACCCCACCACTATAGCGGCATATGACAACTCAAGGTGAGCATGTCACGGGGTAGTCACCATTCAGGCAGAGCTCGGGCCCCTTACTATGGCCGTGGAATTCTATGTTCTTGATATCGACCCTATGTTCAAGGCTATCTTGGGTCGTCCCTGGATTAACACACTCGGCGCCGTGCCCTCCACCGCACATCAGTGCATTAAATTCCCCTTTCAGGGGAGGGTCGTCAAAGTTAAGAGCTTATCCACAGTATAGTCAGTAAAGGCTATTTCAGAGCAGGTTCTTCCCACACTTTGGCCAAGCAGCCGGCCCGTTCTGTCAGTATTGGATTTGAACTTTCCTTGGGCTTACACATCCCCTAAGCCCGTCGCTACTCCAGTTAATGTCAAAGTGAAGCCGCAGATTCGAGATTCAAAGGGGTGGAACATTATATTGAAGCTGGGCTATCAACCGGGGAGAGGCCTCGGTGCGCAACTGCAAGGGATGACTAAGCCTATACCTAAGGGAAGAAAAATGGGCAGGAGAGGTCTCGGCTACAAAGAGATAGCATTATCTATGATAGGTGATTCTAGGCCGCTCACCTGAGATTATCGTCAGCATTTTGTCAAAGGGCCTCTCCAGCCTGGCACATTAGCTCCAAAGCCGGTTCAACAAGAAAGGAATACAGTTTGTCCAATTGCCAGTCCACCTCCCTTGCCAAGAGGGTCAGATGATGACATGCTCGACTACAGTCAGGCCTTGCAGGGGCTCTTTTATGAGGAAGAATGTCAGAAGAAGCAACAAGAAGTTCAACTTATGCAGTGGAGGCCGAAGAAGCAGCTTATTGTTGATCTACAGAAGGAGGAGAGCTCTCCAGTTGTCGGTTCTTGGCCTCTCTCACGCTTCCAATCTATCTTTCAACAAAAGGAGTTCGTACCCCGCCTTCCTCCTATCATGATAAATTCATCTTTCATTGATCCGCCGGAAATTCTATTCATTCCTTGTGCTTGCGGGAAATGTCCACGCATTGATCTATCCACTCTGTTTACTCCTCCCTCTCCCAACTCCCAACTCCACGAGATGTGGTTCTCTTCTTCCGATCCTTTCTTCGACTGCATTTTCCCCGAGCTGTTCCCTATGCACCTCCCTCCTCCTCCATCTTGCTGTGTAGTCTCCGCTGATCTCCAAAAAAAATGTCAAATTTGAAACGGAGATTTCAGTGGAAGATTACGCTATCCTGTCGCCATCTTCCTCCCAGGGGCACGAGTCCCCTGCTCCTCCCCTTCCACTAGGCCTTTTCTCCCCTAGGTTAGGGTTAGGGTCCGTCGAGTCTAGAAGAGTAGAGTCCGTTAGGTCTAGAGAAGTAGGGTCTTGTTCTGGGTCGTCCAACCCTTCCCATCCGGAGCCGCGCTCGCTTGCGCATCCTTCCCGGTCTGTTCCTGATAGGTTCTTGCAAGATCTAGCTCAGCGGTGTCATGCTCTTTTGAAGTGTCCGGAATTCATCGCTACAGCAATCGTGATTGAGGATGAAGGGGAAATAGAGGGGGAATGGAGCGACGACGGATTAGGTGTCTATGAGGTCTTGGATGAGAAGGATCCAATAGATGAAGATAGCGATGTAGATAACACTGCCGACTTATATGCACAAGGACTAAAGAGATTTGACCAGCCGTCGACGGCAGTGGATGAACCTACAAAGGAAATCAACTTGGGAACGGAAGAAGACCCAAGGCCCATCATTATTTCTACTGATCTCCCTTCACAGGTAGAAGAAGATCTAATTAAGGTATTAAGGGAGTATAGTGACTCTTTCGCCTAGTCTTATGAGGACATGCCAGGTCTTGACCCCTCCTTAGTGGAACATCGACTCGTGCTTAAATCAGGGGCAACACCTGTGAAAGAACGGTCAAGAAGATTTCACCCCCACATGGCCTTAAGGATCAAAGAAGAGGTCGACAAACTATATAAGGCCAAGTTCGTCAGAGTGGTTTTATATCCTCAGTGGGTGGCGAACATAGTCCCTGTTCTCAAGAAGGATGGAAAAGTGCGCATATGCATTGATTTAAGGGATTTAAACAAAGCATGTCCCAAAGATGATTTCCCGCTACCTCATATAGGCGTCCTAGTGGATAACACTGTCGGGTATGAAGCTCTGTCATTTCTGGATGGGTACTCGGGCTATAATCAGATCCGTCTCGCTCCGAAAGACCAAGAGAAAACTTCCTTCACCACGCCCTGGGGCACGTATTGTTATGTAGTTATGCCATTTGATTTGAAAAATACAGGTGCCACCTATCAAAGGGCGATGATGGCTATTTTCCACGACATGATGCACATATACATGGAAGCTTACGTGGATGACATCTTGGTGAAATCAAGAACAAAAGAAGAACACCCCTCTATCCTGGCTAAGGTGCTACAGAGAGGCAGGGAGTACAAGCTTAAGATGAACCCGAAGAAGTGTGTATTCAGAGTCTCCTCAGGGAAGTTGTTAGGGTTCATAGTGAGCAAACGGGGGATCCAGATTGATCCTAATAAAGCACAGGCCGTCATGGACATGCCTCCGCCAAAGAACATTACGGAACTTCAAGGATTGATTGGTAGATTGCAATTCATTAGAAGATTTATATCTCAGCATTCTCAGAGGTGTCGTCCGTTTTACGAGTTGCTTAAGGCGGGTGTCAAGTTCGAATGGAATCAAGATTGTCAGAAGGCCTATGAGGACCTCAAAGAGTATCTGTCCAATCCCCCGGTTTTGCAACCTCCTGTCCCTGGGAAACCCCTAATCCTATACATCTCGGTTATTGAGGACTCCCTAGGGGCGGTCTTAGCACAAGTAGATGATGAAGGAAAAGAGCGGGCCGCGTACTACCTCTCTCGACTGTTTAATCCGGCTGAATCCAAGTACACCGCTATGGAGAAGACTTGTGCCGCCTTAGTGTGGGTAGCTCAGAAGCTTAAACATTACTTTCTCGCCCACCCAGTTAGGTTGATCTCTAGAATGGACCCGATCCGTTATCTCTTAGAAAAACCCGTCCTTTCTAGTAGGTTAGCTCGCTGGCAGAGCTTCCTCTCTCAGTTCGACATCACATTTGTTGTTCAGAAGGCAGTCAAAGGATATGCCATTGCTGAGCATCTTGCACATCTCCCTATTCCTCACACTGATTCTATTCAGGATGATTTCCCTGATGAGCACCTCTCTGTCCTTTCTCATCATCCCTTTTGGTCTCTGCACTTCGATGGTGCACTCAACTCCCAAGGCCAAGGGATCGGTGCTGTCTTGCTTACTCCAGAGGGAGTAACCATCCCCTTCGCTTATCAACTTCGATTTCCTGCTACCAACAACATCGCTGAGTATGAGGCTCTCCTGGTCGGCTTAAAGCACGCCTATCTCCTAGGCGCACGTTATTTGAACATTATAGGAGATTCTCAGCTCGTCCTACGGCAAGTTCTATCCACTTACCGTACTCGTGACCCCAAGCTCAAGCCTTATCAAGATTTGGTCACGCTCATTGCTAAGCAATTCCGTAAGCTGATCTATATTCATACTCCCCGTTCTCTGAACATCCTAGCTGATGCTTTGGCATCTCTTGCTTCCTCCTTGTCTTTCCCTCTCAGTCGTAGTACTGAGACCATCGTCGTCCAGAGATTGGACGCACCTTCTCTTCAAGATCCTTGGTTCATCAACCTCAGGAAATCTGTAGAGGCAAGAGCTGAGAAGGAAGTTTCATTAGCAGAGCTAGAGGAGATTCTGGACGAAGACGAATTGCCTTGGTATCATGAAATCGAATTGTTTTGCAAAGAAGGGTCATTCCCAGAAGGGGCAAAGGCCGAGCAGCGTAAAACAATAAGAAGAGCCGCCGCAAGGTACACTATCATTGCAGGAGAACTGTATATGCACGCTACTAATGGAATGCTCATGAGATGCTTGGATGATGTAGAAGCTTGGAAAGTGGCTGAAGCGGCCCATTCTAGTGAATGTGGAGGTCATGTCAATGGCCAGGCTCTAGCAAAGAAGATCCTTAGGCAGGGCTACTATTGGCCCACTCTAGAGGAAGATTGCTCCCTCTATGTCCGGAGGTGTCTTAAATGCCAACTCCATGCTGATAAAATTCACTCTCCAGCTTCGTCTCTCCATCCTATGACTGCTCCTTGGCCATTCTCTATGTGGGCTTTCGACGTTGTCGGCCCCTCGGTGATCCTAATTCTCAGATCAAGCAAAAATCCTTCATCCTCACCGCTACTGAGTACTTCACCAAATGGGCCGAAGCCGAGGCGTACGCAGAAATCAAAGCTACAACGGTGTGCCGCTTCATCATGAAGAATATCATCTCGCGGTTCGGAGTGCCAAGCAGCATCATCACCGACAACGGACCCCAGTTCGTCTCCCAGGAGCTTAAGGACCTATGTAAGAAGTTCAATATTGCACTACATCATTCATATCCATATTACCCTCAAGGCAACGGTCAAGCCGAGGCCACTAATAAAACCCTTCTTAAAATCATCAAGAAAACATGCGAAGCACATAAATTTTCTGATTGGCCTGAAAGATTGGTGGAAGCTCTGTAGGCTTACCGCACCTCCGTCCGTACCCCTACGGGGCAAACTCCCTATTCTCTGACCTACGGGATGGAGGCGGTACTCCCATATGAGATCTTAATCCCTTCCCTTAGAGTGCAGCTCGATAAGGAACTTAATCTCGATGAACGTCGGGAGGCGTTGCTGGTCCAGTTGGAACTCTTGGATGAGAAGAGGATGAATGCGGCCGATCACGTTTCTATTTATCAAAAGAGGGTTTCGCGTTATTTTCAAAAGAAGGTGATTGAACGTAAGTTTATGACAGGTGATATTGTTTTGAAATGCAAATTCATTCGGTCTGTAGGTCCTAGGTCTAAATTGCAACCTAACTAGGAAGGGTCGTTTGTAATAAAAGAAGCTTATCCAGAGAATGCTTATCGTTTAATAAATGCGGAAGGTGAGGAGCTCTCTCACCCGTGGAATGGGTTGTATCTTAAGCATTTCTTTCCTTAAAGTCTAAACCACGTGCTTTCCCAGCAGCAAGATCTTCCTTCCTATCTTCAAAAGAAGAGGTCCCGAGCAAGGCAATCACACACCACACGACATCCCTGGTCGGGCTCCTTGTTTGAAAGACACTGTTTCTCATTGGCCATGCTTTAGGGGAAAGTCGAGGTCCCTGTCCGCTTCATTCTTCGGCTGAATCCAGGGGCAAGGAGTGAATAAGGAGGCGACGACCAATCCAAACACCCTAACGAGAGGAGGTCTCAAACAGGGGCAAGTCCGTTATGACCTGACGCCACAAGCAAGAAAAGAAAAGAAAAGAAAAGAAAAGAAAAGGAGTGCTCTTTACGACAAAATCAAAAGCGTTATCTCAAAGGTCTACAGATTCCGAATTTTCGAAAAAAAACTCCAAGGAGAAAAGAAAGTTAGGCATGGCAAGAGTGGCAGTACAGTTCCCCGTGGGACGTTATGAGCCCGGTCGTATGCATGCCTAGAGTGGACAAAGGTTCGATGACGGACGCAAAAAAGCCCCGGCGCAACAGACCAAATATCTAATAGGGTTGTGCGGTGAGAAAATCAAGTCCTAAAAACTTCCATATCTGGCCTAACCTTACCCCCATGATCTTTTTTCCTTTTAGGACTAAGATGAGTACCCTGGGTATGGCATTGGTAAAAACACCGTCACGATGATTAGGTCTTGGCCGGGGGTTGTCACACTACTACACGCCGATCTCGGGACTCAATCTAGAACAAGGAAGGGTTCGCGTTGCTAGAGAGGCATTGGTATTTCAAAATCCAAAAAAATCAAATATTTTCAAAATCCAAAAAAAAATCAAATATTTTCAAAATCCAAAAACATCAAATATTTTCAAAATCCAAAAACATCAAATATTTTCAAAGTCCAAAAAAAAAAATCAAATATTTTCAAAATCCAAAAACATCAAATATTTTCAAAATCCAAAAAAAAAATCAAATATTTTCAAAATACAAAAACCATAAATATTTTCAAAAAACCAAAAACAGATATCTCTAAAAATCCAAAAATATTAAATATTTTCCAAAACTCCCAAAAATACCATCATGTGCATAGTATGCATTGCATTTTCATTATATTTTCGCCTATTTAACAAAGGCTCCACCCCTTGACCGAATATCAAGGAACGGTCATTATCTAACTTGCTTCAAGGCAAGGGGTTGAGTCCAAGAACAGATCTAACTTGATTCATGTTTAAAGTGTGTGTGCAGAATGCAGGGACAATATTCAAAAGCAAAAAGTTCACAGCTATGCAGTTTCAAGGTATGTAACGCACCAACATCGGACCGTTACAGTCACATAACGGCCCCCTCTTCGACCGTTATTTCCTTCAGGCATGGGCCTTCTTTCTTTCACTAATCATCACTATAACGGTCTGTCGAAAACCGTTGCTTGCTTATAACGGCCCAAGGCCTATCCGTCATATCCTTCAGAGAATGGGTTCTATTGTTACTCTCACTCTGACGGCCTGTCGTAAGACCGTTATTTCTGTGTGGCGGCCCATTGCATATCCATTGCTATCTCCAGAGGCTCTGCCTGTCTACATCATTCCAGCCATTCAAACCACAAAACTCAAGCTCATTCAACTAAGACAATTTCATCTCATTCAAACAAGCTTAATGAAATATAATTCATGATAAACCAAGCTCTGATGATCAAGTACACATAACATCTCTCATGAACAAAAATCAAGATACATTCAATTTCTTATCCGCAAGAGGGCGGATTCTTCTCAACTCTTTCACATAATCTCGGCGTGCTTCGTCGTTCTCTTCAACTTCTGCTTGCCATGAGCGCACCTTGCTGATCTCCCACATGATCAGCGCATTCCGGACTGCTCGTTCATCTTCCTCGATCCCCATCTTCCTAGGTAGAAGGGGAGGGTAGTGTGATAGTGCAGGAACGCCGGTTCGAGGTAGTCCGATCTGAAGATGGCACCGGTGCGGGTTGTAGATCGTCATGGTAGTATTCCCCACTAGCTGGAGGTCCAGGCCTGGACGCCGCGGTATTTTGAGAAGAGTGCTTCGAAGGATTCTTGGTCGCATGATGAACTTACCCATTGGCAAAGTGTTGAAAAAGAGGCACCATTCATCCCGAGTTTTCTTATCCGCCGTCCTGCACTCCACCTGAGAAGAATATCCAAATGCCCCTCCAATGAAGAAGAGAGGGTGGCTCCCGAAGATCCGGCTTGCAGAAGTTATGTCTTCCTTGGGAAGGAATTTGACTCTCACTCCTGTCCAGCACTCAAGGAGTATCATGGAACCAAACAAAGGGCCTCCTATGCAAGCCGAGCTTAGTCCTTCATAGAGGTATGAGAGGACCGCTTGAGAAATAGACATTCCCCGCCACAGCCCGCTAATAATACCAAGATTTGGATGTCTAAGAGGTGGTCGGTCATGGTAAAAAGGAAGACCCCGCACAAGCAAACCGCCACCGCCTTGGCTATTGCTTCATGTCTCTCCCACTTGTTTTTACAATGAGACACTATCCATTGTGCTAAGGGTATCAAGTGAATGTGGTGTGGGCTGATCATGGTTCTCACGTCCTTTGGATTATGAATGAAGTCGCTCAAGATCAAGGACGGGTCAATGGGCTCTATTGTATAGCAAACCTAGTCTTCATCCCCCACCTTAGTCTTAGGAAGGGTTAGGTAGGCTTCTACCTCCTCTAAAAGGACGGTTGCTTCAAAAGAAGGGAAGATGAAGGTATGAGTTTGTGGATGCCATAACTCCACAAGTGCTGAAATACTTGGCCAATCTAAGGATAATTTCTGGAAATTTTTGCCTAAAACCAAGAGTGGTTGAAGGTGCCAAGCTTTAAGGATTGATATAACTTCTATAGGGAGGGCCTTCACCATGGGAGCCACCCACTTCAGATTAGAGTAGCATCTTGGGCCAGGAAGAGGCTTGAAGAAAGAAGGAGAAGAAGAAGTCATAAAATGGATTGAAGTGCAGAATTTTCTGAACTTGGATGTGTTGTTGAGGGACTTACCACCATTTGAACATTGGAGATTAAGTGCTTGGAAATTGATGTCAACCGCTGGAGCTCTCCATGTTCTTTTCTAGCAGCTTTAGGTCCGGTGTAGACCTTCCCTTCCACGATCATCACCTCAAAGCTCCTCTTCATCTTGATTTCTGCCCTTAGGAGAGGTTCTTCAACCCTAAAGTAGAGGTTTTCAGCAAAGCTACGATTTTGATTAAGTTTCCGAGTCTTAAAAGCTTGATTTTGGCTTTTGGAAGGATAGGATTCGGACTAGAAGGCGTTATCTTCAATCAGGATAAGTTCCAGTAAGGGATTAGGTGGCTAGACCTCGGGTTTAAGTTCTCACGGCTCAATCCATCTCGGAATACAACCCAGAATCTAACGGTCTATCGTAAGGCCGTTATTTCACTCCAACGCGCCAACCTTAGGCCGTCGCATTTTCCTGTGGGTTTAATTCCCCGATCATGTTCTGTGAAGATTAACGGTCTAAGGCCTGACCGTCGTTTCTTATAACGCGCGAATCTAAGCACTTCCTGACGGCCCTGGTTATGGCCGTTACTTCACTCTGACGCGTCTCCCTCAGGCCGTCGCATTTTCTGCTAGTTGTCCTGGCAACCACCGTTCGGCCATGATCAACAGTCTAGTCTTTGGCCGTTATTTGTCTTTGACGCATCGGCCGTTGGCCGTCATTTCTCCTGAAGCCCTACTACCAGGATGGGCCCCTGTTATGAGTAACGGCCTTTCACCGGCGCGTCGTTTGATTATGACGGTCTGAGCATAGACCGTTACTTTCTCTGCTGCTAAATTCTGGTTATTCCTTCTGCCCTTGCCTAGACCTGGCGGTCTCTCGCATTGTACACCTCATTTTTCACACACATACATTCCCACAAGTAACTCATGCACACATTCCTACCCCTGACTTATTCATCCATTCATTCATTTCATCCATCCCTGCACCAATCAAACACATCCTTTCATTCACTAAACAAACAGAAAACCCAAAAAAAGATCTCATTCCCTCTACCACAAGTTCTGTACAAAAGATGAAAAAACATAAAAAAATACATCATTCGGTCGGCTTATCCGCCGGACCACCCTCATCCTCTCCATCCTCGGGTCTCCTCGCAGGTGGCGGCGCTATAGAAGCACTCTCCTCCTGCTGTCCCCGCTCCGCCCTCTCATTCCTCCACTGGGCGGAGGAGCTGACAAGAAAATCCCCTACCGAGCCGCTCGGGGTAGCACTCCTCCGTGCCCCACTCTGGGAGGCACTCCGCTCTGGTCCCCGGCCCATCATCCGGATCGTCCGCTCTAGCGTCCGCAGCTCGATCTTCAGTGTGAAGATCTGACGCCGCGTCTCCCGTGCCTCGGTCCGGTAGCAATCCAGGTCTGTCGTCCCGATACGGAGCTGCTCCACCTCAGCCTATGCTCGCGATAACTCTGTCCGTAGTTGCTCCATCTCTGCATCATCTGAGCGTCGCGGGATCTCCTCTCTCAGCCGAGCCAGCTCTGCCCGTACAAGCTCTGTCTCCGCTCGGGCTCGATCGGTCTCAGCCCAGCTTCTCTCTGCCTCTGCCCTCGCCTGACTGGCCTCGACCACTGCTGCTGCTAACTCCCTCACCTGTAGGTTGCATCATATCATTAATCATAAGGCATTTTTTTTGGCATAATCATAAGCATGAGCATTTTAGCATCTTACCCGCTCCGCGAGGGTGGCCTCCGCCTCCTCGGCCCGGGCAACTGCTCGAGCAAAATCGGCCTCCTGCTCAGCCCTGCCTCCCGCAGGCTGTGAGGAAGACGATGGGGCATCCGGTCCAGCTCGTTGGGCTCCCTCGGCCCGCTGCATTTTAGAAATCATGGTTAGAAGTCATGGTTAGTCAGCATTTGCATCGTGATATTCCATTAAGCATAATCATAAAGCATTTTAGGTCTCACCAGGAGCTCCAGAGCGGTCCGGTACCCGTCCCGCTGCTGGATGGTCGAATGGAGTAATCCCTCCAGCTCGGCTATCCGTCCCTCAGGATCTAGCTGCATTTTAGAAAACATGAGTCAGCATCTGTCACATTGCATTTTGCATATAGAAAAGGGTTTTTAGATTTAGAATTGCATACCGGTCGTCGGGTAGCTCGGTACACCTGGTCGCCGTAGAGTCGAGCGAAGGCCTTCAGATATGCCTCGTCGCTCTCGTCTCGTTCCTTCACCGCTCGGCCCCGCCGATTCCAGTCGTGGACGTACTTCACCTTCTGGGCACACCAATCCACATTGCCGCTGATGCCCCTTGCTGACTTGCCGGGGTGGTCATCGCTGTGGCGTGGAAAGGTCACCTCGGGCTGGTGTTGTCCCCGAGTCCGCAGGATCAGCCTGTAGTGCAGAGGCTCGATGATGTGGATGCAATGCAACCATATGTCACGCCCCCGGTACGATAACGCCGCCTCCACCCATGGCTGTCCCGTATAACCCTCGTCACGGTATGGGGTCCATCTCACCTGAAAGCATTTTTAGTCCATTCATCAGCATTAGCATATAAAAGCATTAAAGGCAAAAGCATTTAGAAAGCATTTAGAAGCACATAGAAGCATATAGGAATCATTTTGAGTTCTGGACTCACCGACGTATGCGGGAAGGAGTCTAGGTCGTCCTGGATCATCCGGGTTAGTCTAATGATCGACCCTGTGTCCCTCGCCACCGACCATCGCCTCGCGGTCGGTATGCGGCCGGGATGGAGTAATGCGCCTCTCCCAATGCCCGGGAGGTACATGTAGCCCCAGACCTGCATTTAGAAATCAAGTCAGTCGCATGGCATTGCATAAATCATTGCATAAATCATGGCATAAATATTCATGGCATAATAGAAAACATATGAAGTGCATTTACCTGTAGGAAAGGCGAGAAGCCGCCCAGCATCGTCTGCCGGTCCGTGGTGCTGAGGGACTCAAACAAGAATGCGAGCACTGCCGCTCCCCAGGCGTATCTCCTGACTCTGCCCAAATCCTCTATCATCGGCAGCAATCTGCAGCTGATGACATCTGCCCGAGTCGCGAAGAGGAGCTTCCCGAATAGCAACATCAGGAATCGTCTGAGCACTCTGTCTCCCTCTGGTCCAGCCTCTGCCGCCACACGAGGGCGCACCTGGTCTATCACTCTGTCCAGATGCTCCTCAGGTAGCTCTCCCACGGTGATCGCCGCTCCTCTCAGTCCCAAGCTCTCCTGCAGCACTGATCTCGAAAGCTGAGAGAAGGACTGCCCCGGCCAGATCAAATCTAGCCCGAGCAGCTACTGCGCCATCTCTCGGTAGTCGCCATATGTCCACCCTGTCACCGCGGCTCCGTGGACTCTCAACCCGGTAATCCTCGCTATGTCTTCTAGCGTGGGGATCATGTGGCCCCACGGGAAGATGAAAGCTCTGCTGATCGGGTCCCATCTCTCGTGCAAAGCGTACAGTAGCGGCGTGTCCATCCGGATCACCTCGATGCTGAGCACCTCGGCGAATCCCATGCCGGCTAATCTCTCTCTCTCTGGTAGTCGGGCAATGCCTGGTACACTGCCCGGATCTATATCCAGGAGGGGGTTTGTGGACCCATTTCTACCCTTTAATCCCGCATGCATTCATAATAAAAACACAAAAAAATTAAAATTTGAAGTTAGGGCGGAAGGACCTACCTCACGGTCCATGCCCCTTTTCCTCTTCTTCTCGGGTTCTTTGGGTTCCTCTACACCCAATGGGGCTTCCCCTTGGTCCCCCACGGCCGTGGGAGCTTCTTCTTCTTCTCTTGGCTCTCTTCTCCTCGGTTCTTCTTCCGCCGGCGGGATTACTTCCCATTCGAGCCGGCGGTTGAACCGCCGTATGGCCATCTTCTTCCCTCTCCCCCTCTTCTGTGGTGGCGGTTGGGGTGCCTCGTCGCCGGCCATTGTGGTGGTGGGGGCTGGAATCGCCGGAGCTCTCGGTTTTGATTTTTGGGGCGTTGGGTTTGGAATGAATGGGCCGTGACCGTTCGGTTGTTTTTTTTGAAAACTCAGGAAATACGACGGTCTATCGATGGACCGTTACATCCTTCTGACGTGTCTGTTTTCGACCGTTACATAGGATTGGACTGTTTTATTGAAGAATGTGAACCGCCTAGTTTATGACGGACTTGGGGTGGTCCGTTACTTTATGTAACGCCCTTTCTTCAGACCGTTACAAACTTGCAAGTTTCTTGATGAATTAAATGGTCTATTGGATGTCAAAATGGTTCCATTTTCTTCCATGTTGTTCATTGTTGATGCCTCTCGCATGTAAAAATGGTTATGCCTTGATTCATGATCATATTTATTTATTTTTTGGCTAACCTGTCTTTCATGAAGGAATTATGAGTGAAGTCATGCTTTATTATCCGTCAGGCAGGTAAGTCAGGTACTGTATCTCGTTCCCTCACTCCCTTAATGCATTACTATATGTTACTTATGATATATTACCTCGAGAACCGGCTGGTCATTCATGTGTCCTGGGATTTGATGTTCCCCTTAAAAAAAATGATGATGATCTAAGTTCACATGTTTAATCGTTGGATAGGCCGTTAGATTGGAAAATTTGGGGACGATGGTTCTATCTCACACGCCATGGTTGCAGATGGTGTCCTGACTCTGATTTCTCCGATCTAGCAATATTATTCTCGAGTATTTTGATATTTTTTCTTTCTTCGCATTTGTTTTGAAGATTTTGTTTTCCTTTAGCCAGCATGCATCATACGCATTCTTTGAGCATTCGTGAAGCTTCATTTGTTCAAGGTCTCGATGATGGTGAAAAGCTGTGTTCTTGATTCTGGATGAGGAGAATCATTCCACTCTGAATTAGAAGGTTTTCTTCGATCTGCTCGCTTGATCTGGTTCGCTGAAGATTCTTGTCTGGAGTTTAGTCTCTTTCCTTTCCGTTGCCTCCGGCGGCTAGCCGTGTTTCCTTTCCTTAGTTAATTAGTTCCTCCAGACTCGCATCCCTTTGACCGGCTATTTCCTTGTGATCAATTCGAAGTTTTTCCAGAAAATTCCTAGCGCTTGTTGGTTAAGAACGGGTGTCGTTTACCTTAACGCCCTCTTTTTGATACACTCCGCTTCATTTCCGCTTCATCTCCATGTTCCATTTCGCTTTCGCTTCACCTCTGCTCGCTCGCCTGCAAAGAGGACGTTAAGGAGGGGCATCTGTTGACACCCGTTTTATACCCAATAAGTCGGGTCATCTCCTTATTCCATTCTATATGATGCTCCGAGTTGTTCACTCTTCATTGAGTCTCTTGATCAGTTGAGGCCTGTTTCTTGGGTCTTAATTCCTGGATTAAGAATTGACTTCTGGTAGCATTTCGTTGGCAACAGCTTAGCAACCCTTTATTGCTATTTTTGAAACTCAATGGTAATAACGGTCTGAACCAGGCGCGTTGTTTCATTATAACGCATGGGTCCTGGACCGTTACTCTTTGAAGAGTCCTAAGGCTTAAGGCCTCGTTGAAAAGCTTATCCTTTTGATTCCACATTGGTAATAACGGTCTGTCGAGCAGCCGTTGTTTCATTCTGACGCCCTATGCCTTGGCCGTCGCTTCCTTGCAGAGTCCAACCTGTTGGATCTTCTTCTCGTCGATCTTATCCTTTGGGATAAGGTTGAGAGTAACGGACGGTTCTTGATGCGTTACTTCCAAGTAGCGGTCTGTCCTGCAGCCGTTACTTCCTTCAGAGAGTCCTGGCAGTTCAAGCCTTTTCTCTGCTACTCCGTGGCCGAAGATAAGGGTTTGGATTGACGATATCTCTTTCAAATCTGATCCTCAGGACCTTCCGTTTGATTTTATGGACTCTTGGTGATATTATCTTCGAGGATTTGCTAAGAGTTATCTCTTTATCTTGCTGAATTATCCTCTGCTCGACCTGAGAGTTTGAGGGTCTATAAATATAACCCTTGACTTCATGGCCCAGGGGAGGAAGATTTTGAATTCACGATGAAGTGCTGCCAAACTCAGGAGCCATCTTCATCCAAGAGGAACTGCTTCCCACGTCCATCCATCTCATAATCCAGGGAGTACTTTGGTTTTGGTCTTTCAAGTTCATCATTGCATGCTTGAGTTCTTCCCTGCTTTTTTCCTCAATCAAGGCATTGTCCCTCTTTCTTCCTCCACGTTTTTCACTGTCCTCTAAGCATATAAACATCTTCCCAAACTTTTAAAACACCCAGAGGGGTTAAAAAAACCAAAACTCCCCGGTAATTCCCTCTCCTTTTGATGATGTTAAGTCCTTTGAGAATTGATGCTATGCTTGTGAAAAGGACTAATTGAGGTTATTGTTTTGTCTTTCTACATCTTTGGCAGGTTTACAGATTCATTAACATGAGGCCCAAGTCTTCTAGCCGGCTGGAAGAGTTGGAGTTAAAAGAATTCAAGCTTTGTTATTGCAGGTTGTCTGACGGCCTTGTGCAGGCGCGTCATTCTCCTCCGGCGGTCTATCGTGTGGCCGTCACTTCCAAGCGACGCACGGGGTTCTGGCCGTTACTTCTAAGTTGATCTGCAGGCTTTCTCTGGTTTTCTCTCCCGTGGGCGGGTGCTTCATCCACCTATTTCCAAGGTATATTCAGGTTTTTTGACTTGTTTTTACTTTGGTGGCGATCACATCTTTCCTTGGTATTGGGCATTAGCTGTCTTCTTCATCATATCTTTCTATTTTCCTTGCTTGTTCCACCTTCACGGTGTGTTTTTATTTATTCCTTGCTCCACGCCTCGGCGTGTGTTTTCCTTTTCCTTAGCGTAGTTTGATTGAGATAGCATGCCCATGCTAGAGCTAGCTATGATTGCCTAGGTTCATGATCACATGTTCATAGGTTTGAGTATATCTTTGATTGCTTGTTTGTCATCTTACCATATCACTCTTCAAACCTCAAAAGAAAGATAGAAGATGGACGAATAAATATCAACAGGACACAGCCAGACTACAATCACGAACGGCACCTCGCTTTGCACGCCGTGCACACCGGCCATCAGAGCAAGTGTACACAAAAGGACACACTCCGACATCACCTCAGTCACAAGGAAAAACCAACCATGGCACCGCTGCCACCATCTCGCTCACCGAGGAGACACAGTCCTCGTCACGAGAAATAGCTATCGATCCATTGTATGGTCGGCAGACAAATCACACATCAGCTTCACAATTAGCTATCCGGTTCCACACCCTGCTCAAGGGAACAACCAATATAGAGCCTCCACCAGTTCACAATAGCACGGGACCAACTCTGTCAGAACTCAAACTTCGACAAAGCCTAGATCCCATCCGAAAGGCACATCACGGAAATGACCACCAAAGGCCTCACCTGTACACGGCTCCGCCAATCTCGATGCGCAACCACTAGCATCTTCACCTGTGAAAAGACCATCCACTGGTTGCCAGATACACGTCAATGGGAAACCTTTGCCGGCCCGACAAGCACGATCCCACTCATAACAGGCCATTCGCTGACTCACACAGACAATTACCACATCTCAATCTGAGCTTCTCTCGGACACCGCATCCGATCTTGATCATCGCGCCAACTCAACCCTCTCAGGGGAGCACGATGAAACCAATGACAAGACTCAGGAGTCTTCGATCATCACCTCACTCGACTCAGACTTACAGGGAAATCCTCCCATGCTGGTCACCAAACCAGGGATAACCACTCCAACGCCAACGTCCCATCAAGGACCACTATTTCGACGCCAATCTCACGCAAAGGCCTCCGCCCACATGCGTCACTCTTCCATCTTGTCTCATCGAAAACTTCGTCTCAATTAATCCAAGTGGACACCTGCCAATCCCGATTCCGTCCTTATCACAGAGCCATGGGACACCACCGAGACAATTCATGGCACACGTCTCTAGGGGAGGAAAGTGCCATCCAATATCACAGCAACTTGGTCGCCAACGCCGCGACCAATGCACACGGGTCTTCGAACAGCATAGATTCATCACAGTTGGGTCCTATCTACCACAATCCGACACGACTATAACCTACAGACGCTGCAGTGGTTGATCACACTGTTAGGCTCACTAGCCGCTCACTGCTACCAATAGGAACCCATAATCTACCAGAGATCACTTCCTCAAAACACGATCTCATCCGAGGACACAACCTCCAATACAAGTCGGGCACCAAGCCATCGACTCTGACCAACACATCCTCGACCTCCGTCAGGCGACATCCTCAACAACCCCATCCGGGTCTAACACCGATGCCTGACACGGCTTCCATCACATGAACATGGTACTCATGCGGCACACTTGCCGACATATTTCCCCAACACTCCATCCTGCCAGTGCCAAGAACCACAATACCTCAAGCAACGGCACGGCAACAACAAGTCTCACACCGAGGAACCAATCCTCCGATGCTCAACGCAACCTCAGGAAATCCGCCCATAGCAACCAATGCTACGATCCTGAACATGTGGGTTATGGGCCCACCGGCTTCCGATGCGCACTCTGATCCACGCGCACAGCCAAACACGGCAACTTGGGACTCGCCATCCCGACAGCCTACAACTCGGCTGGTCAACCTTAGAAAATAGGGTGAGGAAAGCACCATTACCTAAAACCCCAAGCATAGATTCTCCCAAATATGGCAATCCTCTGCAACTCTGTAGGCTCTGAACTATCACGCATCAGAAAATTCCAACACCAACCAAGATTTCTCGCGAACACCGCCCAACCAGCACTCATCCTTCCGGGACAGTGCCAGCACCCTTACACACCAGGGGAAATGGGCACAACTCTCACAGGCAACCACCTTGCCAAAACACGGATCACGTCTCGCACGGACTTCATGGCACACGAAGGCCAACCAATCTGGACACGCAATGCAAGACGATGAACCTTAGCTAAACACAATCTCTCCGACCAAAGGAGAAATCGACATACCTCCGACCAACGGAAGAATCTGCACGCTCGACCTGACCTTGAACCTTGCACATGCTGGGAACAGCACCTTCCAGCACCGAGAAAACCATCGCTTCCCTTAGGTCAGCGCTTCCGACACCCTCGATGAGTATCACGTCGGACCACAATCACAGCACCTCTCGACGCACCACCACTGCAATTCCTCGAATTACAACTCGCTACGCCAAGAGTCACAACATGAGCTATAAACGACAACCGCCAATGCTCATCCACGAGTCTCGAAACCACTGTGGAACCTTCTCATCTCAAGCCAAATCCATGGTGAACACAACTCATTAGCACACAAGAGCGCAGGAGCAAGACTTACTGGGACACCACAGCCCAATCCTGCCTCAAAATCTGCAAGAATAATCGGGACCGACATGTCATTTCTGACGCCATAGAGCACGACAAGAACATTAGGCTCAAAAATCAGCAACTCACCAAGAATATCCTCCGCTCACCCGAGCGCGCCTCTTGATCAGAACACCCGCTCTGCCACCCCAAACCACGACCTTAACACCTCAGGGGCTAGATAAACCTCAAGTTGGATTGGCCAAACACAATAACAGCGCCCTCACAGCATGCTCATGGCCACTTAATCACGAACAATCCTCGCCAGCCACCTAATCTCGTGGAAAACACCTTGAACGCAGCACCACGAACTCACGTCTGTCGGCAACCTCTGCCCAATGTTGTACAACTGGGGCAACCACCCATCGAGAAGAAATCTCCCTATCACATCCCTTGGCCCCACACCGGCACTCCAACAAAAACGGCAACCGTCTTCACAGCGCCACGCAGTGCACTCAAGTTCTCAAGCGAGAAACAAAGAGGCAAACATGCACGAAACCCTATGCCAACTACCGACTGTACTGGACCTTATGGACTCTGATCACTGCAATATCTTAAATTCCTATGTACGTCCACAACCACTGCTCTGATACCAGCTGTAACGACCCAAGATCCAGATACCAGGAAAAAACCGATACCATTCGAATCTTGGCCCGCCGCCCACGAGCCAGAGGGCTCGGAAGGGCTAAAAGGTGTGTGGAGGTACAAAGAAATAGGAAATAAAGTAGGATAATTCAACAATTAACAGAAATAAATAAATAACTACAACAACAGAGGATAGTCCAATAGAAAGTACAGTCTAAAGTAGTAAAACATACCACATGCCAAGTGAACACTCGATCGGGCGAGCTGGCATCTAAGGACCTCTGAACAACACCCTCGCAACTCGAGGAAGAACCGCCACACCTGAAAAGTAGGGGTGAGCCTCCTGTCACTGGCTCAGTAGGGGTCCCGCGGAACTCCAACCGAGAAACAACGGCAGTAACAGAAAGGAAAGCAACAACAACTACATTAGAAACAGCAGATCGGTGGACAGTCAAAACTCGGCACTACAGCTACTCCTACTGTACCGTCAATAGAAAGAGAAAGCCCGATCTCAAAATCAGGAACCGGACCACTCTAACACCAGACCTATCGAGGAAACACTCACGGCAACCCTGCCGTAGAAGTCTGCCTACACAGGCACGACCAAACGGGACCGCAGTCCCACACTGGCACTACGAAGCCTCAGCAATCCCTACTGAGCACCCCTGGCTACTACCTCAGAAAGCAGGCTGGAACGGTCCAGAAACTACGTCTCGTAGAGGGGAAACGGAACTCGAAAATAGGAGAGTCATGTCTCAAGTGACAGGAGTACCTGCCCACCAGAAGCAAGGCCGGATGCGTCCAATGACGACTTAGACCGCACCTCAGGTGTCCCCCCCCCCACCCCTAGTGGAACGGGGACACCGTACTAGTAACCACAGAACAAGGAACTAGCTGGGGTCGTGCTCTTCAGCGCGGGTCCAACTGCCCCCAACCACGTGTGCACACACAGACCACGCGTCCAAGGTCTAGCCCTCTGACCGGTTTTCCCCTTAGCCGGACTCTGGCGTCAAGACGTGGGGACCGACGGTAACCAACCTAAAAATTGTCTCTCGGGGTAGCCTCGCCACCACTCCCTGGTGGGACCACTCGCGTGTCAGAAGGCTATGACTAGTGGGGAGTCACTGATGTGCCCACTCTCCGAGGAGAAACTCCGAGAACCACGCACGCACCCTGCTTAAAAGTCGAGAAGAACCAAGTGGCGCCAAGCCACTGGACTCTGGACAGTCCTCCCCGAAAACCTAAGGGTTCCTCCTCACTAAATCCAACGGTCCTTGAGTCACAAGACTCGGTGTCAAGGCCGTTGCACCGAATGGCTCCACGCCGTCAATCTACCCTAACCCTAGGGTCAGAAATCTCGGCACGATGACTCATGAGGCAGTTCACAACTGCTGAGATCATTCCCGCAAAAAGGGTACTGAGAAACCCTCCAGCCCCAGGCTAGGTAGCTGGACTCACAGTCCACAGGCCACACACACGGCCCATGCGAAAAGCACAGAAGCATGATTCCCAAGGTAGCTCACAAGCTGCCACGCCGATTCCCTGTCCCAGAGAAAAGCAGGAAACCTCCAGCCCCAAGCTGGGTGACTAGACTCGTAGTTCAAGGCCTTACACATGGCCCACGCGGAAATCACTTTTCGGAGGAACTCACAACTTGCGGGGAAGCCCCCACCGCTCTCAAGCCGATACACGGCAACCCGATCAAGCATAACACAAAGCCCGGAACACACACACAGGGTCACCAGACCCTTGAACACATAGGCACGCTAATCGAGGTAACACGGTATCTTCGGACACCCAAAAATACGGACATAGAACCCACGGGGTGTCCAGGACATCCACAAGACTGATGGTCGACCCCTAGGTCATGACCGGGTCGACCGGGGGCCAACACAACACAATCGGGACACAAGAGGGTCGCACTTACCCTTCAACCCATGGACACGATAATCAAGGGTAAATCGAACCTCCAGACACCGAAAAACACGCTCGCGGTACCCACGGGTGTCCGGGACACTCACGGGGTCAAAGGTTGGTCATTGGGTCCCAACCGGACCGACCAGAACCCAAAATAGGCCAAAACTCTGCATTTCGGTCGACCTCCCCACAGGGGTCGATTGACCTGGCCAGCTCGTTCGACCGCTCCAGATGGGTCGATCGACCAAACTAGGCAGAATGCCCAGTTCGAGCCGTGCCCGAACGGTCGACCGAGCCGCTCGCGGAGGTCGACCGATTACGGCGGAAAATCGGCCGAGCTCAACCCCAGAGCCCGGTTCCACGTCCCGTTCGATCCCAATCGAAGGGGAAAACATAGGGGACCATCCCCTAGGCCCAAAAACTCAAAAATTGAGGAAAGAAAGAGGTGAAACCTCAATCGATTCGACGAAACCGTCGCACGCCCTAAAAATGTGATTTTAACCCCCAACGGCGATAAACCCACGTTCGGCTCACCACGGCCAACCAAAATCACGGGAAAGGAAGTACACGAGCTGAGGATCCATCTCTCTACCTCCACCAAAGATGTGATGCACCGTGGACGCCGAACCACGACGAAAATGCCACGAAACCCCGCCGGCATCCCACGCTCCCGAACCGGCTTCACCTCGCCACCACGCCTCGATCCTCACCCCACCCATGCCGCTCCTCGCCCCATGAGCACCGCCACCTCACCCTCATCCATCTCTGTCCGCCACCCAGAGAGAAGAGGGGGGGGAAGGAGAGAACGTGAGAGAGAAGAGAGAGGGAAAGTGTGAGAGAATGAGAGATGGGGAGAGAGAGAAAAGGGGGTTAATATATATATAGAAAAACACAAAAATGCCAGAAATTCTGAAAAGTACTAAAAATGAGCTCCGCGATCCTCGAGAGGAGCACAACGCGTCGGTACTATCCAGGAGTCGGAGAACGCCACGGTTCGCCCTGTACAGAGTTCCGAAGGCACATCAGGGAAAAACACGTGTAAAGCACAAAATACACTCCGTGACCCACAAAAATGATCCGAAAAATATCTGAAAAATCCGGGACAATACACGCATGGTGCAATAGGTTCTAGAAGGGGGGTTGAATAGATCCTTTCACGAACGTTGGCCTATTTAAAATCTCTTAAACCACGGAGCATAAACCACACCTATAAAGTAAGAGAGGCACTTAGGCGCAATGCACAGCGGAATGAATTGAAATGGCTCAGATGGAAATAGCAAAGCTCGGTGCAAGGACCGAGTGTGATCTATAGCACTGGACAGCAGGGATTTCAACACACATCAACTGAGTGTGAAATGACTAGCTGTATGTGTGAGCTTTAGTAATCAACCAGAATGTGTGCGTGTGTGAGAAAGCTGATTTTCCTTGGCAACGCGACCAGCTTGGTGCCTGTATGCAAGAGTACAGTAGGTAGCCAAGGGGATGCAAGCAAAATGTTGAGGCCAAATGGTATAGGGATGAATCCGAAAGTGCAGATCTAAAGGCTTGAGTATGTAAGGAAAATAGCCATGATTGCATATGATTAAGCAAGCACACCAACCTGTGAATGGAGATATAGGATATGGAGCAATCACACAGAATGCATAACAATAACACAGAGATTTTAAGGTGGTTTGGTTGCAAACCCGCAACCTACGTCCACCCCTCACCAAATCGGGTGAGGCTTACCCTTGCAAACGTAAGAACCGTGGAGAACCTCCACAACAAACGCTGACTCACAGCTTGACCTGAGGGAGACAAATCCCTCACCCTGATCTTGAATCCATAAGACCAGACCCACTACCTCACGGTAGTGATCGGAGGAGCCCAAACCTCCCTTCTTCTGAAAACCCAGAAGGAACCGTGAGACAACACCCCGCTGCTCATAGGCCCAGAGGATCAGATCCTCTCTTCCTCTGAAAACCCAGAGGGAACCCGGAGAAGAGCACTTCTCCCTTCCTCTGAAACTACAGAGGGACACCGGAGTGACAACCCTCCCTTGTTTTGATTGCTCAGAAGGAACCCGATCCCCAAAACAGGGGATCGGAAGAACAAGAGAAACTAACCGAAAACATGAAGGAAAATATTGCACATGCAGTGGAGAAACAAGAATGAAAATATAAACACCAGCTGAAATAATAGATGAAGACAAGGATGCTGGTGAATGCAGCTACAAGGTTAGATCCAAGGATCCTTTTCTTCAAACACCGGTAGACTGAAGGGCTGCTCTCTCTCAAGGCTTCTTTTATCTCTTCTCTCTCTTTCCTCTGTTCTCTTACAGCACTGGATTGAGGTCGACAGGTGCTGGGCTGCCCTCATGCTGTTCACAAGGATGTTCTTTGTAGAGGCTTAAGGGCGTGGCTCTTTATCTGGGCGGCAACCACTTCTCCTTTTGTAGAAGCTTGATATTTATAGATGAGCCACAAGGAAATGTGGCTAAGAACTTTCCCTCCAAATTTTCCCTCCAAAAACTTTTCTTATCTTTGAGAAAGATACTCTTCCAGAAGTATGACTTGAGTTGGCTTGCTTCTAGTCCAAGGATAGGACGGTGGCAGGTAGAAGAAGCAGACCATATCTTTCCTTTTGTTACTGTTCAGATCTTCTCATTAAATGGTCTCTTTGACATGCGGTCTCCTTATTGGCTGAAGTCCACTTTCTGTCCTGTGTACTCTGTCTGGACAAAAGTCTTCTTTAGGTGACAGCAAAAAGGTGGCAGACTGTGAGGTGTCCTTCCCCAATGAAATCTCTAACATATCCATCTCCATAAAGTAGATGCATGTGTGATGAGATGACTGAGACAGAAGTCAACCCTTGCGAGTTGATCTAGACCTCAAAAATTGTGTTTTTGAACATTTGCGGTACCTATTTTCTCTCTTTGGATCCCTTTTGATTTGGCCGGAGGCTAGTTTAATAAGCTTCTGGAAGAACCAAGGTGTCGACGTCCTGTAAAGGAAGTGTCGACACTCCTTAGGAGGACTGCCAATATAACACTCTCTGGAAGACCCTAGTGTCGACCTGCTGGAACAAGGTGTCGATACTTCTGATGAAAGCTTCTTATATAGCGGTCTCTGGAAGCCAAAGGTGTCGACCTGCTGGAACAAGGTGTCGACACTTATTAGGAAAACTGCCAATATATTGCTCTCTAGAAGACCAAGGTGTCGACCTTCTATGATAAAGGTGTCGACACTTCTGATGAAACCTCTTGAACAGGAATGCATATGTGCACAAACTTTCAGCAACGTGCACAAACTTTGTAGTTCACATGTGCATAGACCTTTCTTATGCTGAAGGCAAACATTGCATAGACCTTGATATGTGCACAGATGATGTGACACAAACTCGGACCTAATTTAACAAGCACAACCACAAGGCTATGAAGCCTACGTAAGCGGACCTTTGTATGGCGCACACCCTTAACCCGGGGGTCACTCGGGGGTGCTGAGTCGAGGAAATGGGACAAGCCTCTTGCTGGTAGAGGGCCAGAAAAGTCTAAGTCAAACCTCCCCTTGAGGTGCAGATATTCAACTCAATGTGTTGGCCTTGGCTGAGGGACGCGGATCACTCACTCACACCCACGGTGGTCGCACAAGATGGTGGAACTTTTGGACCGAGCGCTCCCTCTCTAACCGACGGTGCAATTGAAGAATATTAAATGAACAAGTATAATTGAGAGCAAGGGACGAGTTCTCACCTAGCCGGTTTGAAGAAACCGACTCCGGTCGGAGACGGGGGCGAGCGGGGAGGCGAGGGGAGGCACCCGCACGCCGCGTCGATGAAGCTTCAAACCTGCGAGTGTAAATAATACATGAACTACCCCCATGCAAGGGGGCGGATCTCGGGGAAGGGAAGCCAATGAATACACTCAATACGACCTCCACGCAGGGAGGGGCCTTCAGCCGGCCAAGCGAGGAGGGGAATTCGAGCTAGAAGCGAAGAGAGGGAAGTCAAAGCCGAATCTACCCGCTGACTGTGACTCATGACAGACCGTCAGGTATTTGGACGTTGTGGTCAGCCCGGAATTTTGTTGCAGACGAAAGCACTTGGAGATTCTTCGTAGCTGGATCTGGATGATGCTTGAATTTTGTAAATTTCTTTTGGCACTGCTTCTGGTCGGGGTAGGGGCTTGAACAGGGTGGCAGACCCTCGGATCTGACAGCTTCAGGTTCCCAACAGCAGGAAGCAGAGGTTGCCACGATTGCTCCAGAGCTTAGAATCATGTGCCGCCAGAGTCGTTGGAGCAGTTGACAAGTCCTCTTCTAAGCAAGACTGACGAGGATGCCAGCTGATGTCAGAGTCGACCGGTAGGCTCTGAGCACTGAGGAGGGGTCGGTGCAGACTGAGTGGAAGCAGAACCGAGCACCCGAGGGAGAAAATTGATAACTTTCAGTTCCGGTCGCCAAATGGGGATCTACTTCTTGGAGATGTTAGAAGACTCGTAGTAGAAGATGTTTGAAGAAGAACTCTCGATCCGATTCCCAACACGATCATCGCAGTCGAGCTTCCAATCCGACTCTAGTCTCCTGCCAGGGGGATCTATGCAGTTGTGGGAGAATGGCTCTCCTGGTCGATCACGAACTCGGAATGCGATGGGACCACCACCGTTGTGAAGAAGACAGGCAGACGCTTCCGTCGATATATGGTATACCACCTGAAGCTCCCAGGGGACGACGGGGTGGCCTCTGCAACCTGCGGCCAGTCTGCTGCCTGCAACCAGAACTTGAGAAGGTGGAGATAGGTAATGGGGAATGGGGTAGATGGGAGGGGAAATGAGGTGGTTGTGTGTAGGGGCAACCCCCAGCTGTGAGGGGGTCTAGGAGTGGGGGTTTCAAGGTGTGGGAAGGGGAGAATGGGGGCTGGAATGGGGTGTTTGCTATGGGTGAGAGAGGAGCTACGAATTTGGGCTTGGAGGGAGAGGGGAAGGTGAGGGGGGGCACAAGTGGGTGGAGGGAAGGTGAGTTTGAATTTTCCTTAATGGAGGGTATTCAATGGTGGTCTTGGGGATGGGAGGGGTTGTGTTGGGGAAGGGAAGGGGTGCTTGGGGTAGTGGGAAGGGTGCTTTGGGAAGTGGGTGGGGTAGTTGGGGGTTGGGAGGTGGAGCTAGGATTGGTGGAAGCTCTCTTGGGACTAGGGGGTGGAGTAATGGGATGTGTGGGGAAGGGGAGTGGCCTTTAATGGGGGTAGGTGGGAGAGTGGTGGTTGGAAAGGGAGGAGAGAGAAAATTTTCAAAATTGGGTGTGGAGGAGAGAGAAAGGGGAGTGAAAGAGAGAGATTAAGAGAGGGATGGGTGGAGAATCTCTCCCCTAGGGTCTCTCACCTAAATAATGGAATCTCTCCACTAGATAAGAAGTTTGAACTCTCAAAATGGCAAGTTTTTCATTCATTGATTCATTACCTCAAAATGGAGAGAGTGGGGTCCTATTTATAGGGATCCCACAATTTACAATAAGATCCTGACTTTTGACACATTGACTAATAACCGACAAGATAGGGGCGCCCATGGGCCAAGCCCAATGAATTGGGCCCAATAGCTAACTAATAAACCTAATGACACTCAAACCTTGGGAAATAAGCACAAGACCTAGGGACATGACTAAAATAAAAGAGAAATTACAATGATATGACTCAAATAAAATAAAGAAACATACATAGGACTCAAAATAAATGACTAGACCATGATGTATGCCTCCGGGGTGACGAGAATGGTCGAGAGTGTCAGGACGGATGGTGATGGCCCAATCATACTCCCGGGGTGCGGAGAACTCTACTCCGTCGAGTAAGAGGTGGTACCGCTCACATGTCTTCCGAAAGAAGCCGATTCTTCCACCTAGCGAGGTAGAGCCCGTTCACCTTGCTCGAGTGATGATTACCTGTTCATCCAATATTCTCTCAAGTTGCTTACGTCGGGCTCTCTGGGCTGATGGTGCTCACATGGGGAGGGGTGGGTGCTCTCTCAAGGGAGGAAGGGGGCTTGAAATTCTCACTTGGTGCCACCGTGGGTCCCTTGTGTGGCACAAGGCTTTCCACATTGAAACTGAAGTTAACTCCGTATCCCTTGAGGAGGCCTAACTTAGTAGTGGGGCTAATGCACCTCAACACCTGAAAGGGGCTGATCCCACAAAACCTCAATCTTGAGTTGTCTCTATGTGAGAGCCTCTCATTCCTCACCATCCCGGAATCACCCATTTGGATTTCTTGGTGACGCCATTGAGTCGGTCGGCCTTTTGTAGATTTCATGACTCTTGTTGATGCGCTTGCAAGGGTATCATGTAATTTTGTGAATGCTGTCCTTTTAGTGGTTATGGGTGGACCTGGACAACCATAGATGGACCTATCATGCCATGATGCCATATGGACCTTGATGAACCTTGGTGGGCCGGGGCAACCATATGTGGACTTATCATGCAATGTTGTCATGTAGACTTTGGTGGGCCTAGGTGGGCCGGGGCAACCATATGTGAACCTATCATGCAAAGTGGTGATGAATGTCGGGGGACCCGGACATCCGTAGATGCTTTTGACATGCTTAAGACCCATGATGAATGAGGGTGGACCAATACATCCGAATATGGACCACTCATGCTTTCTACTTGACATGTGGATGATATGAATGAATGGACCCAACATAGTGTTCATGCCAAGTGGTGTGCTAAGCCTAGACACATGCATATTTTTCCTATGGGTGACTTCCATGTGTATAGGTGTGGGACAATCTTTGAACTCCCATTGGAAAGGGTCGAATGGATCTAAGAAGGTGGTCATCATGGGGTGGAGCACAACCTCATTACCTAGGGATATGTGACCCAAGGTCATGTCTCCCAAGGTGTAACCCGGGTCTAAGATGGAGTGAATTGGGTCAAACATGGTGAGTTGGTGTAGGGAAAGGTGGGTGGTGGATAAAGTGTTTGGGTCACACGAGTCTCTTGACTCCCATTGGAATGGATCATATGGATCATAAAATGGGTTACCTAGGGGGAGGAACTCCATGTCCTCAAGATCCTCAAAAGGTGCTAAGTCATCCTTCTCCATGATAGTTGGGCCAATGTTCTTGGCAAGTGGGTCGGCCATGAGTGGAGGGCTTGGCTTTCTACCCGAGATAAGAAGCTCTAAATCGAGGAGAAGGTTGGGCTCATCGGGTGTAGGGAGGAATAGAAGGAGGTCGCTGGTGTAGCAACCAATTGTGCAAACCGAGGTGATAGACCCTATGCATAGGTGTAGGAGGCTAAGGCTCCTAGGTTGTTCGACCATAGGGGTCAACATGCTAGTCATCTCTAATTGCCATGCTATGCCCTTGAGAAGGTCCTCTAAGGTCTCCACTTGATAGGATGCTTGGATTGTGGTGTGATAGGAGAAGAAGGGCACTATGGGAAGGTCTTGTTCTATGGGAGGGAAAATATGGGCCCGGATCTCTCTAATTGGGCTCTCCTTTAGCCAACTAACAATGGGTTCTCCTAAGATGAGCTCTGCCCCAACTAGAGAGGGTGGTGTAAGGTAAAGACCATCGTGTGAGGTTTCTTCTTCAACTTGGACTTGGGTTTCCTCCAAGGTGGGGGGTGGATTTGAGTGCTCACAACTATTGGATCGGGTATGAGTTCTTCTACCAAGGAGGTGAGGGGGTCTTTTGGGGTGATGAGGTTTGGTGTGTGGTGCTCCCGGGGTGGAGGGTAAAGGGAAACTTGGATTGTGATTGGTAGAGTGGGGTTTGGGAGTGGAAGTAGTGGAGGCCTAGGTTGGGGTAGGATTGGGGTTGGAAGTGGAAGGTGGGTTGGCTGACAAGATTTGGGTTGATGGGTTTTGGGGGGTGTACCCTTTTTAGGGGACGATGGAGGGGTAGTGGTGGGGACGGAGGGGAGATGTGGGGTATGGGTTTGGTGAGGGATTGTGGGTTGGGTGGTGGTAGCCGTCATGGGTCTAGGTGGAGGGATGGACACGGGGTCTACTTGGGTTTGAATGGTGGTCCTTATTGGGGAAACTGGGTCGGTTAGGGGTCTCTTCCCCTTGGGATCGACCGGTTGTGGAGGGGGGAAGTGGGGGCCAATTGAGTTTGAATAGTGAGGTTTGCGGAAGGGGGTTTTGGTTGGAGTGTGGGGACCCTTAGGGGATTTGGTTGAGAGGTGGATGCTTGATTTATTTGGGCCTTTAGGGAGAGGACTTGGTCGCGAAGTGTAGTTATGATGGTTTAGAAGTGATTTGTTGGGAGTGGTGGAGGAGGAGGCCTAAAGGTGGTATCAAGTTGGTCGGGTGGGGATGGAGGAGTGGTAGTGCACCTCGGGCTAGGGGTGTTTGAGTAGAAGGGGTGGGAATATTTGGGGATGTAGATTTTTCTAAGTTCTTTCTTCATATCATCCAATGAGGAAATGGGTTCTTATTTCCTAACATCCCTTAAGCCCACTATGTTCCTCCATTTTTCCTTGGCTTGACCCCGAAATTGCCCCATGGTAACGCGGACTCTTGCGGGTCCATAAACCATAGTTCTCTCAAAGTATTTTTCCATGGTGACCTCCCACTTTAAGTAGGCACTATAGCATGATCCATCGAAGAGGAGATTCTCAAAAGAGATTATGTCAAAAGGAGGGTTGATCGGTCCCTTGTGGGGGGTCGAGTGTGACCAAAGAGAGGTAGCCATGTTGATGAATGCAAATGTGCCCAAGGACTAGACTTAGTAGAGGCAAGTCTAAAATTGGCTATGATACCACATGATGTGACACAACCTCAGACCTAATTTAACAAGCACAACCACAAGGCTATGAAGCCTACGTAAGCGGACCTTCGTATGGCGCACACCCTTAACCCGGGGGTCACTTGGGGATGCCGAGTCGAGGAAATGGGACAAGCCCCTTGCTGGTAGAGGGCCATCAAAGTCTAAGTCAAACCTCCCCTTGAGGTGCGGATATTCAACTCAATGTGTTGGCCTTGACCGAGGGACGCAGATCACTCACTCACACCCACGGTGGTCGCACAAGATGGTGCAACTTTTAGACCGAGCGCTCCCTCTCTAACCGATGGCGCAATTGAAGAATATTAAATGAACAAGTATAATTGAGAGCAAGGGATGAGTTCTCACCTAGCCGGTTTGAAGAAACCGACTCCGGCCGGAGACGGGGGCGAGCGGGGAGGCGAGGGGAGGCACCCGCACGCCGCGTCGATGAAGCTTCAAACCTGCGAGTGCAAATAATACATGAACTACCCCCATGCAAGGGGAGGGATCTCGGGGAAGGGAAGCCAATGAATACACTCAATACGACCTCCACGCAGGGAGGGGCCTTCAGCCGGCCAAGCGGGGAGGGGAATTAGATCTAGAAGCGAAGAGAGGGAAGTCAAAGCCGAATCTACCCACTGACTGTGACTCAGGACAGACCGTCAGGTATTTGGACGTTGTGGTCAGCCCGGAATTTTGTTGCAGACGAAACCACTTGGAGATTCTTTGTAGCTGGATCTGGATGATGCTTGAATTTTGTAAATTTCTTCGGGCACCGCTCCTGGTCGGGGTAGGGGCTTGAATAGGGTGACAGACCCTCAGATCTGACAGCTTCAGGTTCCCAACAGCAGGAAGCAGAGGTTACCACGGTCGCTCCAGAGCTCAGATTCAGGTGCCGCTAGAGTCGTTAAAACCGTTGACGAGTCCTCTTCGAAGCAAGACTGACGAGGATGCCAGCTGATGTCAGGGTCGACCGGTAGGCTCTTAACACTGAGGAGGGGTCGGTGCAGACTGAGTGGAAGCAGAACCGAGCACCCGAGGGAGAAAATTGATAACTTTCAGGTCCGGTCGCCAAATGGGGCTCTGCTTCTTGGAGATGTTAGAAGACTCGTAGTAGAATATGTTTGAAACAGAACTCTCGATCTGATTCCCAACACGATCATCACAGTTGAGCTTCCAATCCGGCTCTAGTCTCCTGCCAGGGGGGATCTGTGCAGTTGTGGGAGAATGGCTCTCCTGGTCGATCACGAACTCGGAATGGGACGGGACCTCCACCGTTGTGAAGAAGACAGGCAGACGCTTCCGTCGATATATAGTATGCCACCTAGCTCCCAGGGGACGATGGGGTGGCCTCTGCAACCTGCGGCCAGTCTGCTGCCTGCAACCAGAACTTGAGAGGGTGGAGATAGGTAATGGGGAATGGGGTAGATGGGAGGGGAAATGAGGTGGTTGTGTGTAGGGGAAACCCCCATCTATGAGGGGGTCTAGGAGGGGGGGTTTCAAGGTGTGGGAAGGGGAGAATGGGGGTTGGAAGGGGGTGTTTGCTATGGGTGAGAGAGGAGCTGCGAATTTGGGCTTGGAGGGAGAGGGGAAGGTGAGGGGGGCACAAGTTGGTGGAGGGAAGGTGAGTTTGAATTTTCCTTAATGGAGGGTATTCAATGGTGGTCTTGGGGATGGGAGGGGTTGTGTTGGGGAAGGGAAGGGGTGCTTGGGGTAGTGGGAAGGGTGCTTGGGGAAGTGGGTGGGATAGTTGGGGGTTGGGAGGTGGAGCTAGGATTGGTGGAAGCTCTCTTGGGACTAGGGGGTGGAGTAATGGGATGTGTGGGGAAGGGGAGTGGCCTTTAATGGGGGTAGGTGGGAGAGTGGTGGTTGGGAAGGGAGGAGAGAGAAAATTTTTGAAATTGGGTGTGGAGGAGAGAGAAAGGGGAGTGAAAGAGAGAGATTAAGAGAGGGATGGGTGGGGAATCTCTCCTCTAGGGTCTCTCACCCAAATAATGGAATCTCTCCACTAGATAAGAAGTTTGAACTCTCAAAATGGCAAGTTTTTCATTCATTGATTCATTACCTCAAAATGGAGAGAGTGGGGTCCTATTTATAGGGATCCCATAATTTACAATAAGATCCTGACTTTTGACACATTGACTAATAACCAACAAGATAGGGGCGCCCATGGGCCAAGCCCAATGAATTGGGCCCAATAGCTAACTAATAAACCTAATGACACTCAAACCTAGGGAAATAAGCACAAGACCTAGGGACATGACTCAAATAAAAGGGAAATTACAATGATATGACTCAAATAAAAGAAATAAACATACATAAGACTCAAAATAAATGACTAGACCATGATGTACGCCTCCGGGGTGACGAGAATGGTCGAGAGTGTTAGGACGGATGGTGATGACCACATCAACAAACCTTGATATTGAAGGACCTCTGCATGTGCACCGACCTTAGTTCGGCATGTGCACTGACCTGAGTGGAAGGTCTTCAGCATGTGCATCGACCTTAGTCCAAGACTTCAGCATGTGCACCGACCTTGGTTGCAAGTCTTCAGTATGTGCACCGACCTTTTGAGCAAAGATGCATTTGTGCAGCGACCTTGGTTGAGCATGTGCACCGACCCTATAGTGTTGAAAGCAAGTGTGCACGGACCTTTGTTGAGCATGTGCACCGACCTTGGTTCAGGATGTGCATCGACCTCTTGAACAGAAATGCATAAGTGCACCGACCTTGCCTTTCACATGTGTACGGACAAGACAGACTTACATGCAGATGTGCACTAACCTTACATCAGTAACAGTGGCTATGCACCAACCTGTTAGCGTGAACAGTAGCCGCTGCACCGACCTAATCAACATGAAGCTTTTCAACTTAATTTCTGTGCTACTAATTGACTTGATTTCTATGCTGCCAGTTGCCTAGATTTTTGTGTAGCATATATTATCATCTGCCTTGATTTCTGTGCATCCAGTTGTCTTGATTTCTGTGCAACCATGATTTCTTACACTCATCAGTGATGGCACAGAGATGTATCTTCTTACTTATGTTGTCATGACCTAAAATGTATGAATATGTGTTTATCAAAATCCAGGTCAGACTTATCAATGAGTCATAGTCAGACATCATCAAAATAATAGAATTAAGCATGTTATACACATGCCCAACAGGAACCTCCGAAGAGTGAAAGAAAAAAGGTGGGGGAGAGGGGGAGGGGAAGAGGTGAGGAGGGAATGAGGCAAGACCATTTTTAAACGCCCTCCTCCCTCAGACTCCCTATGCTTCTACCTTACTCCTAATGCGGGCAACAGCCCAGAAGGCATAAATAGAGCGCCCCGTGAGGCACCCACCATTCTTGCATGCCACCCGCTATTCGCCCACCATTCTTCCACACTAAAGTTGCTCAGACGCCACCGCCAAAGCCTTCGTCAACGTCAGCCTCCATATTTCACCAACGGACAACAACAGAAAAGAAGGCGGTGTCGATTTTCACCGTAAAGAGAAGGAAGAGTAGGAAACTCAGTAAAGCCCCTGTTGCAGCGTGAAGAGGAAGAGGCACCCTTCAGGACCTTTTATAGGCCAGAGAGGGAAACCCCTGCATTATTTGAACCCGTCCTCGAAAACATGCAAGGGATTGTAAACTGAAGGCGAATACCTCCCTGAGGAGTAATTATGCCTCCCTGCCATTAAAATCTCTCTATGGGAATACACGAACGGGCAGGTCAGTTAAAACGCCAAAAGATGGAAAAGTGCTAGATAAGCACCCTTTAAATAGGCAATCAGCGAATGACCAGATTTTTTGGCGAAAGAATCGGATAAGATATTTGATTCACCGATGACTGTAGATATCAAACTCAATCAAACACGGCAAGAAGCATTCGAGTATGCTCTGAAACTTACTGCCATTATATTCCAAGAAAAAGAAAGTACATGATGAAGTTTCCAAAAAGGCCCCCATACAAAAGAGGAAAGGCCAGTAAAGCAAATACAGCCTGATCGATCGAGATGGGAGAAGAAGGGGAGGTCTGCGATCATTCCAGAAGCCCGGTAGTCGGAAGGCCCGCGGCGCTTGGCCCCATTCCTACGGTCACGTGCGGCTCATCCTTGGCTCCCTTGGTGATGGCCGACTCAGGCACTGACCACACCTGTGTGGGAACTATCTCGACCGTGTGCCCTCCCGAGGTAGCCTGGCTCAGAGAGCCCTCAACCTCAGGAGTGGAATTATCCTCGCTACCATCCTTGCCAGTCAACACCGTATAGGAGGGAGGAGTCGAGCCTCCTTCATCCGAGTCATATCATTGACCGAGAAGAAAGAAGAGCTCATCGAGAACCTATTGTTGGGCCTCCCTGACTGCCCGATTGAAGCCGTGGGCGAAACCCTTTCGTAGCCCCGGAAATAGCCTGGCTCGTAGTAAGCGAAGGCACTCTTCTTCGAGGCTTCGAGGTACTCCTCCGAGCTCAGATATCGCTCGACGGCCCTCACCTCAGCCTCTACTTCCCTCACCTCGAGCTCAGCCAACTTCGCCTAGACCTCGGCCAACTTCACCTCGATCTCGACCAGCTTCATTTCGGCTTCGGCCTCCTTCGCCTTGGCCTCGACTCGTACTACCTTGGCCTCCTCCCTCGCTCGATCAGCTTCAAAGACATGGTTCCTGAGCTCATCTCGCTCGGCCTACCACTGCCTCAAGCTCAATACATGGGTCTGGCGCTCCTCTTCTAGAAGGTGAGTTTTTAACTCGACAGTATGGCGAGCCTGGGACAATTGCTCGGACAATGACTACACACCCTCCTCATGCGCTCGATCCTGCGCCTGGAGCGAGACCACCTCCTTCTTGAGGACCCCAAGCTTGGAGGACAACGGCTCGGCCTTCCGGTCGGACTCGGCGGCACCTTTGGCCTAAGCCATCTCGCTGCTCTCCATCTTCATCTAGTGACCGATGATCTCCGCCCCTAATTGGGCCATGAACAAGCCGCCCTCCATAACCCTCTTGAGGAGCATCGGAGGGGGGGGGGGTCGCCGAAACTCTTCCTGGATGGACGGGGACTCCAGCTCTCGGCAATGCTAGTACAAGGAAGCCTGAATGACAAACCACCTCTGCTACGGAGCGAGGCTCCTCCGATGCGGAGTGTGAATGGGGACATCTCCCCCAACGACTCTCAAGCTCGGCGCAGCAATGCTCGGCACAGTTGGGACCCCGGTATCGGCCTCCTACCTGTACACCCCCGCAGGCTCGGTCGGACCCTCCAAACCGACCTTCACTCCTTGTGCCCCCACAGACTCGGTGGCGACCTCCTCCATCGACTCGTGCATCCCCGCCCCAGCAACTAACGAGCCCGAGTGACGGGCACCCTTGGCTAGAGACTCCTCCGTCGAAGGAGGGACCTTTGTTTTCTTCCGCCTACTCTTCTCGGCGGTCAGGTCTTTCATCGGCCCCAATAGTAGTGGTGCCCCTGGAGCCTTCCGTTTGGACCCCCGTCGCCCAGGATCATCCTCCCAAGCAACCCGTTTGCCCTTATCTCGGGCAGAAGAGGGACCCTCGGGAGCCCTAGGAGCATCTGAGGTGGCAGCCTTCGCTCGCTCGGTGACCTCCATCTTTGGCGATAGCTCCCTGTCCTCGCCACGCCTCGTGTCTGCTCACCAAAAGGCATCTCGTCAGCAAAGGCTCCACCACCCAAAAAAAAAAAATGGACGTGCAACAAAGGGTTCTAAGATCCTTACCATTAGGCAGTGCCCGGCGAGAACACCCTTTGACAAAGGCCGGAGTCAACAGCTCGGCAGTCAACCGATGATTATCCTATAGAATTTTGATCTCCTCCTCCAAGTCCAGGGAGATCGCTGGAGGCTTCTCGGGAAGAACCGGCTGAAGTTTCGACTCAATAGGGAAATCCCACATATAGCCAACCTTGGTGAATCCCACCTAGAAAAATGGAGTCTTCCACCCCTTGTGCGAGGAATCCTGAGGGGAAAGAGTCACACAACTCCTCCCTCTCCTCGCTTGAACAAAAAAGAAGCCCTTCCCGGCATGGGCGTGCTCCTTCAGCTCGAAGAAGGCATGAAAAAGATCTAAAGTAGCGACAACGCCGCACGAGCCACAGAGAGCGATGAAAGAAAAAATGAAGGTGCAGGAGTTCGAAACCAACTAGACAGGAGCCAACTAGTAGAACTTCAAAAGCCAGACAAAAAAGGGGTGGAGGGGAAGGCAGAAGCCGCACATCCAAGCCAGAAGAAATATACAGAACATGCCCGAACGAGTGCCCAGGCAAGACTCATGGGGTTTGGCCGGAGAGAAGAAATATCGCCAAGGCAACCTGAAGGGAATCTCAATCTCCTTCACCGCGGGCTCTGTTAGTTTGCTGCGAGGATGGTCGCCAGACACAGGCTCCGAGCCTTCTGCTCCTCGCGTGAACTCCTGGATTTCAACTTCAGCATCATGGTCTGCCATGGAAGAAAGGGAAGATGAGGACGGGACACTAGAATTAGATGAGCTAGTTGGAGAGGGGAGCTGACGGATGGCCTCCACAGTGATCTCTACTAACTCCGCAAAAGCCTCCACGATCGTCCGCTCCCTCTGGCCACTTCTTTGGCGCATAAACTCTCCTCTGAACTCATGAACACGATGAGGAAAACCTTAAGCAGAAGAAACGTAAGGCGCAAGCACAAGCCTCTATTTATAAGATCTAGCAATCCCAAGAGCTGCCGCTGCGACGTTTCGAACTCCAAGAAGGGTGATTTTCGAGCCCAAAAGTAGCACATCGTCATCAAGATCGGGCCCCCATGCGATAGGACAGCAGTATCCTCGGCCCCTAAACGCAATCGGTCAATGTACCGTCAAGCCAACACGATGCCGCCATGACCGGGCCCCCCATCTTTTTGAACCAGGACAGCCACATAGACGGCCCCTGAGCTTCAAAGCTAGGACAGCTCACAAACGGTCGATCCCCAACCGAGCCATAAATGCTACTCGGTCATATTCTACTCCCCAAGCAAGATCACCAGGCTCGGGAGTAGGGGGGCAAGTGGAGAGGGGTAAATTAGCGGCCCAATGAACATACGATTGAGAGCGGCCCAACCAGGTCCAACTTCACCTAAATAGGCTGAGCTCTCCAAGTGATAGCCCCAATAACAGGCCCAGTTATCTTGAAGCCCAAAATTGCTCGGACCAATACTTTTTAGGCGGCCTCTAGGCCCAGAAGTCCGAGCAACCATGGAGCGGAGAAAGCCCAAGCGGTGCCCGATCGTGCGTTACGACCAATCGGGGAAAGCCCAAGCGGTGCCCGAGCGTAACTGAATGAAGGAAGATCGGGAGTCGATGAAAGGTGAGACCAAACGACTAGGCCTGAAATGGCCGAGTAATGCCCCCTATACTCTCCTCCTTCTCTGACCTCCCTTCAGAGGAAAACACTATATAAACCAAGGGAAACTCTCCAATAAGGTAAGAAGGTGATCTTGAGTACTCAACACCACACCCACTGGTGGAGAGCGATCTCGTGTCTCTCACTATTTCTCCTACTCCCTTTCCACCTACGCTCTATCACCTCACTGACTTAAACATCGGAGGATTTTCCCCGGGGTCTCAACCCTGGGCTCCTCTAACTTGTTTCCTGCTTTGCAAATCCTCAATCGTGGTAACAACGACATGGGCTTGTCTAGGATCGTGTGGCTCAGGACACAGCGCGAGATCACCCCTCTTCAACTATCATTTTTTTTCAATTTTAAAAAATAAGTTAAAAATTGACATAACACAATTTTTTAGGTAAAAATAGTTTCTTTAAAAAAATTGTTCCCAAACACCCTATAATACTCTCTCTTTCACCAAGCACCCACACTTACTAAGTACCAAACCTTACAAACTCACAAACTACACAAACTCACAGTGATACCACTCACAAACTCAAGCTCAAGCACATAACTTCTAACTTTTTCTCCCCCTTTGTCATCAACAAAAAACATATCAAAATATGGGAGACAGACCACTTGTATTCAGAGTTCAACTATTGATTATTTTATGAAATTTCACTCAAGCATGCAAGTATTCATCCAAAACAAGTATAGAATACTTATGTAGACTATCTCCCCCTTGATGGGAATAGAATAGCTCACAACCTCCTCCCTCCCTGCTCCAGACGCCACCCTCCCCCCAATACCCCTCCTGCCCCCCTCTCCCCCTCCGACACCCTTAGCCCAACACCACCGCAGGGGGTTCCGACACCCTTCTTGGGGCTAACGCGCACTCGCTCGAGAGAGAGAGAGAGAGAAAGAGAGAGAGAGAGAGAGAGAGAGAGAGAGAGAGAGAGAGAGAGAGAGAGAGCAGATGACCCACGTTGAGGAAGAATATTTTGATCTTTTTCACCATTCTGTCACTTTGAGATGAAATATTCTATGAAATATTTCTTTTTTTGACATCCACAAATCATGGGGACTTTTTAATAAGAGTTAAAAGATCGTAGTAGTTTACAATAAAATAGTTATATCTCAAATACTAATCGATAATTCAATAAATTTATAGAGATTTATTTGTAGAAATCTAAAAATAATAAATATAATCACCGCACCCTTGCCAAAACATCTAGCTTAATGTCCAGTGCAGTTAGAAAATCACACACCTTTTGACTCTTGCTTTTTGGTAGAATTTATTTTAGAGTAATGCTTAGTGCACCCCATGCACTAATTACACCAACCGGTGTAATTACTGTAACACTTAATATTTTTTTTGAGTTTTTTTTTAGTAGTCCCCACGTCTAATTAAGTTGGTGTATCGTTCACGTCACCAGATGACATGACGTGGGGGTTAATTACATAAAAAACCTCAACCCTGTGAATAGTGAAATTGGACGTGACGTGGGGGTTAATTAAATGAAAAACCTCAACCCTGTGAATACTAAAATTGGACCAATTTCACTATTCATATGGAGATTTTTTTTTACGTGGCCCTCACGCCACATCATCTGGTGACGTGAACGACACACCAATCTAATTAGACGTAGAGGTTACTCAAAAAGAAAATTTTAAAATACAAAATATTAAGTGTTACACTAATTACACCGGTAGGTGTAATTAGTGCATGGGGTGCACTTAGTGTAGAAGCTAAAATCTGGTCTGGTGTAATTAGTGCATGGGGTGCACTTAGTGTAGAGGTTGAAATCTGGTTTCTATGCCATGTACCACCTTCTCTATTTGTTTATCGGGGAAGTCATCTGGCACCCTGTGGACGCACTTCTGGATCTTAAATGGTGATTTGTTCATCTATTGGCGTTTTATTAAGTGCATGGGCGTGCCAGTCATCGGAGTGACAACTTATTCGGGCTCCGAAGCGCCCATGGTGCGCTCGACCTGACTTCGTCAGACGATTGTGTGGTTCGTGTCTGGACCAGATCCCGTCGTGCCATAAAGGCCACGACGTCATTTACATCCTGTTGTGCCCCTGTGGTTATTTGAGTTTCATATGGTCACTTGGGTCATTCGACATCATTCTATCGTCATATGTGTTCTGTGATATTCTTGGTTTTGATAATGGCTAAACACTATTCGTCATTGTTGCTTTTCACTCTTATATGACTGACATATGTTCTGTTGTGTTTATGACAGATATGCACATTAAAGCTCAATGTTGCGCCCTCGCACGCGGATCAACCTGCGCGGTCAGGTCGCGGGGATCAAGGTCGATGCCACAGACATGAACGGGCGGCTAACGGACTCAAGCGACGGAACTGGTGCGACCAACGGACCGAACCGGGGTGACCCGGGCTCTGCCCAGCTGGCGGTCGACCGCCAGCACAGGGGCGGTCGACCGCCCTAGCCAGGGATCCCCCGGCTACAGGTCTGCCTGCTGCCGGTCGACCGCCAGCCAGTGGCGGTCGACCGAAATTCCCAGGGATCACCCGAATTCATGTTTGACAGTAGCGGTCGACCGCCAGGATCTGCAGGTCGACCGCCAGCCCCGAGCCTTCATTTTTGACTTTGTTTCCAACTTCGAAAAGGGCCATTCAACATGGATTTCTTTAATCCAAATGTCACCTAATCACCCACAAATTGTGGATCTGGTCTGAGGCTTGTCTATAGACCATTCAAGGTCTATAAAACCAATACAAGATGGTTGGAAACCCTAATGCTTCAAGCCTTCAAGGGAGATCAAGGGAGCCCATTTTCGAGCTACTGTAGCACCTCCGTGAACAGTGTTTCCGGAGGAAGTTCTTCATCCATCCAAGGTGATTCAAGCTCAGATCTGAAGCCAAACAACCTCCTACAAAGCAAGAAGCAATCAAGGGCATGAAGGGTGATCAAAGGAAGCCAGTTTGATTCAAGTTCTTCAAAGGAAATCATCTTCATCCATTCAAGCTCTTTCAAGTTCATTCAAGGTGATATTTCAAACATTCAAACTCCTAGAAGCTAAAGAGGCAATCAAGATTCAAGGTAGCTTCATCATCTCCTTCATTCATTCAAAGAAGTTCAAAGAGAAGATCAAGAGAGAAGAATTGAAGGAAGAGGTACTGTTCACGTGAACAGTACTCCGTGAAGAACATTCATCCAATCAAGGATGAATCAAGAAGATTGAGTTGAAGCTAAGAGGAGCCTTGTTGCTGATCAACATTCCATACAAGGGCCAATTCATTTTCACTCATAACTCAATCTCTTGTTTTAGTTCATTCACATCTTGTTTCATTTTCATTATTGTTTAAACATTGAAAGTGTGATTCATCCCTACCGGTGGTTAGTAGGAAGGCAATTGGAGGGTGTTCCAATTTGCGGTTGACGTCCCTACCAGGTGGTGAGTAGGAAGGCAATCGGTGGTTTCCGATTCGCAGTTTGGTGCGCTGCACAAGTGAAGCCTCACCGGGTTTTGGTGAGGGGTGGACGTAGGGCTGAGGATTCAGTCCGAACCACCTTAAAAATCCTGTCTAGCGTGGTTTGCTTGTGTGATTGAATCGTTCTAGGTGCATGCTTAGGATCGAATTATTATATATCTTGCTTATCTTGCTAAGTGAATCATAGCATTCTTGGAAGCTAGTTTCTATTCCGCTGCAATTCATTTTAACTAGCTGTTTAGAGGGCCGCATTGCGAAAAGTGGGGCTGATCTATTCACCCCTCCCCTCTAGATCCGCTGTCCACTACACAACACATCCCCCATATGAGGGAACACCCTTGATTAATTACCGAAATTAGGGGCCCTGCGGCCGAAAGGACTAATACTAACTGCGCGAGAAAGAAGTAGGAATAAATCGCATTGAGATCCGCATCGGGACACGGGCCACGGGCTGTATTGGTCACTCATGGACCTTTTTCATGTTCAGACAAAGGTCCGTAATAGAAACGCGATGGAAGCCGGGATGAATCCGTTCGAATGTCTGCCGAACGCGCGGTAATTTTAATAGTGGCCCGAAAGGGGTCTGGTCCAAAGAAACGGGCCTGGTCTGATTAGAATGTTGGCCCGAGGTGAGGTCGGGTCGTGGCCGTATTGAGGCAGTCCCCGCGACTCAGGCCCGGCCTGCGAGGGCGACCTTGTTGTTCCTTCCTCACTGGGTCACGAGGGAGACGGGGCTGCAATGTGGATTATTTCTACGTTGTATTCATTATTACTGTTATTCTCATGATTTCATTATTTATTTTCCTTTTATGCATCTCTTTGGGATGGGTTTATTACTTCCTTTCTATTTACTGCCCGCGTTTTTTTTATTTATTTATCATAGCCTTCGCTATTATTATCACCATTGCCCTTGCTATTGCAAATTTTTTTTATGATTATTTCTTCCATTCTGATCGTCGATGCTACTGCATTTTTGTTTACACACTTTACACTTGGAGGAGTGAGCCGTTGGAGGGCTAAAGGGGTATATCGCTGAAGGGGGTAGTGTGTCGGCGAAGGCATACAAGTCTTTTCTCCCTCTTCTCGCAAGCTGTTCTTTATAGATTGAGCATTTAATTTACCACATAGTCATTTAATCCTTTTCTTCTCATATTGCCTGCAATGCCTCATTTCGGTTGGAGTGTTTTATCACCGACCGTTCCATTCGTTCGTTATTTTTCCTATGCCCTTTAATATGTTGTTGTTCCATTTATTTGTTGCATCCTTTTGTCTTTTGATGTGCATCACTATTTCTCATGAAAATTCGGCAGCATCTCCCCTTGACCCGAGCGTAAGGGAGATAAAGGGAACGCACCCACATGGAGTGGCGGAACCCGACAACTGGAGGTGGGCACCCGAGGGGCGCAGCACCTTTAATGAATCCTCAGAAAACCTGAAAACAGAGATGGGCAAAGGAGAGAAACCCTGTATAGCCACTCAGGGGTGTGCCGGGGAAGGGAAGGCCGAAGGAGTGCCGGCGAAGGCCGCTAAGGTCGTGCCGGGGAAGGGAGGCCGAAGGCGTGCCGGCGAAGGCCACTAAGGCCGTGCCGGGGAAGGGAGGCCAAAGGCGTACCGACGAAGGCCTAATGGGGGTGCCGCTGGGAGCTGGGTGGCTGCACTGGGGTACCCGTGAACCGGTGGAGGGCTGGGCAGAGGGTGAAGGCTGAGGGTTAGCTAGGTGGGATGGAGTTGAGGAAGGGAGGAAGGCCAAGGAGGCTATTGGTAGCAAGGTGTTCAAGACAAGAAGGAGGGGCCTCTCCCTTCAAGCAGACGGGTGAAGTTGGAGACCATAGAGGGGGGCAATGAGCTCGTAAGGCCAGGGATCGTACGGGAGACCAACATGGACATGGAGTCTCCAAAACACCGGAGAAGTGGAGAAAATGAACAACACACCATGCACACTGGCATAAACCAATGGAAACAGCAAGAAACCCAAGAAGGGTGATTTTTATTCACGAAAAGGAATGACCACAACCGGCCACATACATCGCAAAGCACATGGATAGGAGAAAGGAGAAGACCATGGAAATGAAAGAGGAAGAAAGAAACGGGGGGAGTGCTGGGGCCGAACAGGGGTGACTACTCCCTGCCCTTCCCCACTCCCTCCTCTACATCACAGCTCACACTCCCTCTCTCTCACTCTCTTCCTTACTCTCTTTGTCCCGGTGGTCGTCGGAGGGGAACCCTACGGCGTAGCCCCTTCTTCCTCTTCCTCTTCCTCTTCTCCCCTCTTCTTTCTCTGTGGCAGCGTTGTTGTTGCTCTCTGTAGCTATCTCTCCCTCTATCTCTCTGTCTCCCTTTTTTTTTCCTCCTTCCTCCCCTGTGCTCCGAAGAAGAGGGGTTTTTATACCCCACACGGCGGGAGCGTTCGAACACGGCAGCCGGAAGCGGGAAGCGACCGGTCATGATGGGGTTTGACTTCCCCCGCCTTGGATGTCAGGGGAGTAGCCTGCGTGTCCCAACCTCCGGCCGACACCTCGGACAGCCCACTGCGCGCCAAAGATCTGTAGGGCATGGGCCCGAGATTTGGTCTGCCGGACGTGCCGTTGAGATGCCTGAACGTTGTGCCGCTGGCGGGCCAAACAGGCGTATCGCTGAGAGGGCCAAAAGGGCGTGCCGCTGGAAGACACGGCAAGTGTGCCGCTGAAGAGCCCAAAGGGCATGCCGTTGAAGGGCCCAAGGGCGTGCCGCTGAAGGGCTACTAGGGGGCCTACCGCTGAAGGCCACCCGGGGGCGTGCCGTTGAAGGGCCCAAGTGCGTGCCGCTGAAGGGGCCTTAGGGCGTGCCGTTGAAGGGCCCAAGGGCGTGCCGCTGAAGGGCTACCAGGGGGCGTACCGCTGAAGGCCACCCGGGGGCGTGCCGTTGAAGGGCCCAAGAGGGCGTGCCGCTGAAGGCCACTAGGGGCGTGCTGCTAAAGGGATCCAGGGGCGTGCCGCTGAAGGGCTAAATGGGCAGTTTTGAGCCCGTTGTGAGCACGAGTTGTGACCCATTTTATTTTCTCCGAGCCCCATGGATTGTGGGGTTCTTGGTAGTCAATTTCTCTTCACTGGGTGACTCCGGAGGTAGCTTCACGGTAATGTGTGTGTGTTCAGAGAGTCCGGATGGCCCTCCCTTCTCCATAGTTCCTTCAGTTGACGTTGTTGTTGAGGCTGGACTAGTTGGGACATACGGTAGTGCAATTTTGCATGTCCACAAATGCCCCCCACCCACGGGTAGCGCAGGTGAAGGATGAGCCGGGCGGTGCCTGTGGGTGTATTTGTGTCTTCTTTCCTTTCGTTGGTGCCGACGGGGTGTCGAGCGCTGACGTGGTTTATTTGTCTCTTCTTCTCTTCATCAGTGCCGACAGGGTGTCGGGGATTGGCGTAGCGTGTTGGTCTCTTTATCTTTTTATCAGTGCCGACAGGGTGTCGGGAACTGACGTGATGCGTTGGTCTCTTCTTCTCTTCGTCAGTGCCGACGGCGTATCAGGGGCAAACATGGTTTGTTGGTCTCTTTGTCTCTTCGTCAGTGCCGACAGGGTACCGGGAGCTGACCTGGTTTGTTGGTCTCATTGTCTCTTCGTCAGTGCCGATGGGGTGTCGGGGACTGACGTGATGTGTTGGTCTCCTTGTCTCTTCGTCAGTGCCGACGGGGTGTCGGGAGCTGACATGGTTTGTTGGTCTCTTTGTCTCTTCGTCAGTGCCGATGGGGTGCCGGGAACTGACATACATGTTGGTCTCTTTGTCTCCTCGTCAGTGCCGACGGGGTGTCGGGGACTAACGTGATATGTTGGTCTCTTTGTCTCTTCGTCAGTGCCGACGGGGTGTCGAGAGCTGACCTGGTTTGTTGGTCTCTTTGTCTCTTTATCAATACCGACGGGGTGCCGGGAACTGACGTCTCTTTGTCTCTTTGTCAGTGCCGATGGGGTGTCGGGAGCTGACGTTGTTTGTTGGTCTCTTTGTCTCTTCGTCAGTGCCGACGGGGTGTCGGGGGTTGATGTGATATGTTGGTCTCTTTGTCAGTGCCGACAGGGTGTCGGGAGCTGACGTTGTTTGTTGGTCTCTTTGTCTCTTTGTCAGTGCCGACGGGGTGCCGGGGGCTGACGTGATACGTTGGTCTCTTTGTCTCTTCGTCAGTGCTGACGGGGTGTCGGGGACTGACATGATATGTTGGTTTCTTCTTCTCTTTTCTTCTTTTCTTTTTTTTTGAACCACATTACCGGTACAGGCGCCCTTTCGGGTTTTCACCGGCACCGGCCCCCTCTTACTTTTTACCATGCGCCCTCTCGAGTTTTCACGTGGCGGGGTACCCGATTTTGCATGCAGCGCCTTTTTCAGGTTTTCGCCATAGCTGGGTTATTGCCATTTTTGCCCTCGTCCCTGTGTAGGGACAAGTCCGGCGGGGCACCTCTATTTTAAGCCCCTTTCTTTTTTTCTCTTTTTTTTTGATGAGTGGATAATATGTAATTGTTGGCTAGGGCCCGAAGCCTTGCGCCGAAAGATAAGGTTCATTCGTTGGCAAGAAAACAATGCCAACGCAACGGAGGATTTTCTGCCGATTCGGACGTAAAGTCCGTAATGGCAATATTGTGTGAGAACGGGTGGTGGCTACGGCACGAAGCCTTGCACCGGAAGGGGGCTTATTGGCTGGCAAGGGATTAATGCTAGTGCAAGGATGGAGACTTTACCGATTCGGGCGTAAGGCCCGTAATGGAGATTTTGCATGAGAGAAGGTGGCTAGGGCACAAAGCCTTGCGCTAGAAAAGGACTCATTTGCCGGCAAGGAACTAATGCCAATGCAGAGGTGGAGTCATCTGTGTCTGTGCAGATGCCCGTCGACGCCTAGGGGCGTGCAGACGGGACATACCCATGGAGACATCTATCATCGTGCATTATTGATGGGATCGGCAAGCGGCTTCAACAAAATTATCAAATAGATATTCATGTTTTAGTTGTCTCATGTTTATGTTTTAGTTGTCTCATGTTAATTGGGCCATATGTATGGGCCTAATGGGTCATGTTTTATGTTTTGTAGTAATTATGTCTCCAACTATTATGTAAGAGTCTTTTTTTTATTTTGTGTCTTTTAGTCTCCTAAGAGAGTTATGATGGGTAGGTGTTAGGTGTTAGGTGAGTTGTCTTTTGGTCTTCTTAGTGGAGTCTATATAAGTGTCATGTAACCTCTCTTTTAAAAAAAATGAAGTGAATCAAAAATATTTGGAAAACTACCTCCAACATGAGGTCCCTTACCCTCCTTCTATCTCTCTCTCTTTGGAGTGGATTCTCCAATATTATCTCTCTCTCTAGGAGTGGATTCTCCTGGGTTCTTTCTTTCTCTCTAACTTCTCTCTCTCTCTAAGGGGTGGATTCCCCTCTCTCTCTCTCTTTCTCTCTCTCATTATCTCTCCCTTTCTCTAAGGGATGCACCCCTTTCTCTCTCCTCCCCCTCCCAACCACGTTCTCTCTCTTCCCCTCCCCTAATAACTCTTTCCCTAGTTCCCACACCCTTCCATTAACTCACCCCAACCCCAAGAGCTCTCCTCCAATCCTCTCCTCACCTCCCCCACCACCTTCCCAAGGCTAAAATAACTCCTCCCAAGGCCCAAATTCAAAATTCCCTCCCCTCTCCCATTCCCCCCACACCCTAGGTCGCCCAACTCCAGCCCCAACCCAGCCAAGGTCGCCCTCCCCTTCCCTCCATCTCATTCCACCACCATTTGCCACCACAAGGTTTCAACTTCATTGTAGGTCGCAGGCAGCAAATTTGGTCCTAGAATCTGAATCATCTCTGGCATTTCCCGGAATTTTCTGGTGGCAAGGCATACATCTCTGGAAAGGTCGTCCAGTGAGCTTTCCAAGCGAGGTAGTTTCGTCTCGATCCGAGCAACGGGCTGATCAGAAGGTCCATTCTCCCTCGACTGCGCAAAACTGCTTGGACAGAAGACCAGAGCCTGAGTGGAAGATCTGCAGCGGCCAGCCTCTTGGGAATCTGAGCAGGAGTTCTTCATAAAAAATATTCTACTCTGCGTCTTCTTTCATCCCCAAGAAGCAGAGCTCCGTTTGACATCCGGATCCAGAAGTTATCAATTTTCTCCCACCAGGCATGCAGTTCTGCTTCCACTCTGTCGGCATCGACCACCTTCAGTGTTCAAGCTCTATCGGCCATCTCCGACCATATCTAGCAGCCTCGTCAGTTTCGTTGCAAAGACGACTCATCAACGGAACCAAAAACTTCAGAGGTGCCTAATTCCGAGCTAGGGACCGGTCGCAGCATCCTCGTCTTCCCACTGCTGAGAACCTGTTACAGTCTACGCAACAGACCTGCCACTCTGTTCAACCATCTGCCCCAACCAGAATCGGTGTCCACAGAAATCAAGAAAATTCTGGTGTCTTCCCGGTCCAGCTACGAAGAGTTTCCCACTGGTTTCGTTGTCAGAAAACATCAGGAGTGGCCGCAGTGTCAAGAGAACCGACTGTCTGTCCTGAAGCGCAGAGAGTGGACAGCATCGGCATCGGCGGCCTTTTCATCACTTCTAGCTCGAATTCCCCTCCCCGCTTGGTGTCACATCAATTATCTACGTACACCTCCACATGTATGTGCTCATATGCACGCATATATGTATACATATTTATATTTATTTATTATCATTGTTATTTCTCTCCCCCATTTTCCCTTTTTTATTCCCCCTTTTTTTCTTTTTTTTCTCTTTTCTTTTTTTTGTCAAAATTCCTCCCCCATCTCTCTCTCTCTCTATTTTTTATTTTTTTTATTTTTTTCCTTATCTTTTTTTTCCTTTTTTTTCATTTTCTTCTCTCTTCCTCTCTTCCCTTTTTTCTCTTCTCTTCTCTCTCTTTTTCTTTCTCTTTTTATAACCTCATATAAAAAGGGCGGGGGTGGCTCGAACGGGCCACCCCCCTTTTCGAATTCCCTTTCTTCCCTCTCTCTTTCTATCTCTTCGGTGGCCGAACGGGCGAGACACCCCCCGTCCTCCTTCTTCTTCCTCTTCTTCTTCCTCTTCTTCTCCCTCTTCTCCGTCCTCTCCGACGCCGGGCGTCAACTCCGCCACCGTCGTCGTCATCGTGGTGAGGAGACGGCCGCGAAGGACCTCCCCCCTCTCCTATTCTCTCTTCCTCTCTTACTCTCCCTCCATCTTCTCCCTCACCCTCTTCGCCGTCCACGGGGGGGGGGGGGGGGGGGGGTCAGTGGAGCCCTAGGCTTCCCACCCCTCTCTTCCCTCTCTCCCTCTCCTTCTTTCCCTCTGCTCTTCCTCCCTCTTCTTTGACTCCGCGGGAGGGCCACAAGGTCGACGCAGGCCGGAGGCACCAGTCGTGCCGGCGAGGGGGACGCCGGGCATGCCGGGCAAGCGGGGGCCCTAGCGTGCCGCTAAGGGACCCAAGGGGGCGTGCTGGGAAGCATCGTGCGGGTGTGCCGGCGACCGTAGCGATGGGTGTGCCGGGCGGGCTCCCCCAGGGTATGTGCCGGGCTAGGGATGCTGGGAGGGAGCGTGAGGGGCAACCGTGGTGTGCCGGGGAGGAGCCTTATGGGTGTGCCGAGCAATGGCACACAAGGGTGTGCCGGGTGGATGTCCCAACAGGCGTACCGGGGAAGGCTGCAGGAGCGTGCCTGGGAATAGTGAATAGGGCGTGCCGGCAAAGCCCTGCTGGAGAGGAGTGTGTTGGGGAAGACCGCGATGGCATGCCGGTGAAGACCCGTATAGGTGTACCAGTGAGGGGGAGCTCCAGGTGTGCTGGGGAAGGCTGCTAGGGGCGTGCCGGTGAAGGCCATCTTAGGGCATGCCGGCGGAGGGGCCTTTTTAGGCAGCGAGCCAGTGAAGGGGAGAAGGGAGGACTTCTTTGAACAGAGGACTTCCGGTGTTGTCCCTCGGGGTCCACTGTGACTTTGTTGGGGCCGTCACTCCTTGTGGACGCGCACCCGTATTTTCCCTTACGCCTCTGGCCTAGCGGAAACTCTGCCGAAATTTCGTCAGAAATTGGCAGCCTTTTATTCACTTTACTTGTAGTAGAGCTCCTTTACACTTTTCATTTTTTCTTCACCCGTGGCTTGTTCTGATCTTTTATTTGTTGTATCTTTGTAGATAAATGGCTGCCCCAAGTGGTCCCTCTGCTTCTGTTGTTGCCGGTGCCGACTTTGTTCCTCCGCCTCCGGTGCCAGCCGTCACGTGGCGTAATGTAGAAGACATGGACAGGGAACAGGCAGAAATAGCGACATTGGCTGAGTCCTCAGGTTCTGAGGCCGAGACGATGGACTATCATCGGCTCTCTCGGGTTGAGAACCGCTTCACCTTCGACCGGACCGGTGAATATCGGAAGGACTTCCCGAAGGATAAGCATCTCATCCGATTTTTGAAGTACTTCCGCTCCCGGGAGAGGCAGGAGTTACGAGTTGTACGGGAGGTCGAGCAAGTGATTCTCCAGGCTCGTGATAGTTTGTTGTACAACGTCCCGAGGAGCATCCCAATGTATTTGGTGGGGGAGGCCTGGGAATGGAAGCCTCTCCTGGGGATCGAAGGGGTGTTGCAGGTCGAAGACAGATTGGTGCGAGCACCTCAATTCACCCCAACAAAGTGGGACATGTCCTCTGGGTGGGTACAAGGCGAGCCGCCTCGCTTTGGTTTATTCTTGGCTCCCCTGAAGTGGGGCTATAGGGAGGAGCCGTTCATCCTGGATTGCCTGGCCGTCCAGTTCAAGCACGAGCTGGCGCTGGGCTGGTTCGGGGAGTTGAAGCTCCAGGACGCTCACACCTTCAGGGAAGGGGCAGTAGAGTTCACCGAGTACGTGCTGTTCAAATACGCCGCGTTGCTGGTCTGGGCTGGCATTTACCACAACGTCTACGCCTCCCGCTACGGCTACCCCATCTCCAAGGGTCTTTGCTGCGGCATGATAGAAGTATTCAGCGCGGGGACCAATACTTTCTATACAGCGGAAGGTGAGACTTCACTTAATTTGTGGAGCCTCAGTCAGCTCAACGGCTTGCCCATTGACGGGGAGCCCTATGAAGAAATATGCCTCCCAGATCTGATCAAGGATGAAACCAATGGGGATAGCTATTATTCCCTTGGCTATTCATACCGGTACCTCATGAAGGCTTACCGGGAACTGTACCAACGGGCACACGGAAGGAGGCAGCCTCCCCGTGGGGACCGGAAGAGGGTCCGCCTGACTCTGTGGCTGCAGTATTTTTACGATGGGCTAAAGCAATATGCAGAGTTTCCATGCATCGGCACTGCTATTGCTCATAAGAAGCGTGCCAAGCCCAAGACCGATGTGAAGATTCCTTCCAGAGGACGCCGGAGTGGCCCCAATCCAATGGGGGTCGACCCGCTAACACATAGCGCCGCATACCTGACATACTGGCTGTGCTCATTTGCCATGCCATACGGGGATGAGACAGTCATTTGGCCGGACGCCATCTACCCAGCATGTCAACTGGCGTGGGGGATCAAGCTGTCCCTATGCCCAGCCACTCTTTGCTTGATATACAAGGCGCTAGGGGACATCAGCACTCACCAATTCCCAAGGTAGGCTCGGTATGTATGTCCGCTGCATTTCTTTAATGCGTGGGTTTGCTCGTTGTTTCTGGAGTTTGCCCCGCGCGCTCTTCAGGACTGGGGGCTGGTGCCGAGGATGTTGGAATTTGCCAGCGCGGAGCCAGGCTCTACCTCCCAGCGGCTGTACGATATCCGGGGCCGATTAACAACGGTTCCGCGGGACGCCGCCTGCACCATCTACTTCTGGACGTTGGCCGCACATTCGAGCCCTCTGGTGAACAATAAGAGGGAATGCAAAGATGATCAGGTGGAGAAGTACGTTCACCCCATCAGCCAGGAAAATGTGGTCCGCCCGTTGTTGGAACCCGAACTCAGAGATTGGGCCTTATCCATCCGTCCGAGCGTGCTGGCATTCAGGAAGGGGGATAACTTGCTGCTAGAACCGTACTACCCCTTCCGGTTTGGTCGAAACTTCGGATATGATCAGCATATCCCTATTTATCATGCACAGTTCGGCCTGCCTTCGCGAAATCTCCGAGGGAGTTCGACCGCTGAGCATGCCAGAAGCTGGTGGGACTTCTTTCACCGGGCGGACCCCGCGACTTTCAGGGTGTCAGCCCCCGGCCGTATTCCTCGGGTGACCCCGGAATACGTGAAGTGGTGGAACGCTCGGATGGCCTTCTATCGGTTACATAAAACCGATTGCTGGGACGGGGTAGAGAGGAAATTTCTGAGCAAGCAGCTAGTGTCGGTGCTTGACATCGACCCGGAGCATCTCCTTCGGCTCAAGAATAGATAGGATAAGGAGGTGGCGGCTTATCTGGCCGCTCGTCGGGAGGCTCGGGAAGCGAGACCGACACCGTAGGTGCAACTACCTGGTGCGGACACCAGGGCGATCACGTGACACATCGGCGAACCGACGGTGCCATACGCGGAGCGCCAAGTGGACTACATCAGCTTATCTTCAAAATGGGGATAATTTGGCTTGAATTTAGACCTTTTTTGGCATTGAATTGGGCTTGTAATGGTTATTGTATGTGTAATTTGCTAAAGGGCTGGTTGTAAGGCTCCTAATGGGCCAATTTGTTAAAGCCCTTAAAGCATTCCATAAGAAGGAATGGCCTTGGTCCATTTCTAATGGATCTATAAGCCATATGGGCTTCCTTCCACATGGGCTATCTAGATTGGATAATCTAGAGTGGGCTCTCTTCATTCATGGGCCTTCAAGGGTGGAATGGCCTTAAGCCATTTAGGTTGGAATGGGCTTGCTTAAGCCATGGACCAAAGTGGCCCATTCAAGGCCCAATGAAGGGGGCACCCTCTTTTTTTGTTGGTATTAGGCTAGCTAGTTTGATTTTCTTCTTCAATTACCACATGGAGCATTAAAATGGCTGCTGGTCAAGTTCCACATGGCTGCCACCTACCATCTTTACCTTGAAATTCAAAGGTAGGTGAGCTACCATGTCCCCTTGTCCCCCTTTCCCTTTCACCAAGGGTCTTAATCCATGCGCACCCCTCCCCCTACTTGCATCTTGCGCAAGTCCCCTCCCCCCTACCCCTTCTATTTCCCTATATAAGGGCATGTATAGTGTTTATGCTTAATAGAATGAAGTTTGTTAAGAGATAAGTGTATTAGAGAGTGAATCTCTTGGGAGTGATTCCCTGGTTGCTGTCCTATGACGGGACAATTCTAGGTCATGTGACTCGACCTCATATCCCTCTTCTATTCTTATTTTCTTCTTCCACAAAATTTATCTGTGATACCTCTGCAATTATCAAACTTTCAGCTTTGGTTTCCCGTCGATCAGAGTTCGTGAGAAACGGTGGCGATTTTTCTCGTGGAGGCGCGTAGATCTGCCCTAGATTGCTGCCCAGATCTGAAGATGACTGTGTATTGAATTCTCCAGCCCAACCCCGGTGCCATCTAAAGTTGGTTCCTAAAGAGAAATCGTAGCAGTTCACGTTCTCTTCGTGTTGCCGCTGGTTTCGCCTCGATCCGTGACCGGTGCTGATCGTGACGGCAGTTCTCGTGGGATCGCGTGGGCTGGTCTGAGCAGTCCCGGCTGAGAACTAGAATCAACTTTCAGAGCCTTCCGCGCTTCATCCGGACAAGATACATGTGAGGGATCTTCAGAGTATTTCTTCCACTGGACGTCGCCTACCATCTCCCATAAGGAACGCCCTGATCCGACATCGCCAACCATTTTCCCAACATTTTACCGTGTTTCTGTGCAGTTCTATGAGCACAAAACTAGAACCTCAGAAGATTCATCACTGCACCTAGATCTGAAGGCATCTATTCGCGATCTTCGGAGTGAAGATACTACATCCAGTCGCCGACATTCTCCAACAAACGGCGCTCCGATCGGGCATCGGATGCAGCCGAACCAGCCTCCGCAAGCTCGCTGCGCAGGGTGACCAGCGTGGGCAGAACCGGGTCGGCTTTCCGTCGGCGTACCCGAGCGGCTCCGGCACGCGTTCCTCGCCTCCTGCGAGTGTGGCCCATCAAGCAGGGTTCCAGTAACCCCAAAGCTATTGATTGTAGCCAGATACCTCCCTGTGTGGAGTGGGCCAAGCTTCTGAAATTGTAAAGTTAATCATTTGTGTAATGGGGTTGTTCGGAAATCGGCCGGGAATTCTTCCCCACGACTAGTCGTGGAGGTACGTGCTCGTTCCGACATCTATATTTGCTGTTCAGTATGCTTTCTATATTGCTGCGTTTGTGAGAATAGGGCCGATAGCTAGTTTCAATTTCACCGCGATTGTGAGTTGTGAGCGCCCGTTCTGTGGCTCCAATCGAGCACCGAGCGTGAATTAGCACCCTAGGCGACAGTGGTTTCTTAATCGCCGCGATCTCCACGTTTCCCACGCAAGGGACGATCGTCAGGCTCAAGAGAGTTGCTGTTGAGAGATGTCTCCACCCGGAGAATACCACGGTGGTCAGTCGCCCGGTTTGCCTTAGTATGCTAGTGCTGGCTGCACTTCGAGTCCGTCGTAGGTCTTAGCCCGAGTCGGTCATCCGTCCCGCATCAAATTGGTATCAGAGCGTCGTTCAAGCCTAGGGTCATTTAAGTCCAAGGTTGCATTTGCATTCCTCTACTCGGTATATCAAAAGGTGCAACACGAACGTTAGGCTATGCCTATCGGGAAGGCCGCACACTTGCGCGAGTGATCTTCGGATCGCTTAGCTCCGCCGCGTACCGAATAGTGGGTTAAGTCTAGATTCCTAGTTAGTGCATTCCAACATCATCATGTCTAAGTGTGTAGTCGAGTCTCATGCCAACTTTGCATTAGTATTTTGGGGTCGTGTCTAGTGTCTTGTCCAAGTGTCGGCATGTCTAACATGTAGTTCTCCAACTTCCCATGGATTCCCGGTCGCCCAGGCGATATGACCGTTGGCCCACCCATGGGCTTGGCAACCATCCTCTCCGCTTCTGTAGGCCTGAAGCCTCATATTTTTTTGGCTCCAATGACCCGGGCATCTACCTCAAGTGGGAGGCCACCATGAACACCTACTTTGATTGTTATACTATGTCCGAGGCAATACAATTCTCTTTTGCCAAAGATCGGCTTCTTCATGAGGCTGCCGAAAAGTGGGATTACATCGAAAGAATGAGAGTGGTTAGGGGGCAATGGCCCATCGCGTCATGGTGGGACATGAAGAGAGAGCTTAGGAAGGTCTATGTGCCCCAACCGGTCACCTCCAACCGGCCCCACCCAATCACTTCCAACCAAGTGGGTTCTAGTCGGAGGCAAAGAGCCCCACACGTAGATGAGCCAAGACCCAATCCTAGGACGGTTGACTACGGGCGAGTCCATCATGATATCCCTATTCCAACCCACTCCGTTGCCGAACTTATGCAAATGATTTTGGACCGGTTGGATGGGGTGGATAGGACACGTACTCCTAGTGATGTACTGCTACCCGAGCCTAAGGAGGTCATCGCCAGTAGTCTTAACCCGGCCCCATCAACGGGGTCCCCAATCCCTCTCCTCATTATGGAGATCCCTCCTTCATCACCCGTGAGTGATCCATTGCCATCTTCTCCTTCCGAACTTCATTCGGAGCCGTCTTGTTTGGAGCCACCTCCGCCCGAGCCACCCGTGTTTCTTACGGGAATACTTTTCATCGCGGAGCCACTCCTTAGCTGGCTCAAAGATGGCTTGGTCCCACCTCCCTTCCTGTCCATGGACCCCACACTACCTCTAGTGCCAAGCAACTCATTTCACACCACCTTCCGGTCTAGTCACTATGTGGATTCATTAGATGACCTTCTTAAAGGGTTAGACCGGCAGTTGGCATTTACGCACTTACTGGTCCTAGGCTTTGACCGACCCACCAGTCGTAGCTTCACCCATTCCACCTTAGGGTCCATTACCTCCGTGTACACCGTGGGTCATGTTACCACGGAGGTTCTTCTACTCCTCCCGCTATCGGTCGAGCCCGACTTCACTCCTTTTATCCCGAGGGAGGAGCCCTATCTTCTATACACTGTCCCATCTACCACGATGGATGGAGGTGACCATCACCTTCATGAATTTCAAACATGGGACTATGTAATAGAGGAACCGAGGGGTCACACATTCTTTGACCCATTCGACCCCTTCTCTAGTGAGCCTCGTGCTCCACCACTTCCCCTCTACTTTGTCAAGGAAGTCCCCTACCACTCTCTTCGCACTCGGGCCAATCAAATTCCACATAGCAATAGGTCCGATTATTGGGAAGCATGGCATGCCTTACCTACATGTCATGGTGATGAACCTCTTAGCCCACCCACACCCACATCTGATGGGAAGTCCTTGCATGCATGGTGTCTTTTTGGGTGTCTAGGAGTACATCATCATACCTACCTTTGGTTGCATCTAGTGTATGCATGGCACACATTTGGGTGTCCTGGTCCGCCATCATCCATGCGTAGATCGGACTAACCATAGGTTTGTCTAAGGTCATGTGTGTGTGTTTGTTTGTCTTTCGAGTTTATTTTGGTATGTATTAAGTCGTGTCCCAATCAAAGGCCAGCCAAGCACGCATAAGGAGGTAGCCAATGCATGCTACATATCCGTGGATTCAAAGGGAGAGTACATCTAGATCACGGTCATACCTGACAGGTTTCCGCCCGGAGACCGAAAGCCACTCTAAGTCTACGATCCCCACCCTTTCCGGGTTAAGAAACAAGTGGGTCCAAAAGCGTACGATATTGAACTACTGAATGACAATGGTGTCAATTCGACGTTCCATGTTTCCTCTGGTAGCCTATTGGAAGCCGCGGTGATCCCTAGTGAGTTTCGAGCTTTATCTTTGTATTTGGAGTGACCCTCACCCGAGAGTCCACCTCTTTCAACCTCAACGCATGCATATAGATTGTATACTGGATGAGCAGGTGACCACCACAAGGAACGGTGCATACCCACACGTCCTAGTGCGTTGGCGAGGATGCCCCACGATGACCAACACCTTGATCACATGCGGAGAGCGCAAGCTTCGGGACCCTTACTCGATGGGGTCAAGTTCCTCCCACCCGGGGAGAATTGGTGCGGACACCAGGGCGATCACGTGACACGTCGGCGAACCGACGGTGCCATACGCGGAGCGCCAAGTGGACTACATCGGCTTATCTTCAAAATGGGGATAATTTGGCTTGAATTTGGACCTTTTTTGGCATTGAATTGGGCTTGTAATGGTTATTGTATGTGTAATTTGCTAAAGGGCTGGTTGTAAGGCTCCTAATGGGCCAATTTGTTAAAGCCCTTAAAGCATTCCATAAGAAGGAATGGCCTTGGTCCATTTCTAATGGATCCATAAGTCATATGGGCTTCCTTCCACATGGGCTATCTAGATTGGATAATCTAGAGTGGGCTCTCTTCATTCATGGGCCTTCAAGGGTGGAATGGCCTTAAGCCATCTAGGTTGGAATGGGCTTGCTTAAGCCATCGACCAAAGTGGCTCATTCAAGGCCCAATGAAGGGGGCGCCCTCTTTTTTTGTTGGTATTAGGCTAGCTAGTTTGATTTTCTTCTTCAATTACCACATGGAGCATTAAAATGGCTGCTGGTCAAGTTCCACATGGCTGCCACCTACCATCTTTACCTTGAAATTCAAAGGTAGGTGAGCTACCATGTCCCCTTGTGCCCCTTTCCCTTTCACCAAGGGTCTTAATCCATGCGCACCCCTCCCCCTACTTGCATCTTGTGCAAGTCCCCTCCCCCCTACCCCTTCCATTTCCCTATATAAGGGCATGTATAGTGTTTATGCTTAATAGAATGAAGTTTTGTTAAGAGATAAGTGCATTAGAGAGTGATTCTCTTGGGAGTGATTCCCTGGTTGCTGTCCTGTGACGGGACAGTTCTAGGTCGTGTGACTCGACCTCATATCCCTATTCTCTTCTTATCTTCTTCTTCCACAAAATTTATCCGTGATACCTCTGCAAGTTAGGAAACTTTCAGCTTTGGTTTCGCGTCGATCGGAGTTCGTGAGCAACGCTGATGATTTTTCTCGTGGAGGCGCGCAGATCTGCCCCAGATTGCTGCCCAGATCTGAATATGACTGTGTATTGAATTCTCCAGCCCAACCCCGAGGCCATCTGAAGTTAGTTCCTGAAGAGAAATCGTAGAAGTTCAAGTTCTATTCGTGTTGCCGCTGGTTTCGCCTCGATCCGTGATGGGTGATGATCGTGACGGCAGTTCTCGTGGGATCGCGCGGGCTGGTCTGAGCAGTCCCGGCTGAGAACTAGAATCAACTTTCAGAGCCTGCCCCACTTCATCCGGCCAAGATCCATGTGAGGGATATTCAGAGTATTTCTTCCAATGGACGTCGCCTACCATCTCCCATAAGGAACGCCCCTATCCGACATCGAAAACCATTTTCCCAATATTTTACCGTGTTTCTGTGCAGTTCTGTGAGCACAAAACCAGAACCTCAGAAGATTCATCACTGCGCCCAGATCTGAAGGCATCTGTTTGTGATCTTCGGAGTGAAGATACTACATCTAGTCTCCGACATTCTCCAGTAAACGGCGCTCTGATCCGGCATCGGATCCAGCCGTACCAGCCTCCGAAAGCTCGCTGCGTAGGGTGACCAGCACGGGCAGAACCGGGTCAGCTTTCCGTCGGCGTACCCGAGCGGCTCCGACACGCGTTCCTTACCTCCTGCGAGTGTGGCCCATCAACCCGGGTTCCAGGAACCCCAAAGTTATTGATTGTAGCCCGATACCTCCCTGTGTGGAGTGGGCCAAGCTTCTGAAATTGTAAAGTTAATCATTTGTGTATTGGGGTTGTTCGAAAATCGGTCGGGAATTCTTCCCCACGACTAGTCGTGGAGGTACGTGCTCGTTCTGACATCTACATTTACTGTTTAGTATGCTTTCTATATTGCTGCGTTTGTGAGAATAGGGCCGATAGCTAGTTTCAAATTCACCGCGATTGTGAGTTGTGAGCGCCCGTTCCGTGGCTCCAATCGAGCACCGAGCGCGAATTAGCACCCTAGGCGACGGTGGTTTCTTAATCGCCGCAATCCCCATGTTTCCCACGCAAGGGACGATTGTTAGGCGCAAGAGAGTTGCTATTGAGAGACATCTCCACCCAGAGAATACCACGGTGGTCAGCCGCCCGGCTTGCCTTAGTATGCTAGTGCTGGCTGCACTTCGAGTCCATCGTAGGTCTTAGCCCGAGTCGGTCATCCGTCCCGCATCACTACCCCTAGTGGCGAAGGACGATTACAAGAAGACTCTGAGGGACCTTTGCCGGATAGGGAGTGACCATCTGGAGCTCATCAATTATCCGCTCCCCATGGAAGAGGAGGGCACTCTCGCGAAGAGCTGGCGCCCGGAGAGAGACCCGATCTGCCCGTACCGTACGTTCATGAGGAGGGAGGAGAGGAAGCCTAAAAATTATAAGGACACCACATGGCTGTATGTACTTCTCTGAGTGAACGGGATGAAGATTAAGGATCAGACGGCTGCCATCCTGGGCAAGCGCCTGCAGGTCTCATATTACTATGCCAACGGGTGGAGCATGGACCATTTCAACCTTTTCTGCCACCTTTCGTCGAAGAAGCATGCGGACCTCGCTGATCTCACTGACCGTTGCCAGAAAATCAAGGATGTGTGCTGGCTAGTCCGGGAGGCGGCGCGCCGGGACAAGGAGCCGTCCCTGAGCTACTGGCCGATAACACTTCGGCTATATACTGGCCCCCATGGTATGTGATCTTCCCTCTTCCTTTTGTTCTCCTCCACCATCGTTATGACCTTTGTAGGGTATCAGATGCTAATCATATATATGTTTCTGATAGACCACCCCGACAACGTGCAAATGGCGACGTACCAAAACTTTCTTTGGCTCGTCCAGAAGCCCGCCTATTTTGACGCTGCATTGCCGGCCCCGACCACGACCCCTTTGCCCAAGGCAACGAAGAGGCCCCTGGCTAAATCGCCTGTGAAAAAGGCGGTGGATGCTGCCAAGGTGGCCAAGCAGCGGGAGGCGACGCGGCGAAAAACAGAGGCCGCTAAGGCTTCGGCGGCCTCTCCTCTGGCGCCACGAATTCCATCCTTCGAGGAGTTTGAAGTCGCCCGGACCGAGCCAAGTCAGCCCGCCGGTTAGAATCTCCAACCATTAGTGTGCTTTTAAGGTCTATTTTCATTCCGAGGCAAGGCCCTGACATATGAATGTCTCTTCTTCTCTTTGTCTCAGCTGCTGTGGAAGAGCCTGCACCCATGCCCGTTCCTGATGCGAAGGAGGCCGCTCCTGCGCCCATCCCCGATGTGGAGGAACCAGTGTCTGCGTCTATCCCTGATGTGGGCGAGGCCGGGGTCGTAGCAAAGGTGACTCCAGCGCCGACTCCGACTCCCCCGCCTCGAGGTAAGGAGAGATCCTGGGCGAAGTCCCCCGTCAAGAAGGCGTTGGCCGCCGCCAAAGCGGCTGGTCGGCAAGAGGCAAAGCGAAGGAGGGCAGAGGTCTCCCCGGCTTTGGTGGTTCTCTCTTTGGTGGCTCCTATTTTGTCATTCGAGGAGTTTGAAGAGACTCGGGCCGAACCGAGCCACCCCGCCGGTGAGACTTGTTGGCCGCTAACACTCTTTGGGATTTATTTGTTTCCCAGGGGTAGGGCTTTCATACACACATGACATGTGTACTTCTTCCTTTCAGCTGGTACGGAGGAGCCGGTGCCTGCTCCGACCTCGGGCGAGAGAGAGGCCGCGGCTCCTAGGGCACCCTCACTTGTCAAGGAGGCCCTTGCGCCGCCTCGTGTTGTAGAAGCCGGAGGGGGTATTTATCTACGTCCAGTTAACCGACTTCTCTCATTCTTAAGGCCTCATCGGCTCTGGTGCGATCCATCCTCTTCTTTTATGTGGCAGCCGTTGACATAGCAGTCACCGGGCTATCGTGGCCCCACCCGCATCTCTCGGCGACGCTCACGTACACAAGGAAGAAGTTGAAGTCTGGCATCCTATCCTCGCCCAGCCCGCGTGAGGATGCACCAATCATCGACCTCGAGGCGGAGGCCCCCTTGCCAGCGAGGGAAGAACCCATGGCGGTTGAGTCTTCGTCGAGCGAAGAGGTAGATTATGACTACTCCTCCGACGAAGTGGCTTTTGATGAGGGCCTATCCGAGGTATGTGGGTCACCCAAACCGATCTTTGAGGCCGCCTTACTGGCTAGCTCCTCAAGCCTAATGGGGAAGGCTGCCGTAAGCGTGAGCTTATTTGCGCAGGACTCCCTCTGGGGTCGCTCACTGACTTTATTCTTGTTATTCTCTGATTTTCAGGAGCCAACCGAGCCGGAGGCTGTGGAGGGGGTCACTCTAGCCGCGCCGGTCGACCGCCCGACGAGAGCCGATGTGGGCTTGGGCAAGCTAGCCCTTTTGTTCGAGGCCCTTCAGCAGGAGACAGTCGTGAAGGCTTCCAGTGCTCCCGGGCCGGCAGATGAGCCTTTGGAGGAGGGGGAGATCGCGCCCGAAGGCAGTATTGCCCCGGTGGCCGAAGTAAGCACGTGGGCCTTGTGATTCTTCCCCGCCCTTTTCATTCTTGCGTGATTTGTTTTAGGCAGCGGACATCTAACTCTGCTTCACATGATTAGGTAGTGACGATGCCAGGGAAGACACCCGGCCGCGCCCGCAAGGCCGTCGCTAAACGGAGGCCGACCATTGGTCCGATAGCGGTGAAGGGGCCAGCTTCGATCTCATGCCCGGGGGCGGAGACCCTCGCAGTACTAGTGCAAGCGGGAGGTATACCCCGGCTAATGGTTCCGCTTCCGACTCTCCCGAGGATCCCGGCCCAGATGGAGGACCCGCTCTTGAAGAGGATATTCGCGGGACTTCGCGCACACCTAGAAGGATACCAGGCGCTGGAAAGAGGTTTATCGGCGATGGCTTCGGGCCCTGCTTTGCTCGAAGCCCCTCCTTCGGCTGCAGCAGCGGCACCTGCATCCCCGTCCAGAAAAATGGCGGCAACACCAAGTGATTCGGCGGTGACCTTATCCATTCCCCTGACGGTGACCCACCAGGAGTCTTCTGTCGAGCTACGCTGGCCAGGAGACTTGACTCTTGCTCTTCCATCTTCTTCGGTCGCAGTGGACGCTAATTTATGGGCCGAGGTGGAAAGCTCTGTAGATTTTTTCCCTCCAACTGTGCCCTCGGTCAGCCATACCTCGTCAGGCGCATCGGTCCGACAGATGTTGGTGACATTACGGACAATGCTCTTCGTCGATCTTTCCTTGTCATATCGAGAGGTGCAGAGTATAGTGACGCAGCTGACCGAGGTACTGCAAGTGTTGGGCTGCCCACTCGAGGAATGGTCGCGGCTGGTTTTATTATTGCTAAAGTATGTTATGCGTCGCGAGTTCCTCGAGACTCAAGCTCCCGGCGAGCGCGCTGCTCTCGATGCCCAGGCAGATGAATATTTGCAGATTCTGGAGGCACGGCGCGATGATGAAGAGCAGCACAGGAAGGCCATGGACGAAGGCCAGGGCGATGTTTGCTCCCTTAGGAACCAGATCGCGAAGCTGGAGGGATACCTTGCCGCCACCAAGTCTGACCTTGCCCGAGCAGAGGAGGTAGTCGAGAAGGAAGGTGAGGCACTTGCCGTCGCCCAGGCCGAGATGGCGTCCGTGGAGACCGAGCTCGCCCTACTCGAAGAACGGAGGGAACGACAGCGCGACATGACAAACTTTCCTTGCGTCGGAATCCTCCCTCTTGAAGACATCTTCAGGGGCGTCGATTGAGCGTGGCACCCCTTACCTCCCCTCTTTTTTATTCTTTTTGAAATGTAACACAGGGGTATGCCCCGAAGCACATGTCATTTAATCCTTTTTGAATGGAACAGAACATTTACAATTTCCTGTGTCCTTTCAGTGTGCGTGGCATTCACTCTAGAGGGATCTTCTTTTTTTTCTTCTTCCTCTGCTCTCCTTTCCTTCTCTTGTTCCTCTTTATTATTTTTTGTCGGCACACACCAGTAGAGTGTAAGTCCTTGCAGTAGTCCGCTCTCGGGGAACCAGGTAGGGATCCATGTGGGGCACGGGAGAGTGCTCGCCCTCCCAGCGGGAAAACGAGGGGACCACTCCACCATGCCAAACGGGTGGACCACAAGTCTCTCCCATTGTCGGAACTGCGCACTGGGCCTTAGGCGGAGGAGATTGGGCCTCTTATCGCTCGGAGGGGTGGCGAATAGAAATTTGCCTAACCAACGACCCGGATGGGAGGTCCAAACCAAACGGTATATTCACCGCCCGGAGAAGACGGAGAGAAGGGTTTGTTTAGTCAATGGCCTGGATGGGAGGTCCAAGCCAAAGGGATACCCACCGCCTGGGGAGGACGGAGAGAATAGTTTGTTTAGTCAATGGCCTGGACGGGAGGTCCAAGCCAAAGGGATACCCACCGCCCGGGGAGGACGAAGAGAAGAGTTTGTTTCGTCAATGGCCTGGAGGGGAGGTCCAAGCCAAAGGGATACCCACCGCCTGGGGAGGACGGAGAGAAGAGTTTGTTTAGTCAATGGCCTGGACGGGAGGTCCAAGCCAAAGGGATACTGATGCGGGATGGACCACGGACATGACTCAAATGAGGAATGCATTCCTCGGACTCTAGGTGAGCTCGTGATTGTCCCTTAACGAGGGAAGCGTCGGACGTGCACGGTTGAGAAACCGGCAAGAGCTAGGGTGGTCAATTCCCACTTTCGTGCCCGGATCGGGTCACGGGACGGCTTCGCTCTCTCTCGTAGCAGCGGTGATATGAAAATTTATAGCAAGCTAGGTCCTAAAACATGCTCTCTAGCAGCGGCATATAAAGCATATATGGAAATAAGCGAAATGTCAAGCAAGGAGCGAATACGATACCTCCACGCTCCCGGCGTGGGGAAGACGGACCCGGACGAAAACCGTGCTCCCGGAACAATTAATACACAATAATGACAGCAATGACTCACTGCCCACTCCACGCAGGGAGGTAAAGGGCTACACAAATGGGTCCGGGAGGACTGAATTCGGGTTGACGGGCGGCTTCTCGCGCCTGTTCGGCAGCACCCGAACTTGTGACTGTGGGGCCCACGTGATGTCCGGAGGGGCCGTGTGGGACCCGGCGGCACCGCTGTAGTGGGGACACTTGGGGAAGCGCTCCCGGGATGGCGGCACGCTGGAACGATGACCGGAGGCCGGGCGGCTTTGTTCGGCAGCGGTCGGAACAACCGGCCACGGATCTGTCGGTTCTATTTTCCGGCGCGCGCTCCGGCGAGAACGGACGCTGCGATCAGCCCCGACGTCGGAGTGACACGAAACGGGCGCCGTTGGAAAGCTCTCTTGAAGTACTTCAATCTGGGCCTGGAGATCAGACCTGGCTCTACACGGATTTGGGCTTTATTGAATTTTTGAGTTCCTGGTGTATAGTAGCCGAACTCTCAGATCTGCAGGGAACTTGTCTGAGAGCTGCCGTTGACCGCATGGTAGATATCCGATTCAGCTCCTGAGCTCTTCACAAAAGTTATAGGATTTTGAACAAATATTTTTTGTGGACTGATTGGAGGTGGCTACGAATTGATATGATTTTTTCACTGGAAGGTGGTCGGATCTGGAATCTGGCTGACAACACTGTAGCTGAGGTAGAACACGATTTTTTAAAAATGGGTAGAAGGCTGATAAAAAATTTAAAAACATTCTTGGAGTGAAGTATTGATGGATAGAACTCCCAGTAAAATTGTGACGGTTTTAAAAAATCAAAAAGGTGGTCGGAGATGGGAAACTCAGAGCTGCTGTCACTGTAGACAGAGACAAGATAGATCTGGGAGTGAAAGATGAACGAAAATAGAAAATTACTAAATGAAGGAATTTGGACGTGAAAATTTAGGTGGAGGTTGGGATTCAAGGTAATAACACACCCTCAAAATTGTAGCTTCAGATCTTCACGTTGTGGAGAGCAAGAATTCGTGGAAGACACCACTGTCCAGCTGGACAGAACCTTGAAGATGGCTCCGCGGCGGCTCGAAGGCGGCACGAACGGCGACGGCGGCGGCACAGATGATCACCGGAGATAGAGGGGAGGGGATTGAAGATAGAACCACTCTAGAATTTGAGGTTGGAGGAGATGAACACCGGGGAAGGGAGAGGGGCTCAAGAATCACTCTTGAATTTCCAACAATTTTCTCTTCATTAATGCCAACAAATGGAAAATATAACCTTTTATATGCTATGTATCTAATCAAATGTAGACCCTTGGATCTAGGGATGGGGAATGGAAGGCTGGGATTAAGTGTGATAAGCACACAAAAAAATTTAAAATAATGCTAGTGGAAGGGGGCGCCCCCTTGACCAAGGGAGGGGGTTGGTGGCCAACCATTGGAATGTTGACCCCTTTGTCTCCCATGTGTCCATATGACTAGTCCACCCTTCTAGATGTCCACCTAGGATGGTTGACCATCCCCACAAGGTGACATGGACCAATGGGAAAGGGCTGAGGGCCCCCTAGCTGGACCTACTACACAATTGCACAAAAACCCACATAATCCATGGGAATGACTCATTGGCTCATAAAGCCTTACATTTGCGTACGTACTTTCCCAAGGATATAAACATAAACTAAAAGGATATAAATGCAAAAGAAAAGGTACATGCTCGGCGTCGATTCCATCAACTCTTCCCGGGTGGGAGGAACTCGACCCCGTCGAGTAGGGGTATGGATGCTCGAGTACTCCGGCGGATCCGTCACTTTGCCAAGTAACGCGGGTACGCTCCACTCCAAGTGATCGTCACCTACTCATCCCATATATACTCGATATGCGCGAACTGCTATGGGCTAAAGGTGGACACTCCAGGTGGGGCACTCTCAAAAGGGAAGGAAGCAGCTCGAAGACTCACTAGGAATCACCGCTGAGTCCCTGTAGGTGACTGATCCGGGTATAGATGTAGAACCGATCCCATAATCATCGAATGAATCCACTCGTCTCTTACTCATAGGAGAACGACAACGAGCTTGCACAAGACACATGCAGACTCTCAAACTACACACAAACCATGCAAACAAACCACACAAGGAAAACACACCCGACTCATATATGACCCTAGACATACCTAATGTTAGTCCGACCCGTACATGGGTGACGGCGGACCAGGACACCCGAATGTGTGCCATGCATGCATTTGACGTAACCGGAGGTTGACGTCATGGGGAACTCCTAGACATACTACGATGCACCAATCATGGACATTGGGCTTGGATGCGGGAAGTCCGGGAGGTGCGGGTGGTTTAGAGGGATCGGGGAAACCAAAGTGTTCCTTACCCCCGAATGATGGTTCGGACCTATGGCTATGTAGAGTTTGCTTGGCCCGAGTGAAAAAGGTGGGATAGTGAACTCCGCGGAAGAATGGTAATGAGTATGAAAACTCGAGAGGTTCACTAGTGAAGGGGTCAAAAGGGTCGAAGAAGGTGTGACCCCATGAAGTGGGTTCCAACATGACATGGTCCCAAGTTTGGAATTCATAGTCACCGCCATACATTATGATCGGTGGGACGATGGTCATGTGTAGAAAATAGGATTCCTCCCTTGGGCAAAAAGGAACGAAGTCAGACTCGGCCGGCATCGGGAGGAGTAGAAGAATCTCCGTGGTGACACACCCCACGGTGCACACGGAGGTAATGGATCCTAAGGCCGGATGGGTGAAGCTAAGACTAGCCGGTTGGTCAAAGCCTCGGGCCCAAAGATGCGTTAACTTCCATTGTGAATCTAATCCCATAATAAGGTCGTCCAAAGTATCGACACGGTGACTAGACCGAAAAGTTGTGTGGTAGGAGTTGACGGGCACTAGAGATAGGATGGGGTCCATGGATGGGAAGGGAGGTGGGACCAAGCCATCCTTGAGCCAACGACGAAGCGGCTCGGCTATGAAAAGTGTACCCGTTAGAAATACGGGTGGCTCGGGCCTTGGTGGTTCCAAATGAGAGGATTCCGAATCAAATTCGGAAATAGAGGGGGATGACATTAGAACTCTCTCGAGTGGTGAAGGTCATGGTGTAGGCGGCTGGGAGGTGGATGCTTGTCGAAAGCCACCATACCGAGAAAAGTGTGACTCAAATGGCTCGACCACTAGAGCGACCGTATAGGATTCCGCTAGAGAGAATGCATTGCGGATAAGGCATTCTAACTGGAAGTGAAGGCGCAAACCTCTCCGAAACTGAAATGCGGCCGTGTTGCTCTCCTCTCCCAAGCCATGTTCCAACCAATACGTATGATATGCCTGAATTTACTTGGACACGGACCTATCCCCTTGGACGGGTCGACATGGGTTGGCCATAGTTGCCAAAATACGGGAATGGATCCCTAGGAATGGATATGTAAGGCCATTTGGACATGACACTAGACCGACTATACAAGGTTGGGATGCATGCACACTAAGGACAAGACACCAAGACTCGGTACGGGGCGGAGTTAATCGATCCGAAGATCACTCGCGCAAGTGTGCGACCTTCCCGATAGGCGTAGCCTAACGTTCGGACAACACCTTTTTATATACCGACTAATGGTATGCAAATGCAATTCCTAAGATCGACTTAGACACTTATACTTAAATGACACTCTTTTTTTTTTTGGACACCCTAGACTCAAACTCGCTATGATACCAAATTGATGCGGGACTGACCACGGACACGACTCGAATGAGGAATGCAGTCCTCGGACTCTCGGTGAGCTTGTGATTGTCCCTTAACGAGGGAAGCGTCGGACGTGCACGGTTGAGAAATCGGCAAGAGCTAGGGTGGTCAATTCGTAATTTCGTGCCCGGATCGGGTCACGGGACGGCTTCGCTCTCTCTCGCAGCAGCGGTGATATGAAATATTATAGAAAGCTAGGTCCTAAAACATGCTCTCTAGTAGCGGCATATAAAGTATATATGGCCATAAGCGAAATGCCAAGCAAGGAGCGAATACGATACCTCCACGCTCCCGGCGTGGGGAAGACGGACCCGACCGAAAACCGTGCTCCCGGAACAATTAATACACAATAATGACAACAATGACTCACTGCCCACTCCACGCAGGGAGGTAAAGGGCTACACAATGGGTCGGGAGGACCGAATTCGGGTTGACGGGCGGCTTCTCGCGCCTCTTCGGTAGCACCCGAACTTGTGACTGTGGGCCCCACGTGCTGTCCGGAGGGGCCGTGTGGGACCCGGTGGCACCGCTGTAGTGGGGACACTTGGGTAAGCGCTCCCAGGGATGGCGGCACGCCGGAACGACGACCGGAGGCCGGGCGGCTCCGTTCGGCACCGGTCGGAACAACCGGCCACGGATCTGCGGTTCTATTTTTCGGCGCGCGCTCCGGCGAGAACGGACGCTGCGATCAGCCCCGACGTCGGATCGACACGAAACGGGCGCCGTTGGAAAGCTCTCTTGAAGTACTTCAATCTGGGCCTGGAGATCAGACATGGATCTACACGGATCTGGGCTTTATTGAATTTTTGAGTTCCTGGTGTACAGTAGCCGAACTCTCAGATCTGTAGGGAACTTGTCTGAGAGCTGCCGTTGACTGTATGGTAAATATCCGATTCAGCTCCTGAGCTCTTCACAAAAGTTATAGGATTTTGAACAAGAAAGATGGAAATATTTGTTCTGGACTGATTGGAGGTGGCTACGAATTGATATGATTTTTTCATTGGAAGGTGGTCGGATCTGGAATCTGGCTGATAGCACTGTACCTGAGGTAGAACACGATTTTTAAAAATGGGAAGAAGGCTGATAAAAAATTAAGAAAATTCTTGGAGTGAGGTATTGATGGATAGAACTCTCAGTAAAATTGGGAGGGTTTTAACAAATCAAAAAGGTGGTCGGAGATGGGAAACTCAGAGCTACTGTTACTGTAGATAGAGACAAGACAGATCTGGGAGTGAAAGATGAACGAAAATGAAAAATTACTAAATGAAGGAATTTGGACGTGAACATTTAGGTGGAGGTTGGGATTCAAGGTAATAACACACCCTCAAAATTTTAGCTTCAGATCTTTACGTTGTGGAGAGTAAGAATTCGTGGAAGACACCTCTGTCCAGCAGGACAGAACCTTGAAGATGGTTCCGCGGCGGCTCGAAGGCGGCACGAACGGCGACGACGGCGGCACAGATGATCACCGGAGATAGAGGGGAGGGGATTGAAGATAGAACCACTCTAGAATTTGAGGTTGGAGGAGATGAACACCGGGGAAGGGAGAGGGGCTCAAGAATCACTCTTGAATTTCCAACAATTTTCTCTTCATTAATGCCAACAAATGCAAAATACAACCTTTTATATGCTATGTATCTAATCAAATGTAGGCCCTTGGATCTAGGGATGGGAAATGGAAGGCTGGGATTAAGTGTGATAAGCACACATAAAAAAATTAAAATAATGCTAGTGGAAGGGGGCGCCCCCTTGACCAAGGGAGGGGGTTGGTGGCCAACCATTGGAATGTTGACCCCTTTGTCTCCCATATGTCCATATGACTAGTCCACCCTTCTAGATGTCCACCTAGGATGGTTGACCATCCCCACAAGGTGACATGGACCAATGGGAAAGGGCTGAGGGCCCCCTAGCTGGACCTACTACACAATTGCATAAAAACCCACATAATCCATGGGAATGACTCAGTGGCTCATAAAGCCTTACATTTGCGTACATACTTTCCCAAGGATATAAACACAAACTAAAAGACATAAATGTAAAAGAAAAGGTACATGCTCGGCGTCGATTCCCATCAACTCTCCCCGGGTGGGAGGAACTCGACCCCGTCGAGTAGGGGTATGGATGCTCGAGTACTCCGGCGGATCCGTCACTTTGCCAAGTAACGCGGGTACGCTCCACTCCAAGTGATCGTCACCTGCTCATCCCATATATACTCGATATGCGTGAACTGCTATGGGCTAAAGGTGGACACTCCGGGTGGGGCACTCTCAAAAGGAAATGAAGCAGCTCGAAGACTCACTAGGAATCACCGCTGAGTCCCTGTAGGTGACTGATCCGGGTATAGATGTAGAACCGATCCCATACTCATCGAATGAATCCACTCGCCTCTTACTCATAGGAGAACGACAACGAGCTTGCACAAGACACATGCAGACTCTCAAACTACACACAAACCATGCAAACAAACCACACAAGACAAACCACACAAAGAAAACACACCCGACTCATATATGACCCTAGACATACCTAATGTTAGTCCGACCCATACATGGGTGACGGCGGACCAGGACACCCGAATGTGTGCCATGCATGCATTTGACGTAACCGGAGGTTGACGTCATGGGGAACTCCTAGACATACTACGATGCACCAATCATGGACATTGGGCTTGGATGCGGGAAGTCCGGGAGGTGCGGGTGGTTTAGAGGGATCGGGGAAACCAAAGTGTTCCTTACCCCCGAATGATGGTTCGGACCTATGGCTATGTGGAGTTTGCTTGGCCCGAGTGGAAAAGGTGGGTTAGTGAACTCCGCGGAAGAAGGGTAATGCGTATGAAAACTCGGGAGGTTCACTAGTGAAGGGATCAAAAGGGTCGAAGAAGGTGTGACCCCATGAAGTGGGTTCCAACATGGCATGGTCCCAAGTTTGGAATTCATAGTCACCGCCATACATTATGATCGGTGGGACGACGGTCATGTGTAGAAAATAGGATTCCTCCCTTGGGCAAAAAGGAACGAAGTCGGACTCGGCCGGCATCGGGAGGAGTAGAAGAATCTCCGTGGTGACACACCCCATGGTGCACACGGAGGTAATGGATCCTAAGGTCGGATGGGTGAAGCTAAGACTAGCGGGTTGGTCAAAGCCTCGGGCCCAAAGATGCGTCAACTTCCATTGTGAATCTAATCCCATAATAAGGTCGTCCAAAGTATCGACACGGTGAGTAGACCGAAAAGTTGTGTGGTAGATGTTGACGGGCACTAGAGATAGGATGGGGTCCATGGATGGGAAGGGAGGTGGGACCAAGCCATCCTTGAGCCAACGACGAAACGGCTCGGCTATGAAAAGTGTACCCGTTAGAAATACGGGTGGCTCGGGCCTTGGTGGTTCCAAATGAGAGGATTCCGAATCAAATTCGAAAATAGAGGGGGATGACATTGGAACTCTCTCGAGTGCTGAAGGCCATGGTGTAGGCGGCTGGGAGGTGGATGCTTGTCGAAAGCCACCATATCGAGAAAAGTGTGACTCAAATGGCTCGACCACTAGAGCGACCGTATAGGATTCCGCTAGAGAGAATGCATTACGGATAAGATATTCTAACTGGAAGTGAAGGCGCAAACCTCTCCGGAACTGAAATGCGGCCGTGTTGCTCTCCTCTCCCAAGCCATGTTCCAACCAATACGTATGATATGCCTGAATGTACTCGGACACGGACCTATCCCCTTGGACGGGTCGACATGGGTTGGCCATAGTTGCCAAAATTCAGGAATGGATCCCTAGGAATGGATATGCAAGGCCATTTGGACATGACACTAGACCGACTATGCAAGGTTGGGATGCATGCACACTAAGGACAAGACACCAAGACTTGGTACGGGGCGGAGTTAATCGATCCGAAGATCACTCGCGCAAGTGTACGACCTTCCCGATAGGCGTAGCCTAACGTTCGGATAACACCTTTTTATATACTGACTAATGGTATGCAAATGCAACTCCTAAGATCGACTTAGACACTTATACTTAAATGACACTCTTTGTTTTTTGGACACCCTAGACTCAAACTCGCTATGATACCAAATTGATGCGGGACTGACCACGATCACAACTCGAATGAGGAATACAGTCCTCGGACTCTAGGTGAGCTCGTGATTGTCCCTTAACGAGGGACGGACGTGCACGGTTGAGAAATCGGCAAGAGCTAGGGTGGTCAATTCGCACTTTCGTGCCCGGATCGGGTCACGGGACAGCTTCGCTCTCTCTCGCAGCAGCGGTGATATGAAATATTATAGCAAGCTAGGTCCTAAAACATGCTCTCTAGTAGCGGCATATAAAGTATATATGGAAATAAGCGAAATGCCAAGCAAGGAGCGAATACGATACCTCCACGCTCCCGGCGTGGGGAAGACGGACCCGGCCGAAAACCGTGCTCCCGGAACAATTAATACACAATAATGACAGCAATGACTCACTGCCCACTCCACGCAGGGAGGTATAGGGCTACACAAATGGGTCCTGGAGGACCGAATTCGGGTTGACGGGCGGCTTCTCGCGCCTCTTCGGTAGCACCCGAACTTGTGACTGTGGGGCCCACGTGCTGTCCGGAGGGGCTGTGTGGGACCCGGTGACACCGCTGTAGTGGGGACACTTGGGGAAGCGCTCCCTGGGATGGCGGCACGCCGGAACGACGACCGGAGGCCGGGCGGCTCCGTTCGGCACCGGTCGGAACAACCGGCCACGGATCTGCCGGTTCTATTTTCCGGCGCGCGCTCCGACGAGAACGGACGCTGCGATCAGCCCCGACGTCGGATCGGCAAGAAACGGGCGCCGTTGGAAAGCTCTCTTGAAGTACTTCAATATGGGCCTGGAGATCAGACCTGGATCTACACGGATCTGGGCTTTATTGAATTTTTGAGTTCCTGGTGTATAGTAGCCGAACTCTCAGATCTGCAGGGAACTTGTCTGAGAGCTGCCGTTGACCGCATGGTAAATATCCGATTCAGCTCCTGAGCTCTTCACAAAAGTTATAGGATTTTGAACAAGAAAGATGGAAATATTTTTTTTGGACTGATTGGAGGTGGCAACGAATTGATATGATTTTTTCACTGGAAGGTGGTCGGATCTGGAATCTGGCTGACAGCATTGTACCTGAGGTAGAACATAATTTTTAAAAATGGGAAGAAGGCCGATAAAAAATTAAGAAAATTCTTGGAGTGAGGTATTGATGGATAGAACTCTCAGTAAAATTAGGAGGGTTTTAACAAATCAAAAAGGTGGTTGGAGACGGGAAACTCAGAGCTGCTGTCACTATAGACAGAGATAAGACAGATCTGGGAGTGAAAGATGAACGAAAATGAAAAATTACTAAATGAAGGAATTTGGACGTGAACATTTAGGTGGAGGTTGGGATTCAAGGTAATAACACACCCTCAAAATTTCAGCTTCAGATCTTCACGTTGTGGAGATCAAGAATTCGTGGAAGACACCTCTGTCCAGCAGGACAGAACCTTGAAGATGGCTCCGCGGCGGCTCGAAGGCGGCACGAACGGCGACGACGACGGCACAGATGATCACCGGAGATAGAGGGGAGGGGATTGAAGATAGAACCACTCTAGAATTTGAGGTTGGAGGAGATGAACACCGGGGAAGGGAGAGGGGCTCAAGAATCACTCTTGAATTTCCAACAATTTTCTCTTCATTAATGCCAACAAATGGAAAATACAACCTTTTATATGCTATGTATCTAATCAAATGTAGACCCTTGGATCTAGGGATGGGGAATGGAAGGCTGGGATTAAGTGTGATAAGCACACACAAAAAAATTAAAATAATGCTAGTGGAAGGGGGCGACCCCTTGACCAAGTGAGGGGATTGGTGGCCAACCATTGGAATGTTGACCCCTTTGTCTCCCATGTGTCCATATGACTAGTCCACCCTTCTAGATGTCCACCTAGGATGGTTGACCATCCCCACAAGGTGACATGGACCAATGGGAAAGGGCTGAGGGCCCCCTAGCTGGACCTACTACACAATTGCACAAAAACCCACATAATCCATGGGAATGACTCATTGGCTCATAAAGCCTTACATTTACGTACATACTTTCCCAAGGATATAAACACAAACTAAAAGGACATAAATGTAAAAGAAAAGGTACATGCTCGGCGTCGATTCCCATCAACTCTCCCCGGGTGTGAGGAACTCGACCCCGTCGAGTAGGGGTATGGATGCTCGAGTACTCCGGCGGATCCGTCACTTTGCCAAGTAACGCGGGTACGCTCCACTCCAAGTGATCGTCACCTGCTCATCCCATATATACTCGATATGCGCGAACTGCTATGGGCTAAAGCTGGACACTCCGGGTGGGGCACTCTCAAAAGGGAAGGAAGCAGCTAGAAGACTCACTAGGAATCACCGCTGAGTCCCTGTAGGTGACTGATCCGGGTATAGATGTAGAACCGATCCCATACTCATCGAATGAATCCACTCGCCTCTTACTCATAGGAGAACGACAACGAGCTTGCACAAGACACATGCAGACTCTCAAACTACACACAAACCATGCAAACAAACCACACAAGACAAACCACACAAAGAAAACACACCCGACTCATATATGACCCTAGACATACCTAATGTTAGTCCGACCCATACATGGGTGACGGCGGACCAGGACACCCGAATGTGTGCCATGCATGCATTTGACGTAACCGGAGGTTGACGTCATGGGGAACTCCTAGACATACTACGATGCACCAATCATGGACATTGGGCTTGGATGCGGGAAGTCCGGGAGGTGCGGGTGGTTTAGAGGGATCGGGGAAACCAAAGTGTTCCTTACCCCCGAATGATGGTTCGGACCTATGGCTATGTGGAGTTTGCTTGGCCCGAGTGGAAAAGGTGGGATAGTGAACTCCGCGGAAGAAGGGTAATGCGTATGAAAACTCGGGAGGTTCACTAGTGAAGGGGTCAAAAGGGTCGAAGAAGGTGTGACCCCATGAAGTGGGTTCCAACATGGCATGGTCCCAAGTTTAGAATTCATAGTCACCGCCATACATTATGATCGGTGGGATGACGGTCATGTGTAGAAAATAGGATTCCTCCCTTGGGCAAAAAGGAACGAAGTCAGACTCGGCCGGCATCGGGAGGAGTAGAAGAATCTCCGTGGTGACACACCCCACGGTGCACACGGAGGTAATGGATCCTAAGGCCGGATGGGTGAAGCTAAGACTAGCCGGTTGGTCAAAGCCTCGGGCCCAAAGATGCGTTAACTTCCATTGTGAATCTAATCCCATAATAAGGTCGTCCAAAGTATCGACATGGTGACTAGACCGAAAAGTTGTGTGGTAGGAGTTGACGGGCACTAGAGATAGGATGGGGTCCATGGATGGGAAGGGAGGTGGGACCAAGCCATCCTTGAGCCAACGACGAAGCGGCTCGGCTATAAAAAGTGTACCCGTTAGAAATACAGGTGGCTCGGGCCTTGGTGGTTCCAAATGAGAGGATTCCGAATCAAATTCGGAAATAGAGGGGGATGACATTGGAACTCTCTCGAGTGGTGAAGGCCATGGTGTAGGCGGCTGGGAGGTGGATGCTTGTCGAAAGCCACCATACCGAGAAAAGTGTGACTCAAATGGCTCGACCACTAGAGCGACCGTATAGGATTCCGCTAGAGACAATGCAGTGCGGATAAGACATTCTAACTGGAAGTGAAGGCACAAACCTCTCTGGAACTGAAATGCGGTCGTGTTGCTCTCCTCTCCCAAGCCATGTTCCAACCAATACGTATGATATGCCTGAATGTACTCGGGCACGGACCTATCACCTTGGACGGGTCGACATGGGTTGGCCATAGTTGCCAAAATACGGGAATGGATCCCTAGGAATGGATATGCAAGGCCATTTGGACATGACACTAGACCGACTATGCAAGGTTGGGATGTATGCACACTAAGGACAAGACACCAAGACTCGGTACGGGGCGGAGTTAATTGATCCGAAGATCACTCGCGCAAGTGTGCGACCTTCCCGATAGGCGTAGCCTAACGTTTGGACAACACCTTTATATATACCGACTAATGGTATGCAAATGTAACTCCTAAGATCGACTTAGACACTTAGACTTAAATGACACTATTTTTTTTTTTGGACACCCTAGACTCAAACTCGCTCTGATACCAAATTGATGCGGGACTGACCACGGACACGACTCAAATGAGGAATGCAGTCCTCGGACTCTAGGTGAGCTCGTGATTGTCCCTTAACAAGGGAAGCGTCGAACGTGCACGGTTGAGAAACCGGCAAGAGCTAGGGTGGTCAATTCGCACTTTCGTGCCCGGATCGGGTCATGGGACGGCTTCGCTCTCTCTCGCAGCAGCGGTGATATGAAAATTTATAGCAAGCTAGGTCCTAAAACATGCTCTCTAGTAGCGGCATATAAAGCATATATGGAAATAAGTGAAATGCCAAGCAAGGAGCGAATACGATACCTCCACGCTCCCGGCGTGGGGAAGACGGACCCGGCCGAAAACCGTGCTCCCGGAACAATTAATACACAATAATGACAGCAATGACTCACTGCCCACTCCACTCAAGGAGGTAAAGGGCTACACAGATGGGTTCGGGAGGACCGAATTCGGGTTGACGCGCGACTTCTCGCGCCTCTTCGACAGCACCCGAACTTGTGACTGTGGGGCCCACGTGCTGTCCGGAGGGGCCGTGTGGGACCCGACGGCACCGCTGTAGTGGGGACACTTGGGGAAGCGCTCCCAGGGATGGCGGCAGGCTAGAACGATGACCGGAGGCCGGGCGGCTCCGTTCGGCACCGGTCGGAACAACTGGCCACGGATCTACCGGTTCTGTTTTCCGGCGCGTGCTCCGGCGAGAACGGACGCTGCGATCAGCCCCGACGTCGGATCGACACGAAACGGGTGCCGTTGGAAAGCTCTCTTGAAGTACTTCAATTTAGGCCTAGAGATCAGACCTGGATCTACACAGATCTGGGCTTTATTGAATTTTTGAGTTCCTGGTGTACAGTAGTCGAACTCTCAGATCTGCAGGGAACTTGTCTGAGAGCTACCGTTGACCGCATGGTAGGTATCGATTCAGCTCCTGAGCTCTTCACAAACGTTATAGGATTTTGAACAAGAAAGATGGAAATATTTTTGGTGGACTGATTGGAGGTGGCTACGAATTGATATGATTTTTTCACTGGAAGGTGGTCGGATCTGGAATCTGGCTGACAGCACTGTACCTGAGGTAGAACACTATTTTTTAAAAATAGGTAGAAGGCTGTTAAAAAATTAAGAACATTCTTGGAGTGAGGTATTGATGGATAGAACTCCCAGTAAATGTGGGAGGGTTTTAAAAAATCAAAAAGGTGGTCGGAGATGGGAAACTGAGAGCTATTGTCACTGTAGATAGAGACACGACAGATCTGGGAGTGAAAGATGAACGAAAATGGAAAATTACAAAATGAAGGAATTTGGACGTGAAAATTTAGGTGGAGGTTGGGATTCAAGGTAATAACACACCCTCAAAATTTCAGCTTCAGATCTTCACGTTGTGTAGAGCAAGAATTCATGGAAGACACCTCTGTCCAACAGGATAGAACCTTGAAGATGGCTCCGCGGCGGCTCGAAGGCGGCACGAATGGCGACGACGGAGGCACAGATGATCACCGGACATAGAGGGGAGGGGATTGAAGATAGAACCACTCTAGAATTTGAGGTTGGAGGAGATGAACACCGGGGAAGGGAGAGGGGCTCAAGAATCACTCTTGAATTTCTAACAATTTTCTCTTCATTAATGCCAACAAATGAAAAATACAACCTTTTATATGCTATGTATCTAATCAAATGTAGACCCTTGGATCTAGGGATGGGGAATGGAAGGTTGGGATTAAGTGTGATAAGCACACAAAAAAAATTTAAAATAATGCTAGTGGAAGGGGGCGCCCCCTTGACCAAGGGAGGGGGTTGGTGGCCAACCATTGGAATGTTGACCCCTTTGTCTCCCATGTGTCCATATGACTAGTCCACCCTTCTAGATGTCCACCTAGGATGGTTGACCATCCCCACAAGGTGACATGGACCAATGGGAAAGGGCTGAGGGCCCCCTAGCTGGACCTACTACACAATTGCACAAAAACCCACATAATCCATGGGAATGACTCATTGGCTCATAAAGCCTTACATTTGCGTACATACTTTCCCAAGGATATAAACACAAACTAAAAGGACATAAATGTAAAAGAAAAGGTACATACTCGGCGTCGATTCCCATCAGATACCCACCGCCCGGGGAGGACGGAGAGAAGAGTTTGTTTAGTTTTTGGTATCTCTGCTGATACGTGGCGATGGTTCGAAATGGGGGGGAAGCTGTCTCCCCCCTTTTCTATTTTATTTTTTTTCTTCTTTTTTCTTCTTTCTCTTCTCTTCTTCCTTTTTCTCTCTTTTTTTCCATTTCTCTTTTTTTCTCTCTTTTTTTTCTCTCTCTCTTTTTTTCTTTCTTCTCTTCCCTCCTCTTAATCTCTTTTCTCTTATCTCTTTTTTCTCATTTTTTTCTCTATTTTTTTTCTTTTTTTTTGTTCCTTTTTGAGAATGTGAATGACGATCAAGTCATTCGGACAGCAATCATGCAAATTCACCCAAGATAGGGCGAAGGATTATATTATTGATTGAATGGGGGTGCTGGAGCGTGGTACAACCTCAAGTGTCTCCCATTAAGAGGCGGGAATTGAACCTCCCCGTGGTGGTTGACAATTACATAAGCTCCACCCTCATAGACTTTTTGGACTACGTAGGGTCCGAGTCAATTTTCATTCAGCTTACCCTTAGGGTTGGCGGCCATGACATCTCTTTTCTTGACCATGACAAGGTCACCTTTCTTGAATTCGCGTTCCTTGACGAGCTTGTCAAAGGCACGCGCTATCCGGGCCTGGTAGACCTGAATGTTCTGTTGGGCCCGAAGCCGCTTCCCTTCCAAACTGGAAAGCTCTTCGAGCCTCCGCTCGGCGTTGGTCTGCCCTTCATGGACAAGGCCGTGCTGAATGGCAACCCTGAGGGAAGGTATCCCAAATTCAATGGGGACAACTGCCTCCGAGCCGTATACTAGAGAGAAAGGTGAGCAACCGATTGGGGTCTTGTATACGGTCCGGTACGCCCACAGTGCCTCGTACATTTTCTCTTCCCAGTCCCTTTTGTTAGAGCTAACAATCTTGGCCAGGAGAGTGTAGAGTGTTTTATTAAAAGCTTCAGCCAGCTCATTAGCCTGTGGATTGTAAGGAGTCGATGTCCTCCAATCAATTTTGTATCTTTCCGCCAGCCGGTAGACCTTCTGGTTGCGGAAGTGGCTGCCATTGTCTGAGACAATCCGGTCGGGGGTGCCAAACCGGAATATGATGCTACGGCGGACAAACCTGGCCACGATCTCTCCAGTGACCTCTCTTAAGGCGACGGCCTCTGCCCAACGGGAGAAATAATCAGTTGCCGCCAAATTGTACTTGCAGCCGGCAGATGACACAGGTAAGGGACCCACGACGTCTGCTCCCCATTGGGCAAACGGCCAACTGGGCACCGTTGGATGCAGCTGCACGGGCGGCCTTCTCGGTATGGTGGCATGCTCCTGACACTTCTGACACGACTTATCATATTTGCAGCAGTCGTCGAACATTACCGGCCAATAATAGCCGAGCTTCTTTATTTCAAGCTTCATTTTCGGTCCTGCCTGGTGTGCACCAGCCGTCCCGGCATGGACTTCCTTCATGACCCTCCAGACTTCTTCAATGGACAAGCATCGGAGGAGTAATTTCTGTTTGGTGTCAGCCACAATTCAGAATAATATTTCATTTCAGAGCTCATAAGAGTCCTTGGTTCTAATTAGCTTGATCTTCTCTTCTCTCTGCTTGGGCAGTTGCTGTGATTTGAACCACTGCATCAGAGGGTCTCTCCAGTCAGGTAGGCCAACGGCTTCCACCGCAGCGACCACCAGTTCCCCTTCTTCTAGTTCTTCTTCTATCATGCTGGGTACTTGGCGCTGATTTATCACTTGGATGTTGAGTAATCCATCTGGCGGCACTGCTAGTGAGCTTGCCAATTTTTCCAGGGCGTCGGCTTGTGCATTGTCTCCTCTGGCGACATGGCTTATCTTGAGGAGATAGAACCGCTCCATGAGCCCCTTTGCCTTAGCGTGATAAGAGAGCAACTCAGGTTTCCGGACATTGAACTGCCCCTGGACCTGCTTGACGACCAGCAGTGAGTCACCGAATACTTTGAGCATTTTGATCTCCATCTGGAGGGCCACCTGGAGGCCGATGATCATAGCTTCATATTCTGCTTCATTGTTTGTGCAGGGCTTGCTAATGCAGCAGGAAGTGTGCAACACTTCCCCGTCTGGCGATTTGAGGATGATGTCGGCTCCGGCCCATACCTTGGTGCATCCGGACGGGGTTGCTTCGGTTCTCGAGGCCCCGTCAAAGTACAGCAGCCAAATGGCTTGTTGGACCTGGTCCACCTCTAGTGTTTCATCTTCGGGCAGCTCCGTGGCCAACGGGGAGTCTTTGGGCACAGGGTGTGCCGCGAAGAAGTCCGCGACTGCTTGCCCTTTAAGGGCCTTCTGCGGCACGTAGGTGATGTCTAACTCCATGAGCATTACGACCCATTTGCCAAGACGCCCCTTCGGGACTGGCTGGGAGAGAATGTGCTTGATGGGATCGGCTCTGGATATTAAACTCACTTCATGGGACAGCATATAGTGCCTCAGCTTCTTGACTGTAAAGACCAATGCAAGGCAAATCTTCTCGATCGGGGTGTATTTAGCTTCTGCTCCCACCAACCTTCGGCTGAGGTAGTAGAGAGCCCGCTCCTTCCCCTCGTCATTATTCTGGGCAAGCATTGCCCCCAGGGAATATTCGGTAGCCGCTATATAGAGAATAAGCGGTCTGCCTTTGACGTGTGCCCCCAGGACTGGCGGGGTTTTCAGGTACTCTTTTAGCTGGTCGAACGCATGCCGGCATTCGTGACCCCAGCTAAAGGGGGAATTCTTCATCATCAGCCTGTGAAAGGGTTGGCAACGCCCCGACAAGTTGGAGATGAACCTGCGGATGTAAGCTTGTCGACCCTGTAGAGACCTCAGCTCCCCCAGGTTCTTCGGAGGAGGTAGCTCCTGAATAGATTTTATCTTGAAGGGGTCAATCTCGATTCCTCTGTGCCGGACAATGAAGCCGAGGAACTTCCCGCTGGAACGCCGAAGGTGCATTTCATGGGGTTCATCTTCAGCCCGTATCGCCGGAGCCTCTGGAAGATGACCCTGAGATCATTCGGATGATCGCCCCTTTCCTTGGTCTTGACGACCAGATCATCAATGTAGCATTCGACTTTGTTATACAGCAGCTCGTCGAATATCTTGGTCATCGCCCGCTGATATGTGGCGCCGGTATTCTTGAGGCCGAAGGGCATCCTCTTGTAGTGGAATATCCCCTTGGGTGACCTGAAGGCTATGTGAATCTAGTCGTGGTCGGCTATCCAGATTTGGTTGTAGACGGACGATCTGTCCATAAAAGATAGGGCCTCGTGGACAGTGGTCGCATCAATCATTACTTCGGTGATGGGCACCGGGATATCATCTTTCGGGCAGGCTTTATTCAGGTCGCGGAAATCCACACAAATCCTGATCTGCCCATTCTTCTTCTTCACCGACATGATGTTAGCCAGCCAAGTAGTGTATTGGTTTTCTGCCACGAAGTCGACGTCTATGAGCTTGTCAACCTCCTTGCAGATCTGGTTGATCAATTCTAGCCTCATACGCCGGGGAGACTGCTTCAGTGGCTCCACCTTGGGATCAATGGCCAAAATGTGCTGAGTCACTTCAGGGCTGAGTCCGGGCATTTCTTTGTAGTTCCAGGTAAAACAATCCCGGAATTCTTGCAGTAGCTTCATGTATTGTTCTCTCTCCTGCGTGGGTATAAGAGCACTCAGAAAGGTCAGCCTGGGGTCACTTTCCGTGCCAAGGTTGATCTTAATCAATTCGTCGACGGTGCCCCGGCCGCCATCTTCAGTCTCCGACGGGGCCGGCGACAAATCGACAAAGTCTTGGTCTTCATTATCCTCGAGATCGAGGACGCCATCCCCTTCTTCTTATTCCTTGTGGTTGGGTGTGGAGGCTATGTTCACCTCGTATTCCTCCTAGGCCATAGCCGGTGGGTCCACGGGATCCCCTAGTGTAGACAGGCACAGGGCCGCCTCGGGAACCTCTATGTACTTATTATAGACAACCTCGGTGGGGCCGGGGCAGCTGCATCTTCAAGGGCCTGGTACTGAATAGATATTGTATAGGCTCCTTTTTTAGGACAGCCCGTCACGTGGGGGCGCGGCAGGGCTACCACATAGTCTCCCACTCTGAGCTCATCCCTGTCAATGAGGTCTTGAGCAATGTCCTTGAAGATATAGCAGTCTTCAATGGCGTGACCCAATATCTGGTGATAGGGACAGAACAGTGGGTCTTCAGGCATCCTGCGGCCTCTTGGACCTCGGGAGGGAGACTTTGCCATAGTGGCAGGCCCAATCAAAGATACCCCGAGTCTTCTCTCTTGGGAAGGAGTAGGGCTTCTGCAGCTTCTCTTGGAGTGTCAGGCCTTGCCTGGCTGGCCGCCTAGTTAAAGGGCTCGCCATCTCTCTTGCTTCCCTCCTTGACCAGACGGAGGCGTCAGGGCTGGTGTCTTGGGGCCGAGACACGTTGCCATCCCACGGGCGGAGAGAGCCCCAGATCAGGTCGGTCACTAGCGAGGTTAACTCAGCCAGCCGTGCCTTTAACATCTCGATCTCTCGTTGCTGCCTATGGTATAAGGCGTACATGACGGGGTCGTATCGAGGAAAATCCAGAGCATGGCCCATGCTACTGCTCCTTGCTTCGCCAGCAGGCCGGGGTGGGGGCGCCCCGGTGATGTGATCCTTCGAGGTCAATCCCTCAGAGAAGGAGGAAGTCTTCCCCATGCAGCGGCGGCGGGGAGGGTTCCAAAGGAACACTTCTTCATCTTGCGCCTCCTCAGTCGACGGCGTGGAACATTCATCTTGATGGGCTTCCCGCAAGTTTGCAGCTTCAGCGGGGCTCTCGCCGGAGAGGGTTGATATCGATATAACATCAGTTTCGTAATAATCTTCTAGTGAAAAGCCCAGACCAGGGTGCTTGGTAATTTGTAGCAGCCACTGATCCAGGTTTGGTGGGTTCCACATCCTTTCAAACATTTCCTTCCGGCTGGAGGGTTGGTAGGGGGAATCTTTTGCTTTCTGACCACTCTGACTGCCCGGTCAGTCATGTGAGGAAGTCCTGCGATGGGGACGTGCGGGTCATGCAATTCGTCAGGGAATCGACAATCATCTTCTTCCCTGACTGGCTTTTTCCCGGCAACATAGAAGATAGTGGGTGGCCCCCCAGGGTTAGGCACCTCAAAAATTCTCAGTTGCTCGGCTACTTGACAGTCCACTTCTGCTATGGGCTTGATGATCCCCGGCGGGACTCTGACATCCTCCAGCAGGTCTTCGAGGCGAGATATCCTCGGCGTAGGATAGATGGCAAGAGGAGCTACCTTGAATATTCCTCCTTCTTGCGCAATGAATGGTACATGTGGGGGAGCCACATAGCCTGGGGGAGGCGGAGGAAACCAACCACCCGACCCCACTTTCTTCTTTCCCCTGTCTTACGCGACCTGGGGAGCTTGCTTCGCCTTCTCTAAGTACAGATTGGCATCTGACAAATGACACTCGAACACCTCGAACGGGTGGAGATCGGCGAAGATTCTGACTTCCTTCCCCTCGCAAGGGTACTTAATGCATTGGTGCAAGGTGGAAGGCACCACTCTATTCTGGTGTAACCAGGGCCGGCCAAGTAACGCCTTATAGGAGGTGTTGGAGTTGATGACATGGAACTGGACCCTGGTGGTGAAATCATCAAAGGTCAAGTTGAATTCTGCGATCCCCATGGGCACCTCGCATTTTTGGTTGAAACCAGAAATCTTGACATTCTTAACCTCAACCAGGTGTACGTCAAAGTAGTGCTTTTGGTACACCCAGTAGGGGAGTATATTCACTGCCGCCCCTGGGTAAATCAGGACTCTGTTGATAGGCTGGCCATTCAACTGCCCTTTCATGTAGAGGGGTCTGTTATGACTGTAGGTGGGCAGAAGCATGTCATCTTCTGTGAAAGCCACAGTCACTTTAGGTGATATTTCTGCCAGGCAGGCTTCAAGATGTGCTGGGGTCTGGAGTGCGGCGATAATGGCTTGCCGCGTTTCTTCATCCAAGGACAGCATCTCCCATACGGTAAATCGGGCCGGGATCTTCTTCAGATGCCTGACTATTCGGTCAGCGGCCCGCACCTTGAGTAGCTTCATCTCTTCAGCCTTGCTACGCCTGCTCCCACCTTGGAACTGGGGTGTTGGGTCACAGGACGCCTCCTTTGCTGGTTCTGTCGCCACCTGTTGAGCCTGCGTGGCCTGCTGGGCCTCCTTCTTTTCTTGCATAAATTCAGCAAGGTTCGGGATGCCGTCAAATTCCTCCCCTGACTGAGGAGGGGTCACCGCTGGTGGAGCTTGGGGACTGCTTGCTTCTTTGGTTGAAGGAGACCCTTGGGAGCATGCCTATCTCTCTGCTCAGGCTAACAGGAATTCGGCGAATGAAGGGGTGCCTCGGCTCCCGGCTCCTTCGGGATAGAGACCCGACGGGGGAGGGACCTCGGTGCCTCGAACCCTGGGCTCGGGGATCTGGTATGGCTGCTCTCCCCTGAGCATGATGTTGAGATTATCCTGAGGAGGGCACCCCCAGTTCCTTCCCGACCTAGTGGCATGTTGGGAAGCGGATGCTTCAGCTTGGTTTACCTCTGTCGGCTCAGGGGGTTGCTCTTCTTCTTTTTCTCCTAGGGAGAGGGCAGTGTCAAACAACGCCGAGAGGGTGTTGCAGGCGACGATAACCTCTTTTTTCTTCTTGTTCCTGGGTCTTCTCTTCTTCTTCTTCTTTCCTACTGTAGCTAGTGGCTGCTCTTGGGGAGGTTCACCCCACAGGGGAGGCTCTTTCTCTGCTTCAGCTTCTGCTCCTGGAGCCAGTTCGAGTGATTCGAACTCCTCCCAGGGGACATATTCTTTTAGCTCCACGGGCTGGATTTCCGGCTGTTCATAATCTTCAAGCCCGTCAATGATAGCCTGGAGTCTTTCAACTGTCGGGCTGGTCTCCTTGTGCACCCGCATTGGGATGTGCCTCTATTTGTTGTGAGTCGGCCGCCTCATGACTAGTCGAGGGGCCGTGTCCTGCCAGACTGGGTTCACCGGAGGCGGTGCTGGCCGGGGTGTCACACCCCTCACATGAACTTCTGGGGTGGGACGAGGGGTCCGTCTTCTTCTATTCTTTTTAGGTATAGTCTGCCAGCCCCCTTGGTCTTGGGTCGGGGCCATGATAAAAGTTTCATAGGTGGCGCGGGTGCTGGTCTCCGCCCACTCTTCAGGCAACTCTCGGTATAATAACACCATGTTGATGGTGGAGGTTATGCTGGGCAGCTCATGTGGCTATGGAGGGTCTACTTTATGCTCCCCCATATCTAGTTCCCCGTTCTTGATTAGGGACTCAATGACGTCCTCAAAGACGTAGCAATCTTCAACAGTGTGCCCAAATATCCGATGATATAGGCAGAAGCGTGGGTCATCTTTCTTCTTCAGGTCACCGGGCCTCTTTGGTTCTGGCAACGTGATTTTGTTGTAGCTAGTTGCCCACTCGAACTGGAGCTGGGACTTATCTCGGGAGAAGGAATATAGCTTGTTTCTCATCTTCTCCCTGAGCGAGGGGCCTCCCGCCGTTCTATAGGTCTGGGCGGGGGAGAGTTGGCGGTCCCTTTGGCTCTTTCCTTATGCTTTTCGAAGGTCTGGAAGTCTAGTGTATGCACTTCCGGGGGAGTTGGCTTCTTCTCGGCCTGCCTGGCTCTCTGACTTGATGTAGCCGAGGCGGAAGAATATCGGGCAAGGAATGCCTCGATCTCGGCCACTATATTATTCAGGCAGTCGAACGTCTTGACCTCAATGCCGATCATCCTTTTCAGGATTTCTTTCTTCAGATTTTGTTTGCAGATCTACACTGCGTCCTCCTGATGCGGGGGGCGCCTGCACCTCATACTGAGGTTCCTCCATCTTTTGATGTAGTCGAGAGCCGACTCATCATTCTTCTGCCTTGTGGCATAGAGCTCTGCCACAGTGACCTCCCATTCAGCAACGTAGAATCTTTCGTTGAACTTTTTCTACATGTCAGGCCAATCAACAACAGACCCTGGCGGCAGACAGGAGTACCACTCGAAGGCGAGCCCAGTGAGTGTCGAGCCGAAAAACTTCAGGTGGTAGGCCTCATCAGCGGCCAGGTCTCCCATGACATTCACATAATAGGCAATGTGCTCCCTGGGAGACCCTTGCCCATTAAACTTTTCAAACTTCGGCGTCTTGGTGACGCCAACCGGTAGTTTCTTTGCGGCATAATGAGCCGGGTAGGGCACCCGGTAGACGTCGAATGGCGTCTGATCCCCGTCGCCTCTCTCTGCCAATTTGATGTCTATCATTTGTTCAAGCATCAAACGGCTGACTGTTACTGGGTCGACCGGGCTCAGATAGAAATGGGCGGGCTGAGCATTCTGAGTGGTCAGCACAGTCGCCTGGGGGGCCATAGGGGAAGCTTGGGAAGGCGGGATCTGCGGCAGGACCGACGCCGTGTACTGTGTTTACTGCGGGGCCATGCCCCGAGGGGAGCTAAGAGTTGTTGGGAATGTTGCAGGCTGCGGAGTTACTTCTGAAGACTGCCCGTTGCCCCGGGGCGCTCCGAGCAGAACCTCTGCCTATCCGGACGTCGAGGGTTGTGCATTCCACTCATTCAATTGCTTCTTCAGCGACTCAATTGCTTGTTGGAATCGTTGTATCCTGAGCAGCATTGCCGGGTCAGTTGTGGGGAGATTGGGCATGCCCCCTGTCTCTTCGGCCGGGGCGTCCTCGGATGAGGTAGAGGGTCCGCCGCTCGTTGTGAGCGACGTCACGCGGTTAAAATGATGCGGAGCGCGAGGGGTCACATTTTTTTTTGTTTTGCTTTTTTGCTTTGCTACAACACAGAAATAAGGGAGAAGAGAAGAGAGGCCACCACGGGATATTGCTCCGGCGGGGCGTGCGGGACAGATGCAATATAACAAAATATGGGGGTTAAACGGCCATAGCGGGAAGTGACTCGCCGCGGCCTCGGGGGGACGGGAATGGTGCAGAAATCAAATAGCAAGAATTGAAACGGCCAGTGCGGGAAGTGACTCGCCGCGGCCTCGAGAGTATAGAAGATATAGAAGCAATTCAAGATATACAAAAGAAAGGATAGAATTCAAACGGCCATTGCGGGAAGTGACTCGCCGCGGCCTCGAGAATATGAGCAGATAAGAATATAACAGAATATAAAGAGAATATAAGGAACGGGAGTTTAAACGGCCATTGGGGAAGTGACTCGCCGCGGTCTCGAGAATATGAGCAGATAAGAATATAACAGAATATAAAGAGAATATAAAGAACGGGAATTTAAACGGCCATTGGGGAAGTGACTCGCCGCAGCCTCGAGAATATAAGCAGATGAGAATATGACAAGATATAAATGACGGAATTTAAATGGCCATTGCGGGAAGTAACTCGCCGCGGCCTCGAGAGTATGATGTGATCGCCAGGGGCCAAAGACCCCAAAATAAGAAAATGATCGCGCCTACCTCACTAGTAGGAAGTGGCGGGTTGCTTCTTCCTCCCCCTTCGGTCGGTCGACGGAGTGGGCTTTCTTTAGTTACCCTTGCAAAACAACAGACATTAAATAAACGGAATTAGAAAATGGCAGTGTAGTATCAATCCCTTGCAATGAAAGTGATGAAATCGTAGCAGGACACACACCTGGTTGGTGTGGTTTTAAACCCCTCTCGGACACGAGTAGGAGGGAAATGCAATTATGAATGGAGTTATGCAAAAGTATAAGATTCCCTTATGAAGGGAGACGAGAATGGAGGATGATGAATGTAAAAGAACTACGAAGAAAAGGAGAGAGTTGGCTTATTGGATGTGCCGATGGCGAGATCCGGCGGAGCTTCGACAGCGTAGGGATGACATGGAAGCACGGTGGATGAAGACGGCCTTCCTCTTGCGAGCACGGGCACCCGGGAAGCCGGCAGAACCTCCTCCTAAAAAGAACCTACGGGTTAGAAAAGGATCCGACAGCCTCTGGGTTCCAGCAGCCTGTCGGACCTCTCAAAAAGCTCCCCTCGGACGGATGGGGCAGGTCTGCTATTTATATAGATCCGAAGAATGGAGGCGTCTAGGGGCATGGACGCCTTCGTCAGGGCATTAATAATATTTTATTTTTTTTATTTTTAATACTTTCAAGAAGGCGTCCAGGCAACTGGACGCCTTCAAAACTGCCCACCGGAACCCCGCCGAAAGCCTCACACGGTTTGGTACAGCGCGTGGTTTTTGTTGGCACCCGTGACTCACGAGTGAACGCATCTGGTTGGCAAGACGTCTTCACACTTTGGATTTTTTCTCAAACGACAGACCGATCGGCGGATCGGGGGCACCCGTGAGCAAGATGATGAAGCCGTCCAGGCACCTGGACGCCTTCAAGAAATTATTATTTTATTTGTTTTTTTATTTTTTATTTTTTTGATTTTCATGAAGGCGTCCAGACAACTGGACGCCTTCAAGAAATATGATTTTTTATTATTTTTTATATTTTTTACATTTTTCATTTTTATGAAGGCGTCCAGGCATCTGGACGCCTTTAAAAAAATATTTTGTTTATTTATTTTTATATTTTTTATATATTTTTCAACTGATGAAGGTGTCAAGGAGACTGGACGCCTTCAAGAAAAACCTCACTATCCTCCCGAAAAGCCATCAACAGCCATCCGCCAGACATCCTTCTGGTTCCGGAAACTTCTGATGCGTCCGGTTGGTGATGATGCCGTCTGTATGTTGTATGATTTCCGCGACGACGCGGTTTCCTGATGCTGCAGGGGTGTTACGTTACCTACTCAAAAGGCGAAAGAAGACTCAAGAATAGGAAGCACTCAAGCGATTCAGAACGTGAAAGTCACTGCAGGGCGTCATATAGTAATATGAGATTTTCTCAGGGGATGTCAGAAATAACGCGTCTACAGCTGCCCCGCCTTGGCGTCTACTTTGCAAGGGAGTGACACGTAATAGAATGGTATCGAAGTGAAGTGAAATGGACTGGGAATGGACTGAAAAGTTGATGCCAAGGTGCGATGAGACACGTTTCAGACATTACTGTTTAGAATCTTTCCCGTAGTTTCACTAAGGCGACCTTAAAGAAGGTCTTCCAAATTTGACGATTGCTTGGATGGAGATCAAACAAGGGAGGGGGAGATGTGCGCTCAGGCACGAAAATGAAGGAGACCAACTTCTCGGTGTGGAAGTACCTGGGTCAGAAACCTGCAGCTTTCACCTTTGGGGAGCGGTTACCAACCAAGGTAGAAGTGCTGCAGCCAAGGTGGGTCAAACAGGGTAAAAAGTAAAGGAATATCTGAGGGTCTGTCCAAACAAGGGTCTCCTTTGGAAGAGCAGCGTAGGGCCGTCTTAAGGAAACTTCGAGTTTTATTTGGAGTGTAATATCTCATGTCGTAAGTATTTAAGCACAACGGCTTTCACAATCGAATCACATTGAATGATTTTCCACAATAAACTCAAAGTCCTACATGAATGCATGCTGGGTTTGAAGAAAATTTAAAACAAACTAAAATAGAAAATAGCCAAGGATAATATTGTTAACTTGTTAAGAATGGGTCAGGATATTGATCCGGTGAGCTGATACTGAGCCGGGGCCTGTTTATCCACGCACCAACTCACTGAATGGAACCGTCGTCCCCACACTACCACAAATTAACGGCCTATCCGTACAAACCAAATTCTTCTAGAATCATCACCGTTTTTGTTGAAGGGGAACTCAAATCCCAGATTGGTTCGGGCCGCAAGGTCCTTGACATGTTCTAATAGCATAGATATCATATAATATGATGCATGACATGGTGGGACCAATCACCGAATGGTGGCACACGAGATGGGACAGTGGCGTCCGTTAGCAAAACATGCACAGATTAATAGAAAGCAATAGAATTGCACCACAGTACAAGGGAGATCTAGACAAAATGCCGATGATTGACCACTGATGTGAAACATTCCGTCCTCTAGCGCCTCTCCTTTCCTATAAGTACTCCCCTTAGGCTAGTTCAGCCAAATGCACCAAGGAGAGCTTTGAAAGCTCAAGAGGAGGAGGAGAGGAGAATCTAGGGATTTCCAGCATGGAAGGAAAGTCTTCCCTCCCTATGAAGAGGAGCAGGCCTAGCAGCGAGATCAGGCGACTTTCTGACCTCGAAGGTCATCTGAGTGGGATGATCCAATCGCATATGGTAAGTCGATTCATTTCAGATTCTCCTCATGAACTCTATTTTCACTTCTTTTCCTTCCTTGTTTTCTTTTTCTCTTCCAGCCATACCCTCTTTTCCCAGGCCCGAGAAAATTTTCAAAGCTGCCGTGGCTTTTGAAACTCACTTCCAACATCTCCATCGGCATGAGGGCCATACTCACGAAGTGGCATCTTCAGGGGCTCCTGATTCACGCCAAGCATCATGAAAAGATTCACATGGACTGGGCGGCCATTGGCGCACTAGTGGAGATCTAGCATCCTCAGACTCACACTTTCATCTTCTCTACCTTCGAGGCGACCATTCTCCTTGAGGAGGTGGAACTTCTGCTCGGGCTGAAGAAATTCAAGAGTGACGGGAGGATAAAGGTTATGCGGATGCTGACAAGGGTGACCTCCGAGAGTGTCCTCGGAAGCTTCATGATGCCTGGTGCTGCTAGAAAGGTCGGACTCAAAAGGGGATTGATCTGCAAAAGCTCACAGAGTGGGTCATGGACGCCCTGAGAGGGTCGCCAGACGACAGCCACTTGGAAGGAATCATGAAAGGGTTCACCATCAATCTGGCGGGTGCTGTCCTATTCTCTTATACTGACAACATAATGGAGGAGGACCAATTGAGTGCCATCTGCGGGATTTGGAGCGGCAAGAGAGTGGGACCTGCTGTCCTTGCCTACCTTTACAGCGGCCTTACTGCCTCCAGCATGGGTAAACCTCCTTTCGACTGCGCACTTGTTCTGAATTGCTAGATTGATTTGCACTTCAAGTTTGACCACCGCGAGGGGATGCCAACTGCTTCGAAGCTCTCTCAACAAAGCCCCCTTCATTACATAACCGATGTGTTAGGCTTCGGTGGCACCGTAGCGAACCGTGTTCCGTGGCTGAGAAAACGTGAAGACTGGCGGTCTTACTTCAGAACCATGACACAAAGCTTCTTTGTTTGTGCACCGGCATGCCTACTCTCACTTGAACTTCTCACGCGGCCTTCACCTGGAGCTGAACTCCTGCTGATTGGCGCGATTGAGTTTGTTCTTTACAACGCACATCGGTGCTGCATCCAGATTGTCATTCCACGCCACTCGTTCCCACTGCTATCCGGCATCGTTCCTTTGAAGAAGAGGGAGTTGGGCACGGAAGCGGATGCGAAGGAAGCGAAGGCCATTAAAGCACCCTGGAAGATAAGTGTTGCGGGAAAGGCATTAGCACATGTAGGGGAAGAATGCGAGCTGTGGAGAGCTTATGTAACCGAACTGGGGAAGTTACGGCCTAAAGCGCCTAAGCCCCTGATGTAGCTTACTCTACTTTCTGATGGAATAAAATCTGGAATTGAGAATGTGCAAAGTTTGGATTTTTATCTTTTCCTCTTTTCATCATTTTTTCTGTTTTCATCATTCTTCTTTTTTTTTGATGCGTCCAAATAAGTGGACGCTTTATTATTAATATATTATATATATATATATATATATATAGGGCGTGTCTAGGCACGAGGACGCGTCTTAACTTTCAAATTCAAATTTAAAGTGCCAGGAGGCCCTTCTTCTTCCGTGCCTTGCCCGCAAACGAGCCCGCCTCCGTCGAGATTTGCTCGCCTATCCTCGTCTTCTTCCACTCTCGATCGATGGAGTTTGGTGGGCCAAATCGTGGTGAAGGGAGAGAGGGGCGAGGAACTCCTTGCCCGAGGAGGGACGCGCAAGAGCACAGAGCTGCGTCCATGGAAGAGGAAGGGCCCCTTCGGGCACTTGAGGGACTGTGGACGCCAAAAAATGACGATGATGATCATGGCGACATTCCCGTCTACACATTCGAGCGCGAGTCGAAGACGGAAATGCCGAATAAACCTCATGCCTCGCCCGATCAGGACGAGAACTCGCTTGGTGGTCTGCTACCCGCTAAGGAAGCCCCCTAAGCAGAAGATACAGCTACAACGCTTCGACCGGCCATGCCGAAAGCTGAATCAAAGAAGAGTCGAGAACTTCGGCACAGTCTCAGCTTGCATCGAAAGTCACGCAAAGTCTGGGACCGAGTCCCGAAGGCTACGAACGGAAAATTATGGAGGCCATACATTGCAACCGAAATGTTCTGGGAATGCCGACATTCATATAAACGGCCGCGACTTCGAGAAGAATCCGTTCGGTGCTTAAAACGGCATGGAAGGGCCTTAAAGCGGCGCGCCTTAAAACGGCGCGCCCCTTTGCTTAACCGGCGCGCCCCACTTCATGCTCTAATACGAGCTCCCTTGTGTTGCATTAAAACGGCGTGCCCCTCAGGTTATCCGGCGTGCTCCTGTTGAAGGGGCCATCCCCCTTTGATGATTAAAACGGCGCCACCCATTTGCACAGGCTAAATGGGCGTGCTAAAGTTGAAGGAACCGTCTTGCCCATCTTCAAAAGCTTCTTCTTTCAAACATTGAATACGGCGTGGCTCATTTGCAATCTTAATGCGGCGCGCCAATTGCACTTGGGTTTAAATCGGTGCGATCACTGTTCCACCGCGCCGTTTTAACCTCATGCCATCCCATCGAAACTGCGATGCTCTGTTTTGTTTAAATGCGGTGCGCAGTGAGCATTCAATGATCTGAATCCGTGCCTCTGTCTCCACTCGACAGCGCACCGGCATCAACGGAGAAGGCATGTCTTCGGATGAAGATCTCCCGGCAAACCTACAACTGTGCCATCCTCGGACGAACGACAAGGTACGGCGCCAATCACCGGATGCCAGCATAGAAGCCAACCCTATTCGTCTGGCAAACGAACGCAGTGGCGGGAGTTCTCTTCCGTTCGAGCAAAGAAAAGGCAACCCACTATATATATACTCTGCAGAAGAGAAGAAGAAAAGAGGAGGCTCGAACCACCCCCCCCCCCCCAAAGGGTGATTGAAAAGAGAAGAGAGGGCCACCCGAAGAGAAGAAGAAGCTTCGTCCCCGTGCCGGAGAAGAGAAGAGAAGAGATTGAGCGTGAGAGAAGAGAGGTGATCTCAGAGGGGGAGGAGCTTGTGCTCCGTTCCCCCCCCCCCCATCGATGTTTTTCTTCTTTTCTCTCTGATGTATCCCCCCTTTGCTTTGCTGTCTTTCCCCTTGCGGATGAATAAAAGAAAAGCTTTGTTTTGCAACATACGGTGTTCTTCTGCTTCCCTCTCTTTCTCTCTGCCTTCTCCTCATCCAGGCCCTTCGAAGCTTGCTTCTCCATAGCATGGCCTTCGAAGGAGTCCGTCAGGGGATGAACATTCATGGCCTCTCGTGGCACACATTCGTCCCACTTATGAAATCATCACCCGTGAGCCGTGGTCGCTCTCGTAGGCTGGCCCTCAAGCGTTCCACACTCACACTTGGGTTAACGGACCGCCGTGAGGCCGTTCCGCATTTTTTGAGAGTTTACCCGGGAGTAATCCGTGTGGTGACTCTCCTTTATCTCCGGCAAGTCCCTGTCCGGGGGAGGTGCTGCCCAATTCTTGCCAGGGCCAAGAACAAGATGAACAAAGAACAAGAACACATAAGGATGAAAAAATGAAGCTTCTTCGGACTGAATCAACCCCACTCTTGAAGCCCCTGAACAGAATGAACCTTCTGAGTTCCTGTATAACAAACAAACCCTTCGAATGAACACTTAAGCATTCATGCTAATTCACCTCAATAAACCACTAAAACGATTAAACCCCCTCTTCATCAACCTAATCTTTCAAATGGATGAACAAACCTGTCATTAACCCAACCTGCAGGTGAAAGAAAAGAAAACACACAGTCAAAAGCAAGAAACCCTTGGGAGGGGCTAATCCGGCGCGGCTACTGCTCCATCGCGCCGTTTTAACCCTCCTCACAATAGCCCCATCTCCTTCTTCAGATGCTAAACGGCGCGCCCATTTCCACTCCATATCTCCCTATTCCGGCGCGCCCCTGCTCCATCGCGCCGGTTTAACCTCTCAAAACCATTCCCTTTATCACACCCAGTGCACCCCTTTCAATTCTAACCTGGCGCCCTTAAAACCGGCGCGCCCCTCTCCCCTTGAATGGCCCAATTCCGGCGCGCCCCCCCTTTGTTTAACCGTTAAAACGGCGCGCCCCCCTACCTACTCTTAATACGGCGCCCCCTTGAGGTTCCATACCCGGCGCCCCCCCTTGCCATCCTATTCCGGCGCGACCCAAAGTGGCGCGCCCTTATTCCCTTTGGCATCCCGTTAAACGGCGCACCCTCCTTGCCCTTGGCATCCTGCTAATCCGGTGCCCTCTATTCCGGCGCGCCCCCCCAGACTTCCCCTTGATCCGACGTGATTTCGTAAAGAAGAGTTAACCAAATAAAAAAAAAGAAGTTTAATACTAATAAAGGAATAAAAGAAACTCGATCCGCGTGCGAGGGCACACGTTGGCGAGTTCGGACTTCACACTTAACAATTCACTCCCTCGGACTCGGTGCAAAGAGAAAATCAATGATGCCTTGTGGTATCGGGCGTGGACCTCGGAACCCCCGACATGGTCATGATCATAACATAGTCTGGGCCAATAGTTCGTTAACTCGACCCGCTTCTCCCGAGATCTAATCCCGCAACGCCACATTAAACTTGTCATGTCTACGGCAGACATTTGCACGGTTTTATCGTCGTCCTTGACTCTACTAATACGGACCTCCGTTCGAATAAGGAATGGTCCGTTAGTGACCGACGTATATACCGGGATCCAATCCCGCACCCACAGGAAATGTGCCGTACCTTTGGTATGTCTTTATCGTGGTCTTCGATGTTTCGAATATGGGCTTACGTCCGAATACTGGATGGTCCGTTAGTGACCGACGTATATCCCGGGATCGAATCCCGTGCTTGCATTAAAACTTGCCGTACTCACGGCAGACATTTGTACGGGTTTATTTCCGTTTACGTCTTCAATACGGATCTTTGTCCGAGCATAAAATGGTCCATGAATGACCAACAAAATCTGAATGGAACGAGACGGCTCTCGCCTTCCCCGACCACGCGTGTGGGAATATCAATAAGACCTTCATGAGTCACGTCTGGACCTCGGGTTCGCCCCAACAATGGTCGTTACCTGACCCACATCTAGGCCTATAGCCAGCTATCTCTGTATACGTCTTTGTTTTGGAATCTAGTCCCGGGACACTTTCCCGCCGCCCTTCGGCACCGGAGATATTAATGATGCCCACGCAAGCCTCGTTTGGACCGCGGGAGGCGCCCCCGAAATGGTCCTGACTCGATCTCGCACCGGGCCAATAAACTCGCTGATTTCTGACCGCTCTAACCGGGATTCAACCGAATGTCTTCTATCCCTTTAAAAAATAAATTTGCCGTACCCTGGCATACATATGCTCCAGCTTTCCCCGTGATGATCATGATTCTCTGAAGCCGGACGCTTGTCCGAATATCGAAATGGTCCCTTGAGTGACCGACATATTTCGAATGCTTGTTTCCCTAGACATAGGGCTTTCCGAATGATTCGAGACCGCTATCGGCTTGTTTCTCTCGATATATTTCCCTGGCCATGAGGCCCCTTTTCCCGGTGATTAATCAAGGGTGTTCCCCTCTCCGAGGGGATGTAAATGACGCCGTGACCTTTATGGCGCGGCGGGTTCCAGTCCCGACACGAACCACACAATCGTCTGATTAATCAGATCGAGCGCACAATAAATCGTCACTTTGTGACTATCATGCCCACGCACTTAATAAACGAATAAACCCACCGAATAAACCGACTCAGAGAAACAAACAAATGAGCGTGTCGAAAGTGCGTCCACAGGGACCCGAGGGGCCCGATGGTACGGAGGGAGGTGAACACGGCACGGTAGGTTCCTTGATCTCCACCTCTTTGATTTCCTTTTGAGTTTGGAGCGAGCCACGTGAGAGGGTAAAAGGCTCGACGAGTGTTACACTCAAATGATGGATGCGTCCTTGACAGGAGACGCGTTCTTGTTGTTTGACGTAAGACCGTCCTTTCTTGATGTAGGGCATGGCAAGGACCCCGGGTTTGGCCGATGAATGGGCGAGTGCAGATGAGCCGAGCCGTGTCAGGAAGGAGAGTCGCGGCAAGGCGAAGCTTGAGGATTGGCGCATACGTCTCCCTGGACAGCAAGGGAGAATTCTAGTGCAGGACAGCGCCGACTTCCTGCGGCAGCGGAGAGAGAGTCACAAGGGACCTCTCCAATCCGGAGATGCGCGCGACATCAACGGCTTGCATGCCCAATTAGCAGAGACTAGGTGGAAGCTGACCACCACTCAATAGGAACTGGCGATCCTGGTAAGTTAAGTGTTGCATTTTTTTAAAAAAAAATTGGAGCTTAGCCGACGGCCGTTGTTTGTTTGTTCTAGCGTGCCCAGCAGACAGCGATAGCAGGAATGGCTGGCGGCGCATCTTCCAGCTCCTCGGCCCCTTTTCTTGAGATTGCCTCCCTCCGAGAGCAACTTGCCGGTGCGGTGGCCCGCGCGGCTCCGGCTGAAGAGGAGCGTGATACCTGGGTGGCGACTGTAGCGGAGCTGCGGCGTCACAGTGAAGAGAGGCCACATCCAGACATCCTAGAGTTAAGGGTGTTCCTCCAGGTGGCCAAGAGAGAGGCGGAAAGAGAAAGGCTAGAGAGGGAGAAGGAGAGAAAGGGAAGAAGAGCCATGGAGGCCCAGGTGAGGGAGCTCCAGCTAGGCCTTCGATCTATGGGATAGAGGCTAGAGAAGATGGAGGCGAATTATGAGAGGGCACGAGAATTTGGTGCACGACTCTGCCAGTCTGGCCACCTTTCTGTCGGTGGCTTCTTTGCCACGCTAGGGGAGCAGCAACGAACCGCTGCTGTGGAGCAGGTATCACGGGGTGAGGGGACTGCTACTATATGGGGCTCCAGAAGGCCCCTGAGGGACCCTCACCTTAGGGGGGAGCAGAGGGACCGTTAGAGGGATGAGCATGAGTGTGATGGCGAGAGTTGGCGAGCTAGCATACGCCTGCTCTCTATGATTGTAGACTTATAAATGGAGTGATTTGGTTCCCTGCTGCTTGTTTATTCTCTTGTGCGTTCCTCCTTCCCTACGCTTCTTCTCATTTGCACTGTTCCCATGTGATGTGTCTACCGACACTCCGCCCTAAACAGAGAATCGCGTCTTGCTAAGACCGCTTTTCCACGGGAATCTGTCGTTAAAGCCAATAATGACGGTTCTGGCCCCTTCTCCTGGATGATCTTTCAAACTTTGCGGACGACCTCCATAACATGATAGGGCATCCCTAGACAGCATAGGGGGAGGTCGTCATATTACACCGTCCAATCACTCACCCTACGTGAGCGGTGAAGTGATACATGGGACCGCAGGGCAGGTGACCTATCGCGAGGGCTATCGTTAAAGGTGATGGAGGCAATCTTGGCCCGCACTTCTCGCATTTCTATAAATACCTGCCTCTTTTGTTCTCCCAAGGACATCGAGAGCTAACTCGAAGAGTACAAGTTCCCACGGGAGAGGAGGAACTCATAATTCTGAGGTCTGGATGGAGGGTGAATCTTCCCACTCCTCGAAGAGAAGTAGGTCCAGCGGTAGTAGTTCCAAGAAACTCTCGGACCTTGAAGGGCACTTCAGCGAGAGGACCCAATCGCAACTCGTAAGCTGAGCTTTCCTGCCCCCTTTTCTCATTCTTCCTTTCTTCCTTCCTTTCCTTCTTTCTTTCCTTTGACAAAACCCTTCTCCATTCCTTGTGTATGCGCAGAGTGTGATCAAATCACATATTTCATGGGAGTTAGTAGTGGCAGCATACAGGGGTCTCCCGGATTTTCAGAAGGCCAGGCTAGACGTGATGGGATTTGGTGCCTTTCTCCGGATCGAGCCGATCAAGCTCGACCCGGTCCTCATCCAAGCCTTGCGTAAAAGATGGGACCCAGTGAGTCAGGCATTGTTGATGCCCTGGGGGCACATGGTGCCCAGTCTGGAAGATGTGGTCCGAATCACGAGCCTCAAGGTGGATGACGAGGCAGTGACCGGAGTCACCTACGCGGACTACCGAGAAGGCGCCCAGAAGCTACTGGGGTTGGACCTAGATGGTCGGAAGAACAAGTCAGTAGCCAGGTCATCTATCATGGAGGCATTAGGGCTCATTGATACTCATCGACGGGATGATGAGTCCTCGGAAGAATTCATGGAAAGGATGGAAAGAGGATGTCGTGCTGTGTACTGCACAGATTTTGGCAATTGGGAGAGATGCAACATGGATTTCAGGAGATTTCTCCTCTTCTTACTGGGAAGATTGATACTGAGCTCGAAAGGAGACGGTATCCATTGTCGTTTCCTGGAGCTGCTATCAGACCTCGAAAGAGTAGGGCAGTACGCTTGGGGAGTTGCCATGCTGGCGCACTTGTTTACAGGTCTGTCCCAAGAGGCAGACCATGAGATGACGGTGAGTGGTTTCACACCACTTATCCAGGTATATTTTTGGTTTAGTTTTGTTTTTTTTATTTTTTTTGTTTGTTTTTTTTGTAATAGTCCACTTAAGGTACTGATGGCATATGCTAATGTAGTTGTGGAGCTATTATTACCTCCCGATGGGGAGAGCTTGGCATTGGCGGCCAGTGACGGTGCCATTAGCGAGGCGGTGGCAACCCATCAGGAGTGCAGCACCTCTAACCTACCAACTGATGGTGCTAAGGCGCGAGCTACATGAGTTCCCTGCAGCGATGGTGGGATTCTTTTTGGCATTATTTTTATTTTATTTTATTTTGTTTTGTTTTTGGTTCTGACCAGCTAAACGAGTATGTACAACCTATCCTAGGTAAACTGGAAACCTTACGCAGGCATGGTCGATGCCGACCAACCATGGGTTTTAACAAGTCGTGCCCGGTTCGGACGGGACCTCTGGATGCACTGCCTGAATGAAATCGAGCCACTTCGGCTACGATTAATTATGAGGACCCTAGGGCTGGCCCAGGAATGGGTGGATACGACTGCGCCACCTCGCGTCAGAAGAAAGACACGGGGACTGGTAACTTGCATTGATTGGCGTGTGCGGTTCCCCAAACAGTATGAAGACTGGCAACGGGGTGGCACAATCGTGGAATCACATGCGTAGGATAGTGAAGACTATCTGCGTCTGTATAAGACAATATACGTAGAGCGACTCCAACCCCGGGGACTTGTGGAAGTGGGTCTCCCACTTTTCTCCTCTTTTCTTCTTTTCTCATTTTTTTTTGTGGGAATGCTGACTCCTATGGCTGCAGGATGTCCGTGATACCATGATAGCAAACTTGCGATCTCGCCTGGCAGAGACGGAGCAACAATTGGGTGACACCCGTGGAGCCCTGAGTGCTTCGGTAGGTGTATGTACAGTGCACACTCCTAATTATGACCCTAGATTCATAGTGTTCGGCCGCTAATTATCATCCCATGTGGTTATAGCGCACCCAAATCGATGCGGCTTCATCAGCGATGGGAGCAGGTGGCGTCTCTTCTAGCTTGTGGATCCCTACCTCAGAACTTGACTTGCTTCACGAGCAACTTGCTCGTGCTACACAGTGTGCCACGGAGGCAGAAGGAATGCTCTCTATACAGGTAAGAGTTTTAGTGTTGAGTTCTCCTTGTTTATGCCTTGCCGCATATCTGAGCCGGTATATCTGGCAGGAAAAGGAGACGCAAGAGGCACTTGCCCATGCTGCGCAGAGGGGGGCTAGAATAACATAGCTGGAGGAGGAACTGCGGCGTCGTCCTGACGATGACTCTTCTAGAGATGCCATGGAGCTGAGGATCACCCTTCAGCTGGAGAGGGAAGACCGTGAGAGAGAACGGGCAGAGAAAGAAAGGGACAGAGAAAGAGAGAGAGCCGACAGATTGACTGAAAGGGAGGAACGAAGGGCCATGGAGGCCCACCTGTTCGAACTCCGAACCAGTCTTGGTCTTGCTGAACAATGGCTGAGAGATGGTGAGGAGCGCTACCGAAGAGCACGAGAGCGTGGCTTTCATGTTAGTAGCTTCTTTGCTGCCCCCACGGATCAACGCCGGGGTGTGGTGATAGGAAGAGGAGTACAGAGTGGTAGAAGTACCACTTTTCGTAGTTGGGTAGCACCCTTGAGAGTGTTTTGCCCGGAGAGCGGTGGGACGAGTAATGTAGAGAGAGAAGGTGGAACTTAATGTACAATTTCTTATTTTGGAATGGAATAAAAGGTTTGGTTTTGTTGGTTTTCATCCCGTTCTTGCTGCCTTGAATCCCTGCACACATCACTGAAACAAACAAGTCAGAATTTCTGCTCTGACTTGGCCCCTTGCTCAATAAACAGATGTTTGTTTTAACTGTCCTTGATAACGGGTCAAGGGGCCAAGCCTTTATTAATGAAGGCAAGGGAAAGATGTAATGATGATGAATGCGACAGACAAGCACACGCATGCAAGCGAGATTTAAAAGTGAAATGTTGCATACAAATGCAATCATGCGAGATGACTTATTTTTTTTATACTTTTTTTTGTCTGGCATTTTTTTGTTGTTTTTGTTGTTATACTAGTTTTTTTTTTGCAAATATCTACATTTTCTTTTTTCTCTTTTTTTGTTATTATAATTATTATTATTTTTGTTGCTAATGCCTGGTAAGCACCCAAATGGCACCTAACCTACATGAGAACAGGGGTTTCTTACTAACCTCCCAGGTATCCTAAGTGCACATCTAGGTTGATTTGGGCCTCTAGACCCCTGGAATGATAATCCCGCCGGCTAAGACTTACCCTGATGACAATACTGTCATGCCATGCTTAGGCTCCCAGTCGCTTCCGACCACAGGGATTCACCCAAAAGGTGTTCGAGGTAAATGATTTGCCCGACCCGGGTCTATTTCCTCACAACTCTAGATGGTATATGGTGGAACACCCTGGAACCCTAACGACCAACCGCGCGACACTGACCCGGAATCAGACGCCGTCGCACCCAGAGGTGACGCGCTTGCATTGTCCTAAGCTCAAGGTTAAATAAGAAGACATCAAGGTGGCAGACAGGGGTCTTGACCAGCTAGATGTTGTGCCTCTTAGGCACAAGCATGTGCTATGTTGCCTTGATGATAGCAATGTTATTTGATTTTGATGATAGCAAGACAGTGAGTGCATTTGAGTGCATTTGATATTGTATTTTGATGATAGCAATGTTATTGTGTTTTGATGATTGCAATAAACAAAGTGCATTTATATGCATTCTTATTCTTGAGCATTCTGCATATTGATAGCAACATGAATGATGATGTTTAGCATTGATGGCATTTGCTCTTTATATATGTGCATTGCATTATGTCAGATATCATGTCTCTACATATATCATGTCTGGGTAGCAAAGTCTATTCATTGGACTCTCTTTCAAGCCTATGCATTGCATTGGCTAAGTATATACAACGTCAGTTCATGCATTGTCTTAGGCTAAGTGTGTACAGCGTCTTAGGCAAAGTCTGTACAGCGTCAACGCGTGAAGTCTGTACAGCCGTGTCATATGCTCCTAAGTCTATGCATTACTGTTCATGCATCAGTCTTCATAAGTCTGTACATTGGACTGTCTCTTTCAGCGTCTCATGGCATGAGGTCTGTACACTCGAATTGCCCTTGATCTGGTCAAGTGTGTACACTCATTCACTGTAGCTTTCACATATTCAAGTCTTAACATTGAAAGACTATACATTGCTGGATGATCAAGTCTGTACACTCACAGTGGAACTTCGAAGTCTATACATCGGCTTCACTCATTCAGGTCTATACATCCACAGTGGATCTTCGAAGTCTGTACACTGCTTCAGAGCTTCAAGTCTGTAAATCCACAGTTAAACTTGAAGTCTGCACACTAGTCTTCAAATCCAAGTCTGCACATTGGTCTTCGATTTCAATGTCTATACATTCGGCTTTTACATGAAGTCTATATATTGTTGTTTGTAGTGTAAGTCCATACATTGGATTGTTCTTCAAAGTCTGTACATCAGACTGTTACAGTAAGTCTGTACATTGGCTTCACATCTTCAAGTCTGTACAGCCGTTTGCTTTGAATTTCAAGTCTAGACATTGCACTGTTGCATCCATCGTCTTCGTGTTGTTTCTGCGTCTGAGTCTTCTTTGTTATTTCTATCTTCGTGTTGCCTTTCCTAGACTTCGTGTCGTTCTTGTTTTGTAACCACACTTCGTGTCAGTTTCTGTTGTTTCTGTGTTTGTGTCGTCGAGTTGTTTTTATGACTTAGTGTTGTATCCTTGTTGTGTCTTCATGTCGTTTCCTTATTGTGTCTTCGTGTTGTCTCCGTGTCGTCCTCGTCTTCGAGTCGTTCGTACGTTCGAACAACTTAGTACTCAAGTTGTTACAGTGTATTTCGTGTCGTTTCATTTGTAGTGTTAGTGTCACTTACTGTTGTTCCTCGAGTCGTTTCTTCGTCTGGTTTCACTGCTTCATCACGTGTCGTGATAGCCGTGTCTGTTTTTCTATCCTCGTGTTGTCTTCCTAGACCCCGTGTCTGTCTTGCTTTGTGTCCACACTTCGTGTCAGTTTTTGTTCTTCGTCTTTGAGTTGGTTTCAGTCCATGTTGTTCTCGTGCCGTTCTCTTTGCTGCTTATTATGTCGTGTTGTTTTTGTATTCGAGTCTTCGTGTTATTCTTGTGTTCATGACCTCGTGTCGTTCTCTTTGTAATATTTGTTTTGTCGCCTTTGAACCTCGTGTCGTTCTCTGTGTAGTGTTTGTTTTGTCACCACTGTATCTAGTGTCGTCCTCAGTGCAGTGCACCTCTTGTTGTTTCTATACACCTCGTGCAGTTTTAGGTTCTGTGGCCCTGAGTTTAATCATGTTAATTCCTTGCAGGAGAAGAAGAAGGTGGTCCGAGGAAATATTCCTCAGTGACTGGGCAGCACGTGATCCGAGGCTGGAATGAAGCTGGCTGAGAGACTGCCACGTGGTCCGAATACTTAGGGCTGGAAATGTGGAGGTCACACGTCGGGGGTGCTGCTGCTGCTGCTGCTATATATATGAGCCTTCTTCCATAGAAGAAGATCGATCGAGTTGGCGAGAGAAAAAGTCCATATAGAGAGCCACGATCCAGATAGAAAAAGAAGAAGAGAAGAAGAGTAGAAGAAGAAGAAGAGAAGAGCAGAGAGTGAGAGATTAGCGAAAGAAGAAGAGAAGTGCAGAGAAGAAAGAGAAAGAGAGAGAGAGTGAAGAAAGAGAGTGAGATCGAGGGAAGAAGAGAGAGAGAGAAAGAGAAGGAGTTCGTTCCTCAGATCTTTGGTTCAAAACCAGATCTGAGGTTGCTCATTGTTAGAGCTATATTTCGTGCTTCATTGTTCAGCCTTTAGTTGCTGTGTTTCCATCTTTTCTATTTTCTATTTTACACCTTGGTTCAAGCTGTTAGTTAGCGGATTGCAGAGGTGCTGCCTCTGGACGGATAAGCTGTATTGCCCAGCGGTTTGTAGTGGAGGATTCCACAGCAAGCTGTGTTGCTCAGCGGGGCGAGGAGGATTCCTCGGACGGCAAGCTGTGTTGCCCAGCAGTTGTTGGCATGCTGTGATGCCCAGCGGTTCAAGCTGTGAGTCAGCAGTAAGCCACACTCGGATTGAGTGTGGGGTGGATGTAGGTCTGGAGGACCGAACCACCTAAAACCCATTGTGTAGTGGTTTGATTTCGTGTGTGGTTGTCGCTAGATGAATGCTTAGGGGCGCTTTGGTTTGATATTCTATAAGTGTTCATCTATTTGATGCGCGCACTATATGTTTGACTGTGGGTTGATCTCTTTTATCTGATTTCGCTAGATGAATGTAAAGGGCGCCTCAATTGGGTTTTCAGTCTGAATGCTGTAAGGCACAAGCTCCGTTGAATTGATTCAGTCTACTGTTTAGACTTGGTTAGGTTTGCTCTATATATCTGCAATAGTGTTTAATTCCGCATCTCTGAATGCTTTAGATTTTAATAGGGTGAAAGTTTTTATAGGCTATATTCATTCACCCCCCCTCTGAATACTTGCACCGAACCTAATAATTGGTATCAGAGCGGGTCTCTGATCTATCAGATCTAACAATTTGCAGAGGATCCTACTGACTTGTTTGGTTCTTTTCAGAGTGTGCTTTCAGTGCTTGATATTTTGTTTTATCGATTTGTCCATTACTTTGCTCATCTGGTTCTGCTGCATTCCCTGTCATCTGGTCTACTGCGCTGTATCTGGTTGCCTCTTACTCAAATGGGTCGACCTCCGGTTTATGACGGTTCTAACTTTGATAGTTGGCTAGGAGGCCTATGTGTGTACGTAGACTCCATAGATCCCAAACTATGGAGGCTACTATCTAGAGGCCCACACAAACTGCCTCATGATGAGACCAAGTGATTTAAAGAGGACAGTATAAAGAACCGTGACAATGTCATAATCCTTAACATCTTAAGAGCTGCAATCAATACTGATAAGTATTCTTTTGCTCTCAGGTGCATATCTGGGAAGGAAATATATGACAGAGTCGTCTCTGCGCATAATCAACAAGGTGATAACTGCTTGATAGCCAACCGGGATGATGAAGATGAGATCTCATCTCAGGTAAGCTCTGAATCAGATGGATACTTCTTTGATGAATTGATAGTGATGTATGAAGATTTGTTCAAAGTATCCAAGAAATTAAAATCTGAAAATAGAAGGTTGAAAAAGAGATGTGAACAGACTAATTCTAATGTTCCCTGTGAAAACTGTCAAAGACTAAAAACATCTCATGATATGTGCTTAGCTGATCTGAATATGAGTAAGGAACAAATCTCTTTATTGGAAAATAAAAATGATGAACTTACTGCCAAGATTTCTGAACTAGAAAATAAGCTGAATTCATTAGGAAATGATCAAATCTTAACTAATGAATTAGTTCAGAATGAACAAACTAGAAATGAGAATGAAGAACTGAAGCTGCTTAATTTTGCTATGTCTGAGAGACTCTTAATGCTTGAAAGAGGGAAAAGTTCAACTGAAAATGAATGTGAGAGAGTGACTGCATTAACATAAGAGATTGATAGCTACAAAGCCATTAATGTCTTACTTAATGAAAAGATCACAGATTCTGAAATTCTCATTTCCTCTCTCAAAAATGAAATCACTGAATTGAACAATTCTCTATCTGAGTCATTTGAAAACAAAGAAAATTCAAAGGCTGCTTCTAAGAAGAAGGTCTCTGATGAAGGCAGTGAACAGGAAGAGAGAAAAAGAATGTATACAACCTTTGTGCGTAGCTCTGAGTTAGCTAGCACTTCAACTTCTCCTTCATGTCTGCCTGCGAATCAGATAGAAAAGCAAAAGAAAACAAAACAGAATAAAATTTTGTATGCTGAAATTTCTCAGGCCAATCTGTCTCAGATTAAAAGGAAGAATGTGAAATGTTTCTACTGTGGTAAATCTGGCCATGAGATGGATGTTTGCTTTGTCATGAGAAAGGATGAACTGAAATCAGATAGAATTCATGCTAGGAATTCTAAATTGAAGAAACCTTCTCATGATCAAAATAAGAGAATTCAATGCTTTTACTGTCATAGAATTGGCCACCTTATGAATGATTGTAGATTAAAGAAGCAAGATGATTTGAATGCTAAAGAGCTTCATGATAGGAATCATGCATATCTGAAAAAGAAACTTCATTGCTTTCATTGTAACAAATTGGGCCATATTGCTGCAAATTGTTGGCATGCTAAGGGAAGAACAATTAGCTCCGAAACTGCTATAATGCCTGTAAAAAGACATGCATTCTATAAGAATCTTGACAGAATGAATTCTTCATGTTTTGAATGTGAAAAATATGGCCACATAGTCAAGGACTGTTGGCATGTTCTGAAGAATCATATTAACCCCCATGCTGTCAAATTCCATGCAAAACAATTTGTGAAATTCTCTTATTTTAATTGTGGAAAACCTGGCCACAAAGCCTCTGAGTGCTGGGTGGCAGAGTTCAGAAAACAAAATGCCCATGCACACAACAGAAATTTTGATGTTCATGCACATGAATTTAATGCTTACAATAAGGTGCATAAAAGGAACTCAAATTCTATTAGTTATCATGGTAAGTCTGGTCAATTTGGTTATTCCTTGTCCAGCTATAAGTTGATGGGCTATGTTGATAATTCTGTTAAGAGATCAGTCAGAACACCTGTTAGGGCTCATACAGGACCCAAGGCAGCTTGGGTTCCTGCAAGATCATATTGATTGACATGTTGCAGGTGTGCCTTGGTAAGAGATATAAAAGGGGTAATTTAGCCAAGGCACTCAAAAAGGAAGCCCAGGATTCTACATCTCAGGTTAGTTCTGAACTTGTTTTTAAATTTCATCATCTGAAAATGCTGATTTGTCTGTTTGATATCTAAAATTGTTGAACTGATCGATTGATTTTTGATGTTCTCTCCATGTCTAGCTGATCAGTCTGCTTTCCAGACTCAGCTATTGAATTCATTTCTGCATATACTTGATGCTCTTCTCTTGCTATATGTTGAACTGAAATTGAATGCTTCTTTAAGAGTATTCAGTTGATTCACTATATATGCTTTGTGTCAATGCATTGCATGCTTATATTTGAATGCATACTTGGACTGAATATGAATGGTTCATTTAGTGTACACAGTCAATGCATGTGTCTTATGTCTGCATACTTCATTTGCATGAATGTCAATGATGATGTTCAATGCATAATATGGCTGCAGTGCACTGCATCATATGTTGAAAAATCTGAAAAAGGATAAAAATGCTCATGACTTGGATGCATAAGCCTGAATTGATTGCATAGCATATCTCTTGCATCATGATGTCAGGGGGAGCTGAGAGTTCTATTCAATTCATTGAATCCTACTCACTTCTCAGTGTTCTCATTCAAATGATTCATATTCTTTGACATCAGTTGCTCATTGAACCATTTTGCCAATTGCTATCCTTTCCCCATCATTTTCACTAAACAACAGCTTTGCATCTGGTTTAGTACATTGAGTGGTGATTATTACAATTGTTCACTTATAAGAATCACACTTACAAATTGAAAGGAACTAAAGGTTTAACCTTTATAAATTGGAGAGTTAAGTGTCTGCACTTCAGAATTTGAGATAAAAGAAAAAATTTTATAGCTCTTAATCTTTGTCTCATGGTAAGATTAGAAAAAGTTTTTGTAATGCCTATTGTGTAGATCTGGAAATTTCTAGAAAAGGTGAATAAGAGTGTGTACTATTTTTCAAACAATCACTCTAAAAGAGATAAGGGCAGCAGTAAATAAGATCATAAATGCTATGAACTGAACATAGTAACAGAGCAATGGCTGATTGCACTGAGAAACTGTGAACTCCTCCAAAGAAGTAGGAGAATTCACATGTCATGATGTGATTCAGAATATCTCTGTTCATTGGGTCAACTCTATAGGGGGAGTCCTTACCAAGTAACTGAGGGTACTGGCCTCTAATCAAGGTGTACCCTTAATGTCAAAAGTGAAGACTATCCTTTGTGGGTTTTGATCTGAAATAGGTCTAGTAGTTTATGCCTAGTAACTGGGGGTACTTGCCTCTGACCAAGGTGTACACCTAATGTCAACAGCATAAATGCCACTGATCTATTTACTTAGTTCAGGTTCTGAAAAATTCAAAAGTGAAAATCAAACTGTAACCCTTCGGAAAAATCACAAGTCAATGAGTGCAAATTGTTTTTATCAATACATGTTCAAGTTACCTCTCTTGAATTTCCTTGTATAATCACAAAAGGGTATTATGTCTGACTTATCTATTAATACCATGTGCCCTAGATTCATTGCTACAAATGGAATCTATACACTCTTTTTCAGGGGTCAGGTTCTTTACTCTAGATTTATCACGGTTAAACCTGAATTTTTGAAAATTGTATGTTGATGATTCTTATACTTTAACAGTTGTTTATAATCATGATTCCTTTCTGAACCTATGATTCAGCTGTTGTCAAGTGACCCTCCTACCCTCTCTTCCTTTTATCTGTTCATATTCCTTCTCAAAGGGGGAGCTATTATTTAGGGGGAGAAATATTTCAGGGGAGTCTTACATTCAGGGGGAGAATGTTCTAGAAGATTTTGCATGCATAATGCACTTTGCACTCTTGTTTTTTACTATTTTTCTCTTTTTGATCATGTCAAAGGGGGAGAAAATCTTGTGTGTGACTCACTGTCACATTGTGTTGCCATCATCAAAAAGGGGGAGAATGTTGTGCCTCTTAGGCACAAGCATGTGCTATGTTGCCTTGATGATAGCAATGTTATTTGGTTTTGATGATAGCAAGACAGTGAGTGCATTTGAGTGCATTTGATATTGTATTTTGATGATAGCAATGTTATTGTGTTTTGATGATTGCAATAAACAAAGTGCATTTCTATGCATTCTTATTCTTGAGCATTCTGCATATTGATAGCAACATGAATGATGATGTTTAGCATTGATGGCATTTGCTTTTTATATATGTGCATTGCATTATGTCAGATATCATGTCTCTGCATATATCATGTCTGGGTAGCAAAGTCTATTCATTGGACTCTCGTTCAAGCCTATGCATTGCATTGGCTAAGTATATACAACGTCAGTTCATGCATTATCTTAGGCTAAGTGTGTACAGCGTCTTAGGCAAAGTCTGTACAGCGTCAACGCGTGAAGTCTGTACAGCCGTGTCATATGCTCCTAAGTCTATGCATTACTATTCATGCATCAGTCTTCATAAGTCTGTACATTGGACTGTCTCTTTCAGCGTCTCATGGCATGAGGTCTGTACACTCGAATTGCCCTTGATCTGGTCAAGTGTGTACACTCATTCACTGTAGCTTTCACATATTCAAGTCTTAACATTGAAAGCCTATACATTGCTGGATGATCAAGTCTGTACATCCACAGTGGAACTTCGAAGTCTGTACATCGGCTTCACTCATTCAGGTCTATACATCCATAGTGGATCTTCGAAGTCTGTACACTGCTTCAAGAGCTTCAAGTCTGTACATCCACAGTTAAACTTGAAGTCTGCACACTAGTCTTCAAATCTAAGTCTGCACATTGGTCTTCGATTTCAATGTCCATACATTGGGCTTTTACATGAAGTCTATATATTATTGTTTGCAGTGCAAGTCCATACATTGGACTGTTCTTCAAAGTCTGTACATCAGATTGTTACAGTAAGTCTGTACATTGGCTTCACATCTTCAAGTCTGTACAGCCGTTTGCTTTGAATTTCAAGTCTAGACATTGCACTGTTACATCCATCGTTTTCGTGCTGTTTCTGCGTCTGAGTCTTCTTTGTTATTTCTATCTTCGTGTTGCCTTTCCTAGACTTCGTGTCGTTCTTGTTTTGTAACCACACTTCGTGTCGATTTCTGTTGTTTCTGTGTTTGTGTCGTCGAGTTGTTTTTATGACTTAGTGTTGTATCCTTGTTGTGTCTTCGTGTCATTTCCTTATTGTGTCTTCGTGTTGTCTCCGTGTCGTCCTCGTCTTCGAGTCGTTCGTACGTTCGAACAACTTAGTACTCGAGTTGTTACAATGTATTTCGTGTCGTTTCATTTGTAGTGTTAGTGTCACTTACTGTTGTTCCTCGAGTCGTTTCTTCTTCTGGTTTCACTGCTTCATCACGTGTCGTGATAGCCGTGTCTATTTTTCTATCCTCGTGTTGTCTTCCTAGACCCCGTGTCTATCTTGCTTTGTGTCCACACTTCGTGTCAGTTTTTGTTCTTCATCTTTGAGTTGGTTTCAGTCCATGTTGTTCTCGTGCCGTTCTCTTTGCTGCTTATTATGTCGTGTTGTTTTTGTATTCGAGTCTTCGTGTTATTCTTCTGTTCATGACCTCGTGTCGTTCTCTTTGTAATATTTGTTTTCTCACCTTTGAACCTCGTGTCGTTCTCTGTGTAGTGTTTGTTTTGTCACCACTGTATCTAGTGTCGTCCTCAGTGCAGTGCACCTCTTGTTGTTTCTATACACCTCGTGCAGTTTTAGGTTCTGTGGCCCTGAGTTTAATCGTGTTAATTCCTTGCAGGAGAAGAAGAAGGTGGTCCGAGGAAATATTCCTCAGTGACTGGGCAGCACGTGATCCGAGGCTGGAATGAAGCTGGCTGAGAGACTGCCACGTGGTCCGAATACTTAGGGCTGGAAATGTGGAGGTCACACGTCGGGGGTGCTGCTGCTGCTGCTGCTATATATATGAGCCTTCTTCCACAGAAGAAGATCGATCGAGTTGGCGAGAGAAAAAGTCCATATAGAGAGCCACGATCCAGATAGAAAAAGAAGAAGAGAAGAAGAGTAGAAGAAGAAGAAGAGAAGAGCAGAGAGTGAGAGATTAGCGAAAGAAGAAGAGAAGTGCAGAGAAGAAAGAGAAAGAGAGAGAGAGTGAAGAAACAGAGTGAGATCGAGGGAAGAAGAGAGAGAGAGAAAGAGAAGGAGTTCGTTCCTCAGATCTTTGGTTCAAAACCAGATCTGAGGTTGCTCATTGTTTGAGCTATATTTCGTGCTTCATTGTTCAGCCTTTAGTTGCTGTGTTTCCATCTTTTCTGTTTTCTATTTTACACCTTGGTTCAAGCTGTTAGTCAGCGGATTGCAGAGGTGCTGCCTCTGGATGGCTAAGCTGTATTGCCCAGCGGTTTGTAGTGGAGGATTCCACAGCAAGTTGTGTTGCTCAGCGGGGCGAGGAGGATTCCTCGGACGGCAAGCTGTGTTGCCCAGCGGTTGTTGGCAAGCTGTGATGCCCAGCGGTTCAAGCTGTGAGTCAGCAGTAAGCCACACTCGGATTGAGTGTGGGGTGGATGTAGGTCTGGAGGATCGAACCACCTAAAACCCATTGTGTAGTGGTTTGATTTCGTGTGTGGTTGTCGCTAGATGAATGCTTAGGGGCGCTTTGGTTTGATATTCTATAAGTGTTCATCTATTTGATGCGCGCACTATATGTTTGACTGTGGGTTGATCTATTTTATCTGATTTGGCTAGATGAATGTAAAGGGCGCCTCAATTGGGTTTTCTGTCTGAATGCTGTAAGGCACAAGCTCCGTTGAATTGATTCAGTCTATTGTTTAGACTTGGTTAGGTTTGCTCTATATATCTGCAATAGTGTTTAATTCTGCATCTCTGAATGCTTTAGATTTTAATAGGGTGAAAGTTTTTATAGGCTATATTCATTCACCCCCCCTCTGAATACTTGCACCGAACCCAACACTAGAAACACAGAGACTCCTTCGCAGCGATAGCTTTTGCTCTTCGAAGTAGACAACCATACGCGTGTGTTAAAATAAGGTCGCAGACCTTGGCGGGTTTCACCGTTCAGACACTCCATCGAGCTTTCATCTTTAAAGGAAGAAGGAAGAGTGTAGGGGATAAACCTCCTGAGAGGACCGGTAAAACCGTTAACCCGGCGAGCCAATAAGGGCCCATTTAACTCTTCCCTTTCGGACAACTTCGGACCAAATCTCGAGCATTTACATTCCATGGCCCCTTTTACGGATTTAGATTTTTGCTTTAAGGGGTTTCATTTATCGAATCAGGCACGGTTACGACCAGGCTTTTCTTCGGATTTTGATTTTGTGCTACTTTTTGCGAGGGAGATATAGTCGTTTGACGTTGTGGAATCCCTCTTACATGCCTACAGGGACACTGCCCTCTTCTCGTGCTCTTACCGATGCTCGAAGAAATGGATCCTACTCTCACCTTAAGGGATTTGAGTTTTAGTTTCTTATGCTCAGCGTTTTAAGGGCGCCGGCTGTCTCATTTGATCGAAGAGAAGAGAATAAGGATTACCGCTTCTAGAGATCTTCTGGGTGCGCCCCCCCCCCCGTAGGGGATGCTAAGTGTGTACATGTTGGCTTCCTTTGAGCGAACATAGGCCGATGTGGCCGGACAGGGATCTCCACGGTTCTGGCAGACCAAGACCCGGTGCCTACCAAGCCTTAATGGGCCCTATCCTAACATGGAGGTTGGATGCAGTGACTTAACTACATGGTAACTCCCAGGCTTCGGCATTTTGAATTTTTTTATATTTTTAGTGATTTTCAATATTTTTGTTATTTTTTGATGTTTTCTTTCTTTTCATTTTTTTTGTTTTTTGACATTAAGCTAAGGGTAGTACTTTTTAAGATAAAGCCCATTCCAAGGGTGGGATAATTCGGTCCCTTCAGCATCGACTAGTCTGTAGGCGTTGCCAGGATGCACAGCCTGAATCACGTACGGTCCTTCCTAATTGGGTTGGAGCTTAGAACGCGGCCCTCCAGGTTTGACAAAAATTCTTTTCACGACCATCTCGCCAATTTTGAATTTTCTCTCAATGACTTTCTTTTGGTAAAAGCGAGCAAGTCTATTTTGATACACACCTGCATGCTCGGCGGCGGCCAACCGCTTCTCATCAATGAGTTCCAACTGGGCAAGGAGTGAATTACGACATTCGTCGAGGGGGAATTCCTCATCCAATTGTACTCTGAGAGAAGGGATCAGAGTCTCGTACGGGACTACAGCTTCCATACCATAAGTAAAGGCAAATGGAGTTTGTCCGGTGGGGGTACGGATTGAGGTGCGATAGGGCCATAGAGCTTCGATAAGCTTCTCTGGCCAGTCTGAAAACTTGTTAGACTCGCAGGTTTTCTTTATGATTTTGATCAATGTTTTGTTGGTGGCCTCTGCTTGGCCATTACCTTGTGGGTAATAAGGGGATGAATGATGCAATCCAATTGCGTACCTTTTGCAGAGGTCCTGAAGGTCCTGAGAAATGAACTGTGGCCCATTGTCGGTGATGATTGTGCTTGGGACGCCGAACCTGGTGAGGATGTTCTTCATGATGAACTTACAGACTGTTGACGCCTTGATTTCCGCGTAAGCTTCAGCTTCGGCCTATTTGGTGAAGTATTCCGTCGCAGTGAGGATGAAAGATTTCTGCTTGGTGTGGGAATTGGGATCACCTAGGGGACCAATGATGTCGAATGCCCACATGGAGAAAGGCCACGGGGAGGATATTGGATGAAGTGAGGAAGATGGTGAATGAATCTTATCGGCGTGAAGCTGACACTTGACACACCTACGGATATAGATGGCACAATCCTCTTCCATAGTGGGCCAGTAAAAGCCTTGTAGAATGATCTTCTTAGCGAGCATTTGGCTATTCACATGGCCACCGCATACACCTGAGTGTGCTTCCTCCACACATTTCCAGACCTCATCGTCATCAAAACATCTTAGTAGAACACCAGTAAGGCTTCTCCTGTACAGTAGACCTCCGACCAATGTGTATTTCTGGGCCACCCTTCTTATGGCTTTCTTATCTTCTGTGGCGGCTCCTTCAGGGTAAGACTGATCTTTACAATACTTGACAATTTCATAGAACCATGGTTTCTCCTCGTCATCCAATTCTTCTTCGACTTCTGCCAAGATGATCTCCCTTTTCTCGAGAATTTCTCCCTCCTGGACCTTCCGTAAGACTCTTTCTTTGATTCTTAGGAGGTACAGGTCTTGAACGGCAGGGACAAGACGCTTGTAGAGGGTGATGGATTCAAACCATACACCTAGAGGGAATCTGAAAGATGAGGCCAAGGAGGCGAGGGCGTCGGCCAGAATATTCTGTTCGCGAGGGACATGGACAAACATCAGTTTGGTGAACAATTTGGCATAGGCGGAGACCATCTCCTGATAAGGCTTGAGTTTAGGATCAAGGGTGCGATACTTGGTCAACACCTGGCGGAGAACAAGTTGACTATCACCCACGACTCGTAATTCGGTGATATAGAAGGAATGGGCCAGTTCTAGACCAGCTAGAAGAGCCTCATACTCAGCAATGTTGTTGGTGACTGGAAATGCGAGGTGAAATGCCTCTGGAATGGTAACGCCTTCGGGCGTTAGAAGGACAATGCCAATACCCTTCCCTTGGGAATTCAGAGCTCCATCAAAATATAACATCCACATTGGCTCATCAGATTGGGTGATGGACATTAGTTCCTCATCTGGAAACTCTGATTGGACAGGATCGAACTTGGGGAGAGGATGATGAGCGAGATGCTCGGCTATAGCATAGCCTTTAATCACCTTTTGCTGAATGTAGGTGATGTCAAACTGAGATAGGAAACTCTGCCAGCGTGCTAGCCTATCAGTAAGGACGGATTTCTCCAGAAGGAACTTGATAGGGTTCATGCGAGCAATCAAACGGACTTCATGAGCCAGAAAGTAATGTTTTAATTTATGTACTACCCAAACGAGGGCAGCACAGGTTTTCTCCATTGCGGTGTACTTCTGCTCACAGGGGATGAGGAGTTTGGACAAGTAATAGGTTGCCCGTTCCTTACCTTCTTCATAAGCTTATGCGAGGACGGCTCCCACGGAGTCATCCAAGACTGAGATGTAAAGGATTAGAGGTTTTTCTGGTTTGGGTGGAATGAGAACGGGTGGACTAGCCAGATATTCCTTTAACCCTTCAAAAGTCTTTTGGCATTTAGAAACCCAATGGAATTCTACTCCCGGCTTGGTCAACTCATAGAAAGGTCTACACCTTTGCGAGTGTTGAGACACAAATCGACGGATGAATTACAGCCTTCCAATTAAACCTCGGACTTCCCTCAAATTTTTGGGAGGCGACATGTCCCTGATGGCCTTAGCTTTGTTGGGATCTATCCCAATCCCCCTTTTACTCACAATGAAGCCCAGTAATTTACCCGATGATACACCAAACACACACTTCTTCGGGTTCATTTTCAATTGGAACTCCCTTGATCTTTGCAACACCTTAACCAAAACTTTCGGATGTTCTACCCTGGTTCTTGATTTCACCAATAAATCATCCACATACACCTCCAGATATATGTGCATCATGTCATGAAATATGGCCATCATAGCTCTTTGGTAAGTAGCTCTAGCATTCTTTAACCAAAACGGCAAGACCACGTAACAATATGTTCCCCATGGTGTAGTGAATGACGACTTCTCTTGATCCTCTTCTGCCAAACGAATCTGATGATATCTCGAAAATCTATCCATGAATGAGAGGGTCTCATAACCTGCTGTGTTATCGATTAACACATCAATGTGAGGCAAGGGAAAATCATCCTTTGGACACGCACGGTTAAGGTCTCGGAAGTCGATGCAAATCCTAACTTTTCCATCCTTCTTCATGACCGAGACAATATTCACCACCCACTGAGGATAAAGGACGACTCTAATGAACCTAGCTTTGTGGAGCTTGTCGATCTCTTCTTTCATCTTCAAAGCCATCTGAGGGTGGAAACGCCTTAACCTTTGCTTTACGGAGGCGGACCCTGGTTTTAGAGTTAAGCGATGTTCAACCAAGGTGGAATCCAGACCCGGCATATCCTCGTAGCTCCATGCAAACGTGTCCTTATACTCTTTAAGAACTTCGACCAATGCCTCTTCTTCAGAGGGTGGTAGATTATCACTTATGAGGATGATACTAGGGTTTTCCTCAGTTCCCAAGTTGACTTCCTTGGTGGACTCTTCTACGGCGACTGACGGCTCGTCGAATCTCCTTATTCCACTAGCATATGCGCCAGCCGCATCCTCATATTCTTCATCCCATTCTTCAATAGGGTATTCTTCATCGGTGATTTCATAAACCCCATATCCTTCATCAATCACACAATTGTCCTCACATTCTATCTCCGGTAGTTGGATGGGATCTTCTAGCAACTGAGGGATGGCAAGAAGGGCCTGACACCTGGTGGCTAAATTTAGATGGAATCGACGAGGGATCTGCTTACCCCTGGATTTCTTTGTGGATACTACCCTTGACTCATTATTCTTAGGTTGACTGGGTTGTCCTACGGACGAAGAAGAAGCTAAAGAAGATGCCGAAGAATGTACAAGGAAGGACCCCTCAGAGGAGGGGTAGAAAAGGTCTCTCATAGGACCTTGGATGAGTGGCCCGCATGGCGGGACACACTCGTGGGAGATGTAGGAGGTTTCCTCAACAATGATGTGTTGTTGAGGAGTTTGAAAATTGACATTTTTTTTTCGTTTTCATTTTTGATGACAAAACAATGAAGAGAAATCGGAGGAGGGAGAAAAGTGGTTATGGCTAAAGGATTGGGAGGCTCGTAGAGTAGATCATGATTGAAAACCTGGCGCGGGTTGAGAAACTCGTGCAGGTATGTAAGTAGAGAAGGGGACCTGGGAAGATCATCAGACAACCGTCTGGCCCAGGAGGAAGACATCAGCGAAGGCTGAAGTGAGTGAATGGAGAAGACGAAGGCTAATGAGTCGTTGGTGGTGATTGTGATGGCGGATGAAGATCCACTGGTGACAGGGTCCTTCTGGCGAGGACGAGGATAGTTTGGAACCTTGGCAATAGTAGTGATATTCTCTAGCATTCGGGAGATCAACGGCAGGTCCTTCAAGCTGTGGAGGCGAGAACATCCTTTCCAGTGCAACGGAAATGTCCCGTATATCAAACCATTTCTCCCATTCGCATTCTGGATTTTTGATCTTGCCTCTTTTGGCGACCCTCGGATATTTTCAGCCAAATATACAGCATGTGATCCCCCATGTGCTTCTTACGGGTAATCCCCCATCTGAATAACGGGCCCTTTGTTGAAGTGGTTTGATAGGGTCCACGTGAGGGGCTTCCAATCCGTCTTGAGTGGTCCTCTGAAGCCAGGCCAAACCTGCGGTTCGGCCTGATCTCCTTTGGTGGTTTCAGCCTATTTTGTAATTGTGCGCCCAAACCTTTGCCCTGTTGATAGCCGATATTCCGCATAATCTTCCAACCTTTGGAATGAAAAGGGAGATATGGCGTTGTTGCCTTGATCAGCTTCTTTGGTGCTAGAGGAATGTGAGATGAATCACACACATCCAGCAACGACAATATGGCCCGATGAGACGGCCAAACAGAGGGCAAAGAGGTGTTGATAGCATCCACCGTGTGAAGGACAGGTGTACTGACTACTTTAATGATTCTTCCGTTATAAGGAAACTTCAAGCACTGATGGTTGGTGGAAGGCACAACATTCATGGCTTCAATGTAAGGGTGACCCAGTATGACCTTGAATGTGGGGTCCATGTCGAGGACATGGAATTCTGTGGAGACTGACACAGGGCCAAGCTCTGCCCTCAGGATAATCATCCCTTGTGGCGGCCTTTTGCTATTGTCATAAGCTGTGACTGTGATCGAGGAAGGTCTTATCTGTTTCTCGTCGACCCCACACAATTGAAGGGTGCTCATGGAGATCACATTTATGGACGCACCCGTGTCTACAAGGCATGGGTTTATGGATACCCCATTAATTTTTATTGAAATGCACAACGCATATTTCCGAGCTTCCTTGGGAGCGAGCTCGTAGTTGTGGAACATGATGGCCGGTTGTGTGTCTGTTGGTGTCAGGACGGCTGAAATCTTCTCTACATGGAGGTCTTCATTCACCATGACATTTTGAAGATATTCCATTAAGGCCACCTGATGGGACGTGGACCTTTGAAGCAACTCGAGGATGGAGATCCGAGCGGGCGTCTTATCCAGGTGTTTTAACAAATCATACTGTGTTCCAGTGACGGACTTTTCTGGCTGCTCTCCGTCCTTTTCTGGCTGAGACTGCTCGAGGTTCTGACTATTCTGAGGGAAAACCCTATGGAAAATTCTTCCACTCCGGAGCACCATTGCTTGCGGTTTTTACACCTCGACGGGATTAGGTGTGGGTTTAAGCAAAGGTTTGAGGGGTAGCGGTGGAGGAATGGTTGATGAAGCAGGGGTGATGATGGGAGTAGGGATTCTGATGAGGGGTTTGTTAGGTGGAGGTATGGTGGAGATAGAGGGTACGTCATACGGGCTATGGAGGGTAAGAGGTTCGGAAGGCAGAGGCGGAAGCAAAGTGGAAGTAGAGGGGATCTCATGTGGGCTATGGAGGGTAAGGCGTCTGGAAGGTGGAGGCAGAGGTAAAGTGGATAAGGCTTGAGGTGGACAATGGTTCCGAGATGGATGGTGGGTGATAAGTGGCTTTGAAGGCATTAGTGGAGGTATAGTAGAGGTAGGCAGGGCCTCATACGGACGGCAGATAATGAGTGGCTTGGAAGGCATAGGCGTAGATGCAGTAGAGGTGGATGGCAAAGTGGAGGAGTGAGAGAAGATGAGAGGGTGTGAGGGCATAGTGGAGGGTGTTGGCTGATGGGCCATTGGTGAGTTAATGGGAGGGGTGCGAATGAGAGGGCGTGACGGTTGTGGGAACAACGAAGGCCGTATTATAAGTGGTGACGTGGGTTGATGAGAGAGGGGTGCTACCCGGGCAAGATGAGGGGGTTGCCTGATGATAGGGTCGGAGGTAGCTAAGATGGAGGTGCTTTCTGGGTGCCACACCTGCTCTCTCCCGACTTCCGGGAAGGAGGAGATGGGGTTGACCTGGTGATTGGGCTGTTGGTGCTCCGGTAATGGATTCTGGATTATGCCCATGTTGGGCTGTTGTGGTTGGGCCTACTAAGGCTACTGTTGTTGTTGTGGTTGTTGTTGTGGCTGCTGTTAAAGTTGCTGTTGTTGCTGGAACTGAGGCCTAGGAGGAGGTCTCCTGGCTTTGAGAGTGGCGACATATCGCCTCATTTCATCCCAGTCAATTCCGACTTCATCATTCGTATCGTAGATGTAATCTTTAAACTGAAAGCAGTTTTCTGCTGTATGTCCTGGCTGCCTGTGATAGACGCAGTATCTGGAGGTATCAACATTCGGGGGCCACGCGAGCCTTTCCCTGGGTAGGATGAGTGTGTTTGAGGCCATGAGGGCACTGAAAATGTCTGCCAAAGTTTCTGGCAATGGTGGGTAATAGGCTCTCTTGGGGCCAATCGGCCTCCTTTGTTACTGTGGGAGGCCATAATTCCCTGGGGGTGGAACTTGGTTGTACTGAAGTGGCAGTTGTTGTTGCTGGGGTCGGGGTTGTTGCTGGGGTTGAAGTAGTTGAGGCATGTTATTCTAGGGTGGATTGTTTTGGGGTGGAGGATGAGAGGGGAAAGGACATTATTGGAGGGGAAGTCGGGGCATTTGTGGAAGCCTTGGGTTGAGTGCATAGTTGGCATTGTTGACTGCACTCACCTGCTCATTTATCACCACCCCTTCTGTTGCTCCACTCGGGACACCAGTACTTGTCTTTCTGATCACCTTGGGCTTTGGCGGCTCAAACATGTGCATAATGGGGGAGTCTTTTAACTGGGTCTGGACATACCGGGCCCTTTCATAGAGTTCCTCCATTGTGGTAAGCTTGTTCATGGCCAGGACGTGCCTGAACTGTGGGGTTGCATTGGACACAATCATCTTTACTTGTTCAGGCTCTGAGAGTGTATCTCTTATTCTTTTTGCCAGGGACCTCCATCTGTCGGCATAGCAGACAAAATCTTCATCGGGCTTCATTTTCTCGGCCACTAGGTCAGTAATGGAAAGAGAGGGACCGACCCTATCCCGATACTTTTGCAAGAATCTTCTTTGCACCGTATCAAAGTTCTCGGCCTCTTCGGGCTCCAAAGAATAGAACCACTCTAGCGCAAGACCATCCAATGATCTTCGAAAGAGATATGCCAGGGATCTCTGGTCATTTTGCCAATAGGAGGATTCATACATGAAATCCTTGAGGTGAATAAAGGGGTTGCCAGTGCCATTGTACATGCGGTACGTGGGCATTTCAGAGGGAGGAAGATGGATCACCGGGAGGATTGGCAAAGCAACCTCCGGGGTGGATTTCACGTCCACCATTTTCTTCAAATTCTAAAACTGTTCGTCCATTCTATTGAACATGTTGAGGAGCGATTGGGTCAGCTCCTCGGGAGGTGAAGGTGGCACCTGCCACTGGGGAGGAAAATGTCTCTCGGAGACTTGAGGAGGAAACCCCGAATGAGAGGGAGCTGCCGGACCGTCGACAGTTGGCCCCGGCTGGAGCGGTATGTGGGGAATAGCAGGGGTCTGAGATTGTGAAGGGAATTGGAACGAGGGTGGTTGTTGGCTCGCCTGCCCTTGAAGCGAGGGAGACTGGATGGCTTACGCCAGTGAAGGAGATGGGATGGCCTGCACCGACTCTTGGAGGGGTGCGATGGCTGGAGTTGACTCTTGGGGGGCGGGAGAAACATATTTCCTTTTCAGAATGGCCTGGAAGGCCCGGAGCTGCTCAGAGGTAAGCTCCGTGTTGGCGAGGACACCTAGTAAAGAGGAGATGTCCTGTGGCGGGGATGTGTCCCCTGCGCTAACCTGCACCTCACGTGAGGGCTCATAAGAAGGACCCGAGTCCATAGCATGGACTCGCGGCTCAACTGATTGACCACGACCAGGGTGGTTCTCCTCAAAAGACTCGTGAGCTATGCTCAAAGTTCTTCTGGAACGTAAAAACATACACCAAGACACAGATAGCAAAGATTATCAAACAAATGAATGCCTTTACGCCCTTTTTTTGTTTTGATTTTGATAATTTTTTTTGTTTTTAACCAGATCTGAAGTTCACACAAAAATAGGGGCCCTAGTTAGTTTTTTTTGTTTCACCGCCGTGTCAACTAGGGTCTCTCGTCTCACCACGAATGGGTCGACTAACTCCGGGAACTTCAATGGTACAACTGGCCCAGTGAACGAAGAGGAGATTCTTCGATGTCGGGGACTTACGGAGGTCCCAGTGGAGGAGATTCCAGTCCGTCGAGAGGAATTCCCGAACGGAGACTCCTTCCTTCACCGAGAGAGGGTGATCCTTAGAAAAATAAAATAAAAAAGACTAGAAAAGGGGGATAGGATGTATGCAATGGAATGCTGACAGGTATATGGAGCACAACATAACAATAACACAACAAAGATATAACAACGCGCAAGAGATAGTAAAGTAAATCACAAGAAACTGCAAGGGTAACTGTAGGAAAGCAAGCAGAAGTCCCACTGTGATCGCCAATCTGTGAGCGACGTCACGCGGTTAAAATGATGCGGAGCGCGAGGGCTCTCGTTTTTTATTTTGTTTTACTTTTTTTGCTTTGATGCAACACAGAAATAAGAGAGAAGAGGAGAGAGGCCACCACGGGAGATTGCTCCGGCGGGGTGTGCGGGACAGATGCAATATAATAAAATATGGGGGTTAAACGGCCATAGCGGGAAGTGACTCACTGCGGCCTCGGGGGGACGGGAATGGTGCAGAAATCAAATAGCAATAATTGAAACGGCCATTGCGGGAAGTGACTCACCGCGGCCTCGAGAGTATAGCAGATATAGAAGCAATTCAAGATATACAAAAGAAAGGACAGAATTCAAATGGCCATTGCGGGAAGTGACTCGCCGCGGCCTCGAGAATATGAGCAGATAAGAATATAACATAATATAAAGAGAATATAAGGAACATGAGTTTAAACGGTCATTGGGGAAGTGACTCGCCGCAGCCTCGAGAATATAAGCAGATGAGAATATGACAAGATATAAATGACGGAATTTAAACGGCCATTGCGGGAAGTAACTCGCCGCGGCCTCGAGAGTATGATGTGATCGCCAGGGGCCAAAGACCCCAAAATAAGAAAATGATCGCGCCTACCTCACTAGCAGGAAGTGGCGGGTTACTTCTTCCTCCCCCTTCGGCCGACCGACGGAGAGAGCTTTCTTTAGTTACCCTTGCAAAACAACAGACAGTAAAAAAATGGAATTAGAAAATGGCAGTGTAGTATCAATCCCTTGCAATGAAAGTGATGAAATCGTAGCAGGACACACACCTGGTTGGTGTGATTTTAAACCCCTCTCGGACACGAGTAGGAGGGAAATGCAATGATGAAAGGAGTTATGCAAAAGTATAAGATTCCCTTATGAAGGGAGACGAAGAATGGAGGATGATGAATGTAAAAGAACTACGAAGAAAAGGAGAGAGTTGGCTTATTGGATGTGCCGATGGCTAGATCCGGCGGAGCTTCGGCAGCGTAGGGACGACGTGGAAGCATGGTGGACGAAGACGGCATTCCTCCTGCGAGCACGGGCACCCGGGAAGCCGGTAGAACCTCCTCCTGAAAAGAACCTACGGGTTAGAAAAGGATCCGGCAGCCTCTGGGTTCCAGCAGCCTGTCGGACATCTCAAAAAGCTCCCCTCGGACGGCGGGGGGTCTGCTATTTATAGAGATCCGGAGAATGGAGGCGTTCAGGGGCCTAGACGCCTTCATCAGGGCATTAATAATATTTTATTATTTTTATTATTTTTATTTTTAATACTTTCATGAAGGCGTCCAGGCAACTGGACGCCTTCAAAACTGCCCACCGGATCCCCGCCGAAAGCCGCACACGGTTTGGTACAGCGCGTGGTTTTGGTTGGCACCCGTGACTCACGAGTGGGCGCGTCTAGTTGGCAAGACGTCTTCACACTTTGGATTTTTTCTCAAACGACAAAGGGCGCCCGTGAGCAAGATGATGAAGGCGTCCAGGCACCTGGACGCCTTCAAGAAATTATTATTTTATTTGTTTTTTTTATTTTTTTTATTTTTTTTATTTTTCATGAAGGCGTCCAGGCATTTGGACGCCTTCAAGAATTATGATTTTTTTATTATTTTTTATCTTTTTTATATTTTCATTTTTATGAAGGCGTCCAGGCAGGTGGACGCCTTTAAAAAAATATTTTGTTTATTTAATTTTTTATTTTTTATATATTTTTCAACTGATGAAGGCGTCCAGGAGGCTGGACGCCTTCAAGAAAAACCTCCGGATCCTCCCGAAAAGCCGTCGACAGCCATCCGCCAGACACCCTTCTGGTTCCGAAAACTTCTGATGCGTCCGGTTGGTGATGATGCCGTCCGTATGCTGTATGATTTCCGCGACGAGGCGGTTTCCGGATGCTGTAGGGGTGTTACGTTACCTACTCAAAAGGTGAAAGAAGACTCAAGAATAGTGACGTGAAATGAACCTCCGAGTCCGTGATTTTCTTTTCCTTTCATTTCTTTTCTCTCATATTTTTTTTAAAACTTTTCTCCTTCTCTTCACAAAATATTTTCCCTCTCTATTCTCTTCACATAATATTTTCCTCTATATTTTCTGTTTTTTTTCTGCCACCCCTTCTTTCATTTTTTTTTCAAGCCAACTCACGTAAATCCCTCTCCTTCTATCACTTTTTTTTCCTTCTCAAAAGAAACGTAATGAGAGAGCTTGAGAGAGGGTGAGAGAAGGAGAGAGAGAATGAGAGAGTCACGTGAGAGAAAAAAAAGGAGAGAGAGGCATGACAAGCCATGCATGTGCACCTCAACGTAACCTCTTTTTACACTTTTTTTCTCATTTGCTTTGCTGCTCCGCTACGGTGGATGACAGGAAGAGAGAGAAAGGGAGAGGAGGGGAAGAGAGAGGGAATGAGAGAGAGTGTGTGTGGGAGGTGGGGGAAAAACCGCGACAGCGGCGGTGTTTGCGAGCAGAGCCGATGCGGACGGAGGTGAATGGCGAGGATGGGGTGAGCACCGGTCTTGCGTGCTGGGCGGGTTGTCGACGTTGTCACGTGCATGCCGGCGTGGCAGACTGCTTACTCTGCATGGCGGGCATGTGAGCGGGATGGTTGGCGAGGTTGGCCCGGTGGTGTCACGGAAAGGGCATGGGTGCTGCCGGCGAGGACCAACTGGGAAGGGTGCTAGTGGCATGCCTTCCGGTGTATGCGTAGGCCCAGGTGGACCCAACGGTGGCAGCGGCGAGGTTGCATGCAGGGCTGCAACGAGGTGGAGGCGGCAACATCGACGTTGCATGGAGGGTCGCGGCAAGGAAGGTGGCTCCGACGGTGCCGCATGCGAGGGTTGGATGGGCCATGGTTAGGGAGAGGGAGGGCTTGCGGTCCTGCGTGTGGGGTGTCTGGCGCTGAAGTGGGAGGTGGCAGTGGCGGACTCGCGGCAGTCATGTGGTAAGTGACGAGTTTCGTGGCACGGCGGAGTTGGGATAGGGGGAGGAAGATGATGGCAGTGGCGGATTGAGGTGCTTGACAATAGGGAGGAGAGTGGACGGAGATCCAGCAACGGTGGGAAGTGGAGGATGTGGGGTTTGCGGTGGGGTTTGGGTTAGCGGTGGGAGGTGGTGAGAGGGAGGATGGAGGGAAGGAGGTGGATAGTGGGTAGGGAGGGGCTTCTCACCCCGGGGTTTCTCAACCCATCTCCTTCTCGGAGAAGAGCACACAAGGCTTCACGCCTCACAGGTATAGTGGTTTCCAAAAATTCTATTCAACTCATTGTATTCTATCGATCATCAGCTTACAAGTTTAAATAGAGATGATGGGGAATGGGAGAGGTCACAATTAAATGGGAGGGGGAGAGACACTTAGAAAACCCAAGGGACTTGGGTTCCTACGAGGGGCTCTCATGAGTGCACATTAGTGCATATTTATATAAGGATTATAGTTATACATCTATTCCTAATAACAAAAGAAAACTCACACTAGGCCCACTTATATCATTTCATGTGGCCCATTAACATAAAACACTTAAACATAGCTAATATAGTTTGATAGTTGTCGGCGCCACTTTGACGATCGTCCATTGCCACTTGTCGATCCCGGACGATCCCGTCAAACCCCTCCGCTTGGAGGAGGTTCGACCTCGAACCTTGAATCGCAAGTCCTCTGCTTGGCGTCGACATCGGTGGTGGTGGAGATAGATGGTAGAGGAGGATGGATCTGTAGCTTCGAATGGGGCTTCACACCCGTCCCCTTCTCAAAGACGATGCACTCGAAGCTTCAAACTCTTCCTTCATGGTGGGGCGGACTTAGTCAAGGATCAGACTTGTGAGAACAAGTGGGCAACTATCTCTGATACCATTTGACGTGAAACGAACCTCCGAGTCCGTGATTTTCTTTTCTTTTCATTTCTTTTCTCTCATATTTTTTTTAAAACTTTTCTCCTTCTCTTCACAAAATATTTTCCCTCTCTATTCTCTTCACATAATATTTTCCTCTATATTTTCTTTTTTTTTTCTGCCACCCCTTCTTTCTTTTTTTTTTCAAGCCAACTCACGTAAATCCCTCTCCTTCTATCACTTTTTTTCCTTCTCAAAAGAAACGTAATGAGAGAGCTTGAGAGAGGGTGAGAGAAGGAGAGAGAGAAATAGAGAGAATGAGAGAGTCACGTGAGAGAAAAAAAAGGAGAGAGAGAGGCATGGCAAGCCATGCATGTGCACCTCAATGTAACCTCTTTTTACACTTTTTTTTCTCATTTGCTTTGCTGCTCCGCTACGGTGGATGACAGGAAGAGAGAGAAAGGGAGAGGAGGGGAAGAGAGAGGGAATGAGAGAGAGAGTGTGTGGGAGGTGGGGGAACAACCGCGACAGCGGCGGTGTTTGCGAGCAGAGCCGATGCGGACGGAGGTGAATGGCGAGGATGGGGTGAGCACCGGTCTTGCGTGCTGGGCGGGTTGCCGACGTTGTCACGTGCATGCCGTCGTGGCGGACTGGTTACTCTGCATGGCGGGCATGTGAGCGGGATGGTTGGCGTGGTTGGCCCGGTGGTGTCACGGAAAGGGCATGGGTGCTGCCGGCGAGGACCAACTGGGAAGGGTGCTAGTGGCATGCCTTCCGGTGTATGCGTAGGCCCAGGTGGACCCAACGGTGGCAGCGGCGAGGTTGCATGTAGGGCCGCAACGAGGTGGAGGCGGCAACATCGACGTTGCATGGAGGGTCACGGCAAGGGAGCTGGCTCCGACGGTGCCGCATGCGAGGGTTGGATGGGCCATGGTTAGGGAGAGGGAGGGCTTGCGGTCCTGCTTGTGGGGTGTCTGGCACTAAAGTGGGAGGTGGCAGTGGCGGACTCGCGGCAGTCATGTGGTAAGTGACGAGTTTCGTGGCACGGCGGAGTTGGGATAGGGGGAGGAAGATGATGGCAGTGGCGGATCGAGGTGCTTGACAACAGGGAGGAGAGTGGACGGAGATCTAGCAACGGTGGGAAGTGGAGGATGTGGGGTTTGCAGTGGGGTTTGGGTTAGCGGTGGGAGGTGGTGAGAGGGAGGATGGAGGGAAGAGGTGGACAGTGGGTAGGGAGGGGCTTCTCACCCCGGGGTTTCTCAACCCATCTCCTTCTCGGAGAAGAGCACACAAGGCTTCACGCCTCACAGGGATAGTGGTTTCCAAAAATTCTATTCAACTCATTGTATTCTATCCATCATCAGCTTACAAGTTTAAATAGAGATGATGGGGAATGGGAGAGGTCACAATTAAATGGGAGGGGGAGAGACACTTAGAAAACACAAGGGACTTGGGTTCCTACTAGGGGCTCTCATGAGTGCACATTAGTGCATATTTATATATGGATTATAGTTATACATCTATTCCTAATAACAAAAGAAAACTCACACTAGGCCAACTTATATCATTTCATGTGGCCCATTAACATAAAACACTTAAACATAGCTAATATAGTTTGATAGTTGTCGACGCCACTTTGACAATCGTCCATTGCCACTTGTCCATCCCGGACGATCATACGATCATACCCCCTGGTGATGTCCTCATCATACCCTCGGGGTGCGGATAACTCGACTCCGTCGAGTATGGGCCCACCGGGGGAGCGGTCCTCCAAAGCAGCTCAGGGCGAACCACAACCTCCAAACTCAACCCGCATCTGCGACCAGGGGATGGTCCTTCATCCTCTCAAGGTGGCTGGGGCACACCCTCTTGCTAGCGATGGAACCCTGCTTGCATAGTATTGCCCCAATGTGCACACGTCGGGCTCTCAAGGCTATTTTGTGGTGGCTCTCCGGGGTGTCCCTCTTAAAGGAAGGTATAGGCTCAAAGCACTCACTAGGATCCACCGCAGTGCCCATATAGGGTGCCGGGTCTGCCACGTGAGAAGTGGGGTATATCCCATAACCCATTGGTAAATTCAATCTACAAGCTGTGTTGCCAAAGTCATTAGGAACAGGGAAAGGTCCAAGTCCTCGTGCCCTCGAATGGGAGGTGACCCTAAGGTAGAGCCACTCCGATGCCATCATCACCAAATCACCTACTTGAAATTCCAAGTGGCGCTCGCAAGCTCTTATCCGCTCTTTGTGAACCTCACCGCTTATTGTGAATTGATTGCGTGTATGCGTATGCCATGCACTATGATGCGGTGTGGGTGTGAAGAGCTTGGTGTGTAAAGGTGGACCGGGGCAACCGTAAATTGACCTATCATGCTGTGATGCCATGTGGACCTTGATGAACTTAGGTGGACCGGGGCAACCACTAGTGGCCCTATCATGCATGGGCTTCATAACAATGGTGGGAGGGCCATGGTATCTGTAGGAGAACCTATCACACAAAGTGGTGATGAATGCCGGGGGACCTGGACACCCGTAGATGCTCCTAACATGCATATGATCAATGATGAATGAGGGAGGACCAGCACATCCAAATGTGAGCCAGTCATGCACTGGGCCTAAAGTGTGCGTGACATGTATGAGATGACTGGGCTTACTAGCCCTACCAAATGATGCAAAATGTAGTGGCACATGCATTCCCATCCAAATGGTTTCTCTTATGTATATGGCTTGGTGTGAGAGTTTCCACTCATAGGGATCAAAGGGGTCTAGGAAAATGGAGTGGGCTTGGTCCAATAAGGTCGGTTGGGGTAGGAAAAGGTTGGTGGTGAGTAAGGTGGGGGGGTATAGGAGGGGATTGAAGGGGTCATGGTAAGGGTCACCTAAGGAGAGGAACTCTAGGTCCTCATGGTCCTCACAACCATTTGATGGCGGACTCTCCTCCTCTAGTAAAGTGATTAGACCAAAGTTTTTGGTGAGATGGTCGGCCATGAATGGAGAACTAGATGTTCTACCCGAGACAAGCAACTCTAGTTTATGGATAGCAACGGGCTCGTCGGGTGTAGGGAGGAGTAAAAGAAGGTCGGTAGTGTAGCAACCCACAGTGTAAATGGAGGAGATGGATCCGACACATAGGTGTAGGAGGTCAAGGCTCCTAGGTCGGTCGGCTACTGTAGTCAACATGCCAGTTAGTTCCATTTGCCAAGCTATACCCTTAAGTAGATCCCCTAATGTTTCCACTTGATAGGATGCTTGGATTGTGGTGTGATAGGTGGATAAGGGTACTATGGGGAGGTGTTGTTCCATGGAAGGGTAAGCAATGGGCAGGATAGGGTGAGCCTGGTTTTCCACAAGCCATCTAACCAAGGGCCCACTTATGATCAGTTCACTCCAAATTGGGGGTGGCATGAAAGGTGAAGTTTCTTCCTCTTTTTGGCCATGACTTTCCTCCAAGATGGGGAGTGGTTCTGGGGTGTTCCCTACTAGGGGGTCGGGTGTGGGGATCATGGTTTCCTCTACCAAAGAGGTGAGTAGGTCCTTTGTGGGTGGGGTGATGATGACTGGCATGTGGTGCTCTTTGGGTGGTGGGTAATGGGGGACTTGGGATAGAATGGGGAGGGGTAGTAGTGGAGGCCTAGGTTGGGCATCTTGTAACTCATAGGGGAGGGTGCACCCAATTTGGCTCAATGGGTTTTCTTTGGGAAGGAATGAGTCCTCTTGACCCAATTGGGCTTCATATTCTTCTTCCCAATCTAGGGGAGCCTCATAGACTTCGGTCACCTCCTTAAGTTCCTTTTGGAAAGGGGTGGGAGGAGGATTTGTGGGTTGGGTGGTGGCCAATTTGGTTTGAATGGTGGTGGTGATCGGGGTTGGAATTATTTGGGGTGGTGGAGTTTGGGCCCTAAGGGAGGTCTTGGGTTGACTGGGAGGGAAAGGGGGAGTGAAGATCTTCTTAATCTCAATCCTCATCTCTTCCCATGGGTATCTGGGTCCTTTGGTTTCCCATCCAAATTCATCCCGAGGTGACCAAGCTCTAGGGTCATGGTTCCTTTTTGTTTCGAGCCGGTCAAGTCGGGTGGTGAGGGTTTCGAGATAGTTATGAATCTTGTTAGTGACAGTGTAAAATCGGTCCATGGATATTTGGGGCATCTCCCTAGGGTGGTCATGCAATGGAGTGATGGAAAACATGATGCAAGGGAGACTCAATTGATAATGCCCTAGGACTAGACTCGTAGAGACAAGTCTAAAACTTGCTCTGATACCAATTGATGCGACACGCCTAAGGATGATGATGCTATGATACCAATTTGATGAGACACGACCCCTCGAACCTAGAATTGCAAGCAACCGAACCGAACGGCGGACCCACTCAAGCTGGTTCACCCGCGTTGCGCACACCCGGGTCCGTAGGCGGGCCGGCGATGATGGGGAGGGTCCGAGGTTGGACCTCAAGGTTCCAAGGGTATGGCCAGCTAGGGATGGTCCCCAATGGGCCAGGGATGCCCAATTTCAAGGGCGGCCGGCACGCCGAGGGCGTGGGTTGTAGTGTCACACTCTTAACTCACTCCGCGGTGTTCACACAATTCAATGGCGTTTGAGATCGGGCGCTCACCTCACCGCCGACGGTCAACTAGAAACAATACTAAGACAAGCAAAAGTAAAACCAGCAGAGGAAGTGGCCAGAAGCTCACCTGATCGGCGTGAGGACGCCGATCCCGGCTGGAGACGAGGGCGAGCGGGGAAGCGTGGGCTACCCGCACGCCACGCCGATGACGCTTCGGCCGCTTACCTGCTAGTACAATCACTACGCCCTCACAGAGGGGGTGGACTAGGGGTGGGGAAATGAGGTTACAAACCAAACACTACCTCCACGCAGGGAGGGGCGCTAAGCCGGCCAGGCGGGGAAAGGAGTTATGCTTGATTAGCGCCGATGAAGCATCCCGCCGAATCTACCCAGGTCTGGGACAGCAGGACAGGGGGTCGGTGTAGTCATCGCTGTGCACTCCTCTGAACTCATAATTCGACGAGACTGGCACTGAAATGACACTGACAGATCCAGGCATGTTTGTGAATTTTTTTGGGCAGTCCTGAAGTCGTCACCAGTTGGGGAAGGCTCTGGAACAGGGCCCCTGCGCTCAGATTCGTACTGTTCCTAGGGTGCAGCAGCAGATGGATATAGTTACCACGATCGCTCCTGAAGTCCGATTGATGCGAGACCAAATCAAGGACGACCGTGGACGAGTCTTCTTCGAGCAGCAACCAAGCAGAGCACTAGACAATGTCAGGGTGGCGAGGAGGAGTCCGTTGAGTGAGGGGGGGTCAGGGCAGGACCTGAACTATCTGTTCTGCGTGCCCGGGAGAGAAAAATTGGAAAAGGCTTTTCCTGATGCCAAAAGGGACGCCGCTTGTTGGTGATGGTAGATGCCTTGTTTTAGCAGCTCTCGGCCAAGTGGTGCCTTCATAAGTTGAGGGGTGTGGCCGTGGTAGCTTCTGCACTGCAGCTCTGGTCCAGGTTCTGGTCCCAGTTGCGCAATCAGACGAGAATGAGCACCAAGATCTGTAGTGAAGTCGAAACGAGACGATTCCACCTCGCCTGCGAAGAGGACTGGAAGAACTTTCTGGTGATGTATGGTGCACCTCCATATGATGTCGAACAGCACCGGGGCAGTCTCTGCAAGTCAGGCACCAACTGCTGCCTGCGAACTGAGATGGATAGGGTGATGAAAGGTGATAGGAGACGGAGTAGATGGGGTGGGAAATGGGGTGGATGGGTGTGGGGGTGACACCTGACTATGCAGGGGTCTGTTAGGGGGTGATTCAAGGTGTGGGAAGGGTAGAAAGGGGGTTGGGAGGTGGTCTAGAAAGTGGAGGGAGGGGGAGATGCGAATTTGGGTTGGGAAGGAGAGAGGGAGGAGAGATCTCTCCTTTGTTTTGAATGGTGGGTTAATGGAGGGGTTAATGGGGGCCTAGGGAATGGGAAGGGTTGCCTTGGGGAGGGGAAGGGGTGCTTGGGAGAAGGGATTCTCCCTTGGGAAAATGAAAGGTTGTATGGGGAAGGGGAAAGGTTGCTTGGGAGGAGGGAGAGGTGCCTAGGAGAAGGGGATTCCACCTAGGGGTTGGAGGGGACTTAAATGGGAGGTATGGGGAAGGGGGAGGGGTCTTAATTAGAGGTGAATAGGGAGGAGAGAGAGTGAATTTCAAATTTGGGGGTGGGGAGGAGAGAGAATGGGGTTCACCCCCTTTAGAGAGAGAGAGAGAAATAGAGAGAGAGAGCTAGAGAGAGAGGCACAAATTATTGTGGCAATTTTATCAATACTTCATTAGCCTCCAAATGAGGGATTGGGGTCCTATTTATAGGAATCCCACATTTTCACATAAGTCCCTGACTTTTGGACTACTAACACTTAACCAAGGGGAAGGGGGCGCCCCTGGGCCTAGCCCATATAATTGGGCCCATTAACCAACATAATGACTCTAGACTTAGGTAAATAGCTACCTAACCTAGGTATTGGACTCAAATAAAAGGAAAAGTACATCATAAGAAAATGAAAATTACATCATATGACTCAAAATATAGTGGCGGACAAGATGTAGCATAACTGGTGAGCATCTGGATCCTCGAACAAAGGGGAAAGCTGGTGATGTCCTCATCAAATAGGAAGCACTCAAGCAATTCAGAACGCAAAAGCCACTGCGGGGCGTCATATAGTAATATGAGATTTTCTCAGGGGATGTCAGAAATAGCGTGTCTACACTCGTGTCACCGGTGGTGAGTACATTGGCCGTGAGAGCCGCAGGAGGTTCCTCGTGAAAGGTTTCTTCAGCACCTGCCTGTGCCGCTTCGCCTGCCGCTCTTCCCCTTCTAGTGAGAGGCCCCGACCTGGCGACGAGTCTGGCCATCTCCTCAGGGTTGGTAGGTAAGGCCCCATACCGACCGAGAAATCCTACCATATTGCAGGTGAAGATTCTCCAGCTTCAATTTCTCTTCGTCGTCCTCCTGGATGACCTCCCTGGGAACACCAACCTGTCGAAGACCGATCGTCGGGGTGGCGCTTTCACCTGAAAAGGGGACTGGGGCGGCTCCTCCGATTGATTCCTCGACTCTGCACTGGGTGCGGGTCGGGCTTCTTCTTCCTGGAAAGTGGAGGCTACTGCCCCCAGCAGTCTCTGGCGACCCAAGGGAGTGCTACCCGGGCCCCGGAGGTAGTTTCTCATGGCCTGCTCGATCCCTTCCCACTCCTGCTCGGGGAGAGCAACTGGTACTTGTGTGTCAATAATAGTGACAGGAGGGGAGTAGACCCTGGGTGTCAGGCGGGCAGCATTATGTCGGCGCCCCCGGCGATGGTGGCGGGCATTCTCGGGCAGCACCGGCATGACAGGTGCTGGTTGGTAGGCTGGGGTCGGCGCCTCGGCCCTTTCATCTCTTCGGGCCCTCCTCGGGCGGGAAATGTTGGGTCCCGCCTGGACGGGTGCAGTGGGTTGGGCCTCCTTGGGAATCCAGATTTGCTTCCGTTTGGCCGGCCTGTGAGCCGGTGCAGTCTTCGGCGCAGCGGCCGGAACAGCGGGTGTCACCTTCACTTTTAGCCTCCCCAGCCCATGGAAGGAGTTACGGACTGAGATGGTTGGGACAATACGGTCTGGTATCACCTGGGACCTCTGCCTATCGAGGTGGACCCGGATGGTCTCGACAGCCATGGATTTTCCGGAGCTGGATATGCGGCGCCCCGAGACGGCGCCGGTGTTGTTCCTCCGGAGCCTTCTCCGGTGAGATGCCGATCCTTGGTGGGACGGGCCAGCGGTTTGGTGCACATGGTGCACATTGTAGCTCAGCGTCGTTGCTGGGACGCCGTCGTCGCTGTCGGCCACAGCTCGGTCGATAATAGCCTTAGTGGCCCCCGGAGTGGGAGCGTTGGTCTGGGGCTCGCCGGGTGCTTTCACATCTAGTATGTTGACAAAAGCCACACCCAAGAAGTTGGGGAAGCCCACCATGGGAGGGAAGCTCCTGAAGTTGAGGGGGACTGCGAGGTAGCCGCCCCGAACATGGTTGTCGACGACCTGAGGGCCGCAGGTAACCGCCATTGTTGGCACCATAATGTGATTTTCCTGCATTCACAAAAGTAGTGCAATTAGTTTTACAAGAAGGGGGCCACAAGGCCCCTAATTCCGGCAAAGAGATAAAGAGTGGATTGGTCTCACCGGGCGTGCCAGACTTGTGGATGCACTTCTCGATCTTAAATGGCGATTTGTTCGTCTATTGGCATTTTATTAAGTGCATGGGCGTGCCAGTCACAGGAGTGACAACTTATTCGGGCTCCGAAGCGCCCATGGTGCGCTCGACCTGACTTCGTCAGACGATTGTGTGGTTCGTGTCTGGACCAGATCCCGTCGTGCCATAAAGGCCACGACGTCATTTACATCCCTCATACGAGGGAACACCCTTGATTAATTACCGAAATTAGGGGCCCTACGGCCGAAAGGACTAATACTAACTGCGCGAGAAAGAAGCAGGAATAAATCACATTGAGATCCGCATCGGGACACGGGCCACGGGCTGTATTGGTCACTAGTGGACCTTTTTCATGTTCGAACAAAGGTCCGTAATAGAAACGCGGTGGAAGTCGGGATGAATCCGTTCGAATGTCTGCCGAACGCGTGGCAATTTTAATAGTAACCCGAAAGGGGTCCGGTCCAAAGAAACGGGTCTGTTCTGATCAGAATGTCGGCCCGAGGCGAGGTCGGGTCGTGGCCGTATTGAGGCAGTCCCCGCGACTCAGGCCCGGCCTGCGAGGGCGACCTTGTTGTTCCTTCCGCACCGGGTCACGAGGGAGACGGGGCTGCAATGTGGATTATTGCTACGTTGTATTCATTATTACTGTTATTCTCATGATTTCGTTATTTATTTTCCTTTTATGCATCTCTTTGGGATGGGTTTATTACTTCCTTTCTATTTACTACCCGCGTTTTTTTTTGTTTATTTATTTATCATAGCCTTCGCTATTATTATCACCGTTGCCCTTGCTATTGCAAATTTTTTTTATCATTATTTCTTCCATTCTGATCGTCGATGCTACTGCATTTTTGTTTACACGCTTTACACTTGGAGGAGTGAGCCGTTGGAGGGCTAAAGGGGTGTACCGCTGAAGGGGGTAGTGTGCCGGCGAAGGCAAAAGGGGAGCGCGACGCTGAAGAAGGGTGGGTGAAGGAGTGTGTGATGTGACACAATATGCAGCGGAGGATAATGATACTAATTTGATGTGACGCGACTCCCTTGGACCTAGGATAGCAAGCAGCACTATGAGTCGGCAACGTCACACATGCGGTTTCGCTCGCGGAAGCACGCTCGGATCCGTAGGAGGACCGGCGATGGGGGTTAGGGTCTGAGTTTGGACCTCGCGGTTCCAAGGGTCGGCCGGATAGGGATAGATCCCAATGGGCCAGGGATGTCCGATTTCACGGGTAGCCGGCACGCCGAGGGCGTGGGATGTGATGGAACTCTCTCAACTCGCTCCGCGGTGAACACTATAATTGATTGAATTGAGGATCGGGCGCTCCTCTCACCTCCGACGGACAACTAAAAATAATACTAAGCTAGCAATGGTAGTAACCAGCAGCGAAGAGTGGCCAGGATCTCACCTGATCGGCGTGAAGACGCCGATCCCGGTCGGAGACGAGGGCGAGCGGGGAAGTGTGCTCCCGCACACTGCGCCGGTGGAGCTTCAAAACCTGTTCAAGAGTACAATTACTACACCTCGCACAGGAGGGTGATCTCGGGGGTGGAAATTAGTTAATTACAAACAAACACTACCACCACGTAGGGTGGGGTGGTAAGTCGGCCAGGCGGGGATGGGAGGACGGACCGAAATGGTAGAAAGGAAATCAATGTGGGTTCAGCTGCAATCTGGACGGCTAGATAGGGTGTTGTTGTTGGCTCTGTCCCGTGCTTTTCCGGACTCCGAATTGAGCGAAACCACCTCACAATGCTTCCTGACTTGAAGCCGGTGTTGTCTGAATTTTGGGGCGGCCTTTGGAGTCAGGGACTGGCGGCACTGGCGACTGAACCAGGACAGTTGGTGTGGTCTCTGGCCGGACCTGTTCTGTAGAAGTAGGTTGCATATGCTGTCACGGGCGCTCCCGAACTCCGATTGGCACGAAATCAGCGGTGTCGTCTCCGTGGTCGAGGTAGCTTTCAGCTGGAGTTGGTGGGGCGGCGATCTGAGGCAGTGGACGGTCGGTGTGCCCTGAATAGTAGGTACTGGTCGCTGTAGGCTGCTGGAGACAGATCCACGCAACAGAGGGAGAAAATTCGGAACTCTAGCCCCGGGATGCCGAATGAGGTTCTGTTTCTTGATCCTGGTTGGGGACAGATGGAGGAAGAACTTTTATGAAGGGCCATGAGTTTGAATCCTCCACGATTAGCCGTGGTGCAGTGACGAACCGGGTTGCAGACTCTGGCCGCAGTGGCTACCAGATGCAAACAGTGGATTGCAGAAGTTGTCCCGGCCGCTCCTGGATGCCGAATCACGAACCGTTGGAGCCTCTGGAACCGTGGAAAAAGCCTCTTCTCAGAAAAACTGACGGAAACACCTTATGAGGTCGGGGTGGACAGGGGGACGCCGACGAGTGGGAACTGGTCGCTGCAGACTGCAGGAGGCAGAGCCGACCAGTCGAGGAAGAAAGACCAAAACTCTGACCTCCGGATGCTGAATGCACTTCCGCTTCTTGATCCGGACAGAGGACTGGAGGAGGAAGATATTTGAAGAAGAGACTTCGGCCTGATTCCTTCGCCGTTGGTCGTGAAGCAGCTTCCAATCGGGCTCAGGCTTTCTGCAGGTGGTGTCTAGCGCAGTCGGGGTAGGACAGCTCTCACGGGCGGCCACGAACTCGGAATTGCACAATTCCTTCTCGCCTACATAGGGGACTGGACGACCTTTCCAGAAAGGTAAGATACGCCCTCAGATGTGGCCGTACGAACTCGGGGTAGCTTCTGCAAGACGGGCCTTCTTCAGCCACCTGCAGACTGATCAAAGGGGGGGAGAGGGGTGGAAGAGCTTGGGTGGCCAAAGGAAGAACAATGGGGAGGGGGGTTGGGGGCTGCGACCTAGGGAGGTGAGGGGGGCTGGGAATGAATGTGGTGCAGTCCCAAAGGGAGGATAATTCAAATTTTAGCTTGGGAGGGGTGAAGGGGGTGCTTGGGGAAGTGAGGGGGTGTATGGGGAATGCCAAGGGGTGCCTTGGAAGAGGGGCTTCCACCTAGGGGTCGGAGGGGGATTAAATGGGAGGTATGGGGAAGGGGGAGGGGTCTTAATTAGGGGAGAATAGGGAGGAGAGAGAGTGAATTTTGAAATTTAGAGAGAGAGAGAGAGATAGAGAGAGAGAGAGAGATAGAGAGAGAGGGAGAGCGATAGACTCAAGGGGATTCAAGTGGATTTCAAGCTTTCATTCATTCATCAAATTACCCTCTTCAAGTGGGAGATTGGGGTCCTTATATAGGAAACCCACAATTTACAATAAGTCCTCACATTGTGGACAACTGACAGAAGACCAAAGGTTGGGGAAGGGGGCGCCCATGGGCCAGGCCCAATGAACAGGCCCAATAACCTACTAAGCTAGTTAATGAAACTTGGACTTAGGTAAATGACTAGCTAACTTAGGTAATAGACTCAATAAAGGGAAAATTACATAGATAAGACTCAAAAAATGAGAGAACTACATGGCTATACTCAGAAAATGATGGCGAACAAAATGGCGAGCAGCAGGACCATGTGAAGGGGTAAGCAATGTCCCCATCATACTCCCGGGGTGCGGAGAACTCGACTCCGTCGAGTAAGGGCCCACCGGGGAAGTAGCTCAGGGCGACCTGCAATCTCCAAACCCAACCTGCACCTGCGTCCAGGGGACGACTCTTCATCCTCTCAAGGCATCCCGGACACACCCTCATGCTGGCGGTGGAACCCTGCTTGCATAGTATTGCCCCTCTGTGTACACGTCGGTCTCTCAAGGCTATTTGGTGGAAGCTCTCCGGGGTGTCCCTCTTAAAGGAAGTTATAGGCTCAAAGTACTCACTGGGATTCACCGCGGTGCCCATATGGGGTGCCGGATCAGCCGCATGAGAATTGGGGTATATCCCATGGCCCATTAGTAAATCTAATCCATAAGCCAGGTTGGCCAAAGCCACTTGGAACATGAAAGGTCCAAGTCCTCGTGCCCTCGATTTGGAGGTGGCCCTAAGATAGAGTCGTTCCAATGCCACCATCGCGAGGTTACCTCCTTGGATTTCAAAGTGCCACCCTTGAGTTATAGCCCGCTCATTATGATCGTCACTACCCATATTTGGATGCTTGCTTGAATGAGAATGCTTTGAGTGATGGTGCGGTGGGGGGGGAAGTATGTGGTATGCAGAGGGGGACCGGGGCAACCGTACATAGACCTATCATTCATGGATGTGATGAGGCATCTTGTGGACTCAGGGGGGCCTGGGAAACCATAGGTGGATCTATCGTGTATGGCTGTGAGAATTACCGGGGGACCCAGACATCCATGTGTGCTCCATTCAAGTGTAAGGGCTATGAAGAATGTGGGTGGACCAGCACAACCAAATGTAGGCCAGTTATGCATTGAGTCTAAACTGTGCGTGACATGCATGGGAGGGCTGGACTCATGACCCTTGTCGAATGATGTGACATGCCAAGATGGGTGCTTTCTTCTCCTAGAGATGATGACCATGTGTGTGGGTATGGGGTGACCTTTAAGCTCCCATTTGTAAGGGTCGAAGGGATCATAGTAGGTATGCATCATGGGGTGGGGCACTATCTTGTTCCCTAGGTGTATACTGCCCATGGTCATGGTTCCCTTGGTGTGGACTGGGTCTAGGACGAGGTGTGTTGGTTCTAGCATGGTTGGTGAGGGTAGGAGGGAGTGGGTGGTGGGTAGGGCGGTCAGGTCCCATGGGTTCATTGTCTTCCATAGGGTGGGATCAAAGGGGTCATGGAATGTGTTACCAAGGGTGAGGTATTCTTTCACCTCAAGGTCTCCAAATGGTGAGTCCTCCTTCTCAAATGTAGTAATTGAACCGAAGTTCGAGGAGGGTTGGTTGGTCATGATTGGAGGGCTTGGCATCCTACCCGAAATAAGTAACTCCAATTCGCGGATAGCATCGGGCTCTTCGGGAATGGGGAGGGATAAAAGAAAGTCGCTAGTGTAGCAACCCATAGTGTAAATGGAAGAGATGGACCCGACACATAGATGTAGGAGGTTAAGACTCCTAGGTTGGTCGGCTACAGTGGTCAACATGTCAGTTAGCTTCATTTGCCAAGTTAGACCCTCAAGAAAATCCCCTAATGTTTCCACCTGATAGGATGATTGGATTGTGGTGTGATAGGTGGATAAGGGTACTATAGGAAGGTTTTGCTCCATGGGTGGGTAAGCATGGACCATGAGATCTCCAAATGGGTTCTCCTTTAGCCAACGTGAAAGGGGTTCTCCTAAGATAAGCTCGGTCCCTATTAAGGAGGGTGGTGTAAGGTTAAGACCACCATGTGAAGTTCCTTCTTCTTCCTGGACATGGGTGATCTCTATGGCGGGGGTTGGTGTGTTCACCTTTATGGGGTCGGGTATGGGAATCATGTGTTCCTCTATCAAGGAGGTGAGATGGTCCCGTGAGGGTGTGGTGGTGAGGGTAGGTGTGTGGTATCCCCGAGGTGGGAGGTAAAGGGGAACTTGGTTTGGGATTGGTAAGGGGAGAAGTGGAGGCCTAGGTTGAGGTTGGATAGGGGTTGGTAGTGGAAGATGGATGGGTTGAGGAGGATTGGGTTGGTTGGTTTTAGGGGGTGTGTCTCTTTTAGGGGAAGATGGAGTGGTGGTTTTGGGGACCAAGGAAGTTTGTGGAGTGTGGGTTTGTGGGAGAGTTTTGGGTGGGGTGGTGGTGGCCATCATGGGCCTAGGTGGAGTGGACATGGGGACCACACGGGTTGGAATGGTGAGGGTGGAGTGAGCCATGATGCTTCCTCCACTTGGGATGGGAACTTCTTGGCCTAACCCATGATATTGTGATTCATACTCTTCTTCCCAATCGGGGGAGGCCTCATATTCCTCAACTTCAATCTCATTCCTTTGTGGTGTGGGGGTCTTGCTCTCCAAGGGAGTGGGAAGGCCTTTTGGCGATGGGGTGGTGCAAGTTTGGGCCCTAAGGGAAGTGAAGATATTCTTAATCTCAATCCTTAGTTCTTCTAATGAGTCTTGGGGTCCTTTGGGTGGTGGGGTTTTGGTCCTAGTGGAGGGTTTAGATGGACTGGGCGGGAACGGGTTTGTGGGAGGGCTTCTCGGGTGGGTAGGGGAATGTCGGGGAGCATAGATCTTTCTAAGTTCCTTCTTCATATCAGCCCATGAGTGAATGGGCTCTTGTCCCCAAACCCTTCTGAATCTCTCTTTGTGTTCCCACATTTTCTTAGCTAGACCCCGAAGTCGTGCCTTGGCCCTGCGGACTCTCTCGGATCCATATACCCAAGTACTTTCAAAGTCCCTTTCCATGGTATTCTCCCACCTAAGATAGGCATGAGGATTTCCATCAAAATGAAGGTCCTCATCTACAATGTAGTCCATGTGGAGGGGGTCAATCGGACCATGTGACCAACGAGGGGTATTCATGAGGATCGGGTGATGAATGCAAATGCCCTAGGACAAGACTTAGTAGAGACAAGTCTAGAACTTGCTCTGATACCAATTTGATGTGACACAATATGCAGCGGAGGATAATGATACTAATTTGATGTGACGCGACTCCCTTGGACCTAGGATAGCAAGCAGCACTATGAGTCGGCAACGTCACACATGCGGTTTCGCTCGCGGAAGCACGCTCGGATCCGTAGGAGGACCGGCGATGGGGGTTAGGGTCCGAGTTTGGACCTCGCGGTTCCAAGGGTCGGCCGGATAGGGATAGATCCCAATGGGCCAGGGATGTCCGATTTCACGAGTAGCCGGCACGCCGAGGGCGTGGGATGTGATGGAACTCTCTCAACTCACTCCGCGGTGAACACTATAATTGATTGAATTGAGGATCGGGCGCTCCTCTCACCTCTGACGGACAACTAAAAACAATACTAAGCTAGCAATGGTAGTAACCAGCAGCGAAGAGTGGCCAGGATATCACCTGATCGGCGTGAAGACGCCGATCCCGGTCGGAGACGAGGGCGAGCGGGGAAGTGTGCTCCCGCACACTGCGCCGGTGGAGCTTCAAAACCTGTTCAAGAGTACAATTACTACACCTCGCGCAGGAGGGTGATCTCGGGGGTGGGAATTGGTTAATTACAAACAAACACTACCACCACGTAGGGTGGGGCGGTAAGCCGGCCAGGCGGGGATGGGAGGACGGACCGAAATGGTAGAAAGGAAATCAATGTGGGTTCAGCTGCAATCTGGATGGCTGGATAGGGTGTTGTTGTTGGCTCTGTACCGAGCTTGTCCAGACTCCGAATTGAGCAAAACCACCTCGCAATGCTTCCTGACTTGAAGCCGGTGTTGTCTGAATTTTGGGGCGGCCTTTGGAGTCAGGGACTGGCGGCACTGGCGACTGAACCAGGACAGTTGGTGTGGTCTCTGGCCGGACCTGTTCTGTAGAAGTAGGTTGCAGATGCTGTCACGGGCGCTCCCGAACTCCGATTGGCACGAAATCAGCGGTGTCATCTCCGTAGTCGAGGTAGCTTTCAGATGGAGTTGGTGGGGCTGCGATCTGAGGCCGTGGACGGTCGGTGTGCCCTGAATAGTAGGCACTGGTCGCTGTAGGCTGCTGGAGACAGATCCGCGCAACAGAGGGAGAAAATTCGGAACTCTGGCCCCGGGATGCCGAATGACGTTATGTTTCTTGATCCTGGTTGGGGACAGATGGAGGAAGAACTTTGATGAAGGGCTGTGAGTCTGAATCCTCCACGATTAGCCGTGGTGCAGTGACGAACTGGGTTGCAGACTCTGGCCGCAGCGGCTACCAGATGCAAACAGTGGATTGCAGAAGTTGTCCCGGTCGCTCCTGGATGCCGAATCACAAACCGTCGGAGTTGCTGGAACTGTGGACAAAGCCTCTTCTCAGAAAAACTGACGGCAACACCTTCTGAGGTCGGGGCGGACAGGGGGACGCCGACGAGTGGGAACTGGTTGCTGCAGACTGCAGGAGGCAGACCCGACCAGTCGAGGAAGAAAGACCAAAACTCTGACCTCCGTATGCTGAATGCACTTCCGCTTCTAGATCCAGACAGAGGACTGGTGGAGGAAGATATTTTAAGAAGAGACTTCAGCCTGATTCCTTCGCCGTTGGTCGTGAAGCAGCTTCCAATCGGGCTCAGGCTTTCTGCAGGTGGTGTCTGGCGCAGTCGGAATAGGACAGCTCTCACGGGCGGCCACGAACTCGGAATTGCACAATTCCTTCTCGCCTGCGTAGGGGACTGGAAGACCTTTCCAGAAAGGTAAGATACGCCCTCAGATGTGGCTGTACGAACTCGGGGTAGCTTCTGCAAGATGGGCCTTCTTCAGCCACCTGCAGACTGATCAAAGGGGGGAGAGGGGTGGAAGAGCTTGGGTGGCCAAAGGAAGAACAATGGTGAGGGGGGTTGGGGGCTGCGACCTAGGGAGGTGAGGGGGGCTGGGAATGAATGTGGTGCAGTCCCAAAGGGAGGAGAATTCGAATTTTAGCTTGGGAGGGGTGAAGGGGGTGCTTGGGGAAGTGAGGGGGTGTATGGGGAATGCCAAGGGGTGCCTTGGAAGAGGGGCTTCCACCTAGGGGTTGGAGGGGGATTAAATGGGAGGTATGGGGAAGGGGGAGGGGTCTTAATTAGGGGAGAATAGGGAGGAGAGAGAGTGAATTTTGAAATTTAGAGAGAGAGAGAGAGATAGAGAGAGAGAGAGAGAGATAGAGAGAGAGGGAGAGAGATAGACTCAAGGGGATTCAAGTGGATTTCAAGCTTTCATTCATTCATCAAATTACCCTCTTCAAGTGGGGGATTGGGGTCCTTATATAGGAAATCCACAATTTACAATAAGTCCTCACATTGTGGACAACTGACAGAAGACCAAAGGTTGGGGAAGGGGGCGCCCATGGGCCAGGCCCAATGAACAGGCCCAATAACCTACTAAGCTAGTTAATGAAACTTGGACTTAGGTAAATGACTAGCTAACTTAGGTAATAGACTCAATAAAGGGAAAATTACATAGATAAGACTCAAAAAATGAGAGAACTACATGGCTATACTCAGAAAATGATGGCGAACAAAATGACGAGCAGCAGGACCATGTGAAGGGGTAAGCGATGTCCCCATCAGTGTGCCCCTGAAGGGTTCACGGGAGGCGCACCGGGGAAGGCGTCAAGGAAGGTGTGCAGGCGAATGCCTGGCCAAGCCCGCCGACGAAGGAAGGGAGTGAGTGTACCGCTAAGGGAAGATGGCTAGGGAGTGTGCCGGCCAAGGAAGTGGAAGGTGGACCGGCGAAGGGCCGAAGATCGTGCCGGTGAAGGATGATGGAGGGTGTACCGGTGAAGGATGATGGAGGCGTACCGGCGAAGGGCTGGATTGGGCACACCTGGTGAAGGCCCATTCCCCCTCCACTTCTTTTAAGGCTTTTCTTTTCTTCTTTCCTTTGGCTTTTATGTAGTTTTATACAAATCTTTTCTCCCTCTTCTCGCAACCTGTTCTTTATAGATTGAGCATTTAATTTGCCACATAGTCATTTAATCCAATTCTTCTCATATTGCCCGCAGTGCCTCATTTCGGTTGGAGTGTTTTATCGCCGACTGTTCCATTCGTTGGTTATTTTTCCTTTGCCCTTTAATATGTTGTTGTTCCATTTGTTTGTTGCATCCTTTTGTCTTTTGATGTGCATCACTATTTCTCATGAAAATTCGGCAGCATCTCCCCTTGACCCGAGCGTAAGGGAGATAAAGGGAACGTGCCCACATGGAGTGGCGGAACCCGACAACTAGAGGTGGGCGCCCGAGGGCGGCAGCACCTTTAATGAATCCTCAGAAAACCTGAAAACAACGATGGGCAAAGGGGAGAAACCCTGTATAGCCAGTCAGGGGTGTGCCGGGGAAGGGAAGGCCGAAGGAGTGCCGATGAAGGCCGCTAAGGCCGTGCCAGGGAAGGGAGGCCGAAGGCGTGCCGGTGAAGGCCACTAAGGCCGTGCCGGGGAAGGGAGGCCGAAGGCGTACCGGCGAAGGCCTAATGGGGGTGCCGCTAGGAGCTGGGTGGCTGCACTGGGGTACCCGTGAACCAGTGGAGGGCTAGGCAGAGGGTGAAGGCTGAGGGTTAGCTAGGTGGGCTGGAGTTGAGGAAGGGAGGAAGGCTAAGGAGGCTATTGGAAGCTAGGTGTTCAAGAGAAGAAGGAGGGGCCTCTCCCTTCAAGCAGACGGGTGAAGTTGGAGACCATAGAGGGGGGCAATGAGCTCGTAAGGCCAGGGATCGTACGGGGGACCAACATCGACATGGAGTCTCCAAAACACCGGAGAAGTGGAGAAAATGAACAACACACCATGCACACTGGCATAAACCAACGGAAACAGCAAGAAACCCAAGAAGGGTGATTTTTATTCACGAAAAGGAATGACCACAACCGGCCACATACATCGCAAAGCACATGGACAGGAGAAAGGAGAAGACCATGGAAATGAAAGAGGAAGAAAGAAACGGGGGGAGTGCTGGGGCCGAACAGGGGTGACTACTCCCTGCCCTTCCCCACTCCCTCCTCTACATCACAGCTCACACTCCCTCTCTCTCACTCTCTTCCTTACTCTCTTTGTCCCGGTGGTTGTCAGAGGGGAACCCTACGCCGTAGCTCCCTACTTCCTCTTCCTCTTCTCCCCTCTTCTTCCTCTATGGCAGTGTTGTTGTTGCTCTCTGTAGCTGTCTCTCCCTCTGTCTCTCTGTCTCCCTTTTTTTTCCTCCTTCCTCCCCTGTGCTCCGAAGAAGAGGGGTTTTTATACCCCACACGGTGGGAGCGTTCGAACACGGCAGCCGGAAACGGGAAGCGACCGATCATGATGGGGTTTGACTTCCCCCATCCTGGATGTCAGGGGAGTAGCCTGTGTGGCCCAACCTCTGGCCGACACCTCGGATAGCCCACTACGCGCCAAATATCTGTAGGGCATGGGCCCGAGATTTGGTATGCCAAACGTGCCGTTGAGATGCCTGAACGTTGTGACGATGGCGGGCCAAACAGGCGTATTGCTGAGAGGGCCGAAAGGGCGTGCCGCTGGAAGACACAGAAAGTGTGTCGCTGAAGAGCCCAAAAGGCGTGCCGTTGAAGGGCCCAAGGGCGTGCCGCTGAAGGGCTACCAGGGGGCGTACCGCTGAAGGCCACCTGGGGGCGTGCCGTTGAAGGGCCCAAGTGCGTGCCACTGAAGGGGCCTTAGGGCGTGCCATTGAAGGGCCCAAGGGCATGCCGCTGAAGGGTTACCAGGGGGCGTACCACTGAAGGCCACCCGGGGGCGTGCCGTTGAAGGGCCCAAGAGGGCGTGCCGCTGAAGGCCACTAGGGGCGTGCCGCTAAAGGGCTCCAGGGGCGTGCCGCTGAAGGGCTAAATGGGTAGTTTTGAGCCCGTTGTGAGCACGAGTTGTGACCCATTTGATTTTCTCCGAGCCCCATGGATTGTGGGGTTCTTGGTAGTCGATTTCTCTTCACTGCCGTGACTCATGAGGCGGCTTCACGGCAATGTGTGTATGTTCAGAGAGTCCGGATGGCCCTCCCTTCTCCACAGTTCCTTCAGTTGACGTTGTTGTTGAGGCTGGACTAGTTGGGACATACGGTAGTGCAATTTTGCATGTCCACACCCCCGTGGAAGCCTGCACACACCAGAAGAGAATGGGGCGTCAGAAGGAGCCCTAGGCATTACCCGAGGGGACAACCCTCTGATGCTTAAGTCAGCAACGGTTTTAAGTAAGGCGTAGAGAAGAGCTAGGGGGGAGAAGAGGACTGAGGTTATGGTAGGAAACTTGAGAGGCGTGTAGACCCTTAGTACGAGTGCTCGCCATTCCTAGTGGGTTCCGGAGAGTGCTCGCTGGGTGGTAAGGTCGTGCAGGAGGGGACCTCTCTCAACGTGTAGACGGGCATGACCTCTTTCTCTTACTGTGGCAAGGCTAGGAGCTCTATTCTCTGTGAGTAACTTTCGGCAGAAGGTTCCACCGTGTCTTCTCTTCTCTTTGGACATCCCTTTTATAGGGGGTTGCCCTGGAGTTGAAGGCCTATCCCTTAACAGGGAAGGGCGTAAGTAGTGGAGTAACGCCTCCCGTGATTGCAGCGGGAGTTTCCCATTGGAGGGCGATTACCCCGGTGTCGGTTGGTCCCTGGGCGAGTCTTAAGGCGCCCATGGTGCGTGCTCACCAGTTATGGGGTCGAGGCCGATGTCATGAGGGGTAACGTTCAGTCGTCGGAGGGTTCTCCGGCGGTCATTGCGCCTCGGCCATAGCCCTTTTTGCGCTGTCGAATCCGATGTTGAGCCGTAGTGGGCTGCACCTTAATGGGTTGTGGCTACTGGGCTCCCCCTAGGCGCACAGTAGGTCCGTAAATCAAGTTCGGCTCGTCGTTAACGGGCCGGTTCTGGGCCGAGCCAGATTCACCCTCCTCACAAGCCCCCCTACTCTCAGTTGCCGAGCACTTTGTAGGGAGTTGAGAGTGGAGCATGAGAGGGTCAGTTAGAGTGAGGGTCTCGAGGGAGATCTCCTCGTATCATGGGGCCAGCGGTCCCAGTCGCATGCTTGGCACGCAAGGTGCCCCTGGCGGTGGCAGGCGCCACTCTGGTGATCATGACGCTGTTGATTTGTATTGGTTCCTTTCAAATGAATGTGAACATCAACCATGGAAGTATGAAAATGAACGATGTGCAATATGCAATCAACCTATGAACATGTGTAACATGCACCTAGGTAATCAGCATGGATTCTAAGCATGAGCATGCCATCCCTTTCAGAACTAAGCAAGTAAAAGAAAAACAGATGCCGGGCGTGGAGCAAAGGAGTAAAATAAAACACACACCGTAGGTGTGGGAGAAGCAAGCAAAAGCAAGTAAAGAAGAAATATGATGAGAGAGAGAAGACTAATGCCCAAACTAGAAAGATGTGATCGCCACCAAACTATTAAACTAGCCAAAACTAGGATAAATACCTTGGAAATAGGTGGATGCAACACCCACCCATGGGAGAAAGAAGACTACACTTTCGCGAATAATGACGGTCGAAGACAGGCGTGCGAGATGAATATGACGGTCTTACGATAAACCGCTAGAGGACTTTAGCGCTCCGATACACAACTACCAGAGAAACGCAGGAAAGGAACTTTGGGACTTTGATCTCCACTTCTTCCAGCCAGCCAGAAGACTTGGGCCTCATGCTATGGACCTATAAAACTTGCAAAAACGTGTAGAGACACAGGAAAACACCTAGATTAGCCCTTTGAAGAGTGTAGTAACTATAAGGCAAAAAAAACTAGAAACATGCAATTAGAAGGGTGCATACCTAGGAGGTTGGCTTTTTAACCCCTGTGGGGCATTTTAAAAGATGGGAGGAGGTTTTAAAATGATGCAGAAGATGAAGAACGTGAGAGAAGAAGAGGGAAGATGCTTTGATGCTATGAGGGGAAATAAGAACTAAGAACACAAGAAAAATACTAAAAATTGTTGGAACTTGATACTCCCTGGACTTAGGAAGCAGATAGACATGGGAAGCAGTTCTCCTTGATTGGTTCTAGCTCCAGGATGCGGCAGCACTCCGAAGCGAACTCCAGAAATCTCCTCCTCAAGCCATGAAGCCAAGGGTTCTATTTAAAGACCCTCAAACTCTAGGTCCGAGTTGGAGAGATAATGACTCAAAATCAAGCCTGACTCCAGATAATCTTTGAAGATAATACTACTAAGAGTCCACAGAAACAAACGGGAGCTTCTAAGGATGAGTATCGAAGGAGAAATCATCAAATCAAACTCTTGATTCGACCACGGCACAGCAGAGAAAGAGCAGTCTTGCTAGAACTCTCTGTCTGATGTAATGGCCTTACGATAAATCGCCACAAGCATTTAAAGGCCAAAAAATGGACCGCCACCCTGCGTTATCCAACAAAAGATAAGGCCAATGGGTGAAGTTTTTGAAATAAGGACTCTGCAAGAAGGTGGCGGTCCAAGGTTCATGTGCCAGAAGGCTCTGACAGTCCCACGATAAACTGCTACAGCACAATGGATAAGAAAGGATAAGACGGAAGGAAAGACGTTGACTTTTGGACTCTGGCGTCATCTAGCGGTCGAAGGGAGGAGGGCCACAATGCCTCTAACGGCCATACGATAAACCGCCAGAGCTCAACGGATAAGACGGAAGGAAAGACGTTGGCTCTAGACTCTGACGCCATCTAGCGGTTCATAGATAGACCGCCAACAACGTCTAACGGCCATTCAATAGACCGCCAGAGAAAAGATCGGGTCGGTGCAAGAGTGAAACCGGGTCGGTGCAACAGTGGATCAAGTCGGTGCACATGTGCAGAAAATGGTCAAAGAATAGACCCCCAACAACGTCTAACGGCCGTGTTATAGACCGCTAGGTGCCAGATTGCAACAAAACCATTGAAATTCCACTAAGCTTCAACCCACGGAAAATAGATAAGGAGCGAGACCCAATCAAGGAGAATGACCCATCAAATAAGCCCCAAAAATTGACTAAGATGGCCCAAAAATGGCGTATAACTCGGAGCATCATAAAGATAAGTAAGAAGATGACTCAACTCATTGGTCATAAAACGGGTGTCAACAGATGCCCCTCCTTAACCTCCTCTTTGCAGGGGAGCGAGCGGAGGTGAAGTGAAAGCAACATGGAACATGGTGGTGAAACGGAAATGAAGCGGAGTGGACTGAAAAGCGGACGTTAAGGTAAACCGACACATGTCCTCAACCAACAAGCGATAGGAATCTTCCGGAAAACTTTGAACTACTCACAAGGAATGGGAAAACCGAATGACGCATGTCTGGAGGAACTAACAACTAAGGAAAGGAAAACACGGCCAGCGGCCGGAGCAACGGAAAAGTTAAGAGACGATTAACTGAACTCCAGACAGGAATCCTTAGCTAACCAGACCAAGCAAACAGACCGAAGGAAACCTTCAAACTCAGAGTAGAATAATTCTTTATACTCAAGACCATGGATACATAGTTATCCACCATTACCGAGATACACAGACAGATGAGGGCACGTGAATGCTCAAAGATGCGTATGATGCATGCTGGGCTAAAATAAAGAAATCATAAAAACAAATGCAAAGAAAGGATAAAATAACAAGATACTCAAGAATAATATTGTTAGACCGGATAAATCAGGGTCAAGACACTATCTGTAACCACGGCGTGCAAGATAGAACCATCGTCCCCCGATTCTGCCAACCTAACGGCCTATCCAATGATTAAACATGTGAACTTAGATCATCATCGTTTTTGTTAAAGAGGAACATCAGATCCCGGAACACATGAATGACCAGGCGGTTCTCGAGGTGATATTTATCATAGATACCATATAGTAATGCATTAAGGGACCAGGGATCGAAATACTTACCTGACTTACCTGTCCGGCGACACGGCATTTTTTTGGATTTTGATTTTCTAATTTTTATGGATTTTCAAATAAGACAGATATAACAAAGATAACATAACAACCAACTAAACGACAGACAACACCACATAACATAACAATCAAACGAATGGAAAACAATGCAACATAACATAACAAAGACAAACAAACACACATATGTAATGGCATGAACAAACCACACGTATGCACAACGGACGTGGTGGGACAAGATAACAACGCGGTGGGACAACACACGGTCGTGATAAGAATACGCAGGATGACCACACGGTTGGGACAACACACGAGACATAGAGGGACAAGTAACAACATATGCAAGATAACTAACAACATACAGTGAGGGACAAAACAACATGTGTGGGATGACACGGAGGGATATAAACACGTGACAAGGACACGGTGGGACAAAAGACATGACAAATACACCCTTCAATCAAAACCCAAGATCAGAATGAAGCATAACCGTTAGGTTCATCTGTTGACACCCGTTTTATACCGATTAGTTGAGTCGTTTCTCTTATTCACTTTTTTGATGCCTCGGGTTGACCGTCACTCGTTGAGAGTGTTTTCAGGTGTATTTTGGGCTAGTTTTACGTGTAACCTCCTCCTTGGTGGAGTCCGCATCGATTCGGGGCTTGTTGGGCCTTGGTTTTTGGTTGATTGAACATGTTTATAAAAATCAAGCGTCCAAGAGCATGTCCGGTTCAACCTCAGCCGTTCCACACTAGCGCGGTTAGATATGGACCGTTCATACATTTATGGTTGATTTCTGAGGATTTTATGAATTTTCGCCGACAGGACTTTGTGCAGCCATATTCTAGCAGTTCAACTCAATGAACGGGCTGATTACAACCGCCTACATCTCAAAGTCCTACGCTTGACAATTTTCTCAGATAATTATCCAACTAATTAAATTATCACCGACAAGGCTAGAACGGTTCTCCCTTGTCCGCTCTACAGTTGAACGGTCTCAATGGAGCCGTTCTTCTATAAGAGTCCAACGGCGGGCGTTTCGGTCAGTTCGAGGGATAATTGGGATTATTTTCTGATTATTGGAATTTCCACCGACGGTCTTGGACGGTTATCATGTAACCGCCCCTCTTGTTGAGCGGTCTATCGTAAGACCGTTCATCCTATCGATTGTTGAATTTTAACAGATTTTAATCCTTTTATCCATGGTTTTTATCCCCAACTTCTTTTATCAATATCTCCATGGACACTCAACCATTTTAGCTACCGTTTCGACTGGATGAGAGATAATTGTATTCTCTATGATTTATCTTCAATAATCTCGTCCCGAAAATGGCTCAAAACCCTAGTTTCGAGGCTGGCTTTCTAGGCTCTATAAATAGACCCTAAAGGCCGGACTTGAAAGGGGGGAGATTTTTGATCGACGGCGAAGCCCTGCCGCATTCTTGAGCGACCTAGTACCAAGGAGGGAGGCTCTCTACGTCCATACGAGCCTCCGGTCCAGGGAGTAGTCCATGCTTTGAGTTGTTTGTGCTTGTCATAGTTTTCGTCGTTCTTCCTTGCATGCATTGCTTCCTCCCCACGTCCCCCTTCATTTTCATCATCATGCACACCTCCACCCATGTTTTTGTCACCCTAGGGGTTTAAAACCCCCCAGGTATCCCCCTTTCCATTTATTTATGGTTATTTCTTCCCATATGAACATTTATTACACCATTCAGTCCTGATCTAGGTGTTCTTCTTGTGTCTTCACGTTGTTTTGCAGGTCAGCACTTCATCAGCACGAGGCCCATCCCCTCTGGCCGGCTGGAGAGGGTGGAGGTGAACCCTTTAGCAACTTCTGGCGTGATGGACTCGAGCGATTCTTGACTGCCCGTTCATCTTCTTCCTCTTCCTGCGGTCTTCTTCAAGCCGCTCTTCTTCTTCCTGCTGTCTTCTTCAAGCCGTCCATCCTCCAGGAGCGCTTCCTCCCGCACATTCTGTAGCACCCTTACGCGGTCTATCGTAAGACCGCACATCTATAGGCGGCTCTTCATCAACCGCTCATCCTCCCAGTGCTGCAGCTAGGCGAGTGTCTCCCTTTCTTTTCCAAAGCACGACGCGTTCATCACGTTCGGTGCTTTGGTGGTGATCACGGTCACTTTCATTTGCCTTGCTCCTCTTACGATTTTTCATTTACTTATGCATCACATTGTTGATCCATTCATAGCACATATTCCATCACGGTAAAGAGGAGGAAAAATATATCTACACCCTTCTTTTGTGGCGATCACGGTGGGACTCCTAGTGCCCATCGTGCTTGTGAATTGCTGACCCCCTTTCGTTGTCTAGCTTTCCTCTTGAAGTGATTTGCAGGTTGGGCGTGCTTTCTATTTTCTGGTACGAGAGTGGTTCGTCCATAGCCGTTCATCTTCTGGTGCGGCTGCTCATCCACCGCTCGTCTCTTGCTACCAGTGCCAGTCTCCCTTCAGCGCCTTGTTGCAAACAGTGTACCATTGACCGTCTATCTTTCTGAGCGGTCCGTTTCTAGCCGTCCACCGCTTCGGCACAGGTACGCCTCTTTCTGTCCTGGCTGCAGGTACGCGGCTGTTGGAGGTCCGTCCCAGAGCTTAAGCGGTCAGTTATAGACCGTCCTTCCGGTACTTTCTTCATCACTGCTGTCTTGTTGTCATTCTATTACTCCCTGGATTATACGGTCCTCTACAAACCGTCTGACGTTTGCGCGGTCATATCCAGACCGTCCTTCTGGTGCCACAACACCCTCTTTATTCATTTTGATGGCTATATTCTACATGATTTGTCAGTTTGGTGCTAGTTGATTGATCTCCCCCTACCATTGTCACATCTTGGTGTCATTTCTAGTATATTTGCTTGATCATTATTTGATAGTTGCTAGGCTAGATTGTGCATGCACTCCGGTGCACATAGGGGCATTCATCTCTGTTCATCTGTAGTTGCATTCCTACCGAGGTAGGGTTCCCTCTCGTCTCCATATTCCTTGGAGCCAACTAGGTGACCCTGCTGAGGGCCTCCGTAAGTCCCCATGAGCCGTGGATTCCCACACGGACGCCGGGCCGGTTGTACCGTCGCCAAACCTTAGCCTAGGGTTTGCATCCGTAAGTGAGAGTTCCTTAGAGTCACCCCGTTCCCCCGTCCATACCCTGGTTAGGCACCTATTGATCGAGTGCATTTTGCACTTTGTTTAATCCATTAATATTCAAAGGGGAAATTATAAGAATTTGATGTGCATCATCTAAAAAACTTGATTGCTTAATTGGGTGATTCTTCTCTCATCTCCTTCTTTCATTGCACGTTTGTGTTTGTTTGTTTGCGTGGTTTGGTTTAGGGCGGTCTTGTCCCTCCACTCTACTCCATTTGGTGTATGTAGAGTTGTTTTCCCCCCTTTGGATCACCTCTTAGGGTCAGTTCTCCTTTCCGATCTTACTTTAATCCCTTGTTCGATTCACCATCCTCCATGTAGTCCTACGATTTCTCTCAGTCTCACGAGGACTCTCTTCCTCGCGGACTTCTGGAGGACCCACCCAGGGTCGCCCCCATGCAAGAAGGAGAGAGGACTGCCCCTCCCCTCCCAACTATTCTCAGTGAGGGATCTCACCCCCCTCTCTCTGATCCTTCCATTCAGAATCTGGCTAGTCAGATCCTTAACATGATGGCTCAGCTGGACCCCACCCAGTTCCACCTTATTCGGCAAGCTTTGCAGGGGGCCGATGCCCCGAGTTCAGTTCCTTCCCGTGGTGTGACCACTGCTGCCACCACCTCCGCTGTTGCTGGGGCCACCTCTGTGGCCCCTATTGATCTTACCCCTACTCGTCCCCAGGTTCTCCGGTACTCCAGTATGGAGGCGGGCCAGGCTTCCACCTCGGCCCATCAACCGCTCGATAAGGGGAAGTCTCAAATCCCCTCTGTTCCATACCTTCATCCATATGCTATTGTCTCTCCGTCGCCGCAGGCCCTTCAAGCCCCGGCTGATCTTGCCAGGTTGCAACAAGGGGTTGCCCAGCTGGCTCAGGCAGATGCGGGCCCTCCCCTAGCCCATTATCCATCTTACGGGCCGCCCCTTCAATCGATTTATCCTCTGGCTACATATCCAGGCACTACTCCTTCTGCTCCTTCTCCTCCTTCCCGGGAACGGGAGATTCTCGATAAATGGGCTGCTATGCAGCAACAAATTGACCTCCTCCACAAGCGGGTTGGCCCGCAATCTTTGGCTGACATCCCTATTCCTAACTTCAGGGACATTCGTTTTCCTTCTCAGTCCGAGCTCCCCGTATACCGCAAATATGACGGGAATGGCAACCCGTTCATCCATGTCCGGGAGTTTCTATATGAGTCAGCACAGTTCCAGCAAGACGACCGCCTGATGGCTTATTTATTTCGCCGATCACTGGAAGGGGTCGCCCTGGAATGGTTTTATACTTTGCCCATGGAGGAGTCCGAGAATTTCAAGACCGTCAAAGAGAGGTTTATTCATAGATTTCAAGATCGGGTCGGACCCGAATATTCCTTCACCGACCTGGTAGCTGAGAAGATGAAGCCGGAAGAGGATTTTGCAACCTACGCTGATCGATGGAGGCAGATGGCCTCACGTGTGCCCGGGCAAATCCCGGAAGAAGAGAAAGTGAAGTTATTGATCTCCAATGCCACGCCAACATTCCGGAACATATTGGCGATGAACGACATCTCAAATATGCACCACTTGTACAATAGGTCTCGGTTCATACAAACACAGTTCAAGGACTCCCCTATCCATTCTTTGTTTGAGGCCCAGAAACCCAAAACCGCCAGGAAATCCCAGGGCCCTGTCACTGAGGGAGTCCAAATTAACGAGCAAGTCCAGGCTGTTCAGTTCCCCCACCAAGCCACTCCACCTCGCTTCCCGCAGCCTTCGCGTAACCCCCAGTTCGCCACTCCACAAGTTCCTCAACCCACTTTCCAGGTTCCACAATACCCGCAACAACAACCACCACCACCCCAACAGCCTCAGCGGCCACCACAATATAACAATGTTCCTCCACCCGCCGCCTATGGATCTGCTCGGTCGAGTCCAAAAAGAGCCCATTACCCTCCTCTTCCTGAGACTTTGTCGGATATTTTCTCTGCTCTGAAGTACACTGGTGATCTTCAATTGCCTCCTGAGCATCCAAATTGGAATCCGGCTGCCGATCAGTCTCCATATTGCATATTCCATCGGCATCCCGGGCACACAATAGAGCGGTGCTATCAGTTCAGAGACCTGGTGTATGATTTGCATGAGGGCCAAAGGATTGATTGGGCCCAGATGCACCAGCTAATTGAAGACATCAAGCAGAGGCAGAGACAAGCCAGGCCACAGCAGGCGGCGCCCCAGTAGCAGCAACAGCTACCCCAGCCGCAGCAACAAGACCTTGGGATCCATCAGAATCCCATGCCAATGCATCAACCCGCTCCTCAGCAACAACAACAGCCGCCGGCACCGGCACTAGCACAAGTGAACATTGTCCAACACCCAGCCCCCAAAGCTGGGTGGACTTTTGATGATGAAACCCCCGCATATATCTTGGCCTTCCACCACAGCCATTCCCTCGCACCTGCTATCCCCACCATCCTCAGGCCCACCATTCTGACCACTACCCCACTCGTTATTCCCTCCGCATCACCCATCAGGCCCGTCGCATTCCCCTCCGCACCGCCAGTCCTTGCACCACCGCCCACCGTACCCTCCATTCTCACCCCTCCGCTCAACCCCTCGCCCATTTCCCCTCCACCAGGGCCTATTAGACCCACTTACGCCATCCTCACCCCCATCTCTACACCTTCCACCTACCCCACCGGGCCAAGCGGGGGTCCATCTCAGGCCGTGTCGGCACCACATTGCGCCCTTCAGATCGGGGGTCCATCTCAGGCCGTGCCGACACCACATTGCACCCTTCGGAGCGGGCGAGAAGTAGACCCCATGCCAGGCACGAAGTATGATTTATTGCAGCACTTGGACCGGATGCCAGCCAAGATCTCAGTCTTGGAATTGATCAAAAGGTTGCCACTACACTAGGATGCCTTAAAGACTTTTCTGCAGAAGGTTATGGTTAGCGAAGATGTGGCAGTGCATAGCTTGCCGTCGATTTTGGCAACAATTACCAAGGGGCCTTCTATTTCATTTTCTGAGTCAGAGCTAGCGCCCCCCGAGGCACGGCAGATGCCGCTATGTATTACCATCTCTTTGAATAAAGTGGCCGTGGAGTCTGCCCTTGTGGACACGGGAGCATCGATAAATGTGTGTCCATTAAGTACTCTCTGTGCCTGTAACATCTCTGAAGACATGCTCAAGCCGACACCGACTACAATAGCAGCATATGACAATTCCAGACGTGCTTGTCACGGGGTCGTGACTGTACAGGCCGAGCTAGGACCTTTGGTTATGGACGTGGAATTCTATGTATTGGACATAGACCCGATGTTCAAAGCTATCCTGGGTCGTCCATGGCTAAACAGTTTAAATGCCGTGCCCTCAACCGCCCACCAATATTTGAAATTTCCATTCCAGGGGCGGGTGGTCAAGGTAAAAAGTATTTCCACAGTCCAAAATGTTGATGCGATAGCAGCCAAGATTCTTCCTACATTATGGCCAAGTAACAGGCCTGTTCTATCAGTTATGGACTTGAATTATTCATGGGCATATGCGTCACGCAAGCCCGCCACTGCGCCAACAAATGTCAAGGTCAAGTCCAAGATTAGAGATTCCAAAGGGTGGCATATGATTTTAAAATTAGGTTATCAGCCAGGCTTGGGTCTCGGTGCACAATTGCAGGGTCGAACCAATCCCGTCCCTAAAGGTAGGAAAATGGGCCGCCGAGGCCTCGGCTACCGTGACTCCGCAATGTCAGTACTTGGAGACTCCGGGCCATTGACATGGGACTATCGACAGCACTTTGTGAGGGGCCCGTTACAGCCTGGTACCCTGAAGAAGCCGCCGCCCAGTCTTGAAGAGAAGGCAGGTGATGCCTGTGTCGTTGTTGGCCCACCGCCGCCACTGCAGGGGCTGGCGGGTGATTTAGAAGATTTTTCTGATAGTATTGGAGAGTTGTTTTGTGAAAAAGAAAGCCAGTTGAAGAAGAAGGAGACGCAGCTGGTGAAGCGTCCTCCGATGTCATTAGTCCGTCAGGGGCCACGAGAAGTGGGGAGCTCCATCACTACATATTCTATGTCCCCTTCCCGTCTCGCCTCTTAGTTTCAGCAAACGGGGTATGTTCCCCGTTCCCCTCCAATCCTGGTCGACCCGTACTTCACGGAGAGACCAGAAATTTTATTCGTTCCCTGTGCTTGCGGGCACTGTCGGCCCATCGATCTTTCAACACTATTTACTCCTACTCCCCCCGGAGCTCAGCTTCATGAAATGTCGTTTTCCTCCTCGGAGCCATTCTTTGACTGCATATTTCCTGAATTGTTCCCCATGCAGATGCCTCCTCCTCCGTCCTCTTCCTCCTCCTGCTGCGTGATCACCTCCGGCCTCCAAAAAAAATGCCAATTTCAAAACGGAGGTCTCAATGGAAGATTACGCTATGTTCTGCTCAGATTCCCAGGGGCACGCGACCCATGTTCCTTTTCTAGTAGATTTTCTTTCTCCTAGGGTAGATGTACAGTGTGCAGAGTCTCCTAGGTTAGCAGAGTCGGTTGGGGTAGGATCTAATTCGAGTCTAGTTAGCCCATCCACGTCTGCGGCGCACCCCGTAACGCGTCATCCCAAAACCATTCCCGATAGGTTTCTGTAGGATCTGGCTGAAAGATGTCACGCCCTTCTGAGATGCCCTGAATTTGTAGAGACCGCAATTGTATTAGAAGATGATGAGGAATTAGAAGGGGTATAGAGCAATGATGGATTAGGGGTGTATGAAATTGTGAATGAGAAGGATCCAGCTGATGATGAGGAAGGTGAGGTGGATGACACTGCCGACTTGTACGCGCAAGGCTTGAAGAAGTTTGACGAACCTTCCTCGGCAGTGGATGAACCCACTAAGGAAATCAATCTCGGAACAGAAGAGGATCCCAGGCCCATACTTATTTCCGCCAACCTCCCTCCTCAGGTCGAAGAGGAGCTTATCAAGGTTTTGAGGGAGTACAGCGATTCTTTTGCCTGGTCCTATGAGGACATGCCGGGTCTTGACCCCACGTTGGTTGAACATCGGTTGATTCTTAAACCAGGGGCAACACCCGTTAAGCAAAAAGCAAGAAGATTCCACCCGCAGATGGCCTTGAGAATTAAGGAAGAGGTTGATAAATTGCATAAGGCTAGGTTCATTAGGGTTGTACTATATCCGCAATGGGTGGCGAACATAGTCCCGGTGATGTAGAAAGATGCTAAAATTCGGATCTGTATTGACTTCAGGGACTTGAATAAGGCATGTCCGAAAGACGATTTTCCACTTCCTCACATCGACGTCTTAGTTGACAATACAGCTGGGTACGAAGCTCTCTCGTTCATGGATGGTTATTCTGGATATAACCAAATCCGTCTAGCTCCGGAAGATCAAGAGAAGACCTCATTCATCACGCCCTAGGGCACGTACTGCTATGTTGTTATGCCATTTGGACTGAAAAATGCAGGTGCCACTTATCAAAGGGTAATGATGGCTATCTTCCACGACATGATGCATGTCTACTTGGAAGCTTACGTGGATGATATTTTGGTCAAGTCGAGGTCTCAAGAAGAACACCCCGCCATTCTAGCCAAAGTGTTGCAAAGGGCTAGGGAGTATAGATTAAAGATGAACCCCAAGAAATGTGTATTTGGAGTTGCATCAGGGAAATTGCGTGGGTTTATAGTTAGTAAACGGGGGATTCAGATCAACCCAAATAAAGCAAAGGCCGTTATGGAAATGCCACCGCCAAAGAACATTACCGAACTTCGAGGTTTGATTGGGCGTTTACAATTTATTAGGAGATTCATATCTCAGCACTCGCAAAGATGCCGCCCATTTTACGAGTTGTTAAAAGCGGGCGCGAAATTTGAGTGGAATGAACAATGCCAGAAGGCCTATGAGGTGCTTAAGGTTTATCTTTCTAATCCCCCGGTTCTGCAACCACCCGTCCCTGGGAAACCCCTGATCTTATACATTTCTGTGATTGAGGACTCCCTAGGAGCTGTCTTGGCTCAGGTGGATGATGAAGGAAGGGAAAGGGCAGCATACTACCTCTCGAGGTTGTTCAATCCTGCTGAATCCAAGTATACTGCCATGGAGAAGACCTGTGCACCGTTGGTGTGGGTAGTTCAGAAGCTCAAACACTATTTTCTTGCCCACGAGGTTAGGCTAATCTCTAGAATGGACCCCATTCGTTATCTCCTCGAGAAGCCTGTCCTTTCTAGCCGACTGGCTAGCTGGCAGAGCTTTCTCTCCCAATTCGATATCACCTTCATCGTCTAGAAAGCAATCAAGGGATATGCTATTGCTGAGCACCTTGCTCATTCTCCCATCCCTCGCACTGATTTAATGCAGCACAAATTTCCTGATGAACACTTGGCGGTAATCACTCATCTTCCTTTCTGGTCTCTTCATTTCGATGGTGCTCTCAATTCCCAGGGCAGTGGGATCGGCACCGTTCTCCTTACTCCGGAAGGGGTAACCATCCCTGTTGCTTATCAGCTCTCATTTCCTACCACTAATAATATAGCCAAGTATGAGGCTCTCCTTGCCGGTCTGAAACACGCCTACCTCATGGGCGTGCGATACCTTAACATCATAGGAGACTCTCAGTTGGTGCTACGTCAAGTTCTATCCACTTACCGCACCCGTGAACCTAAGCTCAAGCCCTATCAAGACTTGGTCACGCTCTTGGCTAGGCAATTCCGAAAACTTATCTATATTCATACTCCTCGCTCTCAGAACATCTTGGCTGACGCACTCGATTCACTCGCTTCCTCCCTATCATTCCCCCTCAGTCGCGCCACTGAGACCATTGTGGTCCAGCGATTAGACGTTCCTTCTCTTCAGGATCCCTGGTTCGACAATCATAGGAAGTCTGTAGATAGGAGGGTAGAAAGGGAAGAGGTGAAAGAAGTGTCATTAACTGAGCTTGAGGAGATCATCGAAGAAGAGGAATTGCCGTGGTACTATGAAATTGAGCAATATTGCAGGGATGGTACATTTCCGAAAGTGGCAAATGTCGAGCAGCGAAAGGCCATTAGAAGAGTCACCGCAAGATACACAATTGTTGCTGGTGAATTATATAGGCGGGCTCTGAACGAAGTTCTAATGAGGTGTCTAGATGACGACGAGGATTGGAAAATAGTGGAAGCAGCTCACTCTAGCGAGTGTGGAGGGCATGTAAGTGGACAGGCGTTGGCAAAGAAAATTCTTAGGTAGGGTTATTACTGGCCGACCCTGGAAGAAGATTGCTCCACCTATGTTCGTAGGTGTCTTCAGTGCCAGCTTCATGCTGACAAGATCCATGCTCCTGCTTCTTCTCTCCATCCTCTCTCTGCTCCTTGGCCATTTTCCATGTGGGCCTTTGATATCATCGGACCTCTCGGTGACCCAAATTCCATAGTCAAGCAGAAGTCTTTCATTTTGACGGCTACGGAGTACTTCACCAAGTGGGCAGAAGCCGAAGCATATGCAGAGATCAAAGCCACCATAGTATGCCGCATCATCATGAACAATATCATTGCGCGGTTTGGAGTGCCAAGTGATGTCGTCACCGACAACGGACCTCAATTCGTGTCGCAAGAACTCCGGGACCTCTGTAAGAAATTCAATATAGCCTTGCATCACTCATCACCATACTACCCTCAAGGAAATGGCCAGGCTGAGGCCACGAATAAAACCCTTCTTAAAATCATCAAGAAAACATGTGAATCGCATAAATTTGCTGATTGGGACGACAAACTGGTAGAAGCTCTATGGGCTTATCGCACCTCCGTCCGCACTCCCACAGGGCAAACCCCTTTTTCTCTCACCTATGGGATGGAGGCAGTACTTCCGTATGAGATCCTGATCCCTTCCCTAAGAGTGCAGCTGGACAAAGAACTTAATCTCGACGAGCGTCGAGAGGCGTTGCTAGTCCAACTGGAACTCTTAGACGAGAAGAGGCTTAACGCGGCCAATCATGTTTCGATTTATCAAAAGCACGTCTCACGGTATTTTCAAAAGAAGGTCATTGAAAGAAAATTTCAAGTGGGTAATATGGTCTTGAAACGCAAATTCATCAGATCAGCAGGTCCCAGGTCCAAGCTGCAACCCAACTGGGAAGGGCCATTCGTAATCAAGGAAGTCTATCCGGGTAACGCGTATCGTTTAATCAATGCGGAGGGTGAGGAATTGCCAAACCCGTGGAATGGGCTATACTTAAAACGTTTCTATCCATAGAGTCAAAACTAGCAACGGTTCGATGGCCGAGTGAACCCCACCTGATCGCGAAAGGAAGACCTCGGTCCAGCATCTTACACGCTACACCACCGCCTATGGTTCTGTTTTCTTCTATTTGCACAACACCATTTTCTCCCTTGGCCATACTTTTTGGGAAGGTGAAGGTCCTTGTCTTTCCTCTCGCTCGGCTGAAAATAGGGGCAAGTGGCGAATAAGGGGGTGAGAACTGATCAGGATCCCCCTTTAAAAGAGGTCTAAAATAAGGGTAGTCCGTTATGACCTTATTCCGCAAAAAAAGTAAAAAGAAAAGCAAGGAAAAGAAGAATGACAAAGAAAGAAAAAGGGGCAAAATCAAAAGTCAAAGCTGAAAGCACAAAGCTCGAAGCCCTCAAAATTTTGAAAGTCCCCAAATAATAAAACTAGGCATGGCAAGAGTGGCAGTATAGTTTCCCCGCGGGACGTTATGAGCCCGGTCATATGCATGCCTAGAGCAGATGTAGGTTCGATAACGGACACAAAGCCCCAGCGCAACAGACCAGATTCTTTGAAAAGGGGGTGTCTTGGGAAGAACTCAAGCCCTAAAAACCTCTATACCTACCGCCAGCTTCCCTACTGAATCTTTTTTTAATTTTCCAAGGAACGAACCCCGCCCCGGGTATGGCCTCGGCAGAGGCATCGTTAAGCAAAGTTGACCCCGGCCACAGGCAGTCCCCCTTTTCGCACATGCTGGGTCTGGGAAACCCATAGCGAAACAGGAGGTTCCCCGTTGTTAATCCTGAGCTAGTTCCAAAACTCAAAAAAAATCAAATATTTCAAAACCCAAAAAAATCAAATATTTCAAAACTTAAAAAAATCAAATATTTCAAAACTCAAAAGAAAAATCAAATATTTCAAAACCCAAAAAATCAAATATTTCAAAACTCAACAAAACCAAATATTTCAAAACCCCAAAAAATCAAATATTTCAAAACTAAAAAAAAATCAAATATTTCAAAACCTAAGAAAAAAAATTTTCTCAAAAAGATTTGAGTTCTTTCATCACATGCATTGCATTTTGTCATTATATTTTTGCCTATTTTAATAAGGTTTACCCCCTTGACCAAAATCAAGGATTAGTCACTTTCTAAACTTACTGCAGGCAAGGGGTTAAACCTAAAACAGATTTAACACGTTTTCTCTATATGTGTAAGCACAGGGGCAGACAGAAGATTGAAGATACGGTCAAGCCACGGACGCACACATTCCAAAGATATTCAAACATATCAGAGAAAGCCCAAAACTCAGACTCAATCCAATCATCAATCTTATTCATTCTCATATCAAACTCTAAGCATCCATCTCTACATCAATATCATCATGGGAAGATAAAACCATCACTCAGTCTGCCGCTGGGCATCCCCGCGGGAACGTATCTCTCTCAGCTCCCTAAGGTAAGCATGTCGTGTCTCTGGAGCCTCCTCAACCTCCGCCGGTAGGATGCGCACCCTGCTCACCTCCCACATAATCAGCGCACTCCTGACCGCCTGCTCGTCCTCCTCTGTCTCGATCCTCCTCGCCTGTAGCGTGGGAAGGTGGGGTAGCGTCGGCAGCACGGTCCGGGGTAGTCCGACCTGTAGGTAGCACCGGTGTGGGCTGTACCTCACCAGGGTAGTGTCGCTCATGAGCCTCAAGTCCAAGCCTGCCCTCCTAGGAAGCCTGATGGTGGTGTCGTGGAGGAAGTCCGGGCGCATCACGAATCTGTCCAGGGGCAGCCTGTTGATGTAGGGACGCCACTCGTCCCTGGTCTTCATCTCAGCCATCCTGCACTCAACCTGTGGAGAGAACCTGAAGGCACCTCCTATGAAGTAAAGAGGGTGGCTCCCGAAGATCCTGCTAACAGAAATAATATCCTCTCTCGGGATGAACTTCATCCTGACTCCCATCCAGCACTCCAATAGAATCATCGAGCCAAAGAGAGGACCTCCTAGGGCTGCAGAGCTAAGACCCTCGTACAAGTAGGCTAAGATAGCCTGGGAGATGGTGTTGAGTACGGACTGAATAGATCTAGAGGGGGGTGAATAGATCTTTCCCCCTTTTTCCTTTTAATATCTATTGACTAAATGAGTTGTAGGTGATTGACGAATTACAAAACTAATGTTGATATCAATGAGGAAAACAAACACATAGAGAAGCACGCACACACATAAGTAAACCACAAGATAGGATTTTTAAGGTGGTTCAGTCTCTTCCCGAGACTTACATCCACCCCTTGCTTAACTCAAGCAAGGCTTCACTTATGAGAGCCTCTGATCTCAACCAAAACACAAGACACCGCTGTCACACAGCTTGTTCCTGCTGACACACAGCTTGTACCAGCTGACACACAGCTTGAATCCGCTGCCTTACAGCTTGACACTTGGTGTAAGGATGAATAGAAATGATGAGAAGGTGGGATGATGCAACAGGACTGAATATAGACTTTTGTAACAAAGTAAAGAATTCAGCCTGGGACTTAATCACATAAATAACAAGAGTAGACTCCCTGTAGAACTTCCAATCGGATGCCTTCAGCTGCTTTGCAGCTGGAGGTCGCACAGCTTCAAGCCCAGTCTTCCTTCTGCAGCAATGAGAATGCCTTTAGTCTTCTGCAGATTTCTGGTTGATGGAGAGCCACTTCGTCCTGTGATGTAGGTGTGTTTCTTAGCTTCTGTTCTATGCTCTCTCTGTGTGCTTGCATCCGCGATCAGTTGCCTTCTACTTTTTATGCAGATTCTTTTTCAAGCCTGAAGCTCTTCCCGCTCAAAATCCAGATCGAGCGTCAATCTGCTAGAAAGCAGGGAGACGGTTAAATCCGATCACTACAATGAGTTTGACCGCTTCTAAGCAAGATTCTCTCCTTGATTCCCGTGCGGAATCTCATCATTTGAACTGCCCAACAACCTGCAACAACAATCTGCAGGTTTTAAGGAACCAAAACAGAATTCGGTTAGAGTTCGGTTCTGGACGCTATAACACCCGTGGTCGACCATGACACTGTCCCTGGTCGACAACGAGCAGTGTCCTGATGGCGGTTTCATTCTGGCTGACACTCGCGTCCCGTGGTCGACCACAGCCTTGTCGCTGGTCGACAAGGGGCAAATTCCAGATGGCCGTCAGTTCTGTCTGATGCTCTGTCTGTTCTGTGGTCGACCAGAAGTGGGGCTTTGGTCGACAGCCAAGGCATATGCAGAAGACGGATGACTTGAAGTGTTTCTGGCTGGGTTCGTTGGTCGACCATAACCACTTCCCTGGTCGACAAGCGGCCTTTGACACTTCTTCTGATTTGTTGATTCCACTTGGATTTCAGTGGACCTGAAATTACTTAACTTATCAGAAGTAACTTAAACTATCAGATTTATATTGAGTTAATCAAAAACATTGTTTGTCATCATCAAATAGTCATGAGTTATGAACAAGATAGAACGTGATTAATCAAACATATCCTATTGTCATCATCAAAACCAAGGGATGCACAACAGATGGAAAGTCCCTGCCACAGACCACTAATGGTGCTAAGTAAAGGGATCTCTAAGACATGGTCAGCAGAAGGGAAAAGGATGGCCCCGCACAAGTAGATCGATGCAGCCTTGGCTATGGCCTCGGTCCACCCACATTTGTTCTTACAATGCTCCACTACCAACTGGCTAAGAGGAAGAAGGTGAATATGACGAGGGCCTACGAAGGTATGAACATCCCGGCTATCTGGTATGAACCTTCCCAGAATGAGTTTTGGATCTATAGGGGCAACAGTATGGCATATCAAGTCTTCCTCACCCACCTTGGCCCTAGGGAACCCGAAGTAGGTCTCCACCTCCTCTAAGAGGACAGTGGCCTCGAAGGATGGAAAGAAGAAGGTATGGGTCTGAGGATGCCATGTTTCTATCAAAGCTGAGTGTTGTGTAGTGGACAGCGGATCTAGAGGGGAGGGTTGAATACATCTGCCCCTCTTTTCGCAATGTAACCCTCCATACAGCTAGATAAGATAAATTACAGCGGAATATAACTAGCTTATCGAAGAACACTATGATTCACTTCGCACGATGAGAAATCCAATATATCGATTCGAACCTAAGCATGCATCTAGAAAGAGCAATCACATAAAAAAACCACAACACAAAGGATTTTAATGTGGTTCAGACTGAATCCCCAGTCCTACGACCACCCCTCACCAAATCCGGTGAGGCTTCACTAGTGCCGCACACCAAACTGCAAATCGGAGAACCACCGATTGCCTTCCTACTAACCACCGGTAGGGACGTCAACACCGCAGATCGGACAACCTCCGATTGCCTTCCTACTAACCACCGGTAGGGATGATTCTCAACTTCCAAGTGTTTGAGTGAAATAGAAAAAGAACAACTTATGAAAAACACTCAAACAAGATATAGAATATGCTTAAAAGAAAAGATCTTGTCTGAGATTTGCTGGAGCTTGAATCTCTTGAGGATTCGATGAAGAGCTTCTTCCCGGAGTAGCTTGATTTCCTTCTTGGAAAATGCTCCTTCTAGCTTCCTTTGATCACCCTTCTTGCCCTTGAGTGCTTCTAGCTTTGTTGGAGATTGCTTGGCTTCAGATCTGAGCTTGAATCACCATGGATGGCTGAAGAACTTCCTCCCGAAACACTATTCACGGAGGTGCTACAGTACCTCAAAAATCGCCTCCCTTGATCTCCCTTGAAGCCTTGAAGTGTTAGGGTTTCCAACCCCTCATGTGTTGGTTTTATAGACCTTGAATGGTCCTTGGACATCCTTCAGACCAGATCCATAATTTGTGGGTGATTAGGTGACTTTTGGATTAAAGAAATTCATGGAAAGGGGCCAGCCACGAGGTGGATTTTGAAGTCAAACATGGCTGCATCGGGGCTGGCGGTCGACCTGTGGCTTCTGGCGGTCGACCGCTACTGAAATACCTACAAACGGATGATCCCTGGGAAATCCGGTCGACTGCTATTGGCTGGAGGTCGACCTGCAGCTGACAGATCTGCAGTCGGGGGGTCCTTGGCTGGGGTGATCGACCGCCCCTGTGCTGGCGGTCGACCGCCAGCTGGGCAGACCCCGGTCTAGCCCGGGTCGGTCTGTTAGCCGCTTCAGCTCCTTCTCTTGTGTCCATTAGCAGCCTGTTCATGTCTGTAACTTCATCCTTGTTGGTCTAGAAAGTACCAACTGAATCTTTGTCTTTTAACTCTCATCTTGTGCAATGGCCTTGGCTATTTGAATGAAGATTGTAGTTGTTGTATAGACTTTGCATCAAGGCTTGGACGTGTAGACTTTGTGTGCATGTATGAACTCTGTACAGACTTTGCACCTTGAGCATGCATGAGCCTGTACAGACTTGCTTCATGAACGTACAGACTTGGTAACTTGATGCACGAACACAACAGACTGCAATGTATAGACTTTGCGTGTGAAGTAGCCGGCCAATGTATAGACTTGTGTTGCATCCATCAACCAACGTACAGACTTGGAGTTGTGCTAGCAGCCAACGTACAGACTTTGTCTTGTGCAACGTACAGACTTTGTTTTGTGCATGCAGCCAACGTATAGACTTCATCTGCAGCAACGTACAGACTTCATCTGCCGCAACGTACAGACTTTGTGTTGTTCAACGTACAGACTTTGAGTTGTGCATGCAGCCAACGTACAGACTTCATCTGCAGCAACGTATAGACTTCATCTGCCGCAACGTACAGACTTTGAGTTGTGCATGCAGCCAACGTATAGACTTCATCTGCAGCAACGTATAGACTTTGTGTGTCATACAGACTTTGTCCAACGTATAGACTTTGTCCAACGTATAGACTTCGTCCAACGTATAGACTTCGTCCAATGTACAGACATTGTCCAACATATAGACTTTGTCCAACGTATAGACTTGGAATGCAGTGCACATGCCCGCAACCTGTTTGATGAAATGACAAACTGCTTAAACAAATACACAATGACACCATATGCAAACACAATGTGACTTATAGTAGTTGCTATCATCAAAACCATAATAGTAATCATGGTGCACATGTGTTCAACATTCTCCCCCTTTTTGATGATGGCAACACTGTGAGTCATTATATGGCAGAAATAGCCAAGATGGCAAAGTGTATGATATATGTAACATATGCAGCTCCAGATCCATGATAGTAATAGCATGTGAATGTAATTATGAATGCAGATATGAATGCTATGCATTGGATACACAAATGAGATGCACAAAGTGAATCTCCCCCGTACACCATTCACTCATCCATGGCTCTTACAAAGGACTCACACAAAGAATTCTCCCCCTTTGCCAACAGCAAAAAGGAAGGATAAAGTAGAGTAGGTGACAAAGGTCGGTGAGACCAGAGGTGAAGGAGAGGGAAGAGCAAGCCATAATATGCAAACCTGAAACATATCGCGAGCAACATGTACGGGTCAAAGCTAATGAAATCCGATATCATCAACAGAGTTCGAAGAGCATCTACATCGAAGATTTAATAGAAATGAACCAAAGGTGCATATCATTGCAATGTTTAACCTTCCCTTGTCTTATTTATCCATATTCAATAACTGCTAAGGGAATAACACAAAAACTAGTATTGAGACTAAACAGACATGAGTAGAGCATGGAATGTTATGATCGCAGCAAATGTAATTTTCAGTATTTTTTGCATTTGAAGGCACAAGACTCATATTTTACGAGCAATCAAGTCTAGTACATGCCTCCTAGCCATAAGAATACACGTTGTTTAGACGCCAGTATTCCTAGGTAATTTGTAAGACTGACTATGATGCTTCAAAATGAACAGAGATAGCAAAGTCACGTCATGACATATCCAACTCATTTCTGTGATGGGAAGATATGTTTCTCAGTGATTATGCCATTGCTCTGCCTAGAGGCCAAATGTATTAAGACAGAGATAACAGGGGCACATCATGACATGTCATTCGTCACTTGATTTGATGACGTGACATATTTCTCCGTGCAATAATATCATTGCTCTGTCAAATTTATTTTTTAAGAATTCCAGCTCATCAAGATATTTAACACCAATACTAAGCTCCAGAGTATCACCAAGATTGTCATGAAATTTGGATTTTCAGATAGCAGGATAGTCATTCAAAGCATAATATGCAGTCTCTAGTTAAGGTCTATTAAAACCAAGAACATAGATGATTTCAGAACCAATATTTCAGAACTTCAAGGAAATCATTAAATCTGAACCGATTTCATTGAATGGATAATCATCAGGGCACATAATAGAAAGCTCTTACTCCATATGTCCGTCTGTCTCATGAACGGTATTGTCAAACTGGAAGCCAGTGAAGTTCAGATTGCAAGAGATAAGAAAAGCAACAAAACTCCCCTTAAAGATATGCAGAGAATGCACTCAAGGAGTTATGTTTGCAAGCAAATGTAAGGACAAACGTCAAGGAGTGAGAGAGTAGAACCATGCAGGGGTTGACCTGAGCAAACATGAATTTGGCAGGCATGAAATGCATGACCCAACACATGGTTGTACATTTATTAAATGCAACATATGCATGAACGCTGCAAAGTGACAACTCCCCCTTACTATATGGCCTATATGCGACAATGACTCATGGTACTTGGCGGAGGTGAAACCTCACGCATATTGAGTGTGTCTAGACAAGCATAACCTGCCTTTCCATACATCAACATTTGATATACCATGGCCATGCAAGAATGATGCTACACAAACCATGCAATACGACACATATGCAAAATGACACATTGACATATAAACAATGCATGAACACACCAATCTGCAAAAACACACAACTAAATTGAACATGATCATCATTTCAATTTTTAGTGGCCTAAGGTCGGCAAAGACCAAGCTCCCTTCTGATTGTTGAAAACCTATCATTACACAATGGCTTGGTGAAAATATCAGCAATTTGATTTAGAGTATCAACAAAATGTAGTTCAAAATTTTTCTTACTGACCTCGTCTCTAATGAAGTGATGCCTAATCTCAATATGCTTAGTCCTAGAGTGCTGGACTGGATTTTTTGCAAGGTTGATAGCACTAGTGTTATCACACAGAATCGGGACATAACCAAGATCCACCAAGTAGTCTTGGAGTTGGTGTTTAATCCACAACACTTGGGTGCCACAGCTCCCCGCAGCAACATTGATGTGGGACAGACACGGGAGACGACACTATTAGGTGCCACCCTCGGACTCTAGATGAAGACGCGACCAGCAGCACACACCAGGGAGACACTAAGCCCGACACTACGAGCTCCTAGTGGCAAAACGTCGCTAACAGAAGTGGAAGCTCACTCGTCGTCCCAAGCGAGGGAAAGCGCGGACCGTGCGCGGTTAAGGAACCGGCGGAGGTCAAGGGTAGTCCGACTCAACTTCCGGACTCGGATCGAGTCACGGGACGGGTCACTCTCACTCTCACAGCGGTGACATGGACACACGGGCTAGTACCTACACTCTCGGCAGCGGGAAAAGACCATATACTAAACTAGCAAGCGAATGCCGAGAAGTTAAGACCGTACCTCCACGCACCCGGCGTGGCGAAGACAACCCCGGCCGAATTACGGATCCCCGGTTAAACAATTTTACAACAGTACAATGATTTGACCCACTCCACGCAGGGAGGTAAAAGGTCACATGTGGGGTCCGGGAATCACGTAAATCGGGTTGACGGGCAGCATCTTGATGTCGCCCGGCGGTGCCGAACTCTGCGTTTTCGTGCTTTCCGAACGGCGGGTTCTGCGGGCCCGCGGGGCCCACGGATGGCGCTGTCCTCCGGATCTGTGGGGGTGGGACCCACTATGATGGGGACCCCTGGTGGCGCGCCTCCACGGACGGCGGTCGGCCGGGAACACCGATCGGGGGTCGATCGGGCCCGATTCCCAATTGATGAACTAGCTGTCCACCGATTTTGGTTGCTGTCTTCCGGCGCGCGCTCCGGCGAAAACGGACGCTGCGAGTAATCCCGACGTCGGATCGGGACGCATGAGCTATCGTTGGAAAGCTCTCTTCAAATGCTTTGATCTAGACCCAAAGAGATCTGCTGGATCTGGTCGGATCAGAACTTTGATGAATTTAAAAATCCATGTTGTACAGTAACCGAAATCTCAGATCTGTAGGGCACTTGTCTGAGAACCACCGTTGACCGCCTAGTAAACCTCCGATTCAGCTCTTGAGCCCTTCTTCAAAGTTGTAGGGTATCAAACCACGTAATTGGGACTATTTTTGGAATTTGATTTGGAGGTGGTGGTGATTTACTATAAATTTTGGGGTGACTGGTGGTCGGATCTGGGAACAGGTGGATAGAACTGTAGATGGGTCTGAGAATGAATTTTAGAAAATACGAGATGGGTGAATAAAAAATTAAGAAAAATTGTGGATGAAGGGGTGGACGAATGGAACCCCCGGTAAAATTGGGCGAACCGACAGAAATCAAAAAGTGGACCTAAGACATGAAACTCAGGGCGGGGATGAATCTAGATAGAACTCTGGCAGAACCGAAATGGAAGAGTGGACGAAAATCAAAAAATATGAGACGAGATCAGAATGGCAAACCAAAATTTGTGGGATGTACTTGACACCTCTAGAACATCCACTAAAAGTCCCAGATCTATCTGAGCTCATGGCTGAGACAAGAAATTTGTGGAAGCTTCTGTGGTACTGCACGGGCAGAACTCCGTTGATGGCGGTGGCGGTGCGGTGGCGGCTCGTGGCGGTGGCGGCGATCGTCGGAACCGATACACGAGGCATCACACCTCAGAATGGAAGCCTTCACAGCTTCAAGGGGGAGAGGGAGGAGAGAGGAGGGGGGCGCACCAGCCCTTGCTCTTGAATTAGTTTGAATCAAATGGCATTAATTCATCAAAATAGAAAATACAAGCTTAAATAGGTTACATCTCACATCCATCCACAACCGTAGGATCTAGGGGTGGGAGATGAAGGGCTGGGATGGCATGTGACACACACACACAAAATAAATAAAAAACTAAGGGGAGGGGGGCGGCCCTTGGACCAAGGAGAGTGGCTTGACTTGGTAGGTGGGGTGGGTGGCCAAAATGTGGACTTTCCAAGCCACTTGTCCCCCACTTGGCCCACCTATCTAGAAGCCTCCTCTTGACATGTTGACTGACCCCACATGGGGCCCTTGGCTGAGGTGGCTCAATGGGATTGGGCCTGGGGGGCCCGTGGGGCCCACGGGGTCCAAATTGCATATAAGCCCCTCTTACAATCAAAATAGAAAACCGGATACAACGAAATAAACGCAAATTACACACACATAAAGGCTAACTAAATATGATAAATGGGGAGGCTCAAGGCGGAGTCTCCAGGCTGTCTCCGAGCCAGATGGATGCTGAGGTGGCTCGAGTCGTGCTCCGTGTGCGGTACCGGTGGCTCGGCGTATCGCGCCGCTCAACTGCTCGGGTGCCCGCACCAATTCTCCCCGGGTGGGAGAAACTCGACCCTGTCGAGTAAGGGTCTGCATCCCTCCTGTATCGCTCCAAAAGGTCCGGATCGATCCGCTGTAACTCGCCATGTGTGATCCATGTGTCCTCAGTAGCGGGCCGTCCTCTCCATCGCACTAGGTAGCGCGGGTAAGATCCACTCCTGGTAACTGTCACTTGCTCATCCAGTATACGATCTATATGCTCACGCTGCCGTGAAAAAGGGGCTGGAGGTGGAAGTGGACACTCAGGTGTGGGATCACTCTCAAGGGGAGGAGATGGCTCAAAAGGCTCACTAGGGATCACCGCTGGGTCCCTATATGCAACAAGATCCGATACATTGAAGGTAGAGCTTATACCATATTCCTCAGGCAGGTCCACAACATACGCATTGGATCCAACGCGTTTCAACACTCTAAAGGGACCGGCTCCGTGAGCTTGCAACTTCTTAACGGTTCCAGAGGGAAACCGTTCAGGTCTTACCCTGATCATGACGTATTCACCCTCGTGGAACTCTCGGTGGTGTCGGTGGGCATCGGCTAACTCCTTGTACCGTGCATTGCTGGCCTCAATGTGACGACGGATGTCGTCATGCAAACTCCTAACGTGCCTAGCAAACGACTCGGCCGACTCCGACACTCTAGCATGGATAGGCATGGGGACAAGGTCAACGGGTTTCCTAGGCCTACGACCTGTGACAATTTCAAATGGACTCATGCCGGTAGACCTATTCACCGAATCATTGTATGCAAACTCAGCCATAGGTAAAATGAGATCCCTATCCCCAATGCGGTCCTTAACTAGACACCTCAAAAGATCTCCCAGACTCCTATTGACCACCTCGGTCTGACCATCTGTCTGGGGATGATATGCAGTGGAAAACTTGAGGTGAGTACCCATCATATGCCATAGTGTCTTCCAAAAGTAGGAAGTGAATCTAACATCACGGTCAGACACTATAGTGCGAGGCAACCCGAACTTGCACACCACATGCGTAAGAAAAAGGCGGGCTACCCTCGAAGCATCCGAAGTCTTCGATCAAGGAATAAAGAGGGCCATCTTCGAGAAATGGTCAACCACCACATAGACCGAATCGTGCTTCTTGGAGGTACGTGGCAATCCCAAAATAAAGTCCATACTAACATCCTGCCACGGGGCATCAGGCACGGGTAGAGGCGTATAAAGGCCCGAGCTTTGCTTCTTCATCTTGGCCGTAGCACATGTACGGCACTGAGCCACGATGTTAGCAACATCGCGCTTCAAGCTCGGACAATAAAATCGATGCTCCACTGCCTCAATAGTCTTGTTCCGACCAAAGTGGCCGGCTAGACCTCCCGCATGTAGTTCCCACACTAAGAAATCTCGAACCGAAGTTCGGGGAACACATAGCCTGCTACCTCGAAAGAGGTAACCCTCCTGAAGCACATACTCATCAAGGTCTCTCGAGGGTCCGGCCTGGAGGGTGGTAAAAATCTGACCGAAGTCAGGACAATCAACATAGGCCTCCTTCATCTTCTCTAACCCTATGACCTCGGCACTCATGGTGGTAAGAAAGCATGCTCACCGACTCAAGGCATCAGCCACCTTGTTCTCCACTCCAGCCTTATGTTTAAGCACAAAGGTGAACTGCTGGAGATACTCGACCCAACGACGGTGACGCGAGTTAAGCTTCTTTTGCGAATGGAGGTACCTCAATGCCTCGTGATCGGAGTATAGGACAAACTCCTGATGTAAAAGATAGTGCCTCCAATGCCTAAGAGACTGAACAACTGCGTAGAATTCTTTATCATATGTGGAATATCGCAGTTTCGCGTCATTCAGCTTCTCGCTGAAATATGCGATCGGGTGGGACTCCTGACTCAAAACTCCTCCAATCCCAACACCCGACGCATCACAAGAGACCTCAAACACCTTCGAGAAATCAGGTAGTCGAAGGATAGGTGTCTGGGTCATGCGCTCCTTGATGTCCTTGAAGGCGGCAGATGCGGCCTTCGTCCATACAAATGTGCCTTACGGATGCAATCCGTGATCGGGGCGGTGACGGAGCTAAATCCGCGGATGAAGCGACGGTAGAACATCGCAAGGCCATGAAAGCTGCGGACATCATGAATCGTACGGGGTTCCAGTCACTCAACAATGGCCCAGACCTTCTCCCGATCGGCGGAGACCCCAGTTCTAGACACAATGAAACCCAAGAAGGTAAGTTGAGGTGTCATGAAGGCACACTTCTGTGGGTTCGCAAACAACTGCTCTCGCCGAAGAAGTAGACAGACCTGCCGAAGGTGGTCCAAGTGGTCCCCTATGGTGCGGCTATAGATAAGGATATCATCAAAATACACCACTACAAAGACTCCAATGAAAGGTCGAAGGACCTGAGTCATGAGTCGCATGAAAGTGTTAGGGGCATTGGTCAACCCAAAAGGCATGACCAACCACTCATATAGACCGTCCTTGGTCTTAAATGCGGTCTTCCACTCATCACCTGGCCTAATCCTCACTTGATAGTAGCCACTCTTAAGATCGATCTTCGAAAAGATAGTGGCACCTGCCATCATGTCTAGCATGTCATCCAGGCGGGGAATAGGGAACCTGTACTTCACGGTGATCTTGTTGATGGCACGACTATCAATACACATTCTCCATGTGCCATCCTTCTTCGGGGCGAGTAATGCAGGTATAGCACATGGACTCATGCTGTCCCGGACAGATCCTCTCTACACAAGCTCATCGACCCGCCGTTTAAGCTCGGCATGCTCCGTAGGGCTCATTCGATAATGAGGAAGGTTGGGCAAAGAAGAGCCCGGAACTAGGTCGATGGCATGCTGAATATCCCGCATGGGTGGGAGTCCCTCGGGAAGCTCATCGGGAAAAATATCAGCAAACTCCTGCAGAATAGGAACAACCTCGGGTGGGAGCTCACCCTCGGAGTCCCGCTCCACCTCTCGGACCGTAATGGCAAACACCGGACAACCTTGACTAAGCTCCTGCTCCATTTCCCGGGAGCTAATCATCATCAATCTCCTCGTCGAGGGCTCTCCTGGGCCAGAGGTAACGGTCATAGTCCGAGCTGGGGATGGGGTACTGGGCCCGGGTACGGAAGGCTTTGGAGTACTAGGGCCAGTAGGACCCCTGACTGATGGGCTCCTGGGCCGAACGGGGTGGAGGGTGACCCGCTGGCCATCATGGTTGAAGTTACAGGTGTTCGACCGACCATGGAGTGTGGCATCTCGGTCGAATAACCACGGCCTACCAAGAATGATACTTCCCACTTCCATGGGGAGAACATCACACCAGATCTCGTCACGGTAGGAGTGGAGTTGCAGCGGGACCAAGCACCGCAGCCTGACCGAAATGGAAGTGGTATCCACCCATGATACCTGATAGGGACAAGGATGGTCTACGGGTGTGAGACCAAGACGAGCGACAGTATTTGTGGAGATTGCATTGATACAACTCCCGCTATCGATGACCACCTTACAAATTTCCTTTCCCAGCCTACAGAATACCTGAAGGATAGTGGTCCGACGCCAGTCATCACTAGCCTGTGGCTGGGTGAGGATACATCTGACGACCCCCACGTGGGTATCATCCGACTACTGGACATCCTGGGCCTCACCTCCCATCTCATAGTATTTGTCGGCTAACTCTTCATCTGCCTCATATCTGACTAACTCGAGGCCTGTAGGGGTGGTATCCTCGGCCTGTGTGTCCCCAATGTGAAGAGATGGGTGGGTGGGACACTGGTTGGCGAAATGGCCAAACCCATTGCAGCGATAACACTGCTGCCGTGATCCACTAGGCTCCCCAATCATAGGTCCTTTACCTTTATCCTCCCGACGGATAGGAGGCGTAGGCAACAAAGGACGTGCAGGAGGTGCGGGTGCCGGTGGACGGGCTATGGGTGGGGCCGTAAGATGCTGGGGATGAGGAAGGTCCCTCGGGGGTGGAGGACGAGGCCTAGGAGCAAAGGGCTCGGGGCGAGCGGGCTCTTGAGGTCGTGCCATGGGGGCCCTTGGATACGTGCCAAGTGAGCCACGGGACTCGACACTACGAAGGGGAAAGGAGCCCAACCGATGGGGTGACTCAAACTCGGCCTCGAACTGCTCCAATTCGAGAGCAATCTGATATGCCTGCTCCAAAGTGGTGGCATTGCGGCGAAAGAGTTCATATTGATAATTAGGCCGCAAACCCCTCCGAAAGCGGGATATCGTCATGGTGCTCTCTTCCGTGACCCCGCACTGCAAATAATTCTCATCGAACTCGGCGGTGTACTCGGTCACGGATCGGTTCCCTTGGGAAATGCTTTGCCACTTGTCTATGAGACGTTGGCGATATGAGGCGGGAAGGTATTTCTCCCTCAATTTGGACTTCATATCATCCCAAGTACCTATTTGGGGTTGACGTCGCTGGTTGAGCAGGCTCTCCACAATGATCCAATAAGTTTGGGCCTGCCCTTGCAACTTCATCTTTGCGTATCGGACTCTTCAGTGGTTCGTCATCTCAAACCACTCGAAGTACCGGTCCATGCCGGCCTCCCAATCTAAATACACCCTAGGGTCCAAGGACCCGCTAAAAGTGGGAGGGTCCACACGCACACCCCTAAGAATGCGGTCGTCATCCTCGTCATCACGATTCCGTCGTTGTTGACGACGACCGTTACCCCCTTGATCATTATCAGATGCATAATCATCCACCACATGCACATGTTAAACCCCAACATTCTCTGCCTGAGCCCTTGGCACAGCAGGCTGCTGAACCGGCTCCTGTTGGCCGTTCGTCGGAGCGGGTTGTGCCGCTACTGGGCCCCTCTCTAGGACGGCAATCCTCCCAACAAGGCCTTGAATGGACTGCTCCGAAACCCCGGCCTGATCCTCGAGGACCTTCATCCGCCCTTCTAGACGCGTCCCTATGCCATCCATACGCGTACTAAGACCATCCATACGCGTGTCTAAACGATCCATGATGGCCCGGAACATCTCGGCCGTGGAAGACTCATCGGAACTATGGGCTCGGGACTTCGCCATAGGTGGTGGTGGCTAGTACTGGGTACCTCGACGGGTGGGCATGCAACTGACACACGACCTAGAAGACACCGACTAATGCAAACACACACTAAATGATGCACTTAGACCTAAACTAATATCCGGTACGGGGCGGAGTTAATCGATCCGAAGATCACTCCCGCAAGTGTGCGACCTCCCGGTAGGCGTAGCCTAACGTTCGGACAACACCTTTTAAGATACCGAATAAAGGGTGCAAATGCAATTTAAAACACACTTTTTTTTGTTTTGAAAATAATGATGGTCCTAGACTCGACTTAGACCATGATGCATGCAAGACATATGCAAAGACTACCCTAGACTCGACTTACTCTGATACCAAACTGATGCGGGACGGACACGGGAGACGACACTATTAGGTGCCACCCTCGGACTCTAGATGAAGACGCGACCAGCAGCACACACCAGGGAGACACTAAGCCCGACACTACGAGCTCCTAGTGGCAAAACGTCGCTAACAGAAGTGGAAGCTCACTCATCGTCCCAAGCGAGGGAAAGCGTGGACCGTGCGCGGTTAAGGAACCGACGGAGGTCAAGGGTAGTCCGACTCAACTTTTGGACTCGGATCGAGTCACGGGACGGGTCACTCTCACTCTCACAGCGGTGACATGGACACACGGGCTAGTACCTACACTCTCGACAGCGGCAAAAGACCATATACTAAACTAGCAAGCGAATGCCGAGAAGTTAAGACTGTACCTCCACGCACCCGGCGTGGCGAAGACAACCCCGGCCGAATTACGGATCCCCGGTTAAACAATTTTACAACAGTATAATGATTTGACCCACTCCACGCAGGGAGGTAAAAGGTCACATGTGGGGTTCGGGAATCACGCAAATCGGGTTGACGGGCAGCATCTTGATGTCGCCCGGCGGTGCCGAACTCCGTGTTTTCGTGCTTTCCGAACGGCGGGTTCTGCGGGCCCGCGGGGCCCACGGATGGCGCTGTCCTACGGATCTGTGGAGGTGGGACCCACTATGATGGGGACCCCTGGTGGCGCACCTCCACGGACAGCGGTCGGCGAGGAACACCGATCGGGGGTCGATCGGCCCCGATTCCCAATTGATGAACTAGCTGTCCACGGATTTTGGTTGCTGTCTTCCGGCGCGCGCTCCGCCAAAAACGGCCGCTGCGAGCAATCCCGACGTCGGATCGGGACGCATGAGCTATCGTTGGAAAGCTATCTTCAAATGCTTCGATCTATACCCAAAGAGATCTGCTGGATCTTGTCGGATCAGAACTTTATTGAATTTAAAAGTCCCTGTTGAACAGTAACTGAAATCTCAGATCTGTAGGGCACTTGTCTGAGAACCACCATTGACCGTCTAGTAAACCTCCAATTCAGCTCTTGATCTCTTCTTCAAAGTTGTAGGGTATCAAACCACGGAACGGGGACTATTTTTAGAATTTGATTTGGAGGTGGTGGTGATTTACTATGAATTTTGGGATGACTGGTGGTCGGATCTGGGAACAGGTGGATAGAATTGTAGATGGGTCTGAGAACGAATTTAAGAAAATATGAGATGGGCGAATCAAAAATTGATACAAAATTGTGGATGAAGGGGTGGATGAATGGAACCCCCAGTAAAATTGGGCAAACCGACAGAAATCAAAAAGTGGACCTAAGACATGAAACTCCGGGCAGGGATGAATCTGGACAGAACTCAGGCAGAACCGAAATGGAAGAGTAGACGAAAATCAAAAAATATGAGACGAGATCTGAATTGCAAACCACAATTTGTGGGATGTCCTTTATACCTCTGGAATATCCACTAAAATTCCCAGATCTATCGGAGCTCGTGGCTGAGACAAGAAATTCGTGGAAGCTTCTGTGGTACTGCGCGGGCAGAACTCCGTTGATGCCGGTGGCGGTGCGGTGGCGGCGGTGATCATCGGAACCGATACACGAGGCATCACACCTCAGAATGGAAGCCTTCACAGCTTCACGGGGGAGAGGGAGGAGAGAGGAGGGGGGCGCACCAGCCCTTGCTCTTGAATTAGTTTGAATCAAATGGCATTAATTCATCAAAATAGAAAATACAAGCTTAAATAGGTTACATCTGACATCCATCCACAACCGTAGGATCTAGGGGTGGGAGATGAAGGGATGGGATGGCATGTGACATACACTCACAAAATAAATAAAAAACTAAGGGGAGGGGGGCAGCCCTTGGACCAAGGAGAGTGGCTTGACTTGGTAGGTGGGGTGGGTGGCCAAAATGTGGACTTTCCAAGCCACTTGTCCCCCACTTGGCCCACCTATCTAGAAGCCTCCTCTTGACATGTTGACTAACCCCACATGGGGCCCTTGGCTGAGGTGGCTCAATGGGATGGGGCCTGGGGGGCCCTAACTAAATATGATAAATGGGGAGGCTCAAGGCGGAGTCTCCAGGCTGTCTCCGAGCCAGATGGATGCTGAGGTGGCTCGAGTCGTGCTCCGTGTGCGGTACCGGTGGCTCGGCATATCGCGCCGCTCAACTGCTCGGGTGTCCGCACCAAACATATTCTGCCTCCGCGGTTGAGAGGGCAACCGAGTGTTATTTCTTGGAGGCCCAGGAAACTAAACACCCGCCTAGAAACTGGCAATAGCCACTAGTACTCTGACGATCCAGCTTGCATCCAGCATAATCCGCATCAGAATAAGATATAAGAGATAAATCACATGATGACGGATACCACAATCCCAAATCTTGAGTGCCGGTAATATATCGAAGGTTACGTTTGACGGCAGTCAAATGAGATTCTCTAGGACTAGCTTGAAATCTAGCACAAAGGCATACACTAAACTGGATATCTGGTCGGGATGCAGTCAAATAAAGCAAAGAACCAATCATACCTCTATAGACCTTTGCATCCACTAATTTACCATTTTCATCCGAATCCAGTGATGTTGTGGTGCTCATAGGAGTTGCAATGATTTTACTGTTTACCATGTCAAATCTTTTCAGCAGCTCCTTGATGTATTTGGATTGATTTATGAAGCACACATCTTCTCCTTGGTTGACCTGCAAACCGAGAAAGAATTGAAGTTCTCCCATTAGGCTCATCTCAAATTCGCTAGTCATGAGGTTAGCAAATTCCTCACACATTTCAGATTTTGTAGAACCAAACACAATGTCATCAATATAAATTTGAACAATCAAGATGTTCTTACCTTGCTTCTTGATGAAAAGTGTTTGATCTACCTTACCTCGTGTGTACCTTTTTTCAATGAGGAACTTGCTTAGTCTCTCATACCAAGCTCTTGGTGCTTGCTTAAGTCCATAAAGGGCCATGTCTAGCTTGTATACAAAATCTGCATTGTTAGAATTCTCAAAGACAGGGGGCTGCTCAACATAGACTTCTTCTTTGATCAAGTCATTCAAGAAAGCACTTTTGACATCCATTTGATACAGCTTTATTCTAAGGGAGCATGCAAAGGTAAGTAAAATTCTGATGGCTTCGAGTCTAGCAACTGGGGCATAAGATTCATCAAAGTCTACCCCAAACTCTTGATTATACCCTTGAGCCACCAATCTAGCTTTGTTTCTTATTATCCTGCCATCCTCACTTAGTTTGTTCCTAAAGACCCATTTAGTGCCTATGACAGATTGTGATGAAGGTCTAGGAACAAGATGCCAAACTTTATTCCTTTCAAACTGGTTTAACTCGTCTTACATTGAATTTATCCAGTTTTCATCTTTTAATGCTTCATCAATATTTTTGGGTTCATGCTGCTAGAAAAGAGCAAGTTGATCTAATTCTTCCATAATTTTAAAATGTGACCTTGTTCTAGGTGGGTCATTTAAGCTGCCAATGACGTTTTCCAAAGGATGATCCTTAAGAATTCTAATGTTTGTAGAATCGTTACCTTCTCCTGGAGCTTGATCCCTTGCATTGCTTGATTCAGCTAGGTGACCAGCTTCTTTTATTTCTTCTTGTGGAGGATCACTCTTGTCCTTTATGCTTAAGAATTCCCCATCGTCATCATTTTTCCTGCCAGAGTTATCATTATTAGAATCATGATATTCATTAAAGGAAACATGGGGTGATTCTTCCACAGTTTGACTCTTGATATTGTAAATTCTATAAGCCCTAGATCTATCAGAATATCCAAGGAATATACCTTCATCACTCTTGAGCTCGAATTTATCTAAATCTCTTTTGTCATTATTGTGGATGAAGCATTTAGATCCAAACACTTTCATATGTGAGAGAGAGGGCTTTTTACCTTTCAGCAACTCATAAGGAGTCTTTTTGGTGTGTGGCCTTACCATAGAGCGGTTGATAATATAACATGCTGAGTTTACCGCTTCAGCCCAAAACCTCCTTGGAAGTTGCCGTTCAGCAAGCATGGTTCTTGCCATCTCTACAAGTGTTCGGTTTCTCCTTTCAACTACACCGTTTTGCTCTGGAGTTCTTGGTGAAGAAAATCAGTGTGAAATGCCTTCAGCTCTGCAAAGATTATAGAAGTTAGCATTTTCATATTCACCACCATGATCAGATTGGATCTTGGAAATTTTAAACTCACCGTCCTGCTTTATCTTCATGTAGAGTGCCTGAAACTCATCAAAAGCATCATTTTTATGTGTGAGAAAGAAAACCCATGTGAACCTAGAAAAGTCATCCACCAAGATATATCCATATTTTCTACCACTCAAGCTAGCAGTTCTGGTTGGGCCAAACAGGTCCATATGAATTAGCTCGAGTGGTTTGGATGATGTATTTTCAGATCTTCCCTTGAAAGATTTTCTTGTTTGTTTACCTAGGGCACATGCATCACACAACTTGTTTTCTTGTTTAAATGATAATTCAGGCAACCCTTTTACCATTGAATGATTTAACAATTTATGTAAGACATTGTAGCTAGCATGTCCTAGTCTACGATACCATAACCATGCAATTTCAGATTTTGGTGTAGCATGACAAAGGTTTAAATTAGCAGGATCATCTAAGTCAATCATGTAAACATTGTTGACTCTCTTTCCAGAAAATTTTACCTAGTCAGATTTTGGTTCAAAGATTTTACATTCATGAGAGTCAAACAACACTTTATGACCTTTATCACACAATTGACTTATGCTAAGTAGGTTATATTTTAAACCTTCAACTAGCAACACATTTCCAATGGACTTGGAGAGGTTCTTACCTACTGATGTGACACAACCTAGGACTCAACCAGCAAGCACAATTAAGCATTCAAAAACGGACCGATAATAGCAACCGCTCACCCGATGCTCACTAAGACCCGGGGTAACTTGGCAATGCCAAGGGGAGGTTGTGTGGTCTAGGCCCATGCTGGTAGAGGGCCAGCAAGGCCAAGGTTTGATTCCCCAAGGGTACGGCTGCCCAAATCAAGGGTCCGACGAAGTGCCAAAGGGCACGGGTTCCACTCTCTTCCCACGATGATCACTTATAGCAAATGAGCTTAAGGATCGGGCTCTCGTCATGGCCAGCGGAGTTCATGAACTAATATTGAAAGAACAAGCATGAATTAGAGCAAAGTTTTGGAGCACTCACTCGACCGGTTTGAAGAAACATGTCCCGCTCGGAGACGAGGGCGAGCGGGGAAGCGTGGGTTCCCCACACGCCGCGCTGGGGTAGCTTGACATGTTTAAGCTATTACAACACTACACCCCATGCAAGGGGGGGATCATGGGGAAGGGAAGATAATAGTTACATCCAAACACTACCTCTACATAGGGAGGGGCCTTCAGCCGGCCAAGCGGGGAGGGGAAACTAGTGCTAAGAGTGATGAAGAAGTGATGACACCAAATCTGCCTTCTCTCTGTAATAGCTGACAGATAGAGGGTAAGGAGGCTGTAGAACTCTCTCTGGAATTTCGCTGAGGGTGAGACTAGTAGGGATCTCTTCGTCTCTGGAACAGGAGTGCCTCTGAATTTTGCCAATTTCTTCAGGGGTCGCTGGCGGCCTGGGCGGGAGTACGAACAGGGTTGCTGAATCTCGGACTATCTGCAACAGACTATCAACAGCAGGAAGACGCGGCTGCCCCGACCGTTCCCGAACTCCGAATCAGTCGCCGTTGGAACCGTTGGAATCGTGGGTGAGTCCTCTTTACAGCAGAACAAACGGGGATGCCAAAAGATGCCGGTGAAGATCATAGGACTCATAAAAGTGAGGAGTGGTCGATGCAGATAGTGGGAAGCAGAGTCGAACGCCTGAGGAATAAAATTGGTAACTTCTGCTGCAAGATGCCGAACGGAGTTCTGCTTCTTAGTTCTGAAAGTAGACAGGGAGAGGAAGAACTTTACAGAAGAGTTCGTGGCCTGATTCCTCCGGGGTTTGTCGCGGTGAAGCTTTCTCTCCGGATTAGGATCTCTTCAGAGCTAGCTCCTGGTTTCCAACAGCAGGTTGCAGAGGATGCCTTGGCAGCTCCCAACCTCAGAATCAAGCGCCGTCAGAGTCGTTGGAATCGTGGACGAGTCCTCTTCATTGAAAAACTGACGGGGAAGCCAACCGATGTTGGAGAAGACTAGGGGATGCAAAAGAATGGCAACTGGTCGGTGTAGACTATGAGTAGCAGATCTGCGTAGCTGAGGGAGGAAAATGATAACTCTGGATCACGAACGCCAAATGAAATTCTGTTTCTTGATTCTGGAAGTAGACTGGGCGATGAAGAACTTTGAAGAAGAACTTGTGGACTGAATCCTTCGGAGTTCATCGTGGCAGAGCTTCTAATCTGGCTCAGGTCCTCAGCCGAGGCAGAACTACGCAGTTGTGGGAGAATGGACCTCCTGGACGGCTCGAAGATCGGAAGAAGATGAAACCACTTCTGCTGCGAAGGAGACTGATAGACGCTTCGGACGATGGCTCTTGGGTCTTCAAACTCGTCCGGAGGAAGTCGTGGTGGCCGCTGCAAGTTGCTGGTTCATCTGTAACCTCTGGACAGCAAACTACAACTTCGAAGTAGCTTCCAATGACCAAGAAAGAAGAAGGGGAAGGGGGTAGATGAGTGTGGGAGTGACCCCTGGTTGTAAGGGGGTCTTGGAGGGGGTGTTCTAAGGTGTGGGAGGTGGAGAATAAGGTCTGGAAGAGGGTCCAATAGATGGTGGTAGTGGGGGATGCGAATTTGGTTGGAATGGAGAGAGGGAAAGGATATTTGAAAATAGGTTTAAGGGTGGGGTTATTTTTTTTGTCTTGGGAATGGGGGAGTTGTGTTGGGGAAGGGAAGGGGTGCTTGGGGTAGTGGGAAAGGTGCTTGGGAAAGTGGGAGGGGTAATTGGGGGTTGGATGGTGAGGAGAGGATTGGTGGAGGGGGTCTTGGGAAGGGGTGGAGTATTGATGAGGGTTGTGGGGAATGGGAAGAGGCTTAAATGGGGTAGGTGGGGAGTGGAGGTGGTTGGGAAGGGAGGAGAGAGAATAAAATTCGAATTTGGGTGTTGAGGAGAGAGAAAGTGGAGTGAAAAAGAGAGATTAAGAGAGGGAAGGGTGGGGAATCTCTCCCCTAGGATTTCTCACCCAAAAAATGGAATCTCTCCACTAGATAAGAAGTATAAACTCTCAAAATGGCAAGTTTTTTTTTCATTCATTGATTCATTCAGTTGAAATGGGGGGAATGGGGTCCTATATATAGGAAACCCACATTTCTACAAAAGTCCCTGACAATTGACTTAATGACAAATAACCGAGGGGGTAGGGGAGAGCCCTTGGGCCAAGCCCAATGAGTTGGGCCCAATAGCTAACTAGACAACCTAATGACACTCAAACTTAGGGAAACGAACATAAGACCTAGGAACATTACTCAAATAAAAGGAAAAATACATCAAATGACTCAAATAAAAATTACATAGGACTCAAAATTAAATGACTAGACCATGCCGGATGCAACCGGGGCGAGGAGACGAGCTGTGAACATGGGCATGGGAGGTGATGTCCTCATCACCTACATTACTTGTTCCAATGATTTTTTCTTTGTTATTCCCTCCAAACGTAACGTATCCTCCTTCCTTTTTCTCCAAGAGACAAAATTTTATTTTGTCTCCAGTCATGTGTCTTGAACAATCGCTATCAAGATACCACCTGTTATGCATGGTTGCAAGACATTCCTGCACAAACAATTAAGCAATTATATTTGGAACCCAACCAATTTTGGGTCCCATCAAACTCTTAAGATTTTCAAAACATGAAACCATTTCTTTTGGAATCCAAACCTTTCTAACATTCATGTTTTGTTCGCTTAGAGCAGGGATTCGGTTTTTCTTTTCAGCCTTGACATTTCCTTTTTGTTTAGAGGCTCTTTGTTGGATTTTATGAAAGTTTGATGAAGTTGGCTTCTTAACCCATTGTGGCCATTGGTTGTTTTTGGGTTGAAAGTGATTGTTCTGCCACCTAGGAGATTGAAGGTTATATGATTGATGAACACATGAATCACAATTTCTCCAAAAGTATGGTGGTGTTGGCCTATATGAATGGGCAATCCAATTTTGGTGATATCTGGAAGATTGAGCATGTAGTGGCCAAGAATGTGTTGACCTATGCTGCGGGAAAGGTCGACCTTTCTTAGGCTTTTGGACAGGCTTTTTGGGAATGTTGGTGACTGCCTCTTCAATCTTCTCTTTCCCTTTTTCCTTTTATTTTTGCTAGTTTTGTGTGGGAGTTGTGTTTGAGGTGGAAGCTTCGGAAGATGAAACAAATGTGACTATTTTTAGCCCAAATGACCTTTTGTTTGTTGGATCAAAACCCAACCCATCTTTGTTGTGGTTCATTCTAGTTCCTAGCAATGCATCTAGGTTTTCTCTTCCATCCACAAATTTTTCTAAAGATTGCTGTTTGTCCTTTAACTCTTTTTTTAGGTTTTCAATATTTTGAAGAAGTTGAATGTTGACTTGTTTGACAGCTTCATACTTTTCATTGCTCAATTTACTGTCTTTTTCATAGCTTTGCATTTTGAGCTTCATGCTATCAATCTCATTTCTTAAATCCTCATTTTCAGTTTTCAAGTCAGTCATTTCTTTTCTTCCTTCCTCCAAATCCTCAATCATTTTCTTAAGATCTTCAATTTCAGTCTCAAGTAGAGCAGTCTTATCATTCATATCATGATCATACACAAATGAGTTAATTTTCTTTTTCAATGATTTATTCTCCTTTTTGTATATTTCATATTTTTCCATGAGTTGTATATATGCATCCTCCCACTCATCAATTGTATAATCTTTAAATGGAGAATTTACCTCAGTTTCTTCATCACCTTTGGCCATAAGGTAGAAATCTTCTTTTTCTTTGTCCGAGGAGCTAGTTCCGTCATCACTTTCCTCTTCATCGCTCCATGTGAACACCATGGCCTTGTTCTTCTTCTTGCCCTTCCATTTGTCAGCTTTTCTGAATCTATCGGGACAATCATTCTTGAAATGCCCTGGTTTGTTGCAAGAATAACAAATGATTTTGTCAGATTTCTTAGAGTTTTCAGAATTAGATTTGAAACCGTTTCTTACCTTTGGCCTTCCTCTCATGAAGCTCTTACCTTCCTTTCTCAGGAATTTTTTAAACTTACGTGTGAGCATGGCTACATCATCCTCATCCCGCTCACTTGCGGAATCCTCACCTTAATCCGAAGTGCCTTGACCGCTAGGTCCAACTTTAAGAGCTAAGGACTTTTTCTTAGGTACTTCAGCTTCTTTGTTCTTAAGGTTGATCTAATAGGTCATTAATGAACCAATGAGTTCATCTACCTTAGTTGTTGTGAGATCTCTGGATTCTTCAACAACAGTAGCCTTTGTGTGCCATGCAGGAGTCAGTGATCTGAGAATCTTTCTTATAATTTCATGTTCTGAATATTTCTTTCCCAAATCAGTCAAACTGTTAGTAAGCACAGTTAATCGAGCATACATGATGTCACACAACCTCGGACCTAATGCAAGCAAGCACAATCGCATTCAAATGGGCCGAATTGGGCCACCGCTCTATCGACACTCACCCAAGCTCGGAGTAACTTGGCAATGCCAAGGTGAGGTTGAGGGGTTGGGCCCTTGCTGGTAGAGGGCCAACAAGGCCAAGATGGGATTCCCAATGGGTGTGGAAGCCCAATTCAATGGGGCCGACGAAGTGCCGAAGGCACCGGTTGCACTTTTCCCACGGTGATCACTCAAGGCAATGGGGCTTGAGGATCGAGCTCTCACTCGCATAACCAGTGGAACTAGAACTTATATTGAAAGACAAGCACTAATGGAGTGAGGTGTGAGCACTTACTCGACCGGTTTGAAGAAACCGATCTCGCTCGGAGACGAGGGCCAGTGGGGAGGCGAGTGGATCCCCACACGCCGCGGCGGTGTCGCTTGACCTGCCTAAAGAAGTTACAACACTACACCTCTCACAGGAGGGGGACCTTGGGGTGGGGGTTAATGATATTACAATCAATACTACCTCCACACTGGGAGGGGCCTTCAGCCGGCCAAGCGGGGAGGGGGAAACTAGGACCAAAAGCGATAAGAAGTTGGGAAGCCGAATCTGCTTGCTGTCTGGGAGGGAGGACTGACAGTCGAAGTTGGGGCTGCAGAAGTTGATACAGAATTTTTCTGATGGCGAGACCAGGGGGGAACTCTTCGTGACTGGTACTGGAACACCTCAGAATTTTTTAAATTTCTTCTGGTACCACTTCTGACCGGGGTGGAGCTTTGAACAGAGTGGAAAGTTCTGGGACTAGCAGCTTCAGATTTCCAACCGCAGGTTGCAGAGAATGCTCCGATGGCTCCCGGACTCCGAATCAAGAACCGCCAGAGTTGTTGGAATCGTGGACGAGTCTTCTTCACAGAAAAACTGACAAGGATGTTAAAAGATGGCAGAGAAGACCTGGAGGCTATGAACAAGGATGACTGGTCGAGGTAGACTGTGGGGAAGCAGATCCGTGCAGCAGAGGGAGAAAATTGATAACTTCTTCTACTGGATGCCGAACGGAGTTCCACTTCTTGATTATGAAAGTAGACAGAGCGATGAAGAACTTTGTAGAAGAGCTTGGGGGCTGATTCTTCCGAGGTTCATCGTGGTAGTGCCTCTAATCCGGTTCTGGTACTCAGCAGGGACAGCTCTGCGCCGTTGTGGAAGAACGAAGCTCCTGGGTAGCACACAGCTCGGATGAAGACGAAACCACTTCTGTTGCGAAGAAGACAGGGAGACGCTTCTGTGGATGTCTTTTGTGCCTTCAAGCTCATCCGGAGGAAGTTGTGGTGGCCACTGCAAGTTGCTGGTTCATCTGTAACCTCTGGACAGCAAACTGCAACTTCGAAGTAGCTTCCAATGACCAAGAAAGAAGAAGGGGAAGGGGGTAGATGAGTGTGGGAGTGACCCCCGGTTGTAAGGGGGTCTTGGAGGGGGTGTTCTAAGGTGTGGGAGGTGGAGAATAAGGTCTAGAAGAGGGTCCAACAGATGGTGGTAGTGGGGGCTGCGAATTTGGGAAGGTGGGTGAGAGGGAAGGGTATTTGAAAATGGGTTTAAGGGTGGGGTTAGTTTGTTTGTCTTGGGAATGGGGGGGGGTTGTGTTGGGGAAGGGAATGGGTGCTTGGGGTAGTGGGAAGGGTGCTTGGGAAAGTGGGAGGGGTAGTTGGGGGTTGGATGGTGAGGAGAGGATTGGTGGAGGGGGTCTTGGGAAGGGATGGAGTATTGATGAGGGTTGTGGGGACTGGGAAGAGGCTTAAATGGGGTAGGTGGGGAGTGGAGGTGGTTGGGAAGGGAGGAGAGAGAAGAAAATTTGAATTTGGGTGTTGAGGAGAGAGAAAGTGGAGTGAAAAAGAGAGATTAAGAGAGGGAAGGGTGGGATTCTCTCCCTAAGGCTTCTCACCTCACTAATGGATTCACTCCACCATAAAAATAAAGATAGAACTCACAAAATGGCAATTTTTCATTGATTGATTCATTAAGTTGAAATGGGGGGGAATGGGGTCCTATATATAGGAAACTCACATTTCAACAAAAGTCCCTGACAATTGACTCAATGACAAATAACCGAGGGGGTAGGGGAGAGCCCTTGGGCCAAGCCCAATGAATTGGGCCCAATAGCTAAGTAGACAACCTAATGACACTCAAACTTAGGGAAATAAACACAAGACCTAGGAACATGACTCAAATAAAAGGGAAAATACATCAAATAATTCAAATAAAAATTACATAGGACTCAAAATTAAATGACTAGACCATGCTGGATGCAACCGGGGCGAGGAGACGAGCTGTGAACGTGGGCATGGGAGGTGATGTCCCTATCATACTCCCGGGGTGCGGAGAACTCGACTCCGTCGAGTAAGTGTCCTTCCCTCCTTGGAGGGTGTAGAAGTGGTACTGCCCTCAAGTCTTCCGAACGAGACCGATCCATCCACCTGCCGAGATAGCGCTCGTATACCTTGCTCCGAGTGGTAGTGACTTGTTCATCCAATATTTGTTCAATTTGTTCACGCTGGACTCTCTTGGCGGTGGTCTCTCCTCACGGGTGGGTGCTCTCTCAAGGGAAGAAGTAGGCTCAATCTCCTCACTAGGTACCACCGTGGGTCCCTTATATGGCACTAGGTCGGCAACATTGAATGTGGGACTTATTCCATACTCTTCAGGGAGATCTAACTCAAAGACATTTGCACCAATGCGCCTCAAGACCTGGAAGGGACCAGCCCCACGTGGCCTCAGTTTAGAGTTGACTCCGGGGGAGAGCCTCTCCGTCCTTACCATTACAAAGTCACCCTCATGGAATTCTTGGTGACGCTGATCAGAGTCGGCCCGCCTCTTATAAACCTCATTCTTTTTGCTTATGTGCTTGCAAAGGCTTTCATGTAATTTTGTGAATGTTGACATTCTAGAGGTGATGGGTGGACCTGGGCAACTAAAAGTATACCAATCATGCTTTAATGCCAAGAAGACTTTGATGGATTTTGGAGGGCCGGGGCAACCATATGTGGACTTATCATGCAAGGTTGTCATGTAGACTTTGGTGGGCCTATGTGAGCCGAGGCACCCGTAGGTGAACCTATCATGCAAAGTGGTGATGAGTGTGGGGGGGCCCGGACATCCGTAGATGCTTTTGACATGCTTACGATCTATGATGAATGAAGGAGGACCATGACATCCGAATGTGGCCCATTCATGCTTTCTACTAGACATGTGGGTGATATGAATGAATGGACCCAACATAGTGTTCATGCCAAATGGGGTGGAAAGCCTAGACACATGCATAATTTTCCCAAAAGTGACTTCCATGTGTATAGGTGTGGGACAACCTTTGAACTCCCATTGGAAAGGATCGAATGGATCTAAGAAGGTGGTCATTATGGGGTGGGGCACCACCTTATTACCTAGGGATATATGGTCCAAGGTTATGGCTCCCAAGGTGCAACCCGGGTCATGGATGAGGTGGGTTTGGCCCAATATGGTGGGTGAGGGTAGGAAAGGGTGGGTGGTTGGTAAGATGGTTAGGTCATATGAGTCCCTTGACTCCCATTGGAAGGGATCATATGGATCATAAAATAGGTCACTTAGGGGGAGGAACTCCATGTCCTCAAGATCCTTAAAAGGTGCTAAGTCATCCTTCCCTATGATAGTTGGGCCAATGTTCTTGACAAGTGGGTCGGCCATGAGTGGAGGGCTTGGCTTTCTACCCGAGATAAGAAGCTCTAAATCGAGGAGAAGTTAGGCTCATCCGGTGTAGGGAGGAATAGAAGGAGGTCGCAAGTGTAGCAACCATTGGTGCAAACCGAGGTGATAGACCCTATGCATAGGTGTAGGAGGCTAAGGCTCCTAGGTTGTTCGGCCATAGGGGTCAACATGCTAGTGAACTCAATTTGCCATGCTAAGCCCCTAAGAAAATCCTTTAAGGTCTCCACTTGATAGGATGCTTGGATTGTGGTGTGATAGGAGAAGAGGGGCACTAGGGGAAAATTTTGTTCTATGGGAGGGCAAACATGAGTCGAGGTCTCTCTAATTAGGCTCTCCCTTAGCCACCTAACAAGGGACTCTTCTAAGATGAATTCAGCCTTATCTAGAGGGGGTGGTGTAGGGTGAAGATCCTTGTGCGAGACTTCCTCTTCAATTGGGACATGGGAGCTCTCTATGGAGGGGATAGGTTCCCGAGGGATATTTGTCTTCATGTGGCAAAGCGGGTGGACTACTTCTTCCAAAACTAATGGAGTGGGAAGGTTCTTTGATGGTGGGGTGATGATGGCCGGAGTATGGTGCACCCGGGGTGGTGAACAAGGGTGGGATTCCCGCGGGTGGGAGAATAAAAGGTTGTGGAATTTAAAGGTTCCCGAAAGGTGTGGCGGATGCACTAGGCAAGTCCGACGTGTTGGGTCGATGTCGGCATTCCTTTCATCTAACCATTTCTTACCTAGGATTACATGGACCCACCAATGTTCCCTTTTGACACCAAGCCCCTTCCAAATACTTAGTCTTCCCGAACCATTTATGGAATTCAACGAAGACTAGGTCTCCGTTGTGCACAATTTATCCAGTCGTAGAGAGGGTGGCTACAATTTCAGGGGATACCCAATTATCTTCTTCCATGTCGATGAAGTCAATTTCTGTGGGGCTTCCATTAGGTAGGTATGCTTGGGATATGATGAGAATTAAGGCCTTTTGGTCGGTAGACTCAATGACAATGGGAGGTGGATAATGCATAGAACGATCCGATGAGAACTCTAATACAAGCGTGCCCATGGACTTGACTTGTGAGAACAAATCAAAGACTTGCTCTGATACCAATTGATGTGACACAACCTCGGACCTAATGCAAGCAAGCACAATCGCATTCAAATGGGCCGAATCGCTCTATCGACAGTCACCCAAGCCCGGGGTAACTTGGCAATGCCAAGGTGAGGTTGAGGGGTTGGGCCCTTGCTGGTAGAGGGCCAGCAAGGCCAAGATGGGATTCCCAATGGGTGTGGAAGCCCAATTCAATGGGGCCGACGAAGTGCCGAAGGCACCGGTTGCACTTTTCCCACGGTGATCACTCAAGGCAATGGGGCTTGAGGATCGAGCTCTCACTCGCAAAACCAGCGGAACTAGAACTTATATCGAAAGACAAGCACTAATGGAGTGAGGTGTGAGCACTTACTCGACCGGTTTGAAGAAACCGATCTCGCTCGGAGACGAGGGCGAGTGGGGAGGCAAGTGGATCCCCACACGCCGCAACGGTGTCACTTGACCTGCCCAAAGAAGTTACAACACTACACCTCTCGCAGGAGAGGGACCTTGGGGTGGGGGTTAATGATATTACAATCAATACTACCTCCACACAGGGAGGGGCCTTCAGCCGGCCAAGCGGGGAGGGGGAAACTAGGACCAAAAGCGATAAGAAGTTGGGAAGCCGAATCTGCCTGCTGTCTGGGAGGGAGGACTGACAGTCGAAGTTGGGGCTGCAGAAGTTGATACATAATTTTTATGATGGCGAGACCAGGGGGGAACTCTTCGTGACTGGTACTGGAACACCTCAGAATTTTTTAAATTTCTTCTGGTACCACTTCTGACCGGGGTGGAGCTTCGAACAGAGTAGAAAGTTCTGGGACTAGGAGCTTCAGATTTCCAACCGCAGGTTGCAGAGAATGCTCCGATGGCTCCCGGACTCCGAATCGAGAACCGCCAGAGTTGTTGGAATCGTGGACGAGTCTTCTTCACAGAAAAACTGACAGGGATGCTAAAAGGTGTCGGAGAAGACCTGGAGGCTATGAACAAGGATGACTGGTCGAGGTAGACTGTGGGGAAGCAGATCCGTGCAGCAGAGGGAGAAAATTGATAACTTCTGCTACTGGATGCCGAACGGAGTTCCGCTTCTTGATTCTGAACTACCAGAAAAAGCGGGATTTCAGACGGACCTTATCCGTCTCAAATCCGTCGGAACATCCGTCACAAACCATATTTGTAATGGAATTCCGACGGATTTAAGACGGGAATCGACCGTCTGAAATTCTTAGTCACAAATTTGTGACAGTTAATTTATCTGTCTGAAATTCCGTCTGAAATTAAGACAGAATAAATTTCGGTCACAAATTCCGTCTAAATTTCATACGATAAAATTTTCGTATGTAACTTTCCGTCTGAAATTATCCGTCTGTATTTCATACGGTTTTTAAGACGGATTTATAATCCGTTTTAATTACCGTCAGTAATTCGTCTGAAATATTGTCTGAAATCCGTCGCTATATCTGCCGGATATTACGACGGATTACTTATTCGTCGTAACTACCGACGACGACTCCATGTGCAAATTCGTCCTAAATCCGTCGGTGTTTGAAACGAAAATAACGACGGATATTAATTTCCGTCTGAAATTACCGTCGCTATTCCAAACGGCAATAGCGACGGAGTGAAAATCCGTCTGAAATCAAAAATATATATTTTTTAAATAATCTGTTTATTTATGTAATAAACCTGTTAAAAAAATTTATTAGGAACCTACTGATAACCACAAAAAAAAACTCAACATCAACGTACCCAAATAAATAACCACCACCAACATCAACATAGATGTTCAAATAAATAAACACCACCAATAAAAAAATTCCACCATGCTGATCAAATAAATACAAAAAAAAACACATTAACCCTGCTGATCCGTCTGAATAACATAAAACAAATATCATTAAACATCAAGAAATATCTGGTACATCGTCAATATCCTCATCATCCATATCGTCACTGCCCTGCTCATCTCCTCTGTCGCTGCCCGCAGAAGGATCCCCCTACATTAAAAAAATAATAACATTCATTTATAGATAAAAAAATTAGTGCGAAGAAATGAGCATAAATATAAATCAAACATATCAAATTGATAACTGCAGATTTTATAGATCAACTACTAGCTTGAAACAATATTTAGACCCCCGGACCCGACCTGGTAGTTCATTTAAACTAAGTGTATTTTAAAACTGAACTTTGAGCGCCGAGCTAAAATCGGGCATCCGATTTAGATTCCGTCAGTTCTGACAAGTCACTTTCATCTCCCCGGTCGCGTTGGAATGATCGGCACGGCCGTCCGACTTGTATTTCAAGTTTTTGACCCCCGGACCTGACCTGATAGTTCATTTAAACTAAGTGTATTTTAAAACTGAACTTTGAGCGCCGAGCTCAAACCGGGCATCCGATTTGGATTCCGTCAGTTCTGATAAGTCACTTTCATCTCCCCGGTCGTGTTGGAATGATCGGCACGGCCGTCCGACCGGTATTTCCAATTTTAGACCGCCGGACCCGACCTGGCAGTTCATTTAAACTAAGTGTAGTTTAAAACTGAACTTTGAGCGCCGAGCTCAAACCGGACATCCGATTTGGATTCCGCCAGTTCTGACAAGTCACTTTCATCTCCCCGGTCGCGTTGGAATGATCGGCATGGCCGTCCGACCAGTATTTCCAATTTTAGACCCCCGGACCCGACCTGATAGTTCATTTAAACTAAGTGTATTTTAAAACTGAACTTTGAGCGCCGAGCTCAAACCGGACATCCGATTTGGATTCCGTCAGTTCTGACAAGTCACTTTCATCTCCCTGGTCGTGTTGGAATGATTGGCACGGCCGTCCGACCGGTATTTCCAATTTTAGACCCCCGGACCCGACCTGGTAGTTCATTTAAACTAAGTGTATTTTAAAACTGAACTTTGAGCGCCGAGCTCAAACCGGGCATCCGATTTGGATTCCGCCAGTTCTGAAAAGTCACTTTCATCTCCCCGGTCGTGTTGGAATGATCGGCACGACCGTCCGACCGGTATTTCCAATTTTAGACCCCCGGACCCGACCTGATAGTTCATTTAAACTAAGTGTATTTTAAAACTGAACTTTGAGCGCCGAGCTCAAACCGGACATCCGATTTGGATTCCGTCAGTTCTGACAAGTCACTTTCATCTCCCCGGTAGTGTTGGAATGATCGGCACGGCCGTCCGACCAGTATTTCCAATTTTAGACCCCCGGACCCGACCTGGTAGTTCATTTAAACTAAGTGTATTTTAAAACTGAACTTTGAGCGCCGAGCTCAAACCGGCATCCAATTTGGATTCCGTCAGTTCTGACAAGTCACTTTCATCTCCCCGGTCACGTTGGAATGATCGGCACGGCCGTCCGACCGGTATTTCCAATTTTAGACCCCCGGACCCGACCTGATAGTTCATTTAAACTAAGTGTATTTTAAAACTGAACTTTGAGCGCCGAGCTCAAACCGGACATCCGATTTAGATTCCGTCAGTTCTGACAAGTCACTTTCATCTCCCCGGTAGTGTTGGAATGATCGGCACGGCCGTCCGACCGGTATTTCCAATTTAGACCCCCGGACCCGACCTGGTAGTTCATTTAAACTAAGTGTATTTTAAAACTGAACTTTGAGCGTCGAGCTCAAACCGGGCATCCGATTTGGATTCCGTCAGTTCTGACAAGTCACTTTCATCTCCCCGGTCGCGTTGGAATGATCGGCACAGCCGTCCGACCGGTATTTCTAATTTTAGACCCCCGGACCCGACCTGATAGTTCATTTAAACTAAGTGTATTTTAAAACTGAACTTTGAGCGCCGAGCTCAAACCGGGCATCCGATTTGGATTCCGTCAGTTCTGACAAGTCACTTTCATCTCCCCGGTAGTGTTGGAATGATCGGTACGGCCGTCCGACCGGTATTTCCAATTTTAGACCCCCGGACCCGACCTAGTAGTTCATTTAAACTAAGTGTATTTTAAAACTGAACTTTGAGCGCCGAGCTCAAACCGGGCATCCGATTTGGATTCCGTCAGTTCTGACAAGTCACTTTCATCTCCCCGGTCGCGTTGGAATGATCGGCACGGCCGTCCGACTGGTATTTCCAACTTTAGACCCCCGGACCCGACCTGATAGTTCATTTAAACTATGTGTATTTTAAAACTGAACTTTGAGCGCCGAGCTCAAACCGGACATCCGATTTGGATTCCGTCAGTTCTGACAAGTCACTTTCATCTCCCCGGTCGTGTTGGAATGATCGGCACGGCCGTCCGACCGGTATTTCCAATTTTAGACCCCCGGACCCGACCTGGTAGTTCATTTAAACTAAGTGTATTTTAAAACTGAACTTTGAGCGCCGAGCTCAAACCGGGCATCCGATTTGGATTCCGTCAGTTCTGACAAGTCACTTTCATCTCCCCGGTCGCGTTGGAATGATCGGCACGGCCGTCCGACCGGTATTTCCAATTTTAGACCTCCGGACCCGACCTGATAGTTCATTTAAACTAAGTGTATTTTAAAACTGAACTTTGAGCGCCGAGCTCAAACCGGGCATCCGATTTGGATTCCGTCAGTTCTGACAAGTCACTTTCATCTCCCCGGTCGCGTTGGAATGATCGGCACGGCCGTCCGACCGGTATTTCCATAATTAGACCCCCGGACCCGACCTGATAGTTCATTTAAACTAAGTGTATTTTAAAACTGAACTTTCAGCGCCGAGCTCAAACCGGACAACCGATTTGGATTCCTTCAGTTCTGACAAGTCACTTTCATCTCCCCGGTAGTGTTGGAATGATCGGCACGGCCGTCCGACCGGTATTTCCAATTTTAGACCCCCGGACCCGACCTGGTAGTTCATTTAAACTAAGTGTATTTTAAAACTGAACTTTGAGCGCCGAGCTCAAACCGGGCATCCGATTTAGATTCCGTCAGTTCTGACAAGTCACTTTCATCTCCCCGATCGTGTTGGAATGATCGGCACGGCCGTCCGACCGGTATTTCCAATTTTAGACCCCCGGACCCGACCTGATAGTTCATTTAAACTAAGTGTATTTTAAAACTGAACTTTGAGCGCCGAGCTCAAACCGGACATCCGATTTGGATTCCGTCAGTTCTGACAAGTCACTTTCATCTCCCCGGTAGTGTTGGAATGATCGGCATGGCCGTCCGGCCGGTATTTCAAGTTTTAGACCCCCGGCCCCCGGATTTTCTCAATTCTTCTGAAGTAAATGAGTTTTAAAATTAATAATGAACATAATTGAGTAATTCCATCAAAATAAAAACATCGTAAACACTCACCTGTGCGGGCTGTGGTGTGGTGGTGGTTGATTTCTGAGGGACCATTCCGCTCTGGGAGAGGAGGCCACTAATTGCCTGCAAGAATACTGACACTTGGCTAGAGATCTCTTGCTGGAAATGCTGCTGCTGCCGCTGCATATCAGAAATCTACGATCGGACCATGTCCATCATGTCGCTGGCAGAAGCGCTGGGGGCAACGGAAGGTATAGTGAAGGCACTGCCACTGGAAGAAGTATAGCTAGAACTCGCACACGCTGATGTCACCGTGCTTGCGTCTAGGCTCTCCCCAAAACCATATAGTCAGCCTTTCTTCGGTACGCCAGTTGCTGCCACCCACTCCACCGGATCGAACTCCGGCTGCTGCGTGTCTCCCTCCCCGTACTTCTCTGTCACTGCTTTGCTATATGTTTCCTACAAATTGAATAAAATAACTAGTTGATTTCATATGAATTACATGCCAATTTAAATGAACGGTACAAGTTACATATGTAGATAAACTTACCGCTGCTGACTTAGCTGTGTCACTCACAAAATCATTAGTCCCCTTCTTTTTGTGTGTTCTGTCGAACACCTCGAGGAACGACGGAGGTCGATTAAGCTCCACAGCCTGTTATACAATTCATAGTAAAAAAAAGTCAAATATTGGGATAAATTGTAAGAAGATAAATTGGTATATAACTTACCAATTTTTTTTATGAGCCGCATAAGAGATGGACCCACTCGTATGCAAATTTGAACCTGGTTTTGACGTCCTGTTTGCTTTGGCTTTTTCGGACTTTTCTATCCACTTGGGGTCGGCAAAATGGTCACAAGATATCTCCCAATCCTCCTGCCTCATCCATAGAGGGCGATGCGCCTTCCACAATTGTCGGTCTTCACTCCCCCCACTCAATTTTTTAGCGTGTGCTCGGGCCTCATGTATTCTCCTCTTGTAACTTGAGAGCATAGTAGACTCCCAGGCACGACGACATCTCGCCGCGTCATGTCCACATGTGAATTGAAAAGACCGCTGTAAATCAATTGCTTTTCACACTTAGTATAAAGTTGTAAATTGACTTTGGGAAATACTTGAATTAAATGACGTAATTACTTACTAAGAACATGTTGTACAATGAATCGCGGACGGACATCGAAAATCTCTGAAAGTGGAAGCTGCCCCGGGCACATGTGCCAACATGAGTTCGGTGGAATGATGGACAGCGCTATGGGGTTCAAATTTCATACTGCAATTGCAAATGTCAAAATATTCATATTAGACAGTTGAGGGCTAATTAATGTAATATAACCTTATAGATTTACCCGGATACCCAACACGGGCGACGTCTATGATGGGTCGTGCCTCCCTCGTGACAACTGCCGACATCGTCAAGGGGCTGACTGGTGGGGGTGGGCCCTGTACAAGTGGGAGGTGGTGGGAGGGCACTGAGACCTGTAAGAATTTATTGTCATGTGGAGTGATACATATACTGTGAACATATAATTAAAATATACATACCTGCAGCGGGAGGTGGTGGGGGTGGCGTATGCACAACAGGTGGGAGGGCACTGAGACCTGCAAGAATTTATTGTCATGTGGAGTGATACATATACTATGAACATATAATTAAAATATACATACCTGCAGCGGGAGGTGGTGGGGGTGGCGTATGCAAAATAGGTGGGAGGGCACTGAGACCTGCAAGAATTTATTGTCATGTGGAGTGATACATATACTGTGAACATATAATTAAAATATACATACCTGCAGCGGGAGGTGGCGGGGGTGACGTATGCACAACAGGTGGGAGGGCACTGAGACCTGCAAGAATTTATTGTCATGTGGAGTGATACATATACTACGAACATATAATTAAAATATACATACCTGCAGCGGGAGGTGGTGGAGGTGGTGTATGCACAACAGGTGGGAGGGCACTGAGACCTGCAAGAATTTATTGTCATGTGGAGTGATACATATACTGCGAACATATAATTAAAATATACATACCTGCAGCGGGAGGTGGTGGGGGTGGCGTATGCACAACAGGTGGGAGGGCACTGAGACCTGCAAGAATTTATTGTCATGTGGAGTGATACATATACTGCGAACATATAATTAAAATATACATACCTGCAGCGGGAGGTGGTGGGGGTGGCGTATGCACAACAGGTGGGAGGGCACTGAGACCTGCAAGAATTTATTGTCATGTGGAGTGATACATATACTGCGAACATATAATTAAAATATACATACCTGCAGCGGGAGGTGGTGGGGGTGGCCTATGCACAACAGGTGGGAGGCCACTGAGACCTGCAAGAATTTATTGTCATAAGTAGAACAAATATTGAAGAATTTAAATTAAAATATACATACATGATCCTCGAGTCTTTTTGCCACTGAGACCTGCAAGAATTTATTGTCATGTGGAGTGATACAAATATTGGGAACATATAATTAAAATATACATACCTGCAGCGGGAGGTGGTGGGAGTGGCGTATGCACAACAGGTGGGAGGCCACTGAGACCTGCAAGAACTTATTTTTATAAGTAGAACAAATGTTCAAGAATTTAAATTAAAATATATATACCTGTAGCGGGAGGTGGTGGCGTATGTACAAGTGGTGGTGAGCCGACACTTGCACCTATAAATAAATTCTTTTAAGTTTGTCAATAATTAAAATATTTATATAGCTAACTTATTGATCAAATATACCTGTGTCTGAAGAAGATGGTAGCGAGGAGGTAGTAGTGCCCCTCTCACTGCTAGATCTCCTCCCACCCCTAGTACGACCTCCTCGCACCATTTCCTTATGAATAACAAAACAATTAATACATATTAATCCACAATTATATAAGGCTAGACAAATGTTATTTAAAATTATGCTTAAAAGTAAGAATCTTCTTACTAAATTATCAAAACATGCCTCCCTCATGTTGATATATCTAGCTCAACTTCATCATCTTCGTCATCCATAGTAGTCTCATGAGATTCAAAATCTTCGTCTTCATCTGATTCTTCCTCCCCTCTAACATCAACATTTAGCTCCGTCGATCGACTTCTTCCACGCCATCTCGCGTACGTAATGACAGTGGCTCATCAGATTCGTCCATATTAAACCTAGAGGAACCGACAACGCCAACTTCGTCTGATTGATAATATTCAGCACGAGCAACCTCTGAGACATCTCCACTCATAGTTAACTCATAAGTGGGAAAGAGTTTTGAATTAACCCTGCAAACTGCCCACCAATCTCTATTCTTGGATGATGGATAGCTTGAATAGTACACTTGCTGGGCTTGTGCGGCTAAAATGAACGGTTCATAGGTCTTAAGTTTAAACCTATGCTTGACATTGACAATCCCATAATTTGTGTCATGTAGAACAGAATTAGGATCAAACCATTGACACTTAAATATGTATACATGATTGTCTTGTCCCAAATACTTAAGTTCTAAGACTTCTTCAAGAATACCATAGTAGTCCAATTCCATTTCATTGTATAAACTTCCCTTCACACATACGCCGCTGTTCATCGTAGACTTATTTCGCCCATAATCCCTTGTATGAAATTTGTATCCATTCACAATATATCCCGGATAGGCACGTGTCTGGTTCGAGGGGCCATAACTTATCTGTTGTACTCTTTCATCAGTAATGAGACCTTGTTCAACCTATATTCAAATTAGAGTAGTTAAAATAATAACAATTACCTCAACATACGTAAATACAAACATATATATGCAGAGTTCACACTAACTCGGTTTCTTAGCCATTTGGAAAAAAACTTCTCGCGTTCTTTTTCAATCTCCACATCCTGGATATTTGGACATTTTTCAGCTAATTCTGAATCAAATTGTCTGCAATATAAATGTAGCACCCCGTAAAAAAAATGATTAAAAAAATTTGATAAAGCCAATGTATAGACTTTGTGAAGTCAATGTTGTATAGACTTTGAGGAAGCCAATGTATAGACTTTGAGGAAGTCAATGTATAGACTTTGAGGAAGCCAATGTATAGACTTTGAGGATGTATAGACATTGAGGAAGCCAATGTATAGACTTTGAGGATCTATAGACTTTGAGGAAGCCAATGTATAGACTTTGTGAAGTCAATGTTGTATAGACTTTGTGGAAGCCAATGTATAGACTTTGTGAAGCCAATGTATAGACTTTGAGGAAGCCAATGTATAGACTTTGAGGAAGTGAATGTATAGACTTTGAGGAAGTCAATGTATAGACTTTGAGGAAGCTAATGTATAGACTTTGAGGATGTATAGACTTTGAGGAAGCCAATGTATAGACTTTGTGAAGTCAATGTTGTATAGACTTTGAGGAAGCCAATGTATAGACTTTGTGAAGCCAATGTATAGACTTTGAGGAAGCCAATGTATAGACTTTGAGGATGTATAGACTTTGAGGAAGCCAATGTATAGACTTTAAGGATGTATAGACTTTGAGGAAGCCAATGTATAGACTTTGTGAAGTCAATGTTGTATAGACTTTGAGGAAGCCAATGTATAGACTTTGAGGAAGTGAATGTATAGACTTTGAGGAAGCCAATGTATAGACTTTGTGAAGCCAATGTATAGACTTTGAGGAAGTGAATGTATAGACTTTGAGGAAGTCAATGTATAGACTTTGAGGAAGCCAATGTATAGACTTTGAGGATGTATAGACTTTGAGGAAGCCAATGTATAGACTTTGTGAAGTCAATGTTGTATAGACTTTGAGGAAGCCAATGTATAGACTTTGAGGAAGTGAATGTATAGACTTTGAGGAAGCCAATGTATAGACATTGAGGAAGTGAATGTATAGACTTTGAGGAAGCCAATGTATAGACTTTGAGGATGTATAGACTTTGAGGAAGCCAATGTATAGACTTTGAGGAAGCCAATGTATAGACTTTGTGAAGTCAATGTTGTATAGACTTTGAGGATGTATAGACTTATGGAGTTGCTGGAAATGTGAATTAAGATCTTACTCAACATAAGGTTCAATCTCGAGGCAATTCAAAAGAATATATATCTCAGCGGCGTGCAACTCTCTATCTTCGAGCGTGCGAGTCAAGCAACGTCCGAACGCACGTCCAGGATGTTTAAATATGGAGAGCCGATCGGACGAGACCTCCACTCCCCCATCATCATTACGTGGAGGTCGAGTACGACGAGTTTGAATCTCTGGCTCAAAGTACATAGAACAGAAGTTTGAAATTTCTTCAAGAATGTATGCCTCAGCAATCGAACCCTCCACCTGTGCCTTGTTGCGAACTTTCATTTTTAATTCATGCATGCACCTACAACAACAAGTCAGATGGCAACAATATGTAGCGGCTATGGACGACTTATAAGTTAACAAAAATTGTCACATACCTCTCAAATGGATACATCCATCGAAATTGTACTGGACCTCCGACGATAGCCTCATATGGCAAATGAACGACCAGGTGCTCCATCGAATCAAAGAATGCCGGAGGAAATATCTTCTCTAGCTTGCAAATGGTTGTGACAACTTCTTGTTCGATAGTTTGTACATCCCGAAGTCTGAGTTCAGATGCACATAAAATCTTGAAAAATTGACTCATCTCAGCTAGTGCTCCCCATATCTGCTTTGGCAACAAATCACGAAATGCAATGGGCAGTAGCCTCTCCATGAACACATGACAGTCGTGACTTTTCATACCATATATTTTCCCCTCATTAACATTCACACAACGGGCTATGTTGGATGCATATCCATCTGGGAATCTCAGTTGTTTCAACCACTGGCATACTTCCTTGATCTGTGTATTATGAAGCACATAAGTTGCTTTAGGCTGCACAGTTTTGCCATTGACACTTTGTAGTTCCAGTTCTGGACGTCTACAAAGCATCTTTAAATCCATACGTGCTTTGGCGTTGTCCTTTGTTTTCCCTTTAACATTCATGATCGTATTGAACACATTATCAAAAAAATTCTTCTCGGTATGCATGACATCCAGATTGTGTCGTACAAGAAGAGTTGACCAATAAGGTAATTCCCAAAAAATGCTTTTCTTGACCCAGTTGTGATCCTTTCCAAAATTAGGGAGTTGCCGTGTGCTACCAGACAATTGAACTACATCTGGTAAATTGTGCACCCGTGACGCCATATGTAGACCCGACACCCGTTGCAAGTCAGCTTCATCCATTTCAACAGTATTTTTTTTAAACGAGTCTTTTTGCCTTCGAAAAGGATGGTCACTTGGTAGCAACCGCCGATGGCAATCAAACCAGCAGCTTTTCCCCCCATGTTTCAATACAAATGATTTGGTATCTTCCATACAGTAAGGACATGCTAGCCTCCCATGTGTGCTCCAACCAGATAGCATTCCATATGCAGGGAAGTCACTTATTGTCCACATCAGTGCAGCCTTCATAATAAAATTTTTCTTCCTATATGCATCATAAGTAACAACTCCATCAGTCCATACAAATTTGAGCTCATCAATCAACGGCCTGAGATATATGTCCAAATTTTTTCCGGGACTTTTTGGACCAGGAATTACTAGGGACAAAAATAGATTTTCTCGCTTCATGCACATGTGCGGCGGAAGGTTGTACGGTGTCATGAACACTGGCCAACAAGAATAAGCTGCCACTGAACCACCGAATGGATTAAAGCCATCTGTGCATAAACCCAATCGAACATTACGTGACTCCCTTGAAAAGGCAAGATGAGTACGACTAAAGTGAGTCCAAGCTTCACCATCGGCAGGATGACTGATTATATCATCGGCACGACGTACTCTTTCGGTGTGCCATGTCATATGCCGAGCCGTCTTTGAGGACATATACAGTCGCTGCAGCCTAGGCACAAGAGGGAAGTATCGCAACGCCTTATAAGGTACATCTTTTGCCTTTGAATTGACCCCCCCCCTTAGGTTTGAATCTGTCATGGCCACAAATGGAACATGATATCTTATCTGCATCATCTTTGTAATATAACATACAATGATTCGGACATGCATCTATTTTCACATATCCAAGTCCTAAGTCATTGACCATCTTTTTTGCACGGTAAAAAGTTTCTGGCAACTTCTCGTCTCGAGGCAACATACTCTTGATCAAGAGGAGGAGACGGTCAAAACAAGTCTCACTGATGTGAAATTCAGATTTCAAGTTCAACAACTGTGACACTGCAGACAATCGAGTGTGATTTTCACAACCATCCCACAGCGGCTCATCAGCATCCCTAAGTAGTTCATAAAATCTTCCGGCTGTCTTATTCGGCGCTTCATCGTGAATATTAAAACTAGGACCAGCAGCATCTACAACCATATCCACGTACCCACTTGTGCCTGCAATATTGTCGGGCTCATACCTCAAGAATTGCTCACCATGACACGTCCAATTCGTATAACCATCCACGAACCCTTTCGTGTACAAATGATGTTGCACATCCCATGTTGAACACCACCTCAAGTTTCTACAACTTGAACAAGGGCATCGAATGTGACCGTCGCAATCTATTGCTGCATTTGGATTCCCCAATGCAAATTGAATGAAACTCTCAACCCCAAGCTTAAAGTCATCTGACACCACCCGGTCAACTATTCTACGATACATCCATGAACGATCTGTCGACATTTTGCCTGCACCCAATAAATGACAATACACATCCTAACTTTCAAATCATTACTCATAATATTACACCCGACCCTTTCCTCACATCGTTCATCATAGACCATTTGCAGTTGGAAGAGGAATATTGATTAGATTATCACTTTTTAACCCATCCATGAAGGTTTGATCGCACAATCACTTACCATATGTGCTGCACGATTTGCTAAAAATTTCGGCATCATCTCCCCACACTTCTCCGATATACCATATATATTTATTGATTTTGAAATTTTCTTAAACACTTACAAGTAAGTGGTTAAGAAAACACTCAAAATCAATAATGGTATATCAGAGAAGAGTGAGGAGACACAACCGAAATTCTCAACAAACCATACAAACACATATAGTAAATGACTGCCTAAGTGCGATCAAACATTCACAGACTGTCCAAACGGGACAATTCAAGACTTTGAGGTAGATATATATATTCTCATAAACAAATGAGAACATACACATCAAACCCAAAGTCTTGAACGGGAAGGCACATTGACACGGTTTTAACGCGCTCTCCTGAGGTGCGTGTAATGTTAGGTCGCACCCACGCACCTCAGCTCACAGGGAATACCCCATGCATTTATATAACATAAAATTAAATAACAACGCAATTATCATTATGGACATATCAAATTAAATAACACCCAAATTACAAAATTTTTCAAATGAAGAACATCGAAGCTAAACAATCTACACTTTTTAGTCAAATTAACATCAAATTTCTATTAAAATCAGATTTAAAAATATATTTACATGTAATAAAAATCCACAAAGTTTTAAAAATCCACAAACTTATGCTGTCCAAATGCTTAGATTGAGTCAACCACTCACCTTCTCTTACATAGCAAGCTGTCAGCTGCCACTTGGGCTCTGCTTAAGCCCTGCATTCATATTGATCCCCCTCATGATGGCTGCCAATGCCATCTTATTGGAGCCCCCCTCCCCAATCTCTTCCCACTGACCCCCACCACACGCCGGAGTGGCTCCGGTGATATTGCACCCCCACCCCCCCCCCACCCTTCGACCAAAAGTCATCCCAACCCCTCCCTACCCCTTTTCTCCCTCTAGCAATATTCGGGTGAGCTCGCGGCCCCACACCCTCCCAACCAGCAGTCCCCACCCCGGACCCCTTGTAGCACCTCTCCCTTAACCCCCCACTCCCAGAGTAGCCCCCCTAGATCCGCCTGAACTCTCCTCCCCCGGACCCCCCACCCTCCCAGAGATGAGCCCCTACCCCAGACCCTCTGTTGGATCCCCCCGAAGATGGACGATCAAGCACATGCTACTTCTATGCCGGAGAAGTTAGACAATCTTCTTTCAGAATTTTCTGATGTGTTTACTGAACCCAAAGGATTGCCTCCCAAGCGGTCCCATGATCATCGTATTCCCTTATTACCGGGCTGCCCCCCCACTAATGTTCGGCCTTACCGTTATCCATATATTCAAAAGGTAGAGATTGAGAAGATGGTCCGGGAATTATTGCAAGCTGGTATCATCCGCCCAAGTGTCAGTCCTTATTCTTCGCCGGTTCTCTTGGTGCGTAAGAAGGATGGTAGTTGGCGTATGTGCGTTGACTATCGGGCATTGAATCGGATCACAGTAAAAGATAAGTATCCGATCCCCGTTATTGATGAACTTCTAGATGAGCTTGGTGGCGCTCATTTTTTCTCAAAGCTTGACTTACGCTCGGGATATCATCAAATCCGAGTATACGATGAGGACATCCCGAAGACGGCCTTTCGTACTCACGATGGACATTATGAATTTTTGGTCATGCCATTTGGTTTGACTAACGCTCCTTCAACATTCCAAAGTCTAATGAATGACATCTTTCGGCCGCACCTACGTAAGTTCATTTTGATATTCTTTGATGATATCCTTATCTTCAGCTCTTCATTAGAGGACCACTTGTACCATCTTCATATTACTCTCACCCTCCTGCGGGAGAATTCTTTGTATGTGAAGAGGTCTAAATGTAGCTTTGGAAAGACTGAGGTCGAGTATCTCGGCCACCTTATTTCCAAGGAAGGAGTGGCAGCTGATCCGTTGAAGGTCAAGGCTATGGTTGACTAGCCCACCCCACGAACTGTCAAGGCATTACGTGGCTTTCTCGGACTCACTGGCTATTATAGAAAGTTTGTGCGAGACTATGGCAAGATTAGTGCTCCACTCACAGCGTTATTGAAGAATGAAGCTTTTAAGTAGAACAGTGAAGCGGAAGGTGCATTCAACAATTTGAAGGGGGCCATGTCTACAACTCCGGTCTTGGCTCTGCCTGATTTCCAAAAGATGTTTGTTATTGAGTCTGACGCTTCCGGCGTAGGCATTGGGGTAGTCTTAATGCAAGAAGGGAGGCCCTTGGCCTTCACCAGCAAGGCACTATCATCCCTACATTTGTCTCTTTCTGTGTATGATAAGGAGATGATGGCTATTGTACATGCAGTTACCAAGTGGAGACCGTACCTCATTGGTCGACGTTTTCAAATACGAACTGATCATAAAAGCTTGAAGTTCCTGTTGGAGCAGCGAATTACTTCTATGGAGCAGCAAAGGTGGATCACAAAATTATTGGGGTATGACTACGAAATTGTTTACAAGAAAGGCAAGGAGAATCTGGTGGCAGATGCCTTGTCACGGATACCAGAACATGTGACAATTGAAGCCATTACGGTGGTATCTTGTTCTAACTTGGAGGATATACGAAAAGAGGTAGCTGAAGATCCTACAGCCCAAGATATCATTCAGAAGCTTCGAGATGATCCATCTTCTATGCCTCATTACCATTGGGACTCCACAGACCTGCATTATAAGCATCGAATTTTCTTGCCTTCAAGTTCCAAACAGAAGCTCATCCTCTTGCAAGAATTTCATTCTTCACCTACGGCTGGTCATTCCGGGTTCTTGCGAACCTACAAGCGTATATCTCAAGTGTTCCATTGGAAGGGAATGAAGAATGAAGTCAAGAAGTTTGTGGAGGAATGTGCTACATGCCAAGCAAATAAAGGGGAAACAGTGGCGAGCCCTGGTCTTCTCCAACCCCTTCCTATACCTGAGCATATTTGGACTGACATATCTATGGATTTTATAGATGGCTTACCCCCGGCCCACGGCAAAACTACTATTTTAGTGGTGGTGGACCGCCTCAGTAAGTATGCTCACTTCTGTCCAATTTCTCATCCTTACACAGCGGCTTCTATTGCTCAAGTATTTGTTGATAATATCATCAAGCTGCATGGGGTTCCTAGATCCATTGTGAGTGACCGGGATCCAATATTCACTAGTAATTTTTGGAAGGAGCTCTTTCGATTACAAGGGACACAGCTGAAAATGAGCACTGCTTATCATCCTCAATCTGACGGACAAACTGAGGTGGTCAATCGGTGTGTCGAAAACTATTTACGCTGCTTTGTGGGTGACCGACCCAAAGAATGGGTGCGTTGGCTTCCATGGGCAGAATGGTGGTACAATACCACTTACCACTCTTCCACCAAAATCACTCCTTTTGAGGCTGTGTATGGGCGACCACCTCCTGCCATGTCCAACTATTCAAATGGCTCCTCCAAGGTTCACCAAGTTAATTGTGACCTGCGTGACAGGAATCATGTTTTGCACGTTCTTAAGAACAATCTTCAAAATGCTCAATCACGCATGAAACAACAAGCTGACAAGCACAGGACAGAGAGATCATTTGAAGTTGGTGATTGGGTTTACCTTCGATTGCAGCCTTATAAGCAAGCATCCGTTAGTATACGGGCTTCTATGAAGTTATCACCGAGATTCTATGGGCCCTACAAGGTAATAGAGCGTATTGGCCCTGTTGCTTACCGCCTCAATCTGCCAGCTGAATCAAAGATACATCCTGTGTTTCATGTTTCGTGTTTAAAGAAGAAACTTGGTGATCAAGTTACTGCTCAACGACATTTGCCAGAGCTATCTTCAAGTGGAGAGATCAAATTTCTGCCACAAGCTATTTTGGATCGGCGTTTTGTTAAACACCGTAATCGAGCAGCAACTGAGGTTCTTGTTCAATGGGCCAATTTACCAATTGAGGATGCAACATGGGAGAGCTATCAATCTTTTGCGGAGAAGTTTCCTGAGTTCATTGCTGCCCAACCTTGAGGACAAGGTTCTTTTGAAGGGCGAGGGAATGTTACGAATCTTACTCCATTTAGGCTTTCTATTTTATTTAACCTCTCTGTTTCCTTCTCTAATTAGAACTCTTCTCTGATTAGGACTCATTTCTATTTTCTGTTTGTGAGGCTGTAGCCTATTTATGTTTGTAGCCTGCGGGCCTCTAAAATTATGAATGGAATGTCATTTTGCTTCTGGCCATTGGAGGTTGATCCCCTCGAAGAGATCAAACGTTCTTCTCCCCCTTTGGGTTCCCTGTTCTTGATCGATAGAACTCTCGGGTTCTATCAGTAGCCCCCACCCCGGACCCCCCACCGGAGACCCCCTCCCTGAAATCCCCACTCCCAGAGCAGCCCCTCACCCACCGAAACCCTCCTCCAGACCCCCCATCGGAACCCCCCCACCCTCCTAACCCACAGCCCCCACCCTGGACTCCCTGCCGGATCCCACTGCGCGCCTGAACCGCCCTCTGCCAGAGCACCCCCCGGCCCCCTCCGCTCTTGACCCTCCTTCCCGAAAACCGCTGCTGGAACCCCTCTCCCTGCCAGACCAACCTCCCCCTCCCGGATCGGCTAGAACCCCCGCCCTCCCTGATGATCCCCAAGCTTTAAAAAAAAAAGGAACAACAAATGCAACAATGGTGATGGTGGAGGTGCGTCAGGTAGGGAGAGTTTTACAGAGAGAGGGTGAGAGAGGGGGCTTACCAGACCAGAGAGGATGGCTTGGAGGATGGCGACAACGCGACATTGGCGGCGACAACGAGGACGGCTTCGATGGCAACGACGAGGATGGCTTCAACGGCAACGATGAGGGGGGCTCTGCGGGGATGACGACGACGAGGAAGGCTTCGACGACGATGGCGAGGGCGGCTTTGGCCGCGACGGCGAGGGTGGCTTTGGCCGCGACGGCGAGGGCGGCTTTGGCCGCGACGGCGAGTACGGCACCGGCAGTCTCTCCTTGGCAAGGAGATAGTGGAAAGAGAGTGAGAGGGAGAGTGGGAGTTAGACGGAGATCGCGGGGGAAGGGGGGAAGAAGGGGGGAAAGCTCCGTCGTGGGGGAAGGGGGGAAAGTTTCGATGGAGGTAAAGAATATTTGTAACGGATTTCAGACGGATTATTTCCGTCTGAATATCCGTCTCAAATAACGACGGATATAAAGACGAAATATATTCCGTCTATAATTATAGACGGATCTTCAAAGGGAATATAGTATGTCGTTAATAACAACGGAATTTGTAACGGAAACTAATCCGTCACAAATACAGACGAATTTTACGACGGAAAAATATCCGTGTGAAATATCCGTCTGAAATCCCGCTTTTTTTGGTAGTGAGGAAAGGGTGGGTGGTTGGTAAGATGGTTGGGTCATATGAGTCCCTTGACTCCCATTGGAAGGGATCATATGGATCATAAAATAGGTCACTTAGGGGGAGGAACTCCATGTCCTCAAGATCCTTAAAAGGTGCTAAGTCATCCTTCCCTATGATAGTTGGGCCGATGTTCTTGACAAGTGGGTCGGCCATGAGTGGAGGGCTTGGCTTTCTACCCGAGATAAGAAGCTCTAAATCGAGGAGAAGGTTGGGCTCATCCGGTGTAGGGAGGAATAGAAGGAGGTCGCAAGTGTAGCAACCATTGGTGCAAACCGAGGTGATAGACCCTATGCATAGGTGTAGGAGGCTAAGGCTCCTAGATTGTTCGGCCATAGGGGTCAACATGCTAGTGAACTCAATTTGCCATGCGAAGCCCCTAAGAAAATCCTTTAAGGTCTCCACTTGATAGGATGCTTGGATTGTGGTGTGATAGGAGAAGAGGGGCACTAGGGGAAAATTTTGTTCTATGGGAGGGCAAACATGAGTCGAGGTCTCTCTAATTAGGCTCTCCCTTAGCCACCTAATAAGGGAGTCTTCTAAGATGAAATCAGCCTTATCTAGAGGGGGTGGTGTAGGGTCAAGATCCTTGTGCGAGGCTTCCTCTTCAATTGAGACATGGGAGCTCTCTATGGAGGGGATAGGTTCCCGAGGGATATTTGTCTTCATGTGGCAAAGCGGGTGGACTACTTCTTCCAAAACTAATGGAGTGGGAAGGTTCTTTGATGGTGGGGTGATGATGGCCGGAGTATGGTGCACCCGGGGTGGTGAACAAGGGTGGGATTCCCGCGGGTAGGAGAATAAAAGGTTGTGGAATTTAAAGGTTCCCGAAAGGTGTGGCGGATGCACTAGGTAAGTCCGATGTGTTGGGTCGATGTCGGCATTCCTTTCATCTAACCATTTCTTACCTAGGATTATACATGGACCCGCCAATGTTCCCTTTTGACACCAAGGCCCATCCAAATACTTAGTCTTCCCGAACCATTTATGGAATTCAACGAAGACTAGGTCTCCGTTGTGCACAATTTGTCCAGTCGTAGAGAGGGTGGCTACAATTTCGGGGGATACCCAATTATCTTCTTCCATGTCGATGAAGTCAATTTCTGTGGGGCTTCCATTAGGTAGGTATGCTTGGGATATGATGAGAATTGGGGCCTTTTGGTCGGTAGACTCAATGACAATGGGAGGTGGATAATGCATAGAACGATCCGATGAGAACTCTAATACAAGCGTGCCCATGGACTTGACTTGTGAGAACAAATCAAAGACTTGCTCTGATACCAATTGATGTGACACAACCTCGGACCTAATGCAAGCAAGCACAATCGCATTCAAATGGGCCGAATTGGGCCACCGCTCTATCGACACTCACCCAAGCCCGGGGTAACTTGGCAATGCCAAGGTGAGGTTGAGGGGTTGGGCCCTTGCTGGTAGAGGGCCAGCAAGGCCAAGATGGGATTCCCAATGGGTGTGGAAGCCCAATTCAATGGGGCCGACGAAGTGCCGAAGGCACCGGTTGCACTTTTCCCACGGTGATCACTCAAGGCAATGGGGCTTGAGGATCGAGCTCTCACTCGCATAACCAGCGGAACTAGAACTTATATTGAAAGACAAGCACTAATGGAGTGAGGTGTGAGCACTTACTCGACCGGTTTGAAGAAACCGATCCCGCTCGGAGACGAGGGCGAGTGGGGAGGCGAGTGGATCCCCACACGCCGCGACGGTGTCGCTTGACCTGCCCAAAGAAGTTACAACACTACACATCTCGCAGGAGAGGGACCTTGGGGTGGGGGTTAATGATATTACAATCAATACTACCTCCACACAGGGAGGGGCCTTCAGCCGGCCAAGCGGGGAGGGGGAAACTAGGACCAAAAGCGATAAGAAGTTGGGAAGCCGAATCTGCCTGCAGTCTGGGAGGGAGGACTGACAGTCGAAGTTGGGGCTGCAGAAGTTGATACAGAATTTTTATGATTGCGAGACCAGGGGGGAACTCTTCGTGACTGGTACTGGAACACCTCAGAATTTTTTAAATTTCTTCTAGTACCACTTCTGACCGGGGTGGAGCTTCGAACAGAGTGGAAAGTTCTGGGACTAGCAGCTTCAGATTTCCAACCGCAGGTTGCAGAGAATGCTCCGATGGCTCCCGGACTCCGAATCGAGAACCGCCAGAGTTGTTGGAATCGTGGACGAGTCTTCTTCACAGAAAAACTGACAGGGATGCTAAAAGGTGCCGGAGAAGACCGGGAGGCTATGAACAAGGATGACTGGTCGAGGTAGACTGTGGGGAAGCAGATCCGTGCAGCAGAGGGAGAAAATTGATAACTTCTGCTACTAGATGTCGAACGGAGTTCCGCTTCTTGATTATGAAAGTAGACAGAGCGATGAAGAACTTTGTAGAAGAGCTTGGGGGCTGATTCTTCCGAGGTTCGTCGTGGCAGTGCCTCTAATCCGGTTCTAGTACTCAGCAGGGACAGCTCTGCGCCATTGTGGAAGAACGACTCTCCTGGGCAGCACACAGCTCGGATGAAGACGAAACAACTTCTGTTGCGAAGAAGACAGGGAGACGCTTCTGTGGATGCCTCTTGTGCCTTCAAACTCATCCGGAGGAAGTTGTGGTGGCCGCTGCAAGTTGCTGGTTCATCTGTAACCTCTGGATAGCAAACTGCAACTTCAAAGTAGCTTCCAATGACCAAGAAAGAAGAAGGGGAAGGGGGTAGATGAGTGTGGGAGTGACCCCTGGTTGTAAGGGGGTCTTGGAGGGGGTGTTCTAAGGTGTGGGAGGTGGAGAATAAGGTCTGGAAGAGGGTCCAACAGATGGTGGTAGTGGGGGCTGCGAATTTGGGTAGGTGGGTGGGAGGGAAGGGTATTTGAAAATGGGTTTAAGGGTGGGGTTAATTTGTTTGTCTTGGGAATGGGGGGGTTGTGTTGGGGAAGGGAATGGGTGCATGGGGTAATGGGAAGGGTGCTTGGGAAAGTGGGAGGGGTAGTTGGGGGTTGGATGGTGAGGAGAGGATTGGTGGAGGGGGTCTTGGGAAGAGATGGAGTATTGATGAGGGTTGTGGGGAATGGGAAGAGGCTTAAATGGGGTAGGTGGGGAGTGGAGGTGGTTGGGAAGGGAGGAGAGAGAAGAAAATTTGAATTTGGGTGTTGAGGAGAAAGAAAGTGGAGTGAAAAAGAGAGATTAAGAGAGGGAAGGGTGGGATTCTCTCCCTAAGGCTTCTCACCTCACTAATGGATTCACTCCACCATAAAAATAAAGATAGAACTCACAAAATGGCAATTTTTCATTGATTGATTCATTAAGTTGAAATGGGGGGGAATGGGGTCCTATATATAGGAAACTCACATTTCTACAAAAGTCCCTGACAATTGACTCAATGACAAATAACCGAGGGGGTAGGGGAGAGCCCTTGGACCAAGCCCAATGAATTGGGCCCAATAGCTAACTAGACAACCTAATGACACTCAAACTTAGGGAAATGAACACAAGACCTAGGAACATGACTCAAATAAAATGGAAAATACATCAAATGACTCAAATAAAAATTACATAGGACTCAAAATTAAATGACTAGACCATGCCGGATGCAACCGGGGCGAGGAGACGAGCTGTGAACGTGGGCATGGGAGGTGATGTCCCTATCAATACATATCTCGAATTGATTCATCAGGCTTTATGCGGAACATTTCGTATTCAGAAACTAAGATATTAGCTTTTGTTTCTCGTACCTGAGAGGTTCCTTCGTATATTACCTCTAACTTGTCCCACATTTGTTTTGCAATTGCGCAGGTCGCCACTCTTGAGAACTCTACTGGATGGAGTGAGCATTGCATGATGTGTTTGGCACTCCAGTTGACAGTGGATTATCTTATTTGTTATTTGGTCCACAAGTCCTCATTATCCATAAGCTCATACGGACCTTTGCTGATCACTCGCCAAAGTTCGTAGTCTTGAGCGCGAATGAACACCTGCATGCGATGTTTCCAATAAGGATAGTTAGATCCAGTGGAATAAGGAGGTCTGTTCACAGAGTGTCCTTCAGGTAAATAACCCTTAGACGCTGATCCACCATTTCTCTCAAGGTCGTTGGACCCCATAATGAGATATTAGGCTCTGATACCACTTGTTGTGTAGTGGACAGTGGATCTAGAGGGGAGGGGTGAATAGATCTGTCCCTCTTTTCGCAATGCAACCCTCTAGATAAGATAAATTGTAGCGGAATATAACTAGCTTATCGAAGAACACTATGATTCACTTGGCACGATGAGAAATCCAATATATCGATTCGAACCTAAGCATGCATCTAGAAAGAGCAATCACATAAACAAACTACAACACAAAGGATTTTAAGGTGGTTCGGACTGAATCCCCAGTCCTACGTCCACCACTCACCAAATCCGGTGAGGCTTCACTAGTGCAGCACACCAAACCGCAAATCGGAGAACCACCGATTGCCTTCCTACTAACCACCGGTAGGGACGTCAACACCGCAGATCGGACAACCTCCGATTGCCTTCCTACTAACCACCGGTAGGGACGATTCTCAACTTCCAAGTGTTTGAGTGAAATAGAAAAAGAACAACTTATGAAAAACACTCAAACAAGATATAGAATATGCTTAAGAGAAAAGATCTTGTCTGAGATTTGCTGGAGCTTGAATCTCTTGAGGATTCGATGAAGAGCTTTTTACCGGAGTAGCTTGATTTCCTTCTTGGAATACGCTCCTTCTAGCTTCCTTTGATCACCCTTCTTGCCCTTGAGTGCTTCTAACATTGTTGGAGATTGCTTGGTTTCAGATCTGAGCTTGAATCACCTTGGATGGATGAAGAACTTCCTCCCGAAACACTATTCACGGAGGTGCTACAGTACCTCGAAAATGGCCTCCCTTGATCTCCCTTGAAGCCTTGAAGTGTTAGGGTTTCCAACCCCTCATGTGTTGGTTTTATAGACCTTGAATGGTCCTTGGACATCCTTCAGACCAGATCCACAATTTGTGGGTGATTAGGTGACTTTTGGATTAAAGAAATCCATGGAAAGGGGCTGGCCACTTGGTGAATTTCAAAGTCAAACATGGCTGCATCGGGGCTGGTGGTCGACCTGTGGCTTCTAGCAGTCGACCGCTACTGAAACACCAGCAAACGGATGATCCCTGGGAAATTCGGTCGACCGCTACTGGCTGGCGGTCGACCTGCAGCTGACAGATCTGCAGTTAGGGGGTCCCTCGCTAGGGCGGTCGACCACCCCTGTGCTGGCGGTCGACCGCCAGCTGGGCAGACCCCGGTCCAGCCCGGGTCTGTAATACCCCAAATTATTTTGGAAATTTAATTAGAATTATTTGAATTTATTTGAAATTATTTGGAATTATTTGAATAAATGAGAATTTATTCGTAATTAATTAGATTAATTCTTTAATAAATAGTATAAGTCACTTTTCAACTATTTTATAAAAATCCATAAAAATCATATTATTCTGTAATCCATTTCGTTTAACATTTTTGTCTTCTTCGACTAAGCCTAATAAAATCATTAACTAGGCCTAATCAGTGGATTAAATCTGATTTCCACACTTACCTACCCAATAGTGAACGCAATAGTAAACCTCATCTTAAAACACCAAAGTATAGCTTAATACTCAACCAAATGAGCTCATTTCGGTGGCAAATGAAAGGCCACGATCTAAGGATCAATAGCCCTCTATCAATCGAACCTAAACCTAACCCTAACACATGGTGGCGACCGAGTTTTGGAGTGGTCAACCTTGGCGGCACCGTTTTCCAACACCTAACTTGTGTGGCCGATTCCTCCCAGCCCCGAAGTCTCCAGAAGCTCTATGAGCTATCAAAATGAAGCTCTACAAGTCTACTTTCATTTGGTGGTTGTGGTGTTCGCATTGGATTCAAATCTAGGAAGTTCTTTGTCGTTTAGTGGAGGTGGGTCGGCTGCCGTCGTCCTCATTCCTCTCCTCTTTGATCCTTCGATTGAGGTAGGTTTCCTTAACCAAAATCAGCTTATGAATATATCAAATTGTTCCTATCGACGAGATCTTTCCAATGGTGGTAAAAGCACCAATTTTCATTAGGTATCCAAGGAGATATTGTGGGTTTTCTAAGGTGCTGTCCATTTCATTCTTCAGTCTAGGGCTTTAAGTTCTCTCTTCGATTGCTCTTCGATTGAGGTAGGATCTAACATCCAAACTCTAATTAATATACATGAATGTAATCAGCATCTTGTTAGCTTTCATTTGGCGTAGAAAGCCCCAAATTTCATTGAGCATGTTTAGAGAATTTTTGATCGAAGTAAGAGCATGTTTAGGCTTGATTTATGGTATGTTCTTCAAGTAGAAGCATGATTTTTGGGCTATTTTTGAGTTGGATATCTAGATCCACATATGGCATATCATACATGGTTAGAATCCGCATTAAGTTAGCTTTCTTTTGATATAAGAAGCCCCAAATTTCGTTGTATATATTGAGAGAATCATACGATTTAGTAGAAGCATGTCAAGAACTAGGTCTTCATGTGTTCATCATAGAATAGGTTGTGATTCATTTGATTTCTGTTGAAATTCGTGTTTCAAAACTCTTGTTTTATGACCCTAGTATGTCTATTAAGAACCCTAGACCATGTGGTTAAGATCCCAACCCATTTAGACCCCAAATCGTGGAGTTTTTCATGTTTTCCGGAAGCTCGTTCGGGTCTGGAAACCCAGGGGTCGACCCATGGGGTCGACCCATACCACCCTGCAAGCAGAAAGAATTCTGCCTTGCATGGGTCGACCCATGGGGTCGACCCACACTGCAGGGGTCGACCCCATGGGTCGACCCACACCAGGCAGATCCCTAGAAACCCCAGGGGTCGACCCAATGGGTCGACCCATGTGCTGTAAGACCCGGTAAAAGATGTTTTTGACCCGAGGATCGATCCAGATCATTAGGGGATCGACCCATTCAACTTAGCCCAATTGAAAACTATATTTTTGAGGATCTAATGACCTATTCATGTACCCCTTTGATTTCAATTAACATTGGTCCCTACATGCAAACATAGTGTAAAAACATGCCGTTTATCATCTTCATTTCAACGTATACAATGGTTAAATAGAAACCCACATAATTAGTGGTTAATTGTGTAACTAGATTTCTATTAATGCATGCTATTTCATTCCTGTACGAGCTTGTTCCTTATCTCATCATCTTGAATCCGCTTTTTGGCTTTTGGCTAAATGCAAATGATAATAGATAATCTTTGATATATTAACTTGGTAATTAGGATTAAATTGATTGTTAAGTTGTTGTTTTAGTCATTATTACTCTAGTAGAATGGATTGCTTACACACTTGAATGGTACACTGTCAGCCGTTCTTTCTTGACCCCGTGGACCAAGTTTTGGTCCAATTCTTGTAATGCGGCCCAAAGTGACCATATAACCGAGTTTTTGTTTTAGTGAATCCAAGGACAAGTTAGTCCTTAAATCTCATACTTGTGGCAGTAATTCCTCTGATTAAATTGGCCATATAACTTGACTGAATGTCTAGACAATCGTGGGATCTTGTATCCAATAAATCGATGCCAACGCACCGTAAGGGCCCGGTCTGGTCCTGGGGAGAGCGCCCGAAAGTTAGTGAGCCCATGGGATGTTAATGACATGGTGAGACATTGCACCGAGTACTTGACTAGCTTGTTACGTCTATGACATGAAAAATCTCTTGTTACTCTTGTTACTTGATCGTGCTTGAAATGATGTTTAAAATACTTGCTTGTTGGCCAATTCTCAATTCTTTATTACTATCTCTTGTTGTAAATTCTTGTACTTGTAATCTTGTTATCTCTTGTCATCATTATATTTCTTGACCTTGCAAGATCTTTGTATTTCGCTGTTTATGTGTATCGTCATTTATTTTATTTCTTAGCATTGCATATGAAACTGTAATTAACTTGTTAATCACGTAAACTTGCATGTTATTTCCTACTGAGCGTCAGCTCATAGTTGTTGTTTCCCCCCCTTTCCAGGCTATTCAGGTGACGATGCGCATACCGATGGGGAAGGGCAGGAGTGATATCTCTTGAGTGTACTTGTAGTAGATGCCGAGTTGGCATGGTTGGTTACCTCTAGTTATTTCCTTAGAGTTGTGTTAGCACTTGTTACTCTTGGAGTCAGTTATTGTATTAGAATTCAGATTGGAAGTCATGTTTGATCGTGTATTAGCAGTGTTGGTTATTGTAATGATTTGGATCATCTTGATCAATAGAGTTGTATCTTTCCTTAGCATTGTGTAATTGTTTAGTTTAGAATATTTATTTGCTTTCTAGCTAGTTTCTAACTGTACGTCCCGATATTCCATGTCGGGGCGTGACAGTTTAGTTGGTATCAGAGCCCTAGGTTTTACATTCCTAGATTTTCCTAAGTTCTAGGTTTTCTAAGTTTTTGCATTGCATCCCAATAACCCGGTATATCAAAAGGTGTTGTCCGAACGTTAGGGTACGCCTATCGGGAAGGTCGCACACTTACGCGAGTGGTCTTCAGATCGATTACCTCCGCCAGGTACCGAGTTTTGGTCATGTCTACGTGCATAGGACCCCTAACCTTGTTAAAGTCTAAGAACCCGACCTGGTGAGATTGGGTAGAAACTTGGGTTAAGTTCGTATCTTAATCGTGTTATTATCTATCTTATTGAACCTTAGTAATCTATTCCTCGTGTAGGCTTTTGAAATGGCAGATGAACGTGCGGAATGGAGGAACTTGCAGCGTACAGTTCAAGGACTTACGCAGGCTTTACAGCAAGTGGCTCAAGCAGGAGCGGCACATCATGGCACCGGTGATCTATACCGAAACTTCCGAGGGATGAATCTGTCTAGATTTGGTGGCTCGACTGATCCCGATGAAGCTGAGCACTGGCTAGATGAAATGGGAAGAATCTTCGAAGTTATGCAATGCACCAGCCAAGAGCGTGTCCTTTTGTCTACATTCCAACTGGAACGCGATGCACGTGCTTGGTGGGATTCTATCAAGGCGACTCTCAGTGATCAGCATGTTACATGGGAAGAGTTCGAGAAATTATTCAACAGCAAGTATTTTTCTGATAGAGTGCAAGAGAAGAAAGCGGCGGAGTTCGCAGCTCTGAAACAGCGAGGTATGTCTGTGGCAGAGTATGAGGCTCAATTTTCACGACTTTCTCGTTATGCTACACACCTTATTTCCACCGAGAAGATGAAGGCAAAGCATTTTCTCAATGGGCTGAAGCTACATTATATCAATCAGTTGGCACCGATGGAAATCTCCACTTATTCCGAAATGGTGAGAAAAGCTCAAGTTCTAGAAGATACTCTTGAGATGACGGAGAGAATCCATGGAAAAGGTGCAAAGAAGGAACTACCTACGGGTTCCAGGAATGTCAAACCCGGGTATAGCAAGAAGAGGCCTATTAGTGGGCCTGGTTTATGGACTGGATCTGGATCATGGAAGGGCAAGATGCCGAGGCAGGAAGACAAGAAGCCTGGCCCTGTTGTTCCATTCAAGGGCGTGTGCAACTATTGTGACCGTCCAGGTCACAAGATGGAGGAGTGCTGGTGCAAGCTAGGCGCCTATTTACGTTGTGGAAGCAAAGAGCACCGTACCCCTAACTGTCCTCTTATATCGGAGCAAGCTACACCGGCGAAACCTCAAGTCTTCAAGAAATCACAAGGCAAGCTTCAAGCTTTGCATGCAGATGAAGCAGGAACCGTCGAGGACGGTGGGCTCGTCGAAGGTACACTTATTATACTCGACAAGCCAACATTTGTTCTTTTTGATACTAGTGCCACACATTCCTTTATTTCTCAGAGATTTGCTAAGTCTTTAGCTACGGAACCTATTTTGATGAATTCTCCGTTAGAAATATCAACCCCTATTGGATCTAGATCGGCAATACAGTACTTCTATCCTTCTAGTACGGTTATGATTGGTGAACAGAACTTTCCAGCTGATTTGATTTGCATGGACATGAAGGATTATGACGTAATCCTAGGAGCAGATTGGTTGGCTCGATATGAGGCTAATATTCACTACAGTTCTAGCTCCGTGTCTTTTACTAGGCACCCGAGACTTTCTTTTGTGGGAGTTAAGCAGCATAACTCCGTATCACTTATCTCGGCTCTTCGAGCTGATAAGCTGATGAGACGAGGATGTGAGGCTTTTCTGGCCTTTGTCTGTGCAACCCCTGTGCAGCAGATTGAGATTAAGGACATTTCTATTGTCCGAGATTTTCCTGATGTCTTTCCATAGGAACTACCAGGACTTCTGCCTGAGCGGGAAGTTATCTTTTCTATTGATCTCTTTCCTGGCACATCTCCTATTTCCAAGGCTCCTTACCGCATGTCTCCTACGGAACTGAGGGAATTAAAGCAACAGTTGATGGAATTTCTCGAGAAGGGTTTCATTCGCCCTAGTACTTCTCCTTGGGGAGCCCCTGTATTATTCGTCAGGAAGAAAGATGGTTCGATGAGGTTGTGCATCGATTATCGGCAATTGAACCAGCAGACTGTCAAGAATAAATATCTATGGCCGAGGATTGACGAATTATTTGACCAGATAGCGGGAGCTCAGTATTTTTCTAAGATCGATCTTCGATCTGGATATCATCAGTTGCGGATTAAGGAAGAAGATATCTATAAAATAGCTGTCTGCATCAGGTATGGTCATTTTGAGTTTGTCGTTATGCCTTTTGGTCTAACGAATGCACCAGCAGCTTTCATGTAGTTGATGAACGATGTATTTCGGCCCTATCTTGATCGATGGGTCGTGGTATTCATTGACGATATCTTGATTTATTCCAAGAATGAGGAAGAGCATGCTGAGCATCTGAGGATGGCATTGCAACTGTTGAGAGATCATCAGCTATATGCCAAGTTCAGTAAGTGTGAATTCTGGCTGTAAGAGGTGTCCTTTCTCGGGCATATCATCACCAAAGACGGTATTTCTGTTGATCCTTCGAAGGTGGAGGCAGTGAAGAATTGGGAGCAGCCGACTAGTGTGACTGAAATCAGAAGCTTCTTAGGCCTGGTAGGCTATTATCACAGATTCATTCAAGATTTCTCCAAGATTACGGTACCTCTTACAAGATTAACCCGCAAGGAGAACAAGTTTGATTGGTCAGATGATTGTCAGCGAAGCTTTCAGACTTTGAAGGAGTGTTTGACTACTGCACCTATATTGGCTTTACCTTCTGGTGAAGGAGGTTTTGTGGTATACACTAATGCTTCAGGTATTTGTTTAGGCTGTGTACTCATGCAGCATGGAAAGGTGATTGCCTATTCTTCTAGGCAGTTGAGGAAGCATGAAGAGAATTATCATGTTCACGATTTGGAACTGGCAGCAGTCGTGTTTGCCTTGAAGATATGGAGGCACTACTTGTATGGAGAAACATTCACAGTATTTTTAGATCACAAAAGTCTGAAATATTTGTTTTCTCAAAAGGAACTTAACATGAGGCAGCGAAGGTGGTTGGAGTATTTGAAAGACTTCGACTTCTCGATCGAGTATCATCCGGGCAAGGGCAATGTTGTGGCAGATGCATTAAGCAGGAAGCCTGTGGCTCGATTGTCCAGTCTCATGTTACAAGAGTGGAAGCTATTGGAACAATTAGCTAGTCTGGATCTGAATGTTGATAATGATCAGGTTATGAATGCACATATTCAACTTAAGCCCGAATTATTGATGGAAATCAAGTCCTTGCAAGATAATGATCACGAGTTGGTAGAGATCAAGGGAAGCTTGAGCAGCAGACCTGACTTCATGATGGCTGACGATGGAAGATTATTATTCCAGGGTAGAACTTGTGTACCTGATGAAGCTGGAATAAATAACAAGATTCTGGAGGAAGCACATAGATCCAGATATACCATTCATCCTAGAGGCACTAAAATGTTCAAGGATTTGAAGAGATCTTTTTGGTGGCCGAACATGAAAAGAGAAGTTGCAGACTTTGTGAGTAGATGCTTGGTTTGTCAGCAAGTTAAGGCTGAACATTTCAGACCGACAGGAAAGTTGAAACCACTTGACATACCCCAATGGAAGTGGGAAAGCATTGGCATGGATTTCATTATGGGTCTACCTAGGACTTGTGGTGGATTTGATGCAATATGGGTGATTGTTGACCGATTGACAAAGTCAGCTCATTTCTTATCCATTAAGTCCAAGTGGACAGTTGATGTATTGGCTGCTTTGTATTTGAAGGAAGTGGTAAGGCTCCATGGCATACCAGTCAGTATTGTGTCTGATCGAGACCCCAGATTTACTTCACATTTCTGGAAGGGACTGCAAGAGTCTCTTGGTACTCGCCTGAATTTCAGTACTGCTTTTCATCCACAGACCGATGGACAGACTGAAAGAACCAACCAGATAGTGGAAGATATACTCAGAGCATGCATGATTGATTTCGGAGGTAGTTGGAGTGATCATTTGGTTTTGATTGAATTCGCCTACAACAACAGTTATCAATCCAGCATCCAGATGGCTCCTTATGAAGCATTGTATGGGCGAAGCTGTCGTTCCCCGTTGTGTTGGGATGAGATAGGTGAGAAGCAATGGCTTGGATCGGATCTTATTTCAGAATCATCACAGAACATCCGTGTCATCCGAGACCGGTTACAGGTAGCACAATCAAGATAGAAGAGTTATGCCGACACAAGGAGAAGAGCATTAGAATTTCAAGTTGACGAGCATGTATTCTTAAAGGTTTCTCCTTCGAGAGGGATTCGAAGATTTGGCATTCATGGCAAGCTAAGTCCGAGGTATATTGGTCCATTCGAGATCCTAGATAGAGTGGGAGAAGTTGCCTACAGACTGGCAATACCATCACAGTTGTCTGGCGTACACAATATTTTCCATGTGTCTATGTTACGGAAATATGTGTACGATCCCACTCATATCATTCAGCATGTGGATTTTGAGTTAAAGGAAGATTTGACCTATGAAGAAAGACCTATCAAGATTCTAGACCGGAAACAGCAGCAACTCCGGAATCGGTCTATACCGATGGTCAAGATTCAGTGGAGTCGGCGTGGAACCGAAGAAGCTACTTGGGAATCTGAAGATACTATGCGGAAGCGGTATCCCGACTTGTTCTAGGTGAGCAATCTCTTTCCCTATCCTCCGTATTTAGTGCAGTGAATTTGGAGGACCAAATTCTTTAAGTGGGGGAGGGTGTAATACCCCAAATTATTTTAGAAATTTAATTAGAATTATTTGAATTTATTTGAAATTATTTGGAATTATTTGAATTAATGAGAATTTATTCGTAATTAATTAGATTAATTCTTTAATAAATAGTATAAGTCACTTTTCAACTATTTTATAAAAATCCATAAAAATCATATTATTGTGTAATCCATTTCGTTTAACAATTTTGTCTTCTTCGACTAAGCCTAATAAAATCATTAACTAGGCCTAATCAGTGGATTAAGTCCGATTTCCACACTAACCTACCCAATAGTGAACGCAATAGTAAACCTCATCTTAAAACACCAAATTAGAGTTTAATACTCAACCAAATGAGCTCATTTCGGTGGCAAATGAAAGGCCATGATCTAAGGATCAATAACCCTCTATCAATCGAACCTAAACCTAACCCTAACACATGGTGGCGGCCGAGTTTTGGAGTGGTCAACCTTGGTGGCGCCGTTTTCCAACGCCTAACTTGCATGGTCGATTCCTCCCAGCCCCGAAGTCTCCAGAAGCTCTATGAGCTATCAAAATGAAACTCTACGAGTCTACTTTCATTTAGTGGCGGTGGTGTTCGCATTGGATTCAGATCTAGGAAGTTCTTGGTCGTTTAGTGGAGGTGGGTCGGCTACCGTCGTCCTCATTCCTCTCCTCTTTGATCCTTCAATTGAGGTAGGTTTCCTTAACCAAAATCAGCTTATGAATATATCAAATCGTTCCTCTCGACGAGATCTTTCCAATGGTGGTAAAAGCACCAATTTTCATTAGGTATCCAAGGAGATATCTGTTAGGGTGCTAGGCCCGGATATAGAGGGGGGTGAATGTATCCCTCTAAAGATAAAGCACAAATTAAAACTCTAAAGCCCAGATATGCGGAATAAAAACTAATGAGCTTTCCAAGATGAGATGATAATTCAACAATTGATCAAACAGTTGGACTGCAACAATGCAGCCACCTGATCACACCAGAAACGCAGGCAGAGCTAAACAAACCAAACACACTTAGCAGAATATAATGCTCAAACTTTACTCCCAAGATAACACAATTAACCAAGCATGCACAACCTGTGAATGGGAGGTAAAAGGCAAGGAACAAACGCACAAAGCACAACCACTGCATAGTAGATTTTTAGGTGGTTCAGTCACCAAGACCTACATCCACCCCTCACTCCCAACCGGAGTGAGGCTTCACTAGCCAACGCTAGAAACCTGCAGACTCAGTCTGCGACAGGGTGCTGCCACACAGCTTGACCAGGGGAACAACCTCCCCTCTTCCTCCCAACCGGAGGGACACCCAAAGTGACTCCCAGCCACCTGGAAACCAGAGACCGAAGTCTCTCTTCCTCCAGACCAGGAGGGAACCCACCAGTGACTTTCAGTCACTAGCAAACCAGAGGTCGAGGACCTCTCTTCCTCCAGACCAGGAGGGACCCCTGGACTTGCAACCCACAAGCCCAGAACCGGAGATCAGATCTCCCTTCTCCTGAGTCCACAGGAGGAACCCGACCTCAGTCCAGAGGATCGGAAGAACAATAACAACCAGAGTATCAAAAGGGAAAATAAGAAAACATAAAAAGCACAGCAACAAAAGCTGGAGATGAAACACAAAAAAATGTAGCTCTCAATGAGCATAGTCGTTCTGGATTTGATCCACGAATAGACTGAACTGATCTTCAATAGAGCTCTCTCTTCTCTTCATTTATTCTTCTTCTTTCTTCTTCTTTCTTCTTCACTCTGTTCTCTATATCGTGGAGGCACTCACTGCTCTTCTGTTTTTCTTGATGGCTCACTGCTCTTCGATCATCCCCTTTCTTTTTTTTTTCTTTCGGCTCACTCTTCTTCTATTTCTTCTTCTTCTGCTCTCTGCTTCAGTCCTTCTACTTCGATCTACCTCCTTCAGACAACAGAGTCTTTCTTATATAGCAGCTCGAGCAGGAGCAGCACTGGGCGCGTGTGTTCCACATTTCCCGCCCAAGATATTTGGCCACGTGTCAGCTTCCTGTCAGCCCTCGGATCACGTGCCCTTCATTAGCCTAAATCACCTGCAGACAAAGACAAAAGGAATGTATCTACTTAGTTAGTTCAGACATTTAACACGAGTGTATATACTTCAGAAGCAGTAATGAATAAGTGTGTACACTGAGAGAGTGTATAGACTTGTAAGACTTTATGCGACCTTAGTGTATATACTTGCTGAAGAATGCATTATCATAACAGGAGGTAGTGTTTAGACTTCTGTGTAATGCATGAAGGAATCGAGTGTATAGACTTGATAACTCATACTGAAAAATGCAATGTATAGACTTTATAAGCAGCAAATGAGCAAGTGTGAACACTGAGTGAGTGTATAGACTTTGAGTCTTCATGCGAGCTCAGTGTATAGACTTGAGGAAATTCAAGCAATGCAACACAATATATATACTTAGAATCAGTAAGTGAGTAAGTGTGTAGAGTGTATACACTTGACTGCGTGCATGACAGACAATATCTAGACTTGCTATTAACATGCATGAGAACCCAATGTACATACATGCTGTCCCTTCAGTTGACGACCCCAGTGTATAGACTTGCTGAGGGAGAGACTATACAGACTTGACGCAAAGCAAGGCAATCGAGTGTGTAGACTTCACGATGTGCAGACTTGCCAAGGAAACGGCTGTACAGACTTTAGCTCAAGAGCGATGTATAGAGTTTTGAAAGCTTGAACAACGAAGCATGTTGTACAGACTTTGAAAGCTTGGCGGAGGATGTACAGACTTGGTGAGCGCCAAGCGATGTACAGACTTGGATGACCAACGCCAATGTATAGACTTGCACAGTGCTGCTAGTGTATAGACTTTGGCACAGTCCAATGTATAGACTTTGTTTCGAGCAACGTAGGTAAAAGACCCCCAATGTATAGACTTCCAACGTGAGTGACACGCTGTACAGACTTTGCTCAAACAATCCGATGTATGGACTTAGAATTCCAACAGAATGATGTATGGACTTTGATAAGAGAATGGCTGTACAGACTTCAGGTGAAGACCAATGTATAGACTTCCAATATGAAGACCAATGTACAGACTTCGAATATGAAGACCGATGTATGGACTTCGAATATGAAGACCAATGTATAGACTTCAATTGAGTGCATTGGCTGTACAGACTTGGAAATCTTTGAGCGATGTACAGACTTGGAGTTCATGCATGAAGACCCAGCAATGTGTAGACTTGACAGTGAATGCATGAACAGTGATGTATAGACTTAGACGCAACATGCTATGCAATGTACACACTTGATGTAATGCATGCCGATGTATAGACTTCAGTTGAAGTCAACCGAAGAGTGTATATACTTTATGAATGCATATGCCAAGACCAGTGTACAAACTTGATCAAATGTCTAGACTTTGCATGAACAGTCGATGTGTAGACTTCACATGTAGAGATTTTGAACGTGTGTGCTGGCAGTGTACATACATTGATAGTCTAGGGGGGTCGACCCATCTAAGAAGGGGGGTCGACCCACTTCAGTCCTGACAATGCTGACAGAGTTTACACTTGAACAAATAATGCATGTGAAAGATTTATGCAACAGATAACATGACTGAACATATAATGCAATGCTTCATGATCTGATGAACTGATTGAACAGCAAATTAACTGAACATATGAGAGACTGCATTATGATCAGAAAATGACTGAATAACAGCATGATGACTCACACAGCAAGATGACTCACAGTGATTAACTCACATCAAAACCAATCATCAAAAGATTAACTCACATCAAAGCCAATCATCAAAACCACAGGGACACAACAATCTCCCCCTTTTTGATGATGCCAACACTACACTATGAGTAATTCTGATGACACAAACTATTCTCCCCCTTTGACTTCATCAAAAAGAAAATAGTTTGAGAAGTTAAAGCAAACCAGCATGCAATGATTGAATAAAATTCTCCCCCTTTGGCAAAAATTTCCCCCTTTGATATAATCAATATGAATGCAGATGCAGAAGGAGATACCAAAATGCAAGAGCTCCCCCTAAAAATATGAATGCAAGAACACAATTCCCCCCCTTTAATAGTTTCTATGCAGCATGATGCATATGACATGAAAGCTACCCCTCAATAAGTGGAATCTTATGAGATGGATAACAAGGAGAAGTTCAGGTCAATGAATCAATAACATTGAGCAGAAGAGTTTCAAGTAGCAGATTTTTAAAGAAGCTCCAATCACAAGAAATTCAGTCAGATTTTCAAAGAGATATCAATCTCATAAATCCAAAACATAAGTTTTCAAAGTCTTCCATTATAAGGGCTTATGAATGAGCTTTATTGAACAGCATGGTTTAAACATGATGTATGCAGAGTTTATCAATAAAATTCTGTATTGATATCTAAAACCATGGTTTAATAAAAAAAGAACCAAGCCCTCATATTTATCTTGATTAATCTCCCTTTCTCTTACACAATCAAATCTATTGACTTCTTTCAGAATTACATGCACTAGTATTGAGATCAAGTAATTATGAAGTCATATGATTTTATCTATGGTTGTAGCAATTTGATTTTAGCATCAATATTCAGATATTGAGATATATTCAACAATTTTTTCATGCTACAAATTTTACGAGCACTCTAGTTCAGTGCACACCTTGTAACTAGAGGATATACCTTGATCAGAGGCCAATATCCCTAAGCACTTAGTGTGACTAATTATCATGCTATATATGAACATAGATAGCATTTACACATCATGACACACTACAAATCATTTCTTGATGAGTGAGTTATATTTCTCAGTGTGCATGCCATTGCTCTGCCTGATTTTCAATGAATTTTATGCAGAGTTAACTAAGGCACCTCATGACACAGTCTTTTGGACATGGTTTCTCAGTGACCAAAGTCATTGCTCTGATAACTCTTTACCCTTTAGTCATTTCAGACAAATTCATTTGCTTCAAGTCAATAATAATTTCATGTACTTAACCAATTAAAGCCATGAATTCAATAATGCAGATTTCAGAAGATTTTACAAGACACAGCATGAAATAGATGGTTAAGGTTTATTAAACATGCTTCAGATATTTTTAAGAGATTTTAAAGTCAAACTCCATGAACATTAAACTTAAACCACATGAGTTATTTCAGACATTCATAAAAATGTATAATAGAAGATTCCTAGTTCAAGTGTTTTCAGATTTATGATCGAGATAGTCCCATTGAAATCTTCATGAAAGACTGATGGAATTCTGAAGCCAAATGATACCAATTGATAAGAGAGATTTTGAAGCCCAGTGATTATTTTTCAGAGTATGATCGAGGTTTGTCAACCAAATGAATAAGAAAGGATATGCAATGAATTTTGACAAATGTATGCATTTGACAACCTATATGCAATGCATTGACTCCCCCTGACAATATGCATTCAAACAAACTTTTTGGCATTTTTTAAATTATGGAAATGCAATGCAATTAACCATATGTATGCAAAAACATGCAAAGACTCAACATTGAATGCTATGCAAAGATATGCCATTTACTCCCCCTGAAAACATGCAATGTTTGCACTGAAAACTGAACATATGATTCCAAATGATATTGTGACTTGTGCATATTCAGACTGTCCTATCCAGCAAAGTGACCCATGGTACTAGGCGGAGTACTTGGTCTAAAAGACCACCTCTCACATAGTAAGAACCTCCAGACAGATTTCCCTGCCTTTTGGTAGCTTACCATTTGATATACCATTGAGGTCAATCATGATAATTCAACATGCAGTCCTATATGCAATCCAGATTTTCAGTGAACTATGCAACTGACAGATTTCAAGCCACATTCATATGCACTTCAGATTTTTCAGAATGTAATTTGTTTTCAGAGTTTATGCATTTCAACAATTATCAAACTACAAATGGCAGATGTGTAAGAATACATCAAATCAGATATGCAATGAATTTCAAAATAGGAAATGTAGATAATTTACCTGAACAGTTCAGTAGGGGTTTTCATTCTTGAGTGCCTTGGATTATTAACCCCTTTTTATTCCATTCCAAGGCACACCTGCAACAAACACATCATTTTGATGCAGCAGGTACCCAATAAAACTTGGGTCTTGGATTAGCAGTGACACCTTTGGTAGGTGTTCTAAACAATTTTCTAGCAGCATGGTCATCAGATTTCATCAAGTAGCAGTTTTTCATTGAATGACCAGATGTGCCACAATAATAGCAAGATGCAACAGGTTTCAGATTAGATTTATGCACATTCTTATAAACATGATTTTTATGTGCATATGTATGAAAATTTTTGTTAACAGAATTAAAATTCTATTTACCAAAACCAATCTTGCTTTGGTATCCTGCCAGCCAACAGGTTGCAGCCCCGTGACCTGGCTTTCCACAGTTATAACATGAAAGTTTTACAAATTGTTTTACAGGGAATTTAGCATGTTTGAGATTCACATTTCTACCCTGAATATGCCAACAGTCCTTGACTGTATGGCCATGCTTTCTACAGTGAGAGCAATTTAGAGAATTTCTTCTAAAAGAACCTGACCAGCATTCAGATGTCTTGTGACCAATTTTGTTGCAGTTAAAACAGATGATGTGCTGGTTCATTGAAACAGATTTTTTTTTATTAAAAACATGTTGGTTTGCAGGGAATTTAGCATGATATGAATAAAAGGTTTTCTTACCACTAACAAACCAGCAATGAGCAATTGAGTGTCCTAATTTGCCACAATTAGAACATGTGACACTCCTTTTCTGACTAGACACAGATTTTCTAGCATTCTTCTTGTCATCTTGTTTCATCACAAAGTAGTTACTCATAAAGTGTCCATGCTTACCACAATAATGACAGGAGCCATTTGATTTCTTTACAGCATGGCATTTATCAAATGAGTTTTCAGCATGCAAACTGTTCCTTTGAATTTTTGTTGTTTTATGATTTTTATTTTGATTTCCTGTTTTCTTAGCCTTGTACTGAGGTGGAGATGAGGTAGAAGGCTTTTCTTGTTCAGAAGATATAACGAAAATAGTTTTCAGCTTGGATCCATCACCCTTTTTCGACTTTTCAATTTATTTTTGGGTTCTCTGAACAGTAGACTGAGAAACATGTGACTTTTGAGAAGTGTGAGAAGTAGAGCTAGCAACAAAAGATGTATGAATTTTATTTTCAAAATTCTTCTTATTTACAGGATTATAACCTAACCCCTCCTTCTGAAAATTAACTTTTACTCCCAGCAGTTTGTTCAGATTATCCTGCCCACTAACAAATTTAGACAAGGAGTTTTTTAAATCCTGAATTTTATTTTCTTGAGAGGAAATGTGTAACTCATAACTGGCAATCTCTTGCTCACTGCAATTCATAGCTTCATTCAAAACTTTGTTAGCAGTTTTATATTTCTCAATTTCCTGCTCTAGATTGCTCAGTTTTTCAGGGTCTTCAACACAAGCAATTTTTCCTCTTTCTAAGGTTAGAAATCTCTCAGACATAGTGGAGTTCAGCATTTTTAATTTCTCATTTTCTTCCTTAAGCTTGTCATTCTAAACCAATTCATTTATTTGAAGCTGATCTTCTGAATTGACTTCATACTTTCTTCCATTTTCAATTTCCTTCATATCTTTTTGCTGTTTTTCAAGATCTTTCTGTAATTCTATGTTTACAGACTTTATGGCATTAAGTTTTTCAATCAGCAAATCATTCTCTCATTTAAGTTTCTCTAATTGTTCTTCATTTTCTTTGGAAAACTTTCTGAGAGAGTCATTCTCATTTTTCAGCTTGTTTAAATCAGATTTAACACATTCAAATTCTTTCAGCAAATCCTTGCTCTGAACAGAATAATGACTAGCTAGGCTAAGCTTCTTTTCAAGTTCTGAGATTTCTTTTACATGATCTTGATTTTCAATTTTTAGCAATGAAATTTGTTTCTTCAGCATTTGAGTATTAGACATACTAGCATCAAGAACATTTTTCAGTTCAGCACAATTTCTACAAGGAGAACTTGAACTAACTAACCCAGTACCCTTCTTCAATTTTTTATACTATTTTCTTAACAGTTCATGAGATTCAAGTAGCTCAGAATATGCATTTTCTCAATCATCTAAAGTATAGTTTTCAAAGGGATTTACCTCATCATCATCTTCATCTTGACTGCTGCCTTGATTATTTCTGTCAGCCATCATGCAGCTGTCCTCATTTCTTATCTGAGTTCGTTCAGTATATCCAGAATGTCTTTAGCAGACCTGCAATCATGAAGGTAAGACCATAAGGCTCTGTCAGTAGCTACTTTCATCAGATTAAAGGCTTTCTGATTTTCTCCATCCTTTGATCTGTGTCTGTCGGTCCATTTGGATACTTTCATTGGTAATGTGTGAGGACCTTGTGAAATTAATTTCCACAGATCTGGATCAACAGATTTAACATAAGCACGTAAAGCACTGTGCCACTGACTGAAATCAGAACCACTAAAGACGGGTGGATGAGCCATTGAAAATAAATCAGATTAATGCAACAGGAATATTGATGCACTAAAAACAAATTAACACCGAAGACTGCAAGATCGGATCTGCAGGTCGCTGGACCTTCTAAGCAGACACCGCTCTGATACCAATTGTTAGGGTGCTAGGCCCGGATACAGAGGGGGGGTGAATGTATCCCTCTAAAGATAAAGCACAAATTAAAACTCTAAAGCCCAGATATGCGGAATAAAAACTAATGAGCTTTCCAAGATGAGATGATAATTCAACAATTGATCAAACTGTTGGACTACAACAATACAGCCTCCTGATCACACCAGAAACGCAGGCAGAGCTAAACAAACCAAACACACTTAGCAGAATATAATGCTCGAACTTTACTCCCAAGATAACACAATTAACCAAGCATGCACAACCTGTGAATGGGAGGTAGAAAGCAAGGAACAAACGCACAAAGCACAACCACTGCACAGTAGATTTTTAGGTGGTTCAGTCACCAAGACCTACATCCACCCCTCACTCCCAACCGGAGTGAGGCTTCACTAGCCAACGCTAGAAACCTGCAGACTCAGTCTGTGACAGGGTGCTGTCACACAGCTTGACCAGGGGAACAACCTCCCCTCTTCCTCCCAACCGGAGGGACACCCAAAGTGACTCCCAGCCACTTGGAAACCAGAGACCGAAGTCTCTCTTCCTCCAGACTAGGAGGGAACCCACCAGTGACTTCCAGTCACTAGCAAACCAGAGGTCGAGGACCTCTCTTCCTCCAGACCAGGAGGGACCCCTGGACTTGCAACCCACAAGCACAGAACCGAAGATCAGATCTCCCTTATCCTGAGTCCACAGGAGGAACCCGACCTCAGTCCAAAGGATCGGAAGAACAATAGCAACCAGAGTATCAAAAGGAAAAATAAGAAAACATAAAAAGCACAGCAACAAAAGCTGGAGATGAATCACAAAAAAATGTAGCTCTCAATGAGCATAGTCATTCTGGATTTGATCCACGAACAGACTGAACTGATCTTCAATAGAGCTCTCTCCTCTCTTCCTTTCTTCTTCTTCTTTCTTCTTTACTCTGTTCTCTATATCATGGAGGCACTCACTGCTCTTCTGTTTTTCTTGATGGCTCACTGCTCTTCGATCATCCCCTTTCTTTTTTTTTTCTTTCGGCTCACTCTTCTTCTATTTCTTTTTCTTCTGCTCTCTGCTTCAGTCCTTCTACATCGATCTAACTCCTTCAGACAACAGAGTCTTTCTTATATAGCAGCTCGAGCAGGAGCAGCACTGGGCGCGTGTGTTCCACATTTCCCACCCAAGATATTTGGCCACGTGTCAGCTTCCTGTCAGCCCTCGGATCACGTGCCCTTCATTAGCCTAAATCACCTGCAGACAAAGACAAAAGAAATGTATCTACTTAGTTAGTTTAGGCTTTTAACACGAGTGTATATACTTCAGAAGCAGCAATGAATAAGTGTGTACACTGAGAGAGTGTATAGACTTGTAAGACTTTATGCGACCTCAGTGTATATACTTGCTGAAGAATGCATTATCATAATAGTAGGTAGTGTTTAGACTTCTGTGTAATGCATGAAGGAATCGAGTGTATAGACTTGATAACTCATACTGAAAAATGCAATGTATAGACTTTATAAGCAGCAAATGAGCAAGTGTGAACACTGAGTGAGTGTATAGACTTTGAGTCTTCATGCGAGCTCAGTGTATAGACTTGAGGAAATTCAAGCAATGCAACACAATGTATATACTTAGAATCAGTAAGTGAGTAAGTGTGTAGAGTGTATACACTTGACTGCGTGCATGACAGACAATGTCTAGACTTGCTATTAACATGCATGAGAACCCAATGTACATACATGTTGTCCCTTCAGCTGACGACCCCAGTGTATAGACTTGCTGAGGGAGAGACTGTACAGACTTGACGCAAAGCAAGGCAATCGAGTGTGTAGACTTCACGATGTGCAGACTTGCCAAGGAAACGGCTGTACAGACTTTAGCTCAAGAGCGATGTATAGAGTTTTGAAAGCTTGAACAACGAAGCATGCTGTACAGACTTTGAAAGCTTGGCGGAGGATGTACAGACTTGGTGAGCACCAAGTGATGTACAGACTTGGATGACCAACGCCAATGTATAGACTTGGACATTGCTGCCAGTGTATAGACTTTGGCACAGTCCAATGTATAGACTTTGTTTCGAGCAACGTAGGTAAAAGACCCCCAATGTATAGACTTCCAACGTGAGTGACACGCTGTACAGACTTTGCTCAAACAGTCCGATGTATGGACTTGGAATTCCAACAGAATGATGTATGGACTTTGATAAGAGAATGGATGTACAGACTTCAGGTGAAGACCAATGTATAGACTTCCAATATGAAGACCAATGTACAGACTTCGAATATGAAGACCGATGTATGGACTTCGAATATGAAGACCAATGTATAGACTTCAATTGAGTGCATTGGCTGTACAGACTTGGAAATCTTTGAGCGATGTACAGACTTGGAGTTAATGCATGAAGACCCAGCAATGTGTAGACTTGACAGTGAATGCATGAACAGTGATGTATAGACTTAGACGCAACATGCTATGCAATGTACACACTTGATGTAATGCATGCCGATGTACAGACTTCAGTTGAAGTCAACCGAAGAGTGTATATACTTTATGAATGCATATGCCAAGACCAGTGTACAAACTTGATCAAATGTCTAGACTTTGCATGAACAGCCGATGTGTAGACTTCACATGTAGAGATTTTGAACGTGTGTGCTGGCAGTGTACAGACATTGATAGTCTAGGGGGGTCGACCCATCTAAGAAGGGGGGTCGACCCACTTCAGTCCTGACAATGCTGACAGAGTTTACACTTGAACAAATAATGCATGTGAAAGATTTATGCAGCAGATAACATGACTGAACATATAATGCAATGCTTCATGATCTGATGAACTGACTGAACAGCAAATTAACTGAACATATGAGAGACTGCATTATGATCAGAAAATGACTGAATAACAGCATGATGACTCACACAGCAAGATGACTCACAGTGATTAACACACATCAAAACCAATCATCAAAAGATTAACTCACATCAAAGCCAATCATCAAAATCACAGGGACACAATAATATCGCGGGTTTTCAAAGGTGCTGTCCAATTCGTTCTTCAGTCTAGGGCTTTAAGTTCTCTCTTCGATTGCTCTTCGATTGAGGTAGGATCTAACATCCAAACTCTAATTAATATACATGAATGTAATCAGCATCTTGTTAGCTTTCATTTGGCGTAGAAATTCCCAAATTTCATTGAGCATGTTTAGAGAATTTTGGATCGAAGTAAGAGCATGTTTAGGCTTGATTTATGGTATGTTCTTCAAGTAGAAGCATGATTTTCGGGATATTTTTGAGTTGGATATCTAGATCCACATATGGCATATCATACATGGTTAGAATCAGCATTAAGTTAGCTTTCTTTTGATATAAGAAGCCCCAAATTTCGTTGTATATATTGAGAGAACCATACGATTTAGTAGAAGCATGTCAAGAACTAGGTCTTCATGTGTTCATCATAGAATAGGTTGTGATTCATTTGATTTCTGTTGAAATTCGGGTTTTAAAACTCTTGTTTTATGACCTTAGTATGTCTATTAATAACCCTAGACCATGTGATTTAGATCCCAACCCATTTAGACCCCAAATCGTGTAGTTTTTCATGTTTTCCGGAAGCTCGTTCGGGTCTAGAAACCCAAGGGTCGACCCCATGGGTCGACCCATACCACCCTGCAAGCAGAAAGAATTCTGCCTTGCATGGTTCGACCCATGGGGTTGACCCACACTGCAGGGGTCGACCCCATGGGTCGACCCATACCAGGCAGATCCCTGGAAACCCCAAGGGTCGACCCAATGGGTCGACCCATGTGCTGTAAGACCCGGTAAAAGATGTTTTTGACCCGAGGATCGATCCGGATCATTAGGGGATCGACCCATTCAACTTAGCCCAATTGAAAACTATATTTTTGAGGATCTAATGACCTATTCATGTACCCCTTTGATTTCAATTAACATTGGTCCCTACATGCAAACAGTGTAAAAACATGTCGTTTATCATCTTCATTTCAACGTATACAATGGTTAAATAGAAACCCACATAATTAGTGGTTAATTGTGTAACTAGATTTCTGTTAATGCATGCTATTTCATTCCTGTACGAGCTTGTTCCTTATCTCATCATCTTGAATCCGCTTTTTGGCTTTTGGCTAAATGCAAAAAAAAAAAATTTAATAGAAAAACCTAACCTAGAGATCAATGGGAGAGTGCACCCCTTACCAGCGGTAAGGAGGAAGCCACTCCACCATTAGACCGCTAGGAGGCAATTTATATTCCATTGATGAAGAAAAATGAATTACATCAATCTGATACTAGGCAAGCCTAGTGAGTCCAGCCGAGCAGCACCTTTTCTAATGGAAGGGAGCTCACTGTAAGAATAAAAAGAATTACATTTCGTAGTGCAAGCTAATGAAGCAAGAAGATCTGCAACAGTATTGGCCTCTCTGAAAATGTGTGAGATAGAATCATGCTGAGATATGGTGCTCCAGATTTCCCTGACATAGCTGAGAATGGACCAGGGGCAATGAGTTTCCTTTTTGATAATCCTGACAAGGGTGAGAGAATCACATTCAATAAGGGCTGGATTAGAGTTCACAGTCTTCAAGTATTTGATGCCATCAAGTAAGGCACGGGCTTCAGTAATAAGACTATTAGAATGTCCATAAAAGTGAGAGAAAGTAAGGATGGCCTTGCCTCTGTTGTCCCTGATAATTCTGCCTCCTCCAGTGTCTCCAGATAGCTTGCTAGCACCATCAGTATTAAGTTTTATAGTAGGCCAAGGAGGGCAAATCCATCTCACAATCTTCATCTGTTGTCTGCAGGGAGCTTTATTTTTGATTCCCAATTGATCCAAGATTCTCCGGTTAAAGGACTTAGTTTCCTTGAGGGCAGCAGCCGAGCACACCATCTTAACTTGAAACATAATATGATGGATGAAATTGGTTTTTGAAAAAGATTTATCCTCATATTTGATACTGTTCCTAGCTTTCCAAATTTCCCACATACCATATCCAATGAAGGCAAGAGTGAAGAGAGCAAATGCCGAACCCGGCTGAGCAAGGCAGATGGAATTCAGAATGAATTCCCTGGTAGTTCGACCTTCAAAATGCAAGCCAGCAGCTGTAAAAGCAGTCCAAATAGAAACTGCTAATTCACTATGCAGAAATAAGTGAATGGGGTCTTCCACCTGCGGAATCCTGCAGCATGAACATTTGGAGCAGAGGACAACACCCACTCGTTGGACATTATCATCAGTCGGTAGACAGTTGTTCATAATCTTCCATAGATGGACTGATATTTTAGTAGGAACCCAATTAGACCACAGCCGAGTCCAGGGGATACTAGACAGAATATGACTGTTAGTCATTGATTTGTATTTTGAAGATACTGAACACTGTCCAGATGGGGAGAGACTCCAGATCCCCAAATCCATTTCCTGGTTCAGACAAACTGATCTGACAGCTTCCTAGATGCCATTAGGAAATGCATTCAGCAGGGCATTTTCTTCAGAGGTAGGGTTCAGAATTACATCTCTAACTGAAGCTTCTGGATTTGGAATAAGACCATCAGAAACATAGGTATTTAAGCACTGTTGGCCCAGCCAGTTATCATGCCAGAAATTAGTATTAATACCATTCCCAATAATGACTTTCTTGAACTGAAGAATATATACCTTTGCCTTCAGCCAGCTAATTCTTGCAAAACCCTTCACGTTTCTGAAGTTTGCCTCTCGGATGTAGCCTTTGTACAGATACTTGGCTCTAAAATAAGAAGCCCAAAGAGAATCTGTGTGAATAGCATACCACATCATTTTAACTCGAAGTGCATTTTCCATGATCCTAAGAGACATGATGCCAAGGCCCCCTTTAGACTGAGGCCTACATAAAGTCTTCCAGGATTTCCAATGTCTCTTTTTGCCAAGGGGTGAAGACCCCCAAAAGAAATTAGCAAAGGCCTGCTCAATCTGATTGTGAATACCAATATGCATAGGAGTAGAAGACAGAGAGTAAATTGGTAAGGAAGTAAGAACATGCCTAATAAGAACCAATCTGGCACCCTGTGATAAAAGGCTTGCCTTCCACCCAGAAATTCTCTTTTGTATAGTGCTGATAACCCCTGCAAAGTATATCTTTTTAATTCTACCAATCACTAGAGGAATGCCAAGATATTTATGAGGAAAAGAGATTAACTTGGTAATTAGGATTAAATTGATTGTCAAGTTGCCGTTTTAGTCATTATTACTCTAGTAGAATGGATTGCTTACACACTTGAACGGTACACTATCAGCCGTTCTTTCTTGACCCCGTGGACCAAGTTTTGGTCCAATTCTTATAATGCGGCCCAAAGTGACCGTATAACCGAGTTTTTATTTTAGTGAATCCAAGGACAAGTTAGTCCTTAAATCTCATACTTGTGGCAGTAATTCTCTGATTAAATTGGCCATATAACTTGACTGAATGTCTAGACAATCGTGGGATCTTGTATCCAATAAATCGATGCTAACGCACCGTAAGGGCCCGGTCTGGTCCTGGGGAGAGCGCCCGAAAGTTAGTGAGCCCATGGGATGTTAATGATGTTGGGTTCGGTGCAAGTATTCAGAGGGGGGGTGAATGAATATAGCCTATAAAAACTTTAACCCTATTAAAATCTAAAGCATTCAGAGATGCAGAATTAAACACTATTGCAGATATATAGAGCAAACCTAAGCAAGTCTAAACAGTAGACTGAATCAATTCAACGGAGCTTGTGCCTTACAGCATTCAGACAGAAAACCCAATTGAGGTGCCCTTTACATTCATCTAGCGAAATCAGATAAAAGAGATCAACCCACAGTCAAACATATAGTGCGCGCATCAAATAGATGAACACTTATAGAATATCAAACCAAAGCGCCCCTAAGCATTCATCTAGCGACAACCACACACGAAATCAAACCACTACACAATGGGTTTTAGGTGGTTCGGTCCTCCAGACCTACATCCACCCCACACTCAATCTGAGTGTGGCTTACTGCTGACTCACAGCTTGAACCGCTGGGCATCACAGCTTGCCAACAACTGCTGGGCAACACAGCTTGCCGTCCGAGGAATCCTCCTCGCCCCGCTGAGCAACACAGCTTGCTGTCCAGTGGAATTTTCCACTGCAAACCGCTGGGGATTACAGCTTACCCGTCCAGTGGAAACCTCCACTGCTCGCTGAGCAACACAGCTTGCTATCCAGTGGAATCCTCCACTGCAAACCGCTGGGCAATACAGCTTAGCCGTCCAGAGGTAGCACCTCTGTAATCCGCTGACTAACAGCTTGAACAAAGATGTAAAATAGAAAACAAAAAATAGAACAAGACAGCAATCGGAAGGCTGTAATCAATGAAGCACAATGTGGCTCTTAAAGAGCTGGATGGCCTGGATTTGATCCATGGTCCATCAGGAACAGATCTCCCTCGATCTTACTCTCTTTCTTCACTCTCTCTCTTCCTTTTTCTTCTCTGCTGCACTTCTCTTCCTCTTAACCCTCACTAGCTCTCTAACTCTCTCTTTCTCTTCTTCTCCTTCTGCTCTTCTTCTCTTCTTCTTTTTCTATCTGGATCGTGGCTCTCTGTATGGACTTTTTCTCTCGCCAACTCGATCGATCTTCTTCTGTGGAAGAAGGCTCATATATATAGCAGCAGCAGCAGCAGCACCCCCGACGTGTGACCTCCACATTTCCAGCCCTAAGTATTCAGACCACGTGGCAGTCTCTCAGCCAGCTTCATTCCAACCTCGGATCACGTGCTGCCCAATCACTGAGGAATATTTCCTCGGACCACCTTCTTCTTCTCCTGCAAGGAATTAACACGATTAAACTCAGGGCCACAGAACCTAAAACTGCACGAGGTGTATAGAAACAACAAGAGGTGCACTGCACTGAGGACGACAGGAGATACAGTGGTGACAAAACAAACACTACACAGAGAACGACACGAGGTTCAAAGGTGACAAAACAAATATTACAAAGAGAACGACACGAGGTCATGAACATAAGAATAACACGAAGACTCGAATACAAAAACAACACGACATAATAAGTAGCAAAGACAACGGCACGAGAACAACATGGACTGAAACCATCTCGAAGATGAAAAACAAAAGCTGACACGAAGTGTGGACACAAAGCAAGACAGACACGGGGTCTAGGAAGACAACACGAGGACAGAAAAATAGACACGGCTATCACGACACGTGATGAAGCAGTGAAACCAGAAGAAGAAACGACTCGAGGAACAACAGTAAGTGACACTAACACTACAAATGAAACGACACGAAATACACTGTAACAACTCGAGTACTAAGTTGTTCGAACATACGAACGACTCGAAGACGAGGACGACACGGAGACAACATGAAGACACAATAAGGAAACGACATGAAGACACAACAAGGATACAACACTAAGTCATAAAAACAACTCGACGACACAAACACAGAAACAACAGAAACCGACACGAAGTGTGGTTACAAAACAAGAACGACACGAAGTCTAGGAAAGGCAACACGAAGACAGAAATAACAAAGAAGACTCAGACGCAGAAACTGCACGAAGACGATGGATGCAACAGTGCAATGTCTAGACTTGAAATTCAAAGCAAACGGCTGTACAGACTTGAAGATGTGAAGCCAATGTACAGACTTACTGTAACAGTCTGATGTACAGACTTTGAAGAACAGTCCAATGTATGGACTTGCACTGCAAACAATAATATATAGACTTCATGTAAAAGCCCAATGTATGGACATTGAAATCGAAGACCAATGTGCAGACTTGGATTTGAAGACTAGTGTGCAGACTTCAAGTTTAACTGTGGATGTACATACTTGAAGCTCCTGAAGCAGTGTATAGACTTCGAAGATCCACTGTGGATGTATAGACCTGAATGAGTGAAGCCGATGTACCGACTTCGAAGTTCCACTGTGGATGTACAGACTTGATCATCCAGTAATGTATAGGCTTTCAATGTTAAGACTTGAATATGTGAAAGCTACAGTGAATGAGTGTACACACTTGACCAGATCAAGGGCAATTCGAGTGTACAGACCTCATGCCATGAGACGCTGAAAGAGACAGTCCAATGTACAGACTTATGAAGACTGATGCATGAACAGTAATGCATAGACTTAGGAGCATATGACACGGCTGTACAGACTTCACGCAATGACGCTGTACACACTTCCAATGAAGTGTGTTGACGCTGTGCACACTTAACCAATGCAATTGAGATGCAGTGTGTGGACTTATGTGTTGACGCTGTAACATGATGCGTTGACGCTGTACAGACTTTGCCTAAGACGTTGTACACACTTAGCCTAAGACAATGCATGAACTGACGTTGTATATACTTAGCCAATGCAATGCATAGGCTTGAACGAGAGTCCAATGAATAGACTTTGCTACCCAGACATGATATATGCAGAGACATGATATCTGACATAATGCAATGCACATATATAAAGAGCAAATGCCATCAATGCTAAACATCATCATTCATGTTGCTATCAATATGCAGAATGCTCAAGAATAAGAATGCATAGAAATGCACTTTGTTTATTGCAATCATCAAAACACAATAACATTGCTATCATCAAAATACAATATCAAATGCACTCAAATGCACTCACTGTCTTGCTATCATCAAAACCAAATAACATTGCTATCATCAAGGCAACATAGCACATGCTTGTGCCTAAGAGGCACAACATTCTCCCCCTTTTTGATGATGGCAACACAATGTGACAGTGAGTCACACACAAGATTTTATCCCCCTTTGACATGATCAAAAAGAGAAAAACAGTAAAAAACAAGAGTGCAAAGTACATTATGCATGCAAAATCCTCTAGAACATTCTCCCCCTGAATGTAAGACTCCCCAGAAATATTTCTCCCCCTAAATAATAGCTCCCCCTTTGAGAAGGAATATGAACAGATAAAAGGAAGAGAGGGTAGGAGGGTTACTTGACAACAGCTGAATCATAGGTTCAGAAAGGAATCATGATTATAAACAACTGTTAAAGTATAAGAATCATCAACATACAATTTTTAAAAATTCAGGTTTAACAGTGATAAATCTAGAGTAAAGAACCTGACCCCTGAAAAAGAGTGTATAGATTCCATTTATAGCAATGAATCTAGGGCACATGGTATTAATAGATAAGTCAGACATAATACCCTTTTGTGATTATACAAGGAAATTCAAGAGAGGTAACTTGAACATGTATTGATAAAAACAATTTGCACTCATTGACTTGTGATTTTTCCAAAGGGTTACAGCAGTTTGATTTTCACTTTTGAATTTTTCAGAACCTGAACTAAGTAAATAGATCAGTGGCATTTATGCTGTTGACATTAGGTGTACACCTTGATCAGAGGTAAGTACCCCCAGTTACTAGGCATAAACTACTAGACCTATTTCAGATCAAAACCCACAAAGGATAGTCTTCACTTTTGACATTAAGGGTACACCTTGATTAGAGGCCAGTACCCTCAGTTACTTGGTGAGGACTCCCCCTATAGATTTGACCCTATGAACAGAGATATTCTGAATCACCTCATGACATGTGAATTCTCCTACTTCTTTGGAGGAGTTCACAGTTTCTCAGTGCAATCAGCCATTGCTCTGTTACTATGTTGAGTTCATAGCATTTATGATCTTATTTACTGCTGCCCTTATCTCTTTTTAGAGTGATTGTTTGAAAAACAGTACACACTCTTATTTACCTTTTCTAGAAATTTACAGATCTACACATTAGGCATTACAAAAACTTTTTCTAATCTTACCATGAGACAAAGATTAAGAGCTATAAAAGTTTTTCTTTTATCTCAAATTCTGAAGTGCAGACACTTAACTCTCCAATTTATAAAGGTTAAACCTTTAGTTCCTTTAAATTTTTAAGTGTGATTCTTATAAGTGAACAATTGTAATAATCACCACTCAATGTACTAAACCAGATGCAGAGCTGTTGTTTAGTGAAAATGATGGGGAAAGGATAGCAATTGGCAAAATGGTTCAATGAGCAACTGATGTCAAAGAATATGAATCATTTGAATGAGAACACTGAGAAGTGAATAGGATTCAATGAATTGAATAGAACTCTCAGCTCCCCCTGACATCATGATGCAAGAGATATGCTATGCAATCAATTCAGGTTTATGCATCCAAGTCATGAGCATTTTTATCCTTTTTCAGATTTTTCAACATATGATGCAGTGCACTGCAGCCCTATTATGCATTGAACATCATCATTGACATTCATGCAAATGAAGTATGCAGACATAAGACATATGCATTGACTGTGTACACTAAATGAACCATTCATATTCAGTCCAAGTATGCATTCAAATATAAGCATGCAATGCATTGACACAAAGCATATATAGTGAATCAACTGAATACTCTTAAAGATGCATTCAATTTCAGTTCAACATATAGCAAGAGAAGAGTATCAAGTATATGCAGAAATGAATTCAATAGCTGAGTCTGGAAAGCAGACTGATCAGCTAGACATGGAGAGAACATCAAAAATCAATCGATCAGTTCAACAATTTCAGATATCAAACAGACAAATCAGCATTTTCAGATGATGAAATTTAACAACAAGTTCAGAACTAACCTGAGATGTAGAATCCTGGGCTTCCTTTTTGAGTGCCTTGGCTAAATTACCCCTTTTATATCTCTTACCAAGGCACACCTGCAACATGTCAATCAATATGATCTTGCAGGAACCCAAGCTGCCTTGGGTCCTGTATGAGCCCTAACAGGTGTTCTGACTGATCTCTTAACAGAATTATCAACATAGCCCATCAACTTATAGCTGGACAAGGAATATCCAAATTGACCAGACTTACCATGATAACTAACAGAATTTGAGTTCCTTTTATGCACCTTATTGTAAGCATTAAATTCATGTGCATGAACATCAAAATTTCTGTTGTGTGCATGGGCATTTTGTTTTCTGAACTCTGCCACCCAGCACTCAGAGGCTTTGTGGCCAGGTTTTCCACAATTAAAACAAGAGAATTTCACAAATTGTTTTGCATGGAATTTGACAGCATGGGGGTTAATATGATTCTTCAGAACATGCCAACAGTCCTTGACTGTGTGGCCATGTTTTCCACATTCAAAACATGAAGAATTCATTCTGTCAAGATTCTTATAGAATGCATGTCTTTTTACAGGGATTATAGCAGTTTCGGAGCTAATTGTTCTTCCCTTAGCATGCCAACAATTTGCAGTAATATGGCCCAATTTGTTACAATGAAAGCAATGAAGTTTCTTTTTCAGATATGCATGATTCATATCATGAAGCTCTTTAGCATTCAAATCATCTTGCTTCTTTAATCTACAATCATGCATAAGGTGGCCAATTCTATGACAGTAAAAGCATTGAATTCTCTTATTTTTATCATGAGAAGGTTTCTTCAATTTAGAATTCCTAGCATGAATTCTATCTGATTTCAGTTCATCCTCTCTCATGACAAAGAAAACATCCATCTCATGGTCAGATTTACCACAGTAGAAACATTTCACATTCTTCCTTTTAATCTGAGACAGATTGGCCTGAGAAATTTCAGCATACAAAATTTTATTCTGTTTTGTTTTCTTTTGTTTTTCTATCTGATTCGCAGGCAGACATGAAGGAGAAGCTGAAGTGCTAGCTAACTCAGAGCTACGCACAAAGGTTGTATACATTCTTTTTCTCTCTTCCTGTTCACTGCCTTCATCAGAGACCTTCTTCTTAGAAGCAGCCTTTGAATTTTCTTTGTTTTCAAATGACTCAGATAGAGAATTGTTCAATTCAGTGATTTCATTTTTGAGAGAGGAAATGAGAATTTCAGAATCTGTGATCTTTTCATTAAGTAAGACATTAATGGCTTTGTAGCTATCAATCTCTTCTGTTAATGCAGTCACTCTCTCACATTCATTTTCAGTTGAACTTTTCCCTCTTTCAAGCATTAAGAGTCTCTCAGACATAGCAAAATTAAGCAGCTTCAGTTCTTCATTCTCCTTTCTAGTTTGTTCATTCTGAACTAATTCATTAGTTAAGATTTGATCATTTCCTAATGAATTCAGCTTATTTTCTAGTTCAGAAATCTTGGCAGTAAGTTCATCATTTTTATTTTCCAATAAGGAGATTTGTTCCTTACTCATATTCAGCTCAACTAAGCACATATCATGAGATGTTTTTAGTCTTTGACAGTTTTCACAGGGAACATTAGAATTAGTCTGTTCACATCTCTTTTTCAACCTTCTATTTTCATATTTTAATTTCTTGGATACTTTGAACAAATCTTCATACATCACTATCAATTCATCAAAGGAGTATCCATCTGATTCAGAGCTTACCTGAGATGAGATCTCATCTTCATCATCCCGGTTGGCCATCAAGCAGCTATCACCTTGTTGATTATGCGCAGAGACGACTCTGTCATATATTTCCTTCCCAGATATGCACCTGAGAGCAAAAGAATACTTATCAGTATTGATTGCAGCTCTTAAGATGTTAAGGATTATGACATTGTCACGGTTCTTTATACTGTCCTCTTTAGACCACTTGGTCTCATCATGAGGCAGTTTGTGTGGGCCTCTAGATAGTAGCCTCCATAGTTTGGGATCTATGGAGTCTACGTACACACATAGGCCTCCTAGCCAACTATCAAAGTTAGAACCGTCATAAACCGGAGGTCGACCCATTTGAGTAAGAGGCAACCAGATACAGCGTAGTAGACCAGATGACAGGGAATGCAGCAGGACCAGATGAGCAAAGCAATGCATAAATCGATAAAACAAAATATCAAGCACTGAAAGCACACTTTGAAAAGCACCAAACAAGTCAGCAGGATCCTCTGCAGATTGTTAGATCTGATAGATCAGAGACCCGCTCTGATACCAATTGTTGGGTTCGGTGCAAGTATTCAGAGGGGGGGTGAATGAATATAGCCTATAAAAACTTTCACCCTATTAAAATCTAAAGCATTCAGAGATGCGGAATTAAACACTATTGCATATATATAGAGTAAACCTAAGCAAGTCTAAACAGTAGACTGAATCAATTCAACGGAGCTTGTGCCTTACAGCATTCAGACAGAAAACCCAATTGAGGCGCCCTTTACATTCATCTAGCGAAATCAGATAAAAGAGATCAACCCACAGTCAAACATATAGTGCGCGCATCAAATAGATGAACACTTATAGAATATCAAACCAAAACGCCCCTAAGCATTCATCTAGCGACAACCACACACGAAATCAAACCACTACACAATGGGTTTTAGGTGGTTCGGTCCTCCAGACCTACATCCACCCCACACTCAATCCGAGTGTGGCTTACTGCTGACTCACAGCTTGAACCGTTGGGCATCACAGCTTGCCAACAACTGCTGGGCAACACAGCTTGCCGTCCGAGGAATCCTCCTCGCCCCGCTGAGCAACACAGCTTGCTGTCCAGTGGAATCCTCCACTGCAAACCGCTGGGGATTACAGCTTACCCGTCCAGTGGAAACCTCCACTGCTCGCTGAGCAACACAGCTTGCTGTCCAGTGGAATCCTCCACTGCAAACCGCTGGGCAATACAGCTTAGCCGTCCAGACGTAGCACCTCTGCAATCCGCTGACTAACAGCTTGAACAAAGATGTAAAATAGAAAACAAAAAATAGAACAAGACAGCAATCGGAAGGCTGTAATCAATGAAGCACAATGTGGCTCTTAAAGAGCTGGATGGCCTGGATTTGATCCATGGTCCATCAGGAACAGATCTCCCTCGATCTTACTCTCTTTCTTCACTCTCTCTCTTCCTCTTTCTTCTCTGCTGCACTTCTCTTCCTCTTAACCCTCACTAGCTCTCTAACTCTCTCTTTCTCTTCTTCTCCTTCTGCTCTTCTTCTCTTCTTCTTTTTCTATCTGGATCGTGGCTCTCTGTATGGACTTTTTCTCTCGCCAACTCGATCGATCTTCTTCTGTGGAAGAAGGCTCATATATATAGCAGCAGCAGCAGCAGCACCCCCGACGTGTGACCTCCACATTTCCAGCCCTAAGTATTCGGACCACGTGGCAGTCTCTCAGCCAGCTTCATTCCAGCCTCGGATCACGTGCTGCCCAGTCACTAAGGAATATTTCCTCGGACCACCTTCTTCTTCTCCTGCAAGGAATTAACACGATTAAACTCAGGGCCACAGAACCTAAAACTGCATGAGGTGTATAGAAACAACAAGAGGTGCACTGCACTGAGGATGACACGAGATACAGTGGTGACAAAACAAACACTACACAGAGAACGACACGAGGTTCAAAGGTGACAAAACAAATATTACAAAGAGAACGACACGAGGTCATGAACACAAGAATAACACGAAGACTCGAATACAAAAACAACACGACATAATAAGCAGCAAAGAGAACGGCACGAGAACAACATGGACTGAAACCAACTCGAAGATGAAAAACAAAAACTGACACAAAGTGTGGACACAAAGCAAGACAGACACGGGGTCTAGGAAGACAACACGAGGACAGAAAAATAGACACGGCTATCACGACACGTGATGAAGCAGTGAAACCAGAAGAAGAAACGACTCGAGGAACAACAGTAAGTGACACTAACACTACAAATGAAACGACACGAAATACACTGTAACAACTCGAGTACTAAGTTGTTCGAACGTACGAACGACTCGAAGACGAGGATGACACGGAGACAACACGAAGACACAATAAGGAAACGACACGAAGACACAACAAGGATACAACACTAAGTCATAAAAACAACTCGACGACACAAACACAGAAACAACAGAAACCGACACGAAGTGTGGTTACAAAACAAGAACGACACGAAGTCTAGGAAAGGCAACACGAAGACAGAAATAACAAAGAAGACTCAGACGCAGAAACAGCACGAAGACAATGGATGCAACAGTGCAATGTCTAGACTAGAAATTCAAAGCAAACGGCTGTACAGACTTGAAGATGTGAAGCCAATGTACAGACTTACTGTAACAGTCTGATGTACAGACTTTGAAGAACAGTCCAATGTATGGACTTGCACTGCAAACAACAATATATAGACTTCATGTAAAAGCCCAATGTGTGGACATTGAAATCGAAGACCAATGTGCAGACTTGGATTTGAAGACTAGTGTGCAGACTTCAAGTTTAACTGTGGATGTACATACTTGAAGCTCCTGAAGCAGTGTACAGACTTCGAAGATCCACTGTGGATGTATAGACCTGAATGAGTGAAGCCGATGTACAGACTTCGAAGTTCCACTGTGGATGTACAGACTTGATCATCCAGTAATGTATAGGCTTTCAATGTTAAGACTTGAATATGTGAAAGCTACAGTGAATGAGTGTACACACTTGACCAGATCAAGGGCAATTCGAGTGTACAGACCTCATGCCATGAGACGCTGAAAGAGACAGTCCAATGTACAGACTTATGAAGACTGATGCATGAACAGTAATGCATAGACTTAGGAGCATATGACACGGCTGTACAGACTTCACGCGATGACGCTGTACACACTTCCAATGAAGTGCGTTGACGCTGTGCACACTTAACCAATGCAATTGAGATGCAGTGTGTGGACTTATGCGTTGACACTGTAACATGATGCGTTGACGCTGTACAGACTTTGCCAAGACGCTGTACACACTTAGCCTAAGACAATGCATGAACTGACGTTGTATATACTTAGCCAATGCAATGCATAGGCTTGAACGAGAGTCCAATGAATAGACTTTGCTACCCAGACATGATATATGCAGAGACATGATATCTGACATAATGCAATGCACATATATAAAGAGCAAATGCCATCAATGCTAAACATCATCATTCATGTTGCTATCAATATGCAGAATGCTCAAGAATAAGAATGCATAGAAATGCACTTTGTTTATTACAATCATCAAAACACAATAACATTGCTATCATCAAAATACAATATCAAATGCACTCACTATCTTTCTATCATCAAAACCAAATAACATTGCTATCATCAAGGCAACATAGCACATGCTTGTGCCTAAGAGGCACAACAAATGACATGGTGAGGCATTGCACCGAGTACTTGACTAGCTTGTTACGTCTATGACATGAAAAATCTCTTGTTACTCTTGTTACTTGATCGTGCTTGAAATGATGTTTAAAATACTTGCTTGTTGGCCAATTCTCAATTCTTTATTACTATCTCTTGTTGTAAATTCTTGTACTTGTAATCTTGTTATCTCTTGTCATCATTATATTTCTTGACCTTGCAAGATCTTTGTATTTCGATGTTTATTTGTATCGTCATTTATTTCATTTCTTAGCATTGCATATGAAAATGTAATTAACTTGTTAATCACGTAAACTTGCATGTTATTTCCTACTGAGCGTCAGCTCATAGTTGTTGTTTCCCCCCCTTTCCAGGCTATTCAGGTGACGATGTGCATACCGATGGGGAAGGGCTGGAGTGATATCTCTTGAGTGTACTTGTAGTAGATGCCGAGTTGGCATGGTTGGTTACCTCTAGTTATTTCCTTAGAGTTGTGTTAGCACTTGTTACTCTTGGAGTCAATTATTGTATTAGAATTTAGATTGGAAGTCATGTTTGATCGTGTATTAGCAGTGTTGGTTATTGTAATGATTTGGAATCATCTTGATCAATAGAGTTGTATCTTTCCTTAGCATTGTGTAATTGTTTAGTTTAGAATATTTATTTGCTTTCTAACTAGTTTCAAATTGTACGTCCCGATATTCCGCGTCGGGGCGTGAAAGGGTCGGTCCGTTAGCCGCTTCAGCTCTGTCGCTTGTGTCCATTAGCAGCATGTTCATGTCTGTAACTTCATCCTTGTTGGTCTAGAAAGTACCAACTGAATCTTTGTCTTTTGACTCTCATCTTGTGCAGTGGCCTTGGCTATTTGAATGAAGCTTGTAGTTGTTGTATAGACTTTACATCAAGGCTTGGATGTGTAGACTTTGTGTGCATGTATGAACTCTGTACAGACTTTGCACCTTGAGCATGCATGAGCCTTTACAGACTTGCTTCATGAACGTACAGACTTGGTAACTTGATGCACGAACACAACAGAACGCAATGTATAGACTTTGCGTGTGAAGTAGCCGGCCAATGTATAGACTTGTGTTGTAGCCATCAACCAACGTACAGACTTGGAGTTGTGCTAGCAGCCAACGTACAGACTTTGTCTTGTGCAACGTACAGACTTTATTTTGTGCATGCAGCCAACGTATAGACTTCATCTACAGCAACGTATAGACTTCATCTGTCGCAACGTACAGACTTCGTGTTGTGCAACGTACAGACTTCATCTGCAGCAACGTATAGACTTCATCTGCAGCAACGTACAGACTTTGAGTTGTGCATGCAGCCAACGTACAGACTTCATCTACAGCAATGTATAGACTTTGTGTGTCATATAGACTTTGTCCAACGTATAGACTTCGTCCAACGTATAGACTTCGTTCAACGTATAGACTTGGAATGCAGTGCACATGCCCGCAACCTGTTCGATGAAATGATAAACTGCTTAAACAAATACACAATGACATCATATGCAAACACAATGTGACTTATAGTAGTTGCTATCATCAAAACCATAATAGTAATCATGGTGCACATGTGTTCAACACTGAGATGCTGTGCCAATCTAAGGAGAGCTTCGGGTAGTTCTGACCTAGAACTAGAAGAGAGTGCAGGTGCCAGGATTTGAGAAGGCAAGTCACCCCGAGGGCCAATGCACGGATCATGGGAGCCACCCATTTTAAACCAGAATAGCGCCTCGGGCCCGGAAGGAGCTGAGAAGAAGAAAAGAGTGAGAGTAAGAGGAGGAGGACATATGAGTAAAATTTAGAGATAAGAAATTGAATGAACTCATGTTAAACTTACTTCTCTCATATGAGTTGCGCTAAGATGCCGAGGAATTGAACTCAGTCGTTGGAGCGCTTCCCGCTCCTTCTTTGTCGCTCTCGGCCCTTCAAAAGACCCTCCCTCCATGGAGCTTCCTTCTAGGGCCCTCTTCATGATAGTTTGGTAGAGAATTACAAAGGTTTTGAGGTTTAGGAGAGGAGGGTTGTGAGAGATACGAATTTAGGCTTTTCTCCCCTACTTATAGGGCTTGGTAGGAAGCCTAGGCCTCTTAAAGATTAGGTCGGATAAGTCTAGGATGGGTTGAGATGAGGTTTGGATGGGTTCAAAGCGTTCTCCCCTCGGGTTAAGGACTCTCCCGGAGAGTCCCCTTTAGACTCGCAGGGTACCTCTTTTGGACGGTCTTACGATAGACCGCCCATCCTATTGTGCGGTCCATGCTCAACCGTTTATCACCCGGAGGACTGGGCTTTGGGCGGCATTCACTCGACCGTTCTTCACATAGAGCGGTTTATGGTGAACCATTTATCTTTCAGCATGGTCGACATTCAACCAGTCAATCCTCTTAGGGACGGGCTAGTATGAACCGTTCTTGGATTTGAGCGGCTCAGTGAGAGCCGTTCATCTGATCCGTAGTCCTTTGTCAACCTGTCCCACTAATGTTCGTACCCCTCGCGCTCTCTCTCTCACTCAAGTCAGCGTGCGCGTCTCTCTCTCTCACTCAAGTCGGCGTGCGCGTCTCTCTCTCTCACTCAAGTCGGCGTGTGCATCTCTCTCTCACTCAAGTCAGCGTGTGCGTCTCTCTCTCACTCAAGTCGGCGTGTGCGTCTCTCTCTCACTCAAGTCAGCGTGCGCATCTCTCTCTCACTCAAGTCGGCGTATGCGTCACTCTCTCACCCGAGTCGTGCGCATCTCTCAATCTCGCCCGTCTATCTCACTCTCGCTAGTAGTCAAGTCGCATTCATTCATGCACACATTCATTCAGTCATAGAGCAAAATAAAAAGGCATATCACTATCATGTCATATCACATCATATGTACAAAAGTCAGGCCCAGTACAAAAGTCAAGATTGTCCCTCTCCCTGGCCCCCGTCGCTGTCTCCACCACCCTCATGCCTCTTTGGGGGAGGCATCGCTGATGTCGCCTCGTCGCGCTGACGCCGCCGGCGCTACTCATCCTCCTCGTTCCTCCACTGACCGGAGGAACCCGTGAAGTAACTCCTGACGGAACCGTGCGTGCCGTGGCTGACACTCGGAGTCCCGCTGCGTGATCGCCGGCTCATGTCCTTGTACGCTCGCAGCTCCCCACGTAGCTCGGCCGTCTCAGTCCGGCACCGCTCCGCCTCGATCCGGTAACGCTCTGCCTCGGCCCGATGGCGATCCGCCTCGGCCGCACCAGACCGGAGTCGCTCTAGCTCGGCCCGGAGGAGTGCCGTCTCCAGCGTGTCTGCCGGCTGGCTCCGCGCAGCCTTCTCCCGCACGCGGGCCACCTCCTCTCTAGCCACTGCCCGGCTCTGCTCTAGCTCTGCCTGGAGGCGGGTCAGCTCGGACGTCTGCATCCACATGTCATTGTTAGTCAGTTGCATAAACATTTCATTTATAAGCATAATAAGCAAAGGGAAGTTTAGAGTTGCATACCCTCTCGGTGAGTGCTACCTCGGCCGCCTTGGCCCGCATCACCATCCTGATGAAGTCCGCATCTCTCTCAGCCTGGTCGGCTGGAGTTCGGGTCGTAGAAGAGGAAGGAGCGTCTGGTCCCGCCCATTGAGCTACCTCGGCACGTTGCATCCAAATACTCTAGGTCAGTCACATGCATAATCATATAGAATTGCACAAATTAAAGAGTTTAGGGTTCAGAAAACTCACCAGCAAGGCGAGGGCCTGCCTGGCCTCATCTCGCTCCCGGATGGTGGAGTGCAGAAGTCCCTGCAACTCCGCCTGTCGTCCCGCAGGGTCGATCTGCATTTAGAAGTCCATGTGTCAGTGCATCACCATATAGGAATCATAAGCATGATAGACATAGTTTAAGTTTATAAGTCGCACCGGTCGGTGAGCACCCCGAAACATCTGGTCTCGGTAGTGCCGAGCGTACGCAGTATAGTACGCGCCGTCACTCTCTGCCCGGGCAGTCACTGCTCACCCTCGTGCGGTTCAGTCGGCGACCTGTGTGGCATTCCTCGTTGTCCAATTGAACGCCTCGTCGAGTCCTCGTGTCGTCCTCGTCACTCGTTCCCCCGCCTTCTCAGGCGCAGGGAACTCCACCGCAGGCTGATGGACCCCGATGGTCCTCATCACCAATCTAAAGTGTAGTGGCTCCACCACATTCATGCAGTGAAGCCACACGTCTCGTCCAGAGAGGGCAAGGGCGCCAACCACCCACGGCTGACCCTCCTGGCCCTCCTCCGCGTAAGGTGTCCACCGTACCTGCAAAGAGTAGAAAGTCGCATCGACATCAGTCTCATATAGAAATTGCATTTAAATTAAAAATCTAAGTTTAGAAGCATACCGAGGTGTACGGTAGAGCGTCTAGGTCATCCTGCAGCTCCCAGACCTATCGTCTCAGGGCGGTCATCTCCCGAGGTGCTGTCCACCTCCGTGCAATCGGCAGGAGCCCAGGACGGGTCTCCTCGCCTCTGCCCAGCCCCCGTAAGCGCACGTAGGCCCACACCTGCATCACAGCATCGTGTCAGCATTTAAGAAGCATATAGAAACGCATAATTAAGTCTAAGATAGAGAGTCGTACCTGGAGTAAGGGGGAGAAGCCCCCAAGCATCATCCGACGCGCCGTCGAACTCAGGGTGTCAAAGAGGAAGGCGAGTACCGCCGCTCCCCAAGCGTAGTCCCCAACGTGCTCGAGCTCCTGAAGGAAGGGGAGGAAGCGGCAGCTCATCACGTCCGCTCGCATGGAGAAGAGAAGCCTCCCAAATAGCAGCATCAGGAACCGCCGTAGAACTCGGTCTGCCTCCGCTCCCAGCCCAGCAGCTACCCACGGTCGCGCTAGCTCCACCAGCCGCTGCAAGTGCTCCTCCGATCGCTCCCCGACTACAACTCCTACTCGCCGCAAACCCAGGCTGTCCTGAAGACCAGCTCGGGGAAGAAGGGTCGACTGCCTCTTGGGGCGCCGTAGCTCTAGGCCCAGCAACTCCCGAGCCATCCCTCGGTAGTCGGGAAAAGTAGCCCCGCTAACCGGTGACCCGTGCACTCGAAGGCCAGTGAGCCTAGGCCCGTCCTCCAACGTGGGGACCATATGCCCCCACGGGAAAAGGAACGCGCGACTCATTGGGTCCCAGCGGTCGTGCAGGGCGTAGAGCAGAGCTGCGTCAAATCGACACACCTCAATGCTCAGGAATGGGGCGAACCCCATGGCAGCCAACCGCTCCCACTGGAAGTTCGGCAATGCTAAGTACATTACGCGGACCTGCAGCCACGAGGTACGGGTCCTGCGCTTTCCCTGCATTCATTCATTCATTTTAGATGCATTTTAGTAATTAATTTAAGTTTTTTGTTCCATTTCTAAATAAGAAGATCAAGCTTTGAATCTCTGTCATAAGAGCGGTTCACAACGGGCCGCTCGTCCCTTGAACGGTCCCATATTCACCGCTTTGTTCCTCTAGTCCTGTCGATTTGAACGGGCTGATGTCGACCGTCCATAACTAGCACGGGTCATCATGCACCGTTTGTCCCTCAAGCTTCCTAGGGTAGAACGGCCACTCCTGGGCCGTGTAAATGTTGGACGGTCCTATGGGGACCGCATTGTTCTGTGTTGATGGTGAGTTGAACGGACAAAAGTGGCCCGTATGTTTTTTGTACGGTGATCCTCTCACCGTCCTTACTTTGTTCGATTCTACTGTTGAGTGAAGTTGAACGGCCTGTTCCTAGCCGTATGAATGTTGGGCGGTCCTATGTGGGCCGCATGATTTGGTTTGTGCGGTTTCTGTTCAACCGCTCTACCGTCGTCTTCCCCGACGAAGGTGAATGTTCCCCCGTCGGAGGGAGGCCGCCATGGCTCCCCTAACCGGCCCCTAAGCATCTCTAAACCCCCTAAAAAGCCCCTAAACTAGCATGCATTGAACAAAATTAAAGAAAATGAGAGAGAGGGGGGGCCTACCTCAGGGTCACGGGGTTTTTTGGCCGCCCTCGCCGGTGCGTCGTCTCCGGCGACCTCGCCCTCTCCAGCAGTGGCTTCTTCTTCGGCTACGACCACAGCAAGCTCTTCCATGGTCACCTCCGGCGTCTCCTCTTCCCCGGCCGATGGTGGCGATGGCAGCAGTGACAGCGTGTCCTCGCCGGTGTCTGGCGGCCGGGCCGCTTGGTGCTTCATCCGCGTCATTGTTGAGATGAGAGGGGGAGGGGGCTTTGAGATAGGGAGAGAGGGTTTGAGAGGTTTGGGAGTAGGGAGATGGGAGATTGAGAATAGTGTGTGTGGCCCCTTCGTCCTCTCCACCGTGGGTTACGGTGGAGGGAGGCGAAGGGGTTTTCAGTTTTTTAGAGGTTGCAGAGATGAACGGTCTATCGTTAGACCGTTTGTCATTTGAGCGGTTATACTCTAACCGCACGTCCCCAACGGCCACTTCCTTTGAGTCGGTTTGAATTCTAGCTTTAAGCAGTCTATGTTGGACCGTTCTTCATTTGAACGGTAGTTTGGTGGCAGTTCATCCCAGTGGTCTGCTGCTTTGAGTCTGTTCAAGTGCCAGGTATGCACGGGTATGTGTAGACCGTTCTTCCTTTAGTGCCGTTGTAATATGGCCGTTTATCTTGAATTTGAATCATGAATGTCAATATTTTTGGGAATATTGTTACTTAACCATCTTATGCAGCGTCACTCCATTCAGTTCCGCCGTTTCGCCTGCACAGGTAAGTCAGGTATGGCTTTCTATCCTTACATCCCTTATTGCATTATAATATGGTACTATTATATATTATCTCGAGAACCAGTTGGTTATCTATGTGTCCCAGGATCTGACGTTCCCCTTCAACAAAAACGATGATGATCCAGGTTCACGTACTTAATCTTTGGATAGGCCGTTGAGTTGGGATGTCACGAGGAGGATGGTTCTATCCCGCACGCTGTGGTTGCGGATGGCATCTTGACTCAGATTTTCCCAGCTTAGCAATATTATTCTCGAGTATTTTATATTTTTCTTTCTTTGCATTCGTTTTTACGATTTCTTTTATTTTTAGCCCAGCACACATCATACGCATCTTTTGAGCTTTCATGCCCCATGGTTTGCTTGAAGAATGTCCCATCAGTGATGGTCAGTTGTACGTTCGAATGCTTGAGTGAGAGGAACTAATTCCACTCTGAGTTGGAAGCTTTTCTTTGGTCAATTCGTTTGGTTTGGTTGATTGAAAGGTCCCCGTCTGGAGTTTTAGCTTGTTTCTTTTAAATTTTGACGCTTGCTTTTGTGGCCTCCTCATTAGACCATGGGATTATGTCCCCCATGAGGTTGGTCTTGTCGGTCTATTTTCATTTAGTTTAGTTCCTCCAGACTGGTGTTGCTCTCGGTTTAATCATTCCATGTGTTTGGTTCAGAGTTTTCCCGAAGATTCATGTTGCTTGTTGGTGAAAACGGGTGTCATTTTACCTTAACGCCCGCTTTTTCAGTCCACTCCGCTGCATTTCCGCTCCACCTCCATGTCCCATGTCACTTCCGCTTCACCTCCGCTCGCTCCCCTACAAAGAGGACGTTAAGGAGGGGCATCTGTTGACCCCGTTTTATACCGATAAGTTGAGTCGTTTCACTTATTCACTTTTTTGATGCCTCGGGTTGACCGTCACTCGTTGGGACTATTTTCAGGTGTATTTTGGGCTAGTTTTATGTGTAACCTCCCTCCTTGGTGGAGTCCGCATCGATTCAGGGCTTGTTGGGCCTTGGTTTTTGGTTGATTGAACATGTTTATAAAAATCAAGCGTCCAAGAGCATGTATGGTTCAACCTCAGCCGTTCCACACTGGCGCAGTTAGATATGGACCGTTCATACATTTATGGTTGATTTCTGAGGATTTTCTGAATTTTCGCCGACAGGACTTTGTGCGGCCATCTTCTAGCCGTTCAACTCAATGAACGGGCTGATTACAACCGCCTACATCTCAGAGTCCTATGCTTGACAATTTTCTCAGATAATTATCCAACTAATTGAATTATCACTGACAAGGCTAGAACAGTTCTCCCTTGTCCGCTCTATAGTTGAACGGTCTCAATGGAGCCGTTCTTCTATAAGAGTCCAACGACGGGCGTTTCGGTTAGTTCGAGGGATAATTAGGATTATTTTCTGATTATTGGAATTTCCACCTACGTTCTTGGACGGTTATCATGTAACCGCCCCTTTTGTTGAGCGGTCTATCGTAAGACCGTTCATCCTTTCGATTGTGGAATTTTTACAGATTTTAATCCTTTTATCCATGGTTTTTATCCCCAACTTCTTTTATCAATATCTCCGTGGATACTCAACCATTTTAGCTACCGTTTCGACTGGATGAGAGATAATTGTATTCTCTACGATTTATCTTCAATAATCTCATCCCGAAAATGGCTCAAAACCCTAGTTTCGAGGCTGGCTTTCTAGGCTCTATAAATAGATCCTAAAGGCCGGACTTGAAAGGGGGGGAGATTTTTGATCGACGGCGAAGCCCTGCCGCATTCTTGAGCAACCTAGCACCAAGGAGGGAGGCTCTCTATGTCCATATGAGCCTCCAGTCCAGGGAGTAGTCCATGCTTTGAGTTGTTTGTGCTTGTCATAGTTTTCGTCGTTCTTCCTTGCATGCATTGCTTCCTCCCCACGTCCCCCTTCGTTTTCCTCATCATGCACACCTCCACCCATGTTTTTGTCACCCTAGGGGTTTAAAACCCCCCAGATATCCCCCTTTCCATTTATTTATGGTTATTTCTTCCCATATGAACATTTATTACACCATTCAGTCCTGATCTAGGTGTTCTTCTTGTATCTTCACGTTGCTTTGCAGGTCAGCACTTCATCAGCACGACGCCCATCCCCTCTGGCCGGCTGGAGAGGGTGGAGGTGAACCCTTTAGCAACTTCTGGCGTGATGGACTCGAGCGGTTCTTGACTTCCCGTTCAAGATGACATGCGGCTATCTAAGAACCGCTCTTCTTCTTCCTGCGGTCTTCTTCAAGCCGTCCATCCTCCAGGAGCGCTTCCTCCCGCACATTCTGCAGCACCCTTACGCGGTCTATCATAAGACCGCACGTCTATAGGCGGCTCTTCATAAACCGCTCATCCTCCCAGTGCTGCAGCTAGGCGAGTGTCTCCCTTTCTTTTCCAAAGCACGGCATGTTCATCACGTTCGGTGCTTTGGTAGCGATCACCGTCACTTTCATTTGCCTTGCTCCTCTTACGGTTTCTCATTTACTTATGCATCACATTCTTGATCCATTCATAGCACATATTCCATCACGGTATAGAGGAGGAAAAATATAGCTACAATAATCGTGAGGCAATGCTCTCTCATAGAGAAATGATGAAACGAGGAAATAGCTGAGAAGGACATGAGCCTCAGAACAGATCAAGAAATATCGATTGAAGAAGAGAGAACAGATCAGAAGTCATGAACAGGCGGCAAAATGAGAGATAAGGCAAGGAAACTTGAAGCACCTACTGATAGCATGCGGAACGTGAGATAGAAGGGGGGGATGAATAGATCACGTAGAAATTTAAAGCAATTTGAAACACAGGAGATGAAAAAACCAGTCGCAGCAACTGAGTCTTCCTGAACAGCCCACGAAGAGATAATCCAACAAAAACATAACGAGAAGAGGTTGATTTGGAACCGTGAACGAACAGCTTAAGAGCTCAGGATGCAAAGAGAGATTAGCCAAACACACTCCACAAGAGATCAGACAGACAAACCACACAGAGGAGATGGAGAGTTTTTAAGGTGGTTCGATTGTGATCTACAATCTACGTCCACCCCTTACTCCACAGGAGTAAGGCTTCCTTGCACTAAGCAATGAAAGACCACTGCAGACTCAGTCTGCTGACATCCGCTGCCTTACAGCTTGCCACAACGGAACAAATCCCTCTACACCGATCCTGTAACCCACAGGATCTGAACCTGACCTTGCTCCAGCAAGATCAGAACTGGAGGACCAACCTCTCTTCCTCTAAACAAGAGGGTACACACGAGTTAGTTCCCTACACTCGCAACTGGAGAAACAATCTCCCTTCCACTAAAAACACTTAGATGGTAACAGAGCAGTATATAAGAAATTAGTGAAGCAACATGAAAATGAAGAAAATGAAAGGAAAAAATAGTCACTCAAAACAGTGAGAATGTAGCTTCTTGAGAAGCAGTCTTTCAAGCTCAAAACACATAAAAGATCACTCAGACTCTCTCAATTCTAGTCAGGCTCTTTTCTCAAATAGGGAGGTTCTTGCTCAAGCAGTGGCTGCAGATGCTCTCGTTTTTCCAATCTTCAGCAGCTTTCTCTTGCAGCCTTCGACCTCTTTTATAGCTAGAAGGTGGCACGTGGTTAACATGATCCCCGCCCATTCCTTCTGACAGAGCCGATCCCTTTTTATTTCCACGTGGCAGGATCATCCTTTCTTTTTGTTGCCTCAAATCATGAGCCCTTAAACCTGGTACATTGACTTCCACGTGGAGTACCCTCACTGGTTTTGGGTTCACCGAACACCTGCTCGACCAGGTGACAGACCTGCCAAGCAAGAGAAGACATTAGTGGAAGCTACACTGATCGCGAGCATGCACAAACCTTGATTGAGCACAAGCCAAGACATGCACAGGCCTTATGTGCGTGCATGAACAAAGGTTGCACCGACCTTATGCAACCCAACGCAAAGATTGCACGGGTATTATGGCAGAAGACAAAGCAAAGCACGGACACTAACATGCCTTCTACAAGAAAGACTGCACAGACTGTGATGTGCATAATAGAAGATATGCAAGACAAAAGGATGTACACTGACCTAATTTAGCACAAAACCTTGCACCGACTTAGTATGGTTAAGATAATGTAAGACTTGCACAGATTTAGAATGCTTCGTATCACAAACACGCACGGACATTATTGCTCAAGGCAAAGACATTACACCGACTTCGATCATGCCTAAGACACAAAAATGCACCGACCTTGTATGTGTGTGTTGGCAACAAACACACCGACTTGGTTCGAGAATTACACCGACCTGTGTGAGCCAAAGCTTGCACCGACCTGCCTTAGCAATTGTCTAGATAACCATGTGCACCGACCCTATGTGCTTTCATCGCACTTGCATGCACTGAGATAATGCACATATTTAGCAATGAAATGTGCACAGACTTTGTGTGCATGGTGCGAGAATTGCACCGACTTGTCTAATGCATGAATAGACAATGCAGCGACTTAGTCACGTGCAGCAACTAGGGTTGCACCGACTTGATGCTTGCATGCACAGACTCTACTCAGTTGAAAAAGCAGCATATGCATGGACGCAATGCATGATGAACTAAGTATGCATGGACTTTCTGCGTAGAACTAGAGAATGCAGTATCTAAAAAATGAATAAGTGGAATGTATTAATATATACTATCAAGATTGACTTATAGTGTAAGACATCATCAAAACTGTAGGAGTGCAACAATCTCCCCCTTTTTGATGATAGCAACACTATGAGTCAATTTATGTCAATACAATCAAAATAGAGTGATTAAGCAGTAAACACACTAAACCATGCCAATGGGTAAAACCATCACCCTCACCCTCATTTGACTCTTCCTCTTGTCTCTCCCCCGCAAACGCAAAATCTGTCTCTCCCTATCATGACTCTTCTCCTCTTGACTCTCTCCCCCTTAAACTTGACACACCCTCTCCCCCTTTGACATCATCAAAAGGAGATGAAAGAGATATGTAGCTGTTGGAGAATGCAGTATGTTCACAGTGAGAATAACCCATGATCATATCTCAAAAGATTAAGTGGGACACAAAAATAAGTGTAGATTCTTCAAATCAAATAATCATGAAAGACCTAGAAGAGAAAGTGAAGTTTATCTACGTACAGAAGATATGATGAGGAAGCAAGAGTGTACAGATATGCCAAGGAAGATCTGATCAAAACTATGGTAATTAGACTGCAAGAGACTGGTCCTCAGAAAAAGGTTCTTGAAGTATTGAGGATAAACCATCCATAAGCTCGTACAACATTGAGGGATTTTACTAAACCATATTTTGCTTTAAGGAGCAGTATATAGAGCACTGAGTAAATTGGTACATCACATTTTTGACATTAAGGAGACACCTTGATCAGAGGCCGGACTCTCCAGTTACTCAATGTGAAAACCGTATTACTTCTCCTTTTAGAGAACAGAGTTAGTAACTGTGGCTTTTTACGTGAGGAGACACCTTGATCAGAGGCCAGACTCCCTAGTTACTGACCACTTTATTGCCATTGCTCTGTCAAGATCAAAATATTTTGCACTTCTTAATAGAGATAATCTGACACCTCATGACTGAGGAAGTTTTTCATTTCCCTATGATGAAACACTCAGTTTCTCAGTGATCAGACCATTGCTCAGAGCATATAAATTTTCATTTTGTTTTTATCCCTTTGTATTTTTGATATGAAATGTTTGAGAACAATACCTAGCAGAAGCACTGATTCTTAAAGAACATGTTCCTTGAGGTCTAGGTTTCAAGTTCTTATCAGATTTCATGACATATTAGTTTAACTTGTTCCATGATCATAAAATATGTAAGGAGATGTACTTCAAATACCCTATCCAAGTCTTTTCTAAATTACTAGATAAAAGATTCTCGATGTGCTTTAGTGGTTCAAACTTAAGGATATAAGACTAGTATGGGATTCTACTTGCTGTGAATGAACTGTATTAAGTCTTTCATAAGAAACAACAACAACATACATCTCCCAAGTGCTTATGAATCAGTCAACTTTCACACACTAAACAGCTGCCCCTCACAAAATGCAACGATTTATAAGAGCAAACACTTCTTCTCAGAGACAACTTCCCCTCACTCAATGATCTGTTATTCATATATGGCTCATGCAACATATGCAAATGCACAGACCCCTCAGCTTAACAGTTAGTGAATGGACATAGACATGACTCCCCCTCACATTATGACATGATAAGCAGACATACTCATACGGAGTAATTAATGACATAGAGGAAGGACATGTTATTCATGGAAGCAAGGCATTTTATTCATGACAAACAGATTGTGTGAATGCTAGAAATAAACACATGAGCCATTTTTATTCATGGAGCTAAGATTTGAAGATATTTAACTCTCCCCTCAAGGATGTAAATTTGTCATTATCCAGTGGCTTAGTGAAGATATCAGCTACTTGGTTTGTAGTGCCTACATGGATTAGTTCAAAATTTCCGTTGGAAACCTCATCCCTAATAAAATGATGGCTTATTTCTATGTGTTTGGTTCGAGAATGCATAATAGGATTCTTGGCTAGATTGATGGCACTAGTATTGTCACAATATATAGGTGTGCACCCCAGGTCTACTTGGTAGTCCTGAAGTTGGTGTTTGATCCAAATGACTTGTGTACCACAACTCCATGTAGCTACGTACTCAGCCTCTACAGTAGAGAGGGCCACTGAGTGTTGCTTCTTGGAACCCCAAGAGACTAAACACCCACCTAGAAATTCACAATGACCACTAGTACTTTTTCTATCTAACTTACACCCAGCATAGTCAGCATCTGTATATGCAACAAGATCTAAAGTGTGTGAAGCAGGAAACGATAAGCCTAGGGTGTGTGTAGCAGATAAGTATCTGAAAATTCTTTTTATAGCCGCTAAGTGTAATTCCGTAGGTCTAGATTGATACCTAGCACACATTCCTACACTGAACTGTATATCAGGTCTCGAGGCTGTTAAATAAAGCAAGGATCCAATCATACCCCGGTATAGTTTTGCATCAACTTCTTTACCTGATTCATCTATATCCAATGAGGTGTTGGTACCTATTGGTGTTGTGATATGTTTCAGATTGCTCATGCCAAACCTCTTGAGAATGTCCAATGTGTACTTGGTCTGGTTGATGAAACATCCATCCTCTAACAGTTGTACCTACAAGCCAAGGAAATACTTTAATTCACCTACCAAACTCATTTCAAACTCAGCAGACATCAATTGAGAGAATTCATTGCATAGTTCTGTACTTGTTGAACCGATGATAATGTCATCTACATATACCTGAACTATGATTAGGTCCTTATTCGAACTCTTGGTAAATAAGGTTTGATCCACCTTACCTCTGTGGTAGCCCTTGCCGATCAGAAATTCTGTCAGTCTCTCATACCAGGCTCGGGGAGCCTGCTTTAGACCGTACAAGGGCTTTATTCAACCTGAAAACTTGGTAAGGCTGGGGAGAAAATTGAAATCTGGAAGGTTGTTCAACAAACACTTCTTCTTTGATAATTCCATTTAAAAATGCACTTTTCACATCCATTTGTTAAAGTTTTATATTTTTAGAATAAGCGAAAGCCAGTAGAATCCTAATTGCTTCCATCCTAGCAACAAGTGCATAGGATTCATCAAAGTCAATACCAAATTCCTGATAGTAGCCCTTGGCTACTAGTCTGACTTTATTTCTAAAGATAATCCCATCTTCATTCATTTTATTCTTAAACACCCACGTAGTTCCTATGACATTAGCATTTTCTGGTCTTGGAACTAGCTCCCACACATTGTTTCGTTCAAACTGTCCTAGTTCCTCATTCATTGTATTAACCCAACCTTCATCTTTTAAAGCTTCTTCAACATTTTTGGGTTCTATTTGTGAGACCAAGGCAACTAGGTCTTGATTTTGAACATTTCTAAAATGAGATCTTGTCCTCGGGGGATCATTCAAATCTCCTATGATGTTTTGGACAGGATGGTCTTTTAGAAATCTAACATTTATTGAAGACTCACCTGTTTCAGCTGGCCTTACCTGATTGGGATCGTCTGGTGTTTCATTTGGCTGAAACTCCTTTTCTTCTTTATCTTCTAGGAATTCTCCATCATGTTTTGACTCTCATGGCCCTATTGATTGTATAAGTTGCTGTATTGGCCACCTCTACCTAAAACTTCCTTGGTAGCTGACTCTCGATCAGCATAGTTCGGGCCATTTCCACAATGGTTCGATTTCTTCTCTCCACAATTCCATTCTGCTCCGGTGTCCTAGGAGAAGAAAACTTGTGCGTTAGTCCCTCAGTTTCACAAAGATCAGAAAACATGGAGTTTTCAAATTCACCTCCATGGTCAGATTGAGTTGAACAAATTTTGTGTTTTCCTTCTTGTTTGACCTTATTGAAGAATTGTTTGAACTTTTGAAAAGCATCATTCTTGTTAGCTAAGAAAAAGATCCATGAAAATCTAGAATGATCATCAATAATCACATAACCAAACCTACTGCCATTAAGACTCTGAGTTCTAGTAGGACTGAAGAGATCCATATGAAGGAGTTCCAATGGTCTAGAAGACAGTGGCTCAGATCTTAGTTTAAAAGACTTTCGAGTCTATTTGCCTGAGCACAGGCATCACAAATTTTTAAATTTGAGTTGAATTTTTTTTGGGTAAACCTTTAACCAGATCAAATTTCACCAATTTATTTAAGGTAGTATAGCTAGCATGACCTAAACGCCTATGCCAACTAAAAGCATTATTTTCAAAATCAGTAGACAAGCAAAGGTTTAACTCAGATTTATCATCTAAGTCCACAATGTAGACGTTATTGACCTTGTTGGCTATAAACTTCACATTGTCAAAACTTATTTCTAGAATTTTATTTAGTCATTATCAAACACAACTCTATGACCCTTGTCACATAGCTGACTAATATTGGTCAGGTTGTGTTGAAGACCTTCCACTAGAAGAACTTTCTCAATAGAGGTTGTGGGGGACTTACCAACTGTTCCAATGCCAACAATTTTACCTCTGTTCTTTCCTCCGAACTTGACCATACCCCCTACCTTCATCTCCAGCTTACTGAATTTGGATCGGTCACCCGTCATGTGCCTGGAGCAGCCGCTGTCTAAATACCACTTGTTGTTCTCAGCTGCTAGACAAACCTGCAAAGTAACAAATCAAGTAGAGTGTTTTGGAACCCAAGAAAGATTGGGTCCAAAGACATTGTTCAACTCTTTAAGCAAACATTTTGGAATCCAAAGTTGTTCCATGATTTTCTTCTTTCCCATGTTGTTGACATTTTTGTTGAAGTTCCGATTAACATTGTGTCCATTTGGTCTAATGGTGTGGAAATTATTCTTGCTGTCAGACCTTTTATTCTCCAGATATCTCCTATATCCATCCTGTCCAGGAGAGGTATACTTATTAAAGAATCCCTGAGGATAGAATCTCTGAGGATGAGCATAATTTCCCCAGTTTCTTCTGTGCTGACCTATGTTCTTATTACAATATGAATTTCTGTTGTGGGTCATTTGCCTGGTTCTGTTAACACTCTTGTTCTGGTTGATTGACATTGGAGCTTGTCTAGTTAAATTCTTAACAGTTTTAAAGTGTTGTTGGACGTGTTTTGTTGACTTATTTCCAGTTTGCTGGACACTATGAACATGACTAGAACTTGATGGTGTGTCCATTTTTTCTTTTCCCTTTTCTGGACAAAACGTTATACTTTTGAATTCAAAAGGTCTTTTCTGTGTCGGGTTGTAGCCCAAACCCACTTTGTTGAAATTAACACTAGCACCCAACATAGTATCTAAGTTCGACTTTCCTTGAACAAGTTTCTCTAGGGTTTTTTTTTTTATCTTCCAGCTCTTTCTGTAGAGTTTCACAGTTTTTCAGGAGTTCAGAATTCACTTTCCTCACAGCTTCATTTTTCTCAATGATTAAGTTGTTTTCACTTTGAATCTCTTGAAGCTTTAACTTAAGTTCATCAAGTTGTTTATGAACTTCCTGGTTTTCAGACTTGATGTCATCATTTTCTCTCCTGAGAGAGTTCATATCTTCTAGTTCTTCCTTGACCTTTTGATTTTCTTTATTAGTTTCGATCTGTTCTTCAGTTATAGCATTCAATTTTCTCTTGACCATCCTGTGATCTTTACTCAAAGCATTAAACTTAGCTAGCAATTCGGTATAGGAATCGTCCCAATCATCAATTGTAAAGTTCTCAAAAATGTTTGTTACCTCTTCGTCGCTTTTGGCCATGAGGCATATTCCTTCTTCGTCTTCCTCTGAAGAGCTGGACTCTGGGTCTTCCTCCTCGTCACACCACGTGCAGACCATAGCTTGAGGTTTCTTTTTCTGCACCTTGGAGGCCTTCTTCTGGAGCTCAGGACATTCACCTTTTATGTGTCCTGTCTTCCTGCAGTGATAACATGTAATCTTCTTAGTGCTCCTGATTTTATCATTATTGGAATCAAACTTCTTACCAGAAGAGTACGACCCTTTTCTTCTGAATGTTTTTCCCTTCGTTCTCAGAAAATTTTGAAACTGACGAGTGATCATAGCCTGCTCCTCTTGATCAAGGTATGACAGACCGTCAGACACTCCACTGCTACTACCACTGCTACTGCTAGCTTTACTGGTGGACATCTTGAGGGCAATGTTCTATCCCTTCTTCTTACTTCCTTCACCATTCCTTTTGAAGTTCATTTCGTAGGTCATTAGGGATCCTATCAGTTCAGCGACTGTCATTTTTGACAGGTCCCTAGACTCTTCTATCACTATGGCCTTAGTGTGCTAAGCGGGGGATAGAGACCTAAGAATTTTCCTGACAATGTCCCCTTCTGAAATCTATTTCCCAAGCCCATTAAGACTATTTGTAATCAAAGACAACCTAGCATACATTTCTGTGATAGTCTCCTCAGATTTCATTTTAAATAATTCATATTCGGAGGTCAGCATGTTTACCTTTGTGGCCTTCACTTGGGATGTACCTTCGTAGATCAGCTCTAATTCATCCCACATCTTCTTGGCAGTTTTACAGGCAAAGATCCTGGCGTATTCATCAGCGTGAACCGCGCACTGTATAATGTTCAGGGCCGACCTGTTGATGGTTGAAAGTTTGACGTGATCAACCGTCCACGCGTCTTCATTCGGTGGAAGCTCATAAGGCCCTACGGTGATCACTCTCCAGAGCTTGTGGCTCTGGGCTCTCATAAACACCTCCATCCTGTTTTTCCATTAGAAATAGTTAGTACCATCAAAGAAAGGAGGGCGGCTTATAGACTATCCCTCAGCCATGAAGCTTCGAGGACCATTAGATCCAGTATTACCCTGGCCGTTGGACCACATAATGGGTAACCCAACCTGATACCAATTGATAGCATGCGGAACGTTAGATAGAAGGGGGGGATGAATAGATCACATAAAAATTTTAAGCAATTTGAAACACAGGAGATGAAAAAACCAGTCGCAGCAAGTGAGTCTTCCTGAACAGCCCACGAAGAGACAATCCAACAAAAACTTAACGAGAAGAGGTTGATTTTGAACCGTGAACGAACAGCTTAAGAGCTCAGGATGCAAAGAGAGATCAGCCAAACACACTCCACAAGAGATCAGACAGACAAACCACATAGAGGAGATGGAGAGTTTTTAAGGTGGTTCGATTGCGATCTGCAATCTACGTCCACCCCTTACTCCACAGGAGTAAGGCTTCCTTGCACTAAGCAATGAAAGACCACTGCAGACTCAGTCTGCTGACATCCGCTACCTTACATCTTGCCACAAGGGAATAAATCCTTCTACACCGATCCTGCAACCCACAGGATCTGAACCTGACCTTGCTCCAGCAAGATCAGAACTGGAGGACCAACCTCCCTTCCTCTAAACCAGAGGATACACACGAGTTAGTTCTCTACACTCGCAACTGGAGAACCAATCTCCCTTCTTCTAAAAACACTTAGAGGGTAACAGAGTAGTACATAAGAAGTTAGTGAAGCAACATGAAAATGAAGAAAATGAAAGGAAAAAATAGTCACTCAAAACAGAGAGAATGTAGCTTCCTGAGAAGCAGTCTTTCAAGCTCAAAACACATAAAAGATCACTCAGACTCTCTCAATTCTAGTCAGAATCTTTTCTCAAATAGGGAGGTTCTTGCTCAAGCAGTGGCTACAAATGCTCTCGTTTTTCCAATCTTCAGCAGCTTTCTCTTGCAGCCTTCGACCTCTTTGATAGCTAGAAGGTGGCATGTGGTTAACACGATTCCCGCCCATTCCTTCTGGCAGAGCCGATCCATTTTTCTTTCCACGTGGAAGGATCATCCTTTCTTTTTGTTGCCTCGGATCGCGAGCCCTTAAACCTTGTACAATGACTTCTACGTGGAGTACCCTCACTGGTTTTGGGTTCGCCGAACACCTGCTCGACCAGGTGACAGACCTGCCAAGCAAGAGAAGACATTAGTGGAAGCTACACTGATCATGAGCATGCACAAACCTTGATTGAGCACAAGCCAAGACATGCACAGGCCTTATGTGCGTTCATGAACAAAGGTTGCACCGACCTTATGCAACCCAACGCAAAGATTGCACGGGTATTATGGCAAAAGACAAAGCAAAGCACGGACACTAACATGCCTTCTACAAGAAAGACTGCACAGACTGTGATGTGCATAATAGAAGATATGCAAGACAAAAGGATGTGCACTGACCTGATTTAGCACAAAACCCTGCACCGACTTAGTATGGTTAAGATAATGTAAGACTTGCACAGACTTAGAATGCTTCTTATCACAAACATGCACGGACATTATTGCTCAAGGCAAAGACATTGCACCGACTTCGATCATGCCTAAGACACGAAAATGCACCGACCGTGTATGTGTGTGTAGGCAACAAACACACCGACTTAGTTCGAGAATTACACTGACCTATGTGAGCCAAAGCTTGCACCGACCTGCCTTAGCAATCGTCTAGATAACCATTTGCACCGACCCTATGTGCTTTCATCGCACTTGCATGCACTGAGATAATGCACATATTTAGCAATGAAATGTGCACAAACTTTGTGTGTATGGTGCGAGAATTGCACCGACTTGTCTAATGCATGAACAGACAATGCAGCGACTTAGTCGCGTGCAGCAACTAGGGTTGTACCGACTTGATGCTTGCATGCAAAGACTCTACTCAGTTGAAAAAGTAGCATATGCACGGACGCAATGCATGATGAACTAAGTATGCATGGACTTTCTGCGTAGAACTAGAGAATGCAGTATCTGAAAAATGAATAAGTGGAATGTATTAATATAGACTATCAAGATTGACTTATAGTGTAAGACATCATCAAAACTGTAGGAGTGCAACACCTGCAACCTGCACACTTAACAAACGGATTGTATCCGTCCTTAAAACAAACGCAAATGCATGAACAAGAAAATAAAAGACACATATTTTTAGATTTTTGTATTTTTTGGATTTTTTGACAATATTTGATTTTTTGGATTTTTGAAATATTTGAATTTGTTGGATTTTTGAATTACTTGATTTTTTGGAATTTTGAAATATGTCATTTTTTTAATTTTTATAATATTTTATTTTTTTTAGATTTTTGACAATATTAATCTGCAGCACCCAAAGACAGGCTTAAACCATTAGCTAGGGATCGTCGTTCCCACCCCTCTTATAAAAGGTTTCCCTTAAGCAGGGCGTGCATGTGAGGGTGGCTCGCCACAACCAACCGCCTCTAAAGAACGGTGCCCCTACTAAGGCCATACCCGGGATACAACCCAGCCTAAGAGGGAGAAGTAGAAGAAAATTTAGGAGGTAAGTTTTATGCAGGATGGGAGACTTCAGGACTTGAATTTCTTCCAGGGCACTACCCCTCAAAGATATAGTCTGTTGCGCCGGGGCTTTGCGTCTTTGATTTTGTGACCCACATTTTTCAGGCACGCATGCGACCGGGCTCATGACGTCCCGCGGGGAACTGTACTGCCACTCTTGCCATACCCTTGATTCATAACTTTGCATTGATTCATTTGGATTTTATTTTTTTACAGCCCGTATTGGCTAGATTTTGCATGAACGCTCACTTTTGAGGGTCAAGACTGCCCCTATTTGAGACCTCTCTCGTATTGGGGAGCGCCTAGGTCGATCATCTCATCCATCAATCTCTTGCCCCTACACTTTGGTCGAGTAGAGAAAAGAAAAAGTCCCTCGTGCATACCCAAAGTATGGCCAAAGTAGCAACGGTGTGCCTAAGAGAGATCGGTTATGGCTTGCCGTGTGGTGTGTGAAAATCGATGCTAAAAGGTCACCCTCAACGATCGAGGAAAGAAACTAGACTCCCAGCGCGGAGCTATCACTAGCTTAAGGATGCTACAGAAGCGAACTTAACTCTTTTGACAAAACTATGCAAACTTTCTAAAGCCACTCAAACCATGTTGAGGAATAGCATTATAAGTGTGTGCATTAATAATGGAAATAACGGTAATGATAGCATATTCTTGCACAAAATAAAAGGTACCTTGCAAATCCATAGCGTGAAAATAGCATCCTGAAGTGATCTTGATCATCAAGCTTCGTACAGCACGAGCGTTGTATTCCTTGCTTGACTGGACAAAGATGGGGATGATAACAAGGATTAAAGATTCCTCTACACGGAGGAGCGGCAGACACCAAACTGGACGAATAAGGATAAAAAGGAAGAGAGACAAGAGCTAGAACTCTCTTGTTAAGGCGCGGAGACCCTGATAACAAGGAACCAGATATAGAAGAAGCGGATATTAACTGAGATCAAGGCGGGCTAAAGCCTCGAAAACAACAAGAAAAAGGGTGATGGCCCCGAAAGGGTGAAGAGGAGGGAATAGATAAATCATGAGAAGATTGTGGCAAAGATAAGGGGGAAGAGGAGTGATCATCCGACGTGGTCGGAGAAAAGGAATTAGAATCACCCGACAGGGTTGGGGAAGAAGAAGCATAAACACCCGACAAGGTCGGGGAAGAAGAACGAGAACCTGGAGATACCGGAGAAGGATTAGAAGAAGAAATCCCTAGATCGGGATGAAAGGATGACGTGGGCCGAGGCCTAAGACAGTAAGAATAAAGAGAATCCAGAGAAACCGGATGAGAAGAGTGGGTGTTTACAGACCCGGGAAGAGAGGAGAAGATCATGGACGTTGGATTAGAATAAGGAAGGTACACTACCCAACAGTGGCAGCTGAGTAGAAGGAAAGATGAATGAACAGACGGGGAAGAGGGAGTGGACCCCTGAGTGCACAATCGATGGCCCTTGAACTTGCGTCGCCGTCTCTTATTAGCTGATATTGGCTTGAAATGGACCTACTTGGCACGGGCTTGGACCTTCAGGCCTCTTATTTTGCAGTGTCTCCTTAAATAACGGGCCCATCTGGCAGAGGACCTGACCCGGCTATGAATATGCAGCTTCATCGGGGTGGTTGCCCCTAGACACCCGGTGCTAACAATAGTAGACGGACATTCTTGAACAACTAACTCCTCATAATGATGAATATCATAGAACCATGGAGTCTTGTTACTTGGCACAAGTACCATGAGATTTGGCAACTCCACACGGCGATGAGACTTGAAGCATAACTCCCTTGCTAGTAGAGAAGGATGAAACTGAGGGAGGGTATTACACGGTGTTGACGTGGCCGGCGTACTGACAAACTGAGAGAGGTTGCATATAATGTGCAAAATGTCCTTCGAAAGCACAAAAAATACGGCCAACTGCCCCTTGAACATGGAATTCACCAATCCTTTGGCAGCCGTATGAGTTAGCAAAATACGGGTGGAGAACCCTTCTTGGCTAGTGAACTGAACAGCAATGGAGCGAGAAGTAGCAATCTCATCAATGGTGAACTTTCCAGCGAGCAATGAGATTGCCACCGGTCTCGCTCTTGAAGACATTGGCATTAGTGCAAGGGGACTCTTTTTAGCAATCGTCATCAGGAGTGCAGGCACATCATCCCCAAAATGGCCAGGGCCCAAGATGTGGATCGACATCCGACAGATAAAATCCGGAATCTTGAAATGCAGAACCGGTAATGCATCATCCTGATTCGGCTCATTGTCTCCATGGGGACCAGACCCAAGAAGCACCGTAGGTAGCGCACACCCGCTCCGTGGGGTGTTAGTGGATGGAGAGGTGGAAGTGGTAGGCTTGGAAGGCGTGGGCAAAGGCTCAGAAGGCGTAAGTGGGGGTAAAGGCAAAGGTGGAGGCGTAAGTGATGGTAAAGAGAAAGGTGAAGGTGTGGGTATTGGTATAGCCTGCTCAGGCTCGGGCAACGATGGCGAAGGGGAGGGTAAAGGCGGTGGAGATGGTGGAAGTGATGGCAGAGGGGTCGCTGGGCGAGGAAGTGGTGAAGATGATGGTGATGGGTTAGGCAATGGTGAGGATGGTGGAGATTGAGAGGGTAAAGAGGAGGGTCGCGGCGCCCACCGTCGATGTATCGACATGACGCGTTGAGCGGTGTTAGGAGTGGAAATGGTGGTAATGGAAATGGAGGAGGAAAGGGTGGCACTTGCCTGAGCAGAGGCTTGGATTGGTGGAGTTTGTGGAGGATGAGTAGGAGATGGTGAAGGTGAGGGGGTAGGTGGAGATGAAGAGGGTGGTGAGGTAGGCAACGAGGTAGGCAAAAGCATTGGTGAGGGAACATGTGATGGGGTAGGTGACGGAGAGGGTGCAATGCCAGATAAAGAATCACAGGGGTGCCCCTGGTCTTGTAGTGGAGACGGCTGCCTGGGCGGCGACTGCTGCTGCTGCTTATTACGGAGATTTAAAATAGCTTCATGCATGGCGGCCCAATCGATCATCTTCTTAGCTTCCAGATCATAAACATAATCCCAGAACTTGGGGCAATCCTCGACCAGATGACCCTGCTGATGATAAAAATCACAAAATTGGAGCAAATCCCCAACCGCGGGTCGACAAGGCACAGCTGGATAGAGCGGCAACGCGTGAGTGGCCATCAAAGCCCCAAAAATGTCGGTAACGCACTCCAGCAACGGAGGACAAGCAGCCCACTTCGGGCAAGGCAGATGCCGAGGGGTATGAGGTGATGGAGACTGAGTGGAGGTTGCGTAGGCAAGAGTGCGTAGCTAGTGGTGGAGGGCTTCAGTGACGGCATATGTGGAGCGGGATGAGGGGGTATATAGACGGCATTTGTGACGACCCGGATCTCGGATACCAGATATACCCGGTAGGATAATCGAATACACCTGATACCACTTGGAACCCGCGAGGCCTCCCAAGAGCGGTAAAGCTCCGAAGGAAAAAGGATTGTCGTGTAGTACATTGAACTGACAGATATAGCAGTAAGCAATTAAATTTCATTAGACCGGGTTACTGACATAGCAGAAATAAAATTACATTTTAATTAACAGATTACAATTAACAATTATATACCCAGAGTCAAGTCCAAAGGAAAGACATCAAGTCTACCAAGTACAGTCGACAGAGAAGAAAGACGTACCAGAGAGTCGGGGGAAACCTGACGAGGGTACCAGCTGGCCATGACAACACACAAATCCAGGAGTCACGGAAGTAGAATGAACATCACCCCACCTGAAAAGTAGGGGTGAGCATCGTGTCACTGGCTTAGTAGGGGTCACGTGGATCCCCACTAAAAAACACTCAGTAACACACTAAAACTGCAGGTAAATGACAGTAGTAGCCAAACAAGAAAGCTACACTAGAAAGCTGCAAGTCTACACTAGAACGCAGTAAAGGAACAGACGGGTAGCAGGAGTGGGGATCAAGCAAAGGAAGAGGGGGAAGAGCCCGTGCCAAATAACGGCTACCGAACTAACCTCGGCACCCCAAACTACTCCAAGCAATAGCAGGAAGTGACTCAGAGCTGACACGGTCAGGAGTTGCCTATCTCATGACAAAATGCCAGGTCTAAAGCGAAGACCTGCAATGACAACAAGAAAGCCAAGGAAAACCTAGATAGACAACCGACAACACGACCAGAACATCGTGCACACTGCCTCGCGCACGACCAGAACGTCGTGGAGGCGACAGAACACTGACCTCGAGTACAGCCACAGAAAGGCTAACCCGGGAAGGTCACGACGCACAGAAACACTGAGAGTCACGTGTCACATGACGGGAGTGCCTCTCCATAGCGAGCTGCGTCCACTGACGTCTTATGCTGTGCTCCACTTACCGAGTCTAACAACGCCTAACCAAATAGGCGGAGACTCCAGTACACGCTGACCGGACCCAAACCAGAACAGCAACCGAATTCGAGTAACTAGTCAGGGGAACGCCCATCGGCGCCTCGTCCACAAGCCCCTAACCACATGTGCACACACTGACTCTCGCCTAAGCCAGGCCTCTAACTAGTTTTCTCCCCCCGTAGGATGCTACGGTAACCGAGCCGGGAGCCCACTGAACTAGCTTAGGAACCGTTTAACGGGAACACCCCTCCCACCACTCCTGAGGTGGGTCGATAACTGAAAGTCGAGGGTAACAGAAAGTGGAGGCTCACGAAACACAGAGACCCAAAACATGAGTGCCGAAGTACAGACAAGTTAAACAAACACTGTCACCCGTACTTCCAGGCACCAATGGCAGCACAGACAACTGCCGACCGACTCAGGGCAGGGTAACTAGACCTACCAGCGCAATGATCCTTGAGTCGGACGACTCAAAGGCAAGATCGTCACGAACAGCGGAACAAGCCGCCAATCGGTCTAACTCCTAAGCCAGGGAAAACAACACACTCCGCAAGAAAACGACGCATGGAGACCTGAGGGAACACCAAGAACCCTCCGCACACCTAGACACACGGATCGAGGTAAGATGACACCTCGAGGCATCTAGAACCAATGTCTCGAGCTGGACAGAACCGCCGAGACACACAAAGCCACCTGTCAACCCCTAGGTAACCCCCGGTTGACCAGAGCCAGACAACACCGACACAAACAACCGACGCACAGACCTACACGCAACAAGCACAAGCACTCCTGGCTGTCCCATCATGGTTACTACCCTCATAGGACATCAACAGACACCCACGGGTCACGGGCAAACCACGAGACCAAGCCAACACAAGCAGAAATCGAAACGGCAATAACAACGCTCTGGCAAAATGGACCGTCATTCAACCACTAGACCGACCCAGCAGTCAAGGAACAGCCACCACGCAACCAGAGGCAAGGGCATTAGCAGTTCTAGATTACGTCATTAGGGAACTATCGTAGTCAGGGAAAAGACCGCACCCAGTCACCTAACCCGACCGATCCAGGAGACCACTGCCACACAAACACAGCCCTAGAACACAAACCTACGACTGCCCAACACACGGGCGAACACTGAACCACCCAACGGCCATCACGACCACAACAGGGCTGTAACGCACCACCACAGGCGCGTTACACGAGCCTGACGCACCAGGACAGGTGCGTCAGAGCCAATAGGCCCAAGCTTAAAAAATGGTCGAACAGCATGTAACGGTCCATCACGGACGAGTTACAGCACCCTGGCGCATGGGGGCAAGGCCGTTAGAGCCAACCGACACAGCCACCCAACTCGGCCAAACAGCGTGTAACGGCCTAGGAAGGGCACGTTACAAGGCTGTGACGTACAAGGGAACGACCGCTACACGAACTGACTGACACGGTCAAATCCGGTCAAACAGCATGTAACGGCCCAAGGAAGGGGCGTTACAGGGCTGTGACGCATGAGGACTGGGCCGTTAAGGAAACCGGCAGACCAGAACCTCAAGAAAACAAAATAGCTGTGACGCATCTACCTGGATGCGTCAGAGGGCTGTGACGCACCAATGACGGACCGTCACACTCCCACAGCCTCACAAAAACTGAAATGCCCAGAGCCTGTGGCGGTCTATCGTAGGGCCGTCAGAGACTGTGACGGTCTCTGAAACGACCGCTACACCGGCCACGGCGGGGAAACAGTGGAAACACCGAATCGGCCCATTCCACGCCCCATACACGCCGAAGCACAGGGGATACAAAGCTAAACGATGAAAAACAACATCTGGAGGCTAAAAATCCCACATGCACGCGCTAAAACGCAAGAACGGGGCGATTCTGACGAATCGACCCAAAACAGGTCACCGGGGTTCCCGGACTCCTACCGGCCCCGAATGACAACCGATCGACACGAAACTGACGTGAATGGGATCCAGACATCCCATCGGTCATTTTAACATTAACCACACCGTAAATGGTTGCCGTTTTCTGACGAACCCTGAAAACCCTATAAACTACGATTTTAACTAAATCGGCCCGATCTCCCCCGATCGAGCACCAAACTACGCACAAAAGCAGGGAAAATATGTGGAACGAAGTGGCGGTCCATCTCCCTACCTCCTCCGAAGAAACCAAGTGTCGAAGCGACTAAACCACGCCGAAAACCACATCACGAACCGAACTGTCGGCTTTGAATCCACCGTTCGGGATCGCGCCCAAACCGCACCGATCCTCGCTCCATCACGCGCCTCAGCAGCTCCCCGACGTCGCTACCTCACCCACGGTCGCCTCCGTCAGCAGTCGGAGCCGAGAGGGTGAGAGAACGAGAGAGAACGGGAGAGAGAGGGAGTGAGGGCGTGAGTGAGAAGAGAGAGAGGGGGTGGGTTAGAAAAGGAGAAATTAGAAAATTTTCTAATTTCCGAAAATCCATAAAATGAGTCGGAATGCACTAATTCAGAAAAATACGTAAAAATAGTCAAAACGATCGACTCGAAGAGTACATCGCAACTGCGGCATCCACGAGTCGATGAATTGAGAAATAAACTCACCGTAGGGTTCCGTAACTAGTACAAGGGGAAAACTCACACGGATCGTAAAACTCAACTCGGGAGCTACAAAAGCGATCCGAAATTCTCCAAAAAGGATCCGAAAGACCTAATAGAGATCCAAAAAAGATCCACTAAGGATCCGGGATATTACATCCTCCCCTCCTTCAAGAAATTTCATCCTCGAAATTAAGGACTAACAAGAAGGAAGAAGCAGGGACGGACAACCCAACGGATACAACCACGAAACAACATAAATCTCGAGAAACACAGCTCAGAGGAACACAGTCAGACTACCATCACAAGCACACGCTCTGGGCAAAGCACAATGCAAGTGAACACAAGTCCGACACCACCGAAACAGGGCAACATCGTTCACGTCTCACCAGAAATGGAGACACGACTGCCACAACCACAGACAACCGAAACCGAGGAACACAATGACAACATGGTAAGCAGCAGCTTACACATGGAGACACAGTCCTCTCAGCTGATAGCTCGACCACATCATCGGATCCAGTGCCAAAGGTAACAGGGAATACCTGGCACACAAGACGCCAATGACTACAACACCGCTGGACCACAAGCGCAATCAAGTCAATCCTCATCAGACAGCACATCTGACCGAGTCGCAAGCTACTCTACCAGGAAAGAAGAGTACCGCAAGCTACTGACAAGACGATGGTCCAAGGCAGAAACACAAAATCATACGGAAACAACACTCACAAAACAACACAGCGGCGATACTCGCAGGATTCCGACTCCGTATAGCACACAGAACCATGGAACACGACTGCAAGCAGGGTCACATCAAGGCACAACGGTAGCTGATCACACGATTATAGAGAACAAGTCATGCATCGAGTAGCTTACCAAGGAAGACCCACAACAACGAGAAAATGACACGGAAAGCCACAATCTCGGGGAACGCATCTCAAGGACCACAGACATGCCTCAAGAGCACAACACCACGAGAAGAAATGCAGAGTAGAGGGTACTCAATCAGCAGGAATGCCGACAAATTCCACAACACTCGCAGAGGGCAAAACTGATAGACAAATAACTCCCGCAACAGCACGGCAATAGACAAAGTAAAGGCACAAGAAGCCAAGATGAAGTCACATCGAGAAGAAGCAAATCTCTCGATCGGCCAGAATCTAACAACAACGATCATGGACCAGTGGGTAGCCAACCCACATGCTTCCGCCGCGCACACAAGGAACGCACTTAGGCAACAGAACAACCTCGGTGGTCGTATCTCAGCACACACCAGGCGCCATCGCAACCTATGGAGATCGCAAATAACACGCCACGAGCACCGATCCAGCGAACACTCGATCACAAGAGCCTGAGTGCAACAGGAGAAGAGCAGCAGCTTCAGCACAAGGCCTAAGGAAAAATGCTAATCTTAGCTTACCTCTACATCCTGAAATGATAAATGAGCCCTCACAAAACATCGGTCGCTAGACACGGCACGACAGAACACAGCACGCGATAGCTCTCGACACAAGGATTAGGTCCAAAGCCAAGCAACCATAAAATGATGAACAAATCAGGCTCAGAGTAAAGCTGTCCACACTTAAGTAGACACAGGACAAAGGCACCACTAAGACAGCAATTCCATGGCCAACCTCGAAAAGACTCCACCAGCAGGAATGAGAAGCAACAAGCTCAACAACGAAAGCTCACCAGGAAGGGAAAATCCTAGCTCGCCTGAGCAACTTCACAATCACGGAATCTAGTCGAGCACTTCAACAGAAGTAGGACACATCAGGAGCTGAACAGACTCAAGCCGGGATGACCAAAATAATGTAGAAACGTGTACGGTCATCAGACCAAGGCCAAAGGTCAACAGCAACCTGAACACTTACAAGAAAACCCTCGAACAACGTATCACAGATTCAGGCCTTCCGAAAAACACTGCCAAGTATGACATGATCAAGACGGACATCACAATGGTAAAGAGGCACCTCGTCACTTCCTGACGAGAGCAAAACCACTGCGCACAGTGCTAGAACAGCACACACAAGACAACACGTGAAAACAAAGCGATAAGGAATCATAAAAACCCAAGCCAGCTGAGGACTGTACTGGACTTTAACAACTCTGGTAACTGTATATCTGAGATCCCCATGTACTTCACACAACAACGCTCCAATAGCTCAGAGAAGAACTCCGAACATCTCAGAACACTGCTCTGATACCAACTATGACGACCCGGATCCCGGATACCAGATATACCCGATAGGATAATCGAATACACCTAATACCACTTGGAACTCGCGAGGCCTCCCAAGAGCGGTAAAGCTCCGAAGGGAAAAAGGATTATCGTGTAGTACATTGAACTGACAGATATAGTAGTAAGCAATTAAATTTCATTAGATCGGGTTGCTGAAATAGCAGAAATAAAATTACTTTTTAATTAACAGATTACAATTAACAATTATATACCCAAAGTCAAGTCCAAAGGAAAGACAGCAAGTCTACCAAGTATAGTCGACAGAGAAGAAAGACGTACCAGAGAGTCGGGGGAAACCCGACGAGGGTACCAGCTGGCCACAACAACATGCAAATCCAGGAGTCACGGAAGCAGAACGAACATCACCCCACCTAAAAAGTAGGGGTGAGCCTTGTGTCACTGGCTCAGTAGGGGTCACGCGGATCCCCACTGAAAAACACTCAGTAACACACTAAAACTGCAGGTAAATGACAGCAGTAGCCAAACAGGAAAGCTACACTAGAAAGCTGCAATTCTACACTAGAACGCAGTAAAGGAACAGACGGGTAGTAGGAGTAGGGAGCAAGCTAAGGAAGAGGGGGAAGAGCCCGTGCCAAACAACGGCTATCGAACTAACCTCGGCACCCCAAACTACTCCAAGTAACAGTAGGAAGGTGACTCAGAGCTGACACGGTCAGGAGTTACCGATCTGCCGACAAAATGCCAGGTCTAAAGCGAAGACCTGCAAGGACAACAAGAAAGCCTAAGAAAACCTAGACCGACAACCGACAACACGACCAGAATGTCGTGCACACTGCCCCGCGCATGACCAGAACGTCGCGGAGGTGACAGAACACCGACCTCGAGTACAGCCACAGAAAGGCTAACCTGGGAAGGTCGCGATGCACAAAAACACCGAGAGTCACGTGTCACGTGATGGGAGTGCCTCTCCATAGCCAGATGCGTCCACTGACGTCTTATGCTGCCCTCCACGTATCGAGTCTAACAATGCCTAACCAAACAAGCGAAGACTCCAGTACATGCTGACCGGACCCAAACCAGAACAGTAATCGAATTCGAGTAACTAGTCAGGGGAACGCCCGTCGGCGCCTCGTCCACAAGCCCCTAACCACGTGTGCACACACTGGCTCTCGCCTAAGCCAGACCTCTAACTACTATTCTCCCCCCGTAGGATGCTACGGTAACCAAGCCGGGAGCCCACTGAACTAGCTTAGGAACCGTTTAACGGGAACACCCCTCCCACCACTCCTGAGGTGGGTCGACAACTGAAAGTCGAGGGTAACAAAAAATGGAGGCTCACGAAACAAAGAGACCCAAAACACAAGTGTCGAAGTACAGACAGGTTAAACGAACACTGTCACCCGTACTTCTAGGTACCAATGGCAGCACAGACAACGGCCGACCGACTCAGGGCAGGGCAACTAGACCTACCAGCGTAACGATCCTTGAGTCGGATGACTCAAAGGCAAGATCGTCACGAACAGCGGAACAAGCCGCCAATCGATCTAACTCCTAAGCCAGGGAAAACAAAACACTCCGCAAGAAAACGACGCACGGAGACCTGAGGGAACATCAAGAACCCTCCGCACACCTGGACACACGGACCGAGGTAAGATGACACCTCGAGGCATCCAGAACCAATGTCTCGAGCTAGAAAGAACCGTCAAGACACACAAAGCCACCTGTCAACCCCTGGGTAACCCCCGGTTGACCGGAGCCAGACAACACCGACACAAACAACCGATGCACAGACCCACACGCGGCAAGCACAAGCACTCCTGGCTGTCCAATCATGGTTACTGCCCTCATAGAATGTCAACAGACACCCACTGGTCATGGGCAAACCACGAGACCAAGCCAAGACAAGCAGAAACCGAAACGGCAATAACAACGCTATGGCAAAATGGACCGTCATTCAACCACTAGGCAGACCCAGCAGGCAAGGAACAGCCGCCATGCAACCAGAGGCAAGGGCATTAGCAGTTCTAGATTGCGTCGTTAGGGAACTGTCGCAGTCAGGGAAAAGACCGCACCCAGTCACCTAACCCGACCGATCCAGGAGACCACTGCCACACAAACACAGCCCTAGAACACAAACCTACGACTGCCCAACACACGGGCGAACACCGAACCACCCAACGACCATCACGACCACAACAGGGCTGTAACGCACCACCATAGGTGCGTGACACGTGCCTGAAGCACCAGGACAAGTGCGTTAGAGCCAACAGGCCCAAGCTTAAAAATTGGTCCAACAGCATGTAACGGTCCATCACGGACGAGTTACAGCACCCTGGCGCATGGGGGCAAGGCCGTTAGAGCCAACCAACACAGCCACCCAACTCGGCCAAACAGCGTGTAACGGCCTAGGAAGGGCGCGTTACAAGGCTGTGATGCACAAGGGAACGACCGCTACACGAACTGACTGACATGGTCAAATCCGGTCAAACAGCATGTAACGGCCCAAGGAAGGGGCGTTACAGGGCTGTGACGCATGAGGACTGGGCCGTTAAGGAAACCGGCAGACCAGAACCTCAAGAAAATGAAATGGCTGTGACGCATCTACCTGGATGCGTCAGAGGGCTGTGACGCACCAATGATGGACCGTCACACTCCCACAGCCTCACAAAAACTGAAACACCCAGAGCCTGTGGCGGTCTATCGTAGGGCCGTCAGAGACTGTGACGTCTCTGAAACGACCGCTACACCGGCCACGGCGGGGAAACAGTGGAAATGCCGAATCGGCCCGTTCCACGCCCCATACATGCCGAAGCGCAGAGGATACAAAGCTAAACGATGAAAAACAACGTCTGGAGGCTAAAAAGCCCACATGCACGCACTAAAATGCAAGAACGGGGTGATTCTGACGAATAGGCCCAAAATAGGTCACCGGGGTTCCCGAACTCCTATCGGCCCCGAATGACAATCGATCGACACAAAACTGACATGAATGGGATCCAGACATCCCAGCGGTCATTTTAACACTAACCACGCCGCACATGGTTGCCATTTTTCGGTGGACCTTGAAAACCCCAAAAACTATGGTTTTCACTAAATCGGCCCGATCTCCCCTGATCGAGCACCAAACTACGCACAAAAGTAGGGAAAATGTGCAGAAAGAAGTGGCGGTCCATCTCCCTACCTCCACCAAAGAAACCGAGCGCCGAAGTGACTAAACCATGCCGAAAACCACATCCGAACCGAACCGTTGACTTTGAATCCACCGTTTGGGATCGCGCCCAAACCGCACTGATCCTCGCTCCATCACGCGCCTTAGTAGCTCCCCGACGTCGCTACCTCGCCCACGGTCACCTCCGTCAACAGTCGGAGCCGAGAGGGTGAGAGAACGAGAGAGAACGGGAGAGAGAGGGAGTGAGGGCGTGAGTGAGAAGAGAGAGAGGGGGTGGGTTAGAAAAGGAGAAATTAGAAAATTTTCAAATTTCTGAAAATCCGTAAAATGCGTCGGAATGCACTAATTCAAAAAAATACGTAAAAATAGTCGAAACGATCGGCTCGAAGAGTACATCGCAACTGCGGCATCCACGAGTCGATGAATTGAGAAATAAACTCACCGTAGGGTTCTGTAACTAGTACGAGGGGAAAACCCACACGGATCGTAAAACTCAACTCGGGAGCTACAAAAGCGATTAGAAATTCTCCAAAAAGGATCCGAAAGACCTAATAGAGATCCAACAAAGATCCATTAAGGATCCGGGATATTACAGCATCTACTTGCTCGGGGTGTGGTGTTCCCTTGACCGGAAGTGGCGGCGGATATGGGTATGTGGACGCAGGAGGCTGACTCGTGGAAGGTTGATATGTGGAGGTTTGATATGCGGAGGTAGATGTGGCGGAAGGCTGACTCATGGCGGGTGCGATGTAAGTGGAGGGTTGACTCATGGTGGGCTGACTCATGGGAGTGTAGGGTTGGCTTGTGGAGGGTGAGGTGTAGGTGGATGGGGATGGTGGTGACTCGATGTCAAGGGAACCTTGAAGTTGTTGACGAACGAAGCGGGCTCGGCTATAAACTTGTTGCCAGGAGGTGATGTCGTTGAGGGCTAAGATAAACCGATACTCGGGCGTTGCATTGGATATAAGCATCTTGATTTGCTCTGGCTCCGGAATGTGCCCTGTGACTTGCGCGGCAAGGCGACGCCAGCGATCGGAAAAGGTGTAGAACTCCCTTTCGGGCTCCATCTTTTCATGGGCCAGATCCACCATGGCCCAACCTGGTCCTGAAACTGCTGAATGAACTTTTCTTGAACGGCTTGAAAACTCATAACTTGCTCTTGCGGAAGAGAGAAGAACCAATCCCGAGCCGGGCCTTCCAATGACAGACCAAATAAATAAGCCATTAAGCGTTGGTCATGTCGAAATTGGGCCGACTCATAAACGAACTCCTTCAAGTGCACTTATGGGTCACCGACTCCACCATAGCGGCGATATGCGGGAATTTCTGAAGATGGCGGGAGCTGAAGACCTTAAAATGCGAATGGAATATTTAAGGAGGACCTAGGATCAATTTGGCGTTAGAGTTCATCGAGCTGGTGTTGGGCTTGAGCAATCATCTCCTGGGTAGGGAGAGATCGAGAAGAATATGGGCCAACTTGAGCAAGTGAATTTGGACCAGGATGATATTGGGCCGGATAAGAGGATCTGGGCTGAGAAGAGGAAGGGCCCATTCCGGGAGTAGAAGGATACATGGACCTAGAAGGATCATGAATATGAGGACCACTCTGGCTAACAACAACATGGGTAGGAGATGGAGGCCCATTAAGAATAGTAGGTCCACTAAGAGAATAAGAAGGTCCGTTAAAGGAAGGGGGTCCATTAAGAGTAGAAGAGGGCCCATTGGAGGAAGATGGCAGCCCATTGAAGGATGGGGGCCCATTAAGAATAGACGGACCATGAAGGGAACGGGGCCCATTAAGAAAATGGGACCCATTGAAGAAAGGAGGCCCATTAAAGGAATGAGGCCCATTAGATGAATGAGTATTAGGAGTCAGGCTAGCCGCATGGGAAGAAGAAGGAGGCCCATGAAGATAGGAAGGCCCATTATGAGAAGAAGGCCCATTAAGATGATTTGCAATAAGACGTTGGGCCTGGGCCGGGTCCATTTGGTGAATAAGGCTTGATAAGTGGGTCATGAGATTAGCATGTTCCTCAGACGGGTCAGAGAGACCACGAGAAGATGGGCCCACGTGGGAAGAGGATTCCACGCTGGAATAGAAGGAATATTGAGAAAAATAATGATACAAGGGGTTGGAATGATGCTCCATGAGGACAAATGGAGACTTAATACAAGAATATCAAGGACAATACAGGTGGGGAAGCAATGGCTTAATGGGCTTGAGGACAAGAGGTGACTGACCCACTAATGCAAAGATGAATGGAGAACTGAACTAGACAATGGACCAGACAATGAACACACGAAATGGGCTAGCTAAATGGGCCTAACAATAAAGAATATGTGAATGCAACACAAAACACCATTAATGGGCTTGGACAAGCCTAAACAACACAATCAACGTAATGCGAGAGTTTTCACCTAAGTCAAACAAGTTGATATGATGGGAAATATTTTAGGGGTTTTAATAGATCTTTTAATGATTTGAGTTAATAACAATTCCCTCAAGATAGGAATCCTATGGGAATAAAGTCTAAACATTGGGTTGACTAAGATTAACTCCCTCACATGGATGTAAATGTAAGCCTAAAGGGTGAAAAAGGTACAACCGGCCCGGCGTCCGTGTGGGAATCCACGGCTCACGGGGACTTATGGAGGTCCCGGATAAGATCACCTAGTCAACTCCATAGAATATGGAGGTGAGAGGATCACTTACCAAGGTAGGAAATGCAACTAAGATATGCAATGTATGGCCCTATGTGCACTGAAGTGCATGCAATTTCTAGCCTAAATCTAGAAATCCAATATGCACACAATGATATGAATATGCCAAACAACTAAGGAGGAGACCAGATAGCACCCAAACATAAAAATCATAGTAGAAACTGTGAAAATAAACTACACCTCGGGATGCGTACCTGTCACGAGAGTGGCGGTCTAATATGAGAGCGCCAGAGAGATGAGACGGTCTAATAATAGACTGAACGTCCGACCGCCAGGAGACCCAGAGAACCAGAAACAGCAGGAAATAAAGGGAAAATCCGGGGGAAACATGGGCAACTGAGGTAAAAGATGAATAGCATGTTTAACAGAGCTTCAAAGCACGATTGGCACTAGATGTCCCACCGTGATCACCAAAAAAATTATGTTGATTTGTATTGGTTCCTTTCAAATGAATGTGAACATCAACCATGGAAGTATGAAAATGAATGATGTGCAATATGCAATCAACGTATGAACATGTGTAACATGCACCTAGGCAATCAGCATGGATTCTAAGCATGAGCATGCCATCCCTTTCAGAACTAACTAAGGAAAAGAAAAACACACGTCGGGCGTGGAGCAAAGGAGTAAAAGAAAACACACACCATAGGTGTGCGACAAGCAAGCAAAAGCAAGTAAAGAAGAAATATGATGAGAGAGAGAAGACTAATGCCCAAACTAGAAAGATGTGATCACCACCAAAGTATTAAACTAGCCAAAACTAGGATAAATACTTTGGAAATAGGTGTATGCAACACCCGCCCATGGGAGAAAGAAGACTACACTTCCGTGAATAATGACGGTCGAAGATAGGTGCGCCAGATGAATATGACGGTCTTATGATAAACTGCTGGAGGACTTTAGTGCTCCGATACACAACCGCCAGAGAACTGTAGGAAAGGAACTTTGGGACTTTGATCTCCACTTCTTCCAGCCGGCCAGAAGACTTGGGCCACGTGCTATGGACCTGTAAAACCTGCAAAAACGTGTAGAGACACATAAAAACACCCAGATTTGCCCTTTGAAGAGTGTAGTAACTATAAGGCAAAAAAAACTAGAAACATGCAATTGGAAGGGTGGATACCTGGGAGGTTGGTTTTTTAACCCCTATAGGGCATTTTAAAAGATGGGAGGAGGTTTTAAAATGATGCAGAATATGAATAATGTGAGAGAAGAAGAGGGAAGATGCTTTGATGCTATGAGGGAAAATAATAAGTAAGAACACAAGGAAAACACTAAAAACCCTTGGAACTTGATACTCCCTGGACTTAGGAAGCATATGGGCGTGGGAAGCAGTTCTCCTTGATTGGTTCTAGCTCCAGGATGCGGCAGCACTCCAACGCGAACTCCAGAAATCTCCTCCTCAAGCCATGAAGCCAAGAGTTCTATTTATAGACCCTCAAACTCTAGGTCTGAGTTGGAGAGATAATGACTCGAAATCAAGTCTGACACCAGATAATATTTGAAGATAATACTCCCTATAGTCCACAGAAACAAACGGGAGCTTCTAAGGATGAGTATCGAAGGAGAAATCATCAGATCAAACTCTTAATTCGGCCACGGCGTAGCAGAGAAAGAGCAGTCCTGCTAGAACTCTCTGTCTGATGTAACAGCCTTACGATAAACCGCCACAAGTATTTAACGGCCAAAGAATGGACCGCCACCCTACGTTATCCAACAAAAGATAAGGCCAACGGGTGAAGTTTTCGAAATAAGGACTCTACAAGAAGGTGGCGGTCCAAGGTTCATGCGCCAGAAGGCTCTGACGGTCCCACGATAAATCGGTACAGCACAACGGATAAGAAAGGATATGATGGAAAGAAAGATGAAAGGAAAGATGTTGGCTTTTTGACTCTGGCCTCATTTAGCAGTCGAAGGGAGGAGCGCCACAATGCCTCTAATGGCCATACGGTAAACCGCCAGAGCTCAACGGATAAGACGGAAGGAAAGACGGAAGGAAAGACGTTGGCTCTGGACTCTGACGTCATCTAGCAGTTCATAGATAGACCGCCAACAACATCTAACGGCCATTCAATAGACCGCCAGAGAAAAGATCGGGTCAGCGCAAGAGCGAAACCCGGTGCAACAGTGGATCAGGTCGGTGCACATGTGCAAAAAACGGTCGAAGAATAGACTGCCAACAATTTCTAACGGCCGTGTTATAGACCGCTAGCTGCCAGATTGCAACAAAACCATTGAAAGCCCACTAAGCTTCAACCCATGGAAAACAAATAAGGAGAGAGACCCAATCAAGGAGAATGACCCATGAAATAAGCCCCAAAAACTGACTAAGATGGCCCAAAAATGGCATATAACTCGGAGCATCATAAAGATAAGTAAGAAGATGACCCAACTCATTGGTCATAAAATGGGTGTCAACAGACGCGAGTCCCTTTTCTCTGGGAGCACGGGCTCTGAACTGATGCCTGGCTTTGGAGACCGTACCGTGACAATGACGGGCGCCTTTTCACCTACCCTACGGCTTGGAAGCGCTTGTCTGTCGTGGACGGTTATAACGGTCACCGTGAGGTTTTTGCAAGGACCCCATCCGTGTCTCATCGGTTGCCATGCTTATTGTAGGCTCCTTCTTCCATCGCCTGGTGAGGGTTTCTTCCTTCTCCTGCATTTTTTCATCTTCTATAGTCATGCCACCTCGTAGGAGGACCCATCGAGTTAGCCCCACATCTTCTGTTGAAGAAGTGGATCCTGGTCGTGGCGACGCTCCGAGCACTTCGGGCGCAGGCCCTAGTCACCCCCATTCTCCACTGCTAGTAGCATACAGGGTGGTTCATGGGCTTCGGGAAGCCTTCCAGATTCCCCCTGAATTTGATATTGTCTTCCCGACCGTCGATGATGACCTGTTGAGTATGCCTCCGGGCGGTAGCAGGGTTTTCATAGCTTCTTTCCAGATGGGGTTCCATCTTCCGATTCATCCCTTCATCGATTCTGTCCTTCACCATTATGGCCGACAACCAGGGGATCTCTCCCCTAATTCCTACCACATCCTCTGTGGCTTTGTCTTCGTATGTAGGAAGGCTGCGGTAGAACCAACCACCTACCTCTTCCGGTAGTTCTATTATTTTCAGAACTGCCTTAGCCTACTTCAAGGACAGGCCTTATCGACACCTCGTCAGTGTCTCCAAGGCCGCGTCCAACCTTAAGCGTTAGGCGGAACGCTTTGTTTATATCACCCGGGCGGGTGCTCGCGGTTCCTGGAGGTTCGCGGGTTCTCGTCCTCTATGGGCTGATAGGCAGCCCTCGGCGACGGTCAAGGAGACTAAGAAGGTAAAAGCTCTGCTCCGTTTTCACCTTCCCAATGTCGATTTTGAGCTGACTCCGGCGGTGCTCCGGGAGTTGGGGATTAGCCCCTTACTGCCTCTGGTTATTACCTTTGATGTTCCTCATGCCCCCTGGTAGCGAACCGAATTAATTCCCCATGTGCTATCTTTGTAGGGGCTCAAGAGTCGTCAGAACTGCGATACGAGATCGGCGAGCTGTTGGGGACTGGATCGATCACCATGCTTCCGTAGTCTCACTCTTTTGTATACTCGCATGTCGGCCGTGTGAGAACGGCTTTTGGATATTGGCAGCTTGTATCTTGACTAAAGATATAAAATCTTCTAGTTTGGGTCCATGTCAATGTGTACCTCTTGATGGGAGACTCCTGCGTGGTGTGTTAGTAGGAGTGAATGTCGATGTTCTCTTCAGTTTGTGCGTACATATTCGTCTTAATGAGCCCACGCTGAAATGGTGTCATCCCTTGGGTTTTTTTTACTGCCACTGTTATTTCCAAGGGGGGCGGTGCTCGCCTCTAGGAAGTTCGTAAGCTACCTTTTTTTTTCGGCCAATACCTGACCAGGCCAGAGAAAGGGAGAGCGGTCACCCCTTCCAAGAAGGGAAGGTGTGCTCCACCCCCAGTCGCCAGGCAGGGAAGAAGATAGTATTATAGCAAAAAAGGAGTACAAGAGAGCCTAGGACTAGAGCGACGGGCACCCAGTCTTATCAAGATGAAAGGGGCCTTTAACAACATGGGGGAGCTCATCCCAAGAGACCCAACAAGAGAGAGACGACAAAGTGCAACCGAGGCCAGCTAACATGTTGGCCGTTTGGTTGGCTTCCCTGAGTACATGAGAGATAGAAACATGCAAAGAGCGCCACAAAAAAGCTATATCATTCAAGACCAATCGCAGCCGCCAAGGGCAGGGAGACCGGCCCTGTACAAGGTGCACCAACAGGAGGGAGTCGGTTTCTACGGCGAAGGAGGTGAAGCCACAGGCAGAGCAGAGGAAGAGCCCTTCCCGGAGGGCGAATGCTTCGGCCTGGAGGCTGGTGGCAGCCTGTGGAAGTTGAGCGGCAAAAGCTAGGAGGAGATTGCCAAGGGAATCTCGGAGAACATCGCCACCCCCAGCCGCACCGGAGTCACACTTGAACGCGTCGTCAACATTGAGCTTCAGTCTGCCCGAAAGAGGGTGGAACCAGCGGACAATCCTCGGCGGGCGCACATGTGCTTCTGTGAGTGGAATGCCCCAAGATGCTAGAAGGCGACGCAAAGCAGGAGAGGAACACCTTCCAGCGGGCTTGGATAGCAACGCAAGAGACCTGACAGATTGAGAGATCCGGTAGAGAACGTGGCGAGCAAACATCATGTGATCAGCATAGCGAGCTTTGTTCCTGCTCCCTTCATTTCCAAGAGGAGCCGTGCTCACCTCTAGGGAACCAATAGGTTACCTTATCATTTTTAAGGGAGCGGTGCTCTCCTCTAGGGAATCCCTAGGTTACCTTATCATTTTTAAGGGGAGCGGTGCTCGCCTCTAGGAAGCTTGTAAGCTACCTTTATTTTTAAGGGAAGTAGTGCTCGCCTCTAGAGGACCCATAGGTTACCTTATCATTTTTGTTGAGTCTCAAACGGTGGCAATCAAGAGGGGAGGGGTGAATTGATTGGCCAATTAAAATTTCTTCCAAGGAAAATAATGATAAGTAAACATACAAGCACTAGACCTCACCCGATCATGATCTCACTTGTGAAAGCGTGTAGATAAGGGTAGGTGTTTGATTAAGGAAATGGTGTATGATTAACTCACCGTGAAGCCCACTCGACAAAGAATCTGGAAAAATAAACCACAAGTAACACATGGAGTTTTTAGGTGGGTCGGGTATACTGACGTGTCCCCTACGTCCACCCCTCACACGTGAGGATTAAGACTCCACTATGAAGTGAGCCACACACACATGCTGTGTAGAACAGCAAATACACACACACACACACGACACCCGATCTGGGCTGCCAAACATACACACACACACACACGTTCGTGTTTCCGATCACAAACACCACACACAAGAATCTGATTTAAGATTTACAACAGATGCACAAGCTCAAGCAAAGGATTCAAAAAATGGAGAGTGAAGAAATGTTTATCGTGATTGAAGCTCCCCCTTTCGCTTCTCCGGATGTAGTTCAGCACTTCTGCAAGTGGAAGAACGATCTTGGAGGAAGTATGAAGCAGTGCCGCACGAACAAAGGTTGCAGCTTGATATCCGACGCAGCTTTCAGTTGTAGATGGTCTTGAGGCTTGATTCAAGCTTCTTCCCTTCAATTTCAGGTTCAGAACAAGGTGGAAGTGGAGCTTGGAGCTACTGCAGCGACCCTGCACTTACAAGGGTTAGAAAAATAACACAACTTTAGATGCCTCTCTCTCTAAGGGTTTCATACCCCAATGAGATGTATATAAAGAGTTTGGAACGTTCAAAGACACCCTAGAGACCAGATCCACAATTCTTGGAACGTTTTAGGGATGTTAGGTTCGATTGGAATGACTTTTGGTGCATGTGCACGCAAGTCAAAGAAAACGGCTCAGAACCGTATCTGAAAGGGTCGACCCTTGTGGTCGACCCTCGTGATGGTTTAAAGGGTTCTGGGCCAATGGGTCGACCCTTGGGGTCGACCCTCGGGGTTAATCCGTGCAGGTAAAAAATAAACATACCAGGGGTCGACCCTTGGGGTCGACCCTTGGGTCTGGGGGTCGACCCAAGGGGTCGACCCTTTCAGCTAGAGTTCAAAAGCCCATTTGTTTTGCACCCGGGGACCTAGGGGTCGACCCAATGGGTCAACCCTTGTTCCAGAACATCCAAATGGTAGATTAAAAAGCCCACTAAGTCCAAGAACAAGTCAGGGGGTTTCAAGATGGTTTTTAAAACATGAGAGGGAATGAAACCCAAACCATTTAAGCTTAGATAAGTCCTAAACCAATTTAACCCTTGAGATCAAAATAATGAACTTCAAACCACACGGTCAAAGGCCAATAAGTTGAAGTTGATCTCACCAACCGTCCTCGAGTTCCTTAAGCACTTAGGTATGTTCCTTGCCCTGTAAAGACATACATTCTGAATTAGATTTAGCATTGCAATTTAAGTTCAAACGCCTTACCAGATGAAGTTACTCTTGTACCTCCAAAAGCTCTAGGACTACATCAAGGATGTGCATTTTCAAAGCTTTTCATGTTAGAACAACTCAATTTCAATTCATACAAATATATAGTGTTCGGTCATCATCAAAATCCATTTAGTATTCCCACAAGGAGGGGGTTCAACAATCTCCCCCTTTTTGGTGATGACAAAATACTATATGCCTTTCATAAACATATGACTTCAAAAATGATGTAGCATTCATATGGAATTCAGCCATCAACCTCCATATCAAGAATAAAACTTTCATACTTCACATGAATCATTCAAGAAACATCATAGCATGAACCATACCGATCCAACAATATAAGATTGACCGTAAAAGGCAAGATTTCTGTCGACAACATAAAAGGTGAACAAGGTCTGAGTTCAAAGGCAAATGACAATATGCAATGCATGAGACGCAACTGAGAGGCAACACAACTTAAATGCAACACTGCTGAAGGACAAAAAATATGATAAAGGCACACATGCATGCAAGCATACAACACACGATATCATATAAGTAGCCGAAGAGCCGAGGCACACATGTATGCCTAAAAGTTCTCCCCCTTTGGCATCATCAAAAAGGAGGGGGTGAATAAGGATAAGTAGGGTGCCATTCTGCAGGAGCATAACCGCTTCAATCATCATCCGGAGTGGATGGACGTGATGGACGCCGAATATAATCCAGAATTTCCTATAACATGTGAGTTTCATAGGCCAAGGCGTCGGTGAAAGACTGAGTGTACTCATCGTGAGAAAGCTTCAGATCATGAAGGTCCTTTGTTATAGCATCAAAAGTCTCCCCATACGTGTCTAACCGATCATCAATAGAATCTAAGCGATCCATGAGCAGTTGAACCACCTCGGAGGGCATCTCTGTAGCAGGAGCATGGGGTTGTTCCTCACCGGCCGGCTCTCCATCATCCTCGTCTTCCTCATCAGAACTGTCAGCTGGAACGACACTTTTCAGTTGCTGAACAAGCTCACCATTTCTGAGTTCATAGCCCATGTTGTGACAAATGGAGTGCATTGTAAAAATATCAGCCTCTCGAATAGTTTGGGAGGATTCCTTGGACAGATCCAGCTCCATGTATACAAAAATGGCAGTCAAAGCAGCGGCATAAGGTAAAGTTCTATTCTTGTGCTTCATGCTTGAACACATATGTTCCAAAATAAGTGCGGGAAAATAGATTGGGATACCACCCAAGAAACAATAGAATAGGAACATATGGATTTCAGTGACTTTGTCATGACCTCCCCCTCGCGGCAGTAAGATGGTTGTAATCATCCAATGCAATATGTGTTGTAGGGGAGGAAAATGATTAGCATTTAATCCAGCAAGCGACTTATCACCCTTATCTGTGGATGTCATGTATAGATAGACTGTTTCATCTAGAACCAAAATATCGCCAAAAGCATACCCTTCATTTGATAAATTAAAAGTAGCACTTAGAAGCTCCGCTGAGAGGATAACTTGAATCCCATTCACTTGTGAAATTGGTGTGTCACCGGCCATAGACAAATTACTATAAAACTGATGCACCAGATTGGGATAAATGCGGCGATGTGCAGACATGAAAAAAATCTAGATTTGGTTGACTGTAAAGAATATCGACAAGGCTTGGAATATAGCGGCTTAGATTACCGAAATCGACCGCCCGGGGATGGACAACTTTCCGATCCAAGACCTTGCTGGCCGATGGGTGGCCACTAAGAGCTGCAGCTTGAGCGGTCTGTTTAGAATGAGCTTCCCTAGTAGAGCTCGATGCAACTCCGATGCGAGAGGGGCGTCTCCTTGGGGCCATCTTGAATACAAATCGAAAGAAACACTTGATGGGGTATAGAACTAGATGGTTCAACTTGGAAGACTAAAACATGGATTAGAGATCCTCCACACTCACTAAGAGTTTACCTCAGGTGGATCGAAGAGCAGAAAAATGACCCTTGGAGCCACAAGAAGGAGGTGCGCGCGGGTGGCCACCGGTGGAACCGCAGCTAGGGCTTGAAAGATTTGAAGCCAAGAATGGATTTTTAGGGCTTGCAAGGTGTGGTGGCTAAGCCTGAAAGGGGGTAGGAGAGGTTTTATAAGCATAGGAGGGGCCAACATAGAGTTGGAACCCCGTTCACGGATGGCGCAGTCGCGGCGAACCCGCGCGGCCGGTTTGGGTCGACCCGTTGGGTCGACCCCTGTACCCTCCACCCCCGGACAGAACCGGGTTACACGAGGGTCGACCCTTGGGGTCGACCCATACCCTGGTTTTCAGCATTTTAAAGATAAAAGATAACGGGAAGGCCAAGGGAGTTCGGCTCGAGTCCCCAATGATAAAATTTTGTTGGAGCCAAAGGAAATGTGAGTATTTTAAGGGTTGAAATCAATTGGGGATATGTTTGAAAAAACGCCTAAGATTATATTTGACGTTTATGGTCCAATGATCCGGATTTCAGATTTTGATCAGTTTGTGCTCCATTGTTGGCATGTAAATATATCCAAGGTGATTTCGGCCATAGAAATAGCAATAAACATGTGTGTATACAATATACATAGAAGAAATGCAGAAACACATCAACATGATTGTTCACACAATTTGGTTTTTCTTTTGTTTTTCACACAACATAATGCACATGTATGACAAAGGAAAATTCAGTTATGCATTACACTAATGCAAATGCAAGTTATGTAGCGACCTATGCACACATTAGTGCATATGATCATGATGCAGACTCATCTATCCTACAGACCCCTAATTCTCTTCTAAATGTTGTGAATTTTTCTTCACTAAGAGGTTTGGTGAAAATGTCGACAATTTGACGATCTGTTTCAATAAAACCGATTTCTACATCACCCTTGCTTACATGATCCCTAATGAAATGATGTCTAATTTCAATATGCTTGGTGCGAGAGTGATGAACAAGGTTCTTTGACAGGTTTATGGCTGATGTGTTATCACAAAGGATTGACGTGTTTTTGAAGAAAATGCCATAGTCAATCATTTATTGTTGGATCCATAGCACCTGCGCAATACAGCTACCGACAGCCACATACTCGGCTTCGGCGGTTGATAGTGCCACTGAGTTTTGTTTCTTGGAGGCCCATGAGACCACACATCCCCCAAGAAACTGGCAGTACCCGCGGGTGCTTTTCCGATCCACCTTACAACCCGCATAATCGGCGTCAGAATAAGCAATTAAATCAATGCTCGAATTACGTGGAACCCATAATCCCAAATTAACTGAACCAGCAATATATCTGAAAATGTGTTTAACAGCCGACATGCGTGATTCCTTTGGATTCGATTGAAATCGAGCACACAAACACAGTAAATTGGATGTCGGGTCTACTGGCAGTTAAATATAGCAATGAGCCTATCATGCTTCTAAAGAGTTTCTGGTCCACGGATTTACCTGATTCATCTTGATCAATTTTTATTGAGGTGGACATGGGAGTTGGTTGTGGTTTGGTAGAGGTCAGATTGAACTTTTTCAGCAGCTCCATTGCATACTTCTTCTGATGTATGAACATACCGTCAGCCGTTTGTGTGACCAACAATCCCAAGAAGAATGTCAATTCTCCCATAAGACTCATGTCAAACTCACTTTGCATCAATTTGGCAAAGTCTTTGTTGAGAGCATCTTTGGTAGAGCCAAAAATAATATCATCTATGTAAACTTGAACAATTAAGATTTTCTTACCATTCAACTTCGTAAAAAGGGTTTGATCAATATTACCTCGTTTGAATCCATTTTGAATGAGAATTCACTTAACCGTTCATACCATGTGATGCGGGACGGCCACGCGACTCGACTCCAAATGGATATGCGATCCTCAGACTCTAAGCAAGCTCGCGATCGTCCCTAACGAGGGAAGCGTCGGACGTGCGCGGTTGAGAAACCGGCAAAGAGCTAGAGTGGTCAACTCACAAATTCGTGCCGGATCGGGTCACCGGACTGTATCTCTCTCTCGCAGCAGCAGCAGCAGCGATGATATAAAAGTAAAGAGGGCTACGATCCTAGCATGCTCTCTAGCAGCGGCATATAAAGCATATACGAATAAAGTAAAATGCCGAGTCAAGGGAGCGAATACGATACCTCCACGCTCTCGGCGTGGGGAAGACGACCCCGGCCAAATCGGTACTCCCGGAATAACAAGTAATTAATTTACAGCAATGAATATGACTGCCCACTCCACGCAGGGAGGTAAAGGGCGACACAATGGGGCCCGGGAGTAACGGGTTCGGGTTGACGGGCAGCTTCTTGTGTAGCTTCGGCGGCACTCGTACTCGCGACTGTGGGACCCACGTGCTGGTCAGTGGGGCCGTGTGGGACCGGGGTGGCACCACTATGGTGGGGATGCCTGGAGGGGCGCTCCCTGGGACGGCGGTGTGCTGGTTCGCCGGCCGGAGGCCTGGTGGCTCCGATCGTCACCCGCCGGAGTTGCTGGCCACGGATCTGCAATTCTATTTTACAGCGCGCAACCCGGCGAGATCTGCTGCTGCGGTCACTCTCGATGTTGGATCTTTACACAAGAGGTACCATTGGAAAGCTCTTTCGAAGTACTTCGATCTAGGGCCAGAGAGATAAAATTGAATTTCCTGTATCTGGCATTAGTTGATTTTACAAGCTGCTGGCACACATGATCTGAAAACTCAGGGCAGAACCAAGTTTTCCTGAGAGCTGGCGTTGACCGCATTGTAGACCTTAGATTCAGCTTTTGAGCCCTTCATGAAAGTTGTAGATACCGAAGAGAGGAAAATGGAGATATATCTTATGAAATATTTGGTGGAAGTTTCGATTTATTGTGGATTTTATACTGACCCTGGGTCAGATCTGGACAGCAGAGACAGAATGGAATTTAGGGAAAAGACACAATTTCTAAAAATAGGTAGAGGGATTTAGAAATTTGGCGAAACTTTTTGGAGGGTGGGGATGGTGGAAATAACCTCCAATTAATTTGGGGGTTCCAACAAAAATTAATAAGGACGTCGAAAGGTGGAAGAACTAAGCTTCTGCTACACAGATCGGAAAGGGGACAGATCAGGAAGACAGAAAGACACGAAAATAGAAAAATATAAAATGAACTTTGAATGATGTGATTGTTGTACTGGAGGTTGGGAATCAAGAGAGGAACCAACCCTGAAAATCTCAACTCCATATGAGGTCGGAGTTGGGAGTTAAAAATCACGGAGTAACCCTCTGTCCAGTAAAACAGACCCTTGGACAGAACTTCGGAAGCGGCTTCGCGGTGGCTCGATGGCGGCACGAACGGCGGCGGCGGCACCAGAGATGAATCTAGAGATAGAGGGGCTAAGATAGAAGGGGTTTCCACCCTGATATGCAAAAGGAGGAGAAAGAACACCAGAGAGAGGGGAGGGGCACAGGTTGCTCCAAGCATACAACAATATTTTCTTCTCATTAATTCATGAAAAATGGAAATACATGCCTTATATAATAAATGGAAAATGACCACTAATGCCCTCAGATCTAGGGTTGGGAGGGATATACAAGGTATAGAACTAATTAGTTCTAATAGGTTTTTTAAAACAAAAATCAAAATTATCCATAAAGGGGGGGGCGCCCCCTTGACCATGGGGCATGGTAGGTAGCCTCCCTTTGAAATTTTAACCCCTTTGTCCCCCCATGTGTTTAATTGACTTCAACCCTTCTAGAAGCCACCTAGGATGATTTGACCAGCCCCACATGACTTAGGTGGACCAATGGGGAAGGACTGGGGGCCCCCTTTGCTGGGCCTACTGACAATTTGCATAAAAACCCACTAAGACTTACAATTGTGTACCCATATAGCACAAGGGGTATACATATTAATATAAAAGGACATAAATGCAAACAAAATATGAGCGGTCTTGCTTCGATGTCCCCATCAATTATCCCCGGGTGGGAAGAACTCGACCCCATCGAGTGATGCGGGACGGACACGGGAGACGACTCTACGTGGTATGGACCTCGGACTCTAGATGTGGACATGACCAGCAACACATGATGGGAGAGACATTAGGCCCGACACGGAGAGCTCCTATGGGCTATACGTCGCTAACAGAAGTACAAGCTCACTCGTCGTCCCATGCGAGGGAAAGCGTGGATCGTGCGCGGTTAAGGAACCGGCAGAGTTCAAGGTAGTCAGACTCACTTCCGGACTCGGATCGAGTCGCGGGACGGGTCACTCTCACGCTCACAGCGGTGACATGGACACACGGGCTAGGAACCTACACTCTCGCAGCGGCATATGACCATATACTAGCTAAGCAAATGAAATGCCAAGGAGTTAAGATCGTTACCTCCACGCACCCGGCGTGGTAAAGACAACCCCGGCCGAATCACGGACTCCCAGTTAAATAATATTACAGCAATACAATAATTTGACCCACTCCACGCAGGGAGGTAAAAGGTCACATGTGGAGCCCGGGAATCACGCAACTTGGGTTGACGGGCAGCATCTTGATGTCGACCGGCGGTGCCGAACTCCGTGTTTTCGTGCTTTCCGAACGGCCGGTTCTGCGGGCCCGCGGGGCCCACGAATGGCGCTGTCCTCCGGATCTGCGGGGGTGGGACCCACTGTGATGGGGACCCCTGGTGGCATGCCTCCACGGAAGGCGGTCGGCCGGGAACACCGATCGGTGACCGAACAACTCCGATCTCCAAGCTTTTGGAATGCTGCCCACGGATTGTTGGTTGCTGTTTTCAGGCGCGCGGTCCGGCGAAAACAGCCGCTGCGTTCAGCCCCGTCGTCGGAATACAACGAAACCAGCGCCGTTGGAAAGAGGACTCAAAATCCTTCAACCTTGGGCCAGTGGATTCCTCTGAACCTGTGCGGACCTGGGCTTTAACTATTTTTCAAATCTCTGCTCCACAGCTCCAAAAATCTTAGATCAGCATATTAGTTCCCTATAAACGGCCGTTGACCGCCTACTTAAAGTGGGATTTAGACTTCGAGCTCTTCTTCAAAGTTGTAGGGCATCACACCAAGAAATTGGGAAAATTTTTGGAATTGGATTTGGAGGTGGTGGCGATTTGATATGAGTTTTGGAGTGACTGGGGGTCGGATCTGGGAACAGGTCGACAGAACTATAGATGGGTCTGAGAACGATTTTTAGAAAATATGAGATGGACGAACTAGAAATTCAAAAAAATTGTGGATGAAGGGATGGGTGGAAGAAACAAACAGTAAAATTGGGCGAATCAAAAAAAATACAAAAGTGGACCTAAGACCTAAAACGCAGGGCGGAGATGAACCTGGACAGAAATCTGGCAGAACCAAAATTGAAGAGGGGACGAAAATCTAAAAATATGAAACGGGGTCTGAATGACAAACCAAAATTTTTGAACTGTCCTTGACACCTCTGAAACATCCAGTACAATTCTCAGGCCGATCTGATCTCGTGGCTGAGACACAAAATTCATGGGAGTTGCTATGATACTGCGCGGGTAGAACTCCGATGAAGACGATGGCGGTGCGGTGGCGGCTCGTGGCGGCGGCGGCGGCGACCGGAACTGATAGGGTGGAGTCTCACCACCAGAGGGAAGCCTTCACAGCTTCAAGAGGGAGGGGGAGAGGAGAAGGGGGCGGCCTAGGCCTACTCAAGGGATTTTTTTCAACTTTCAAATGGCATTAATTCATCAAAATGAGAAAATACAAGCATATATAGGTCACCCATCTAATCCATCCTCCACCGTTGGATCTAGGGATGTAAGATGGAGGGCTGGGATAGCATGTGACCATCCACAAAAATTAAAATAAAAAAATACAAGGTGGGGTGCACCATTGACCATGAGGGGGCAAGCTTGACATGGTAGGTAGCCTACCTTGGACTTTGAAGTCCACTTGTCTCCCATGTGCCTTTTACCATTCAACCTTCTAGATGCCTCCATGTGGAAGGTTGACTGACCCCACATGGGACCCTAGGCTGAGGTGGCTCAATGGGATGGGGCCTGGGGGGGCCGTGGGGCCCACAGAGTCCAAATTGCACATAAGCCCCTCTTACAATCAAAATAGCAAACCGAATACAATGAAATAAACACAAATTACACACAAATAAAGTCTAACTAAATATGATAAATGGGGAGACTTAAGGGGGAGTCTCCAGGCCGTCTCTGAGTCAGATGGAAGCCGCTGTCGCTCGGGTGGTGCTCCGCGTATGGTATCGGGGCTCGCCGACTCGTGCCGATCGAGTGCTCTGGTGTCCGCACCATCGAGTAAAGGGGGTGATTGCTCGAGTAGCTCCGGCGGATCCGTCACCGTACCAAGTAGCGCGGGTACGCTCCACTCCAAGTGATTGTCACCTACTCATTCCGTATATACTCGATATGCGCATGCTGCTATGGGAAGAGACTAGTGGTGGAACACTCCGGGGTGGGGTCACTCTCAAGGGGAAGGAGGCGGCTCGAAGACTCACTAGGAATCACCGCTGGATCCCTGTAGGTGACTAGATCCAGGGCATAGATGTAGAACTGATCCCATACTCATCGAGCGAGTCCACTCGCCTCTCACTCATAAAAGACCGACAACGAGCTCGCACAAGACACATGCAGACTCACCATGTGCTAACACACGTATGCAAACCATACAAACAAGAAACTGACTCATACATGACTCTAGACAAACCTATTGTTAGTCCGACCCGTACATGGGTGACGGCAGACCAGGACACCCAAACGTGTGCCATGCATGCATGTTATGTAACCGGAGATGGGTGGCATGGGGAACACCTTAACGTCCAAGTATGACCCAGTCGTGCATGGACGGCCCTTTGGATTTGGGAGAGTTGAGAGGGCTAGGAGAGCCGGGTGTGGAAGAGCCGGGTGTGGGTGTATCGAGGATGGGCTTAGGTGTGCCGGGGAAACCAAAGTCTTCATTATCCCCAAATGATGGTTCGGACTTATGGCTATGTAGAGGTTGCTTGGCCCGAGTGGAAAAGGTGGGATAGTGAACTCCGCGGAAGAAGTGGAGTGAGTATGAAAGCTCGGGAGGTTCACCAGTTAAGGGGTCAAAAGGGTCAAAGAAGGTATGACCCCATGAAGTGGGTTCCCCCATGACTCGGTCCCAAGTTAAGAATTCATAATCACCATCATGCATAGTGATCGGTGGGATGACGGTCATGTCTAGAAAATAGGATTCCTCCCTTGGGCAAAAGGGAACGAAGTCGGACTCGGTCGGCATCGGGAGGAATAGAAGAATCTCCGTGGTGACACAACCCACAGTGCACACGGAGGTAATGGACCCTAAGACTGGATGGGTGAAGCTGCGACTAGTGTGTTGGTCGAAGCCTCGGCCCAATAAATGCGTCAACTTCCATTGCCAACCTAAACCAAGAATAAGGTCACCCAATGTGTCAACATGGTGACTAGATCAGAATGTAGTATGGTAGGAGTTGACGGGCACCAAAGGTAGGGTAGGGTCCATAGATGGGTAAGGAGGTGGGACCAAGCCATCCTTGAGCTAACTAAGTAATGGCTCGGTAATGAAAAGCGTACCCATTAGAAACACGGGTGGCTCAGGTTTTGGTGGCTCCAAACAAGATGGCTCCGAATAAGGTTCGGAAGTAGAGGGTGGTAATGGAGCACTCACGGGTGGTGAAGAAGCGCGTGTCTTTTCCAACCAATCCCACAACATTTTCTCGATTTCCTCAAAGGAGCGGGTTGGAGTGGGGACCTCGGAGTGGACTTGCTCCTCGGCTCTCGGCTCAGGTGTGGACCTAGACTCGACTAGGAGCAGGGCTTCCACTTGGTTGGAGGCGACGGGCTGGGATTGGACGGAGATGCCAAGGGGAGGTTGGTTGGAGGTGACTGGGCAGACCACTTGATTGGGGTTGCTTTGGAGGGCTTGGATGGGGGTGAAGGGGCGGGGTTGGTTGGAGGTGTGACCCACTTGATTGCGGGTGAGTTGGTGGGGATGGCTAGTGGTACGACCCTCGAAGTTGGAGGTAGGTGGACGGGGAAGGTAGACCCTCCTAAGTGCTCTCTTCATATCCCACTATGACTCGATGGGCCTTAGCCTCCTATCTTCCCGGAAGTACTTGATGTCCCTCCATGTTTTGGCGACTTCATAGAAAAGTCACCTTTTGGCTAAGTCGACTTGCACGGGACCGGACATAAGGTAACACTCAAAGTAGTCATCCATAATAGCTTCCCACTCTAAGTAGTCACTCGAGTTTTCAGAGCCGTAGAAGTCCCTGGCTTCGGGTCTTTTGGGGTGGTTCGGGTGGTCCTTCCATTTTAGATAGTATCGCCACCATGCAGAAGATGCGGCCCCTTGGTCGTCCATGGGACACGGGGACACTAATGAATGGACATGCCAACACTTGGACAAGATACTAGACCGACTATGCAAGGTTGGGATGCATGCACACTAAGGACAAGACACCAAGACTCGGTACGTGGCGGAGTTAATCGATCTGAAGATCACTCGCGCAAGCGTGCGGCCTTCCCGATGGGCGTAGCCTAACGTTCGGACAACACCTTTTTATATACCGAACAATGGTATGCGGATGCAACCTTAGACCGACTTAGACGATGACTAGACGTAAATGACACTCTTTTTTTTTGATTTTAGACACCCTAGACTCAAACTCTCTCTGATACCAAATTGATGCGGGACGGACAAGCGACTCGACTCCAAATTGATATTCGATCCTCGGACTCTAAACAAGCTCGCGATCATCCCTAACGAGGGAAGCGTCGGACGTGCACGGTTGAGAAACCGGCAAAGAGCTAGGGTGGTCAACTCACAAATTCGTGCCCGGATCGGGTCACGGGACAATCTCTCTCTCTCACACAGCAGCAGCGATGATATAAAAGTAAAGAGGGCTACGATCCTAGCATGCTCTCTAGCAGCGGCATATAAAGCATATACGAATAATGTAAAATGCCGAGTCAAGGGAGCGAACACGATACCTCCACGCTCTCGGCGTGGGGAAGACGACCCCGGCTGAATCGGTACTCCTGGAATAATAAGTAATTAATTTACAGCAATGAATATGACTGCCCACTCCACGCAGGGAGGTAAAGGGTGACACAATGGGGCCCAGGAGTAACGGGTTCGGGTTGACGGGCAGCTTCTTGTGTAGCTTCGGTGGCACTCGTACTCGCGACCGTGGGACCCAAGTGCTGGTCAGTGGGGCCGTGTGGGACCGAGGTGGCACCACTGTGGTGGGGACGCCTGGAGGGGCGCTCCCTGGGACGGCGGTGTGTTGGTTCGCCGGCCGGAGGCCGGGCGGCTCTGATCGTCACCCGCCGGAGTTGCTGGCCACGGATCTGCAATTCTATTTTGCAGCGCGCGACCCGACGAGATCTGCTTCTACGGTCACTCCCGATGTCGGATCTTTACACAATAGGTTCCGTTGGAAAGCTCTTTCGAAGTACTTCGATCTAGCGTCAGAGAGATAAAATTGAATTTCCCGGATCTGGCATTAGTCGATTTTACAAGCTACTGGCTCACAGCATCTGAAAACTCAGGGCAGAACCAAGTTTTCCTGAGAGTTGGTGTTGACCGTGTTGTAGACCTTCGATTCAGCTTTTGAGCCCTTCATTAAAGTTGTAGAGACCGAAGAGAGGAAAACGGGGATATATTTTATGAAAGATTTGGCGGAAGTTTCGATTTATGGTGGATTTTATACTGACCCTGGGTCGGATCTGGACAACAGAGATAGAATGGAATTTGGGGAAAAGACACAATTTCTAAAAATAGGTAGAGGGATTTAGAAATTCGACGAAAATTTGTGGAGGGTGGGGATGGTGGACAGAACCTCCAATTAATTTGGGGCTTCCAACAAAAATCAAAAAGGAGGTCAAAAGGTGGAAGAACTAAGCTTCTGCTACACAGATCTGAAAGGGGACATATCATGAAGATAGAAAGACACGAAAATAGAAAAATATGAAACGAACTCTGAATGACGTGATTGTTTTACTGGAGGTTTGGAATCAAGAGAGGAACTAACTCTGAAAATATCAACTCCAGATGAGGTCGGAGTTGGGAGTTAAAAATCACGGAGTAACCCTCTATCTAGCAAAACAGACCCTTGGACAGAACTTCGAAAGTGGCTTCGCGGCGGCTCGATGGGGCACGAACGGCGTCGGCGGCACCAGAGATGAATCTAGAGATAGAGGGGCTAAGATAGAAGGGGTTTCCACCCTAAAATGCAGAAGGAGGAGGAAGAACACCAGAGAGAGGGGAGGGGCGCAGGTTGCTCCAAGCATACAACAATATTTTCTTCTCATTAATTCATGAAAAATGGAAATACATGCCTTATATAATAAATGGAAAATGACCACTAATGCCCTCAGATCTAGGGTTGGGAGGGATATACAAGGTATAGAACTAAATAGTTATAATAGGTTTTTTAAAACAAAAATCAAAATTATCCATAAAGGGGGGGTGCCCCCTTGACCATGGGGCATGGTAGGTAGCCTCCCTTTGAAATTTTAACCCCTTTGTCCCCCCATGTGTTTAATTGACTTCAACCCTTCTAGAAGCCACCTAGGATGGTTTGACCAGCCCCACATGGCTTAGGTGGACCAATGGGGAAGGACTGGGGGCCCCCTTTGCTCGGCCTACTGACAATTTGCATAAAAACCCACTAAGACTTACAATTGTGTACCCATAGCACAAGGGGTATACATACAAATATAAAAGGATATAAATATAAATAAAATATGAGCGGTCTTGCTTTGATGTCCCCATCACCATGCCCGGGGTGCTTGTTTCAGACCGTAGGGTGCCTTGTCTAGCTTGTACACATGGTATGGATAGTTTGTGTCCTCAAACCTTGGCAGTTGCTCCACGTACACGTCCTCCTATATGTAGCCATTCAAAAATACATTTTTAACATCCATTTGAAATAATCTAATGTTGTTACAGAATGCAAATGCTAATAGAACTCTCACTGCCTCGAGTCTTGCTACTGGAGCAAAAGACTCATCGAAATCAATTCCAAGCTCTTGGCTATATCCTTTAGCTACTAGCCTGGCCTTGTTCCTAGTTACCACTCCTTGATCGTTTGTTTTGTTTTGAAAAACCCACTTTGTTCCAATCACTGAGTGATTTCTAAAACATGGCACGTGGAACCACACTTTGTTCCTTTGGAACTGGTGTAGTTCTTCTTGCATAATCATGATCCAAGACTCATCCTTCAAGGCCTCTTCAATAGAGTGAGGTTCAAACTGGGAAAGTAAGACAATATAGTCCTGATTTTTAACTTCCCTGAAGGAGGCTCGTGTTCTTGTTCCGTCTTCAACATTGCCGATCACATTCTTCGGTGGATGGTCCTTTTCGAAAGTCCATTGCCTTGGAAGCTGTTGTTCTAACTGATTTTCCGGATTTGCATCATCTTCTTGTGATTCTTTTACTTCTTATTTTTCAGTTTTTCCGTCCTCATCTCGATATTACCATCATTCAATTCATCGTCCTGCAAAACAGATTTTTCATTAGTGCTTTTAGAAGATGATTCATCAATGATGACATGGGGGCTTTTCTCAACTACAAGAGTTCTCAAGTTATACACTCGATAAGCTCTTGAGCTAAGAGAATATCCAAGAAATATACCTTTGTCACTTTTGGGGTCAAATTTAGGCAGGTCCACCTTACCATTGTTGTGAATGTAACAAGCTAAGCCGAACGGTCTAAAGTAGGAAATGTTTGACTTCTTACCTCGGTACAGCTCATAAGGGGTTTTCTTCAATAGTGGTCTTACCATGGCACGATTGACAATGTAGCAAGCAGTGTTCACTGCTTCTGCCCAAAAGTACCTCGGTAAATTATTCTCGTTTAGCATGGTTCTTGCCATCTCAATTAGCGTCCTGTTCTTCCTTTCAACAACACCATTCTGTTCGGGGGTTCTTGGTGCAGGGAAGTCATGCGTATAGCCTTGAGCCCTGCAAAAGTTGCTGAACTCATAGTTATCAAATTCCTTACCGTGATCGCTCCGCACGGCTTTGATGCAACACCCCTTTTCATTTTGAACTACCCTGCAAAATACTTCAAACTCCATCAGGGCATCATTTTTATGTGAATGGAAGTAAACCCAACAAAATCTTGAATAATCATCCACAATGACAAAGCCATACAATTTACCACCCAAGTTGTGTGTTCTGCTTGGTCCAAATAGGTCAATGTGGATTAACTCAAGGGGCCTTGATGTAGTTACATCATTCTTGCATTTGAATGATGTCTTTGTTTGCTTACCCATGCTGCACGCCCCACAGACTCCTTCATCAGTAACCTTCAGCTTAGGCAATCCAACTACCAAATCATTTCGAGACAGTTTTAGCAAAACATTAAAACTAGCATGCTCAAGTCGGCGATGCCAAAGCCAAACATCATCATTATTCCTTGCAACCAAACACAGATTTTTATGAGAGGGTTCATCCAAGTCAATCATATATACATTGTTATGCCTAAAACTAATGAACTTTATCTCATGAGTATTTTTATTCACAACGGTGCAGTGGTTAGAATCAAAAATCACATTGCATCCTTTATCACAAAGTTGACTTATACTCAAAAGATTATGATGCAAACCTTTCACAAGCAAGACATTCTCAATGGCATGATTTTAATTCTTACCTATCTTACCTTCTCCGATGATTTTACCTTTGTCATTACCACCAAATGCCACTGTTCTAGAATCCTTTTCATGCAGGCCCACAAACAATTCTTTGTTTCCCGTCATGTGCCGAGAGCATCCACTGTCTAGATACCACCTATTCCATTGAGCTCTCAAGCAGACCTGCAATCACAACAAAGGTACTTATGCAGATTTTGGTACCCAAGCAAGCTTGGGTCCACGATGGTTAGAAACATGAGATGTGTATGATCTATTTTTTATTCTATCAAAACTTTCATCATCAAATTTCAAAATTCTGCAATCATACATGTCATGGCCTAACCTTCCACAATAAAAGCATGTAATGGCTCTATCCTTGTTTCTTCTCCTTCCTTTATTCAAGAATGAATTATGCACATGTGTTTTTGACATGGATGGAGATGAACTTCTGGGAGGCATATGAGTTGAATGTGTTTCAGATTGTAAAGTTTTTCTTTTTTCAAAAATGGCAATAGCATCCTTCAACTCATGGTTTTCATGCATTAGAGAATGGACTTAATTTTCGGCCTTTTCTTTTGCTTGATTGCATGTCATGCTTTCAAGCTTTTCTTGTTCCAGATTATTTTTCAAATCATCATGTATTTTACTTAGTGTGAATTGCTCCTCTCTCATGCATGAAATCTCTTCTTCAAGCAATTCATTTTTTGACATAAGACTTTCTTTCTCATTTATCAATTTCTCAGTTTCAGATTTTAACACATGGCAATTTTCACATGAGTTTTCAACATGCACAAGATGTTCAATTTTCTTTTTCAAATGTCTGTTTTCATATCTGAATTTTTTACATTTTTCATATAACGACTCATATGCAATTTGCCATTGTTCACAAGTAGGAGTTTCAGTTTCAGAATCTACCTCATTTCCATCGTCGTCATTGTCCATGAAGCATAGGTTCTGGACCAACTCATCTAGTCCATCTTCATTCTCGGACTCTTCCTCATCTTCATCACTCCAAGTGGCCACCATGGCCTTGGGCTTCTTGAATTTTCCTTTCTTCAGCTTCTTCATCAGATCGGGGCACTCACCCCGCATGTGACCGGGTTTCTTACATTCGTAGTAGATCACTTCTTTTTTCTTGCAACTTTCTCCTCTGTTCGGACCTTGCCTTCTTGGTCCCTTTCTGAATTGACCACCAAAATTTCTGGTCCTTTTCACGAACCTTCTTGCCCTTCCTGTAATCATGGCAACCAGCTCTTCATCTTCAGTGTTGCCGGTTGAATCATTGTCACTGCCCTCTGAATCTTGTGGATTCACTTTTAGGGCCAAAGGTGTGACTACCTTCTTCTTTTTGTGGTCCTCCTCACTCCTCTTGATGTTGATTTCGTAAGTCATCAAGGAGCCAATTAGCTCGTCCAATTTCAAAGTGCTGAGATCCGTTGAGTCCTCGATTACAGTGGCCTTTGTGTGCCATTGTGATGACAAGGATCTCAGTACCTTTCTGATGAGTTTCTTGTCGGAATACTCTTTACCAAGACCCTTTAATCCATTCGTGATTTTCGTCAATCTTGCAAACATATCATAAATGGACTCCTCTGGTTTCATCATAAATAACTCATAATCCCGAACTAACAGATTCGCCTTGGTTTCCTTTACTTTCGATGTACCTTGATAGATCAACCGCAGCTTGTTCCACATCTCATGTGCAGAAGAACACATGGAAATACGTGAGTATTCATTAGGATGAATGGTGTATTATATTCATGGCTTTAAAGTTTGCTGAACACTTTTTTATATCCTCATCATCCCACTCATCCTCATTTTGAAACAGAGTATATGGACCCTTGCTAATGACGCACAACATGTCATAGTCTTGGGCTCGTAGAAAAATATACATTCTATTTTTCCAAAAAGGGTATTTTGATCCATCAAAGAATAGGGGTGTTTCGATCGAATGCCCTTCGGGCATCATCCCCTTGTTTACCATAAAAAGGGATCCGCTCTACGACCTTGTGGTCGAGTGAAACAGAGACCAAAGCTCTGATACCAATTAGTGAGTCCCAAACGGTGGCAATCAAGAGGGGAGGGGTGAATTGATCTGCCAATTAAAATTTCTTCCAAGGAAAACAATGATAAGTAAACATACAAGCACTAGACCTCACTCGATCATGATCTCACTTGTGAAAGCGTGTAGATAAGGGTAGGTGTTTGATTAAGGAAATGGTGTACGCTCAACTCACCGTGAAGCCCACTCGACAAAGAATCTGGAAAAATAAACCACAAGTAACACACGGAGTATTTAGGTGGTTCGGGTACACTGCCGTGTCCCCTACGTCCACCCCTCACACGTGAGAATTAAGACTCCACTATGAAGTGAGCCACACACACATGATGTGTAGAACAGCAAACACACACACACACATGGCACCCAATCTGGGCTGCCAAACATACACACACACACACACACACACACGTTCGTGTTTTCGATTACGAACACCACACACAAGAATCTAATTTAAGATTTACAACAGATGCACAAGCTCAAGAAAAGGATTCATAAAATGGATAGTGAAGAAATGTTTATCGTGATTGAAGCTCCCCCTTTCGCTTCTCCGGATGTAGTTCAGCATTTCTGCAAGTGGAAGAACGATCTTAGAGGAAGTATGAAGCAGTGCCGCATGAACAAAGGTTACAGCTTGATATCCGATGCAGCTTTCAGTTGTAGATGGTCTTGAGGCTTGATTCAAGCTTCTTCCCTTCGATTTCAGGTTCAGAACAAGGTGGAAGTGGAGCTTGGAGCTGCTGCTGCGACCCTGCACTCACAAGGGTTAGAAAAATAACACAACTTTAGATGCCTCTCTCTCTTAGGATTTCATACCCCAATGAGATGTATATAAAGAGTTTGGAACGTTCAAAGACACCCTAGAGACCAGATCCACAATTCTTGGAACGTTTTAGGGATGTTAGGTTCGATTGGAATGACTTTTGGTGCATGTGCACACAAGTCAAAGAAAACGGCTCAGAACTGTATCTGAAAGGGTCGACCCCAAGGGTCGACCATCGTGATGGTTTAAAGGGTTCTAGGCCAATGGGTCGACCCTTGGGGTCGACCCTCGGGGTTAATCCATGCAGGTAAAAAATAAACCTACCAGGGGTCGACCCTTGGGGTCGACCCTTTCAGTTGAGAGAAAGGGATCCGACGGATTTTAATTCAAACTACCAGGGGTCGACCCTTGGGGTCGACCCTTACGTCTGGGGGTCGACCCTTTCTGCTAGAGTTCAAAAGCCCATTTGTTTTGCACCCGGGGACCTAGGGGTCGACCCAATGGGTCAACCCTTGTTCCAGAACATCCAAATGGTAGATTAAAAAGCCCACTAAGTCCAAGAACAAGTCAGGGGGTTTCAAGATGGTTTTTAAAACATGAGAGGGAATGAAACCCAAACCATTTAAGCTTAGATAAGTCCTAAACCAATTTAACCCTTTAGATCAAAATAATGAACTTCAAACCACACGGTCAAAGGCCAATAAGTTGAAGTTGATCTCACCAACCGTCCTCGAGTTCCTTAAGCACTTAGGCACGTTCCTTGTCCTGTAAAGACATACATTCTGAATTAGATTTAGCATTACAATTTAAGTTCAAACGCCTTACCAGACGAAGTTACTCTTGTACCTCCAAAAGCTCCAAGACTACATCAAGGATGTGCATTTCCAAAGCTTTTCATGTTAGAACAGCTCAATTTCAATTCATACAAATATATAGTGCTTGGTCATCATCAAAATCCATTTAGTATTCCCACAAGGAGGGGGTTCAATAGTTTTTAAGGGAGCAGTGCTCGCCTCTAGGGAACTCGTAGGTTACCTTATCATTTTTAAGGGGAGCGGTGCTCACCTCTAGGAAGCTCGTAAGCTACCTTCATTTTCAAGGGGAGCAATGCTCGCCTCTAGGTAACCAGTAGGTTACCTTATCATTTTTAAGGGAGCAGTGCTCTCCTCTAGGGAACCCGTAGGTTACTTTATCATTTTTAAGGGGAGCGGTGCTCGCCTCTAGGGAACCCGTAGGTTATCTTTTCATTTTTAAGGGGAGCGATGCTCGCCTCTAGGGAACCCATAGGTTACCTTATCATTTTTAAGGGAGCAGTGCTCTCCTCTAGGGAGCTCGTAAGCTACCTTCATTTTTGAGGGGAGCAGTGCTCGCCTCTAGGGAACCCATAGGTTACCTTAGTTGAATACGGCTGGTGACGCTTCATTGGGTTTTGTTGAAGAGAGGCTTCATTGAAAAAAATTTCTAAGATTTACAGAATTCCATGTCCTAGGTACCTCACGCCCTCCCAGCATTGCCAGCCTATATGCTCCTTTACCGAGTGCTTCAGTTATCCTATACGGGCCTTCCCAATTTGGTGCAAGCTTTCTAGCGGCTGCCCTAGGCTCTGCTATCTTTGCTCGCCATAGCACCAAATCGCTAGGGAAGAAGTGTCGTTCTTGACTCGGGCATTGTAGTATTGGGCCAACTTCTGCTGATATGCTGCGAGCTTTACTTGAGCGCATGCTCTATCTTCTTCGAGCAGATCCAAGTTCTCTCACATTGCTTGGTTGTTTCTGGCCTCGTCGAAGTGTCCCACTCATAGTGAGGGGTTGGATGTCTCCACTGAAACCACTGCCTCTACTCCGTATGGGAGGTGGAAGGGTGTTTCACCCGTGGCGGCTCTGGCGGTGGTCCGGTGGGCCCATAGAATGCTCAGAATTGAGTCTATCCATGAGTCGCCTGCCTGGTCCAGCCAGGTTTTGATACCATGGAGGAGTGTTCTGTTGGCATTTTTGACCAACCTATTAGCCTGAGGATGTCCTACTGAAGTGTAGTGGTTCCAGATCTGAGCACTTCTCTTGGAAGGTAGTGCTCGCGAATTGTCTGCCGTTGTCAGTAGTAAGGACTCGCGGAATTCTGAAGAGACAGATAATACTTCGTAGTACAAACTTCCAGGTTACTTCGCTTGTAATCTTCCCTAATGGTTCTACCTCGACCCATTTGGTGAAATAGTCAATGGCGACTATGAGGAATTTCTTACTTCCTTGGGCTTCGGGGAAGGGGCCTAGAATATCTATTCCCCACGGAGCAAATGGACGGGGCTCCATGAGGGCGTGTAGCTGCGTAGCTAGTTGGTGGTGCAGGTGGGAGAACTTCTGGCATTGAGGGCACCTCCGGACATACTCGAGGCAATCTTGTTGTAGAGTAGGCCACCAGTACCCTTGCCGGATCAGGATTCATGCGAGTGCTCGTCCCCCCACGTGGCTCCCATAGAGTCCTTCGTGGACCTCTTGCACAGCTTGCTTGGCTTCCTTGGGGAACAGGCACTTCAATAGCAAAGATGAGAGGGAACGACGACACAATCGATCATTGACCACTGTAAAGTGGGCTGCTCGTGCTCCCGTGCGGTGGGCCTCGGCGTGGTCGCTTGGGAGTTGTTGTGGCAGGAGAAAATCCAAGAAGGGATCCATCCATGAAGGTTCATAGTCAATGGCATTTTCCTGGGGTACAGGTTCCTCTATGCTCGACGCTGATAACTCCTCGATCAGGATAGATCTGGAGCCGGAGATTGTGGTCACTGACGCCAGGCGAGACAGGGCATCTGCTCAGACGTTCTCCTCCCTAGGGATGTGAACCATCTCGATGTGGGAGAATTCCTTCACCGCGGCCTTAGCCTTCTCCAGATACTTGATCATGGATGCTTCCCGTGATTCAATTTCTCCCTTGACTTGACTAGCGACGGGCAAGGAGTCACTGTATGTTGTCACACTGATCGCCCCTAGGTGTTTGGCCATTCGCAGCCCTGAGAGTAGTGCTTCATATTCGGCGACGTTGTTTGTGGTCGGGAAGTCGAAGCGGAGGGCGTGCTGGAGCTCTATCCCCTCTGGTGATAATAGGATCAGTCCTGCTCCACTACCGGCTGTGCAAGATGACCTATCGACGTACAGTTCCCATGTTGGTCCCGAGGACTGCTCGGGTAAGTCCTCTGCGGGTATCGTGCACTCAGCTACGAAGTCGGCGAGGGTCTGAACCTTGATTGTAGTCCTCGTGCGGAACTTGATATCGAGTTCACCCAACTCTATAGCCCATTTGATCAACCTCCCTGATGCGTCAGGGTTCTGGAGGATTTGTCGTAGTGGTTGGTCAGTGAGGATGATGATTGGGTGAGCCAAGAAGTACGGTCGCAGTTTGCGGGTGGCCGTGATCAGAGCCAACGCAAACTTTTCAGTCCGTGAGTATCAGAATTCTGGCTAGGACTGTCAATGCGCCAGGCCCGGGCCCGACTTATCAAGATTAAGGCCCGAGCCCGGCCCGGGCCCGACTTATGTCGGGCCGGGCCGGGCCGGGCCCGACATTATTTAAAAAATACGAAGCCCGACTAAAGCCCGGCCCGACAACTTAAATAAATAATAAAAATAAATATATTTAATAATATAAAACTTATAATCTCACTAAATTAATTAAAATTTTGATATTAATTACATAATTTATGTGAAAAGAGAGTTTTAAAATTTCTAATTAAATAAAATAGCATAATCTTAACTAATTAGTTTTTAAAATTTGAAGTGGGAATTAAAAAAGACATCGGGCCGGGCCGGCCCGCGGGCCGAACTCAAAGCCCGAGCCCAGCCCACGGGTCTAGTCGGGCCGGGCTTTTAGGCCCGACTAAAAACCTGTTGGCCGAAAAAAATCTTGCGGCCCGGCCTGAAATCGGGCCAGGCCCGCGGGCCTGTCGGGCCGGCCAGGCCCATTGACAGCCCTAATTCTGGCCCTTATAGTGCCCGGGTTACGTAGTAGACGAGCTTCATAATGCTGGCCTCCTCCCGGGCGAGCACAACGCTCATTGTGCTCGACGTCACCGACAGATATAGGAGCAGGTGCTCCCCCTTCTGTGGTTTGGAGAGCACGGGGGGAGATGCCAGGTACTACTTCAATTCTTCAAATGCCTGCTCGCATTCCTGGTCCCAATCAACTTGCCCTTTCTTCTCCGGTGCCGTGTTGGCTTGCTTGATGAGCCGGAAGAAGGGAAGACACCTCTCGGCTACTCGGGACAGGAAACGGGTCAAGGCGGCGATCCGGCCGGTGAGGCAATGAACGTCCCTTACTCGTTCAGGTCGCTTCATTTCTAGTATCGCTCAGATTTGATCGGGGTTCGCCTCTATTCCACTATGGGTAACAAGAAAGCCGAGGAACTTGCCTGATTTCACACCGAACACGCACTTGTTGGGGTTGAGCTTCATATTGTATTTCTGAGTGTGGCAAACGTCTCTGCCAGGTCTTCCAGGTGCTCGGTCGCTCGGAGGCTCTTGACAAGTATGTCGTCGACGTAGACCTCCATGTTGCGGTCGATCTGCGCATCAAACATGTGGTTGACGAGACGTTGGTATGTCCCTCCCGCGTTCTTTAGTCCAAACGGCATGCATGTATAGCAGTACAAGCCATTGTCAGTGATGAACGCAGTCTTATCCTGGTCAGGTTCGTGCATGCTGATCTGGTGATACCCGGAGTAGGCATCTAGGAAGCTTAGCATCTCGTGCCCGGCCGTAGCGTCGACCAGTTGGTCGATCCGTGGCATGGGGAAATTGTCCTTTGGTGTAGCCTTATTGAGGTCGATGTAGTCCGCGCACATTCGCCATTTCCTATTGTTCTTAGGGACGAGGACTACGTTCGCTACCCAGTCTGGATACTGAGTGGGTCGAAGTAGCCCTGAGCGCAGCTTCTCGCTCACTTGCTCCCTGATGATGGCCTGTCGCTCGAGGTTGCAGTGCCTTCGGCGCTGCTGGATCAGGCGGCATCTTGGGTCCAACTTAAGTTGGTGCGTAATTATCTCCGGTGGGATGCCGAGGAGCTCGTCCTCGGACCAAGCGAATACGTCTTGGTTGGATGTGAGGAAGTTTATGTATGCCTCCTTTTCTTGCTCAGATAGGGCGGTCCTAATCCTTAGTGTTCTGCTCGGGTCTTCTCCCACCTGGATGAGGTATAGGTCTTCCGCAGGAGTGCTCGTACTCGTGCCTAGATCCTCTATTCTTGCTTTCTTCTAGGGCGACGTTTCCTCAGCTTGTCGTTCGCGTGTCGAGATGAGATAGCACCTCCTTGATTCTCGTTGATCCCCTCGAACCTCCCCCACTCCGTTGGGAGGGGGTAACTTGAGCTTTAGGTGGTAAGAGGAGGGGACGCCATGAAGAGTGATGAGGATTACTCGCCCTACGATGGCATTATAACCGATCATCGCACGGACGACTGTGAAATCTGCCGGGAAGGTTACGTCCTTTGGCGCAGTCTTGAACGTGATTGGTAACGAGATACGTCCTTCCGACCGGACCGTTGTGCCGGAGAACCCATACAATGGTGTGTGCAATGGCGTGATTTTGGATAAGTCCACGCCCATGAGCACTAGACAGTCGTACGCAATGATGTCAGGACCGCTTCCATTATCAACCAAAATACGGCGCACGGTACATTGATTGATGGTGGCCGAGACCACCAATGCATCAGAGTGGGGAGTGGTTACACCGTTTAGGTCATCGTCAGAGAAGACAATGGGGTCCTTCAGGTGTCCCCAGGCGACGGCTTCCCATTGGGTGATGTCGCCTCGCTCCACATTATTGATGGCTGACGCGTACCATCATCGTCTGGTCGCGCTGTCTCCGCCAGAGGCTGGCACTCCGGAGATCATCATGATCTCTTTCCCATTGGGCCGGTTGTCGAGGGGAGGAGGCATCCGCTGTCTATTTTCCGCGGCCTTGGCGAGGAATTTGTCGAGGAGCCCTTAGCGGACGAGGTCCTCGATCGCATCCTTCAAGTTGATTCACTCCGCCGCGTCGTGGTCGTGGTCGCGATGGAAGTGGCAGTACTTCTTCTTGCTCCTCGAGTTTGGGTCCGACTTCATCCGGGGATGCCATTTGAGGAATGGCTCTTCGTGAATCTCCATCAGGATCTGGTCAGGAGGAGCTATCAGGGGCGAGTAGTTACGATAATTGCCCCTTTCCTTTTCTGGGCGGTCTCGGTCTCGTCGCTCTCGCTTGTTCCGCCCTTCGCAGGGTGAATCGACGGATCTCTTTCGGTCGACCTTTCGGTTCTGGCCGCGCGGCCCAAGGCCACGGTGTTCTCCTCACACCGTGCATGCTTCTGTGCCAAGGCGAGGAGGTCGGTGAGGGTCACCGGGGCTTCGACTCCAAGAGCGCGTCGGAGGATGTCATCCCACGTCCCCTAGGTGAGTACGGTAGTGGCGATGCTGACGTCGAGGTGTGGGATCCAGAGCGCCTCCGTACAGAAGCGAGAGATGATGTCCCACAGTGTCTCTTCTTTTCCATGCCTAAGAGCAAGTAGGGTCACCACCGACTTGGCCACCTTTCGGTAGCCAGTGAAGTTCTCCTTTCGGGAGGGACTCGAACAAAGCCCGAGATTTCTCCCGGAGAGTCATGATGAACGCCAGGCACTTCACAGCGTCTGAGGCCCGATGGAAGACCAAATGGGACTTGAAGCTGTGCATATGGTCGGTCGGGTCGGTAGTGTCGTCATACGGGGTGAAAGACGACAACTGTAGCTTGGGCGGAATGGAGGCCCCCATGATCTCTTTGGAGAAGAGAGCATGGAAGTCTTGGCCCTCGTCGATGAGGCCCTGGTTTTTGGCGGCGAGGAGGATGTCGTCCAGGTAGCGTACCTTGTTTTCAATCTTGTCGATGCATTGGAACTGCCGATCCATCTCGGGGTTAGAATGCAGTGGGCTGCGCACCCATGGCGCAAGCGAGCTACGTGATCGTCGCGTTCTTGCGACGGAAACATGGGAAGCTTCCCGCGCTTGGCGGGCATTCGGCACGATCCGGGCTCCCTCATTTTGGTGAGGTTTGGACGGATTGCATCGGGGGTCCTCTTGCTGGTTCAGGAGGTCCTGACATAGTCCTATCAGGGCTGCGATCTGTTGGTGTATCTCAGCGAGATCGCCTGGCGTGACTTCTTGGCATGGATGTGCTGAAGAGGCCTCTTGCGACCCACGTCGGGAGTTGGCTCCTTGGTGGGAACCATGCCCCCGGTTGCTGGCATTGTGAAGACTCCCACGAGGTGCCATGGCCATTCGTTCGGCGTTCCCATAGACAGCGCCAAGAAGTGTAGAGGCTGACATCTGGTTTCTATGTCACGTACCACCTTCTCTATTGGTTTATCAGGGAAGTCATCCGGCACCCATGGAAGCATGCACACACCAGAAGAGAACGGGGCGTCAGAAGCGGCCCTGGGTGTTACCCCAGGGGACCACCCTCTGATGCTTAAGTCAGCAACATTTTTAAGTAAGGCGTAGAGAAGAGCTGGGGGGGAGAAGATGACTGAGGTCGTGGTAGGAGACTTGAGAGGCGTCTAGACCCTTGGTACAAGTGCTCGCCATTTTTAGTGGGCACCCGGAGAGTGCTCGCTGGGTGGTAAAGTCGTGCAGGAGGGGACCTCTCTCAGTGTGTAGACAGGCGCGACCTCTTTCTCTTACTATGGCAAGGCTAGGAGCTCTATTCTCTGTGAGTAGCTGATGCGGGACGGGATGCGACTCGACGCCAATTTGAATGTGATCCTGAGACTCTAGGCAAACTCGCGACTCGTCCCTAGCGAGGGAAGCATGCGGATGTGCGCAGTTGAGAAACCGGCAATGAGTCAAGGGTGTCACTCTCTTTCATACCCGGATCGGGTCACAAGATGGGTCTCGCTCTCTCTCTCTTGCAGCGGTGACTGAAATTAATTTAACGAGCTAGAACCTATCACATTCAAGCAGCGGCATATGGGAATATATACGAGTAAAGCAAATGCCAAAGAGGGGAGCGAAAATGATACCTCCATGCTCCGGGCGTGGGGAAGACGACCCCGGCCAAGACTCGTACTCCCGATACAAGTAATTAACAATAATTACAGAAATGATTTTATTGCCCACTCAACGCAGGGAGGTAAAGGGCTACACGTGGGACCCGGGAGTAGCGAACTCGGGTTGACGGGTAGCAAGCCGGAAGGGCTTTCGGGTCGGAGGCGGGCTGCTGGTCCGACTCGGTACTATTCAAACTCGCTGGACAGCAAGTGAACTCGGCTGCTGGGACGGCAGCTTCTGAACGTCTCCTTGATGCGATGGCTGGCTGGGACGCTGCTGGGGGGTTGCCGGTCGATTCTCGGGAGCGGCAGTCGCTGGTTCGGAGCTGGAGATTTATGGAAGAATTAACTCCGAACTCTGTTCTGCAGTCTTATCTCGGGATAGATCTGCGCGACTCCAGAAAAATAATTGTTCCGCCCAAATCCGGTGTCGGATCGAGGCGAGATCAACGCCGTTTGAAAGAGGACTCAAAGGGATACAACATAAATTAATTTCACATCCATCTAGTAAATGAATTAGAAATGAAAACCACTGTTCCCCAAGTATTTCTGCTGGCTTGGATTATAGACAGTCGGGACAGATTGAGATCTGCTTGAGAATGACCTTTGACTGAGAGGTAAATGGTAGATCTAGATCTTGGGGATTTTATGGTGGATAGAGGGGGAAGTGAGGATCACGCATGAATGTTTTGGTAATTTTTGAAGATGGATAAAGGGGCTAGAAAAATATAACAACAGGCTACTATCCCACAGATGTGCTGATTGGCGGACTGTCAGGGGTGGAACTAAAAGACTGTGAAAAATAGCAAACGGTGGCGGATTGACACAAAATTTAAACTGGGAGGAGGTAACAACAAGGGGGATGATCTATAAAAATTTCAAGATCATCAGATACATGGATTTGGAGGACCAACCTTTTCTTTGAGCTTCTGTCCTGGATCTCGGAATCCTAGACAACACTTCAAAGAACGGGCTGTGGCGGCTCGACGACGGCACGAACGGCGGCGGCGGCGGCGGTGGCTGAGCTTCACACCTAGGGGGAGGGATAGAACTTGGAATCCACCAAGTTCATGGCTTCACACCATAGAATTCACAACAGTCCAGCTGCAAGGGGGAGAGAGGGGAGAGGGGCTCCCAACACTATAAGAGGGGGCAAAGTCAAGCTCATCGGGTATGGGAAAGAAAAATAGAACCTCAGAGGTGATATGACCCATGGTGTACACCAAGGTAATGGACCCCAAAGCAGGGAACATGAAGCTATGACTATAGGGTTGGTCAGACCCTAAGGCCAACATACATGTCAACCCCCATTGACAATCTAAACTCCTTAGTAGATCCTTCACACTTTCTACAAAGCAGAAGGACTGGAAAGTGGTGTGAAAGGAGTTATTGGGTACTACTGGGAGTGTTGGGTCCATGGATGGGTAGCAAGGGATTGGAGCATCCAGACTTAGGCTCTTCCTTAACCAGCTAGCTAAAGGTTCCCCAATGACAAGTTCACCCTCGGGAAGGACATATGGCTCCGGCTGAGGCGGCGCAAGTGTGGGAGTCTGTGAGCGAGGGGAAGGGTTCCCCGGCAGGGGCGGGTAAGGCCCTGGGGAAGGAGTGTCCTGCCTCGTGGGCTCATGTGGCCGTCCGACCGGCTCAGCACTCTACTGACAGATATATGCTCGCCGTAGGGCAGCATCAAACCTTGACTCGAAAGGCTCAACCTCTAGAGCGACCTGATAAGCATGCTCCAGAGTGGTCACGTCGCGGCAAAACAAGTAGTGAAACCGCATACCCTTCCGGAAGCACAATGCGGTCATGGTGCTCTCCTCTCCAACTCCCAACAGGCACTCATCAAAGTCCCGAATATACTCAAACACGGACTTGTTGCCTTGGATGTGTCTGATCGGGGCTTCCTCTTGGGCGGAGACTCGTCTAACCAGACCTTGGAGAGATCGGTCGGTAGCGTCCATCTTATCCTCTATGGCATAAGCCTAGCCTCAGCACGGCAAAAATATTCCCACGTGTCTCGGTCAAACTTGTCCGTCCTATCCACTAGGGTGTGTATCGTTTTAATTGGGACTTGGGCGTAAGGATTGGCCATAGTTGCGAAAGATAAAAATTGGGTCCCCTGTGACTGGGCATGCAAACACTCGGGACAAGTCAAACTGACTACCTAATGGACTACACACGACCCTACAACAACAATGCAAAATTGGACTGCAGACTTGACTACAAACCTAGACTCAACCAGTATCCGGTACGTGGTGGAGGTTTGATCCGAAGACCGCACTCACGCAAGTGTGTACCTTCCCAATAGGTGTAACCTATCGTTCCGGAGACACCTTTTAATATACCAGGTAAAGGGTGCAATATGAAACCTTGGACCGACTACCCTAGACTCTAAATTGGCTCTGATACCAATTTGATGCGGGATGGAACGTGACTTGACGCCAATTTGAATGCGATCTTGAGACTCTAGGCAAATTCGCGACTCGTCCCTGGTGTGGGAAGCGTGTGGATGTGCGCGGTTGAGAAACCAACAATGAGTCAAGGGTGGTCACTCTCTTTCATACCCGGATCGGGTCATGGGACGGGTCTCGCTCTCTCTCTCTCGCAGCGGTGACTGAAATTATTTTAACGAACTAGGACCTATCACATACAAGCAGCGGCATATAGAAATATATATGAGTAAAGCAAATGCCAAAGAGGGGAGCGGAAACGATACCTCCACGCTCCGGGCATGGGGAAGATGACCCCGGCCAAGACTCATACTCCCGGTACAAGTAATTAACAATAATTACATAAATGATTTTATTGCCCACTCTACGCAGGGAGGTAAAGGGCTACACGTGGGACCCGGGAGTAGCGAACTCGGGTTGACGGGCAGCAAGCCGGAAGGACTTTCGGGTCGGAGGCGGGCTGCTGGTCCGACTCGGTACTGTTCAAACTCGCTGGACAGCAAGTGAACTCGGCTGCTGGGATGATAGCTTCTGGACGTCTCCTTGCTGCGGCTGCTGGGATGATAGCTTCTGGACGTCTCCTTGCTGCGGCTGCTGGCTGGGACGCTACTGGGGGGTTGCCGGTCGATTCCGGGAGCGGCGGTCGCTGGTTCGGAGCCGGGGATTTATGGGAGAATTAACTCCCAACTCTGTTCTGCAGTCCTATCTCGGGACAGATTTGCACGACTCCACGAAAATAATTGCTCTGCCCAGATCCGGTGTCGGATCGAGGCGAGATCAACGCCGTTGGAAAGAGGACTCAAAGTGATACAACATAAACTAATTTCACATCCATCCAGTAAATGGATTGGAAATGAAAACCATTGTTCCCTAAGTATTTATGTTGGCTCAGATTATAGACAGTTAGGACAGATTGGGATCTGCCTGAGAATGACCTTTGACTGACAAGGAAATGGTAGATCTAGATCTTGGGGATTTTATGGTGGATAGAGGGGGAAGTGAGGATCACGCATGAATATTTTGGAAATTTTTGAAGATGGATAAAGTGGCTAGAAAATTATAACAACATGCTACTATCCCGTAGATCTGCTGATTGGCAGACTATCAGGGGTGGAACTAAAAGACTGGGAAAATAGCAAACGGTGGCGGATTGACACAAAATTTAGACTGGGAAGAGGTAACAACAAGGGGGATGATCTATCAAAATTTCAATATCATCAGATATACGGATTGGGAGGACCAGCCTTTTCTTTGAGCTTTTGTCCTGGATCTCGGAATCCTGGACATCACTTCAAAGAACGGGCTGTGGTGGCTCGACAGCGGCACGAACAGAGGTGGCGGTGGCGGTGGCTGAGCTTCACACCCAGGGGGAGGGATAGAACTTGGAATCCACCAAGTTTATTATGACGACCCAGATCCCGGATACTGGACATACCCGATAGGACTGCCGAGTAAACCCAATACCACTTGGAACCCGTGAAGCCTCCCAAGAGCTGTAGAGCTCCGAAGGGATAGAAGGATTGTCGTGTAGTACATTGAAGCCGCAGAAATATAATAGTAAGCAATTAAATTTCATTAGATCGGTTTGCTAAAGTAACAGAAATAAAATTTATTTTTAATTAACAATTTAAATTGAACAATTATACTAGAGTCCAGCCCAAAGGAAAGACAAGCAGTACAGTCAGCAGAAGGAAGAACATACACTGAGGTCGGAGCAAACCCGACGCAGGTACCGCTAATAACTACGAACATGTCACACCAGGAACCGCGGAAGCAGAAGACGCCACCCACCTGAAAAGTAGGGGTAAGCCTTGTGCCACTGGCCCAGTAGGGGTCATGCGGATCCCCACTGAAAAACAACGCAGTAACACGCTAAAACAGCAGGTAAACAGTAGGAGTAGTAAAGCAGGAAAACTAAACTACAAGGTTGTAAAAGAAAACCGGAACGGAAGGAGTGGAGCAGCTAAAAGAAAAGGGAAAAGAAGCCGTACCTGAAAGAAAACATGGCTGCCGAAAGGATTTCGGCTCCCCACACTACTCCGAGCAGTAACAGAATGGCAGACCCTGATCTCACAGAGTCAGGGGTCACCGATCCGTCGACAACCTCATGGCCTACTAAAGCAGATAAAAAGCCTAGAAAGGACCTAGACAGACACAGATGCCCTAAAGCATATACGACTCGATTGGCATGCACGCTCTTCTAGACATGACCATACACACACACGACTAGAACGTCGTGCACACGACACAACACTGACCTCGGGAAAGATGACGAGAAGGCTAACCCGGAAAGGGCACGACACGCGAGAAACGTGAGAGTCACGTGTCATGTGACGGAAGTACCTCCTCACTAGAAGAACAGCCAGCTACGTCCATTGACATCTTATGTTGCGCCTACAAGTGTCTCGTCTACTACGCCGCTGAGCACACGACAGAGACTAAGACTCTGTAACCAGAACAGGAACCGCAATAACGAGTGACTAGTCAGGGTCACGCCCGCCGGCGCCAGTCCAAACGCTCCTGACCAAGTGTGAACACACCGACTCTTGCCTAGAGCCAGGCCTCCAGCCAGTTTTCCCCCCCAGCAAGGACACTACTGTAAGCAGGGGCCCACTGAAACTAGCTTAAAAATCGTACCTCAGGAACTGACGTACCACCACTCCCAGGTGGGACAACATGCCGTAACGTGCTGTCAGGCTACGACTAGTGGAGACTCACTAGACACAGAACTCTAAAACAGAAGTGCTGTAGTACAGACAGGTGAGAAAACACTGTCATACATACTACGAAGCACAGGACACAAGGTAGCATACCAGACTGCTACCTGACTCAGGACAGTCAACTAGACCTGTAGACACAACGATCCTTGAGTCAGAAGACTCGGGGTCAAGATCGTTGTACAAAGCGGTACAAGCCGTCAATTGGTCTAATCCTAAGCCAAAAGAAACAACCGTAGAAAATAACACACGGAGACCTGAGGAATCAACAAGACCCTCAGCAGACCTGGACACGCAAACTGAGCAAAGGCGATACCTCGAGGCATCCAGAACCATGTCTCGAATTGGACGGAACCGCCGAGACACACACAAGGTTACTTGTCAACCACTGGGTCTAACCGGGTTGACCAGAACTTGACAACGACTCTACAACAGCACAGAAACCGAAGCATACCCGGCTACCTTATATCGTGGTCATAGCCCTCATAGGACATCAAGAGACATCCACAGGATGACAGGCAAACCACAAGGTCAAGCCATGACAATTAGAAATCAAATTATCAGAAATACCACAGGCATTAATGCGTTCTAACGCTATAGCACGAACTCAACGCACTAAACAGCCCAAACACGACAACGCCCGAAACTACCAGATCGCGCTCACCATGCATAGTGCGATAAAACAAGATCGCGCCTGCCAAGAGCAGCGCGTTCTGGATGATCGCGCTCGGAAAGCATAGCGCCTTCTTCAAGAACGCGCTCGGCACCCCTAGCGCGATAAAAGAGATCGCGCTCATCACATAGAGCGCGTTCCCAACCGCCTCTACCGCTCCTTCATGGAACGCGGTGTATCACGGTGGCGCGTTCTACAGAGAACGTGGTGTCCACGTATAGCGCATTCGCGTCCGGAGCGAAAATCGGGAAACTCTGCACGAAAACCCTATTACACACCCCAATCATCGCCAGAACAACGGGGAAACACTTATAACCACCTCGCCAACCTTCCACAAGCTGGAAGGGGCCAAACCACACTCAAAAGCTGTAACACCCGGAAAATTTCAAATAGAAATGTACAAAAAAAAATTTTTTACCATTTCAACCATTTATTTAATAATTCAAAAACCAATGGATACTTTAGAAGAGGCTGAATTATATTTCAGGAAATGCCAATTATATTCACTTAAGAAATTAATAATACATCTTATTACACTATGCTAAAGAAATAGGAAACAAGTTATATAGATAGAGTTTTAAAGGATAAACATCACTTTTACAAGATGCCAAATCATATTTTCATGAACTATAATCATATTTTCATAAATTATAAACTTTAATAATTTAAAATTTTCATTTATATCATTGCTTGAAAGAAATAAGGATATATAGATGAAGAATTAAAGGATAAACCTAATTTAGGAAGTAAGAAAGGGTATATAGATAATTTTGGTTAAGTATAAGGTGAATACAAAAATCTCCGTTCAAAATAACGACCGTTGTTAAGTCATTACTTATGAAATAACGACATGGAAGATGTCGTTATTCAAGCAAAGTAAATACACAAGGTTTAAAGAGATATATATCCAATTTCGGTTCTTTGAGGGGGATGGGAAAATGCTCCAAGTGATTCACGTGATCGTTATTGACAGACAAGTCATTATTTCCTAACGTGAATAGTGCCATGAATAGTATCACTTTTTATTTAAAAAGAATTTTTTCAAAAAAATTTAAATGAAAAAATAGAGAAAAATATAAGGATCTTATCCATGAAATTTCATAAACTAACTCCATCAATCTTTAACGATAAAAATCATTGAAGTTAAGTGGGAAGTTTATACATCCCACAACTTTTACGATATTTCATCACCAACAGCCTGTTTGAGTTGGCATCCCACTCAGATCCTATTATTCGGATCTTGTCTCCCCACCTGTTGACCCTAATGCTATAATATATCCCCGTATTCCCCTTCTATCCCGTTAGCTCTAAGGCTTGCTACAAGGGAACACTCTCTGAAGTTCCAGAGGTGTTGCAGAGGTTGCAGAGGTGTCTCTCTTCTTCCTGTGCCTAGTCTCTCATCCCAAAGAGGTAGGTGATCTCGAGCTTTAACCAAACCACAGCTAATCTAGGTTATATTAGCATGTAAAATTAGTGATTAGTCTCATCTCCATGCGGTATTTAGTGGTTACACATCATGTTATAGTATGTGTTCTCAGACTTTTAACCAAACATTAGCTAATCTAAGATAACTAATCTAGGATAAAAATTAGTATTAGCTCATCTCCATGCGATGTTCCATGCGATAAACCATGTTTACAGTAATTTCTATCATGCTTTCACATAGATCAAGTAAAATGTTAGCTAATCTGTTAGAATATGTTAGCTAATCAGTTAGATTACCTAATCTAATCACATGATAAACTAAATATTCATGTTTCTTATTTTACGGACATGTTTTACGCTAAATGACTACACCATATTCTATATACACTATGATAAAGATGTTATATTAGAGTTAAATTAATCTGTTAGCCTACCTAACCTAATAACATGTTAGGCTAAATCTCCATGTTACTTGATTAACCAACACGTCTTACGTTGAATGACCACATCAGATTTGATATAGTTCATGCTTTAGTAAAGGGCCTGTCATTATGTCAATTTCTGTGAAACTGAAACCACCATGTTAAAAATATTATATTAGAGAAATTAAAACCTGAAAAGAGTGAAAGAAGAAATTGTAGCCAAGAGGATGAAAAACGTGAAAAGGACCAAGTTGAAAAGGTCCAAGTTGAAAGCATAATGAAATTATATTGAAAATAGGGGGTTCTAAGAAGGAGAATAAAGTAAAATCTAGAGAGAATGAGAATATGTGAAAGCAGAGAAAGTTGTAGATTGGAGGGTTATGAAGAAGTTTTATGAAGAGTGCAGAGAGAGAAAATGAGAGGAAGAAGGTGAAAAATGTGAAAAACCGAGATCTATAGGCGCAGGTGAATAGTGACTGAGTAGAAAATAGAACCGTATAAAATTAATTCTAACTTAAAAACTATGAAGAATTGGAGGAAGTGGTAGAAGAAGAAAATCTAGATCTACAAGAGAATAAGAACTTTTGTGAAGAACACGGAGAGAAAAAAGGATTGGAAGGGCATGAAAACTGGGGAACAAAAGAGGGTAGTAACTCAGATGAACAGTAATGTGCCAGGACAGCAAGTGGAAAAACATGCAATAACTTGAAAACGGAGAGGAATTAGAGAAAGAGATAGAAGAAGGAAATGTAAAGCACTTAAGGATGAACAAGTTTGCAAAAGACATAAAATTGAAATGAAGATTCGAAAAGTATGTAAAGGGCTAAGAAAAACTAAAATCTCAAGAACTTACATTAATAAGAACATAAACATACAAACCCAAAACCCCTCTCAATTGCATGTTTAGCAAATAGATATAAAGTATATACAGCATGTTTCTCATATATTAGCCTTATACCCAGAATAATTAGCGAGTATTAGTCTCAAACCTAGAATAATTAGCATGTGTTAGCTTAAATCTAGGATGATTAGCATGTATTAGCTTCATACCTTAGATGATTAGCATGTATTAGCTTCATACCTAATATGATTAGCATGTATTAGCCTCATACCTAAGATAATTAGCATGTATTAGCCTTATACCCAAGATGATTAGCATGTATTAGCTTCAATCTAGGATAATTGGTATGAATTAGGTTCATATCCATACGATATATCCATATAACGCAAGTTTTATCATTTAACTAACCTATTAAAATTTCATGGTAGCCCCTAGGGTGCCTCTTAATAGAAGGTGGCAGACCCAAGGGCGCTTTCTTCTAAGAGATGGCAGCCCCATGGGCGCCTTCTAACTGCATGATGTTAAACTAATCATCCAGTTAATCCTAGCTTAATCAAAGATTAATACCTTAAACCATTTTGAGCAGATTTGAACTGAGGGGTTGACCCAGCCTGTTCACCACGTTGACGCGATGAACTGTCGAGTCAACCCAGCCTGTTCACCGCGTTGATGCGTTACACTGCTGAGTCGACGCAGCCGGCTCAGTGCGTTAACGCGATGGGGCATTCCAGAAAGCCATTTTGAGCAAATTTGAACTGCAGAGTCGACCCAGCATGTTCACCGCGTTGACGGGATGAACTGCAGAGTCGACCCAGCCTATTCACCGCGTTGACGCGATGAATTGCTGGGTCGACACAGCTGGCTCATTACGTTAACGTGATCGTTAGGCTTTCACTTTTACCATCTCCACTGATAGATGGCAGCCTGAGAGGTGCCATTTAACTCCTGACAGGGTCCTCTAAACCTTGTATAGTTCACAGGAGGGGCATCCCACAGTGAGGGTGTTGTTTCTAAACTTGTCAGGTGGCCCATAAGGCACCTCTCTTATCTAGTTTTTTTTTTCGTGTATCAAACGTTACTGGTTTCCACTCATAGTTCATCCCTACACATCAATGCGCCCTTGTATTCCATTCCATAATTCCGCCTTATATATCATACTGGTCAAACCTTGAAATTCCATATTGGCTATAAATGAGAGTGGATGTCGACAAACATGATTAATGTTGTGCATATAGGGCCCAGTCTGGTCCTGGGAGGAGCACCCGAAGGTACTTGTGCCCATAGGAGTTTATTGACCACGGTGTTTGGCATTGCACCGGAGTACTTGCTTGCTAGACTTTAGACATTCCACTCATTCTCGTGATATTACTTGATTGATTTGACTTGAGACCCGCAGAAGGGTAAAGTTTTTGCTTGAATGAAATTGATAAATAGCCAATTCTAGTTTTACATGCTTGAATTTATATTACTTTCTATTACTTACTTGACATGAGTTCTTACTATCTTGAAAAGATTTTTTTAATTCCAGTTATTACTTGCTTGAATCTCTTGCTATTGCTGTATTGAAGTTGGAATCCTTATACTCTCACTTGTTATTCCTTCACTGCTCTTGTCGATTTTTACAATCCTTGATATCAACTCATCTACCTGCATAGCTTTACTGACATTAATTAAACTTGTAAACCACTTAAAGCATGTTAAATCTTGAGATGTAATTCCTACTGAGCGATTCGCTCATCCAATTGCTTCTAACATTTTTAGGTGATTTGGTTGACAACCAGAACTGGGAAGGGAATGAGTCTGAGTGATGAGTGTAGAAATGGAGTCATCAATTGTCATGTATTGTGTTGTCAATTGTGTTATTGTAATTCCACTATTTTGTGTTAATTGTAACCCTACGTATGTCAGTTGTATTATCTAGTTATGTCATTTGTATTTCCTTTGATCAAAACTAATAAAAGAGTGAGGACTAGTAGTTGATTCTAAAAATTTGACATTTTGGTTAGTTGTAATAATCGATAGCTCGAACTATTTATGTTAGTTTCAAGTCTAAGCTTAGTAATTTGCTTAGTCATTTACGCACTCTTTAAATTGTCTAAGGAAGATCTCCACTAATTAGCTAGATCGCTTTGGTTCTATATAAAGGACTGTCGCGCCACGGGTAAGCTTCCGCGCTCGGGACGTGACAGCTCTTTCTTGGTATCAGAGACAGGTTTTCAATTTCCTAGGTTAAAACCCGAGTCCAAAGATAGAAATGTCTAATAGAATTGTCTAAAGATAGGTTTAGATCTTACCTGGTGAGATGGGTAAAACCAAGGGTTAAGTTTAACAATGACAATTGACCCCATAATAACGAAATCCAATATTTATTACACCTTAATTCTTTTGTAGGATTATGGTTGCTGAAAGAGCACAATGGCACGAGATGCAGCGCACTGTGCAAGGACTTACGCAGGCGCTACTGCAAGTGGCGCAAGGCAGTGCTGGCGGTGCTCACCGTGGAGCTAGTGACCTTCACCGGGATTTTCGTAACATGAACCCACCAAGATTCTCGGGTTCGGTGGACCCCGATGATGCCGAGAATTGGCTAAAGGAAATTGAGAGGATCTTCCGTGTAATGCAATGCACGGATACAGAGAAGGTTCTATTGGCTAAGTTCTAACTGGAATGGGATGCTCGATGCTGGTGGGAATCCGTAGAAGCAACACTGCCCGACAACCATGTCACCTGGGTGGAGTTTGTTGAACACTACAACAGCAAGTATTTTTCTGACCGTGTTCAAGAGAAGAAGGCCGCGGAATTTGCCGCGTTAAAGCAACGGAGCCTGAAGGTGGCCGAATATGAGGCCCAATTCTCAAGACTTTCCTGTTATGCACCCCACTTGGTGTGTACGGAAAAGATGAAAGCAAGGAGATTCCTCAACGGGCTACGGCCCCAATATATTACACAGCTTGCGCCAATGGACATCCAAGTGTTGGGTTAGATGGACGCAGTCTATCTCCACTAAGTGTGGATCTAGAGGGGGGTGAATAGATCAACTTGCCTAATTTAAAACTATTGTAAGTTCTAAAGCGGAATTTAGGCAAAATATATGTTAAGCTAAAAGAGGAATGCTAGACATAAGCATAAGCGATGAAATCAAATGAGCTAACCAAGAATCTCCATCACACAAAGATCACACACAAGCATAAACACACTGCACCCATAATTTTAGGTGGTTCGGTCAACGACCTACGTCCACCCCACACTCAACTGAGTATGGCTTCCTACTGCGCAGCACAGCTTGCGTCTGCTGGGCTTTACAGCTTGGCCAAACAACCCGCTGATACACAGCTTCGCTGGGCACTACAGCTTGCCGACCAGAGGATCTGATCCTCTGCAACCGCTGGGGAAATACAGCTTAACCCGTCCGAGACCAAGTCTCGCCAGCTGAGGATTACAGCTTTACCTGTCCAGTGGAAACCTCCACTGCATCCGCTGATACACAGCTTGAAGAAAACGGTATAAAATGGAAACAAAAGATAAGATGAATAGCAATCAGAAAGCTGTAAACGTAAAGCACAATTTGGCTCTCAAAGAGCTGACTGGCCTGGATTTGATCCACGGTCCAGTGAAGACTGATCTTCAGACAATATCTCTCACTCTCTTCCTCTTACGATTTCTGGTTCTCTCTCTTTTTCTCCTTCTTCTCTATTTCTTCTTCTTCTTCTCTGTGTCTTCTTCTTCTCTCTTTTCTCTCCGTGGATCTAAGGCTCACTTCTGCTGAGTGTATAGACTTTCTTTTCTTTTTCCACTTCGATATGTTCTCTTGTGAAAGAAGACTTGTTTATATATGGCAGCAACAGCAGTAGACGTGTGCCCTCCACGTTTCCCGCCTAAAGCGTTTGGACCACGTGGCAGCATCCATTGGAGTGACAGTGCACGTGTCCTCATCTGGGTACATTATCCTTCTAAGATCACGAGCCAGGTACCTTGGATCACGTGCCCTTCATTAGCTTCATCAGTCTGATGTATAGAGTTGTCAGTTCACGCTTCATGATATGCGATCTGACTTGCTGTGTCGACGCTGTCAATCAATGGCGTTGACGCAGTGAGGCATTCCAGTAACCATTTGCTTCATCTCTTCAGCTGCTGCGTCGACGCTGCTCAATTGTGGCGTTGACGCAGTGGAGCATTTCAGTAAGCCATTCGCTTCGTCTCTGCTTCTTTAACTGCTGCGTCGACGCTTCTTGCTTGTGGCGTTGACGCAGTAGAGTAGCTTGTGACGGTGAATGCTTCTTCAACTGCTGCGTCGACGCTGCTTGCTTGTGGCGTTGACGCAGTGGAAGATATCGTGAAGACTTCATCTTCTGATGCGTGGACGCTTTAAGCTCCCAGCGTCGACCCTGTACAAACTTGCCCATTAGTTGACTTAGACAAAGGAGGCCAATATGTAGACTTGAAAACGCTGAGGCCAGTGTACAGGCTTGCCACCGACCAGTGTGCAGACTTCAATTAACAAGACGTTAAGGAAGACGGACAGTGTACAGACTTGCTTAAACAGTCTGATGTACAGATTTCATGAAATGTACAGACTTAGCCCAATGCCTGAGACGCTAACAAAGACAGATGACTCTGTACAGACTTTGAGCGATGTGAAGCGATGTACAGACTTTGAAGAAGTTGGCAAGTCAATGTACAGACTTAGTGAAGCGAAGCCAATGTACAGACCGAAAGTGTAGCTGAAGCCTTGAACGTAGGAATAGTCTGGAGTGTATAGACTTCAAACTTCAGAATCGAATGTTCAGACTTCGCCTAAGAGACGTAGGGAAAGGACCCCAGTGTATAGACTCTGCCTTGAGTGAAAGGTAAGTGTTGAATGTATAGACTTGAATGTGAAAGTTAAGTGAATGAGTGTATACACTTTACCAGATCAAGGGCAGTTTGGATGTACAGACTTTGAGGTTCAAAGCCAACGTTGCGTTGACGCTGTACACCCTTAGCGAGTTGACGCAGTACACACATCCAATGAAGTGCGTTGACGCTGTAACATGATGCGTTGATGCTGTGCACACTTAACCAATGCAATTGATATGCAGTGTGTGGACTTATGCGTTGATGCTGTAAATTGATGCGTTGACGCTGTGCACACTTAACCAATGCAATTGAATAGACTTGTGGCAGTAAGAATTACAGACAGCAGTGTATTAAGTGCAAAGAACACATGGTCAATCTGATAGAGCAATTTCATCAAATCAAAATAAGTTGCCAATCAATCAAAACAATGGTGTTGCCAATGAATTAAGGCAAGTGTCAACAACATCAACATAGAGGGGTCACAACAATCTCCCCCTTTTTGATGATGGCAACCCCATATGAAGTAAAGTAGCAACAACCTGTCATAGATATATATGTTTGATGAAAGACATGATGTGTTGTGTAGATTGACATGCAGATGCTATGAATGCATGCAACTTACTGCCTCAAACTCTCCCTTGGAATGAATTCAGAATTGAATTTAGACAGAGCAATATTCTCCCCCTAGACAATCCCCATATGTATTCTTCCCCTAGACATCCTCTAGACTATATTCTCCCCCTTTGCCATCAACAAAGAGGAGGGAAAAATTAAATACTATTGAGGAATCAAGAGAAGAATTGACTGGCATTCTGAACAGGTAGTTCGTGAATAAGCATTCTAAAGCATAGAGTCTTCAGTCATATGAAATTAGAAACTGCTGTCAGAAAGAGTTCTGGATTAAGGATGATAAAATTTGGAGTTCATGCACTACAAGCAATAGATAAGTTCACTGTGCATGATAAAACAATAAACCAGAATCACATTTGCATGAATGATGTAGTTTCATAATATCTTACTTTCATAATCTCATAAAATTGTTGAGAGCAACCATGTCATGTATTGAAACTAAACAAATTGACATTCATGAACTTTTCTTTTGAAGGAGCAGCATTATCAATATTAGACCATTTAGAGCATTCAGGTACCATAAGTCTTTCTGCGTAAGGATATACGTTTATCAGACGCCAATACCCCTAGATACTCAACAAGATGGACCATCCTGCCTATGATCAAATGCAACAGAACTAAGTTACACCTTTTTGTGTGAGGGTACACGTTTATCAGACGCCAGTTACCCTCAGGTACTCAGTGAAACCAGCCTGCTATTTTGACCACTTTATACAGAGATAGCTGATACACTTCATGACATGAGTGTTGTCCACTTCTTTGATGGATCACTCAGTTTCTCAGTGATTTACCAGTCATTGCTCTGCCAATATGTATATTCAATGATTTTCAATATTTTTCAATATCTTTCTTAGCTGTCCTTTTTATGTTTCAGAATGACTTGTTTAAGAACAATACACATACTTAACCTCTCTAACATGATTTCAGATGAGTTTTCAGATTTCAGATATGATTAGCTTTCAGACATGAAATAAGAAAGAGGTTGAGAGTTTTATCAATTTTTCAACTTACTTATACACTGATTGTAATCTTTAAACTCCAAACATTTTAAGATCTAAACCGTTACATCAGTCTTTGAACAATTCAATTTCTTATAAATGAAGAAGTCCACTTTCTACTGCTTAAAAATCAGAACTTACCAACAGATTGCCATAATGTCAGAGACAAGTATCAGATTAAAGGTTGAATGACTTCAAGAAAGTTGAAACCACTCTGAATTTCTAGCAATACTCCCCCTGTCTATATGCATGCAACATGGCAAGAATTAATTGAGAGAGAGCTTATGCATAGGTCATGAATGAATGATATGCGAAGACAAGCTCCCCCTGAATATATGCAATGCAGAACAGTTCTACATCCACATTCACATTCACATGATTTATCCCAGCAATCAAAAACAAGTCCACATCAGAGATTTTATTCACAGCAATTTAGCAATCATTCATCATGCTGAAACTTACATAAGCCAAGTTCTCTTCTAAGAAACTTAAATTTTTCATTCCCAAGAGGCTTAGTAAAAATATCAGCAATTTGTTTTTCAGTTTCTATGAAATTCATTTCAATCTCATTTTTATTTACAGCATCTCTAAGAAAATGATGTTTTATCTCTATATGCTTAGTCCTAGAATGGTGAACAGGATTTTTAGCAAGGCATATAGCACTAGTATTATCACATAAAAGTGGAATGCATCCCAGATTTATCTGATAATCAGCCAGTTGGTGCTTAATCCAAAGTACTTGGGCTGCACAATTACATACTGCAACATACTCAGCTTCAGCTGTAGATAATGCTACAGTGTGTTGCTTCTTTGATGCCCAAGACACTAGATAGCCACCAAGCAATTGACAGTAGCCACTGGTACTTTTTCTATCTACTCGACACCCAGCATAGTCTGCATCAGTGTAGGCTAGAAGCTCTAACTCACACTTAGCAGGATACCAGAGACCTAGTTCTTGGGTGCCTAGTAAATACCTAAAAATCCTTTTCACAGCTTTAAAGTGATTTTCTTTAGGAGTAGCCTGAAATCTAGAGCATAAACACACAGCAAATTGTATATCAGGCCTAGATGCTGTAAGATAGAGAAGAGATCCAATCATACCTCTGTATAGCCTTTGATCCACAGGTTTACCTTTAGAATTATCATCCAAACTAGTTGAGGTACCCATTGGAGTAGCTATTTCCTTGAGGTTGTCCATTTTATACTTCTTCAGTAAGTTCTTTACATACTTGGACTGAGAGATGAAGGTGTCATCTTCTGTTTGTGTAATCTGCAGTCCAAGAAATAGTTTGAGCTCACCCATTGAGCTCATTTCAAATTCATCAGTCATTATTTGAGAGAATTCCTCACATAATCTGGGGTTAGTTGACCCAAACACAATGTCATCCACATAAATCTGAATGATAAGAATATCTGGATGGCTTACCTTGGTAAACAATGTTTGATCAACTATACCTCTTCTACCAGAAAAAGCGGGATTTCAGACGGAATTTTCAGACGGTAATTTCCGTCTGAAATTTATGACGGATTTTTTTCCGTCGGAAATCCCGTCTGAAATATGCAATTACACACCGAATTTCAGACGGAAATTGTGACGGAAAATATTCCGTCACAAATTTCAGACGGAATTTGGGACGGAAAATTTAATCTGTCAGAAATTTATGACCAAGAATTTGTGACGGCCACATTTGTGACGGATCCGTCTGACAATCCGTCACAAATGTGTCTTCTCACGGATTTTCAGACGAAAATTAATCCGTCACAAAATTTTTGCGCCCCCAATCCGTCGCAAAGGCACATTTGCGACGGATTGGGGGCGCAAAAATTTGTGTGGATGTGTGGATGTAGAGGGGGGTGAATAGATCAACTTGCCTAATTTAAAACTATTGTAAGTTCTAAAGTGGAATTTAGGCAAAATATCTGTTAAGCTAAAAGAGGAATGCTAGACATAAGCATAAGCGATGAAATCAAATGAGCTAACCAAGAATCTCCATCACACATAGATCACACACAAGCACAAACACACTGCACCCACAATTTTAGGTGGTTCGGTCAACGACCTACGTCCACCCCACACTCAACTGAGTATGGCTTCCTGCTGCGCAGCACAGCTTGCGTCCGTTGGACTTTACAGCTTGGCCAAACAACCCGCTGATACACAGCTTCGCTGGGCACTACAGCTTGCCGACAAGAGGATCTGATCCTCTGCAACCGCTGGGGAAATACAGCTTAACCCGTCCGAGACCAAGTCTCGCCAGCTGAGGATTACAGCTTTACCTGTCCAGTGGAAACCTTCACTGCATCCGCTGATACACAACTTGAAGAAAACGGTATAAAATGGAAACAAAAGACAAGATGAACAGCAATCAGAAAGCTGTAAACGTAAAGCACAATTTGGCTCTCAAAGAGCTGACTGGCCTGGATTTGATCCACGGTCCAGTGAAGACTGATCTTCAGACAATATCTCTCACTCTCTTCCTCTTACGATTTCTGGTTCTCTCTCTTTTTCTCCTTCTTCTCTATTTCTTCTTCTTCTTCTCTGTGTCTTCTTCTTCTCTCTTTTCTCTCCGTGGATCGAAGGCTCACTTCTGCTGAGTGTATAGACTTTCTTTTCTTTTTCCACTTCGATATGTTCTCTTGTGAAAGAAGACTTGTTTATATATGGCAGCAACAGCAGCAGACGTGTGCCCTCCACGTTTCCCGCCTAAAGCGTTTGGACCACGTGGCAGCATCCATTGGAGTGACAGTGCACGTGTCCTCATCTGGGTACATTGTCCTTCTAGGATCACGAGCCAGGTACCTTGGATCACGTGCCCTTCATTAGCTTCATCAGTCTGATGTATAGAGTTGTCAGTTCACGCTTCATGATATGCGATCTGACTTGCTGCGTCGACGCTGTCAATCAATGGCGTTGACGCAGTGAGGCATTCCAGTAACCATTTGCTTCATCTCTTCAGCTGCTGCGTCGACGCTGCTCAATTGTGGCGTTGACGCAGTGGAGCATTTCAGTCAGCCATTCGCTTCGTCTCTGCTTCTTTAACTGCTGCGTCGACGCTTCTTGCTTGTGGCGTTGACGCAGTAGAGTAGCTTGTGACGGTGAATGCTTCTTCAACTGCTGTGTCGACGCTGCTTGCTTGTGGCGTTGATGCAGTGGAAGATATCGTGAAGACTTCATCTTCTGATGCGTGGACGCTTTAAGCTCTCAGCGTCGACCCTGTACAAACTTGCCCATTAGTTGACTTCAACAAAGGAGGCCAATGTGTAGACTTGAAAACGTTGAGGCCAGTGTACAGGCTTGCCACCGACCAGTGTGCAGACTTCAATTAACAAGACGTTAAGGAAGACGGACAGTGTACAGACTTGCTTAAACAGTCTGATGTACAGATTTCATGAAATGTACAGACTTAGCCCAATGCCTGAGACGCTAACAAAGACAGATGACTCTGTACAGACTTTGAGCGATGTGAAGCGATGTACAGACTTTGAAGAAGTTGGCAAGTCAATGTACAGACTTAGTGAAGCGAAGCCAATGTACAGACCGAAAGTGTAGCTGAAGCCTTGAACGTAGGAATAGTCTAGAGTGTATAGACTTCAAGCTTCAGAATCGAATGTTCAGACTTCGCCTAAGAGACGTAGGGAAAGGACCCCAATGTATAGACTTTACCTTGAGAGAAAGGTAAGTGTTGAATGTATAGACTTGAATGTGAAAGTTAAGTGAATGAGTGTATACACTTTACCAGATCAAGGGCAGTTTGGATGTACAGACTTTGAGGTTCAAAGCCAACGTTGCGTTGACGCTGTACACCCTTAGCGAGTTGACGCAGTACACACATCCAATGAAGTGCGTTGACGCTGTAACATGATGCGTTGACGCTGTGCACACTTAACCAATGCAATTGATATGCAGTGTGTGGACTTATGCGTTGATGCTGTAAATTGATGCGTTGACGCTGTGCACACTTAACCAATGCAATTGAATAGACTTGTGACAGTAAGAATTGCAGACAGCAGTGTATTAAGTGCAAAGAACACATGGTCAATCTGATAGAGCAATTTCATCAAATCAAAATCAGTTGCCAATCAATCAAGACAATGGTGTTGCCAATGAATTAAGGCAAGTGTCAACAACATCAACATAGAGGGGTCACAACACCAAGTCTATTCGAAAATGGTTCGGCGTGCTCAATTGCTGGAAGATGCCACTGAATTCTCTGAAAGGATTCGAGGCAAGGACAAGAAGGAACCCGTTCCTAGTCCGGGAAACTTCAAACCACCATTTGGCAAGAAGCGATTCTTCAATGGAGGAGAATTTTCCAAAGAGAAGAGGTTCCAGAAAAGTAACAAGCCCTTCTCCACAATTGGCAATAAGTCTTCCTCCGTCATGACACCTTCCAAGGAAATCTGCAAGTATTGTGACAAGGCTGGTCATAAGACTGAGGAATGCTGGAGGAAACTGGGAGCGTGTCTCCGATGTGGGAGTCGAGAGCATCGAATCCCCGACTGCCCCTTGATGAAGGAACAAGCCAACAAAGACGAGAAGCGTCTAGTAAAAAAACAAGGCCGTCTACAAGCTCTCCAAGGGACGGAACCCATGGAAGGAGGAATCGTGGAAGGTACATTAACTGTTTGTTCTAAACCTGCTAAAGTTCAATTTGATACTGGAGCAACTCATTCATTTGTTTCCAAGAGATTTACTGCCTCGTTTTCTAAAGAACCTGAATGGTTAGATTTAGTAATATCTACACCTCTTGGAAACAAGTCTGATATCATGCATCACTACCCAAGTTGTGAGGTTATGGTCCAAGGTAACAATCTGCCAGTCGACCTGATATGCCTTGATATGGAGCATTATGATGTCATATTAGGAGCTGACTGGTTATCCACCTACCAAGCAACGGTAGACTGCCGGCATGGTAAGATATCTTTTACAGATTATTTCGAGTTTGTTTATGTTAGCCCTCGGAATAAATCCCCTCTCATCTCAGCTCTTCGAGCTAGCAAACTTGTGAATAAAGGATGTGTGGCTTTCATACCTTTTGTGACTGCCATGGAAGTCGAGAAGACTGAAATTGAAGACATCCGTGTAATTCGGGACTTTTCAGATGTTTTTCCTGAAGAATTACCTGGTTTATCCCCGAAAAGGAAAGTGTCGTTCACAATCGACATTGTTCCTGGTGCCGGTCCTGTGTCTAAGGCACCTTTTTTTTTAAAAAACCCAAGTCATCAAGCAGGAAGAAGGGAGAGTGCACCCCCATTCCAGAGGAAGGGAATGTTCTCACTCCACAAAATCACCACTTGATGCTGTATTTTATTGATTTTCCAAACTTGAACAAAGTCATAAGAGGCCAAGCCTCTACAAATACAAGGAGAATTCAAGTGTAAAAAAAAGAACTGAATAATCCTCTAGAGACTGGCGCATGGTGTCTGGCCATGTGGAGTCTGTACAGCCTTTTCTGTGAAGTCTATACATTTGAAGAGTCCAGACATTGCACTCCCGCCATTGCTGAAGTCTATACACTCAGTGACTGGGCTTTAGGAAGTCTGTACACTGCAATCCTTTTACTGCTGAAGTCTATACAGTCTAAGTATTAGTTTGTAAGTCTTATGAGGTTTGTGAAGTCTGAAGTCTGTACATTGTGAGATTTGTGAAGTCTGTATAGCCCTTACGCAGCTGCTTCGTGGAGTCTGTACATTGCACGCCCTTGCGCTGCAGCTTCGTAAAGTCTATACATTATGTAGTCTGTACACTGCCTTTCGCTGAAGCCTGTGCATTCGAAAAGTCTATACATTGCTCCCCTTTAACTGAAGTCTGTGCATTACTGAGCATTGTGAGCTCTACAACTTCGTGAAGTCTGTACAATCTGGAGTCTGTACATTCGAGGAAGTCTATACACTGCTCCCTTTTGACTGAAGTCTGTACATTGCTGATCTTTGTGAGCGTTTCAGCTTTGTGGAGTCTGTACATTCCAGAGTCTGTACATTGCACGCCCTATCGCTGCAGCTTGTGAGGCCTGTACATTTGAGAAGTCCATACATTGCTCCCTTTCGCTCCTAAAGTCTGTACATTGGGAAGTGTCTGTACATTCAGAGACTGCTACTTCTGAATTCTGAATTCTATATTCTGTATTCTGTATATTGGCTTCAGGGCATTCCCCAATAGAGGCTAACGGAGACGGATGGCTGGTATTCCAACTTTGTCAACTCTTAACGCTCCCTTGGCCCTTCGTGGGAGGTCCCTTTCTTGAGTGAAGATTGTGTTTTCAGTAATGGTGCATGCATACGAGGCGAGGGAATCAGCAACTTGATTCCTTTCTCTGAAGACATGCCAGACCGGACACCCATTCTCCTGGAGGACATCCAAGGTCCTTTTCCACCAGGGAAGGACCATCCAGCTTGGAGCCATTCCATTCTGAATCGCCTCTACTAGGAGGGCACAGTCCGAGTACACTGCTGCCAACTTAATATGACATTGCTTTGCTATAGCTAAACCATCATGAAGAGCCCTTGTCTCTGCTAAGATACTATTGCCTCGACCATAATGAAATGCAAAACCAACTATGAGTTTGCCTGCATGGTCCCTGATACATCCTCCACCTCCACTTATGCCGGGGTTGCCCTTTGAGGCACCATCTACATGGAGTGAAAAATCTTGGGCGGCCAAACGACAAAAGACCAAGAGTTGCTGTTTGATTTCCACTCGGGGGTGTAAATGGAAGGAGGCTAAGCAGTGGGATTGGACTGGAGATAAAGGCTTGTGAAAATTTAGCTTATCCAACACCAAAGCTATTGAAGAGATTATTTTCCTTTTGATAGATGCACTGCTGAGGGTCACTCCTTCAAATCTTAGAGCACATCTATGTCTCCATATTTCCCATAGCATCAAAATTACAGCATACATACCAATAAACTGTATTGCAGATGACATGTTGGTTTCAGAAATTAAATTCCAGCTTCGGGTTGTAATCTGCTCACAAAGAGCAATCTTGTTACTGACAAGAGGGTGCACCCAGCCCCATAGGTCAGAAGCCAATTCACTGGAGATGAAAACATTGTTCAAGTCTTCTTGGGAAGGAGATGAACAACAGTTGCACCTAGAAGCCATTTGAATTCCACATTCAGCCACCCTGCTATCGACCGGCACTGCTCGATGGAGAATTTTCCATGTGAAAAGAGCTGCTCTCGGAGCAATTGCTTAGTGCCATAACTTGGCCCAAGCTGGCCTCCGAAGACCTTTAGTTCGAAGCAAGTTACATGTTGACTTTACAGAGAAATCGTCCTTTAAAGTGCCTGTCTAGATACAGATGTCAGCCTCATTGCTGAACTGGATGTGTGGAAAAAGAAAGGTGTTACTGAGGGAACCCCTGGCGATATGCTGAGAATCCTGAAGCACTTCTCGGACTGAAGCCAGAGGGAAATCTGCGCCTCTATTTCTACCATCAGCCTGAACTACATTAATGGCAGGGCCTTGCCCTGTCCATTTATCTCTCAGGAAGTCAATTTCTGCCCCATTTCCAACAAGCCATCTGCTGTTTTTTATTAGAAAATCTTGGGCTTGCCTGAAGACTACCAAAGACATACCTGCAGGGAAAGGCTTAGTACAGTTGGCAAAATGAAATTTAATGAACCGTTGCCTAGCATATCGAGACCAGAGGGAAGATCCATGAAGAATGTTCCATAAACTCTTAATTTCCAGTGAGATTTGAACCCATTTTAGATCTCTTATTCCCAGTCCTCCTTCTGAGCGTGGCCTCTGAACTACTGACCAAGCTATCCAGTGTCTTCGGTTATTGCCATCACTGCCTTGCCAGAAAAAATTTGCACATTGACCGTCAATGAATCTGACAACCTTCATTGGGATAAAATAAGCAGAAGCAAGGTAGATTGGCATACTATGCAAAACAGAATCTATTAGAACTACTCTGCCAGCCTGGGATAGAAGCTTGGATTTCCAGCCTTCCAACTTGATATGAACCCTTTCAATCAGGGATTTGAAGTCAGAGCAAAGGTACCTGCCCTTTTTTACTGAAATGCCCAAATAGTTGATTCCAGCAGCCTGATTTTTAAAACTAGTAAGAACATGAATTGACTGTTTAAGGGAGGAAGGTGCTTTCTCTGAAAGAATAAAGCAGCTTTTGTTAACATTCACTTTCTGCCCTGAGCATTGCTCATATCTGCAAATGAATTGTTGGAATGCCACAACATTTTGTCTGCTAGCATTAAGGAAAACCAGAGAATCATCTGCATATAGTAAGTGTGTAATCTGCATGGACTGCCTTGGTCCTTTGTAACCTAGTAAGCTTCCAGATTGAAATTGGGCAGAGAGGCCTCTACTAAGAACTTTTGAAGCAATTATGAACAGGTAAGGGGCTATGGGGTCCCCTTGCCTAATGCCCCTGCTGGACTTAAAAAAATCTGATGCCGCTCCATTAAAATTGACCGAAAACCAACAGTTATAGAGAAGCATTCCAATGTACGAGGTAAATCTAGTATTGAAACCAAACTTCCTCATGACAGTCAAGATAAAATCCCATTCCATCCTATCATAGGCCTTTACCATGTCAAGCTTAACGATCATATTATGACCACGTACCTTTTTGTTTATATCCATCATTAACTGCCGAGCAAGAGCCACATTGTCTAAAATGAATCTCCCCTTAACAAAAGCCCCTTGCTCCACTGATATAATACTTGGCAATAAGGGAGCCAATCTTTCAGAGATAATCCGGGAAATGATTTTATAGGAAAAGTTGCACAAGCTTATAGGCCTGAAATCACTAAAGGACCTGGGCTCTGGCACCTTAGGGATAAGAGTGATGAGAGAGGAGGATATACCTCTTGGAATAGGGAAGCCTTCAAAGAATGAACCAACAGCTTCAGTGACATCCTGCCCTATTATATCCCACACTGCTGTATAGAATTCACCAGAAAAACCATCTGCGCCAGGAGAACTGGAACCCTTTAGAGACCACACCGCTTTCCGGACTTCTGAATAATCTGGTTTGGCACATAAAGTAGAATTCTGAGCTTCAGTAATAACCTGTGGAATACATTCCAACAAGTTGGAATTTATGGAGTGTTCCTCAGTAGAGAAAAGGTTCTTGAAGAAAGCCTCTGCATGACTTCTCAAAGTTTCCTGATTATCACACCATTCTTCAGGGTCACCTACTCTCAGTCGTCTGATGGCATTTCTCCTTCTATTGCATTGGGCAACAACATGATAAAAAGAGGTATTTCTGTCCCCACATTCTATCCAATCTACTCTGGACTTTTGGTTCCAGAAAATTTCTTCTCTAAGTATAGCTTGGCGAAGACTAGCATTTGCAGCATTTAGCCCCTCTCTATGAACTGGAGAAGGGTCTGAGTCAAAAGTGTCCTGTTTGAGTGCCACTTCAGCTTCAGCAAGACTTACATTGCAGAATACATCCCCAAAGACTTCCTTATTCCATTTTCGCAGAGAATCTTTAACAGTCTTCAATTTAGCAAAAAGCCAAACCATGGCATTGGGGTGACTAGTGTTGGTTTGCTTCCAAGCATCAAAGACACATTGTTTAAAGGATTGGTGTGTACACCACATCCTTTGAAAAATGAAGCGGCCAGGACAGTTAGACAAACTGTCAATATTAAGGAGCAAGGGAGCATGGTCAGAGGGACCTCTTGATAAGTGTTTGATTGTCAATAAAGGGTTGACAGAGTGGCAAGAGCTATTCACTAATACACGATCAAGCCTTGCCCGTATGTTAGCTAAACCAGCTCTATTATTTGTCCAGGTCATAACTGGCCCTTTAAATCCAGCATCAATCAGGCCAACAGAACAAAGGAAATTATTAAACTCTGACATAGAAGCTAGAGCTGGGAGGCCGCCTCCTATCTTCTCTGAGGGCCTTAAGACGCAGTTAAAGTCACCTCCCACCATCCAGGGGATTGTTATAGAATCAGCAAAGAGAGCTAAATCACTAAATAGGGACTGACGAATGTGAAGAGCACAAGAAGCATATACAAATGTGTAGTATGTACTGAAAGAATTATTCACTCTCAAACCAAGAGTGATATATTGAGAAGAGGAGGCAATAACCTCCATATCATAACTGTCCTGCCAGAAAATCCAAATCTTTGAATCAAGAGAGTTGTTTCCTGCAAACCTTCCCAACTTGAGGTATCTTCCCAATTGAGGAGCTTTATTAATACTCAGCATTGGTTCACTGATGGCCACCAGATTGACCTTATGAGACTGAACTAATTGTTTTAGACCTCTACGGGAAGCAGAGTTCCCTACCCCACGAATATTCCATATAAGAATTGGTACAATCATGGAGGATTAAGGGAAATTTCCTCCATCGATCTAGCTTTAGATCTAGTAACTATCCCTCCATTATGTTTTCTTCTGACATTCTCACCACCCTTTTCCAGTAACTGAAACTGTAGAATGTCATTGTCCAGATTGGCGGTATTTGCTATTAGCGTACTAGCCTTTTGAATCTCCAATTCTGATAGTAAAAACTCCTCTTTAGAGAAAGAGATTTCAACTGCCTGGTTGGCTAACTGTAGCAGCTTACCAACTTCTTCATTGTCCGATATTAAAAGGGGCTGAGGAAAAGGGCCTGGAGGCGCCCCCTCTTGGTGCTCCTGGACCTGAACAGACCCAACATTGATGCTAGAGACAGAGTTAATGTGTTCCTGTTCCAGTTGCTCCGCATCCTGTTGTAAGATCTCGAACTTATTTTCCACAGCCACATTATGTCGAACAGCCGGAGGATCAGTCTGCCGGGGCCTGAAGGCCTGTTTGAGGATTGAGGGATCTGGTGCTATTGTTGATCGGGCTTTGGCCATCTTTCCCTGCTTCTTCTTGCAACTATCAACTGCATGTCCTAGTTTATGACAAAAGGAACAAAGCAGCGGAGCACGGTTGTAGTTTACTGGTTGCCAATAACCATTTCCATCCAAATCTATCCACAATCATTCCTTGCATAAAGCAGATAAGTCCATCTCAACACAGATCAAGGCCTCCGATGTATCGGTCATGGCCAGAGTTCTTTCATGAATGCACAGCACATTCCCAAAATTTCCAGCTATAGATCGCAAGCAATCTGCATGATACAGGTTAGCAGGCAATGCTGGAAAGCCAATCCATACAGGCACCGTCGGCTGATCTGCATCAAAGTTGAAATCCGGTGTCCAGCAAAAGAATTGAAACAAGAAGCCCTTAATATAGAGATTCTTCTGTAACATCAACTTCAAAAAGTCTGGTTCACTGGAAAATCGGAAAAGCAGGTGTCGCGGATTCAATTTACTAATGACAAAGTCTGAAGCTAAACCCAGCCGCTGCATCAAACAACTTTTGATGTCGAAGAATGTAGGCCGTCCATAAGAACATTTAGCAACTATGGAGAAAGAGAGGATTTGAAGGGACGCTTGGACATCTGCCTTTGTGAAGAAAATTGCATGCTCTCCCTGATTGGTGAATGCAGGTTCCTTCACTAGAATTGGAATTGATGGCCTATATTTGGATTCCATGAGCGCCTGCGCAAAGGTCCGACGAGGGACAACTTGAGAAGCAGATGGAGCAGTCTCCGGCAAAGGCACCAGAGGAAGCAGAGGACCTCCCGCCACGCCGGCCATGGCCGGCAAGGAGGGAGACACGCAAGGAAGAAACGGCGAGAAAACCAGAGTTTCTCTCACAAGAAAACGGAAGAGAGAGGCTTAATCAGTCTAAGGCACCTTACAGGATGTCTCCCGTCGAGTTGAAGGAGCTAAAAGAGCAGCTAATGGATTTACTGAAAAAGGGATTCATTAGGTCGAGTACTTCCCCATGGGGAGCACCCGTGCTCTTTGTTAAAAAGAAGGATGGAACATTGAGGCTATGCATTGATTATCGGCAGTTGAACCATCTTACAATCAAGAACAAGTACCCGCTGCCGAGAATTGACGAGCTGTTCGACCAATTGTCTGGAGCTAACTATTTCTCCAAGATTGATCTTCGGTTTGGTTACCACCAATTGAGGATCAAAGAAGAAGACATATACAAAACTGCATTTCGAAGTAGGTATGGGCATTACGAATTTACTGTTATGCCTTTTGGACTAACAAATGCCCCCGCAGCTTTTATGCAGTTAATGAACAACATCTACAGGCCTTATTTAGACCAATTTATTGTGGTCTTTATCGATGATATATTGATCTATTCAAAAACTGAAGAAGATCATGAAGTGCATCTCAAGAAGGCATTACAGATATTGCGAGACAACAAGCTATATGCCAAATTCAGCAAATGTCAGTTCTGGCTTGAAGAAGTGTCCTTCTTAGGCCATGTCATCTCAAAGAATGGAATTTCTGTTGATCCTACGAAGGTCGAAGCAGTACAAAATTGGGGACAACCAACGAATGCAACGGAGATTCTTAGCTTCTTGGGTCTAGCTGGCTACTACCGGCATTTTATTAAGGACTTCTCTAAGATTGTTGTCCCTCTTACCAGATTGACTCGCAAGGAAGTGCCTTATGAATGGAGTGAAGACTGTGAGAAGAGTTTCCTAACTTTGAAGGATCTCTTGACTACTGCTCCGGTCTTATCTCTACCAATTGAAGGAGAGAAGTACGAGGTATATACCGATGCATCTGGTATCAGCCTCGGATGTGTATTGATGTAGAATGGAAGAGTCATTGCATACTCTTCCCGACAATTAAAGAAGCATGAAGAAAACTACCCTGTGCATGATTTGGAACTAGCCGCAGTGGTATTGGCTTTAAAGATCTGGAGGCACTATCTCTACGGAGAGCAATTCACCCTATACTCCGATCATAAAAGCCATAAATATCTATTCTCTCAGAGGGAGCTGAACATGTGACAAAGGTGTTGGCTCGAGTATCTCAAGGATTTCGACTTCACTATACAATATCATCCTGGTAAGGGTAATTTTGTAGCAGATGCCCTTAGTCGGAAGCCGAGAGCCCTAGTAACCAACTGTGTGGTTCAAGAATGGAAGTTGCTGGAAAAATTCTCTGAACTCAATATAAGCATGGATGAGAATGACGGGTGTATTACTCTATCTCTCATAAGTGTGCATCCGGATTTGTTAGCTGAAATCAAGAGGTTGCAAGAAGAAGATCCTACCCTAGTGGAAATAAAAGAGAAGCTGGACGAGAAATCTGATTTCAAGTTGGCACTCGATGGCAGATTATTATGCCATGAACGGACATGTGTACCAGACAGTCCTGAGCTGAAGAAGAGGATTCTTGAAGAAGCTCACCGATCGAGGTATACGATCCATCCTGGAGCCACTAAGATGTACCAAGACATAAAAAGAACCTTTTGGTGGCCCAACATAAAAAGGGAGATAGTAGACTTCGTGTCTAGATGCTTGACATGCCAACAGGTGAAGGCGGAACATCAGAATCTCACTGGAAGACTGCATCCACTAGATATCCCCAAGTGGAAATGGGAAGACATCGATATAGACTTTATCATGGGTTTGCCAAAGTCTAGGGGCGAATATGATGGAATTTGGGTAATCATCGATCGCCTTACTAAATCGGCTCATTTCTTGCCTATCAAGAGTCGATGGTCGGTTGATGTTCTTGCTGCCCTATATATCAAGGAGGTTACTAGATTACATGGAATTCCTGTATCTATAGTATCTGATCGAGACCCGCGCTTTACTTCTCATTTTTGGAAGGGTCTACAACACTCTTTGGGGGTGAAACTTAATTTCAGCACTGCTTTCCATCCCCAGACAGATGGTCAGACTGAAAGGACAAATCAGGTTGTTGAAGATATGTTAAGAGCATGCATTATAGATTTCGGCAGAATCTAGCACGACCACTTATCCCTAGCCGAATTTGCCTACAATAACAGCTATCAAGCCAGTATTCAAATGGCACCTTTCGAGGCGCTTTATGGCAGGAGTTGTCGATCTCTAATATGCTGGGATGAAGTCGGTGAAAGACAACTTCTAGGCCCAGATATGGTTAGAGATTCAACTGAAAAAATACACCTTATCAGAGAGAGACTCAAGGTAGCTCAGTGCAGGCAAAAATCTTATGCTGATAACAGAAGGAGAGATTTAGAATTTCAAGTGGCTGACCATGTATTTCTTAAGGTATCTCCCAGCCGAGGTATTAGAAGATTCGGTGTTAAGGGTAAGCTTACACCAAGGTTTATCGGTCCATTTGAAGTATTGGAAAGAGTGGGCGAGGTGGCTTACCGCATTGCCTTACCTCCTCAACTCTCGGAAGTGCACAACATATTTCATAAATTTACTGCTGAAGAAATATGTGTACGACCCTTCTCACATCATCAACCATGCTGAATTGGTGATTCAAAGGGATCTTACTTATGAGCAAAGGCCGATGCGAATCCTCGACCACGAAGTCCGAGTTCTATGGAGCAAGACAATCCCTATTGTGAAAATCCAATGGAATCGATGCTCGGAGCAAGAAGTAACTTGGGAGACCGAGGAATCTATGAAGAGAAGATACCCAGAACTATTTTAGTCGATAAGTATCCTATACTTTCCACAGTATCCTTATGTAGTTGAATTTACCCTTATACAGTGGAATTTGGGGACCAAATTCTTTTAAGTAGGGGAGGGTGTAACACCCGAAAAATTTAAAATAGAAATGTACAAAAAAAAATTTAACCATTTCAACCATTTAATTAATAATTCAAAAACCAATGGATACTTTAGAAGAGGTCGAATTATATTTCAGGAAATGCCAATTTATATTCACTTAAGAAATTAATAATACATCTTATTACACTATGCTAAAGAAATAGGAAACAAGTTATATAGATAGAGTTTTAAAGGATAAACATCACTTTTACAAGATGCCAAATCATATTTTCATAAATTATAATCATATTTTCATAAATTATAAACTTTAATAATTTAAAATTTTCATGTATATCATTGCTTGAAAGAAATAAGGATATATAGATGAAGAATTAAAAGATAAACCTAATTTAGGAAATAAGAAAGGGTATATAGATAATGTTGGTTAAGTATAGGGTGAATACAAAAATCTCCGTTCAAAATAACGATCGTTGTTAAGTCGTTACTTATGAAATAACGACATGGAAGATGTCGTTATTCAAACAAAGTAAATACACAAGGTTTAAAGAGATATATATCCAATTTTGGTTCTTTGAGGGGGATGGGAAAATGCTCCAAGTGATTCACGTGATCGTTATTGACAGACAAGTCATTATTTCCTAACGTGAATAGTGCCATGAATAGTATCACTTTTTATTTAAAAAGAATTTTTCAAAAAAAATTATATGTAAAAATAGAGAAAAATATAAGGATCTTATCCATGAAATTTCATAAACTAACTCCATCAATCTTTAAAGATAGAAATCATTGAAGTTAAGTGGGAAGTTTATACATCCGACAACTTTTACGATATTTCATCACCAATAGCCTGTTTGAGTTGGCATCCCACTCAGATCCTATTATTCCGGATCTTGTCTCCCCACCTGTCGACCCTAATGCTATAATATATCCCCGTATTCCCCTTCTATCCCGTTAGCTCTAAGGCTTGCTACAAGGGAACACTCTCTGAAGTTCCAGAGGTGTTGCAGAGGTTGCAGAGGTGTCTCTCTTCTTCCTGTGCCTAGTCTATCATCCCAAAGAGGTAGGTGATCTCGAGCTTTAACAAAACCATATCTAATCTAGGTTATATTAGCATGTAAAATTAGTGATTAGTCTCATCTCCATGTGGTATTTAGTGGTTACACATCATGTTTTAGTAGGTGTTCTCAGGCTTTTAACCAAACATTAGCTAATCTAAGATAGCTAATCTAGGATAAAAATTAGTATTAGCTCATCTCCATGCGATGTTCCATGCGATAAACCATGTTTACAGTAATTTCTATCATGCTTTCACATAGATCAAGTAAAATGTTAGCTAATCTGTTAGAATATGTTAGCTAATCAGTTAGATTACCTAATCTAATCACATGATAAACTAAATATTCATGTTACTTGTTTTACGGACATGTTTTACGCAAAATGACTACACCATATTCTATATACACTATGATAAAGATGTTATATAAGAGTTAAATTAATCTGTTAGCCTACCTAACCTAATAACATGTTAGGCTAAATCTCCATGTTACTTGATTTACCAACACGTCTTACGTTGAATGACCACATCAGATTTGATATAGTTCATGCTTTAGTAAAGGGCCTGTCATTATGTCAATTTCTGTGAAACTGAAACCACCATGTTAAAAATGTTATATTAGAGAAACTAAAACCTGAAAATAGTGAAAGAAGAAATTGTAGCCAAGAGGATGAAAAACGGGGAAAAAGACCAAGTTGAAAAAGACCAAGTTGAAAGCACAATGAAATTATATTGAAAATAGGGGGTTCTAAGAAGGTAAATAACGTAAAATCTAGAGAGAATGAGAATATGTGAAAGCAGAGAAAGTTGTAGATTGGAGGGTTAGGAAGAATTTTTATGAAGAGTGCAGAGAGAAAATAAGAGGAAAAATGTGAAAAACCGATATCTATAGGCGCAGGTGAACAGTGACTGAGTAGAAAATAGAACCGTAAAAAATTAATTATAACTTAAAAAATAAGAAGACTTGGAGGAAGTGGTAGAAGAAGAAAATCTAGATCTACAAGAGAAAAAGAACTTTTGTGAAGAACTCAGAGAGAAAAGAGGATTGGAAGGGTATGAAAACTGGGGAACAAAAGAAGATATCAACTCGGATGAACAGTAATGTGCCAGGATAGTAAGTAGAAAAATATGCAATAACTTGAAAACGGAGAGGAATTAGAGAAAGAGGTAGAAGAAGGAAATGTAAAGCACTTAAGGATGAACAAGTTTGCAGAAGACATGAAATTGAAATGAAGATCCAAAAAGTATGTAAAGGGCTAAGAAAGACTAAAATCTCAAGAACTTACATTAATAACAACATAAACATACAAACCCAAAACCCCTCTCAATTGCATGTTTAGCAAATAGATATAAAGTATATACAGCATGTTTCTCATATATTAGCCTTATATCCAGAATAATTAGCGAGTATTAGTCTCATACCTAGAATAATTAGCATGTGTTAGCTTAAATCTAGGATGATTAGCATGTATTAGCTTCATACCTAAGATGATTAGCATGTATTAGCTTCATACCTAATATGATTAGCATGTATTAGCCTCATACCTAAGATAATTAGCATGTATTAGCCTTATACCCAAGATGATTAGCATGTATTAGCTTCAATCTAGGATAATTGGTATGAATTAGGTTCATATCCATACGATATATCCATATAACGCAAGTTTTATCATTTAACTAACCTATTAAAATTTCATGGTAGCCCCTAGGGTGCCTCCTAATAGAAGGTGGCAGACCCAAGGGCGCTTTCTTCTAAGAGATGGCAGCCCCATGGGCGCCTTCTAACTGCATGATGTTAAACTAATCATCCAGTTAACCCTAGCTTAATCAAAGATTAATACCTTAAACCATTTTGAGCAGATTTGAACTGAGGGGTTGACCCAGCCTGTTCACCGCGTTGACGCGATGAACTGTCGAGTCAACCCAGCCTGTTCACCGCGTTGACGCGATGCACTGCTGAGTCGACGCAGCCGGCTCAGTGCGTTAACGCGATGGGGCATTCCAGAAAGCCATTTTGAGCAAATTTGAACTGCAGAGTCGACCCAGCATGTTCACCGCGTTGACGGGATGAACTGCAGAGTCGACCCAGCCTGTTCACCGCGTTGACGCGATGAACTGTAGGGTCGACCCAGCATGTTCACCGTGCTGACGCGATGAACTGCAGAGTTGACCCAGCCTGTTCACCGCGTTCACGCGATGAACTACTGAGTCGACACAGTTGGCTCATTGCGTTAACGTGATCGTTAGGTTTTCACTTTTGCCATCTCCACTGATAGATGGCAACCTGAGAGGTGCCATTTAACTCCTGACAGGGTCCTCTAAACCCTATATAGTTCCCAGGAAGGGCATCCCACAGGGAGGGTGTCGTTTCTAAACTTGTCAGGTGGCCCATAAGGCACCTCTCTTATCTAGTTTTTTTTTTCCGTGTATCAAACGTTACTGGTTTCCACTCCTAGTTCATCCCTACACATCAATGCGCCCTTGTATTCCATTCCATAATTCTACCTTATATATCATACTGGTCAAACCTTGAAATTCCATATTGGCTATAAATGAGAGTGGATGTCGACAAACATGATTAATGCTGTGCATATAGGGCCCAGTCTGGTCCTGGGAGGAGCACCCGAAGGTACTTGTGCCCATGGGAGTTTATTGGCCACGGTGTTTGGCATTGCACCGGAGTACTTGCTTGCTAGACTTTAGACATTCCACTCATTCTTGTGATATTACTTGATTGATTTGACTTGAGACCCGCAGAAGGGTAAAGTTTTTGCTTGAATGAAATTGATAAATAGCCAATTCCAGTTTTACATGCTTGAATTTATATTACTTTCTATTACTTGCTTGACATGAGTTCTTACTCTCTTGGAAAGATTTTGTTAATTCCAGTTATTACTTGCTTGAATCTCTTGTTATTGCTGCATTGAAGTTGGAATCCTTATACTCTCACTTGTTATTCCTTCACTGCTCTTGTCGATTTTTACAATCCTTGATATCTACTCATCTACATGCATAGCTTTACTGACATTAATTGAACTTGTAAACCACTTAAAGTATGTTAAATCTTGAGATGTAATTCCTACTGAGCGATTCGCTCATCCAGTTGCTTCTAACATTTTCAGGTGATTTGGTTGACAACCAGAACTGGGAAGGGAATGAGTCTGAGTGATGAGTGTAGAAATGGAGTCATCAATTGTCATGTATTGTGTTGTCAATTGTGTTATTATAATTCCACTATTTTGTGTTAATTGTAACCCTACGTATGTCAGTTGTATTATCTAGTTATGTCATTTGTATTTCCTTTGATCAAAACTAATAAAGGAGTGAGGACTAGTAGTTGATTCTATGAATTTGACATTTTGGTTAGTTGTAATAATCGATAGCTCGAACTATTTATGTTAGTTTCAAGTCTAAGCTTAGTAATTTGCTTAGTCATTTGCACACTCTTTAAATTGTCTAAGGAAGATCTCCACTAATTAGCTAGATCGCTTTGGTTCTATATAAAGGACTGTCGCGCCACGGGTAAGCTTCCGCGCTCGGGACGTGACAAAAACACTTAAAAATGGGCGATTCCCATGAATCGACCCAAAATGACACACAAGGGGAACCGGCCTCCTACCGGCCCCAAATCACGGCCAAATGCAACGAAACTAGCGAGAATGGCATCCAGACATGCCAGGGGTTCGAATGATACTAATTATACTAAGAATGGTCGCCAATTTCTGGCGAACCCTACGAACTCCAAAAATCACAGTTTTACCTAAACGAGCCTAAACTCGCCCGTTCTAGCACCGAACAACACGAAATTGTAGGAAAACGTACAGGAAGAGTAGGTGATCCATCTCCCTACCTCCACCAAAGAAACCGTGCACCGAAGCGACTAAACCGCACCGAAAATGCCAAATCAACGAACCGTGCCTTCTCGGAATCCACCGAGGGATCGCGCCTCACCACGCTCAAACCGTCGCCCCTTCCCGCATCTCGATCACTCCATCGCGTCCCCGCCTCGGCCAACTCCGCAACGGTGTGCACCCCGCGCCGAGAGACCCAGACACGAGAGAGAACGAGAGAGAGAAAGAGATGAGAGAAATGAGGGAGGAGAGAGGAGAGAGGTGGGTGAGGGTTAAATAGAAAGGAAATTAGGATTTTTCCTAATTTTCAAAAATTCAATAATTAGTCCGAAAATCCACTAATTCAAAAAAATACACAAAAATAGTCGAAACGATCCTTGGGAAAAGTACATCGCAACTGCGGTGTCCACGAGTCAATGAACTGAAAGATAAACTCACCGTAGGGTTCCGTAACTAGTACAAGAGAAAAACCCACACGGATCGTAAAACTCAACTCAGGACCTACAAAAGTGATCTGAAACTCTCCGAAAAGGATCCGAAAGACCGATTAAGAATCCGATAAGAATCCAGGACATTACATCCTCCCTTCCTTTATGAAATTTCATCCTCGAAATTTAAGGAACGAATAAGAAGAAGCAGGGAAGAACAACCCCAAGACACAACTTGAAACTGTGCGAATCTCGAGAAACACAGTTCAGAGGGACATAGTCAGACCATAATCACAAGTACACGCTCTGAATCGAGCACGACACAAGTGAACACAAGTCTGACACCTCCGAAATAAGACAATGTCGCTAACGTCTCACAGAAAAGGAGACACGACCCATGCCACGACAACAGATATCAGGAAAATAAAACGACAGACACGGCGAGTATCAGCTTAAACAAGGAAACATAGTCCTCTCAACTGACAGCTCAACACATCATCGGCTCCAGTGCCAAAGGTAATAGGGAACACCTGGCACACAGGACACCAACGATAGCACCGGGCCACATCACAATCAAGTCAGTCCTCACTCAAATATTACATCTGATCGAGTCGCATGCTAACTCTACCAGGAGAAGAGAGTACAGCAAAGCTAACCGACAAGACCTGGTCCACACAGTGCCAAGACAGATATACAAAATCATAGAGAAACAGGGATAAAACGACAACAGCAGCACTTGCAGGATTTCGACTGCGTACTGAACACAGAACCACGGAACACAACCGCAAGCTGGGTCACATCAAGGCATAAGGACAGCTGAACGCACGACCACAAGGGATGAGTCACGCATCAAGCAGCTTACCAAGAACCGACCCACAACAATGAAAACGACAATCTCGGGGGACGCATCTCAAGGACGACGATCACATCCTGAGAGCACAAGACCCAAGACACCAATACTAAGGCTTACCTTGAAAAGACTCCACCAAACAAGATGAGAAGAATCAAGCTCAACCAACAGAAGCTCACAAAGAAGGAAAATCCTAGGTCGCCTGAGCATCTTCTCAATCAAGGGAATCTAATCGAGCACTTCGACAGAAGCGAGACACATCAGGAGCTGCACGGACTTAAGCTGGGATGACCAAAATAACGTAATAACGTAATTTCTCTTGTAAGGTTGTCTCAAAGGTGATAAGCAATAGACTGAGGAGCATTTTGCCTTTGATTGTTTCTAATCATCAAAGTGGATTTATTAGTGGTAGAGGTATCACTGACAGTTTTTTGTTGGCCAGAGAATTATTCATGGAAATAGATAGGCCTGTTAGAGGTCACAATATGCTGATCAAATTAGATATGGCCAAAGCATATGACCGGATTGAATGGGATTTTATTCTCATTGTGCTGAAAAAATTTGGATTCTCAAACAGATTTAACTCACTTATAGCTCAGTTATTGATGAACTGTTGGTTCTCTATTTCATTCAATGGTCAAGTTCATGGCTACTTTAAATCTACCCGGGGAGTAAGACAAGGGGACCCTTTAGCTCCTGCTCTATTCATATTGGCTGAAGAGGTTCTTAGCAGAAGTTTAACTCAGTTATTTCAGTCTGGCCAATGCAAGTATTATCACGTATCCCGCAATGTCATGCCCATTTCTCATATACTTTTTGCGGATGATTCCATTATCTTCTTGAATGGGGGACTTCCATCCATCAGAGCCTTGTTGAGACTGGTGAAACAATATGAAGAATCTTCAGGACAGCAGATTAACCCTTACAAAAGCTCGTTTATGGTTTCCAAGTAGATGAAAAACCATGCTATTGAGAGGATCAGCCAAATTACTGGATTCCAACACAAAACTGGTAATATTATTTACCTTGGAATTCCACTTTTTAAGGGAAGAATTAGGGTTCCTCATTTCAAATACTTGCTAGACAAAATTAACTCCAAGCTAGTGGGTTGGTAAAGCAAATTTTTATCCCAAGCTGGTAGAGCTGCTCTTATTAAATCTGTTCTTTCGACTATTCCCATATATACTGCTAGTGCTGCCAACATACCATATACCATTATCAAACAAGTGGAAAGAATATGTGCAAATTTTTTCTGGCAAGGTCTGGAACCTACTCACAGAAAGCATTGGGTCTCTTGGGATAAAATATGCCAACCCCATTTAAAGGGTGGTCTAGGCATACGTAGTCTTTTGGATATTCAGCTATGCTCTCAGGTTAAATAGTTATGGAACTCTCTTCATAGCAATTCTCTCTGGGCTTGTTATGTCAGAATGAAATACATTCATGGCCAGCACATTTCTGATTGTAAGTCTCCCTATCCAGCAGGCATTAAAGTCAGTGACTTTGAAAAAGCACGCTCTATTCTCTTGGCTGGCATGCGGAAAATTGTTTTCAATGGTGCATCTACCAATTTTGTCAAAGACACATGGTACAAAGCAACACCTCTGCAAGACAACTTTCAATTATAGATAAATTTCGAAACAAAAAATTGCTCAGTCCAAGAAGTTTTGGCCAATTCCCAACATCCTATATGGCAGAATTTCACTGATTCTTATATGAGAACTGAGTTGTCAAATTACATTCTTCAAGAAGGAGAAGACATCTCTATATGGTCTTTAACAAATTCGGGTAAAGTTGATTTCAAATCTGCATATTGCTACATTAAAGAACAACATGTAGATGCCCATTCTCATTCAGCAAAGCTTTGGCACAAAAGCTATCCCCCTCGAGCCTCCATGTTTTACTGGAAATTGATCAATCATGATGTTCCTACTGATGAAAGAATACAGAACATTGGAATTCAAATAGCCTCCTGCTGCAATTGTTGCCAGGCTTCCTCTTCTATAGAAAGTTTGGATCATCTCTTTATTAACAGTGAATTAGCCTCTTTCTTATGGACTAAATTTAGTTCTATAATTGACAGTCACTTCATGAATATTCCTTCTATAAACAGCATATTACAGCTGATCATCAGTGAATCTGTCACTACTAAACCGTAGGGTTTTATAAACTTACTAATGGCTATGCTTATCATATGGGAAATCTGGAAGCAAAGATGCCGAAATAGATTTGAGGGGATTAAATCCAATCCTGCAAGAATAGCTCTGCATATACATGAAGAAGCCATGTTAGTGCTGCAACAGACTACCTTTAAGCAAGAACCCAATTGGAATCTAAGACAGATCATTAAAGCTATGAGCTTAACCATCAAATACAAAACTCTTCATGCTATTACAGTATGCTGGCAGGCTCCTACAGAGGCATTCTCTCTCAATATAGATGGCTCAAGCAAGGGTAATCCTGGAATATCTGGAGGTGGTGGCTACTTTAGAGATGTCCGAGGCAAGTTATTGCTTGGTTTCTCCTATCACTATGGCTATGGCTCATGTATGGTGGCAGAGGGGAGAGCTCTGCTAGATGGCCTGAGGTTGGCTCGTTTCCATAGTATCCCACTGTCCATTATATATACGGACTCCATGGTATTGGCTGATTTACTGAAAGGTAAAAGAGACCCTCCGTGGTCACTTCTCCCATGGTGGAAACATCTCCAAGACCTCTTTGCAACTTTCCAATGCCCTTTAGTCCACATTTACAGAGAAACAAATCAGTTAGCTGACTTTTTGGCAAAACATGCTACAACTATGGGGCACAATTCTGAGTTTCAGTCCATGAGAGAATTGCCAATTTTGGCTAGAGGCTACATTAAGGCGGATGCTTCGCATCTTCCGAATATCCGTGTTAAAAGGGTATAGAAAGCATGCATTGAGGTAGCAAAGTGAAGAGCGTGGGCACCTTGACAGGGGGATTTATTGCATATTACTTCAATTCTTATCATGTTCGGGCTCACTATATAAGCCCTTCGTTTTCTTTGGGGTATGCTCCCCTTGAGAATGTACTTTGTTCACTCTGTCAATAAATAAAATTAGGACCACAGGGTATGCCAGGAGGAGTGAGAACATTCTCCCTCTCTGAGGGAGGGTGCATTCGACCTATGCTTATTCTGATTGGTCGGTGTTGGCTTAAAAAAAAACGTAAGAACGTGCATGGTCATCACACCAACACCAAAAGTCACCAGCCACCTGAACCAATCGCGAAAAAATCTAGAACAATGTACGGCAGATTCAAGCCTATCAGTGAACTCTGCCAAGTACAGCACGATCGAGACAAACACCACGATGAAAAGAGCATCCCGTCGCATCCTGACGAGAGCAAAACCATCTCGTATAGTGCCAACACGGCACACACAAGACAACACACGAAAAATGAAACGACAAATATTCACAAACCTAATGCCAGCTGAAGACTGTACTGGACTTTCAGGACTCTGGATACTGTATATCTTGGATTCCCATGTACTTCACGCAACAATGCTCTGATACCAACTGTGACGACCTGGATCCCAGATACCGGACATACCCGATAGGACTACCGAGTGAACCCGATACCACTTGGAACCCGTGAAGCCTCCCAAGAGCTATAAAGCTCCGAAGGGATAGAAGGATTGTCGTGTAGTACATTGAAGCCGCAGAAATATAATAGTAAGTAATTAAATTTCATTAGATCGGTTTGCTAAAGTAGCAGAAATAAAATTACTTTTTAATTAACAATTTAAATTGAAAAATTATACCAGAGTCCAGTCCAAAGGAAAGACAAGCAGTACAGTCAGCAAAAGGAAGAACGTACACTGAGGTCGGAGGAAACCCGACGCAGGTACCGCTGGCAACTACGAACGCGCCACACCAAGAACCACGGAAGCAGAAGATGCCACCCACCTGAAAAGCAAGGGTGAGTCTTGTGTCACTGGCCCAGTAGGGGTCACGCGGATCCCCACGGAAAAATAATGCAGTAACATGCTAAAACAGCAGGTAAACAGCAGGAGTAGTAAAGCAGGAAAACTAAACTACAAGGCTGTAAAAGAAAATCGGAATGGAAGGAGTGGAGCAGCTAAAAGAAAAGGGAAAAGAAGCCGTACTTGAAAGAAAACATGGTTGCCGAAAGGATTTCGGCTCCCCACACTACTCCGAGCAGTAACAGAACGGTAAACCCTGATCTCACAGAGTCAGGGGTCACCGATCTGTCGACAACCTCAGGGCCTACTAAAGCAGATAAAAAGCCTAGAAAGGACCTAGACAGACATAGACGCCTAAAGCATATACGACTCGATTGTCGTGCACGCTCTTCTAGACACGACCACACACACACACGACTAGAACGTCATGCACACGACACAACACTGACCTCGGGCAAGACCACGAGAAGGCTAACCCGGAAAGGTCACGACACGCGAGAAACGCGAGAGTCACGTGTCACGTGACGGAAGTACCGCCTCACTAGAAGAACAGCCAGCTGCGTCCACTGACGTCTTATGCTGCGCCTACAAGTGTCTCGTCTACTATGCCGCTGAGCACACGACAGAGACTAAGACTATGTAACCAGAACAGGAACCACAGTAACGAGTGACTAGTCAGGGTCACGCCCGTCGGCGCCAGTCCAAACGCCCCTGACCACATGTGCACACACCGACTCTTGCCTAGAGACAGGCCTCTAGCTAATTTTTTCCCCCAACAAGGACACTACTATAAGCAGGGGCCCATGAAAACTAGCTTAAAAACCGTACCTCGGGAACTGCCGTACCACCACTCCCAGGTGGGACAACACGCTGTAACGTGCCGTCAGGCTACAACTAGTGGAGGCTCACTAGACACAGAACTCTAAAACAGAAGTGTTGTAGTACAGACAGGCGAGAAAACACTGTCTTTCGTGCTATGAAGCACAGGACACGAGGTAGCATACCAGACTGCTACCTGACTCAGGATAGTCAACTAGACCTGTAGACACAACGATCCTTGAGTCAGAAGACTCGGGGTCAAGATCGTTGTACAAAGTGGTACAAGCCGTCAATCGGTCTAATCCTAAGCCAAAAGAAACAACCGTAGAAAATGACACACGGAGACCTGAGGAATCAACAAGACCCTCAGCACACCTGGACACATAAATCGAGATAAGATGATATCTCGAGGCATCCAGAACCATGTCTCGAATTGGACGGAACCGCCGAGACACACACAAGGTTACCTGTCAACCACTGGGTCTAACCGGGTTGACCATAACTTGACAACGACGCTACAACAGCACAGAAACCGAAGCATACCCGGCTACCTTATATCGTGGTCATAGCCCTCATAGGACATCAAGAGACATCCACAGGACGACAGGCAAACCACAAGGTCAAGCCATGATAATTAGAAATCAAAATATCGGAAATACCACAGGCATTAACACGTTCTAACCGTATAGCATGAACTCAACGCACTAAACAGCCCAAACACGATAACGCCCGAAACTACCAGATCGCGCTCGCCATGCATAGCGCGATAAAACAAGATCGCGCCTACCAAGAGCAGCGCGTTCTGGATGATCGCGCTCGGAAAGCATAGCGCCTTCTTCAAGAACGCGCTCGACACCTCTAGCGCGATAAAAGAGATCGCACTCATGACATAGAGCGCGTTCCCAACCGCCTCTACCGCTCCTTCACGGAACGCGGTGTATCGCGGTGGCGCGTTCTACTGAGAAAGTGGTGCCCACGTATAGCGCGTTCACGTCTGGAGCAAAAAGTGGGGAAATCTGCACGAAAACCCTATTCCACGCCCCAATCGTCGCCAGAATGACAGGGAAACACTTATAACCACCTCGCCAACCTTCCACAAGCCGGAAGGGGCCAAACCACGCTCAAAAACACTTAAAAATGTTCGATTCCCATGAATCGACCCAAAATGACACACAAGGAGAACTGGCCTCCTACCGACCCCAAATCACGGCCAAATGCAACAAAACTAGCGGGAATGGCATCCAGACATGCCAGGGGTTCGAATGATACTAATTATACTAAGAATGGTCGCCGTTTTTCGGTGAACCCTACGAACTCCAAAAATCATGGTTTTACCTAAATGAGCCTAAACTCGCCCGTTCTAGCACCGAACAACAAGAAATTGTAGGAAAACGTGTAGGAAGAGTAGGTGATCCATCTCCCTACCTCTACCGAAGAAACCGTACACCGAAGCGACTAAACTGCTCCAAAAATACCAAATCAACGAACCGCGCCTTCTCGGAATCTACCGAGGGATCGCGCCTCGCCACGCTCAAACCGTCGCCCCATCCCGCATCTCGATCACTCCATCGCGTCCCCGCCTCGGCCAGCTTAGCAACGGTGTGCATCCCGCGCTGAGAGACCCAGAGACGAGAGAGAACGAGAGAGAGAAAGAGATGTGAGAAATGAGGTAGGAGAGAGGTGGGTGAGGGTTAAATAGAAAGGAAATTAGAATTTTTCCTAATTTTCAAAAATTTAATAATTAGTCCGAAAATTCACTAATTCAGAAAAATACGTAAAAATAGTCGAAACGATCCTCGGGAAAAGTATATCGCAACTGCGGCGTCCACAAGTCGATGAACTGAGAGATAAACTCACCGTAGGGTTCCGTAACTAGTACGAGAGAAAAATTCACACGGATCGTAAAACTTAACTCAGGACCCACAAAAGCGATCCGAAACTCTCCGAAAATGATCCGAAAGACCCAATAAGAATCTGATAAAAATCCAGGGCATTACATTTATGGCTTCACACTATAGAAATCACAACAGTCCAGCTGCAAGGGGGAGAGAGGAGAGAGGGCCGCCCAAGGCTCCAAGAACAAATTCCTGATTTTTCATTCATTAATTCTCAAAATAATGAAAATACATGAATTTTATAGACCTAACTAAATGACAATTACTACTCTCAGGTTTAGGGTTAGGGAGGGGTAATTAGGGGAGAGAAGAATTTTCTCCCATGTGGTCAATTACAACAATTATAAACAATTATAAAGGGGAATTATTTTAATTCTCACATGGGGACAGGGGAGGGGGCGCCCCCCTCTTGGAGTCAACAAGAGGTGTTGTGTCCCTATGGTCATTTGAGTCATCCTGTGGTCACTTGGGTCATTCGACATCATCCTATGGTCATATGAGTTCTGTGGTATTATTGGTTTTGATAATGGCTAAACACTATTAGTCATTGATACTTTCCACTCTCATGTGACTGACACACGCGATGTTTTGTTCATGACAGATACGAAGGAATTCAGTGGAAATGGCAAAGGTGAAAGCTCAATGTTACGCCCTCGCACGCGGATCGACCTGCGCGGTCAGGTCGCGGGGATCGACCTGCCCGGTCAGGTCGCGGGGGTCAAGGGGGCAGCGCCCCTTGCGGGGGTTTCCGGGGGCGGAGCCCCTGGTACAAAATTTAGAAATGCTCAAAGCATATTCTAAGTTGATTTCAATCCCAAAATACATGAAATTGATGAGGGCATGAATATCTTGACTTATGAACAGGTTTCATTGGTCTAACACTTCATTTTTGCAGGTATAGGTGTTTCCGATCGACCTACACACCTTGGCCGGTCGACCAGATTTGCCAGAGCCTAAGAATTCCACATTTTATAGGTTTCGATCGACCTCCCTTGCCTTTCCGGTCGACCGGTTCTTCTAGAAACGAAACATTCCAGGAATTACAGATTTCGGTCGACCGCCCCTACTTTTTCGGTGGACCGGTTTTCCCAGAACCGACAAGTTGGAGATTTTACAGATTCCGGTCGACCGCCCCATGAATTCCGGTCGACCGCCAGCCCCGATGCAGCCATGTTTGACTTCAAATTCCACCTCGTGGCCAGCCCCTTTCCATGTATTTGTTTAATCAAAACTCACCTAATCTCTCATGATTTATGGATCTGGTCTGGGGGGTGTCCAAGGACCATTCCAAGTGTTATAAAACCAAAACATGAGGGGTTAGAAACTTTAATGCTTCAAGGTTTCAAGAGAGACCAAGGGAGGCCATTCGCGGGCACTGTAGCACCTCCGTGAATAGTGTTTCAGGCAGGAGTTCTTCATCTATTCCAAGGGGTTTCAAGGTGAGATCTGAAACAAGCAACCTCCAGGGAAGCTAGAAGCAATCAAGGCTCTCAAGGGTGATCTAAGCTGCATCCTACATCTTCTACATCCTCTTCATCGACTCAAGAAGATCAAAAGGAAGATTGGAGCTACATCCATCTTCTTCTTTATCAACTAGAAGAGGTTCAAGGAAGATCATCCCGCAAGAAAGAAGACATCGTCAAAGCATCCGATTCAAGCTTCTGCAACTCAGACAAGATTCTTTTCTTTGAGCATACTCTATATCTTGTTTGAGTGATTTCATATTTGTTCTCTTTTTCATTTCATACAAACAATTGAATCTGAGAATCGTCCCTACCGGTGGTTAGTAGGAAGGCAATCGGAGGTTGTCCGATCTGCGTTGTTGACGTCCCTACCAGGTGGTTAGTAGGAAGGCATCGGTGGTCTTTCCGATTTGCGGTTCAGTGCGTGGCACTAGTGGAGCCTCACCGGATTTGGTGAGGGGTGGACGTAGGACTCGAGATTCAGTCCGAACCACCTTAAAATCTCGTGTGTTGTGGTTTGCTTGTGCGATTGCTTTGTGTTAGATGCATGCTTAGGTTCAATATCTATATTGCATAATCATCTTGTTAAGCAAATCACTGTGTTCTTAGTTTAGCTAGTTATATTCTGCTGCTATTATCATTACCTAGCTATATAGAGGGTTGCATTGCGAAAAGAGGGGTAGATCTATTCACCCCTCCCCTCTAGATCCGATGTCCACTACACAACAAGAGGGGCTGGTCAAGATTCTATCTTGGACCTTGGACCAGCCCCACATGGACCAGCCCCACATGGGACCTTGGACCAACCCACTAATTCCGAAGGACTAACACATTGGCTTATAATTACCATACAATTGACTCAAAGATATAAATGCAAATAAAAAGTTAGTGGTCTTACTTTCATGTCCCCATCAGTAGCTTTCGGCAGAAGGTTCCACCGTGTCTTCTCTTATCTGTCGACGTCCCTTTTATAGGGGTTTGCCCTAGAGTTGAAGGCCTATCCCTTAATAGGGAAGGACGTAAGTAGTGGAGTAACGTCTCCCGCGATTACGACGGGAGTTTCCCGTTGGAGAGCGATTACCCCGGCATCGGCTAGTCTCTGGGCGAGTCTTAAGGCGTCCGTGGTAAGTGCTCGCCCGTTATGGGGTCGAGGCCGACGTCGTGGGAGGTAACGGTTGATCGTCAGAGAGTTCTCCGACATTCATTGTGTCTGGGCCATAGCCCTTTTTGCGTTGTCGAATCTGATGTTGAGACGTAGTGGGCCGCACCTTAATGGGTTGTGACTGCTGGGTTTCACCTGGGCGTGCTGTAGGACCGCAAATCAAGTTGGACTCATCGTTAACGGGTCGATTCTGTGCAGAGTCAGATTCACCATCCTCGCTAAGCATTACTCTTTATTTTATAGTCCATGTCTTTAACAAACCATCGGGAGACCAGTCCCGTTAGAAAATCACATGCCTTTTGACTCTTATTTTTTTGGTAGGATTAGTTTTATAACCCTTGTCTTTAACTGCCATCAGGAGACGTTAATGCATTAACGCTAATATCGTAACACGATAACGTCTCAACCTGCAACATTATAACGACAACACTTTAAGACCTTGATACGTTAATACATTAAAACCTTAGCGTCGATGTCGTCTGAGAGTAGTGAACGACAGAGACTCCAAAATAAGCTCCGTCAACAAGTGAGGGGCAAAATGTGCATGCTTTCTCGATAAGTAGTGGACAATAAGTCAGATATTTTAATTTTTCCTATAAAATATCACAAAATGTGCAGTCAGATATACTTATTTCATAATATTTTACATGATTGTACCAGCCCTTTAATTATGAGGGAAAGCTCTATAAGTTTCTCTTCATTTAATATGATATCTTTGAGCCATGTTTGAATTAAGAATAGGATAGAGAATTTGTTACCGGATGAGATAGAAAAGGTGTGAGTCTCACCTTTTTTTTTCTCACACTCATGCGTGAGTGTGAATAAGACGTCCCACCCCGTTTTCTAAGGGGCCCTCATTGATTGAGAGTTCTTGCCCGTAAAATGAGTACGGGTCTTTTAGTATTTAGCCCCTAAAAATTGATATTAAAAAAAAATCTTCTTCATCCATTTATTTAGTTAAAAAGTATACAAATCTTCTCAGCTATATGAAAAAATATATGTCATTAATTTTCTCTGTAGTATTTTGTTAAATTTTGAATGAAATGATAAAAAAAAGGCTTTACCCCGAGCGCGTCTAAATCCTCACCAGAGACGGACGGTGCATCCAGTGTTACTCCAATCACGAGGGAGTATGTGTGAAGGGATGCAAATGGCAACCAGATAATCCTATAAATTTAAAAACTTGATAGATGGGATCATAAAGGAAGGACTTCCTCATTGGTTCAGAAAACTTATGGAATTCTGATATAATGTACATTGTCTTATTGGTAGGAGACATAGCTGATTGCCCTTTCATATTATCGGTTCGGATATACCCTGTATCCGCTCCATATATCACATGTCTGATGCGTCCCTACATCACATTGTTTAAATGTGAACGTGTGAATAGCAGGTTGGAATTCACAGTCGATTAAATTATCTCAGCCCGCCGCCTAATGAAAATTTGCTTTCTTGACACTGTTGCATCAAGTGGACTTGTTAACTTCCTTCTTCACAGTCCTTATTTTATCGAATCTGTACAGGAAGTAGATTTGGTTAGAACAGAAAGAACGATGTTGATTTGGATCTTTGACCACCTCCTCCTTCGCCGTTTTGTATAGTGAAGTAGATTTGATTATAACAAAGAGGACAGATACGGAATATTCTTTCTAGAAACATGAATGCGTTTGATTTCTTTTTATTTTTTGGTCTTGGTTGTTGAAAGGAGGAGGCAAAAGAGAGACATGAGTGCTTTCGAATTCAAAACGTTGAATCTTCTCTATAAGAAAATAACCGTTGAGATCGATCGATGGATTAGAATTTCAAATAGGAACGCCTTTCTAACCAAGAATTGGACGATCTTCTATAGGAGAAAATAACACTAACTAAACAAATTGTTAGACGACATTTCATTGTTACCAGAGTAAATGAATGCTATGATGCAAAGAGTTTGATTTTTTTTTTCAGATTCCCACATTCTAAATTTCTTAAAATACTCAAAGAAATTGGATCAATGACAATATGTGTACTCGCATATTTGTAAATTAACCTAGAACATGATTTGATTAGTCTTTTATGGAGAGTCAACTTCCTAATACTGTATGTAGTACAGCACTTGGCTTGTACTCAGCTCCGACATAATAGATGGAATGGCCACGAGTTCTCTATCTAGAAACCTATTTTAATTTTTAAATACCACGATCTTCGTCCTTTTTCAATATGTTGTGTGCGTACCAGAAGAACACGTTAAAATCTGGGAAAACAAACCATCTGGTCCGGCCACATGCACATGAAAGAATCATATTGACATCGCACAAGAGAAGGTAAATATTGCAGCTTTTCTGGCAATCAGAAGAAAAATAAACAAATCTTTGAGAACCCCCCGGAGGCACCGGTAATTTTTTCCCCCAAGATGAAGAACAAGGAGACGAATAAGAACAAGACATGGGACAGATGACATTCCTCAAAAGGACCAACCAACCAACCGCTGAGAGTGGGGGAGAGAGAGAGACTGGGCCCGGTCCGAGCCGGATGGTCTGGCCCGGCCTCAGAACTCGGGGAACCGGGCGTAGCGCCGGGCGAGGTAGACCCGGCAGTCGTCCCGGGGGACGATGGTGGGGACGTAGGCGATCTCATCACAGCCGTCGGTTCGGTGGCGCTTGAAGTCGACCAAGGACACGAACATGGCGATGAAGAGGACCAGGTGGTTGACGGCGTAGCGCTGACCGACACAGGAGTGGGCCCCAGCACCGAAGGCGAGGAAGTTCTTCTTGTGGATCCGGTCCTCCCGTCGGTCCTCCGAGAACCGATCCGGGTCGAAGCGGTCCGGCTCGCTGAACCCCTGGAACGAAGCTTCCAGAAGGGACGGGAAGACGATGGTGCCCTTGGGCACGGTGTACCCCGCCGCCGGCAGCGGCACGTCCTCCGCCGCCACGTGGGGCACCAGCGTCGCCGGCGGCCGGAACCGGATCACCTCCCGCGCCACCGCCTCCGTGTACTTCATCTCCCGCAGCATCTCCGCCGTGATCCGGGGCCATGGTGCGCCGTCCTCCGGGGGGGACCAGTGGGAGGCGACCTCGGCGCGGACGCCGGCGAGGACGTCCGGGTGGGAGTCGAGCAGGGAGATGGCCCAGAGGAGGGAGGAGGTGGAGGCATCCTGGGCTGCGAAGAGGAAGTCGAAGAGGTGGCCGCCGATCTCCTTGTCGCCGGACTCGGGCGGCGGGGGCGCGCAGGCGCGCTCGGCCTCGTCGATCTCGCGGTTGGTCTCCTGCATCCAGTAGTCGACGAGGCAGATGGGCTCGGCGGCGGCGGCGGAGCGCATCCGGCGCTTGCTCTCGGCGACGCAGCCGGAGAGGGTGGTCACGAGGCGTGAGACGGCGAGGCGGGCGCGGCGGAAGGCGAACCCGGGGAGGTCGAAGGGGATTGCCATGAGACCAACGTTGAAGAGGTTGTAGTCGCGGTTGAAGGCGACGCGGGCCTCCGGGGAGATGTACGGCCCGGCGAACACCGTCTGGGACGTCTCCAGATTCATGTCGCGGCAGCGCAGGCGGAGGGGGATGGGGGCCGACGGCGAAGACTCGCAGATCTGGACCCAGCGCTTGATGTGGGAGAGGACGATGGACTGCTGGAGGTGCAGGTAGGTGGCGAGGGCCTTGGGGGTGAAGTTGGGGACGATGCGGCGGCGGAGGTCCTTGTGCTGCTGGCCGAACATGTAGATGAGGTTGTGCTCGCCGAAGAGCTGCTTGCCGAAGGGGTGCCCGATGACCTGGAAGGCGTCGGGGCGGACATTGGAGAAGACGGCGTGGGAGAGGTCGGCGGAGCGGAGGAACACGATGAAGCGGCCGACGAGGTAGTCGGCGCAGAGGCCCCCGGGGGAGGCCGCGGCCGCCAGCCGGCGCCAGTAGCCGGTCGGGTCGAGGATCATGGGCACGGCGCTGCCGAGGAGGGGCACGACCACGGCGGGGCCGGGGAGTGGCCCCTTCTTCCGCAGGTATGACAGCTGCTCCCACGCCAGGAGGAGGGCCAACAGAGCCACCGCCCAGGGGAGGACAGTCGCAACCAAGCTGCCGCCACCTGATACGGCCGCGGTTGCGGCGATCGTCGCGTTTCCCGCCAATGCCGCCGCCATATCTCCGCCGCGCCCGACCAGACCCAAGCTGCTAGCTTCGATCTCGTCTATTTTGACTGTCCTAATAAGCTCCAACGTCCACTCCTCTCCTTCTAGAAAGTATTCTCCTTTCTTTTCTCCTCTCCTCTCCGTCTTCTTCTTCGTCGTCCTGCTGGCTCTATGGTGTATTTTAGTTATTATTTTTTTAATGTTGCAGGCTCTGGATATACCTGGAGGGGTGCCAGCTCTTCTCGGTGGTGTCGATGTCGTGTGCCCTTTCGTCGACACGAGATATTAATAGTTAGTGCCTTCGATGCAAATGCGCCTTCTTGGGAAGTGGAAGCGGGGGGCCGCCGGTCGGAAGGAAAGCTAGAAAAGTGCTTGCTGGCTGCCGAATACCGGCAAATCCACACAGAGCGCGAGCGAGCGCGCGCGACAGACAGACACACACACAGATAGAGAGAGAGAGAGAAGGTGGTTATGAGATGAGGTCTCTGCTTTGCAAAATCAAAAAAATAAACAAACAAACGAACAAACGTTAAAAAAAGTCCAGCAGATGGGTTTCTTCTTGCTCCCCGTCGTCCCCCTGCCCCCTCAAAATCTGTGGACGAGGGGTCGAGTGTGTACTGTAGAGAGAGAGAGAGAGAGGACGACAGAGGAAGGGGTCCGTGAGCCCGGAGCAACCTCACCCCGGCCTTGTATATACGAACGCCTTTGGGGGAGGGGGGCCAGCACTTGGCTGTCGCTGTTACTACGGAGACTAGAATGGTTGCACCCGTTAGATGGCAAACGTGATAAAAAGGAAGAATGTCGAGAGAGAGAGAGAGAGGAAAGAGGAAAGAGGAAAGAGGGCGAGGGTGCGGTGTGGCTGGGACGAGTCAAATTTCAAAAGGCGGCAACGAAGGTAAGACCCGCAAAAGGGTCCCGGGCGGGGGAGGGGAATTTTGACAGGAGCTTCTTCCCTCCTCCCTCCGTTTTTGACCCCGTCCGAGGAGCTGTTGGATGGAAAGGAGAAGATGCAGTCCTCCGCACACTGCATGCATGGGGACAGAGAGCGCCCTCCCTCCCTCTTTTTTACCAGCAGAGAGAGGGACCGCATTTTCTTCCTTTTTACACACCGAGAGAGAGAGAGAGAGAGAGAGAGAGCGCGCGCGCGCGCTGTGTGATAGGTTTGGACCGCCGTCATTTCCGACAGAAGGCGGCTGCACCCGGGGTCAATGTTTGGACACGCCCTCCTCCTCCTTCGTCATTTCCTGTACGTCCCACTGAATTAATCATGATAAAACGTGAGTTAAATGACAATAATATAAATCTATCCTCGTCTCTCTCTCTCTCTCTCTTTAGGGGTAATTAAGATATTTTCCGTATCCAAGTGAAATTTGAATGACGGAGATGACAAGAAACTTTAGGGACGTGACAGCAACCATCCTTTATATTTTTGACGATATTTATGATAATAATTTTAAATAAAAATATATTTAATTACATATTTTTATATAAATATATATATATATATAATTATTTATTTTTTAAAATTGTGAGACGTGAGATCCACCGCTCTCTCAATTATTATATAATTTATTCTTATCATCAAACGTCCCAAAAGACTCAAAAATAAAAATAAACGAACTATGTGAACGTTAACTTTTCATTGTTCACACCATCCATTTATTTTTTTTTATTTTTTTGAGACTTTAGATAGGAGTGTTGTGTACGATAAGTTCGAGAGACGTACGTCTCACATCACAAAATTTTTAAGAAAAAAAATTTACTACACATCTCGAAAATATAATTAACATGAGAGTGTAGGAAACATTACTCGCATTGTAATTAGTTGGCGATAGTTGAAATTAGTGGGCGGTGATCAATTAGTCTTTATTTCACAAATGGATAGAAAATTTAGGCCAATTAATACTCAGTTATGACATTTTTTATATTTAGAAATTGTTAGGAATAGTTTAATAGAGGTATAATAATTGATTCGAACATTTTGCTCGAACAATTTATTCTTTGAATAACCGGGTTAATGTCGGGATATCAAACTCTTGCTATATATTTTTTTGCTTATCTAATCGGATAACGCACTCTACCCGAGTATGACCCTTTTATCAAAGAGTCCATTAACAGGTCGATCCTCCCGTGCAGGGCTGACAGATCGAGTTGATTTGAATAGGTCACGTCAGCCCAAGTCTTGAAAGGAGAAGTTGGGCGACTTAATTGGCTCGAGTTAAACCAACTCGTATTGTACATGATTGAGACCGATAAAGTTGATCTATCGAGTCAACGAACATTGCTCTTGTAAGTTTATATATATATATATATATATATATATATATATATTAAAAATATTATTTAATTTTTGTAGCGGCAAGAAAATAGTTCCTAGGTCACGTACCACCTTCTTTATTTGTTTGTTGGGAAAATCGTCTCGCACCCGCGGAAGCCTGCAAACACCAAGAAACCACAAGGACGTCAGACGTCAAAAGGAGTCACAGGTGTTACCCCAGGGGACAACCCTCCGATGTTTAAGTTAGCAACGGAAAATTGGGAACCAAAGAGGAGCAAATGAGAGAGTAGAGGAGAGATCACAGTAGGAGGCCGAGGAGCCATGTGGATCCTCCGGACGAGTACTCGCCGTTTCCAGTGCCCACTCAGTGAGTGATGCGGGACGAGACACGGACACGACAAGCTCGCGATTGTCCCTTAACGAGGGAAGCGTCGGACATGCACGGTTGAGAAACCGGCAAGAGCTAGGGTGGTCAATTCACACTTTCGTGCCCGGATCGGGTCACGGGACGGTAACGCTCTCTCTCGCAGCAGCGGTGATATAAATATAAAGCGAGCTACGATCCTAGAACATGCTCTCTAGCAGTGACATAAACAAGTATATATGAAAATAAGCAACTGTCGAGTGTAGGGAGCGAGAACGGTACCTCCACGCGCTCGGCGTGGGGAAGACGGACCCGGCCGAAACTCGTACTCCCGGAACAATAATACACAGTATTACAGCAATACAACTCGCTGCCCACTCCACGCAGGCAGGTAAAGGGCTACAAAATGGGGCCCGGGAGGACCGAATTCGGGTTGACGGGCGGCTTCTCGCGTTGATTCGGCAACACCCGAACTAGTGACGGTGGGGCCCACGTGCTGTCCGGAGGGGCCGTGTGGGACCCGGTAGCACCGCTGTAGTGGAGACGCTTGGGGAAGCGTTCCCTGGGCTGGCGGCACGCTGGTTCGCCGGCCGGAGGCCGGGCGGCTCCGTTCGGCACCGGTCGGAATGACCCTGCCCCGGATCTGCAGCTTCTGGTTTTCAGCGCGCGTCCCGGCGAGAACGGGCGCTACGACCGCCCCGACGTTGGAATGCGACGAAACCGGCGCCGTTGGAAAGCTCTCTTCAAATACTTAAACCTAGGCCTGGAGATCAGACCTGGATCTGCACGGATCTTGGCTTTAATGAATTTTTGAGTTGCTGTTGTACAGTGACCGGACTCTCAGATCTGCAGAGAACTTGTCTGAGAATTGCCTTTGACCGATATGTGAACGTCCGAATCTGAAGTGGTGGTCTTCCGCAAAGTTGTAGGAAATCAATCTAGGAAATCGGGACTGTCACGCCCCGAGCGCGGAAGAAACCCGGAGATGCGCGACGTGTCTATATCAATCATGTCAATCAGAGTGGTCGTGTATTCGACACAAAGACAGAGATGCGCAAAATAGCAAGATAACCCAATCCTTTATTTCATAATGGATAGACTATTACAAATCCAATACTCTGTTTAATAAAAAGGAAAAGAATACATATTTGACTCAAGAAACTATAGAAAAGACTAGACGACACTTGTAGAAGCTCTATCACTTTCACTCTTGATCATTCCCATCCGATTGACTTCCATCGTCGTCGGACTTACCTGAAAAGTAAAAAGGGACAAACGGAATGAGCGAACGCTCAGTAGGAAATTATATCTCAAGTACTAGCAAGGGGTTTAAGTAATTACATCTTTCATGAATGCAATAAAGCTATGCATGCTCGCATAAAACGACAAGATAGAGAGAATGTAATATCAAAGAAATAAGATGGACTAAATCATGAACTTCCAACAAGATGACAAGTGTATTCAAGGTATTCAAGCAAGTACGTTTAACAAGTCATGTCGAGAACTTTGACTATCATGTATCAAGCAAGTAAATTACCCTCTTTCGGGCCACGCATTTCATGTAAAGTCAAGTACGATTCAAGTACAAGATGTGTGTGGAATGTCCAATCAAGCAAGTCAAGTACTCGGTATAATGCCAGATACCTTATCATTTTAACTCCCATGGGCACAAGTACTTTCGGGTGCTCCTCCCAGGACCAGATCGGGCCCTATATGCGCAGGCATTTATCATGTATATTTTTGACATCCACTCTTGTTTATAGCCAACATAGAATTTCAATAATCAAGCTTGTAGACACGTATGACAACTTTGATAGAATAGAGTCCAAAATATGACAAAGGACATAGAATGGCGATAATAACGGTATAATCACGATATCGATAAAACTAGGTAGAATATGGTTCCCTTAACTTAGGTACCATGACAAATCAATATGGACATTCTTTATATAGAATTGAGGTCCACATGAATATTAGATCAAGCAAGATACCCTCATTCTTATCATAGAATTGGGGTTTACAAGAATGTCACGATAGGGCATGATATCATCATCCCATCAAGAATTTCTTATGATATACTCTTTGTATAATCATAAGGGCCGGTATACCATGTTTCTTTAGATTGACATGGCAAGGATCGTGTAATGAGTTTTTAGGGTACAACCAGCTCAGTCGGCCTTGAGGGAATCCAAGGCTACGAGGAGTCTTACGGAGGTCTCTTTGACTAACTCGCTAGTCCAAAGGAACGGAATGTCTAATGGAGAGCTTGTATGTCAATGAGAGTTGAGTGTGATCGGTAAATCAACATGAAAACATGGGACTATACTCACGGAGTGGAGAATAGTGCCGATATATATATATATTATAATATATAAAACCATCGGTTAGCAAATCAGATGAAAATCAGTTTATAGTAAAATAACGACTTAGGTCAAGTCGTTTCTCAAGTAATTAACGCCTAACAGAAGGGCGTTTACATATGGTCCGTTTTGCAGAATTTTCAATAATTCAATAATTTATCTAAAACGCGCCTTGGGAAGGGGCGTTTCTTCAAGAGTTGACGACTACAGTAGCAGGCGTCTCCTTATTTATATATTTGACAGAATATCAATAATTTCATGAATTGTCTAAAACACGCCCTTAAAAGGGGCGTTACTGTTTAATTCTATTTTTCAGAATATATATATTTCAGGAATTTACAGAAAACGCGCCCTCTGAAGGGGCGTTATTAACATAATTACGCCCTAGTTCAGGGCGTTAGTTTCACAAGTCACGACCTAACTTAGGTCGTTAATTCGTCAAGGGTCATGAACAGTAACGAAGTTATATAATCAAGCAATTTTCCAAGACAGGACAGGTAAACTAGCAGGTAGAGTCATGCATTGTATTAGAATCAGGATTTCAAATATATCATCTTTATAACGTGGGTATTTATTATTTTCATAAAAGTAACGCCTGTGTACAGGGCGTTTATTCTGAAACTGACGACCATTGTTATGGTCGTTACTTTTAAAGTAGCGCCCTATTCAAGGGCGCTTCTTTCAATAATATTCCAGCAACGTCCGGGAAACTATAATAAAACTAATACATGATATGCATGATGCTTCTTGTATATATAAATTTAGTTTGGGCTACAAGACTTGTGAAAATCCTACCTTTAAGAGTTGATTTGGAGATGACCGTGAGGGGTTTTTTGGCTAGCAGAAGATGATGGCTTTGATGAAGAGGCTTCTACAACAGCTTTCCTATGAGAGAAGAAACTGTATCAGTTTCTTTGAAATCTGATCATCACGTCAAAAGTGAAGAAAAGATCTTTACCAGCTCTCAACGTACGGCCACCGAGCTCCCTTAACCTGTATAGAGAAGAAGATGAAGAATTGTTAATTCTTCATGCAACTGAAGCAGAGAACAAAAAGGGAAATTAAGAAGAACGGTTTGTTCTTCACGTACCTCTGCAGTCGGAGGTATCAAATAGGTTTAGGGTTGTTCGATCAAGGCTTATTTATAAGATTTTGGAAATCCTATTAGGGTTAGTGATTGTGTGGAAGTAATGCTTCCCTAATAGAGTCCTTACCCTAGTAGACACTTACTGGATCAGGTTGATCCTTCCCCTGATAAGCTCTGGGTCGAACGGGTCCGAATGGAATTAACGCCTTAGGTAAGGGCGTCGATTCTTTAATTAACGACCTAGTTCAGATCGTTTCTTAAGAAACGTCTTGGATAAGGGCGTTCCTTGTTTTTGAAACACGCCCCATATATGGGCGTTTCTTTTACTTGCCTATTTGGTCGTGAGAGTTGACGACCGCACGTGTGGGCGTCCTTTCTTTAGTCACGCCTTTGATAGAGGCGTTTCTTTTTGAATTAACGCCCTAATAAGAGGCGTTATTTTAATTTTGTTTTACTTCATCTAATTAACCCTATTCTTATTATCTGTATTACTACTGTAATATATATATATTTTAATTTATTTCAAATATTCATTTATCAGGGTTGCTACACCCTCCCCCACTTAAAAAGAATTTGGTCCCCAAATTCAATATATATATAATTATACATGTGGAGAGCGTAGAACATATACCTCTTAGAATAACTCGGGAAATCGTTTCTTCATAGATTCTTCGGTCTCCCATGTCGCTTCGCGTTCGGGATTCTTATTCCATTGCACCTTGAGCATGGGAATAACCTTATTCCTTAGAGCTCGTATTTCTCGATCTAATATCTTTAAAGGCCTCTGTTCATATGTGAGATCTTTCTGGATCACCAGATCTCCATGCTCAATAATATGTGACGGATCGTGCACATACTTCTTCAACATAGATATGTGAAATACATTATGTACCTCGGACAACTGAGGAGGCAACGCGATGCAATAAGCAACATTGCCAACTCTTTCGAGTACCTCAAATGGTCCGATGAATCTTGGCGTAAGCTTGCCCTTAACACCAAATCTTCGTATGCCACGTCTAGGGGATATTTTAAGAAATACATGATCTCCAACCTGGAATTCAAGATCTCTTCTCCTGGTATCAGCATAAGCCTTTTGCCTTGTCTGAGCAACTTGTAATCTTTCTCTGATTACCTGTATCTTCTCAGTTGTATCCCTTACCATGTCTGGACCTAATAGTTGTTTCTCTCCAACTTCGTTCCAACATATGGGAGATCGGCAACTCCTTCCGTATAAGGCTTCGAAAGGTGCCATTTGGATACTAGCTTGGTAGCTATTATTATATGCAAATTCAACTAAAGGTAAGTGGTCATGCCAGCTTCCTCCAAAGTCAATAATGCATGCTCTCAGCATATCTTCAACAACTTGATTAGTTCGCTCGGTCTGACCATCCGTTTGTGGGTGAAAAGCAGTACTAAAGTTGAGCCTTGTTCCCAACGAATGTTGTAATCCCTTCCAAAAATGAGAAGTAAAACGGGGATCTCTGTCAGACATGATTGAGACAGGAATTCCATGTATCCTGACTATTTCCTTGATGTACAGTGCAGCTAGCACATCAATTGACCATCGGCTCTTTATTGGCAAGAAATGTGCCGATTTAGTTAATCGGTCAATGATAACCCAGATTCCATCATGTCCTCCTTTAGATTTAGACAAACCCATGATGAAGTCCATACCAATATCCTCCCATTTCCACTTAGGAATATCTAGAGGATGTAGTTTTCCCGCAGGCTTTTGGTGTTCCGCCTTGACCTGTTGGCATGTGAGACAGCGTGATACATAGTCCGCTATTTCTCTTTTCAAATTGGGCCACCAAAAGTTCCTCTTTACATCTTGGTACATTTTAGTTGATCCAGGATGAATAGTGTATCTTGATCTGTGAGCTTCATCTAAGATCTTCTTCTTTAATTCCGGACAATCGGGTATACAAGTTCTATCTTTGAACGATAATCTTCCATCAGAAGTTAGTTGAAAATCAGATTGTCCTTCTAATCTGCCTTTGATTTCTACTAATATAGGATCATCATCCTGAAGTGTTTGTATCTCAGATAACAAATCTGACTGTATGCTTACATGAGATAGTGTGACAATTTTGGATTCCGTGTCCAAGCTTATATTGAGCTCGGAGAATTGTTCAAGTAACCTCCATTCTTGCATCATACAATTTGCTATCATTGCTCTCGGCTTTCGACTAAGGGCGTCAGCAACATAATTACCCTTTCCGGGATGGTATTGTATATTGAAGTCGAAGTCCTTGAGATATTCTAGCCAGCGTCTTTGTCTCATGTTTAGCTCCTTTTGTGAAAATAGATATTTGAGACTTTTGTGATCGGAGTATACAGTAAACTGTGCTCCATATAAGTAGTGTCTCCATATCTTTAGGGCAAATACTACTGCGGCCAGTTCTAAGTCATGGACGGGGTAATTCTCCTCATGCTTCTTCAGCTGACGTGAAGAGTATGCTATGACCTTTCCTTGTTGCATTAGGACACATCCGAGGCCAATGCCAGAAGCATCAGTGTAGACCTCGAATTTCTCTCCTTCTATCGGTAGAGCTAAAACCGGAGCTGTGGTGAGATGATCCTTGAGAGTTTGAAAACTTCTTTCACATTCCTCACTCCATTCGTATCGGATCTCCTTGCGAGTTAACCTTGTAAGGGGCACGGCGATCTTAGAGAAATCTTTGATGAATCGCCGATAATAGCCTGCAAGACCTAAGAAACTTCTGATCTCGCTTGCATTAGTGGGTCTTTCCCAGTTTCTCACAGCTTCAACTTTTGACGGATCTACAGATAATCCGTCCTTTGATATGACATGCCCGAGAAAAGCCACTTCTTCAAGCCAGAACTCGCATTTGCTGAGTTTAGCATATAATTGATTTGTCCTCAAGACTTGCAATGCAATCCTCAAATGTTCTTCATGTTCTTCCTTAGTCTTGGAATATATCAATATATCATCAATGAAGACTACTACGAATTGATCCAAGTAAGGCCTGAATATGCTATTCATTAACTGCATAAAGGCAGCAGGGGCATTTGTTAGTCCAAAAGGCATAACAACAAATTCATAATGGCCATACCTGCTCCTGAATGCAGTCTTGTGAATGTCATCGTCCTTGATTCTTAATTGATGATATCCTGACCTGAGATCAATCTTGGAAAAATATTTGGATCCTGAAATCTGATCAAATAATTCATCGATTCTCGGCAGTGGATACTTGTTCTTGATAGTAAGATGATTCAATTGTCGATAGTCGATACACAATCTCATGGATCCATCCTTCTTCTTTACAAATAAGACTGGTGCTCCCCACGGGGAAGTACTTGGTCTAATAAACCCTTTTCGGATTAGTTCCATCAACTGCTCCTTCAACTCCTTGAGTTCAGCAGGGGACATTCTATATGGTGCCTTTGAAACAGGACCAGCACCAGGGACTAAGTCAATGGTGAAGGCCACATCTCTTTGAGGGGGTAATCCCGGCAAATCTTCCGGAAATACGTCTGGAAATTCTCGCACTACCTGAATGTCCTCTATCTTGGTTTCTTTAGCTTCTTTAATAGTGACAAAAGCAAGGAAGGATACACATCCTTTCTTGACGAGCTTGCTTGCTCGAAGAGCCGAAATAAGAGGGGATTTGCTTCGACTCTTAGGACTAGTATAAGTCAGTTCCGGAAATTCCTTGAAAACAATCTTGCTATCACGGCAATCAACCGTTGCCTGGTATTTGGATAACCAATCTGCTCCTAGTATAACATCATACTCTTTTAGATCTAAGCAGATAAGATCAATAGGAAAATTCTTTCCTCGAACCAATACCTCACAGTTTTGGTAATGATGTGTGATATCCGTCTCGTTTCCGAGAGGAGTAGACAATATTAACTTCATCCATTCTGGTTCTAGAGGTAATGGGTCAGCAAACTTCTTGGAAATAATGGAATGCGATGCACCCGTATCAAATAAGACATGTGCATATTTGGAACAAATTTTTAATGTACCTTCCACCAATCCGCCTTCTTCTTCTGGTTCGGTCTCTTGGATTGCATGAAGACGCGCGTTCCTTGTCACTGGGCGTTTACCCTCACCGTCTTGGTCATTCATTAATGGACAATCGGGAATCCGATGTTCACGACTCCCACAACGGAGTCATGCTCCTAATTTCCTCCAGCATTCTTCTGTTTTGTGACCAGCCTTGTCACAATGCTTGCATACTACGTTTGAAGGTGTAGTGGTGATAGAGAAAGGCTTGGATTTCTTGAACTTCTGATCTTGAGAGGAAGAACCTCCATTATTGGGCCTCTTCTTAAAGTTGGGTTTAAAAGAACCCGAACTTGTGACTTGCTCCTTTTTGTCTTTCCCACGGATCCTATCAGATAGTTCCGTGGCATCTTCAAGCAACTGAGCTCGGCGCACTATTTCAGTATAAACTTGAATATCCATAGGCGCCAGTTGAGTAATGTAGTGGGGCCTAAGCCCATTAAGAAATCTACGGGCTTTCATCTTTTCCGTGCTAATTAAATGCTTAGCATATCTAGACAGTCTAGAAAATTGTGCTTCATAATCAGCCACCGATAAAGATCTTTGCTTTAATGCGGCAAATTCGGCGTCCTTCTTTTCCTGGACCCTATCAGAGAAATATTTGGCGTTGAAATATTCAACGAATTCACCCCATGTAACTTGAGTTGGGTCTATAGTAGCTTCAATCGACTCCCACCAGCATCTAGCATCCTTTTCTAACTGGAAAGTAGCTAATAAGACTTTGTCCTGATCCGTGCATTGCATGACACGGAATATACGTTCAATCTCCCGAACCCAATGCTCGGCATCGTCTGGATCGGTCGATCCCATGAACTTCGGGGGATTCATATTCTTGAATGCTTGGTGTAAGCTTCCAGCTCGTGGAGCACCACCTTGTGCTACCTGTTGTAGCACTTGGGTCATCCCTTGAAGGGTACGCTGCATGTTGCGCCATTGAGCACGTTCGGCAGCCATTATCCTACAATTACAATAGCTATGTTAGTATTATATCACTATGATCTTATAAAGGACTCATTGATCATTTAACCCTTGGTTCTACCCACTCTCACTTGGTTAAAGGTTTTGAAACCTATCCTTGGACTTGGGTTTCCTAGGAATTGAATACCTTAGGCTCTGATACCACAAAGACTGTCACGCCCCGAGCGCGGAAGATACCCGGAGATGCGCGACGTGTCTATATCAATCATGTCAATCAGAGTGGTCGTGTATTCGACACAAAGACAGAGATGCGCAAAATAGTAAGATAACCCAATCCTTTATTTCATAATGGATAGACTATTACAAATCCAATACTCTGTTTAATAAAAAGGAAAAGAATACATATTTGACTCAAGAAACTATAGAAAAGACTAGACGACACTTGTAGAAGCTCTATCACTTTCACTCTTGATCATTCCCATCCGATTGACTTCCATCGTCGTCGGACTTACCTGAAAAGTAAAAAGGGACAAACGGAATGAGCGAACGCTCAGTAGGAAATTATATCTCAAGTACTAGCAAGGGGTTTAAGTAATTACATCTTTCATGAATGCAATAAAGCTATGCATGCTCGCATAAAACGACAAGATAGAGAGAATGTAATATCAAAGAAATAAGATGGACTAAATCATGAACTTCCAACAAGATGACAAGTGTATTCAAGGTATTCAAGCAAGTACGTTTAACAAGTCATGTCGAGAACTTTGGCTATCATGTATCAATCAAGTAAATTACCCTCTTTCGGGCCACGCATTTCATGTAAAGTCAAGTACGATTCAAGTACAAGATGTGTGTGGAATGTCCAATCAAGCAAGTCAAGTACTCGGTATAATGCCAGATACCTTATCATTTTAACTCCCATGGGCACAAGTACTTTCGGGTGCTCCTCCCAGGACCAGATCGGGCCCTATATGCGCAGGCATTTATCATGTATATTTTTGACATCCACTCTTGTTTATAGCCAACATAGAATTTCAATAATCAAGCTTGTAGACACGTATGACAACTTTGATAGAATAGAGTCCAAAATATGACAAAGGACATAGAATGGCGATAATAACAGTATAATCACGATATCGATAAAACTAGGTAGAATATGGTTCCCTTAACTTAGGTACCATGACAAATCAATATGGACATTCTTTATATAGAATTGAGGTCCACATGAATATTAGATCAAGCAAGATACCCTCATTCTTATCATAGAATTGGGGTTTACAAGAATGTCACGATAGGGCATGATATCATCATCCCATCAAGAATTTCTTATGATATACTCTTTGTATAATCATAAGGGCCGGTATACCATGTTTTATTAGATTGACATGGCAAGGATCGTGTAATGGGTTTTTAGGGTACAACCAGCTCAGTCGGCCTTGAGCGAATCCAAGGCTACGAGGAGTCTTACGGAGGTCTCTATGACTAACTCGCTAGTCCAAAGGAACGGAATGTCCAATGGAGAGCTTGTATGTCAATGAGAGTTGAGTGTGATCGGTAAATCAACATGAAAACATGGGACTATACTCACGGAGTGGAGAATAGTGCCGATATATATATATATTATAATATATAAAACCATCGGTTAGCAAATCAGATGAAAATCAGTTTATAGTAAAATAACGACTTAGGTCAAGTCGTTTCTCAAGTAATTAACGCCTAACAGAAGGGCGTTTACATATGGTCCGTTTTGCAGAATTTTCAATAATTCAATAATTTATCTAAAACGCGCCTTGGGAAGGGGCGTTTCTTCAAGAGTTGACGACTACAGTAGCAGGCGTCTCCTTATTTATATATTTGACAGAATATCAATAATTTCATGAATTGTCTAAAACACGCCCTTAAAAGGGGCGTTACTGTTTAATTCTATTTTTCAGAATATATATATTTCAGGAATTTACAGAAAACGCGCCCTCTGAAGGGGCGTTATTAACATAATTACGCCCTAGTTCAGGGCGTTAGTTTCACAAGTCACGACCTAACTTAGGTCGTTAATTCGTCAAGGGTCATGAACAGTAACGAAGTTATATAATCAAGCAATTTTCCAAGACAGGACAGGTAAACTAGCAGGTAGAGTCATGCATTGTATTAGAATCAGGATTTCAAATATATCATCTTTATAACGTGGGTATTTATTATTTTCATAAAAGTAACGCCTGTGTACAGGGCGTTTATTCTGAAACTGACGACCATTGTTATGGTCGTTACTTTTAAAGTAGCGCCCTATTCAAGGGCGCTTCTTTCAATAATATTCCAGCAACGTCCGGGAAACTATAATAAAACTAATACATGATATGCATGATGCTTCTTGTATATATAAATTTAGTTTGGGCTACAAGACTTGAGAAAATCCTACCTTTAAGAGTTGATTTGGAGATGACCGTGAGGGGTTTTTTGGCTAGCAGAAGATGATGGCTTTGATGAAGAGGCTTCTACAACAGCTTTCCTATGAGAGAAGAAACTGTATCAGTTTCTTTGAAATCTGATCATCACGTCAAAAGTGAAGAAAAGATCTTTACCAGCTCTCAACATACGGCCACCGAGCGCCCTTAACCTGTATAGAGAAGAAGATGAAGAATTGTTAATTCTTCATGCAACTGAAGCAGAGAACAAAAAGGGAAATTAAGAAGAACGGTTTGTTCTTCACGTACCTCTGCAGTCGGAGGTATCAAATAGGTTTAGGGTTGTTCGATCAAGGCTTATTTATAAGATTTTGGAAATCCTATTAGGGTTAGTGATTGTGTGGAAGTAATGCTTCCCTAATAGAGTCCTTACCCTAGTAGACACTTACTGGATCAGGTTGATCCTTCCCCTGATAAGCTCTGGGTCGAACGGGTCCGAATGGAATTAACGCCTTAGGTAAGGGCGTCGATTCTTTAATTAACGACCTAGTTCAGGTCGTTTCTTAAGAAACGTCTTGGATAAGGGCGTTCCTTGTTTTTGAAACACGCCCCATATATGGGCGTTTCTTTTACTTGCCTATTTGGTCGTGAGAGTTGACGACCGCACGTGTGGGCGTCCTTTCTTTAGTCACGCCTTTGATAGAGGCGTTTCTTTTTGAATTAACGCCCTAATAAGAGGCGTTATTTTAATTTTGTTTTACTTCATCTAATTAACCCTATTCTTATTATCTGTATTACTACTGTAATATATATATATATTAATTTATTTCAAATATTCATTTATCAGGGTTGCTACAGGGACTATTTTGTATGAAGGGTTTGGAGGTGGCTGTGATTGTTTCTAATTTTTGGACTAGAGGGTGGTCGGATCTGGAATCTAGCTGAAAGCACTATAGCAGAGATAGAACACAAATTTTGAAAAATAGGTAGAAGGCTGATCAAAAATTACGAAAATTTGTGGATGTAGGGGGTTATGGACAAAACGCCCAGTAAAATGGAGAGCCCTAAAAAAAATCAAAAAGATGGTCGGAGATGGGAAACTCAGAGCTGCTGTCACTGTAGATAGAGACAGGACAGATGTGGGAGTGATTAAAGACCGAAAATGTAATAATAACAAACGATGGATTTTGGACCTGGAATTTTTTTTGGAGGAGAGGATGGAAGATAAGAACACACCATAAAAATTAAAAATCACGAAGAGGCCGTGGCTGGTATCAGGAATTTCGGGAAGACACCTCTGTCCAGTAGGACAGAAAACCGAAGACGAATTCGCGGCGGCTCGAAGGCGGCACGAACGGCGGCGGCGGCGGCACCAATGAAGATCAGAGGTTGAGAGGGGGAGATAGAAGATTGAAACACTCTAGAATGGGGGGGTTGAGGAGAGGAAACCAGGGGGAGAGAGGAAGGGGACGCACCAAGCTCCAAGGATTCCAACAATTTTCTGAATTTTCCTTAATTTTCACATGAAAATACATGGTTTTATATGCTTCCAACCAAATCTAACCTCCACCCTTAGATCTAGAGATGAGAGATAGATGGTCTAGATTGCATGTGAATAACACACAAAAATTAATAAACGAATAAGGGGAGAGGGGTGCCCCCTTGACCAAGGGTAGAAGGTTGAATGGGGGTAGGTGGCCAACTATGGAATCTTGACCCATTTAACCCCATGTGTCTATATGACCAGCCCACCCTTCTAGATGTCCACATAGGAAGGTTGACCAGGCCCACAAGGTGACATGGACCAATGGGAAAGGGCTGAGGGCCCCCTTGCTGGTCCTACTGTATAATTGCATAAAAACCCACATAATCCATGGGAATGACTCCTTGGCTTATAAAGTCTTACATTTGCGTACATACTTTCCCAAGGATATAAACACAAACTAAAAGGACATAAATGCAAAAGAAAAAGTACAGGCTCGGTGTCGATTCCCATCAACTCTCCCCGGGTGGGAGGAACTCGACCCCGTCGAGTAGGAGTAGGGATGCTCGAGTACTCCGGCGGATCCGTCACCGTGCCAAGTAACGCGGGTATGCTCCACTCCAAGTGATCGTCTCCTGCTCATTCCATATATACTTGATATGCGCGGACTGCTATAGGCTAAAGGTGGACACTCTGGGTGGGGCACTCTCAAAAGGGAAGGGAGCAGCTCGAAGACTCACTAGGAATCACCGCTGAGTCCCTGTAGATGACTAGATCCTGGTGTAGATATAGAACCGATCCCATACTCATCGAGTGAGTCCAATCGCCTCTTACTCATAAGAGAATGACAACGAGCTAGCACAAGACACATGCAGACGCACTATGCACTACACACAAACAATCGACTCAAAACACACCACACAAACAAACCACACAAGAAAAAAAACACACTGACTCATGCACGACTCTAGACTAAGGTGGTGACATCAAGCCCACTAGGTGGCGGCATCCTGGGCGGCCGGAGAGCCGTCTAACTCTTCCCCCCCCCAAGACATAGTACTCATCGGCTAGTGCCTCATCGGCCACGTAATTGACATACTCAAGCTCAGGAGGTACGGATTCTCCAACACCTAGGGCTAGGGTGGTGCGAGCGGGACACTCGCTGGCAATGTGGCCAAACCCGTGACAGTGGAAACACTGCACTCTCGATCGACTACTCTCTCCTATAAAAGGGGCCTTACCCTTATCATCCCGTCGGGTAGGAGGTGTAGACAGCAATGGGGGAGATGTAGGTGCCTTGGACAATAGTGGAGGGGGTGTCGGTGCCAGAGGACGGGCTATAGGAGCCGGGGGACGGGCAACGGGTGCCGGTGGTTGGGGTGGAAATAGATCCCGGGGTGGAGGAGGGCGAGGCTGTGGAGCGAAGTGCTCCTGACGGGTGGGCTCCTGAGGTCGAGCCATGGGAGGCCGCTGATGTGGGCCTATGGAGTGACGGGGCTCGGTACTACGGAGAGGGGTGGGGCCCAACCGATGGCTAGACTCGAACTCTCCCTCAAATTGCTCCATCTCGAGAGCAACCTAGTATGCCTCTTCCAACGTCTTGGCATTACGGCGGAAAAGCTCATACTGATAGTGTGGCCGCAAACCACGTCGAAAGCAGGAAACAGGCATGGTACTCTCCTCCGTGACACCACATCGTAGAAAGTACTCATCAAACTCCGTGATGAATTCGGAGGCGGACCGATCTCCCTGGCTAAGACTTTGCCATCTATCGATGAGTCGTTGGCGGTATGTAGGAGGAAGGTACTTTTGTCGAAGTTTATTCTTCATCTCGGCCCATGTGTCAATCGGGGGTTCTAGCCGCTGAAGTAGCAGGCTCTGTACATTCTTCCAATAGGTTTGCGCCTACCCCATGAGCTTCATGGTGGCAAATCGGACCCTTCGGTGCTCTGACATATCATACCATTCAAAATAACGGTCCATGCCGAACTCCCAATCTAGGTAGACTTTCAGATCCAAAGACCCGTAAAAAGAGGGAGGGTCCGCTCGCACGGTCCTAACGACCCTATCATCATCCTCATCTCGTTGTGGCTGAAAACCACGACGGCGTTGACCATACCCCTCATAGGCATTGTCGGACCCATAGTCCTTGAGACCAAGGCCACGGTGCGGTAGTTCGGGAACCCGAGGAGGGGCGGGTGGAGGAGCCTGTGGTGGCTGATTTTGGGCCGCGGGAGCGGCCTGGACTTGGGCCATGGGAGCGGGTTGGACTTGGGCCACCGCGGGAGGAGGTGCGGGTGGGCCTTGGGCTGCTCCAAGAGGGTCCCCGTGTGACATCCTATCTAACCGCCCAACGAGGTCTTGGACCGACCTGTCGGAGGTCTCCATGCGTCCCTCCATGGCTCTAAGGCGACCATCCATATTATCGGAGAAAGTCCGAAAGTTAGCATCGGATTGGTCCAACCTAGTCATAATGGCCATCACCGCCTCGTGTAGGGAGTGGAAGTCTCCCGAGGCGCCATCTCGTGGGTTAGCCATAGGGGAAGGGCGATGGTATTGGGTACCTCGCCGAGTGGGCATGCAACGACACGGATTAGGAAACACCGACTAATGCAAACACACACTAATATGATGCACCTAGACCTAAGCCAATATCTGGTATGTGGCGGAGGTAATCGACCCGAAGGTCACTCGCGCAAGTGTGCGGCCTTCCCGATAGGCGTAGCCTAACGTTCGGACAACACCTTTTGATATACCAAATTATCGGGATGAAATGCCATTTAAAAACACTCTTTTTTTGTTTTAGAAATGTGATGATCCTAGACTCGACTTAAAATGACTAATGGTTAGACGTAAATGACACTCTTTTTATTTACTTTTTTTTGTTTCTAGACACCCTAGACTCAACTCGCTCTGATACCAAATTGATGCGGGACGAGACACGGACACGACAAGCTCGCGGTTGTCCCTTAATGAGGGAAGCGTCAGACGTGCACGGTTGAGAAACCGGCAAGAGCTAGGGTGGTCAATTCACACTTTCGTGCCCGGATCGGGTCACGGGACGGTAACGCTCTCTCTCGCAGCAGCGGTGATATAAATATAAAGCGAGCTACGATCCAAGAACATGCTCTCTAGCAGTGACATAAACAAGTATATATAAAAATAAGCAACTGCCGAGTGTAGGGAGCGAGAACGGTACCTCCACACGCTCGGCGTGGGGAAGACGGACCCGGCCGAAACTCGTACTCCCGGAACAATAATACACAGTATTACAGTAATACAACTCGTTGCCCACTCCACGCAGGGAGGTAAAGGGCTACACAATGGGGCCCGGGAGGACCGAATTCGGGTTGACGGGCAGCTTCTCACGTTGATTCGGCAACACCCGAACTAGTGACGGTGGGGCCCACGTGCTGTCCGGAGGGGCCGTATGGGACCCGGTGGCACCGCTGTAGTGGAGACGCTTCGGGAAGCATTCCCTGGGCTGGCGGCACGCTGGTTCGCCGGCCGGAGGCCGGGCGGCTCCGTTCGGCACCGGTCGGAATGACCGACCCCGGATCTGCAGCTTCTGGTTTTCAGCGCGCGTCCCGGCGAGAACGGGCGCTGCGACCGGCCCCAAAGTCGGAATGCGACGAAACCAGCGCCGTTGGAAAGCTCTCTTCAAATAATTCAACCTAGGCCTGGAGATCAGACCTGGATCTGCACGGATCTTGACTTTAATGAATTTTTGAGTTACTGTTGTACAGTGACCGGACTCTCAGATCTGCAGAGAACTTGTCTGAGAACTACCTTTGAAAGATATGTTAACGTCCGAATCTGAAGTGGTGGGCCTTCCGCAAAGTTGTAGGAAATCAATCTAGGAAATCGGGACTATTTTTTATGAAGGGTTTGGAGGTGACTGTGATTTGTTCTGATTTTTGAACTAGAGGGTGGTCGGATCTGGAATCTAGCTGAAAGCACTATAGCAGAGATAGAACACAAATTTTGAAAAATAGGTAGAAGGCTGATCAAAAATTACGAAAATTTGTGGATGTAGGGGGTTATGGACAGAACGCCCAGTAAAATGGAGAGCTCTAAAAAAAATCAAAAAGATGGTCGGAGATGAGAAACTCAGAGCTGCTGTCACTGTAGATAGAGACAGGACAGATGTGGGAGTGATTAAAGACCGAAAATGTAATAATAACAAACGATGGATTTTGGACCTGGATTTTTTTTTGGAGGAGAGTATGGATGTAGCAACCCTGATAAAATATTAATAATAATAAAGATTTTAAAAATAAATCAAATAACTAGATAAATAAAATAATATAAAATAACGCCTCGAATAAAGGCACTATTTAAATTATAAACGCCTCTATCAAAGACGTTATTCAAGAAAGGACGCCCTCACCACAAGACGTCAAATTCCAAACGCCAAAAAGGGCAAGGACAAGAAACGCCCTTTTCTTGGGCGTGTTTTAAAACAAGGAACGCCCTTATACAAGGCGCTTCTTAAGAAACGACCTGCACCAGGTCGTCAATTTAAGAATCGACGCCCTGACCTAGGTCGTTAATTACATTCCAGTTTCGTTCGACCTAGGAGCTTATCCAGGGTAAGTGATAAGCATTAGAAAGAGTTAAAAGGTGGTAATGACTCTCTCATGGAAGTATTACTTCCACTAGAACTCTAACCCTAATAGGACTCCCAAAATCCTATAAATAAGCCTGTTCGATCCAACCCTAAACCTATTTGATCAATCGTCTGCTACGGTAAGTTGAAGAACAGTGAGTTTTTCTGATAATTCTCTTCCATGATGCATGAAGAATATTGATTATTCTTCTTCTCCTATTAACAGGTTCAGAGGCTCTGACGTTTTGAGGAACAAGAGTTCTTCATCCGTGTGTAAGTACCCCTTCCTCTACCTACAGTCCATGGATTTCAAGAAAACTAATATCTTCAATCTATCCTCTGTAGGTTTCATCCTTCTTCCTGCCTTTTGCTGCTGCTATTAAGTCGTGGGATTACTGTTAGAAGCTTCAGGGTAATCTTAGCAAAATTCTTCACGATTCTTCTGGAGTCTTCTTCCAGATCATCAATTAAGGTAGGTTTTCTCAAGTCACTGTAGCCCAAATAAAATAATTTAAGATATATGTATATTAGCATGACATGCATACGGTTTATTATAGTTTTAATGCATTTTTCTGCAATATTTTGAAAGAGACGCCCCTGTCAAGGGCGCTATTTTACAAGACATGACCCTGACCAGGTCGTCAATTCTAGATTTGACGCCCTGAACATAGGCGTTAATTCCATGAAATTACCTGAAATTAATAATCGTTCACGGTTTAAAAATTCATTTTATATGGAATATCAAACTAATATACTGCATGACTCTACCTGTGAATTCCTGCCAATTTTCCGGTCATGATGATATGATTGTTATCCTGAAATTTATTTCTTCCTGTTCATGATAATTTCTGAAATTTCTGGAATTCACGACCTAGACTAGGTCATCTCCCACTAGACTAACGCCTGACACTAAGGCGTAAAATGAAAAGTAACGCCCCTTCATAGGGCGCGTTTCTGTTAAATTCCTGAAAAATATATTCTATAAAAATAAGAATTTAAGAGTAACGCCCCTTCCTAGGGCGCGTTTTTGATAATTCCTGAAATTATTGATATTCTGTCAAACAGTGACAATAAAAGGACGCCTTCTGGTGTAGTCGTCAAATCTTAAAGAAACGCCCCTGATCAGGGCGCGTTTTTGGCAAATTTCTGAAATATGGAAAATCTGCAAAAAAAATGGAAAATAGATAAACGCCCTTATCTTAGGCGTTATTTACTTGAGAAACGACTTAGCGTAAGTCGTTATTTTCTGTAAAAATGATTTTTATCCTGATTCTGTTAACCGATGGTTTCATATTATACATATACATATATATATCGGCACTATTCTCCACTCCGTGAGTATAGTCCCACTTTTCACGTTGTTTTATCGATCACACTCAACTCTCATTGACATACAAGCTCTCCATTGGACATTCCGTTCCTTTGGACTAGCGAGTTAGTTATAGAGACCTCCGTAAGACTCCTCGTAGCCTTGGATTCCCTCAAGGCCGACTGAGCTGGTTGTACCCTAAAAACCCATTACACCATTGATGCCATGTCACTCTAAAGAAACATGGTATACCGGCCCTTATGATTATACAAAGAGTATATCATAAGAAATTCTTAATGGGATGATGATATCATGCCATATCATGTCATTCTTGTAAACCTCAATTCTATGATAAGAATGAGGGTATCTTACCTTTGATATACTGTTCATGTGGACCTCAATTCTATATAAAGAATGTCCATATTGATTTGTCATGGTACCCAAGTTGAGGGAACCTAATTCTACCTAGTTTATCGTTAATCGTGATTATACTATTATTATCGCCAATCTATATCCTTTGTCATATTTTGGACTCTATTCTATCAAAGTTGTCATATGGGTCTACAAGCTTGATGATTGAAATTCTTTATTGGCTATGTAAACAAAAGTGGATGTCAAAACACATGATAAATGCCTGCGCATATAGGGCCCGATCTGGTCCTGGGAGGAGCACCCGAAAGTACTTGTGCCCATGGGAGTTAAAATGATAAGGTATCTGGCATTATACCGAGTACTTTACTTTCTAGATTGGACATTCCACATAAATCTTGTGCTTGAAATCGTACTTGACTTGACATGAAAGGCGTGGCCCGAAAAAGGGTAATTTACTTGCTTACTACATGATAGCCAAAGTTCTTGACATGACTTGTTAAATGTACTTGCTTGAATATCTCAAATGTCTTGTTATCTTATTGAAAGTTCATGATTTGTCCATCTTAATTCCTTGATATTACATTTTCTCTATCTTGTCGTTTTATGCGAGCATGCATAGCTTCATTGCATTCATGAAAATGTAATTACTTAAATCCCTTGCTAGTACTTGAGATATAATTTTCTACTGAGCGTTCGCTCATTCCGTTTGTCCCTTTTTACTTTTCAGGTAAGTCCGACGACGATGGAAGTCAATCGGATGGGAATGGTCAAGAGTGAAAGTGATAGAGCTGCTCAAGTGTCATCTAGTCTTTTCTATAGTTTCTTGAGTCAAATATGTATTCTTTTCCTTTTTATTAAACAGAGTATTGGATTTGTAATAGTCTATCCATTATGAAATAAAGGATTGGGTTATCTTGCTATTTTTGCGCATCTCTGTCTTTGTGTCGAATACACGACCACTCTGATTGACATGATTGATATAAACTCGTCGTACACCTCCGGGTATCTTCCGCGCTCGGGGCGTGACAATGGAAGATAGGAACACACCATAAAAATTAAAAATCACGAAGAGGCCGTGGCTGGTATCAAGAATTTCGGGAAGACACCTCTGTCCAGCAGGACAGAAAACCGAAGACGAATTCGCAGCGGCTCGAAGGCGGCACGAACGGCGGCGGCGGCGGCACCAATGAAGATCAGAGGTTGAGAGGGGGAGATAGAAGATTGAAACACTCTAGAATGGGGGGTTTGAGGAGAGGAAACCAGGGGGGGAGAGGAAGGGGGCGCACCAAGCTCCAAGGATTCCAACAATTTTCTGAATTTTCCTTAATTTTCACATGAAAATACATGGTTTTATATGCTTCCAACCAAATCTAACCTCCACCCTTAGATCTAGGGATGAGATATAGATGGTCTGGATTGCATGTGAATAACACATAAAAATTAATAAACTAATAAGGGGAGAGGGGCGCCCCCTTGACCAAGGGTAGAAGGTTGAATGGGGGTAGGTGGCCAACCATGGAATCTTGACCCATTTAACCCCATGTGTCCATATGACCAGCCCACGCTTCTAGATGTCCACCTAGGAAGGTTGACCAGGCCCACAAGGTGACATGGACCAATGGGAAAGGGCTGAGGGCCCCCTTGCTAGTCCTATTACATAATTGTATAAAAATCCACACAATCCATGGGAATGACTCCTTGGCTTATAAAGCCTTACATTTGCGTACATACTTTCCCAAGGATATAAACACAAACTAAAAGGACATAAATGCAAATGAAAAAGTACAGGCTCGGTGTCAATTCCCATCAGTGAGTGCTCGCTAGGTGGTAAGGTCGCCGGAGGAGGGAGCCTCGTTCGCTTGTAGGCTGGAGTGGCCTTTTTTCTCTCTAAGCAATGGCTCTATTCTCTTGGGTAGCAGTTTAGTGGAATTGATCCACCGGCTCTTTTCTGTTGCCAGATTAGCTTGCTTGATTAGTCGGAAGAAGGGGAGGCACCGCTCGACGGCTTGGGATAGGAACCGAGCCAAGGCGGTGATGCATCAGGTGAGGCACTGTACGTCCCTCACTTGTCCTGGTTGCTTCATCTCCAACAGTGCTCGGATCTGGTCGGGGTTGTCCTCGATTCCTCGGTCAGTGATAAGGAAACCCAGGAACTTCCCCGACCGCACTTCGAATGCACATTTAGCTGGATTGAGTTTCATATTATACCTCCTGAGTGTGGTGAAGGTCTCCGCCAGGTCTCCCAAGTGCTCGGCGGCTTGGAGGCTTTTTACGAGCATGTCGTCGATATAGACCTCCATGTTGCGGCCGATCTGTGAGTCGAACATATAGTTGACGAGGCGTTGATATGTAGCTCCAGAATTCTTCAACCCGAACGGCATATGAGTGTAGCAGTATAAGCCGTGATCGGTTACAAATGCAGTCTTATTTTGGTCGAGCTTGTGCATGCTGATTTGGTGATACCCGGAGTAGGCATCCAAGAAGCTCAGCATTTAGTGCCCGGCCGTAGCGTCGACCAGCTGGTCGATCCGTGGCATGGGGAAGCTATCCTTGGGCGTGGCCTTGTTGAGGTCACGCACATCCGCCACTTCCTGTTATTCTTGGGAACTAGGACCACGTTGGCCACCTAGTATGGATATTGGGTAGGCCTGAGTAGTCCTGAGCGTAACTTTTCGCCCACCTGTTGCCTGATGATGGCTTGTCGCTTGGGGTTGCAACGCCTTCGGCACTGCTGTACCAGGCGGCAGGTGGGGTCCAACATGATTTGGTGTGTGATGACCTCTGGCGGGGTTCTGGGGAGCTCATCCTCGGACCAAGCGAACACATCTTGGTTGGCCGCGAGGAAGTTCACGTATGCTCGTTTATCGTGCTCGGGTAGGGTAGCGTCGATCCTCAGCATCCTGCTTGGGTCGTCTCCTACTTGAATGAGGTATAAGTCCTCGGCCTTGGTGTTTGTGCTCGGGCCTGGGTCTTCGGTCCTAGCCTTCTTCTTAGGCGGCACTTCCTCGGCACGTCGATCGCGTGTGGAGATGAGGTAGCACCTTCGAGACTCCCTCTGATCTCCTCGGACCTCCCCCACTCCCCGGGGGGTGGGGAACTTGAGCTTTTAGTGATGAGAAGAGGGGATGCCTCGAAGGGTACCGAGGATCCCTTGCCCGATGATGGCGTTGTACCCTGTCATTGCACGGACTACGGTAAAGTCGGCAAGGAAGGTTACCTCTTTTGGCGCTGTTCCGAATGTGATCGGGAGCGAGATGCATCCTTCCGGGTGGACGGTTATGCCATAAAACCCGTACAATGGTGTGAGCAATGGTGCGAGTCGGGACAAATCCACACCCATAAGAACAAGACAGTCACACGCTATAACATCAGGCCCACTTCCATTATCCTCTAATATGCGATGCATGGTACATTGGTTGCTGGTGGCCGAGACCACCAAACCATCCGAGTGGGGGGTGGTCACAGAGTCCAGGTCATCCTCGGAGAAGACAATAGGATCTCCTAAGTGGCCCGGGGCAGTGGCGCCCCGTCGGGTGTCGTCGCCCTGTTCCATAATGCGAACAGCCGACGCGTATCGTCGCCGCCGGCTGGCGCTATCTCCTCCTACTGCCGGTCCCTCGGAGATCATCATGATCTCCTTTCCGTTGGGCCGGTTGTCGATTGGAGGGGGCATCTTCTATAGCCTTTCCACGACTTTGGCAAGGAATTTGTCGAGGAGTCCTCTACAAATGAGGTCCTCGATCACGTCCCTCAAGTTGATGCAATTGGCGGTGTCGTGGCCGTGGTCGCGGTGGCAGTGGCAATACTTCTTTTTGTTCCTCGATCTAGCATCCGACTTCATCCGGGGGGGCCACTTGAGGAATGGCTCCTCACGAATCTCCATCAGGATCTGGTCGGGCAGAGCCGTCAGGGGTGTGTAGTTGCGGTAGCCACCTTTCTCCTTCTCGGAGCGATCGCGTAGGTCTCCATCGCGTCGTTCTCGCTTGCTCCATCCCTCTCATGGTGGGTCGGCAGATCTCTTCCAGTCAGATCGATCGGTTCCAGCCGCACGGCCCAGGGCCGCAGTGTTTTCCTCGTAGCGTGCATGCTTCTGTGCTAGCGCGAGGAGGTCTGGAAGGGTCATCGGGGCCTCTACTCCGAGCGCGCGCCGGAGGATGTAGTCTCGCGTCCCTTGGGTGAGTGTTGTAGTCGCGATGCCTATGTCGAGGTGAGGAATGCGGAGCGCCTCAGCGCGGAAGCGGGAGACGAAGTCCCATAGCGTCTCATCTTTTCCCTGCCTGAGGGCGAGCAGGGTCACCGCAGACTTGGCCACCTTTCGGCAGCCGATAAAGTTCTTGTTAAACAGCTTCCTGAGCTGTTGGAAGGAGGAGATGGTCCCGGCCGGTAAGGACTCAAACCAGGCCCGGGCATTCTCTCGGATGGTTGTTACAAACGCCAGTCACTTCACAGCATCCGAGGTCCGGTGGAACACCAAGTGGGACTCGAAGCTATGCTTGTGGTCGGACGGGTTGGTCGTGCCGTCATAGGATGCGAACGACGGCAACTGGAGCTTTGGCGGGATGTGGGATTCCATGATCTCCCTGGAGAAGGGAGCGTGGAAGTCCAAGTCGTCGTCGATCAGACCGTGATTATTGGCGGCCCGGAGGACGTCGTCCGGGTAACGAGCTTTGTACTCTATCTCGTCGAAGCGTTGGAGCCAGCGATCCATCTCCGGGTTGGAGTGGAGTGGGCTGCGTTCCCTGGGCGCGGGTACGCTGTGTGACCATCTGGTCCTGGTGATCGAAGCCTGGGAAACCTCCCACACTTGGCAGAGGTTCTCTCCAGTTTGGCCCCTCTCGCCCCCCACCCCCCGTCGTTCGGGTAGGGCGCGCTGGGGCTCCGCCCGTTGGTTTCGAAGCTCCCAGCAAATTTCTACCAGAGCTCGGATCTCTTGGCAGAGCTCATCTAGGTCACCTGGGGTGACCTCTTGTCGGGGGTGAGCGGAAGAAACTTCCTGCGATCCCCGGAGAGAGTTAGGGCCCTGGTGGGAGCCACGCCCCCGGTTGCTGGTGTTGCGGAGACTTCCACGGGGTGCCATAGTTTTTTGCTCATGTTTCCCACAGACGGAGCCAAGAAGTGTAGCGGCAAGAAAATAGTTCCTAGGCCATGTACCACATTCTCTATTTGTTTGTTGGGGAAATCATCTCGCGCCCGCGGAAGCCTGCAAACCCCCAGAAATCAGAAGGACGTCAGAAGGAGTCTCGGGTGTTACCCTAGGGGACAACCCTCCGATGCTTAAGTTAGCAACGGGAAATTGGGAACCAGAGAGGAGCAAATGAGAGAGTAGATGAGAGATCGCAGTAGGAGGCCCAGGAGCCGTGTGGATCCTCCAGACGAGTGCTCGCCGTTCCCAGTGTCCACTCAGTGAGTGCTCATTGGGTGGTAAGGTCGCCGGAGGAGGGAGCCTCCTTCACTTGTTGACTGGAGTGGCCTTTGTTCTCTCTAATCAATGGCTCTATTCTCTTGGGTAGTAGTTTAGCGGAATTGATCCACCCCCTCTTTTCTGGTGCCAGATTAGCTTGCTTGATCAGCTGGAAGAAGGGGAGGCACTGCTCGGCGGCTCGGGATAGGAACCGAGCCTGGGCGGCAATGCGTCCGGTGAGGCACTGTACGTCCCTCACTCGTCCTGGTCACTTCATCTCCAACAGTGCTCGGATCTGGTCGGGGTTGGCCTCGATTCCTCGGTGAGTGACGAGGAAACCCAGGAACTTCCCCGACCGCACTCCGAATGCACATTTAGCTGGATTGAGTTTCATATTATACCTCCTGAGTGTGGCGAAGGTCTCTGCCAGGTCTCCCAAGTGCTCGGTGACTTGGAGGCTTTTTACGAGCATGTCGTCGATTTAGACCTCCATGTTGCGACCGATCTGCGAGTCGAACTTATGGTTGACGAGGCGTTGATATGTAGCTCCAGCATTCTTCAACCCGAACGGCATACAAGTGTAGCAGTATAAGCCGTGATCGGTTACGAATGCAGTCTTGTTTTGGTCGGGCTTGTGCATGCTGATTTGGTGATACCCGGAATAGGCATCCAAGAAGCTCATCATTTCGTGCCCGGCCGTAGCATCGACAAGCTGGTCGATCTGTGGCATGGGGAAGCTATCCTTGGGCGTGGCCTTGTTGAGGTCGGTGTAGTCCACGCACATCCGTCACTTCCTGCTGTTCTTGGGAACCAGGACCACGTTGGCCACCTAGTCTGGATATTGGGTAGGCCAGAGTAGCCCTGAGCGTAACTTTTCGCCCACTTGTTATGTGATGATGGCTTGTCGCTCGGGGTTGCAATGCCTTCGGCGCTGCTGTACCGGGCGACAGGTGGGGTCCAACTTGAGTTGGAGTGTGATGACCTCTGGCGGGATTTCAGGGAGCTCATCCTCGGACCAAGCGAACACGTCTTGGTTGGCCGCGAGGAAGTCCACGTATGCTCATTTATCGTGCTCGGGTAGGGTAGCGCCGATCCTCAGCGTCCTGCTCGGGTCGTCTCCTACTTGAATGAGGTATAAGTCCTCGGCCGGGGCATTTGTGCTCGGGCCTGGGTCTTCGGTCCTAGCCTTCTTCTCAGGCGGCACTTCCTCGGCATGTCGATCACGTGTGGAGATGAGGTAGCACCTTCGAGACTCCCTCTGATCTCCTCGGATCTCCCCCACTCACCGGGCGGTGGGGAACTTGAGCTTTTGGTGATAAGAAGAGGAGACGCCTCGAAGGGTACCGAGGATTCCTCGCCCGATGATGGCATTGTACCCTGTCATTGCATGGACTACGGTAAAGTCGACGACGAAGGTTACCTCTTTTGGCACAGTTCTGAACGTGATCGGGAGCGAGATGCATCCTTCCGGGTGGACGGTTGTGCCAGAAAACCCGTACAATGGTGTGTGAAATGGCGCGAGTCGGGACAAATCCACACCCATAAGCACAAGATAGTCGTACGCTATAACATCAGGCCTGCTTCCATTATCCACTAATATGTGACGCATGATACATTGGTTGATGGTGGCCGAGACCACCAAAGCATCCGAGTGGGGGGTGGTCACACCATCCAGGTCATCCTCGTAGAAGACAATAGGATCTCCTAAGTGGCCCAGGGCGGTGGAACCCCGTCAGGTGTCGTCGCCCTATTCCGTAATGCGGACAGCTGACGCGTATCGTCGTCGCCGGCTGGCGCTATCTCCTCCTACTACCGGTTCCCCAGAGATCATCATGATCTCCTTTCCGTTGGGCCGGTTGTCGATCGGAGGGGGCGTCTTCTATCGCCTTTTCGCGGCTCTGGCGAGGAATTTGTTGAGGAGTCCTCTACGAACGAGGTCCTCGATCACGTCCCTCAAGTTGATGTAGTCGGCGGTGTCGTGGCCGTGGTCGCGGTGGTAGTGGCAATACTTCTTTTTGTTCCTCGAGCTAGGATCCGACTTCATCAAGGAGGGCAACTTGAGGAATGGCTCCTCGCAGATCTCCATCAGGATCTGGTCGAGCGGAGCCTTCAGGGGCGTGTAGTGGCGGTAGCCACCTTTGTCCTTCTCAGAGGGGTCGTGGCGGTCTCCATCGCGTCGCTCTCGCTTGCTCCATCCCTCTCGTGGTGGGTCGACAGATCTCTTTCGGTCGGACCGATCGGTTCCAGTCGCACGGCCCAGGGCCGCAGTGTTTTCCTCGCAGCACGCATGCTTCTGTGCTAGCGCGAGGAGGTCTGGAAGGGTCGTCGAGGCCTCAACTCTGAGCGCGCACCGAAGGATGTGGTATCACGTCCCTTGGGTGAGTGCTGTAGTCGTGATGCCTACGTCGAGGTGAGGAATGCGGAGTGCCTCCGCGCGGAAGCGGGAGACGAAGTCCCACAACATCTCATCTTTTCCCTGCCTGAGGGCGAGCAGGGTCACCGCAGACTTGGCCACCTTTCGGCAGCTGATAAAGTTCTTCTTAAACAGCTTCCTGAGCTGCTGGAAGGAGGAGATGGTTCCGGCCGGTAAGGACTAGAACCAGGCTCGGGCGTTCTCTCGGAGGGTTGTTACAAATGCCAGGCACTTCACAGTATCCGAGGTCCGGTGGAACACCAAGTGGGACTCGAAGCTATGCATGTGGTCGGCTGGGTCGCGTGCCGTCATAGGATGCGAACGACGACAACTGGAGCTTTGGCGGGATATAGGCTTCCATGATCTTCCTGTAGAAGGGAGCGTAGAAGTCCAAGTCGTCGTCGATCAGACCGTGATTCTTGGCGGCCAGGAGGACGTCGTTTAGGTATCGGGCTGTGTCCTCTATCTCGTCGAAGCGTTGGAGCCGACGATCCATCTACGGGTTGGAGTGGAGTGGGCTTTGTACCCTGGGCGCGGGTACGCTATGTGACCATCGGGTCCTGGTGATCAAAGCCTGGGAAGCCTCCCGCACTTGGCGGAGGTTCTTCCCAGTTTAGCCCCTCTCGCCCCCCCGTCGTTCGGGTAGGGCGGGCTGGGGCTCCGCCCGTTGGTTTCGAAGCTCCCGGCAGATTTCTACCAGAGCTCGGACCTCTTGGCGGAGCTCGTCTAGGTCACCTGGGGTGACCTCTGGTTGGGGGTGAACGGAAGAAACTTCCTGCTACCCCCGGCGGGAGTTAGGTCCCTGGTGGGAGCCACGCCCCTGGTTGCTGGCGTTGCGGAGACTTCCACGGGGCACCATAGCTTTTTACTAGTGTTTCCCACAGACGGTGCCAAGAAGTATAGTGACAGGAAAATGGTTCCTAGGCCACGTACCACCTTCTCTATTTGTTTGTTGCGAAAATTGTCTCGCGCCTGCGGAAACCTGCAAACACCAAGAAACTACAAGGACGTCAGAAGGTGTCCCGGGTGTTACCCCAGGGGCAATCCTTCGATGCTTAAGTTAGCAACGAGAAATTACGAACCAGAGAAGAGCAAATGAGTAGAGGAGAGATCGCAGTAGGCGGCCGAGGAGCCGTGTGGATCCTCCGGATGAGTGCTCGCCGTTCCCAGTGCCCACTCAGTGAGTGCTCGCTGGGTGGTAAGGTCGCCGGAGGAGGGAGCCTTCTTCGCTTGTAGACTGGAGTGGCCTTTGTTCTCTCTAATCAATGGCTCTATTCACTTGGGTAGTAGTTTAGCGGAATTGATCCACCCCCCTTGTCTTCTCTGTCGTTCTCCCTTTTATAGGGGTTGTCATGGAGCGAGGGGCTTTATCCCTTGAGAGGGAAGGGCCTGCATTGTGGAGTAACGTTCTCTGCTATAGTGGCAGGAGTTTCCCGTTGGGGGACCGATTTTCCCGACGTCGCCTGATTCGGGCCGAGTCTTACGGCGATCACGGGGCGTGCTCGCCCGTTTAGGAGGTCGAGGCCGACGTCGTGGGGGCAACGGTCGATCGTCGGAGGGTCTTCCGGCGATATCCGCGCTTGGTCCGTATCGCTAATGCGCTGTAGAATCCAATGCTCTTCTGGGCTGGGCCTCCCTTTGGTGGGCCGCGTATGCCCGGCGCCTCTTGGGTGCGTTTATTAAGAGCGATCTGGCATGGGTATGTCGTTATTGGGCCGTATCTAGGCTGGACCGATTTTACCCTCCTCAATTTTACCTTTCATATTATAACATCATCAAAGTTTAACCGAATATTTCATTAAACATATAAAATATAAGATTTTAAGGAGGTATATAATATAATATGAAAAATTATAAAGATATATATTGTTATTTTAATTATGTGAGAAGATTAAACACGAGTATATTAATTTTTTATCGCAATCTACCTAAAATTAAACTAAACAAATGGTACATAACGATAGAGGTACAGGCGATGAAATACGACTATTATAGAGGCATGAATAAGGTCATAGATCAGTAGGACATGTAAAGTTCTAAGATTATAAATGTTATTATCCGGAGAGAAAACATTCTTAACTTTGTAATAACTCACGAGGATTATTAGGGTCAGATACAAAGTTCTTACTAACTTTTTCTTTATTATTAAGAAGAAAGAAAATCGTAAGTTTATCATAAGAATCATTAGTGTCAGATAATTACAAGCTATTATCCTTATTCTTAAGAGAAAAATGTTAACCATATCATTAGGACTATTAGAGACACATAATTACGGGATCTTAACCTTATTCTTAAGAGTAAAAAAAAGCAGTAACTTTGTGACAAGGATTATGAGTCAGATAATTGAATGTTAAATTATCAAAAATGTTGTAATTATGCACTGAATTTCTATGCTAGCACTCTCCCCCTATATTTCTGTGTGGGTGTACACACGTCTCTCTCGTACATAATGTTCTTAAATATATACAAACAAACAATCAAGTTATAGAAAGATAAATTTAATATCCTTATCTTAGTTTGGGACTGTGTATCTAAATCTTTCCTGGAAGTATCACGTGAGGGCATATATTCTAGGTTAATCTTTATGGCTGACATTTATACGGAAGCTTCTTCTGTTTGTGTTATAGGACTTGGGAAGTTGATGACTGCAAAAGCGTTGGCTTCGTCAAAATAGGTAGGCACTCTCCTTCTAGACTCCGAGAAACGTCCACTGAACTGTGTCCATTTTATTAACAAGTAACAAGTTTATTTGTCTCTAACCTCATTCTTAATTAATTCTTTTTAAAAACTTGCCCACATGTGAAATTGTTAAGAGCAAAAACTAAGAAAACTAAAGACGAGCCTTCATTAGGACTAGTTTATCCTAACAGAGTAGAGAATATGCAAGATTCCAACTTTGTAAACATTAGAGAAAAAAAATCTTAACTTTGTAATAATTCACGAGGATTATTTATAGCAACTCGAAATTTCATATATATATATATATGTGTGTGTGTGTGTGTGTGTGTGTGTGTGTGTGTGTGTGTGTGTGTGTGTGTGTGTGTGTGTGTGTGTGTGTGTGTGTGTGTGTGTGTGTGTGTGTGTGTGAAAATGATGAAAGATGAAAATAAAATAAATTATAAAATATTTTTCTTTAGGCCTATGAAATATAGAATACATTGACACAAATGTTAATCCCATGTGATAATATGAACGGTGAGATTCGCACCTTGATTCGGAGAGGGGAAAGTTGTTGGCACTATAGCAGCATTATAACATCCGATTTAAGAGAGAATTATTAGTTCTAATCTAATCCTAATTAGTGGATGAGGTCATTACTTACATCATTGAATAGATTATGTGGTTACGTCATGGAGGGGGATTTATTTCAACATTCATACGTTGAAATTTATTTTCAACATAAGTTGGTGTAATAGTAACATGGGTTAGTGAAATAGAAAAATTAGATGAAAATTGACTTAGAATTAAATGGGTAATTGAATAATTGAGAGATTTGGCCTATAAATAGCGTTGAGATCTTCCCTACTCAAAGCACAAATCTATTGAGGAGATCGCTGGTCATAGAGGGGAGGAAGACTCAGAGTTTGGAGGAGTGTTCGAAGAGTTCTTCGTTCATGTACTTCTTCCTCTTTGATCTTCAACTAGGTAGGTTTTCTCTCACGTAAAACTTAATTAGATATTCATATATGTTTCTTTGCATGAGTATTTCGATTCTATCCAAAATTTTCATGATCATGTATTTGTGACTTATTTTGAGATTTAAAGTCCAAAAATTTGAAATTTTCACTGTAATAATGCATTTCGATTTTCGGTTTAAGAACGCGGATCGCATATGGACCGTGACTCAAACAGGGTAACCACGTTAAGATCTGATGGGACATCAGAACCAGGCCATTGTGGGAGTGTTGTATTGGATATGTATTTGTGTATTGCGTTTGTATTTGATTTGTATTTTATATTTTGGTTTGAATTTAAGTCCAAGGGAATTAATTAGGGCTTTTAATTTTTGTCAAGGTGTGGGTTCCATGTGTTGGCCCTTGGTCCATGGTAGAAAATGGACCAAGTAGCCATTGTTAACCTTAAGGGGAGGACGCCCCCTTCTTTGTCCCATATGGGATTTGTTTATTGTTTTTTAGTCTCCCTTCCCCTTTATGCCCCCTTGACCAAAGGTAACCTAGGTTATTAGCCAAGGTCTAGGGTTTGAGTATAAGACCTCTCTTGTGGCATTTTATGAGGAATTAATGAAAAAAAATTGCATGAAATATTGTGAAAGAGCCTAGGGGCGCACCTCCCTCTCTCTCCCTTCTTCTTGTTCTTCATCTTCTTCCTCTTGATCCAGGATGTGAAGCCCTAAATATTGGAATGAATCCAATTTCTATCTCTTCCCTAGAGTGTGAAGCTCCGCCACCGCCGCTGCCGCCATCGGAGCCGCCAACAAGCCGCCACAAGCCACCTTTCACCCTGCTGTCCTGAACCACGAAATCTAGAATAGCAGCCTAAAGAACAGGTCGCTTCTCCCAGCTCACAGCTCTGATCGAGCTGAGATTTTGAGAGATTGTTCCTCTTTGTGTTAGATTTCCATCAATATAAATTTTGTTCCATTCCGATCCCGTTTGCTTCTCCTCCTAGGTCGTTCTTCCTACCCCTCGCAATCTACCTGGTTGCAGATCTGCAAGATAGAGTCCTGATCCCTTATTTTTCCCGCGCCACAAAGCACCTCTGAAAATTCTCAAAATAATTCTGTACGTCCCCCACATAGTCCTCTTCCACCCATAAATTCCACAGGCCCTAAATCCACTGCCAACCCCTCAGTCAAGAATCATCTTTAGACAGCTCCCCTTCTATTCTACTGGATCTGGATTCCGAGCCAGAAAAGAATTTGTGGCACAGTCATTTTCATTTTCAATCCTTTCACTGGATGGATCTGAAGTCAACATATATCTTAGATTTTTGAGTCCTCTTTCCAACGATGCCAACCGCGTCTCGATCCGACACCAGATCTGGGCGTACCGGCCATTTTCGTGGGAGTGCACGTTTCTGCTCTGAGGCAGGCCTGCAAAAAGAGGTCACCAATTAATTCCAGGAAAAATACGGCGGGGTAGCTTCAGCGACCGCCACTCCCATGGGTCGACCAGGGACCCCCTGCCTTCGTCCCGGTGAACTGCCGCTGTCAGAAGCTCACCGGAGGTCATTGTCCCTTTGGAGGCCATTGTTCGCTGTCCTGCTGGCCAGCAACTCGCAGAACCGGAGCCGCTGCCCGCCGCCGCCCGGAACCCGCCGTCTTGCTGCCCGTCAACCCAAACTCGGTGCTCCCCGCATTTTTGTGTAGCCCTTTACCTCCCTGCATGGAGTGGGCAAGAAAATTCACTTTTGTAATTAATTTAATTACTGTACCGGGAGTACGAAGCTTGGCCGGGAACGTCTTCCCCACGCCATGTAGCGTGGAGGTATCGTGTTCACTCCTCACTCGCCATTTTTGCTTACTTCGTATATTTCTATATGCTGCTGCATGAGTGGTAGGAAAATCTAGCTCGTTAAATCATATCAATCGCCGCTGCGAGAGAGAGAGAGAGAGCGAGACCGTCCTGTGACCCGACCCGGGCACGAAAGTGAGAATTGACCACCCTATCTCTTTGTCGGTTTCTCAACCGCGCACGTCCGCACGCTTCCCTCGCTAGGGACGATCGCGAGTTTGCCTACAGTCCAAGGTTTGCATATCAATTGGTGTCGAGTCTCGTCCCGTCCCACATCAAATTGTTATCAGTGCTAAGTCGAGTCTAGGGTATTCGGTCCAAGGTGTCACATTGCATCTCTATATCCGGTATATCAAAAGGTGTTCCTGGAACGATAGGTTATGCCTATTGTGAAGGTAGCACACTTGCGTGAGTGCGATCTTCGGATCAAACCTCTGCCACGTACCGAATATTGGAGTCTAGGTCATCCTTCATTTCACCTTGGTCAGTGCATTCCAACCCCTTGTCATTTGCATGCCCACTTGTAGAGGTATCCAATACTCACCACCACCACCACCTATGGTAGATCCCCGAGTCCCTAATCCCGATGAGCCTTCGGTGGGCGACATGTTTCGAGCTCTTATGGGAAAAATTGATGGGTTGAGTACATGAATGGATGAGTTGAATACGCGAGTGGATAAAATGGAAGGGTTGAGTACGCGGGTAGATGACCTAGGCACACGTTTGGAAGAGAGGATGAAGGCCTTAGAGGATAGGGCCGTAGAGTCGGACCAGTCTTTTCATGGTCTGGTAGGGAGAGTAGCCGTCCTAGAGAGACCCCCAGTTGAGGCGCACCCCGCGCTGACAAATGGTCAACCGGAGCCGAATTAGCCACTATTGCTCTTAGGGCTCAAGGGGTAGATGATAGGAGGCGTCGAGTCCCCGAGGTGGATGACTATGAGTCCAATAATGAGAATAGGGCTATGATCGTGACCGTGAAGTTCAACGGCGGAATCGTGATCATGATGAGGATGAGCGGATTCTCAAGACCGTTCGCACGGACCCTCCCACGTTTGACGGGTCCTTGGACCCGAGGTCTATTTAGACTGGGAGGCCGGTATGAATCGGTACTTTGCTTGGTTCGGTGTGACGGACCGTTGAAGAGTCTGATTCGTGACCATGAAGCTAATAGGGCTGGTGCAGATGTATTGGAAGAATGTGGAGAGCCTGTTGTTTCAATGTATGGAGCCCCAGGTTGACACATTGGGTGAGATGAAGGTCAAGCTTCGGCAAAAGTACCTTCCTACCACATACAGTCAGCGACTCATCAATAGGTGGCAGAGTCTTAGTCAGGGTGGTCGATCTGTCTCCAAGTACATCGCTGAATTTGATGAGTATTTTCTGCGATGTGGTGTCACGGAGGAGAGCTCCATGCCTATTTCCCGCTTCCGACGTGGTTTGCGGCCCCACTATCAGTATGAGCTTTTTCGCTGCGATACCAAGACTTTGGAAGAGGCATATCAGGTTGCTATCGAGTTGGAGCAGTTTGAGGGAGAGTCCGAGTCTACCCAACGGTTGGGCCCCATCCCTCTTCGTAGTGCCGAGCCCCGTAGCTCCTAAGGCCCATATCAGAGGGCCCCCATGGCTCGACCTCAGGAGCCCGCCCGTTAGGAGCTATTCTGTAATATATTGTGTCTTTCGGATCCTTATCGGAGAGTTTCGAATCACTTTTGTGGGTCCTGAGTTGTGTTTTACGATCTGCGTGAGTTTTTCGACTCGAGGATGCTACAGTTGTGTTGCATTCTCTCCGCAGATCGTTTAGATTATTTTCTATATTTTTCTGAATTAGTGCATTTTCGGGCTGAAAATCGAATTTTATGGAAATTGCAAAATTTCCTAATTTTCTTTTTTCTTATTTCTTCTTCACCCTCTCTCCTCTCTCATTTCTCACGTTTGCACTCTCTCTCCCCGTTCTCTCTCCTTTCTCTCCCTCTCCCCCGGGTGCCCGACCGAGGTGGAGGCGGGCGAGGCAAGGACGCCGTAGAGTTGCAGTGACATGTGATGGTGCGAGGATCGAGGCGTGGTTGGCGCGATCCCTCGGTGGATTCAAAGCCAACGTGTTCGATTTGTTTAATGGATTTTGACATGGTTTAGTGACTTTGGCGCACTAGAACTTCGGTGGATGTAGGGAGATGGACGCCCTACTCTTCTTTTTCGTTTCCTCGCGATTTGGAGCCGAACGGTGCGCGTATGAGCGGGTTTAGCGTTGTTTTGGGCAAAAGCATGTTCGGGGGGTGTGAGACGAGTTCGCCTCTTTCGACGACGGTTTCTTGCTAGATTAGTTTCATTTGAACCCCTGGCATGTCAATATTCCATTTCCGCTGGTTTCATTGTTATTGGTGGTCATTTGGGACCGGTGTGAGCCCGGGAACCCATGTGACTCATTTTGGGTCGATTCGGTAGAGTCGCCCGTTTCTTGTATTTTTGGTGTCGTTTGGACCCCTTCCAGTCTGTGGAATGTTTATTTGGTTATTAGGGTTGTTTCCCCTTCGTTTAGAAGCAAACAGGGCATGGAACGGCCGGATTCGGCCACTCCCCTATTTTTCTCGTCGTGATGCCTAAGCGGTTGTACCAGTGACCGTTTGGGTGCTTCCTGCAGTCCAGTAGGTGACCATTTTGGACTCTATCGGTTCTATGTTGGTTCAGGCCTAAGCGGTCATTCGATAGACTGTTTTGGGTTGCTTGCGGTCCACCGTTAGACCGCTAAGCATTGTCCAGCGGTCCATTATTAGACCGCTAGGTTTAGGTGTTATGTCGGTTTGGCCAAGCGGTCACGCGATAGACCGCAAGGCTGGTTCTGGCAGTCCAGTGGATGACCGTTAGGTTTAGTTATGTCAGTTCAACTGGTTTTTATGTCGATTCGGGCTAGCGGTTCTGGCTCTGACCGTTTGGCACTCTAACGGCCCTTTGGGTGACCGCTTAGCTCGTTGACTGGTTTAAGTCGGTTCAGGGGTTGACTGGGTCAAGCGGTCAAGTCTATGACCGCTACAGTCTCCTTGCGGCCCTGCGATAGACCGCATGCCCCTATGTTCTGTAGTTGGTTGGCTAGCGGCCCTTGGGTTGACCACTTGGTCTTCCTGGCGGTCAGGCAGGTGACCGTTTAGTCCCATTGTTCTATTTTCTCGATGTTGGCCTCCAATTGTCTTGGCTTGACCTTGTGGTTTGCCCGCAATCCCGTTGATGTCTTGGACATCCTATGAGGGTAGTGACCATGTTGTGAGGTGGTCTGGGAGTGCCATTATATCGAGTAGTGTTCCGTACTGCTTCAGAGTCATTATTGGTTTCTGGTCCACCCGGTGTGATCCAAAGGTTGACATGTGACCTTGTGAATGTCTCAGTGATCCGATATGGATCGAGACAGGGTTTTGGATGCCTTGAGGTGCTGTCTTGCCTCAATTTACGTGTCCATGTGTTTTGAGGGTCTTAGTGATCCCTCAGGTCTACGTGGTTCATGTTATGCGGAGGCATGGATCGGGTGATCCTATGCCGTTTCCTTTATAGGTGTTTACCGTGACCTTGGCTTAGGGACTAGGCTGATTAATAGCGTGAGCTGTGATGAGTGACGATCTTGACCCCGAGTCGTGTGACTCAAGGATCATTCTGTCAGCAAGTCTAGTTATCTATCCTGAGCCTGGTGGTAATCCGGTATGCTACCTCGTGTCCTGTGTCTGGTGCTTCAAAGTATGTGCGACAGTGCATGCTTAGCCTATCTGTACTTCAGCACTAGTGTTTCAGAGTCTCTGTGTCTAGTGAGCCTCCACTAGTCGTAGCCTGACGACACTTTCCTATATGTCGGCCCACCTAGGAGTTGTGGCTGGGCAGTTCTCGACAGACGGTTTTTAGGCTAGTTTTCGCGGGCCCCCTTGCTTTGCAGTAGCCTCCTACTGGGGGGAAAAATTAGCTAGAGGCCTGGCTCAAGGCATTGAGCTTGTGTGTGCACACGTGGTCAGGGGCGGTTGGACGAGCGCCGACGGGCGTGACCCTGACTAGTCACTCATTACTATTGTTCCTTGTACTTCGTTCTGAGAGTGTCTCAGTTACCGCGGTTCCAGGCGTGTGGGAGATACCTGAGACAGTGTAAGATGTCAGTGGACGCATCTGGCTGTTCTTCTAGTGAGGAGGTGCTTCTGTCACTTGACGCATGACTCTAGTGGCTTGTGTTTTTGTGACCGACTTCCGAGTAGCCTATGCGTGGCTTCACTCGAGGTCTAGTCTTGTGTAGCTTACACGACAGTGAGTTCATGTATGTTCGTGCCTTTGACTGTGTAGGTCTTTGGTAGGCTTAGGCTTTTCATGATAGGGTTTCATGATTTAACGATGGATCGGTAACGCCCGACTTGGTGAGATCGGGGTTCGCCTTTCTGTTGTTGTTTAGCGTAGCTTAGGGAGCCGTGGTTTGATCGGCAGCCGCGTTTCTGGTTAGTACGGCTTTACTCTTCCTTTTTACTTGTCTTTACTCCTGCTTTTACAGCTTTACTATCGTAGTTGTACTATTGTTACTTCTGTTCTTCCTGCTTTACTATTTAACGCTGTTTAGAATGTTACTGCGTTGTTTACAGTGGGGATCCACGTGACCCCTATGTTGGGCATGTGTATAACATGTGTAACTCTATTGTTTTGATGATGTTTGACTATGTATGTTGGGCTTGTGTTTAACATTCCTTTGTTTCGATGATGTCCGACTATGATTCATTAATATAGTTTGACCTGCATTTGATAGAGACAAACACTCATGCATTTCAGGTCAAGCCCTCACCGGCAACAAAGTGTGTCTGTAAAGATAAAAAGAAATCAAGTAAGGCACAGAGATTGAGGCATAAGGTTGCACAAGAATCAAGGCAGAATCATGGTTTCACAGAAATCCATGCAGTCAAGGCCAATGCAACTGCTGGAGATGATACACACAATGAAGTATAACAAGAGAAGTGTCGACTCCTACAACAGATGTGTCGACACTGCAGCCATTACTCAGTAGACAAAGAAGGACCAAGGTCGATGCTAGTAGGCCAAAGAAAGCGACTAAAGTATGTGCATGTTTTTATTATGGTGCAGCCAGTGCAACACCAAGTCGGTGCAACTTCTTGCTAGCACGCTCTATGGTCTGTGCACGTTTTCCTCAAGGCCCGTGCACATCCGCAGCTAGGTCGGTACACACTCAAGCCAGCGACAGACAAAGTCGGTGCACATTTGCTATGAGATCAGTACAATCTTCTCAACAATAAAGGAAGGTCATTTCACATCCAAGGTTAGTCAATATCAGGTCGGTGCACATTTTTCCCTCATGCCTTATAAGGACTACACACATACTCCAATCAAGTCCGCGCACATCTACCATAAGGTTGGTGCACATTTGGCTCGTATACAACAAGGTCGTTGCACATTCAGGGCCAGTGCTACACTAGGTCGGTGCAAGTTTCTGTTACAATGAGACAAGGTCTGAGCACATGCGAAAATCAAGGTCCGTGCAACCCCTAGCCAACATAGATCAAGGTCTGTGCATGTATTGCTATACAAGGTCGATGCACATTCTTCCTTCAACACCAGAAGGTCCATACACATGTGAAGACAAGGTCTGAGCAAGATGATGAAGGTCGTTGCAATGGTTGCTTCAACATATCAGGCCTGTGAATGTTTACCTTATGGCAAGACAAAGTCAGTTCAAGTTGCTCAAGGTCCAAACATCAAGGTCTGAGTATTCTCCAATCAAGGTCCATGCATACTATTCCTAAGTGCCTTCTATTCAAAGAAAGGTCAAAGGAATGTGTCGACCTGCCCCTCCCAGGAGGTCGACACCTTTGCCTCTCTTGAAGGCGCAACATTGGCTGACTCACTAAGTAGTGTCGACACTTACCTTACAGGAGGTCGACACCGTTTGTCTTCCCAGAAGAGCTATATTGACTATTCTACTAAGAAGTGTCGACACTTACCTCACAGGAGGTCGACACCATTTATTTTCCAGGAAGCGCTCTATTGGCTATTCTACTAAGAGGTGTCGACTCTTTTCATGCAGGAGGTCGACACCATTGCTCTTCCAGAAGCCCTCTAGCCAATAAACTGTCAGATCAGTGGACCATCCAGAGTGTGTGAAAAAGGAACCGCAAATCATTAAAATTAAGGATTTTTGGGTCTAGACCATGTCCAGAGTTCTGACTCTTGCTCTACCATCTTTTCACTTACTTGTCTACCGTTTCGAGATGGTTTTGTCAGAAATCCAACTGGAGAGTCACTTCTGTCTGCCACTATGTAAGTCTTCACTGTCTGCCTGTCCATACTGTTTGCTACTGGGAATAGGACACTCCGCAGTCTGCCACCATCTTACTGTCGATCAATGTGCTGTCCAACCAGCCATTGTAAGCATAAGAGTACACTTGAACAGAATGAGAAGACTGCATATCTGAGGGAGATTTATTGTGAATATCTGATGCTATCTAAAGGGAAATCTGGTATGCTCTTTCACACTGTCTGCCATCGTACCCATCCTTGTACTTAAAGCTGCGACCAGCCAATAGGGAGATCACAGCAAGCAGTGCATTAAATGTAATGGGATATGGTCACCTTCCTCTTATTGATTACCACCATCACACATGGCATTCGCTCTAGAAGACGTTCTAGATCTCACCTTCTTGCGCACGCTTCAAGGAAGCTTTAGAGGGAATACTTCGTTGATCCACTGGTCTAAAGGAAGACCTCTTGGTGTGCAATATTCCCAGGCTTTTCAACTGGTCTTCTTATTTATACCAAGCTTCCTCAACTGAAGAAAGGGCTGTAGCTGCCATCCACAAAGTGCCACGCACTAGACCAATCTACTAAGAATATTCCTAAGAAGCGTGAGAGCAGCCCCAGCACTTGTTTGACATAGTCCAGTGCTATGAGAGAAGAAAAAGAAGAAGAAGAGAGACCAGCCTTGAGAGGAAGGACAAATCCTGCAGTCTACCAGTGCTTGAAGAAAAGGATCCTTGGATCCAATCTTGTAGCTGCACTCACCAGCTTCGATGTCTTAATCCATTCTTTCAGCTGGTGTCTACATTGTTTCTATTGTTTCTCCACTGCACTTGCAGTATTCAGTTTCTATTTGTTACGGTTCGTCTATCACCAATACATCAAGCTTTTTCGATCCCCTGTTTAGGGACCGGGTTCCCTCTGTGGTTTCAGAGGAAGAGAGGATCAGATCCTCTAGGTGGTTCAAGCTGTTAGTCAGCAGAAAGCAAGCTGTGTTGCTCAGCTGTGTAAGCAAGCTGCGTTGCTCAGCGGATCAAGCTGTGTGTCAGTCGGAAAGCCTCACCGAGTTTGGTGAGGGGTGGACGTAGGTTGTGGGCTAACAACCGAACTACCTTAAAATCCTTGTGTTATGGGTTGTATACATTGTGGTCTTGTTCCATATCCTCTATCCCTATTTCATAGGTTCGTGTGCTTCTAATCTTGGTTATCTCATTTGCACACTCAAGCACTCTTATTAGCACTTTCTATTTTATCTGTGCTTTAATTGGCCTTAGCCCTTTGACTGCATCACTTGGGTGGCCTGCTGCAAACTTGCATACAGGGCCTGCTACAAACTTGCATACAGGCGCCAAGGTAAAAGTCTTGCTAAGAGATTCCCTTGCTTAGACTCGCATGCACCTAGGTTGATCACCACTACATTCACACACATATGCACTCTGAGTGATCAACATAGCATACACACATACATGCTTGTTGCAAGCCATCTCATGTTCTAGTGCTGTACTTCATGATCCCTGCACTCCAAGGCTTAGACCTCTCTCCAGTGAAGAGTCGACCTGTGTTGCCCTGATCTGTTAGAGGTGTTGACCTCATTACCTTGAAGAGCAGACCCCAACTCACTTCATAGCTTGATCCTGCTGAAGAAGTGTCGACCTGTCCGCTGGGAGTGTCGACCTGTCTGAACTGGGCATCGGGTTTTAGCGTTATTACTTGTTCCATTCCTATCTATTCCGCTGCACTGTGTGCTTAAGTGATTCATTTACCTTATATGAGTGATTTATGTGTTTAGGAGTCAAGATTTAAATAGGCCAAAGTTATTAATAGGATCTATTCAACCCCCCTTCTAGATCTGATTGCTCTCTGTGGGACCCAGCAATTGGTATCTGAGCAAATCTTTAAAAAGAATCTTCTTTTATAGAGATTTGTGACTGCCTCGAACATGAATGATTTTGGTTTAACGTTAATGATTTCTTGTGTCTTGAAGTCTAACTGTCTTGAAAATGTTTGTGACCGGGCTTAACAGACTTAAACCAGTTTCTCATGTTGTTGACCAGTTATGCCTTTTGAAATTTGAAAGTTTATTTTATGTACAAAGGCATTTATGATTGAGAAACTTATGTCTAAGTATTGTTTTTAAACAATCTGATTTTGTGAGATTCCTAATGGAAAAAATCTTCAGAGCAATGACATTGGCTCATTGAGAAATATGTCTCGTCATAAATGAATTGAGATGAGACATGTCATGAAGTGCCCTTGTTAACTCTGCTGTGTTATAAGGTATGTCATGAGGTAGAGCAATGGCAAAGTTGCTGAGAAACATGTCCCCTCATCAAGAATATGTGGTACGATATGTCATGAGGTGACACTGCTATCTCTGTTCTATTTGAAGCATGACAGTCAATCTTACCAATTACCTAGGGATACTTGCATCTAAACAATGTGTGTCCTTACAGATATGAGACATGCACTAGACTTAAATGCTCGTAAAAACTTCTTCTGTACTCAATAAACATTATGGTTGAGATTGCAAAAGCTAAATGCACATCTATTGAAATTCTAAAAATCCATTTAGTCTTCATGTTTGTTTAATCTCAATACCTTTTAGAGTATCTCTCAAAGGAGCCAATGGAATTGAATGAGTAAGATAAGAGGAGGTTAATCTGACTTTGATATGTATTTCTGGTTCATCTCTATCAAACTTGAATGCAAATGTTTTCATATGATTCTACTGAGTAGGTCAGAATTCATTAACGTTAAACCAATCTAAATGTAAGGGCTACTTCATTCAGGTTCTAAAACTGAAAATTATGAAAATTCTGAATATTCCATAACTCTGATTTATGAACTTGGTCTCAGGTTAAAGAACCTTCATCTTCTATAAAGACAAGCTGTCTTTCTATATCCCGTGATCTTTGTCCTCTCTAGACAAATGGTATCAATGCTCTATGATGACTTCTAACATTAGATATCCTTACATTCCTATCAATTAAATGTCAGAGCATTCCTTCTTGAAATATCATATCTTGATGCTCCCTGGTATTTGCCTTGCATGAGACATATTTGCATCAATCATTGCTAGTATTGTTGCATGTGTATAACTTTGTAATCATCCCTTAGACATAACAATTGGAATCATCATCCATAGGCATCTGGCATAAGTCCTAGCATCATTGGCATTATGGTTACAATTCAACTAGTTTCATTTTTTCATGCAATTGGGTGGATTGTATTTTTCAACTTTGTACACACATATCTTACATTCTGCATTCCCATGCATTGCATAGAAAACCCAAAAAAGTCTGTAAAATAGAAAACCACTAAAATTCTTGAAAAAATCTGAAATAAAAAATGTGCTCTTTGGCTGCTATATTGCATCATACTGCTGCAACCATGCCTTTAAAATTACAACTATCTTTGCCAAGCCAACAGACAATACCATTGATTCTAACAATTGGCCATATTCGATAAATCCATATCATTCATTGGTGTCTATCCTAAAACTAACTTTCCAAGATTGGTTGTTCACAATGATTATCTTGTCAACTTTAATAAGTGTACAACCATTGGCATGTATCTCCACATCATTTTCTGGAATTCTGGAATAATAACTGCACTGCTTGTGATCAATTGGCATCCGAAAGGAGGAGAGAATTATGTACTTTCAGAAAGGTATCTCAGGTTGCTACACTTTATGTTGCTCCCTCCAGGTATCTAATCTCTTTTACACTGTACATCCTGTGTTAATAATTTCTAACAATTGGTGTGCTGCAAATTTTCTTCACTCCTACCTTCCTAATTATGCCATATATTCTCTCTAGTATGTTTTTTTTGATGATGTCAAAGGGGGAGAGAATTGTATGTGTCATTAACTAGGGAATGCATAAGGGAGAGAGTCTTGAATACTTGCATAAGAAAATGTGGGAGAAAATTATCTGGAGAGAAAAAAAGGGAAAATTATCTGGAGAGAAAATCATTGAAGGTCATTGTGCTTTTATTCACGATTACATCTTTTTAATCCTTGACTTTCAATATACTCATAATGACTCAAAGCTGGACATCATAATGACTCATAGTTCATAGTTGCCATCATCAAAAAGGGGGAGAATGTTGGGCATGTGTATAACATGTGTAACTCTATTGTTTTGATGATGTCTGACTATGTATGTTGGGCTTGTGTTTAACATTCCTTTGTTTCGATGATGTCCGACTATCATTCATTAATATAGTTTGACCTGCATTTGATAGAGACAAACACTCATGCATTTCAGGTCAAGACCTCACCGGCAACAAAGTGTGTCTGTAAAGATAGAAAGAAATCAAGTAAGACAGAGATTGAGGCATTAGGCTGCACAAGAATCAAGGCAGAATTATGGTTTCACAGAAATCCATGCAGTCAAGGCCAATGCAACTGCTGGAGATGATACACACACTGAAGTATAACAAGAGAAGTGTCGACTCCTACAACAGATGTGTCGACACTGCAGCCATTACTCAGCAGACCAAGAAGGACCAAGGTTGATGCTAGTAGGCCAAGGAAAGCGACTAAGGTCTGTGCATGTCTTTATTACGGTGCAGCCAGTGCAACACCAAGTTGGTGGAACTTCTAGCTAGCACGCTCTATGGTCTGTGCACGTTTGCCTCAAGGCCCGTGCACATTCGTAGCTAGGTCGGTACACACTCAAGCTAGCGACAGACAAAGTCGGTGCACATCTGCTATGAAGTCGGTGCAATCTTCTCAACAACAAAGGAAGGTCGGTGCACATCCAAGGTTAGTCAACATCAGGTCAGTGCACATTTTTCCCTCATGCCTTATAAGGACTATACACATACTCCAATCAAGTCCGTGCACATCTACCATAAGGTCGGTGCACATTTGGCTTGTAAACAACAAGGTCGGTGCACATTCAGGGCCAGTGCTACACTAAGTCGGTGCAAGTTTCTGTTACAATGAGACAAGGTCTGAGCACATGTGAAAATCAAGGTCCGTGCAACCCCGGCCAACACAGATCAAGGTCAGTGCATGTATTGCTATACAAGGTCGGTGCACATTCTTCCTTCAACACCAGAAGGTTTGTGCATATATGAAGACAAAGTCTGAGTAAGATGATGACGGTCGGTGCAATGGTTTCTTCAACATATCTAGCCTGTGCATGTTTACCTTATGACAAGACAAAGTCAGTTCAAGTTGCTCAAGGTCCAAACATCAAGGTCTGAGCATAAACAATCAAGGTCCGTGCATACTATTCCTAAGTGCCTTCTATTCAAAGAAAGGTCAAAGGAATGTGTAGACCTACCCCTCCCAGAAGGTCGACACCTTTGCCTCTCCTGAAGTCGCAACATTGGCTGACTCACTAAGTAGTGTCAACACTTACCTTAAAGGAAGTCGACACCGTTTGTCTTCCCAGAAGCGCTCTATTGACTATTCTACTAAGAAGTGTCGACACTTACCTCACAGGAGGTCGACACCGTTTGTTTTCCAGGAAGCGCTCTATTGGCTATTCTACTAAGAGGTGTCGACTCTTTTCATGCAGGAGGTCGACACCCTTGCTCTTCCAGAAGCCCTCTAGCCAATAAACTATCAGATCAGTGGGCCATCTAGAGAGAGAAAAAGGAACCACAAATCATTAAAATTAAGGATTTTTGGGTATGGACCACGTCCCGAGGTCTGACTCTTGCTCTACCATCTTTTCACTCACTTGTCTACCGTTTGGAGATAGTTTTGTCAGAAATCTAGTTGGAGAGCCACTTCTGTCTGCCACTATGTAAGTCTTCACTGTCTGCCTGTCCATACTATCTGCTACTGGGAATAGGACACTCCGCAGTCTGCCACCATCTTGCTGTCGATCAATGTGATGTCCAACCAGCCATTGTAAGTAGAAGAGTACACTTGAACAGAATGAGAAGATAACATATCTGAGAGAGATTTATAGTGAATATCTGATGCTGTCTAAAGGGAAATCTGGTCTGCTCTTTCACACTATCTGTCATCGTACCCATCCTTGTACTTAAAGCTGCGACCAGCCAATAGGGAGATCACAGCAAGCAACGCATTAAATGTTATGGAATATGATCACCTTCCTCTTATTTATTACCACCATCACACATGGCATTCGCTCTAGAAGACGTTCTAGCTCTCACCTTCTGGTGCACGCTTCAAGGAAGCTTTAGAGGGAATACTTCGTTGATCCACTGGTCCAAAGGAAGACTTCTTGGCGTACAATATTTCCAGGCTTTTAAACTGGTCTTCTTATTTATACCAAGCTTCCTCAACGGAAGAAAGGGTTGTAGCTATCATCCACAAAGTGCCACGCACTAGACCAATCTACTAAGAATATTCCTAAGAAGAGTGAGAGCAGCCTGTCACGCCCCGAACAAGGCGGAAATATCGGGACGTACAGTTAGGGACACGCTAGCAAGAGAGGGAACAATATCTAAAATGATACACAAGTGCTACAAGATGGAATACTAAATGATCATTAACAAATCACAACTGATACAATAACCTCAAGTTTAACTTAATACAACTGGAAATAATCAACCACTAAAACTCAATAACAAGACTGAGACTTAATACTCTCCAAAACACAACTAGAAGAAAGATAACACACTACTAACACACTAGAACTGATACACTCAAGACATCACTCCTACCCTTCCCCATCGGTAAGCGCGTCACCTGAAAAGCCTGGAAAGGGGGAAAACACAACTATGAGCTGTCGCTCAGTAGGAAATAACAGACGGGTATAAGTGATTAACAATTTAATTACATTTTAAAATGTCATGCTACAAATGATAAAACAATAAAAAGATAACGATAATATCACGAAACGGAATTAAAGATCTTGCAAGGTCAAGAAATATAATGAATAGAATGGTAAGACAAGAATTTACTACAGGAGATAACGATAAGAAGTTGGCCATATCAAGTCAATTCAAGTCACGTCAAGCACGCATGTATTTTCATTTCCACGTCCAAGTAATCAACAAGTAGAGTAACCACAAGTAGAGTATAGAACAGTAAGGAGTGGAAAGTGAAACGTAGTAGCAAGTAATATAGAGAGTAGTGGAGAGAGTAGTGAGTAGTGGACAGTCCTAGATTTAACACATGTCAAGTACTGGTGCCAAATGCCACACCTAGTCATTCACCTCCCCGGGGGTACACGTAGTGTTCGGGCGCTCTTCCCAGGACCAGACCGAGCCCTTATTTGTTTGCCAGGCATTGATTTCTTTTGGATCAAAGATCCCACGAATCTAGACTTCCACAGTTTATGGCCAGAATTCCAAGGTTTAAGCTAAGTAGCAATAACAACATCAAGTAGGAAAGAGATTCATTTCCAGAATTCCAAGGTAAGTATAATTATCAAGGAGATTGAAATCAAGTCACAACAAGAGTTAATCATGTTGCGCTACTGTAAAACAGCAGCAATCAAACAAGCTAATCAACATATTAATCCTAATCACCAAGTTAAGATATCATGCTTAACCATTATCATTTGTATTAGCCAAAGTGCCAACAAGCTAGAACAAGTTATCAAGGTAAAGAACAAGCTCTCACAGGAGTGAAAAAGAATGCATTAACAGAGATTTAGTTACACCATTAATCATTAATTAAGTGAGTTTCTATTTAATCTTGTATGCATTGAAATGAAGATGGTAAACGTGCGTTTTTATGCTAAGTTTGCATGTAGGAACCAATCCAAATTTGAAATCAAAAGGGGTACATGAATAGATCAAAAGTTCTTCAAACATATAATTTCAATGGGTCTAAGTTAAATGGGTTGATTCCCCATTGATTCGGATCCATTTTCGGTTCGAAAAATGAAGAAAACGGGTTTTCTGGTGTACGGGTCGACCCTTGGGGTCGACCCCTGCAAAACGGGGTTCTGGAACTGCATGGGTCGACCCCTGGGGTCGACCCTCGCGTCTGGGCCGAATGGGTCGACCCCAGGGGTCGACCCTCGGGCTGCCTGGATTGCCAGGTGCATGGGTCGACCCCTGGGGTCGACCCCTGCAAGAACAGCAACGGCTGTTGCTTCCGGAAAACGTGAAATCTCACCCAAATGGGGTCCAAATGAGTTGAAATTAAAACCATATGATCTAGGAATGTTAATGGACATTCTAGGGTCATAAAACTACAATTTGGAAACACTAATTTCATCAGAAATCACAAGAATCACGACCTATTCTATGAAGAACACAAGTAGACCTAGTTCAGGACATACCTCCACTAAATTGACAAATACTCTCGATATACAAAACCAAATTTAGGGATTTTGGTGTCAAAAGAAAGCTAACTCGATCATGAATCCAACCATATACTATATGCTACATGAAGATCAAGTTATATAACTCAAAATGAGCCCGTAATCAAGCTCTGGCTTAAGGAATTCTATATGAAACATGTTCTAGATATATTTTTACAAAACTTCGAAATTCATGATGCATGCTCAATGGAATTTGGGGCTTTCTAAGTTAAATGAAAGATAATAACATGCTGATTACTTCATGTGAATTAATTAAAGTTTGGTTGTTAGATCCTACCTCAAATCGGAGAGAGAAAACTCGAAACCCTAGGATGAAGAACACTTGGACAGCACCTCACAAAAAGCTCGATTTCTCCACGGATACCTAATGAAAATTGGGGCTTTTGCCACCAATGGATAGAGCTCGATGAGAGAACAATTTGCTATACTCATGATCAAGATTTGGTTGAGAATTCCTACCTCAATCGATGGATCAAAGAATGATGAAGAGAAGCCAACGGCCTACTGACCGACCTCCACAAATCGAACTAGATCTCCTCAGATCTGAAATTTCAGCGAACCCCACAGTAGCCAAATGAAAGAAGACTCGTAGGGCTTCATTTTGATAGCTCATAGAGCTTCTGGAACCTTCGGAATTGGGAGTATTCGCTGCTGCAAGCCGCGTGTTTAGAAACGGCGCCGAAATCCTAGACTTGACCAAACTATGTCGGCAGCACGTTTTGGGGCTAAGTTTACCTCAAATTGATTGAGGGTAAATGTTCCTTACATTGTGGCCTTCCATTTGCCCCTGATTTCAGATCATTTGGTTGAGTAATCTGGTCGAATTTCGCGTTTTAATCTAAGGGTTAGGTATGAGTCAAAAGTGTGCACATTTGGGTTTGAATTCTAAATAGATCTTACCACGGATTTACCATGGCTTAAATCCAGAAGGAAAAGTTGTTATCTACTCGACCTTAATCTATTTACTATTTTTACAGATTTTTCTGAGGTAGTCGAATTATTACTTATACTATTCCGTAATTAATTAAATGTTAAGTTCGGAAGACTAAGTTCACTAATTCCGGCGTAATAAATGATTTTCTTAGGCTTAAATGTAGAAGACAAAGTTGCTAAACAAAATTAATTCTACAAGATGTGATTTTTGGGGATTTTTTGTAAAATAGTTGAAAAATGACTTATTCTATTAATTAATTAATTAATCTAATTAATTTGGATAATTCTCATTAATTCGAATAACTTCAAATAAATTCTAAATAATTGCAAATAACTTTCTAAATAAATTTCTAAAGAATTTGGGGTCTTACACCCTCCCCTACTTAAAGGAATTTGGTCCTCCAAATTCACTGCACTAAAACTGAGAGTAGAAAAAGATCGCTCACCTAGAATAGATCGGGATACCTTTCGCATAGTCTCTTCAGATTCCCAGGTAGCTTCTTCGGTCCCACGCCGACTCCACTGAATCTTGACCATCGGTATCGAACGATTCCGGAGTTGTTGTTGCTTCCGGTCCAGAATCTTGACAGGTCTTTCCTCATAGGTCAAATCTTCCTTCAGTTCAAAATCCACCTGCTGAATGATATGAGTGGGATCGTACACATATTTCCGTAACATAGACACATGGAAAACATTGTGTACGCCAGACAAATGCGGTGGTAAAGCCAGTCTGTACGCCACCTCTCCCACTCTATCTAGAATCTCGAATGGACCAATGTATCTCGGACTCAGCTTGCCATGAATGCCAAATCTTCGGATCCCTCTCGTCGGAGAGACCTTTAAGAACACATGCTCGCCAACCTGAAATTCCAATGCCCTTCTCCTGTTGTCGGCATAACTCTTCTGTCTCGACTGGGCTACTTGTAACCGGTCTCGGATAACACGGATGTTCTGTGATGATTCCGAAACAAGATCTGGTCCAAGCCACTGTTTCTCACCTACCTCGTCCCAACACAACGGGGAACGACAACTTCTACCATATAGTGCTTCAAAAGGAGCCATCTGAATACTAGACTGATAGCTGTTATTGTAGGCAAATTCAATTAATGCCAAATGCTCACTCCAATTACCACCGAAATCAATCATGCAAGCTCGCAACATATCTTCCACTATCTGATTGGTTCTTTCAGTCTGTCCATCTGTCTGTGGATGAAAAGCAGTACTAAAATTCAGACGAGTACTCAAAGACTCTTGCAGTCCCTTCCAGAAATGTGAAGTAAATCTGGGGTCTCGATCAGATACTATATTCACTGGAATACCATGTAATCTCACCACTTCCTTTATATACAAAGCAGCCAACACATCAATCGTCCACTTGGACTTAATTGGTAAGAAATGAGTCGACTTTGTCAAACGATCGACAATCACCCAAATCGCATCAAATCCACCACGAGTCCTAGGTAGACCCATAATGAAATCCATGCCAATGCTTTCCCACTTCCATTGGGGTATGTCGAGTGGTTTCAACTTCCCTGCTGGTCTGAAATGTTCGGCCTTAACTTGCTGACACACCAAACATCTACTCACAAAATCTGCGACTTCTCTTTTCATATTCGACCACCAAAAGGACCTTTTCAAATCTCGGTACATCTTAGTGCCTCCAGGATGAATGGTATATCTGGATCTATGAGCTTCCTCAATAATTTTGTTCTTTGTTGTAGCCTCATCCGGAACACAAGTTCTGCCTTTAAATAATAATCTACCATCATCGGCTAACATGAAGTCAGGTCTACTGCTCAAGTTTCCCTTGATCTCTACTAACTCGGGATCATTATCTTGCAAGGACTTGATCTCTATCAATAATTCAGGTTTAAGTTGAATCTGAGCAATCAAGATCCGATTGTTGTCAATATTGAGATCCAGACTAGATAATTGTTCCAACAATCTCCATTCTTGTAACATGAGACTTGACAGTCTAGCTACCGGCTTCCGGCTTAATGCATCTGCCACAACATTACCTTTGCCAGGATGATACTCAATCGAGAAGTCGAAGTCTTTCAAGTACTCCAACCATCTCCGCTGCCTCATGTTGAGTTCCTTTTGAGAAAATAAATACTTCAAACTCTTATGATCCGAAAACACTGTAAAGGTTTCTCCATACAAGTAATGCCTCCATATCTTCAAAGCAAACACGACTGCAGCAAGTTCCAAATCATGAACAGGATAATTATCTTCGTGCTTCCTCAACTGCCTAGAGGAATAGGCAATCACCTTCCCATGCTGCATGAGTACACAGCCTAAGCCAATACCTGAAGCATCAGTATAAACAACAAATCCTCCTTCACCAGAAGGTAAGGCCAAAACAGGTGCAGTAGTCAAACACTCCTTCAGAGTCTGAAAGCTTCGCTGACAATCATCTGACCAATCAAACTTATTCTCCTTGCGGGTTAATCTTGTCATAGGTACTGCGATCTTGGAGAAATCTTGAATAAATCTTCGGTAATAGCCTGCCAGGCCTAGGAAACTTCTAACTTCAGTTGCACTTGTAGGCTGTTCCCAATTCTTCACTGCCTCAATCTTCGAAGGATCAACAGAAATACCTTCCTTGGTGATAATATGTCCGAGAAAGGACACTTCTTGTAGCCAGAACTCACACTTACTGAACTTAGCATATAGTTGATGACCTCTCAACAGTTGCAATGCCATTCTCAGATGCTCAGCATGCTCCTCCTCATTCTTAGAATAGATCAGGATGTCATCAATAAAGACTACGACCCATTGATCAAGATAGGGCCGAAATATGTCGTTCATCAACTGCATGAAAGCTGCTGGAGCATTCGTTAGACCAAAAGGCATAACGACAAACTCAAAATGACCATACCTGCTGCGGAAAGCTGATTTATAAATATCCTCTTCCTTAATCCGCAACTGGTGATATCCAGATCGAAGATCGATCTTAGAAAAATATTGAGCTCCCGCTATCTGGTCAAATAACTCGTCAATCCTCGGCAAGGGATATTTGTTCTTGACAGTCTGCTGGTTTATTTGTCGATAATCAATGCACAACCTCATCGAACCATCTTTCTTCCTGACGAATAACACAGGGGCTCCCCACGGAGAAGTACTAGGACGAATAAAACCCTTCTCGAGTAATTCCATTAGTTGCTGCTTCAGTTCCCTTAGTTCCGCAGGAGACATACGATAAGGAGCCTTAGAAATAGGAGCTGTGCCAGGAATAAGATCAATAGAAAAGATAACTTCCCGCTCAGGCGGAAGTCCTGGTAGTTCTTCTGGAAAGACATCAGGAAAATCTCGGACAACAGGAATGTCCTTGATCTCCATCTGCTGCTCAGGAGTTGCACAAACAAAGGCTAGAAAAGCCTCACACCCATGCCTCAAAAGCTTATCAGCTCGAAGAGCCGAGATGAGCGGTACAGAGTTATGGTGCTTGACTCCCGTAAAAGATAAACCAGAATGTCCAGTAAAAGTCACTGAGCTAGAACTACAGTGAACATTGGCCTCATACTTGGCCAACCAGTCTGCTCCTAGGATTACATCATAATCCTTCATATCCATGCAGACCAAATCTGCTGGAAAGTTCTGTTCACCAATCATAACCTTACTAGAAGGATAGAAATACTGGATTGTTGATCTAGTGCCAATAGGGGTTGAAATCTCTAACGGAGTATTCATCAAAACAGGTTCCACAGCTAATGACTTAGCAAATCTCCGTGAAATAAAAGAATGTGTTGCACCAGTATCAAAGAGAGCAAAAGCGGGCTTATCGATTATAGTAAGGGTACCTTCGACGAGTCCGCCATCATCAGAAATCCCAGTTTCATCTGCATGTAAAGCTTGAAGCTTGCCTTGTGGTTTCTTGAAGACTAGAGGTTTTGCCGGTGTAGCTTGCTCCGATATGAGAGGGCAATTGGGGATACGGTGCTCCTTGCTTCCACACCACAAACATGCGCCTTGCTTGCGCCAGCACTCCTCTATCTTGTGACCCGGACGATCACAATAGTTGCACACGCCCTTGAATGGAACAATAGGGCCAGGCTTCTTGTCTTCATGCCTCGGCATCTTGCCTTTCCATGATCCGGACCCGCTCCACGAACCAGGTCCACTAATAGGCCTCTTCTTGGTATACCCGGGTTTGACACTCCCGGAACCCGTAGGTAATTCTTTCTTGGTGCCTTTCCCACGGATTCTCTCCGTCATCTCAAGAGTATCCTCTAGAACTTGTGCTTTCCTTACCATCTCAGAATAAGTGGAAATCTCCATCGGTGCCAATTGGTTGATATAATGAAGCTTCAATCCATTGAGAAAGCGCTTCGCCTTCATCTTCTCGGTGGAAATGAGATGTGTAGCATATCGAGAAAGCCGTGCAAATTGAGCCTCATACTCTGCCACGGACAAACCTCGCTGTTTCAAGGCCGCGAACTCTGCCGCTTTCTTCTCTTGCACTCTATCAGAAAAATACTTGCTGTTGAAGAATTCTTCGAACTCTTCCCACATAACTTGTCGATCACCGAGAGTTGCCTTGATAGAATCCCACCAAGTACGTGCATCATGTTCCAGTTGAAATGTGGACAAAAGGACACGCTCCTGGTTGGTGCATTGCATAACTTCAAAGATTCTTCCCATCTCATCTAGCCAGTGCTCGGCTTGGTCGGGGTCAGTCGAACCAGCGAATCTAGGCGGATTCATTCCGCGGAAGTTCCAGTATAGATCACCGGTGCCATGCTGTGCCGCTCCTGCCTGAGCTACTTGCTGAAGGGCCTGAGTAAGGCCTTGAACCGTACGTTGCAGGTTCCTCCATTCAGCACGATCAGCTGCCATCTACATGAGAAATAGATTAATTAGGTTTAATCAAGATAAATAGTTATACGATTAAGAAATGAACTTAACCCAAGTTCTACCCAATCTCACAGGTCAGGTCTAGACTTTTACAAGGTTAGGGATCTAATGCACCTAGACACGACCAAAACTCGGTACCTGGCGGAGGTAATCGGTCCGAAGACCACTCGCGCAAGTGTGCGACCTTCCCGATAGGCGTAGCCTAACGTTCGGACAACACCTTTTGATATACCGGTCATTGGGATGCAATGCAAGAAAACCTACAACTTAGGAAACCTAGGAATGTAAAACCTAGGGCTCTGATACCAACTAAACTGTCACGCCCCGAACAAGGCGGAAATATCGGGACGTACAGTTAGGGACACGCTAGCAAGAGAGGGAACAATATCTAAAATGATACACAAGTGCTACAAGATGGAATACTAAATGATCATTAACAAATCACAACTGATACAATAACCTCAAGTTTAACTTAATACAACTGGAAATAATCAACCACTAAAACTCAATAACAAGACTGAGACTTAATACTCTCCAAAACACAACTAGAAGAAAGATAACACACTACTAACACACTAGAACTGATACACTCAAGACATCACTCCTGCCCTTCCCCATCGGTAAGCGCGTCACCTGAAAAGCCTGGAAAGGGGGAAAACACAACTATGAGCTGACGCTCAGTAGGAAATAACAGACGGGTATAAGTGATTAACAATTTAATTACATTTTAAAATGTCATGCTACAAATGATAAAACAATAAAAAGATAACGATAATATCACGAACTGGAATTAAAGATCTTGCAAGGTCAAGAAATATAATGAATAGAATGGTAAGACAAGAATTTACTACAGGAGATAACGATAAGAAGTTGGCCATATCAAGTCAATTCAAGTCACGTCAAGCACGCATGTATTTTCATTTCCACGTCCAAGTAATCAACAAGTAGAGTAACCACAAGTAGAGTATAGAACAGTAAGGAGTGGAAAGTGAAACGTAGTAGCAAGTAATATAGAGAGTAGTGGAGAGAGTAGTGAGTAGTGGACAGTCCTAGATTTAACACATGTCAAGTACTGGTGCCAAATGCCACACCTAGTCATTCACCTCCCCGGGGGTACACGTAGTGTTCGGGCGCTCTTCCCAGGACCAGACCGAGCCCTTATTTGTTTGCCAGGCATTGATTTCTTTTGGATCAAAGATCCCACGAATCTAGACTTCTACAGTTTATGGCCAGAATTCTAAGGTTTAAGCTAAGTAGCAATAACAACATCTAGTAGGAAAGAGATTCATTTCCAGAATTCCAAGGTAAGTATAATTATCAAGGAGATTGAAATCAAGTCACAACAAGAGTTAATCATGTTGCGCTACTGCAAAACAGCAGCAATCAAACAAGCTAATCAACATATTAATCCTAATCACCAAGTTAAGATATCATGCTTAACCATTATCATTTGTATTAGCCAAAGTGCCAACAAGCTAGAACAAGTTATCAAGGTAAAGAACAAGCTCTCACAGGAGTGAAAAAGAATGCATTAATAGAGATTTAGTTACACCATTAATCATTAATTAAGTGAGTTTCTATTTAATCTTGTATGCATTGAAATGAAGATGGTAAACGTGCGTTTTTATGCTAAGTTTGCATGTAGGAACCAATCCAAATTTGAAATCAAAAGGGGTACATGAATAGATCAAAAGTTCTTCAAACATATAATTTCAATGGGTCTAAGTTAAATGGGTTGATTCCCCATTGATTCGGATCCATTTTCGGTTCGAAAAACGAAGAAAACGGGTTTTCTGGTGTACGGGTCGACCCTTGGGGTCGACCCCTGCAAAACGGGGTTCTGGAACTGCATGGGTCGACCCCTGGGGTCGACCCTCGCGTCTGGGCCGAATGGGTCAACCCCAGGGGTCGACCCTCGGGCTGCCTGGATTGCCAGATGCATGGGTCGACCCCTGGGGTCGACCCCTGCAAGAACAGCAACGGCTGTTGCTTCCGGAAAACGTGAAATCTCACCCAAATGGGGTCCAAATGAGTTGAAATTAAAACCATATGATCTAGGAATGTTAATGGACATTCTAGGGTCATAAAACTATAATTTGGAAACACTAATTTCATCAGAAATCACAAGAATCACGACCTATTCTATGAAGAACACAAGTAGACCTAGTTCAGGACATACCTCCACTAAATTGACAAATACTCTCGATATACAAAACCAAATTTAGGGATTTTGGTGTCAAAAGAAAGCTAACTCGATCATGAATCCAACCATATACTATATGCTACATGAAGATCATGTTATATAACTCAAAATGAGCCCATAATCAAGCTCTGGCTTAAGGAATTCTATATGAAACATGTTCTAGATATATTTTTACAAAACTTTGAAATTCATGATGCATGCTCAATGGAATTTGGGGCTTTCTAAGTTAAATGAAAGATAATAACATGCTGATTACTTCATGTGAATTAATTAAAGTTTGGTTGTTAGATCCTACCTCAAATCGGAAAGAGAAAACTCGAAACCCTAGGATGAAGAACACTTGGACAGCACCTCACAAAAAGCTCGATTTCTCCACGGATACCTAATGAAAATTGGGACTTTTGCCACCAATGGATAGAGCTCGATGAGAGGAATAATTTGCTATACTCATGATCAAGATTTGGTTGAGAATTCCTACCTCAATCGATGGATCAAAGAATGATGAAGAGAAGCCAACGGCCTACTGACCGACCTCCACAAATCGAACTAGATCTCCTCAGATCTGAAATTTCAGCGAACCCCACAGTAGCCAAATGAAAGAAGACTCGTAGGGCTTCATTTTGATAGCTCATAGAGCTTCTGAAGCCTTCGGAATTGGGAGTATTCGCTGCTGCAAGCCGCGTGTTTAGAAACGGCGCCGAAATCCTAGACTTGACCAAACTATGTCGGCAGCACGTTTTGGGGCTAAGTTTACCTCAAATTGATTGAGGGTAAATGTTCCTTACATTGTGGCCTTCCATTTGCCCCTGATTTCAGATCATTTGGTTGAGTAATCAGGTCGAATTTCGCGTTTTAATCTAAGGGTTATGTATGAGTCAAAAGTGTGCACATTTGGGTTTGAATTCTAAATAGATCTTACCACGGATTTACCATGGCTTAAATCCAGAAGGAAAAGTTGTTATCTACCTCGACCTTAATCTATTTACTATTTTTACAGATTTTTCTGAGGTAGTCGAATTATTACTTATACTATTCCGTAATTAATTAAATGTTAAGTTCGGAAGACTAAGTTCACTAATTCCGGCGTAATAAATGATTTTCTTAGGCTTAAATGTAGAAGACAAAGTTGCTAAACAAAATTAATTCTACAAGATGTGATTTTTGGGGATTTTTTATAAAATAGTTGAAAAATGACTTATTCTATTAATTAATTAATTAATCTAATTAATTTGGATAATTCTCATTAATTCGAATAACTTCAAATAAATTCTAAATAATTGTAAATAACTTTCTAAATAAATTTCTAAAGAATTTGGGGTCTTACACAGCCCCAGCACCTGTTTGACATAGTCCAGTGCTGTGAGAGAAGAAGAAGAAGAAGAAGAAGAAGAAGAGAGAGCAGCCTTGAGAGAAAGGATAAATCTTGCAGTCTACCAGTGCTTGAAGAAAAGGATCCTTGGATCCAATCTTGTAGCTGCACTCACCAGCTCCGATGTCTTAGTCCATTCTTTCAGCTGGTGTCTACATTGTCTCTATTATTTCTCCACTGCACTTGCAATATTCAGTTTCTATTTGTTACGGTTCGTCTATCACCAATACATCTAGCTTTTCCGATCCCCTGTTTAGGGACCGGGTTCCCTTTGTGGTTTCAGAGGAAGAGAGGATTAGATCCTCTGGGTGGTTCAAGCTGTTAGTCAGCAGAAAGTAAGTTGTGTTGCTCAGCTGTGTAAGCAAGCTGTGTTGCTCAGCGGATCAAGCTGTGTGTCAGCCGGAAAGCCTCACCGAGTTTGGTAAGGGGTGGACGTAGGTTGTGGGCTAAGAATCGAACCACCTTAAAATCCTTGTGTTGTGGGTTGTATACATTGTGAGTTTGTTCCATATCCTCTATCCCTATTTCACAGGTTCGTGTGCTTCTAATCTTGGTTATCTCATTTGCACACTCAAGCACTCTTATTAGCACTTTCTGTTTTATCTGTGCTTTAATTGACCTTAGCCCTTTGAATGCATCACTTGGGCGGCCTGCTGCAAACTTGCATACATGCGCCAAGGTAAAAGTCTTGCTAAGAGATTCCCTTGCTTAGACTCGCATGCACCTAGATTGATCATCACTACATTCACACACATATGCACTCTGAGTAATCAACATAGCAGACACACACACATGCTTGTTGCAAGCCATCTCATGTTCTAGTGTTGTGCTTCATGATCCCTACACTCCAAGGCTTAGACCTCTCTCCAGTAAAGAGTCGACCTGTGTTGCCCTGATCTGTTAGAGGTGTTGACCTCACTGCTCTAAAGGGCAGACCCCAGCTCACTTCATAGCTAGATCCTGCTGAAGAAGTGTCGACCTGCCCGCTGGGAGTGTCAACTTGTGTGAACTGGGCATCGGGTTTTAACGTTATTACTTAATCCATTCCTATCTATTCCGCTGCATTGTGTGCTTAAGTGATTCATTTACCTTATAGGAGTGATTTATGTGTTTAGGAGTCAATATTTAAATAGGCCAAAGTTATTAATAGGATCTATTCAACCCCCCTTCTTGATCCGATTGCACTCCGTGGGACCCAGCACCCTACTGAGCCAGTGACACGAGGCTCACCCCTTCTTTTTAAGTGTGGTCGTTCTTCTTCTTCCTCATGGGTCGTGGCACGGTGCGTCAGTTCGTAGATGCCAACGTTGCCAGCGTTACCTGCGTTGGGCTTTTCCCGACTTTAGTGTACGTTCTCTTTCCTATCGGACTGTACTTGTCTTTATTTGGACTAGACTCTGTTAATTTAAATTGTTAATTGAAAAAGTAATTTTATTTCTACTACATTAGCAAACCTGGTCATTGAAATATTAATTGCTTACTGCTTTATCTGGGACTTCAATGTACCACACACACTCCTTTTATCCCTTCGGAGCTTTATAGCTCTTGGGAGGCCTCGCAGGATCCAAGTGTTATCGGGTTTACCTGGTATCCAGACCCTGGGTCATCACAGTTGGTATCAGAACTATGTTGTGTGAGGGTACATGGAAATTTGAGATATTGCAGTATTTAGAGTCCTTAAGGTCGAGTACAGTCGGCAGTTGGCAATGGTTTTGCGATTGTTTATCGCTTTGTTTTTGTGAGTGGTGTTGTACGTGCTGTACTAGCACTGTGCGAGATGGTTTTGCTCTCATCAGGATGTGACAGACTGTTCTTATTTTTATCGTGGTATTTGTCTTGGTTATGCTGTACTTGGCAGATTTCACCGACAGGCGTGAATCTATAGTGCAATGTTCGAGATTCTTCTGTGATTTGTTCAGGTGGCTGGTGATTTTCTCGTTGGTGTGATGGTCGTGCGCATTCCTATGTTACTTTGGTTGTCCCAGTTTGAGTTTTGTTCAGCTCTTGAGGTGTTAAGCTTATGCTGAGGTAGTCGATTAGATGCCGTGATTGAGGGAATGCTCGGGCGAACCTTGGATTTTCCTTCCTAGTGAGCTATTGTTAGTCGAGCTTGATTCTTCTCCTCTTGTCTGGTGGCATCTTTTCGAGGTAAGCCTTGGAAGTGCTATCTTGGTGAAGCCTTTATCCTGTGTCTGCTTAAGTGTAGATAATATTAATTCTGAACCTGATTTGCACTTGTTCGATGGTTGCCTGGCTTTGGACCCAGATTTTGTGTTTGGGAGCCTTTGTGCACCGTGTTCGATGTGCCGTGTTTGGCGGTTGTTGTGCTTTAAAGATTTAGTAATCGTTTCAGGACGTAAGGATAAGTTGAGACAGGTGTTCTTTGTGCTGCAGCTGGTGCTCTTCTCGATTTGCACTTTGGCAACTTGTGATCAGTTGTTTGCAGGATCAGTACTCGAGGCATGGTACGTTGCGATTTCGTGTATTGCAATGGTGCCGTATGTGTGCTGAGATGCGGATGCCGAGTTATCCTTGAAGCCTGTGTGCATGTGTTGAGCGTGCAGTGGGAAGCGTGTGGGCTGATAACCCATGGTTGAGGATTGTGAAGTTGGCAGATTCTGGTTAGTCGAGAAGTTTATTTCCTCGGTGTATTGTCATCCTAGCAATTTGTGCCTTGATGTTGTTGGTTGTCGTGCCGTTGCTGGAGGTTCTGTGGTTGTTGGCAGCGACATGTGTGAGGATTAGGGGAATCTGTCAGCATATTTGCTGGTTGAGTACCCTTTCCTTTCTCTATATTTTTCTCGGATGTTATGTTCTCAGGACGTGATCGTGGTCCTTGAGGTGCGTTCTCCAAAATTATTCTTGTTGCTATTGTTGTGGGTCCTTGTTGGTGAGCTATTCGTGGCATGACTTGTGCATGTTAGCCATGTGTTCAGCTGTAATTGTGCCTTGATGTGACCCAGCTTGCAGTTGTGTCCCGTGGTTCTGTGTTCAGTACGGAGCTGGGATTCTGCAAGTGCTGTTGTTGTTGTTCGTTGGTGGTTGTGTTCAGCTTGGGAGGATTTCCCTGTGAGTCTGATTTGGCATTGTGTGGACCGGGATCTTGTCAGTTGGTTTTGCTGTACTCTTCTGTCATGATAGAGTTGGCATGCGACTCGAATCAGATGTAATGCCTAAGTGAGGACTGACTTGATTGTGCTCGTGGTCCAGTGCTGTCGTTGGCGTTCTGTGTGCCGGTCTTGTTGCTTTTGGCGCGGGAGCCGATGTTGTCGAGCTGTCAGCTGAGAGGACTATGTTTCCTAGTTTAAGTTAATGCTTGTTGTGGTTGCCGAGTGTTTTACTGATAGCTATTGTCGTGGCATGAGTCGTGTCTCCTTTCCCTGTGAGACGGAAGCGACGTTGCCTTGTTTCAGAGGTGTCGGACTTGTGTTCACTTGGGTGCTATGCTTGTTCTTTAGATCGATTTGTCTTGAGATCCAGAGCGTGTACCTATGATTGTGGTCTGACAGTGTTCCTCTGAATTGTGTTTTTCAAAATTGTGTTGTCATGTTTTGCATTTAGAGTTTGGCTGATGCTTGGAGAGCGTAGCTAGTGTTTGGGTTTGTTCTTCCCTTGTTCACTTGTTAGCTCCTTGAATTTCGAGGATGAAATTCTTGTAAGGGGGGAGGACTGTAATATATTGAGTCTTTCGGATCCTTATCGGAGAGTTTCAGATCACTTTTGTGGGTCCTGAGTTGTGTTTTACGATCCACGTGGGTTTTTTCGACTCGAGGATGCTACAGTTGCGTTGCATTCTTTCCGAGGATCATTTAGACTATTTTTTCCTATTTTTTGAATTAGTGCATTTTTGGGCTGAAAATCGGATTTTACGAAAATTGCAAAATTTCCTAATTTCCTTTTTCTTATTTCTTCTTCACCCTCCCTCCTCTCTCATTTCTCACGTTCGCACTCTCTCTCCCCGTTCTCTCTCATTTCTCTCCCTCTCCCTCGGGCGTGCCACCGAGGTGGAGGCGGGTGAGGCGAGGACGCTGTAGAGTTGCTGTGACGCGTGATGGTGGGAGGATCGAGTTGTGGTTGGCGCGATCCCTCGTTGGATTCAAAGCCGACGTGTTCGGTTCGTTTGATGGATTTCGGCGTGGTTTAGTCGGTTTGGCGTGCTAGCACTTCGGTGGATGTAGGGAGATGGACGCCCTACTCTTCTTCTGCGTTTCCTCATGATTTGGAGCCGAACGGTGTGCATATGAGCGGGTTTAGCATCGTTTTAGGCAAAAGCATGTTTGAGGGGTGTGAGACGAGTTCGCCTCTTTCAGCGACGGTTTCTTGCTAGATTAGTTTCATTTCAACCCATGGCATGTCAGTATTCCATTTCTGCTGGTTTCATTGTGATTGGTGGTCCTTTGGGACCGGTGTGAGTCCGGGAACCCATGTGACTCATTTTGGGTTGATTCGGTAGAATCGCCCGTTTCTTGTGTTTTTTGTGTCGTTTGGACCCCTTCCGGTCTGTGGAATGTTTATTTGGTTATTCGGGTTGTTTCCCCTTCATTTAGAAGCGAACGGGGCGTGGAACGGCCGGATTCGGCCATTCCCCTATTTTTCCCGTCGTGATGCCTAAGCGGTTGTACCAATGATCGTTTGGGTACTTCCTGCGGTCCAGTAGGTGACCGTTTGGGACTCTGTCGGTCCTATGTCGGTTCAGGCCTGATGGAGGCATCACCCACGACTCCCTTTGGCTCGGGTCCACTTCTTCACACTCGGGATCTGGTTGAGTTTGGGCCTCACTCTATAAAGGCCCCTTATCCATTTTGTAGCTTTCCTTTGAGTCATTTTGATGTATTTCCATTTTATTTGAGTCATTTCCCTTGGTCTAGCACTTACTTTCCTATGTTTTTGTATCATCATGCTGTCTAATGTGGCTATTGGGCCCCATTCGTTGGGCTAGGCCCATTAGCACTCCCAACCCCCCTTGGTTATTTGTAGTAGTTTATTTTGTCAGGGACTTATTGTAAAGAGTGGGTTGCCTATATATAGGACCCCACTCCCCTCATTTGAAATTAATGAATGATCAAAAATCCTTTTGAGTTAAGTCTACTCTTGTGTTCAATTTGGAGAGATTCCAATTAGTTAAGGGTGAGATGCCCTAGGGAGTGATTCCCATACCCCCCCTCCACTCTCTCTTCTCTCTCCTCCCCTAAGAAGTTCGCCCCCCTCTCTCTCTCCTCCCTTCCCCTTCAACTCCCAACCACCACCCACCTCCTTTAATGCCCTCCACTTCCCCATGGCCTCCTTTACTCCACCCCCCTAGTTCCTAGGTAGAAGTCTCCCCATTCCAACACCATTCTCCACCTTCCAACTAAATCTTCCCCATTCCAATACAAGCATCCCACTTTCCCACATAATCCCCCACCTTCCAAGGCCATTTCAAAATTTGAAATCCCTTCCCTCCACTTGCCTTGGCCGCCCCCTTCCTTTACCCTCCCCCAAGCCAAGTTCGCCCCCCTCCACTCCCCATTCCCTCTCTCACATCCTCATCCTCCTCCTCCACCTGCTAGCCCCTGCTCTCAGCCATTTCCCCCTTCATTCTCCTACCCCTATAGCTCTCCACTCCACCCCACAAGAACCCCCATTCATCCTTAGGCCACCCCTTCACTTCCCCTCCACCAAAGAAGCCACCCCTCCCTCTCATTTCTTCTTGCAGATTGGAGCTGTGCAGACCAGAAAGTCAGCCCCTGTTGCAGCGTCGGCCACGGCTTCATCCTGGTGATCCTGAAGGCGTAGCCTACATTTCTGGTAAGATCCCTCTGTCTTCTTCGCAGGCGAGGTGGAATCAACTCGTTCCGAGGTCGGGGCCAACCGTAGAAGCCGTTCTCCCACGACTGCGCAGAGAGGTCTTCATCCTGGACCAGAGCCTGAGAGATCATTCTGCCACGATGAACCCCAGCGGAGTCAGGCTGAAGTTTCTTCATCAAAGTTCTCCCTCTGCCAGTCCTCTTCCAATATCAAGAAACAGAACCTCGTTTGGCTGCCGGAGGAAGGAGTTATGAATTTTCTCCCCCGAGATCTCCAGTTCTGTCTCCTGCTGTCTACTCCGACCAGTGCCCACTCTTCAGGGTACACCGACCGCCCTCGACCTCTGAATGCAGCCCCGTCACCTCCTGCTGAAAGCTACTTCAACCACGAAGACAATGCCGCCAGTTTCGTGCTGATCGGAGCTTGGGAGGGCACACAGTGACCTCTGCACTTTGCTGTTCCAGTCCAGACTGAACCTGCGGCCAGACAGAGGAGTCTCCTTCCTGTTGCTGGTACGGCCACCTCCGACCCTCTGAGCATCCCAAAAAATTCTGGAGTCTTCCCTCTCAAGTCAGGAAGCTTTAGAAGGTGGTTGCACTCAATTTTGAGTCCGTACGAGCCCGAGGCAGCCGGCACAGCGACTTCCTGTCCAGAATTCAGACTGCAGCTGCAAGTCCCCTAATCTCCCATTTCTCTTCACTTCGGTCCGATATCCCCACCCCGCTTGGCCGGCTGAAGGCCCCACCCTGCGTGGTGGTAGTTTTTGAATGTAAGACCTTAACCCCAACCCCAAGATCCTCCCTCCTGCGTGAGGCGTAGTTTTGTAATTGGTTTGGGCAGGTCAAGCGACACCGCCGCGGCGTGTGGGGAGCCACCGCCTCCCCGCTCGCCCTCGTCTCCGATCGGGACCGGTTTCTTCAAAACGGTCGAGTAAGTGCCTCTTCCTTGCTCAATTAGTGTTGCTCTTTCAATACTTGATTCATGCGCCGCTTCATTTGTGAGGAGCGCCCGATCCTCAAGTCCACGACTTAAGAGTGATCGCCGTAGGATAGTGTGAACCGGTGCCCTTGTGCACTTTGTCGGCCCCAATTGAATTGGGCATCCACCCTTGGGGAGTCGATCCTTGGCCTTGCTGGCCCTCTACCAGCAAGGGCCCATTCCCATAATTCACTCTTGGCATCGCCAAGTCACTCCGGGTATAGAGTGCGACGGAAGAGCGGTGGCCCATTAAGGCCCATTTGAATGCTTAATTGTGCTTGTTTGCCTAAGTCCAAGGTCGTGTCACATCAAGTGGTATCGCCTCTTCCTTGCTCAATTAGTGTTGCTCTTTCAATACTTGATTCATGCGCCGCTGCATTTGTGAGGAGCGCCCGATCCTCAATTCCACGACTTAAGAGTGATCGCCGTGGGATAGTGTGAACCGGTGCCCTTATGCACTTTGTTGGCCCCAATTGAATTGGGCATCCACCCTTGGGGAGTCGATCCTTGGCCTTGCTGACCCTCTACCAGCAAGGACCCATTCCCATAATTCACTCTTGGCATCGCCAAGTCACTCCGGGTATAGAGTGCGACGGGAGAGCGGTGGCCCATTAAGGCCCATTTGAATGCTTAATTGTGCTTGTTTGCCTAAGTCCAAGGTCGTGTCACATCAAGTGGTATCAGAGCAAGTCCTTGACTTGTCTCTATCAAGTCTAAGTCCTAGGACATTTGCTTTGTGTGTCCAACCATTTTGGCCGTTTGTCTTGCATGTCCACCCGTAGTGGTGCTAGCTATCAACCCGGTTCATCATCGTCGGTTCCACCAATGGATCCCAATCCTCACCAACTCAACCAAGATGCTCCTAGGAAGGAACCCCAAGATAGGGTAGAGGCTGCCCTCACAACCATCCTTGCTAAACTAGAGTCCCTTACCAACCGAATTACTCGGTTAGAAGACCAAGGGTTCCACCCAAGGAACAATGAACCTAGAATTCCCCCTCCACATGATGAACCTCATAGGGAAGATCCTCACCCAAGAATCAATGAGCCAAGAGTCCCTCCACCACATGGTGAGTTTCATAGGAATGGTTTTCCCCAAAGGAACCAAGGCCCAAGAGTCCACCCTCCACATGTAGAGCCTCATAGGGATGAGTTCCCCCCAAGGAACAATGGCCCAAGAGCCCATTACCCACATGCTGAACTTTATAGGGAGGAAATGGACTATGACCATTACTATGAGTATGAGAGGCCTCGCCCCCATCAACACCATGACCGGCGTCCACGGGATGATCCGGATGACCCCCTTTTAAGGATGATCAAGGTAGAGGCCCCAAACTTTGATGGTTCACATGAACCTAGTGTTTACCTAGAATGGGAGACCGTCATGGACCAATACTTTGAATGGTACCCCATGTCCGACCAAAGGAGAGTTAGGTTGGCTAAGATGCATCTCACTAAGTTGGCCAAAACCTATTGGCTAAATCAAGAGGGTCTAAGACGGGTTAGGCGGGAAGAGCCTATTGACACTTGGGCGGACATGAAGAATCAACTTAGGAACAAATACCTCCCCCGATCCTACCACCAAATGCTCCTAGATGAATGGCAAAGCCTCACCCAAGAAGGGAAGACCGTGGTAGAGTACATTGAAAAATTTGACTCCTATCTTCTAAAGTGTGGAGTCCATGAGGATCCGGATGTCACCTTATCCCGTTTTATGAATGGGCTTCAAAGCCACATCAAGAGGGAACTATTCATGAGGGACGTTGATAACCTTGAGCTAGCTTACCAAATAGCTAGAGATGTGGAAAGGTTTTCTAGGAATTCCCGATTTATCCCTCCCCGACCCACCGACACCAAAAACTTGGGAACACGTCCCCTTCCACCCACTCCCATGAGAGCTCCTAGCCCAAGTGAGAATGCCCCTTTAAGGTCCTACAATCCTCCCCCACCCGTCACTCCAAACAAGTCCGCTCCTAGTCATCCTCTCCCACGGAAGGACGACAACCCCAAAGGACCAAGTGTAGGAGCCACCCCGGGAAGAGGGCGCCAACAATGCTATAGGTGTCAAGGGTTTGGTCATTTTGCGGGACAATGTCCATCTAAGGGGTTATCTAGTTTGCTTATTGAGGAAGAAGTTCAACCCCAAAAGGAACAAGAAAATGCCATTGAAGAACATGAAGCCTTAATAGATTGGGAAGAGGAGTATGAAGCCCAATATCTAGAGTCGGATCTAGATCACTCCACTCCTTCAAACAACTCCCATCTAGGAGTCATTAGGTGCACCCTCACCCAACCTCAAGAAGAGGATTGGCGACGGACCTCAATTTTTCACACCTTTATCAAGATAGAGAACCATGTGAGGAAAGTGATCTTGGATAGTGGTAGTTGTGTTAATGCCGTGTCACCCGACACCGTCAAGCTCCTTGGGCTTACTCTCACTCCCCACCCAAGTCCGTACCGGGTCTCATGGATCAACAACAACTCCATCCCGGTCAACACCCAATGCTTAGTGCCTCTCACTTTCTCTTCCTACCATGGCCAAATATGGTGTGACGTCATACCTATGGAAGTAGGAAGCATCCTTTTAGGAAGACCTTGGCTCTATGATGTGGATGCCACCATTCTAGGAAGAAGCAACATATGCACCTTTGAGCATGAGGGTAAGACTATCCGTCTTAACCCCTCCCCACCTCGACCCATGCCCAAGAGGGACACTCTCCCTCAAGGATCACACCCCACCACTCCACAAGTCTCGGGGAACTCCACCCCTCCAACCCCAGCCCTTATCCAAACCCCAAAACAAAGTAGAACCACGGGGTTGACCAAAGGAATTCATCTCATCACTAGGAAAGAGCTTGAAGAGAAAATTGCTCAAGGGGTGCCTTTGTGTGCGGTTGTCATATGCTTAGGGGAACCTACCCCTTCTAACCCCCATCCCATAGAGATCCAACAACTTTTGGAAGAATTCCATGATGTGTTCCCGGAAGAGCTCCCGGACCAACTCCCTCCCATGCGTGATGTGCAACACGTAATCGATCTAGTGCCGGGAGCCACCCTTCCAAACATTCCTCATTATCGCCTCAATCCCACGGAACATGCCGAACTTAGGAGGCAAATAGAGGAACTCATTAGGAAGGGCTTCATCCGCATTAGTAAGAGTCCATGTGCCGTCCCGGCCCTCCTTACCCCCAAGAAAGATGGATCATGGCGGATGTGTGTGGATAGCCGGGCCATTAACAAGATTACCGTCAAGTATAGGTTCCCCATCCCTAGGCTTGATGACATGTTGGATATGCTAGCCGGAGCCACCATCTTCTCTAAGATAGATCTCAAGAGTGGTTACCACCAAGTTAGGATAAGGCCCGGGGATGAGTGGAAAACGGCCTTCAAGACCAAGGATGGGCTCTTTGAGTGGTTAGTCATGCCATTTGGGCTTTCTAATGCCCCAAGTACTTTCATGCGTCTTATGACGGAAGCACTTAGGCCTTTCATTGGGAACTTTCTAGTGGTATACTTTGATGATATTCTCATCTATAGCCAAACCCATGAGGCCCACCTTGACCACCTTAGGAAAGTTTGCACCGTCCTCCGGCAAGAAAGCTTATTTGCCAACCTAGGGAAGTGTCATTTCATGACCACTACCATCACCTTCCTAGGATATGTGGTGTCAACCAAAGGAGTCTCCATGGACCCCGACAAGGTCCAAGCTATTCTAGATTGGCCAGAGCCCCACACCCTTCATGAGGTTAGGAGTTTCCATGGGTTGGCCACATTCTATAGGAAATTCATTCGATTGTTTAGCACTATCACCGGCCTAATAACTGATTGTCTCAAGAAAGGAACCTTTGTTTGGACCAAAGCCGCCTCTAAAGCATTCCTTGAGCTTAAGGAAAAGTTGACCCAAGCCCCGGTCCTATGCCTTCCCGATTTCTCCAAAGTCTTTGAGGTCACTTGTGATGCATCCGGGATAGGGATAGGAGGGATTCTTAGTCAAGAGGGACACCCGGTCGCCTACTTTAGTGAGAAGCTATGTGATGCTAGGACTAGATACTCCACCTATGACAAGGAGTTCTATGCCGTGGTCCAATCCCTCCGACATTGGAGACATTACTTGCTTCCCAAAGAGTTTGTCATCTTTTCCGACCATGAGGCCCTCAAATACCTCAACTCCCAACAAAAGTTGAATGCCCGACATGCCCGATGGGTTGAGTTTATCCAATCCTACACCTTTGTCATCAAACACAAGGCTGGGAGTGAGAATAAGGCCGCGGATGCCCTTAGTAGGAAGATGTCCTTGTTATCCACTATCCATGTGGAAGTGATTGGCTTTGACAAGGTCAAGGATGAGTACCCTAGTTGCCCCGACTTTGGGCAAATCTATGCCAACTTGACCACTCATTCTAGCAAGGAGCATGAGGGATTTATATTAGAGGATGGGTTCCTCTTCAAGGGGCCAAGACTTTGCATTCCCCGGACCTCTCTTCGAGACTTCTTGGTTTGGGAATTACATGCCGGAGGGTTAGCCGGTCATTTTGGGGCCCACAAGACCATTGCCTTAGTTGAGGGTCAATTTTATTGGCCAAGTCTCAAAAGAGATGTAGGCAAAATAGTAGGTCAATGTCGCACATGTGCTTCGGCCAAGCAAGTGAAACAAAACACCGGCCTATACACCCCACTTCCCATTCCCGACCGACCATGGCAAGATTTGAGCATGGACTTTGTCCTAGGCTTACCCAAGACCTCTAGGAAGCATGACTCCATCTATGTGGTGGTTGATAGATTTTCCAAAATGGCCCACTTCATCCCATGCTACAAAACATCCGATGCCTCCCATATAGCCCGGTTATTCTTTGATGAGGTAGTCCGCCTCCATGGGCTGCCCAAGACCATAGTCTCCGATAGGGATGTCAAATTCAATAGCTATTTTTGGAAGACTCTTTGGCACATGATGGGTACCCTCCTCAAATTCTCCACTGCCTACCACCCCCAAACGGATGGTCAAACTGAAGTGGTCAACCGGAGTCTAGGGAACCTCCTTAGGTGTCTTGTTGAGGATCGACCAGGAAATTGGGATCTCATCTTACCACAGGCTGAGTTTGCATACAACAATTCCGTCAATAAGTCAATAGGGATGAGTCCATTTGAAGCCGTGCATGGGTACAAACCAAGAAAGCCATCCGACCTCATTCCCCTTCCCCAGCATGCTAGAGTGTCCATGTCTGCCGAGTCTTTTGCACAACATATTAGGGAATTGCATGAGGAAATTCGCAAGCACATTGGCATGAAAAATGAGGCATATAAAAGGTTGGCCGATTCTCACCGGCGTCACTTAGAGTTCCAAGTGGGTGACTTTGTGATGGTAAGGACGGAGAGGCTCTCCCCAGGAGCCCACTCCAAGTTGAGACCACGTGGGATTGGGCCCTTCCAGGTCTTGAGGCGCGTTGGTGCAAATGCTTATGAGTTAGATCTCCCCGAGGATTATGTTGTAAGTCCTACGTTCAATGTCGCCGACTTAGTGTCTTACAAGGGCCCCACGGTGAGACCTAGTGAGGAGATTGAGCCTACTTCTTCCTTTGAGAGAGCACCCACCTGTGAGAAGAGTCCACTAGCCAAGAGAGCTCAGCGCGATCGCATTGAACGAATATTGGATGAGCAGATCACTACCACCCGGAGCAAGGTATATGGGCGCTATCTCGTCAGGTGGAAGGATCGGCCTCCGTCGGACGACTCATGGGTGAGTCGGGAGGACCTCCAGCGATTGGATCCAGACCTCCTCGAGCGGTACCTTAGCCGGATGGACCCCTACTCGACGGAGTCGAGCTCTTCGCGGCCCAGGGGATTTGATGGAGGCATCATCCACGACTCCCTTTGGCTCGGGTCCACTTCTTCACACTCAAAATCTGGTTGAGTTTGGGCCTCACTCTATAAAGGCCCCTTATCCATTTTGTAGCTTTCCTTTGAGTCATTTTGATGTATTTCCATTTTATTTGAGTCATTTCCCTTGGTCTAGCACTTACTTTCCTATGTTTTTGTATCATCATGCTGTCTAATGTGGCTATTGGGCCCCATTCGTTGGGCTAGGCCCATTAGCACTCCCAACCCCCTTGGTTATTTGTAGTAGTTTATTTTGTCAGGGACTTATTGTAAAGAGTGGGTTGCCTATATATAGGACCCCACTCCCCTCATTTGAAGTTAATGAATGATCAAAAATCCTTTTGAGTTAAGTCTACTCTTGTGTTCAATTTGGAGAGATTCCAATTAGTTAAGGGTGAGATGCCCTAGGGAGTGATTCCCATACCCCCCCTCCACTCTCTCTTCTCTCTCCTCCCCTAAGAAGTTCGCCCCCCTCTCTCTCTCCTCCCTTCCCCTTCAACTCCCAACCACCACCCACCTCCTTTAATGCCCTCCACTTCCCCATGGCCTCCTTTACTCCACCCCCTAGTTCCTAGGTAGAAGTCTCCCCATTCCAACACCATTCTCCACCTTCCAACCAAATCTTCCCCATTCCAATACAAGCATCCCACTTTCCCACATAATCCCCCACCTTCCAAGGCCATTTCAAAATTTGAAATCCCTTCCCTCCACTTGCCTTGGCCGCCCCCTTCCTTTACCCTCCCCCAAGCCAAGTTCGCCCCCCTCCACTCCCCATTCCCTCTCTCACATCCTCATCCTCCTCCTCCACCTGCTAGCCCCTGCTCTCAGCCATTTCCCCCTTCATTCTCCAACCTCTATAGCTCTCCACTCCACCCCACAAGAACCCCCATTCATCCTTAGGCCACCCCTTCACTTCCCCTCCACCAAAGAAGCCACCCCTCCCTCTCATTTCTTCTTGCAGATTGGAGCTGTGCAGACCAGCAAGTCAGCCCCTGTTGCAGCGTCACCCACGGCTTCATCCTGGTGATCCTGAAGGGGTAGCCTAATTGCTGGAAATATCCCTCTGTCTTCTTCGCAGGCGAGGTGGAATCAACTCGTTCCGAGGTCGGGGCCAACCGTAGAAGCCGTTCTCCCACGACTGCGCAGAGAGGTCTTCATCCTGGACCAGAGCCTGAGAGATCATTCTGCCACGACGAACCCCAGCGGATTCAGGCTGATGTTCCTTCATCAAAGTTCTCCCTCTGCCAGTCCTCTTCCAAGATCAAGAAATAGAACCTCGTTTGGCTGCCGGAGGAAGGAGTTACGAATTTTCTCCCCCGAGCTCTCCAGTTCTATCTCCTGCTGTCTACTCCGACCAGTGCGCACTCTTCAGGGTACACCGACCGCCCTCGACCTCTGAATGCAGCCCCGTCACCTCCTGCTGAAAGCTACTTCAACCACGAAGACAATTCCGCCAGTTTCGTGCTGATCGGAGCTCGGGAGGGCGCACAGTGACCTCTACAATTTTCTGTTCCAGTCCAGACTGAACCTGCGGCCAGACAGAGGAGTCTCCTTCCTGTTGCTGGTGCGGCTACCTCCGACCCTCTGAGCATCCCCAAAAATTCTGGAGTCTTCCCTCTCAAGTCAGGAAGCTTTAGAAGGTGGTTACACTCAATTTGGAGTCCATACGAGCCCGAGGCAGCCGGCACAGCGACTTCCTGTCCAGAATTCAGACTGCAGCTGCAAGTCCCCTAATCTCCCATTTCTCTTCACTTCGGTCCGATATCCCCACCCCGCTTGGCCGGCTGAAGGCCCCACCCTGCGTGGTGGTAGTTTTTGAATGTAAGACCTTAACCCCAACCCCAAGATCCTCCCTCCTGCGTGAGGCGTAGTTTTGTAATTGGTTTGGGCAGGTCAAGCGACACCGCCGCGGCGTGTGGGGAGCCACCGCCTCCCCGCTCGCCCTCGTCTCCGATCGGGACCGGTTTCTTCAAACCGGTCGAGTAAGTGCCTCTTCCTTGCTCAATTAGTGTTGCTCTTTCAATACTTGATTCATGCGCCGCTGCATTTGTGAGGAGCGCCCGATCCTCAAGTCCACGACTTAAGAGTGATCGCCGTGGGATAGTGTGAACCGGTGCCCTTGTGCACTTTGTCGGCCCCAATTGAATTGGGCATCCACCCTTGGGGAGTCGATCCTTGGCCTTGCTGGCCCTCTACCAGCAAGGGCCCATTCCCATAATTCACTCTTGGCATCGCCAAGTCACTCCGGGTATAGAGTGCGACGGGAGAGCGGTGGCCCATTAAGGCCCATTTGAATGCTTAATTGTGCTTGTTTGCCTAAGTCCAAGGTCGTGTCACATCAAGGCCTAAGCGATCATTCGATAGACCGTTTAGGGTTGCTTGCGGTCCATCGTTAGACCGCTAAGCGTTGTCCAGCGGTCCATTGTTAGACCGCTAGGTTTAGGTGTTATGTCAGTTTGGCCAAGCGGTCACGTGATAGACCGCAAGGCTGGTTCTGGTGGTCCAGTGGATGACCGCTAGGTTTAGTTATGTCGGTTCAACGGGTTTTTATCTCGGTTCGGGCTAATGGTCCTGGCTCCGACCGTTTGGCGCTCTAGCGGCCCTTTGGGTGACCGCTTAGCTCGTTGACTGGTTTAAGTCGGTTAGGGGGTTGACTGGGTCAAGCGGTCAAGTCCATGACTGCTACAGTCTCCTTGCGGCCCTGCGATAGACCGCATGCCCCTGTGTTCTGTAGTTGGTTGGCTAGCGGCCCTTGGGCTGACCGCTTGGTCTTCCTTGTTGGGGTCCTAGACCAGGATTCAGAGGGGGGTGAATGAATCTCCCCTTTAAAACTTCACCCAATTAACACTTAAAGCAATCAGAGTTACGGAATAGAAATCAATTGAGCTCTTCCAAATAAGAGATTCAAAGAAGCACTTGATCAATCAGTTGGACTGCTAAAATGTAGACACCTAACCAAGTCTAGTCCGTAGACAGAGTCAAATAAGAACAGCGTGTGCCTTAAAGCATTCAGATAGAATACTCACTTGAAACGCTCCTAGCCATTCATCTAGCAACAATCAGATAAGAAATCAAACCACGGAGACATAAGATTTTTAGGTGGTTCGGTCCGAAAACCTACATCCACCCCACACTCAAACTCGAGTGTGGATTCCGCTGATACACAGCTTAAACCGCTGGGCCGCACAGCTTGCCTACAACCACTGAGCATCACAGCTTGCTTCCGCTGGGCAGTACAGCTTAGCCATCCACTACCTAACAGCTTGACCCGCTGGGCAATACAGCTTAGCCGACCAGAGGAATCCTCCTCTGCAACCGCTGAGCAACACAGCTTGCTCCGCTAACTAACAGCTTGAATAAATGTTCAAAAGAAAAACAAGAAGAACAAAGGAAACACAGCAACTGAAAGCTGTAAACGATAGCAACACAGATGTGGCTCTCAGGGAGCTGACTGGCCTAAATTTGATCCAGATTCCAGTGGAACTAATCTTTCAGGAAATTCTTCTATCTTCTTCTCCTCGAGCTCTTTCTTCACTCTCTTTCTTTCTTCCTCTTCTTCTTTTCCCTCTCTGCTATTCTCTGATGCGGGATGGACGCGGGGACCGACTCTACGTGGTATGGACCTCAGACTCTAGATGCGGACACGACCAGCAACACATGATGGGAGAGACATTAGGCCCGACACGGAGAGTTTCTATGGGCTATACGTCGCTAACAGAAACGCAAGCTCACTCGTCGTCCCAAGAGAGGGAAACGCGGATCGTGCGCAGTTGAAGAACCGGCAGAGTTCACGGGTAGTCGACTCACTTCTGGACTCGGATCGAGTCGCGGGACGGGTCACTCTCACACTCACAGCGGTGACATGAACACACGGGCTAGTACCTATCGCTCTCGGCAGCGGCAAAAGACCATATACTAAACTAGCAAGCGAATGCCGAGAAGTTAAGACCGTACCTCCACGCACCCGGCGTGGCGAAGACAACCCCGGCCGAATTACGGATCCCCCGTTAAACAATTTTACAACAGTACAATGATTTGACCCACTCCACGCAGGGAGGTAAAAGGTCACATGTGGGGTCCGGGAATCATGCAAATCGGGTTGACGGGCAGCATCTTGATGTCGCTCGGCGGTGCCGAACTCTGCGTTTTCGTGCTTTCCGAACGGCGGGTTCTACGGGCCCGTGGGGCCCATGGGTGGCGCTGGCCTCCGGATCTGCAGAAGTGGGACCCACTGTGATGGGGACCCCTGGTGGCGCGCCTCCACGGACGGGGGTCGGCCGGAAACACCGATCGGTGGCCGATCGGCTCCGATTCCCACGTTGTGAAGTTGCTGCCCACGGATTTTTAGTTGCTATTTTCAGGCGCGCGCTCCGGAGAAAATGGCCGCTGCGATCAGCTCCGTTGTCAGAATGCAACGAAACTAGCGCTGTTGGAAAGAGGATTCAAAATCCTTCAATCTAGGGCCAGTGCACTCTTTTGAACTTGTGCGGACCTAGGATTTAACTATTTTTCAATTCTCTGCTCCACTACTCCCGAAATCTCTGATCAGCATATCAGTTTCCTATAAATGGCCGTTGACCGCCTATGTACAGTTGGATTCAGACTTTGAGCTCTTCTTTGAAGTTGTAGGGAATAAAACCACGGAATTGGGAATATTTCTAGAATTTGATTTGGAGGTGGTGGCGATTTGTGATGAGTTTTGGGGTGACTGGTGGTCGGATCTAGGAACAGGTGGACAGAACTGTAGATGGGTGTGAGAACGATTTTTAGAAAATATGAGATGGGCGAATCAAAAATTGAGAAAAATTTTGAATGAAGCGGTGGAAGGAAGGAATCCCCAGTAAAATTGGGCGAACTAAAAAAAATCAAAAAGTGGATATAAGACATGAAACGCAGGGCAGCGATGAACCTGGACAGAACTCTGGCAGAACCGAAATGGAAGAGTGGACGAAAATAAAAAATTAGGAAACGTGATCTGAATGCTGGCCTGATGTTTTTGGGTGGAGAGGAACATCCCAGGAACAACGCCTCTAAATTTGGTAGCCAAATGAGCTCGGGGAAGACCTGTGAATTTCTAACAAGCTGCTGTGGTACTGCGCAGGCAGAACTCCGTTGATGGCGATGACGGTGCGGTGGCGGCTCGTGGCGGCGGCGGCGGCGACCGGAACTGATAGGGTGGAGTCTCACCATCTGAAGGAAGCCTTCACAGCTTCAAGGGGAAGAGGGAGAGGAGAAGGGGGCGGTCTAGGCCATGCTCCAACAAATTTCACAATTCTTATGGCATTAATTCATGAAAATGGAAAATACAAGCATATATAGGTCACCCATCTAATCCATCCTCCACCGTTGGATCTAGGGGTGTGAGATGGAGGGCTGGGATGGCATGTGACCATTCCACAAAAATTAAAATAAAAAATAAGGGGAAGGGGGCGCCCTATTGACTTTGGTGGCAAGGGGGGGACAAGTTGGTAGCCACTTTGGACTTTGAAGTCCACTTGTCTCTCATGTGCCTTTTACCATTCAAACTTCTAGATGCCTCCATTTGACATGTTGACTGACCCCACATGGGGCCCATGGGATGAGGTGGATCAATGGGAGGGGCCTGGGGTTCCCGTGGGGCCCAGGGGTCCCATTTTGCAAATAAGTCCCTCGTACACTCATAATTACATACCGAATACAATGAAATAAACACAAATTACACACACATAAAGGCTAACTAAATATGATAAATGGGGAGGCTCAAGGCGGAGTCTCCAGGCTGTCTCCGAGCCAGATGGACGTTGAGGTGGCTCGAGTCGTGCTCCGTGTGCGGTACCGGTGGCTCGGCGTGTCGCGCCGCTCAACTGCTCGGGTGTCCGCACCAATTCTCCCCGGGTGGGAGAAACTCGACCCTGTCGAGTAAGGGTCTGCATCACTCCTGTATCACTCCAGAAGGTCTAGATCGATCCGCTGCAACTCGCCATGTGTGATCCATGTGTTCTCAGTAGCGGGCCGTCCTCTCCATCGCACTAGGTAGCGCGGGTAAGATCCACTCCTGGTAACTGTCACTTGCTCGTCCAGTATACGATCTATATGCTCACGCTACCGTGAAAAAGGGGCTGGAGGTGGAAGTGGACACTCAGGTGTGGGATCACTCTCAAGGGGAGGAGATGGCTCAAAAGGCTCACTAGGGATCACCGCTGGGTCCCTATATGCAACAAGATCCGATACATTGAAGGTAGAGCTTATACCATATTCCTCGGGCAAGTCCACAACATACGCATTGGATCCAACGCGTTTCAACACTCTAAAGGGACCGGCTCCGCGAGCTTGCAACTTCTTAACGGTTCCAGAGGGAAACCGTTCAGGTCTTACCCTGATCATGATGTATTCGCCCTCGTGGAACTCTCGGTGGTGTCGGTGGGCATCGGCTAACTCCTTGTACCGTACATTGCTGGCCTCAATGTGATGACGGTTGTCGTCATGCAAACTCCTAACATGCCTAGCAAACGACTCGGCCGACTCCGACACTCTAGCATGGATAGGCACGGGGACAAGGTCAATGGGTTTCCTAGGCCTACGACCTGTGACAATCTCAAATGGACTCATGCCGGTAGACCTATTCACCGAATCATTGTATGTAAACTCAGCCATGGGTAAAATGAGATCCCAATCCCCAATGCGGTCCTGACTAGACACCTCAAAAGATCTCCCAGACTCCTATTGACTACCTCGGTCTGACCATCTGTCTGGGGATGATATGCAGTAGAAAATTTGAGGTGAGTACCCATCATATGCCATAGTGTCTTCCAAAAATAGGAAGTGAATCTAACATCACGGTCAGACACTATAGTGCGAGGCTACCCGAACTTGCACACCACATGAGTAAGGAATAGGCGGGCTACTCTAGAAGCATCCGAAGTCTTCGAGCAAGGGATAAAGAGGGCCATCTTCGAGAAACGGTCAACCACCACATAGATCGAATCATGCTTCCTGAAGGTACGTGGCAATCCTAAAACCAAGTCCATACTAACATCCTGCCACGGGGCATCAGGCACGGGTAGAGGCGTATAAAGGCCCGAGCTTTGCTTCTTCATCTTGGCCGTAGCACATGTACGGCACTGAGCCACGATGTTAGCAACATCGCGCTTCAAGCTCGGCCAATAAAATCGATGCTCCACTGCCTCAATAGTCTTGTTCCGACCAAAGTGGCCGGCTAGACCTCCCGCATGTAGTTCCCACACTAAGAAATCTCGAACCGAAGTTCGGGGAACACACAGCCTGCTACCTCGAAAGAGGTAACCCTCCTGAAGCACATACTCATCAAGGTCTCTCGAGGGTCCGGCCTGGAGGGTGGTAAAAATCTGACCAAAGTCAGGACAATCAACATAGGCCTCCTTCATCTTCTCTAACCCTATGACCTCGGCACTCATGGTGGTAAGCAAACATGCTCGCCGGCTCAAGGCATCAGCCACCTTGTTCTCCACTCCAGCCTTATGTTTCAACACAAAGGTGAACTGCTGGAGATACTCGACCCAACGACTATGACGTGAGTTAAGCTTCTTTTGTGAATGGAGGTACCTCAATGCCTCATGGTCGGAGTATAGGACAAACTCCTGATGTAAAAGATAGTGCCTCCAATGCCTAAGAGCCTGAACAACTGCGTAGAATTCTTTATCATACGTGGAATATCGCAGTTTCGCGTCATTCAACTTCTCGCTGAAATATGCGATCGGGTGGGACTCCTGACTCAAAACTCCTCCAATCCCAACACCCGACGCATCACAAGAGACCTCAAACACCTTCGAGAAATCAGGCAATCGAAGGATAGGTGTCTGGGTCATGCGCTCCTTGATGTCCTTGAAGGCGGCATATGCGGCCTTCGTCCATACAAATGTGCATTTCCGGATGCAATCCGTGATCGGGGCGGTGACGGAGCTAAATCCACGGATGAAGCGACGGTAGAACGTCGCAAGGCCATGAAAGCTGCGGACATCATGAACTGTACGGGGTTCCGGCCACTCAACAATGGCCCGGACCTTCTCCGGATCGGCGGAGACCCCAATACTAGACACGATAAAACCCAAGAAGGTAAGCTGAGGTGTCATGAAGGCACACTTCTGTGGGTTCGCAAACAGCTGCTCTCGCCGAAGAAGTAGATAGACCTGCCGAAGGTGGTCTAAGTGGTCCCCTGTGGTGCGGCTATAGATAAGGATATCATCAAAATACACCACTACAAAGACTCCAATGAAAGGTCGAAGGACCTGAGTCATGAGCCGCATGAAAGTGCTAGGGGCATTGGTCAACCCAAAAGGCATGACCAACCACTCATATAGACCGTCCTTGGTCTTAAATGCGATCTTCCACTCATCACATGGCTTAATCCTCACCTGATGGTAGCCACTCTTAAGATCGATCTTCGAAAAGATAGTGGCACCTGCCATCATGTCCAGCATGTCATCAAGACGGGGAATAGGGAACCTGTACTTCACGGTGATTTTATTGATGGCACGACTATCAATGCACATTCTCCATGTGCCATCCTTCTTCGGGGCAAGTAATGCGGGTACAACACATGGACTCATGCTGTCCCGAACAGACCCTCTCTGCACCAACTCATCGACCTGCCGTTTAAGCTCGGCATGCTCCGTAGGACTCATGCGATAATGTGGAAGGTTGGGCAAGGAAGAGCCCGGAACAAGGTCGATGGCATGCTGAATATCCCGCATAGGTGGGAGTCCCTCGGGAAGCTCATCGGGAAAAATATCAGCAAACTCCTGCAGAATAGGAACAACCTTGGGCGGGAGCTCACCCTCGGAGTCCCGCTCCACCTCTCGAACCGTAATGGCAAACCCCGAACAGCACTTACTAAGCTCCTGCTCCATCTCCCGGGAGCTAATCATCATCAATCTCCTCGTCGAGGGCTCTCCTGGGCCAGAGGTAACGGTCATAGCCCGAGCTGGGGATGGGGTGCTAGGCCCGGGAATGGAAGGCTCTAGAGCACTAGGGCCAGTACGACCCCTGACTGATGGGCTCTTGGGACGATGGGGTTTGAGAGTAATCTGTTGGCCCTCATGGTCGAAGGTACAGGCGTTCGACCGGCCATGGAGTGTGGCATCCCGATCAAATAACCATGGCCTACCCAGAATAATGTTGCCCACCTCCATGGGTAGAACATCACACCAAACCTCATCACGGTAGGCATAGAACTGCAGTGGGACCAAGCACCGCAGCCTGATCGGAATTGAAGTGGAATCCACCCATGATACACGATAGGGGCTAGGGTGATCCACGGGTGTAAGACCAAGACGGGAGACAGCACCCGTGGAGATTGCATTGATGCAACTCCCGCTATCGATGATTACCTTGCACACATGTTTACCCAGCCTACAGAAGGTATGAAAAATAGTGGTCCGACGCCAGTCATCACTGGCCTATGGCTGGGTGAGAATACACCTGACGACCCCCACATGGGTATCATCGGGATGCGGGGCCTCCTGATCGTCACCTTCGATCTCATAGTATTCATCAGCTAGCTCCTGATCGGCCACATAGGTGACTAACTCGAGGCCCGTGGGGGTGGTATCCTCTGCCTGTGTGTCCCCAATGATGAGAGATGGACGGGTGGGACACTGGTTGGCAAAATGGCCAAACCCATTGCAGCGATAGCACTGCTACCGTGATCCACTGGGCTCCCCAATCATGGGTCCTTTCCCCTTATCCTCCCGACGGATAGGAGGTGTAGGTAGCAAAGGACGTGCAGGAGGTGCGGGTGCCGGTGGACGGGCTGTGGGTGGGGCCGTAAGATGCTGGGGACGAGGAAGGTCCCTCGGGGGCGAAGGACGAGGTCTAGGAGCAAAGGGCTCAGGGCGAGCGGGCTCCTGAGGTCGAGCCATTGGGGCCCTCGGATACGTGCCAGATGAGCCACGGGGCTCGACACTACGAAGGGGGAAAGAGCCCAACCGATGGGGAGACTCGAACTCGGCCTCGAATTGCTCCAATTCGAGAGCTATTTGATATGCCTGCTCCAGAGTGGTGGCATTGCGGCGAAAGAGTTCATATTGATAATTTGGCCGCAAACCTCTCCGAAAGCGGGATATCATCATGGTGCTCTCTTCCGTGACCCCGCACCGCAAGTAATACTCATCGAACTCGGCGGTGTACTCGGTCACGGATCGGTTTCCTTGGGAAATGCTTTGCCACTTGTCTATGAGACGTTGGCGATATGAGGTAGGAAGGTATTTCTCCCTCAATTTGGACTTCATGTCATCCCAAGTACCGATTTGGGGTTGACGTCGCTGGTTGAGTAGGCTCTCCACATTGGTCCAATAAGTTTGGGCCTGCCCTTGCAGCTTCATCTTTGCGTATCGGACTCTTCGGTGGTCCGTCATCTCAAACCACTCGAAGTACCGGTCCATGCCGGCCTCCCAATCTAGATACACCCTTGGGTCCAAGGACCCGCTAAAAGTGGGAGGGTCCGCACGGATGCCCCTCAGAATGCGGTCGTCATCATCGTCATCACGATTCCGTCGATGATTCCGACGACCGTAACCCCCTTGATCATTGTCAAACGCATAGTCATCCACTACTTGCACCTGTGGCCTCCGAACATCTACCGCCTGAGCCCTTGGTGCAGCAGGTTGCGGCACCGGCTCTTGTGGGCCGTTCGTCGGCACGGGTTGCGCCGCTACTGGGCCCCTCTCTAGGACGGCAATTCTCCCAACTAGGCCCTGAATGGACTGATCCGAACTTTCGGCCCGATCCTCGAGGGCTTTCATCCGCCCCTCTAGACGCGTTCCTATGCCATCCATACGCGTACTAAGACAATCCATACGCGTGTCAAGACGTTCCATAATGGCTCGGAACATCTCGGCCGTCGAGGACTCATCGGAGCTACGGGCCCGGGAATCCGCCATAGGTGGTAGTTGCGAGTATTGGGTACCTCGACGGGTGGGCATGCAACTGACACACGACCTAGAAGACACCGACTAATGAAAACACACACTAAATGATGCACTTAGACCTAAACCAATATCCGGTACGGGGCGGAGTTAATCGATCCGAAGATCACTCCCGCAAGTGTGCGATCTCCCGATAGGCGTAGCCTAACGTTCAGACAACACCTTTTAATATACCAAGCTATTGGGTGAAATGCAATTTAAAAACACCTTTTTTTGTTGTTTTGAAAATAAGGATGATCCTAGACTCGACTTAGACCATGATGCATGACTTATGCAACGACTACCTGGTGCGGACACCCGAGCAGTTGATCGGCACGACACACCGAGCCACCGGTACCGCACACAGAGCACGACACGAGCCACCTCAGCGTCCATCTGGCTCGGAGACAGCCTGGAGACTCCGCCTTGAGCCTCCCCATTTATTATATTTAGCTAGACTTTATATGTGTGTAATTTATTTATTTCGTTGCATTCGGTTTGCCATTTTGAGTGTAATAGGGACTTACGAGCATTTCGGACCCCGTGGGCCCCACGGCCCCTCCCGGGCCCCACCACATTGGGCCACCTCAGCCTAGGGTCCCACGTGGGGTCAGTCAACATGCCACATGGGGCATCTAGAAGTTTGAATGGTCAATTGTCCACATGGGGGACAAGGGACCAAAATAGTCAACATTTCCAACCAACACCCACCTACCATGTCAAGCTTGTTCCCCCCCTAGTCAATAGGCTGTCCCCCCCTTATTTTTTTAATTGTATTTTTGTGGAATGGTCACAAACCATCCCAACCCTCCATCTCACACCCCTAGATCCAACGGTGGAGGATGGATTAGATGGGTGACCTATATATGCTTGTATTTTTCCATTTTGATGAATTAATGCCATTTGAATCAAACTTAATGTTGGAGCAAGGCCTAGGCCGCCCCCTTCCTCTCTCCCTCTCCCCCTTGCAGCTGTGAAGGCTGCCTCTTGGTGGTGTGACTCCACCCTATCAGTTCCGGTCGCCGTCGCCGCCGCCACGAGCCGCCATCGCCACCGCCGGAGTTCTGTCCACGCAGTACCACAACCACTTCCACGAAATTCCAGTCTCAGCCACGGCTCAGATCGAGCTGGGACTTTTACTGGATGTCCCAGAGGTGTCCAGCACATCCTCAGAATTTTGGTTGGTCATAAATATCTCATTTGGTATTTTTTTATTTTCGTCCAATCTCAGTTTCCAGATCTGTCTCCTGTCTGTTTCCATTTCCACCCGCCCAGAGTTTTAAGTCTTAGGTCCTTTTTTTGATTTTCTTTGGTTCACCCAATTTAACTGGCTGTTCCTTGCATCCATCCCTTCATCCACCATTTTTTTTAATTTTTGGTTCGTCCATTTCATATTTTCTAAAATTCGTTCTCAATCCTAGCTACAGTTCTATTCCCCAGCTCCCAGATCCGACCACTAGACACTCCAAAAATCCTATCAAATCACCACCACCTCCAACTCCAATTCTAAAAATTGTCCCCGCTTCATGGTTTGATTATCTACAATGTTGACGAAGAGCTCGAAGTCTGATTCCTACGGAAAGTAGGCGGTCAACGGTGGTTCTCAGACAAGTACCCTGTAACTCTGATGTCTCGGTTACTGTACAATAAGGATTTGTAAATTCATTAAAGTCTAGATCCGGCTAGATCCATCAGATCTCTCTGTGTTTAGATTGAAGCATTTGAAGAGAGCTTTCCAACGATAGCTCATGCGTCCCGATCCGACGTTGGGATCGACCGCAGCGGCTGTTTTCGCCGGAGCGCGCGCAGGGAAAACAGAACTGAAATCCGTGGGCAGCCATTCCACAATTTGAAGATCGGACCCGACCGGCCACCAATCGGTGTCTCCGGCCGACCGCCTTCCGTGGAGGCGTGCCACCAGGGGTCCCCATCACAGTGGGACCCACTCCTGTAGATCCGGAGGCCAGCGCCACCCGTGGGCCCCACGGGCCCGCAGAACCCGCCGCTCGGAAAGTACGAAAACGCGGAGTTCGGCACCGCCGGGCGACATCAAGATGCTGCCCGTCAACCCAATTCGCGTGATTCCCGGGTCCCGCATGTGACCTTTTACCTCCCTGCGTGGAGTGGGTCAAATTATTGTACTGCTGTAAAATTATGTTAACCGGGGGTCCGTGATTGGCCGGGGTTGTCTTCGCCACGCCGGGTGCGTGGAGGTAATGGTCCGAACCTCTTGGCGTTCATTTGCTTAGCTAGTATACGGTCTTTTGCCGCTGTCGAGAGTGTAGGTACTAGCCCGTGTGTCCATGTCACCGTTGTGAGAGTGAGAGTGACCCGTCCCGTGACTCGATCTGAGTCCGGAAGTGAGTCTGACTACCTTGAACTCTGCCGGTTCCTTAACCGCGCACGATCCACGCTTTCCCTCGCATGGGACGCCGAGTGAGTTTGCACTTCTGTTAGCGACGTGTAGCCTATGGGAGCTCTCCATGTCGGGCCTAATGTCTCTCCCATCATGTGTTGCTGGTCGTGTCCACGTCTAGAGTCCGAGGTCCATACCACGTAGAGTCGGTCCCTGTGTCCGTCCCGCATCAGTTTGGTATCAGAGCAAGTCGAGTCTAGGGTAGTCATTGCATAAGTCATGCATCATGGTCTAAGTCGAGTCTAGGATCATCCTTATTTTTCAAAACAACAAAAAAAGAGTGTGTTTTAAATTGCATTTGCACCCTTTATTTGGTATCTTAAAAGGTGTTGTCCGAATGTTAGGCTACGCCTACCGGGAGGTCGCACACTTGCGGGAGTGATCCTCGGATCGATTAACTCCGCCCCGTACCGGATATTGGTTAGGTCTAAGTGCATCATCTAGTGTGTGTTTGCATTAGTCGGTTTGTCTTGTCCCTTTGTGTCGGCATGTCCATTGTATAGTCTCCAATTTCCCATGGATTCCTCATCACCTGGGCAATATGGCCGTTGGTCCACCCATGGGCTTGGCAACCATCCCCTCCACTTCCGTAGGCCCGAAGCCTCAGACTTTTATGGCTCCAATGACCCAGGCGACTACCTCAAGTGGGAAGCCGCCATGGACACATACTTTGATTGTTATACTATGTCCGATGCCATGCAAGTTAGTTTTGCCCGAGAGAGGCTTGTCCACAAAGCCGCCTGGAAATGGGAGAGCATTGAGCGCATGAGAGAGGTTAGGAGGCAAAGGCCCATCGAGTCGTGGCATGAGATGAAGGACGAACTTAGGAAGGTCTACCTATCCGGCCCGGTCACCTCCAACCGACCCCACCCAATCACATCCACCCAAGTGGGCCATAATCGGAGGCAACGCGCCGCGCATGTAGAAGAGCCTAGGTCCACGACTAGGCCGACTTCATATGGGGGAGTCCATCACATCGCTCCTACTCCAAACCCCACCATTGCCGAACTCTTCCAAATCATTTTGGATAAGGTGGATAGGAAGTGTGATTATATTGAGTCCCTGCTTCCCCCTTGCCTACCTCCTAGCCGAGATAGAACCAAGCAAAACCCTAAGGAGGTAGCAACCGGTAGTCCCAATCCAGTGTCATCTAGAGTGCCATCCCGAGGTCCTCTGCCCATCTTGGTGGATCCTCTTCCCCCACCCACGAGAGCCCCATTGCCTACACCCCCTGTCCGTCAGGAGGATAAGGGTAGGGACCCACTTATCAAGGAGCGTAGAGGATCACGACAATAGTGTTATCGCTGCCAGGGGTTTGGCCACTTTGCCGGACAGTGCCCCACTCGGACATCTCTAGCCCTAGGGGATAAAGGGGTTGGAGAAACCTCACCTTCCGATCTTATTTCGGAGCCCTCTCATTTGGAGCCGCCAAACCCCGAGCCACCCGTGTTTCTAACGGGTACACTTTTCATAGCCGAACCACTTCTTAGATGGCTCAAGAACGGCTTGGCCCCATCTCTCCTCCCATCCATGGACCCTACCCTACCATTAGTGCCGGTCAACTCATTCCATACCACCTTCCGGTCTAGTCACCATGTGGATACATTAGATGATCTTCTTAAAGGATTAGACCGGCAGTTGACATTTACGCACTTGTTGGCCCCACGCTTCGACCGACCTACAGGTCGTAGCTTCACACATCCATCCCTAGGGTCCATCACCTCCGTGTACACTGTGGGTCATGTTACCACGGAGGTTCTTCTACTCCTCCCTTTGCCGGTCGAGTCCAACTTCATTCCCCTTTGCCCAATGGAGGAATCTTACTTTCTACCTATGACTGTTGTCCCATCTCTCGCAATGAATGAAGGTGATCATTTACACCTCCAAGATTTCCAAATGTGGGACAGTGATTTGTGGAAGCCTAGTCCGAGGGGTCATACCTTCTTTGATCCCTTCGACCCATTCTCTTATGGACTCCGTGACCCACCATATTTACACCACCTTTTCGAGAGAGTCCACCATCATACCCCCACCGTCTCATCTCCCTTCACGGATGAAGGTGATCATCAACACCTTCTAGAATTCCACACATGGGACCTTGAAATGAGGGAATCCATATCGAGGGGTCACACATTCTTTGATCCCTTCGATCCCTTTCTTCATGGGCCCTTTGGCCCACAACCTCCATTCCACCTCTTTAAGGAAGTCCACTATCACACCCCTCCTACTCGGGCCTGGCAACCTTTACATGGCAATAGGTCCGAACCGTCATTTGGGGGTAATGAGGACTTTGGTTTCCCTGGGCCACCTCAACCACCCAAACCTCCCGGACTTCCCACATCCAAACCCCATGTCCATGGTTGGTGCATCGTAGGATGTCTAGGAGTCCACCATGACATTAACCTCCGGTTATGTCAAATACATGCATGGCACACATTCGGATGTCCTGGACCACCTTGCATATGATTGGGTTTTACTAACTGTAGGGTTGTTTAGGGTCGTGTGTGCATCCGTGTGTTTCTTTTCTTTTGGTAAGCATGTTAGGTCGTGTGTGCATCCTGTGTTTCTTTTCTTTTGCTAAACATATTAGGAGTCTGCATGACGAGGTCCGTCGTCACAGTTGAGGCCAGCAATGCACGGTACAAGGAGTTAGCCTATGTCCATCGACACCACCGAGAGTTCCAAGAGGGTGAATATGTCATGATCAGGGTAAGACCTGAACGGTTTCCCTCTGGAACCGTTAAGAAGTTGCAAGCTCGCGGAGCCGGTCCCTTTAGAGTGTTGAAACGCGTTGGATCCAATGCGTATGTTGTGGACCTGCCCGAGGAATATGGTATAAGCTCTACCTTCAATGTATCGGATCTTGTTGCATATAGGGACCCAGCGGTGATCCCTAGTGAGCCTTTTGAGCCATCTCCTCCCCTTGAGAGTGATCCCACACCTGAGTGTCCACTTCCACCTCCAGCCCCTTTTTCACGGCAGCGTGAGCACATAGATCGTATACTGGACGAGCAAGTGACAGTTACCAGGAGTGGATCTTACCCGCGCTACCTAGTGCGATGGAGAGGACGGCCCGCTACTGAGGACACATGGATCACACATGGCGAGTTGCAGCGGATTGATCCGGACCTTTTGGAGCGATACAGGAGCGATGCAGACCCTTACTCGACAGGGTCGAGTTTCTCCCACCCGGGGAGAATTGGTGCGGACACCCGAGCAGTTGATCGGCACGACACACCGAGCCACCGGTACCGCACACAGAGCACGACACGAGCCACCTCAGCGTCCATCTGGCTCGGAGACAGCCTGGAGACTCCGCCTTGAGCCTCCCCATTTATTATATTTAGCTAGACTTTATATGTGTGTAATTTATTTATTTCGTTGTATTCGGTTTGCCATTTTGAGTGTAATAGGGACTTACGAGCATTTCGGACCCCGTGGGCCCCACGGCCCCTCCCGGGCCCCACCACATTGGGCCACCTCAGCCTAGGGTCCCACGTGGGGTCAGTCAACATGCCACATGGGGCATCTAGAAGTTTGAATGGTCAATTGTCCACATGGGGGACAAGGGACCAAAATAGTCAACATTTCCAACCAACACCCACCTACCATGTCAAGCTTGTTCCCCCCCTAGTCAATAGGCTGTCCCCCCCTTATTTTTTTAATTGTATTTTTGTGGAATGGTCACAAGCCATCCCAACCCTCCATCTCACACCCCTAGATCCAACGGTGGAGGATGGATTAGATGGGTGACCTATATATGCTTGTATTTTTCCATTTTGATGAATTAATGCCATTTGAATCAAACTTAATGTTGGAGCAAGGCCTAGGCCGCCCCCTTCCTCTCTCCCTCTCCCCCTTGCAGCTGTGAAGGCTGCCTCTTGGTGGTGTGACTCCACCCTATCAGTTCCGGTCGCCGTCGCCGCCGCCACGAGCCGCCATCGCCACCGCCGGAGTTCTGTCCATGCAGTACCACAACCACTTCCATGAAATTCCAGTCTCAGCCACAGGCCTCAGATCGAGCTGGGACTTTTACTGGATGTCCCAGAGGTATCCAGCACATCCTCAGAATTTTGGTTGGTCATAAAGATCTCATTTGGTATTTTTTTATTTTCGTCCAATCTCAGTTTCTAGATCTATGTCCTGTCTGTTTCCATTTCCACTCGCCTAGAGTTTTAAGTCTTAGGTCCTTTCTATGATTTTCTTTGGTTCACCCAATTTAACTGGGTGTTCCTTGCATCCATCCCTTCATCCACCATTTTTTTTAATTTTTGGTTCGTCCATTTCATATTTTCTAAAATTCGTTCTCAATCCTAACTACAGTTCTATTCCCCAGCTCCCAGATCCGACCACCAGACACTCCAAACATCCTATCAAATCACCACCACCTCCAACTCCAATTCTAAAAATTGTCCCCGCTTCGTGGTTTGATTATCTACAATGTTGACGAAGAGCTCGAAGTCTGATTCCTAAGGCAAGTAGGCAGTCAACGGTGGTTCTCAGACAAGTACCCTATAACTCTGATGTCTCGGTTACTGTACAATAGGGATTTGTAAATTCATTAAAGTCTAGATCCGGCTAGATCCATCAGATCTCTCTGAGTTTAGATTGAAGCATTTTAAGAGAGCTTTCCAACGATAGCTCATGCGTCCCGATCCGACGTCGGGATCGACCGCAGCGGCTGTTTTCGCCGGAGCGCGCGCAGGGAAAACAGAACTGAAATCCGTGGGCAGCCATTCCACAACTTGAAGATCGGACCCGACCGGCCACCAATCGGTGTCTCCGGCCGACCGCCTTCCGTGGAGGCGTGCCACCAGGGGTCCCCATCACAGTGGGACCCACTCCTACAGATCCGGAGGCCAGCGCCACCCGTGGGCCCCACGGGCCCGCAGAACCCGCCGCTCGGAAAGTACGAAAACGCGGAGTTCGGCACCGCCGGGCGACATCAAGATGCTGCCCGTCAACCCAATTCGCGTGATTCCCGGGCCCCGCATGTGACCTTTTACCTCCCTGCGTGGAGTGGGTCAAATTATTGTACTGCTGTAAAATTATGTTAACTGGGGGTCCGTGATTGGCCGGGGTTGTCTTCGCCACGCCGGGTGCGTGGAGGTAATAGTCCGAACCTCTTGGCGTTCATTTGCTTAGCTAGTATACGGTCTTTTGCCGCTGTCGAGAGTGTAGGTACTAGCCCGTGTGTCCATGTCACCGTTGTGAGAGTGAGAGTGACCCGTCCCGTGACTCGATCCGAGTCCGGAAGTGAGTCTGACTACCTTGAACTCTGCCGGTTCCTTAACCGCGCACGATCCACGCTTTCCCTCGCATGGGACGCCGAGTGAGTTTGCACTTCTGTTAGCGATGTGTAGCCTATGGGAGCTCTCCGTGTCGGGCCTAATGTCTCTCCCATCATGTGTTGCTGGTCGTGTCCACGTCTAGAGTCCGAGGTCCACTAGACTCGACTTGCTCTGATACCAAACTGATGCGGGACGGACACGGGGACCGACTCTACGTGGTATGGACCTCGGACTCTAGATGCGGACACGACTAGCAACACATGATGGGAGAGACATTAGGCCCGACACAGAGAGTTTCTATGGGCTATACGTCGCTAATAGAAACGCAAGCTCACTCGTCGTCCCAAGCGAGGGAAACGCGGATCGTGCGCGGTTGAAGAACCGGCAGAGTTCACGGGTAGTCGACTCACTTTCGGACTCAGATCGAGTCGCGGGACGGGTCACTCTCACACTCACAGCGGTGACATGAACACACGGGCTAGTACCTATCGCTCTCGGCAGCGGCAAAAGACCATATACTAAACTAGCAAGCGAATGCCGAGAAGTTAAGACCGTACCTCCACGCACCCGGCGTGGCGAAGACAACCCTGGCTGAATTACGGATCCCCGGTTAAATAATTTTACAACAGTACAATGATTTGACCCACTCCACGCAGAGAGGTAAAAGGTCACATGTGGGGTCTGGGAATCACGCAAATCGGGTTGACGGGCAGCATCTTGATGTCGCCCGGCGGTGTCGAACTCCGCGTTTTCGTGCTTTCCGAACGGCGGGTTCTGCGGGCCCGTGGGGCCCACGGGTGACGCTGGCCTCCGGATCTACAGGAGTGGGACCCAGTGTGATGGGGACCCCTGGTGGCGCGCCTCCACGGACGGCGGTCGGCCGGAAACACCGATCGGTGGCCGATCGGCTCCGATTCCCACGTTGTGAAGTTGCTGCCCACGGATATTTAGTTGCTGTTTTCAGGTGCGCGCTCTGGCAAAAACGGCCTCTGCGATCAGCTCCGTCGTTGGAATGCAACAAAACCAGTGCCGTTGGAAAGAGGATTCAAAATCCTTCAATCTAGGGCCAGTGGACTCTTCTGAACCTGTGTGGACCTGGGCTTTAACTATTTTTCAATTCTCTGCTCCACTGCTCCCGAAATCTCTGATCAGCATATCAGTTTCCTGTAAATGGCCATTGACCGCACACGTACTGTTGGATTCAGACTTCGAGCTCTTCTTTGAAGTTGTAGGGAATCAAACCACGGAACTGGGACTGTTTTTGGAATTTGATTTGGAGGTGGTGGAAATTTGTGATGAGTTTTGGGGTGACTGGTAATCGGATCTGGGAACAGGTGGACAGAACTGTAGATGGGTCTGAGAACTATTTTTAGAAAATATGAGATGAGCGACTAAAAAATTGAGAAAAATTGCGGATGAAGGGGTGGACGGATTGAATCTCCAGTAAAATTAGGCGAACTAACAAAAATCAAAAAGTGGATCTAAGATATGAAACGTAGGGCGGAGATGAACCTGGACAGAACTCTGGCAGAATCAAAATGGAAGAGTGGACGAAAATCAAAAATTAGGAAACGTGATCTGAATGCTGGCCTGATTTTTGTGGGTGGAGAGAAACATCCCAGGAACAACTCCTCCAAATTTGGTAGTCAAATGAGCTCGGGGAAGACCTGTGAATTTTGAACAAGCTACTGTGGTACTGCGCAGGCAGAACTCCGTTGATGGCGATGGCGGTGCGGTAGCGGCGGCGACCGGAACTGATAGGGTGGAGTCTCACCACCTGAAGGAAGCCTTCACAGCTTCAAGGGGAAGAGGGAGAGGAGAAGGGGGCGGCCTAGGCCATGTTCAAACAAATTTCACAATTCTTATGGCATTAATTCATGAAAATGGGAAAATACAAGCATATATAGGTCACCCATCTAATCCATCCTCCACCGTTGGATCTAGGGGTGTGAGATGGAGGGCTGGGATGGCATGTGACCATTCCACAAAAATTAAAATAAAAAATAAGGGGAAGGGGGCGCCCTATTGACTTTGGTGGCAAGGGGGGGACAAGTTGGTAGGCACCTTGGACTTTGAAGTCCACTTGTCTCCCATGTGCCTTTTACCATTCAAACTTCTAGATGCCACCATTTGACATGTTGACTGACCCCACATGGGGCCCATGGGCTGAGGTGGATCAATGGGAGGGGCCTGGGGGTCCCGTGGGGCCCAGGGGTCCCATTTTGCAAATAAGCCCCTTGTACACTCATAATTACATACCGAATACAATGAAATAAACACAAATTACACACACATAAAGGCTAACTAAATATGATAAATGGGGAGGCTCAAGGCGGAGTCTCCAGGCTATCTCCGAGCCAGATGGACGCTGAGGTGGCTCGAGTCGTGCTCCGTGTGCGGTACCGGTGGCTCGACGTGTCGCGCCGCTCAACTGCTCGGGTGTCCGCACCATTCTCTCTTTTCTTCTCTCTCTCTTTGCTCTCAAAAGCTCTCTCTCTCTCCTTCTTCCTCTTCCTTTCTGGATCGTGCTAGCTCTAGATCTTTCTGCTTCGATCACTTTTTCAGGAAGGAGAGGCTTCCTTTTTATATGAGCAACAGATGTAGGGCGTGTGCTTTTCACAATTCCCGCCCAAATGCCTTGGCCCACGTGGCAGCATCCTAGCTCAATGCTTTCCACGTGTCACGATCCTGGCACCACCTCCACTCTTGGATCACGTGCCATTCTTATTCTTCTAAAAAAAAATACCTGTCATACAGTCAGAAAGAAATATCAGCTTGAGACAGTTATACATATAGTAAAGAGTTAAACAGGACTGCACGGAGTCAATAGGTGAATAAGCCAGATGTGCACAGACTTAATTGCATCACAAGACTAACGGATGCACTAGCTATGTGTATGCAATGTGCAAGCATTGCACAGACCTGCTCGGGTCGTGAGCAGCCTTGCAAGGACTCCGTGTGTACGAGTATTAGAGGGATGCACAGACTCTAATTACTTGGTGCAAGTGTTGCACCGACTCAGTGAATGCTATGAGAAATATTGCAAAGACGCACCTGATGTGCTAAAGGCATTGCACCGACTTAATATTGCTAAGAGCACGGACTCAAATACGCGAACAGATCAATGCACTGACGAAGATATGCACTGACTTTAGTCTACACAAACTGGAATTCTGCACCGACCTTGTGTATGAGCAGCCAAGAGAATGCACCGACTTGGGTGCGTGCAAAGGATGCCTTGCACCGACCTATCCAGCGTGCAGCAACAAAGGTTGCACTAACCTTATGCTCGGTCACATAAGATGAAACATGCACGAACGCTCTACTGAATGAACATGGTCGTACTAACCTTAATGTAAGCATGAACACAATATGCACCGAGGCAAAACTTTGCACCGATCTTCTATATGCACCGACCCAAGTATGCTGTGTTCACGACCAACATTGCACCGAGTGCACATATGCACTGAAGTAAAACATGCACTGACTATGCTATATAAGTATGCAAAGTTTGCACCGAGACAGGAAAAAGCACTGACCTTCTTCAGTGTGATGCATGCACAAGCATACCCATGAAATGCTCATCAAACTCGTGATGCATACAACAATTATTCACCAGCACTGACTTAAGCAATGCACAGCAAGCAAGAGCAGATGCATAAACATTCAATCTTTCATTCAATCTTTCATGCAAACACATGGTGACTTATAGTGTTTACTATCATCAAAATCACAGAGGCACAACAATCTCCCCCTTTTTGATGATGGCAACACTATGAGTCAACATTGACTCTCATGGCAAATTATTCTCCCCCTTTGACGTCAGCAAAAAGAAAATAGTTTGAGAGAGAAATACAAGCATGCAGGAAATGATTGAAGTAAAAACTCCCCCTTTGACTAAGTCATGAAGGCATAGAAAAGCTATTCTGCCCTTAATGACACAACATGAATGCAACAAGAGGATCATGAATGATCAGCAACCACAGGATCAGTAAGATTGGAAGTCTGATACCTAGTACATTGATATAGCAGTTCGGATCATGACAGATTGAAAAAATTAACAGAAGCACAACTTGATTTGTGGACTGTAAAAGAGTGTAGAAGATAAGCACAATGAGTTTCAAGTGAGCAAAATTTGAGCAGGTGTGATCTCCAAGTCAAAGTACATGAGAAGAAAAGATTTTCAGTGGGGTACCCAATTCATATATTCATGTTTAATGTTTCAGAATCTTCTATTATAAAAGCTTATGAAATGGCTTTGATTGACAAGCATGGTTTAAGAATGATGTACACAAGGTTTGTCAATAAAATACAATACTCATATCTGAAGCAACTTTTTAATAAAGATGAACCAATTTCTCATATAACATTCTAGTTCAAACTCCTTTCATCGTACACAATTAATTCTATTGACTTCTTTAGGAAAAATAGTCAAAAGTATTGAGGTTAAACAAAGTAACACTCAGTGAATTTTGAATTGCAAGGGTTACAGCAAGTCTTTTTCACTTTTGAGCATGAAAAGGTTTCTTAGCGAGAGAATTTCTAGCATGTATTCTATCAGATTTCAATTCATCATTCTTCATGATAAAACAATCAACCATCTCATGGACAAACTTTCCACAGTAAAAGCATTCAATGTTCTTGACAATAGATTTGTTGGCCTGAACTTTCTTAACATACTGATTGTTATCATTCTTTTTTAATATTTTCCTTTTCTGTTTTGTTTTCTTATTTTCTTGAGCAACAGCTTGTTTAGGGGATGAGGTGGAAGTGCTAGCTATGTATGAGCTACGCACAAAAGTTGTATAAAGTTTATTCCTCATTCCCTGCTTAACTTGAAAGTTACTGCCTTTCTTCATGCAGTTATCTGTGGACACAACATTCTGCTTCTCTTGATTAGCAGAATCAGACAGAGACTTATTCAAACCCAAAATCTCATTTTTAAGAGAAGAGATGAGCAGTTCAGAGTTTGTGATCTTTTTATTAAGCATAGCATTGACGGTTTTGTAGCTGTCTATCTCTTCCATTAATGTACTCACTCTCTCACATTCATTTTCAAACGAACTCTTCCCTTTTTCAAGCATTAAAAGCCTCTCAAAAATAGCAAAATTCAGCAATTTCAATTCTTCATTTTCTTGTTTTAGTTTTTCTTCTATCTTTTCAATTTCCTTTTCATTGAGCAACATTTCTTCTTTTAATGAGTCAATCAAGATTTCTTTTAGGCTCAAATCAGATTCCATGCTGTCACACAATTTTTTCAAAGATGAACAATCTTCACATGATCCTTCTTTTTTTTTCAATTCTGATTTTAGATTTTCATTTTTAGCCTTCAGACATGTGATTTCAGCATTTTTCTCTTTTCTTAATTTTCTCTTTTCTAATTTAACTCTTTCATATTTATCCAGTAGATGCTCATGCATGGCAACAAAATCATCATAGCTAATATCCTCGGTCTCAGAGTTTACCTGGGATGGAGACTCATCTGATTGATCACTCCGGTTGGCCATTAGGTAAACACGTTCTTGCTTCTGATGAATGGCTGTTATCGTATCCATGATCTCCTTTCCTGAATGACATCCTGTAATACATGGAAACTGTCACGCCCCGACGTGGAATATCGAGACTGGCAGTAGAAACAAGTAATAACAATATGTTGATTTCTAGACATGATATGCTAAAACATAAGGATTTATCACTAACATAACTCCATTAATTAAATAACAAATTCATAATCCATGATCCCATTACAACTCCATCTTAAACAACCTTAATGAAATTCCACCACAACATTAAACTACATGACATTGACTGACTACCCATTGCAACTCTTTGATCCACATTCTAAAACACAACTAAACATAGACTATTATTCTGGCTCCACATCATCTAATTGGCTCGCTCCATGATCAACACTCTTGCCCGTTCCCATCATATTGCGAGTCCTCACCTGAGCTACCTGAAAAGGGGGAAAGAACAAGGTGAGCGAACGCTCAGTAGGTAATAACAGGCAAGTTTAAGTAATTAACCAATTAAATTACATGTTTAAGTGCGTAAATAAAGAACGAAAAGGAAATAACTATGCAACAAAATAATGAAAGGAAGGCAAGAACATGATATAATCGGGAATTTGGCCAACAAGCAAGATTTAACCAAGTCAAGAGAAATTCAAGTAAGAGATTATTGTCATAGACATCACGCTAGTCATGCACTCGGTGCAATGTCTCACCATGTCATTCAAACTCTCCGGGGCACAAGTACTTTTCGGGCGCTCCTCCCAGGACCAGATCGGGCCCTTACGATGCGTTTGCATTGATTTGTTGGACCGTTTAGGACAGAGATGGGCTTAGGATTAGCCATACTAAAGTCAAGGATACACGGTCTATGTAGGGCCGCGCGAGGAATTGGACGGTTGAAAACGGGCCGTTCACGACTAGTAGAGCTCGGAAGCCCAAGAACAAGATAAATGGTCCATATAGGGCCGCTCAAACGATAGACGGTCCAATAAGACCCGCTCTATTACATGGGAGGTTCCAATAGGTCCATTCAACTTAATCAACTAGAAGTCTACCCAAATGGGCTCCGGGCTGCCATAAGTGGGGCAGAACTGAACCAGGGTCCAGCCCACTCTACATTGGTCAACCTAGGGCTTATTGGGTCGAGCGAAACACAATTTGGTCGAAGATAGATCAAGGTTAAACGACCAATGTAGTGGCACTTGGCCAGGGTTGCACGGTTATTTATTTGCCGCCCGATATGATAAACGGTCCCTTTCGGGCCGCGCAAATCTCAGGGGGTCCAAGTTGAGCCGTGACTGACAAAACGATAACCCGAGCGATTCAATTATGTACACAGGTTCAGGCCTTGGTGGTACGACCTGCCCGGCGTCCTAGTAGGAATCCCAGGCTCGCGGGGGCTTACGGAGGTCCCGTAATGAAGGTCCTAGTTCGACGGAAGGAATATCCGGCGGAGAGTCCCAAACATTACAAGGAAATAGGGCTAATAAAAAATCAGAAACCAGTGAGACGGTCAGTCAATCCTACCGGAGTAGAACGACTGTCATACAACCCTAATAAAATTTTCAATTTAATAATAGATTCATGATTAACACTAACATTCATTGAAGAAGATGATCTTAGGTCAAGATGAATAAATTAGCAAGAGTTATAATCATTTAAGGTTATAATTTCTCAGGGTTTTTATGCATGTTGCTAACTTACATTTAACCACTAATCTACTATCAAAAATCATGCGATGAGTGATAACTTAATCAATTCCGTAAAGATGGATGGTCTAGTAGGGACCTTTCATCCTCCTCGGCGGTCGCACGATAGGCCGTTTATCCCCCTCAGGTCAGAAGGCCTTCTGGAGATGAGCGGTCTGTAATGAGCTACTAGGGGAGACGAACGGTCAATCACTGGCCGCCTGACAGAAGGGTGGTCTAGGTCAAGTCGCTCTTCTCGGAAACATAATAAGAATCACAACACATAAATGGTCAGTAATATGCCGCCTAACAAGGTTGGGCGGTCTATCGTGAGGCCGCATAAGTCAAAAAACACTCAAGCCCCCTTTCACCCTGCCCGCCTCCGGCGAGTTGGCTAGGGTTACAAAAAATTACAAAATACACATAGCATAGAGCATGATAATTAGGGCTTTTGGATTCAAAAGAAAGAGCATGAAATACTCTACAAGATAACGTAAACAATTTAAGATTTGTGCCTGTAATCCCTACTTACAACGAGATGAAATAAGTGAAACCCTAGATGTGACACGCTTCTACTAAACCCTAAAATTCTCACATGATACTAAGAAACTTTTAGGGCTTTTACGTTCAATAGAAAGGGCACTCGATGCTAGTTCTAACTATATATGATACTTAAGGTCTGGCTTGTTATAACCTACCTTAAACGAGGAAGAAGGAAGAAGAGGGGACGACGACGCGCTACGGACACCCTGCCGGTGATTGCCAAAATTCTCCCTCCACCTAAGCTCTCGTCGGCCACCACAACACCCAAACGAAAATAGTGTTCCTAAGGGTCATTTTTATAGGTCACACAAGGTCTAGAGTCTTCTATTCGCGGAGATAGAGTCCAAGCAAGTTGGACGTGCGCGAATCATGCGGATAGGGTTGGCCGCCGCCTTCTAAATCGAAATTCACCCTCTAAGGCTTAGGGTTTCGAGGAGAACTAAGAGGGGAAACGATCCTCTCATCCTAGCCTTCCATTTGGATCCAGTCTCAGCCTAAATGATCGAGTATTGGGCTCAAATTTTGCGTTTTAAGGTCAATTAGGTTTAAGTGTGATTTGGGTCGTAATCAGTTAATTTGGCTTGTTTACAAATTTTATTTGGGCTAGTCATTGAAGACACTATTATTAAACGGTTTATCCTCTACAAGAATCTAATATTTCCAGATTTTTATAAAATAGTCAAAATTCAACTTACTCTATTTATCAAAGATTTTCTTATTAATTTCTTATAAATTTTCTAGAAATTTTTATTTGTTAATAAATCGGGGTATTACACCCTCCCCCACTTCGAAGAATTTGGTCCTCCAAATTCACTGCACTTTAACACGATGGGGAGTGGAACAACTCACCTAGAACAAGTCGGAATACTGTTTTTGCATGGTATCTTTTGACTCCCAAGTAGCTTCTTCAGTTCCACGCCGACTCCACTGCACCTTGACCATAGGTATAGACCGGTTCCTGAGCTGTTGCTGCTTACGATCCAAAATCTTAACAGGTCTTTCTTCATAAGTGAAATCTTCCTTTAACTCAAGATCTGCATGCTGAATGACATGAGTAGGGTCATATACATATTTTCTCAACATCGACACATGGAAGACATTGTGTACTCCAGATAACTGAGGTGGTAGTGCCAGACGGTACACAACCTCCCCCACTCTTTCCAAAATCTCGAATGGACCGACATATCTGGGACTTAGCTTGCCTTGAATGCCAACTCTTCGGATTCCTCTTATAGGAGAAACTTTCAAAAATACATGTTCACCAACTTGAAATTTCAAGTCCCTCCTTCAGTGGTCTGCATAACTCTTCTGTCTCGATTGTGCTACTTGTAATCGGTCTCTAATAATACGAATATTCTTTGATGATTCAAAAATAAGATCTGGCCCCAGCCATTGCTTCTCACCAACCTCGTTCCAACATAATGGAGACCGACAGCTTCTTCCATACAGAGCTTCAAACGGAGCCATCTGAATGCTGGACTGATAAGTATTGTTATAAGCAAATTCAATCAAGGCCAAGTGATCACTCCAACTGCCTCCGAAATCAATCATGCAGGCTCTCAATATATCTTCCACTATCTGGTTGGTTCTTTCCGTCTGTCTGTCTGTTTGTGATGAAAAGCAATACTGAAATTCAGACGGGTTCCCAAAGATTCTTACAATCCTTTCCAAAAATGTGAAGTGAATCTGGGGTCTCTATCAGACACAATACTGACCGGAATACCATGGAGTCGCACCACTTCCTTCATATATAAAGCTGCTAAAACATCAACAGTCCACTTAGATTTAATAGTCAAGAAATGAGCGGACTTTATCAATCTGTCAATGATAACCCAAATTGCATCAAATCTGTTACGAGTCCTAGGTAGACCCATAATGAAATCCATACAAATACTTTCCCACTTCCATTGAGGTATGTCTAGTTGTTTCAACTTCCCTGCAGGTCTGAAATGCTCGGCCTTAACTTGCTGACACACCAAGCATCTATTCACCAATTTTGTAATTTCCTTTTTCATATTTGGTCACGAGAAAGATCTTTTCAAATCCTTAAACATCTTCGTACCTCTAGGATGAATGGTATATCGGGATCTATGAGCTTCCTCGAGGATCTTGTTCTTAGCTTCGGCCACATCAGGTACACAAGTCCTTCCTTGAAATAACAGTCTGCCATCATCAGCTATCATGAATTCTGATCTGCTACTCAAGCTCTCCTTGATTTCTACCAACTCCGGGTCATTGTCTTGCAAGGACTTGATTCCTACGAATAATTCTGGTTTAAGTTGAAACTGAGCAATCATAACTCGATCCTTGTCAACATTAATATCCAACCCGGCTAATTGCTCCAACAGCTTCCATTCTTGCATCATGAGACTTGACAATTTAGCCATTGGCTTGCGGCTTAGGGCATCCGCCACCACATTACCCTTCCCGGGATGAAATTCTATGGAGAAGTCGAAATCCTTTAGATACTCCAACCATCTTCTCTGCCTCATATTGAGCTCTTTCTGAGAAAATAAATACTTCAAACTCTTGTGATCTGTAAATACTATGAATGTCTCTCCATATAAGTAATGTCTCCATATCTTCAAGGCAAAAACTACGGCTGCTAGCTCCAAATCATGGACAGGATAATTCTCCTCATGCTTTCTCATCTGCCTAGAAGAATAGGCTATCACTTTCCCGTGCTGCATAAGCACACATCCTAAACCAATTCCTGAAGCATCGGTGTACACCACGAAGCCTCCTTCTCCAGATGGTAATGCTAAAATAGGGGCAATAGTTAAACATTCCTTCAAAGTCTGGAAGCTTTTCTCACAATCTTCCTTCCAATCAAACTTATTCTCCTTGCAGGTTAATCTTGTTAAGGGTACCGTAATCTTGGAGAAATCTTTAATAAACCTCCGATAATATCCTGCCAAGCCTAGGAAGCTTCTAACTTCTGTTACACTAGTAGGCCTGTCCCAATCTTTAACTGCCTCTACCTTCGACGGATCAACAGAAATACCTTCTTTCGTAATGATATGCCCTAGAAAGGACACCTCTTGTAGCCAAAATTCACACTTGCTAAACTTGGCGTATAGCTGATGGTCTCTCAATAATTGTAACGCCATCCTCAAATGTTCAGCATGTTCTTCCTCACTCTTAGAATAAATCAGAATGTCATCAATAAACACTACGACCCATTGATCCAAATAGGCTCGGAATACATCGTTCATCAACTGCATGAAAGTTGCAGGTGCATTCGTTAGTCCAAAAGGCATTCCAATAAATTCAAAGTGCCTGTACCTGCTACGAAAAGCTGTCTTATAAATATCATCCTCCTTAATCCGCAACTGATGATAGCCTGATCGAAGATCAATCTTAGAGAAATACTGAGCTCCTGCTATCTGATCAAATAACTCATCAATCCTCGGCAATGGATATTTATTTTTTATAGTCAACTGGTTCAGTTGCCGATAATCAATACACAACCTCATCGAGCCATCCTTCTTCCTTACAAATAACACTGGAGCCCCCCAATGGGATGTACTTGGACGAATAAACCCCTTCTCAAGTAATTCCATTAACTGTTGCTTTAATTCCCTCAGCTCCGCAGGAGACATACGATAAGGAGCCTTAGAAACAGGGGTCGCGCCAGTAATTAAATCGATGGAAAAGATAACTTCCCTCTCCGGTGGAAGCCCTGGCAATTCCTCAGGAAAAAAATCTGGAAAATATCGGACGATAGGAATGTCCTGAATCTCAATCTTTTTCTCAAGGGTCACATAAACAAAGGCTAAAAATGTCTGACATCCTCTCCTCATCAACTTATCGGCTCGGATGGTCGAGATAAGTGGCACAGATCTATGGTGCCTAAACCATATAAAAGAAAGTCCCGAGTGTCTCGAAAAAGACATAGAACTGGAACTACAATGGACATTGGCCTCATGCTTAGCCAACCAATCCGCTCCTAGAATTACATCATAGTCATTCATATACATGCGAACCAGATCAGCTGGCAAGTTCAATTCATCAACCATGACCTTGCTAGAAGGGTAAAAATACTTAATCGCTGATCTAGAGCCAATAGGAGTTGATATCTCTAAGGGGGAATTCATCAAAACCGGCTTCACAGCTAATGTCTTAGCAAATTTTCGTGAAACAAATGAATGAGTGGCACCGTTATCGAAAAGAACAAAAGCTGGCTTTCCATGAACAATAACGGTACCTTCCACGAGTCCACCCTCCTCGGTGGTGCTTACATCCTCCTCTTGTAGGGCATGGAGCTTGCCTTGCTGCTTCTTGTCGCCTTGAGGTTTCGTCGGGGTAGCTGGCTCAGATAAAAGAGGACAATCTGGAATGCGGTGATCCCTACTCCCGCAACGCAAACAGGCGCCCAGCTTGCGCCAGCACTCTTCCATCTTGTGACCGGGACGATCACAATACTTGCATACACCCTTGAATGGAACAATCGGGCCAGGCTTCTTGTCCTCATTCTTGGACATTTTCCCCTTCCATGAACCAGACCCGCCATTGGGCCTCTTCTTGCTATTCTCGGGTTTAGCACTCCCGGAACCAGTAGGTTGTTCCTTTTTAACATTCTTCCCATGGATTTTCTCCGTCATTTCCAAAGTATCTTCTAAAACTTGGGCCTTCCTAACCATCTTTACATAGGTTTGAATCTCCATCGGCGCCAACTGGTTAATATAATGCAACTTTAGCCCATTGAGAAAACATTTCACCTTCATCTTCTCTGTGGAAATCAAGTGAGTAGCATAACGAGAGAGTCTAGAAAACTGGGCTTTGTACTCCGCTACAGATAGACTTCGCTGCTTCAAAGCAGCAAACTCCGCCACTTTCTTCTCTTGAATTGTATCGAAAAAGTACTTGCTATTGAAGAATTCTTCGAATTCCTTCCACGAAATTTGTCTGTTACCGAGGGTCGCCTTTACTGACTCCCACCAAGTCCTAGCATCACGTTCCAACTGGAAGGTTGTTAAAAGCACACGCTCCTGGTCGCTGCATTGCATAACTTCAAAAATTCTCTCCATCTCCTTAAGCGAGTGTTCGGCTTCATCGGGATCAGTTGAACATCCAAAACGTGGGGGATTCATCCCACGAAAACTCCTGTGTAGATCACCAGCACCATGATTCGCCGCTCCACCTTGGGCCACTTGTTGCAAAGCTCGTGTGAGTCCTTGGACGGTCCACTGCATGTCCCGCCACTGTGCACGCTTAGCTGCCATCGGAACGTCCTGCACGAGAATGGTTTATCTTAAGTTTATTTAGGAGAAAGAGTTTTAGAGTTGATTATTAACTCAACCCAAGTCTCTACCCAAATTCTCACTAGGTTGGGTCCTTAGACTTATAACAAGGGTATAGGTTCTACGACAACCTCTTAAAATCCTAGAACTTAGATAACCTAGGAATATTAGAAACCTAGGCTCTGATACCACCTAACTATCATGCCCCGACGTGGAATATCGGGACTGGCAGTAGAAACAAGTAATAACAATATGTTGATTTCTAGACATGATATGCTAAAACATAAGGATTTATCACGAACATAACTCCATTAATTAAATAACAAATTCATAATCCATGATCCCATTACAACTCCATCTTAAACAACTTTAATGAAATTCCACCACAACATTAAACTACATTACATTGACTGACTACCCATTGCAACTCTTTGATCCACATTCTAAAACACAACTAAACATAGACTATTATTCTGGCTCCACAGCATCTAACTGGCTCGCTCCATGATCAACACTCTTGCCCGTTCCCATCGGATTGTGAGTCCTCACCTGAGCTACCTAAAAAGGGGGAAAGAACTAGGTGAGCCAATGCTCAGTAGGTAATAACAGACAAGTTTAAGTAATTAACCAATTAAATTGCATGTTTGAGCGCGTAAATAAAGAACGAAAAGGAAATAACTATGCAACAAAATAATGAAAGGAAGGCAAGAACATGATATAATCGGGAATTTGGCCAACAAGCAAGATTTAACCAAGTCAAGAGAAATTCAAGTAAGAGATTATTGTCATAGACATCACGTTAGTCATGCACTCGGTGCAATGCCTCACCATGTCATTCAAACTCCCCGGGGCACAAGTACTTTTCGGGCACTCCTCCCAGGACCAGACCGGGCCCTTATGATGCGTTGGCATTGATTTGTTGGATCCAAGATCCCAAGTTATGTCTAGACATTAATCAAGTTAGATGGCCAATACTTCAAGATATGGAACTTACCAAAATTTCAAGGGTAAGTTGATGCAGACATCATGTCTGGAAAGTTCAAGTTATCAAGGACCAATCAGGTCCTTGAATTCAAACCTGAATACCCACGGAAAACACTTCTGGATGATAAACGGTCAAAACTGTGCCGCTCAAGCAATGCACGGTCTAAATTGGACCGTTCAGGATAGAGATGGGCTTAAGATTAGCCATACCGAAGTCAAGGATACATGGTCTATGTAGGACCGCGCGAGGAATTGGACGGTTGAAAACGGGCCGTTCATGACTAGTTGAGCTCGGAAGCCCAAGAACAAGATAAACGGTCCATATAGGGCCGCTCAAAAGATTGACGGTCCAATAAGAGCCGCTCTATTACATGGGCGGTTCGAATAGGTCCGTTCAACTTAATCAACTAGAAGTGTCACGCCCCGAGCGCGGAAGATACCCGGAGGTGCGCGACGAGTTTATATCAATCATGTCAATCAGAGGGGTCGTGTATTCGACACAAAGACAGAGATGCGCAAAAGTAAAGATAACCCAATCCTTTATTCCATAATAGATAGACTATTACAAATCCAATACTCTATACAAAATAAATAGAAAAGTACATAGTTGACTCAAGAAAATAGGAAAAAGACTAGATGACACTTGGAAAAGCTCTAGCTCTTTCACTCTTGACTTTCCCCATCCGTTTGAGTCTCGTCATCGGACTTACCTGAAAAGTAAGGGACAAACACGGAGTGAGCGAACGCTCAGTAGGAAATTATATCTCAAGCGCTAGCAAGGGGTTTAAGTAAATATATTTTTCATGAATGTACTATAGCTATGCATGCTCGTATAAAACGACAATATAGAGAGAATGTAATATCAAGAGAACAAGATGAACTAGTCAGGAACTTTCAACAAGATAACAAGATATTCAAGATATTCAAGATATTCAAGCAAGTACGTTTAACATGTCATGTCAAGAATTGGCTATCACGTTTCAAGCAAGCAAGTAATTACCCTTTTTCGGGTCACGCAATTCATGTCAAGTCAAGTACGAGTCAAGTACAAGATTTGTGTGGAATGTCCAATCAAGCTAGTCATGCACTCGGTATAATGCCAAATACCTTATCATTAAAACTCCCATGGGCACAAGTACTTTCGGGTGCTCCTCCCAGGACCAGATCGGGCCCTATATGCGCAGGCATTTATCATGTATTTTTGACATCCACTCTTGTATATATATATATAGCCAATATGGAATTTCAACAATTTAAGCTTGTAGACACGTAGGATAACTTTGAGAGAATGGAGTCCAAAAAATATAACCTTGGACATAGAGTGGCGATAATAACGGTATAATCACGACGATCGATGAAACTAGGTGGAATTAGGTTCCCTTAACTTGGGTACCATGACAAACAAGTATGGACATTCTTTTTATAGAATTGAGGTCCACATGAACATCGGAATATGGCATGATATCATCATCCCATTAAGAATTCTCATGATATACTCTTTGCATATCATAAGGGTCGGTATACCATGTTTCTTTAGAGTGACATGGCATGCAATAGTGTAATGGGTTTTTAGGGTACAACCCGCTCAGTCAACCTTGAGGGAATCCAAGGTACGAGGAGTCTTACGGAGGTCTCTATGACTAACTCGCTAGTCCAAAGGAACGGAATGTCCAATGGAGAGCTTGTATGTCAATGAGAGTTGAGGGTGATCGATGAAACATCATGAAACGTGGGACTATACTCACGGAGTGGAGATATAGTGCCGATATACATATAGATAGATATATTGAAACCATCGGTTATCAGAAACAGGAAAAAAAACATTTTTACAGGAAAATAACGACTTAAGTAAAGTCACTACTCAAGTAATTAACGCCTTAGATAGGGGCGTTTATATATTTTTCCTATTTTGCAGGGATTTCAATAATTCAGTATTTCACCAAAAACGTGCCCTGGTGAGGGGCGTTTCATTATAATTTGACGACTTATACAGTGGTCGTTCATTCTTTGCTTCGATTTTACAGAATATATATTTTTCAGCAATTTATCAAAAACACGCCCTGGACAGGGGCGTTAGTTTTCAATTCACGCCCTGAACAGGGGCGTTAGTTAAGTGAGAAACGACTTATACAGGGTCGTGAATTCAAGAATTTATAATTTCTAGAAACAAGAGACATGGTCATGACAGGATAAATATCAGGATTTCAGTAAATATGATCACGTGCTAATTTAGAATCATGTTTAAGTGAATATGGATTAATTATCATGGTTAACTAACAATTAATCAAATTGACGTCTGTGTACAGGGCGTCAAAATATTTGAATTGACGACCTTGTAAGGGTCGTTTATTTAATTAGCGCCCTGGTCTGGGTCGCGTCTTCAATTAGCGCCTTTGGAAAGGGCGTCTCTTTTTAACAAAAATAATTTAAACTCACGAAAACTATATGCAGGGATGAACTAATATATGTGGTCCAACATTATTATTGTGATTTGGGCTACAGTGCTTGAGAAAATCCTACCTTATAGTTGATCTGGAGAAGAACGGATGAAGTCTTTGATGCTCTGAAGCTTCTAACAGTCAGCAGCAAGACAGACGATGGTAATGGAGAAAACGTTTGATGAGGATGATGAAGATGATGATCTTCGATCAACCTGCAGGGGAAGAAGAAAGGAAGGATGATGAGATGACATCCGAAGTTAGGGAAAAGATTGAATAACATTACCTTGCTCTTTACGTATGTAATTGATCGCTTAACCTGTATTAGAGGAAGAAGATGGAAGATTACTACCCTTCATGAAATCAAAAGACAGAGAGAAAGATACAAGAAGAACTCACTGTTCTTCACATACCGTAACAGCAGTAGATCGACCAAATAGTTCTTTAGGGTTTTGACTGGGTTACTTATAGGGACTTTGGAAATCCTAATAAAGGTAGTGTTTGATTGGAAGTAATACTTCCATGATAGAGTCCTTACCTCGTTATACACTTGCTGGATTAACATAATCCTTCCTTGGATAAGCTTCTGAGTCGAACGGAACTCGAATAGAATTGACGTCCTAGGTAAGGGCGTCGAATTGTAAATTGACGCCATGTGCAGCGTCGTGTCTTTAAAACACGCCTGGTATAAGGGCGTTGTCTTGATTAAAAACACGCCCATTCAAGGGGCGCCTCTTTTAATTGCCTTTTATTAGGCTTGTGTCGGTCTAAAGTTGATGCCCAGTGGTGCAGGCGTCCTTTTTAAATTAACGCCCTATGTGAAGGCGTTTATTTGAGAATTAATGCCTTAAGCTAAGGTGTTATTTACAATTTATTTTATTTTAACTCCTTGTTTAGCCTATTATCACTTATTTATTTATCTTACTCATATTTGATTTATTTAAAAATCTTTATTTACCAGGGTTGCTACACCCCCCCCCCCACTTAAAAGAATTTGGTCCCCAAATTCAATTATATATAAATATACATGTGGAGAGTGTAGAGTATATACCTCTTAGAATAATTCGGGAAATCGTTTCCTCATAGATTCCTCAGTCTCCCATGTGGCTTCACGTTCCGAGTTCTTATTCCATTGTACTTTAAGCATGGGAATAACCTTATTCCTTAGAGCACGTATTTCATGATCTAATATCTTCATAGGCTTCTGTTCATACGTGAGATCCTTCTGGATTACCAGGTCTCCATGTTCGATAATATGTGATGGATCGTGCACATACTTCTTCAACATAGATATGTGAAACACATTGTGTACTTCGGACAATTGAGGAGGCAATGCGATGCGATAAGCAACCTCACCAACTCTTTCTAGAATTTCAAAAGGTCCGATGTATCTTGGTGTAAGCTTACCTTTAACACCAAATCTCCGTATGCTACGTCCAGGTGATATCTTGAGAAATACATGATCTCCTATTTGGAATTCAAGATCTCTCCTTCTTGTATCAGCATAAGCTTTTTGCCTTGTCTGAGCAACTTGTAATCTTTCTCTGATTACTTGTATCTTCTCAGTTGTATCCCTTACCATGTCTGGACCTAACAGTTGTTTCTCTCCAATTTCATTCCAGCATAAGGCTGATCGACAACTCCTTCTGTATAAAGCTTCGAAAGGTGCCATTTGGATACTAGCTTGGTAGCTATTATTATATGCAAACTCAATTAGAGGCAAGTGGTCATGCTAGTTTCCTCCAAAGTCAATGATGCATGCCCTAAGCATATCTTCAACCACCTGATTAGTTCTCTCGGTCTGACCATCCGTTTGTGGATGAAAAGTGGTACTAAGTTAAGCCTTGTTCCCAACGAACGTTGTAGTCCCTTCCAGAAATGAGAGGTAAAGCGAGGGTCTCGGTCAGACACGATTGAGACAGGTATACCATGTAATCTGACTATCTCCTTGATGTATAATGCAGCCAAAATATCAACTGACCATCGGCTTTTGATTGGCAAGAAATGCGCCGATTTAGTCAATCGGTCAATGATTACCCATATTCCATCATGTCCTCCCTTTGATTTAGATAAACCCATGATGAAATCCATACCAATGTCTTCACACTTCTATTTGGGAATATCCAGAGGATGTAGTTTTCCCGCAGGCTTTTGGTGTTCTGCCTTGACCTGTTGGCATGTGAGACAGCGTGATACATAGTCCGCTATTTCTCTTTTCATATTTGGCCACCAAAAATTTCTTTTCATATCTTGGTACATTTTGTTAGATCCTGGATGAATCGTGTACCTTGATCTGTGAGCCTCATCTAAGATCTTCTTCTTTAATTCTGGACAATCTGGGATACAAGTTCTATTCTTGAACATTAATCTTCCATCAGAAGCTAATTGGAAATCAGATTGTCCTTCTAATCTGCCCTTGATTTCTACTGTTATAGGATCATCATCCTGAAGTGCTTGTATCTCAGATAATAAATCTGACTGTATGCTTACATGAGATAAGGTGACATATTTAGGGTCCGTGTCCATGCTTATATTGAGTTCAGAGAATTGTTCTAGCAATTTCCATTCTTGAATCAGACAATTGGCTAACAGTGCTCTCGGCTTTTGACTAAGGGCATCTGCTACATGATTACCCTTTCCGGGATGATATTGTATATTGAAGTCGAAGTCCTTGAGATATTCCAGCCATCGTCTTTGCCTCATATTTAGTTCCTTCTATGAGAAAAGATATTTGAGACTCTTGTGATCGGAGTATACAGTAAACTGTACTCCATAAAGATAATGTCTCCATACTACTGCGGCCAATTCTAAGTCATGGACGGGGTAGTTCTCTTCATGCTTCTTTAATTGACGAGAAGAGTAGGCTATAACCTTTCCTTGTTGCATTAGAACACATCCGAGGCCAATGCCAGAAGCATCAGTGTATACCTCGAACTTTTCTCCTTCAATTGGTAATGCTAAGATAGGAGCTGTAGTAAGATGATCCTTGAGAGTTTGGAAACTTCTTTCACATTCCTTACTCCATTCATAACGGATCTCCTTGCGAGTTAACCTTGTAAGTGGTACGGTGATCTTAGAGAAATCCTTGATGAATCACCTGTAATAGCCGGCAAGACCTAAGAAACTTCGGATCTCGCTAGCATTGGTTGGTCTTTCCCAGTTCCTTACAGATTCAACCTTTGACGGATCTACAGACAAACCGTCGTTTGATATAACATGCCCGAGAAAAGTTACTTCTTCAAGCCAGAATTCACACTTGCTAAGTTTTGCATATAATTGGTTTGTCCTCAATATTTGTAATGAAATCCTTAAATGCTCCTCATGCTCTTCCTTGGTCTTGGAATAAATCAATATATCATCAATAAAGACCACCACGAATTGATCCAAATAAGGCCTGTATATGCTATTCATTAACTGCATAAAGGCAGCAGGGGCATTTGTTAGTCCGAAAGGCATAACAACGAATTCATAATGGCCATACCTGTTTCTGAATGCGGTCTTATGAATGTCATCATCTTTGATCCTTAACTGATGATATCCCGACCTGAGATCAATCTTTGAGAATACTTGATCAAATAATTCATCGATTCTCGGCAGTGGATACTTGTTCTTGATAGTGAGGTGATTCAACTGTCGATAGTCGATACATAGCCTCATGGATCCATCTTTCTTCTTTACAAATAACACAGGTGCTCCCCACGGGGAAGTACTTGGTCTAATGAATCCTTTCTTAATGAGTTCCATCAATTGCTCCTTTAACTCCTTGAGTTCAGCAGATGACATTCTATAAGGTGCCTTTGAAACTGGACCAGCACCAGGGACTAAGTCAATGGTGAAGGCCACTTCTCTTTGCGGGGGTAATCCCGGCAAATCCTTCGGAAACACGTCCGAAATTCCTGCACTACTGGAATGTCTTCTAGTTTGGTTTCCTTAACTTCTTTAATTGTGACGAAGGCAAGGAAAGATGTACATCCTTTCCTGATGAGCTTGCTAGCTCGGAGAGCTGAAATAAGAGGGGATTTGTTCCGACTCTTGGGGCTAAGAAATATTAGTTCTGGAAATTCCTTGAAAGTAATCTTGCTATTGTGACAATCAACCGTTGCCTGGTATTTGGATAACCAATCCGCTCCTAGTATAACATCATACTCCTTTAGGTCTAAACATATGAGATCAATCGGGAGATTTCTACCATGAATCAATACTTCACAGTTCTGGTAATGGTGTGTAATATCAGTCTCGTCACCCAGAGGAGTAGACAAAACTAACTTCATCCATTCCGGTTCTAGAGGTAATGGGTCAGCGAATTTCTTAGAAATAATAGAATGCGATGCACCAGTATCAATTAAGACATATGCATTCTTGGAACAAACTTTCAATGTACCTTCCACTAGTCCGCCTTCTTCTTCTTGCTCGGTCTCCTTGATTGCATGAAGACGAGCATTCTTGGTTACCGGGCTTTTCCCGTCACCGGCTTGATCGTTAAGTAATGGGCAATCGGGAATCCGATGCTCACGACTCCCACAACGGAGACATGCTCCTAGTTTCCTCCAGCATTCTTCTGCTCTATGGCCCGCCTTATCACAATGTTTGCACACTGTATTTGAAGGGGTAGTGGTGATAGAGAAGGGCTTGGCCTTCTTAAGTTTCTGATCTTGCGAGGACGTACCTCCATTGTTGGGCCTTTTCTTGAAGTTGGGTTTAAAGGAACCCGAACCTGTAACTTGTTCCTTCTTATCCTTACCACGAATTCTATCAGATAGTTCCGTGGCATCTTCTAATAATTGAGCTCGGCGTACGATTTCGGAATAAACTTGGATATCCATCGGCGCCAGCTGAGTAATATATTGGGGCCTAAGCCCATTAAGAAATCTACGGGCCTTCATCTTCTCCGTGCTAATCAAATGCTTAGCATATCTAGACAACCTGGAGAACTGAGTTTCATACTCGACCACGGACAAAGATCGTTGCTTCAGTGTAGCAAATTCTGCAGCCTTCTTTTCCTGAACTCGATCTGAGAAATATTTCGCGTTGAAGTGTTCAACGAATTCCTCCCACGTGACTTGGTCTTGATCTAGAGTAGCCTCTATTGATTCCCACCAGCATCTAGCATCCCTTTCTAACTGGAAAGTGGCTAATAAGACCTTATCTTGATCCGTGCATTGCATAACACGGAATATACGTTCTATTTCCCTGATCCAGTGTTCAGCGTCATCTGGATCAGTAGAACCCGTGAACTTGGGTGGGTTCATGTTCTTGAAAGTATGGTGGAGACTTCCTGCTCGTTGTCCACCTCCTTGTGCTACTTGTTGCAGCACTTGAGTCATGCCTTGTAGGGTACGCTGCATGTTGCGCCATTGAGCACGTTCGGCAGCCATTATCCTACAATTAAAATAACTATATTAGTATATACTCACGTTAAGGGCTGTCAAGTTTTTATGTTAACTCAATCCCTGGTTCTACCCAAATCTCACTGGTTAAAGGTCAAAACTTATCCTTGGACTTGGGTTTTTCCTAGGAATTGAATACCTTAGGCTCTGATACCACAAAAACTGTCACGCCCCGAGCGCGGAAGATACCCGGAGGTGCGCGACGAGTTTATATCAATCATGTCAATCAGAGGGGTCGTGTATTCGACACAAAGACAGAGATGCGCAAAAGTAAAGATAACCCAATCCTTTATTCCATAATAGATAGACTATTACAAATCCAATACTCTATTCAAAATAAAAGGAAAAGTACATAGTTGACTCAAGAAAATAGGAAAAAGACTAGATGACACTTGGAAAAGCTCTAGCTCTTTCACTCTTGACTTTCCCCATCCGTTTGAGTCTCGTCATCGGACTTACCTGAAAAGTAAGGGACAAACACGGAGTGAGCGAACGCTCAGTAGGAAATTATATCTCAAGCGCTAGCAAGGGGTTTAAGTAATTACATTTTTCATGAATGTACTATAGCTATGCATGCTCGTATAAAACGACAAGATAGAGAGAATGTAATATCAAGAGAACAAGATGAACTAGTCAGGAACTTTCAACAAGATAACAAGATATTCAAGATATTCAAGATATTCAAGCAAGTACGTTTAACATGTCATGTCAAGAATTGGCTATCACGTTTCAAGCAAGCAAGTAATTACCCTTTTTCGGGTCACGCAATTCATGTCAAGTCAAGTACGAGTCAAGTACAAGATTTGTGTGGAATGTCCAATCAAGCTAGTCATGCACTCGGTATAATGCCAAATACCTTATCATTAAAACTCCCATGGGCACAAGTACTTTCGGGTGCTCCTCCCAGGACCAGATCGGGCCCTATATGCGCAGGCATTTATCATGTATTTTTGACATCCACTCTTGTATATATATATATATAGCCAATATGGAATTTCAACAATTTAAGCTTGTAGACACGTAGGATAACTTTGAGAGAATGGAGTCCAAAAAATATAACCTTGGACATAGAGTGGCGATAATAACGGTATAATCACGACGATCGATGAAACTAGGTGGAATTAGGTTCCCTTAACTCGGGTACCATGACAAACAAGTATGGACATTCTTTTTATAGAATTGAGGTCCACATGAACATCGGAATATGGCATGATATCATCATCCCATTAAGAATTCTCATGATATACTCTTTGCATATCATAAGGGCCGGTATGTCATGTTTCTTTAGAGTGACATGGCATTCAATAATGTAATGGGTTTTTAGGGTACAACCCGCTCAGTCGACCTTGAGGGAATCCAAGGTACGAGGAGTCTTACGGAGATCTCTATGACTAACTCGCTAGTCCAAAGGAACGGAATGTCCAATGGAGAGCTTGTATGTCAATGAGAGTTGAGGGTGATCGATGAAACATCATGAAACGTGGGACTATACTCACGGAGTGGAGATATAGTGCCGATATACATATAGATAGATATATTGAAACCATCGGTTATCAGAAACAGGAAAAAAAACATTTTTACAGGAAAATAACGACTTAAGTAAAGTCACTACTCAAGTAATTAACGCCTTAGATAGGGGCGTTTATATATTTTTCCTATTTTGCAGGGATTTCAATAATTCAGTATTTCACCAAAAACGCGCCCTGGTGAGGGGCGTTTCATTATAATTTGACGACTTATACAGTGGTCGTTCATTCTTTGCTTCGATTTTACAGAATATATATTTTTCAGCAATTTATCAAAAACATGCCTTGGACAGGGGCGTTAGTTTTCAATTCACGCCCTGAACAGGGGCGTTAGTTAAGTGAGAAACGACTTATACAGGGTCGTGAATTCAAGAATTTATAATTTCTAGAAACAAGAGACATGGTCATGACAGGATAAATATCAGGATTTCAGTAAATATGATCACGTGCTAATTTAGAATCATGTTTAAGTGAATATGGATTAATTATCATGGTTAACTAACAATTAATCAAATTGACGTCTGTGTACAGGGCGTCAAAATATTTGAATTGACGACCTTGTAAGGGTCGTTTATTTAATTAGCGCCCTGGTCTGGGTCGCGTCTTCAATTAGCGCCTTTGGAAAGGGCGTCTCTTTTTAACAAAAATAATTTAAACTCACGAAAACTATATGCAGGGATGAACTAATATATGTGGTCCAACATTATTATTGTGATTTGGGCTACAGTGCTTGAGAAAATCCTACCTTATAGTTGATCTGGAGAAGAACGGATGAAGTCTTTGATGCTCTGAAGCTTCTAACAGTCAGCAGCAAGACAGACGATGGTAATGGAGAAAACGTTTGATGAGGATGATGAAGATGATGATCTTCGATCAACCTGCAGGGGAAGAAGAAAGGAAGGATGATGAGATGACATCCGAAGTTAGGGAAAAGATTGAATAACATTACCTTGCTCTTTACGTATGTAATTGATCGCTTAACCTGTATTAGAGGAAGAAGATGGAAGATTACTACCCTTCATGAAATCAAAAGACAGAGAGAAAGATACAAGAAGAACTCACTGTTCTTCACATACCGTAACAGCAGTAGATCGACCAAATAGTTCTTTAGGGTTTTGACTGGGTTACTTATAGGGACTTTGGAAATCCTAACAAAGGTAGTGTTTGATTGGAAGTAATACTTCCATGATAGAGTCCTTACCTCGTTATACACTTGCTGGATTAACATAATCCTTCCTTGGATAAGCTCCTGAGTCGAACGGAACTCGAATAGAATTGACGTCCTAGGTAAGGGCGTCGAATTTTAAATTGACGCCATGTGCAGCGTCGTGTCTTTAAAACACGCCTGGTATAAGGGCGTTGTCTTGATTAAAACACGCCCATTCGAGGGGCGTCTCTTTTAATTGCCTTTTATTAGGCTTGTGTCGGTCTAAAGTTGACGCCCAGTGGTGCAAGCGTCCTTTTTAAATTAACGCCCTATGTGAATGCATTTATTTGAGAATTAATGCCTTAAGCTAAGGCGTTATTTACAATTTATTTTATTTTAACTCCTTGTTTAGCCTATTATCACTTATTTATTTATCTTACTCATATTTGATTTATTTAAAAATCTTTATTTACCAGGGTTGCTACAAGAAGTCTACCCAAACTGGCTCCGGGCTGCCATAAGTGGGGCATAACTGAACTAGGGTCCAGCCCACTCTCTACTGGTCAACCTAGGGCTTATTGGGTCGAGTCACACACAATTTGGTCGAAGATAGATCAAGGTTAAACGACCAATGTAGTGGCACTTGGCCAGGGTTGCACGGTTATTTATTTGCCGCCCGATATGATAAACGGTCCCTTTCGGGCCGCGCAAATCTCAGGGGGTCCAAGTTGAGCCGTGACTGACAAAATGATAACCCAAGCGATTCGATTATGTACACAAGTTCAGGCCTAGGTGGTACAACCTGCCCGGCGTCCTAGTGAGAATCCCAGGCTCGCGGGGGCTTACGGAGGTCCCGTAATGAAGGTCCTAGTCCGACGGAAGGAATATCCGACGGAGAGTCCCAAACATTATAAGGAAATAGGGCTAAAAAAATCGGAAACCAGTGAGACGGTCAGTCAATCCTACCGGAGTAGAACGACTGTCATACAACCCTAATAAAATTTTCAATTTAATAATAGATTCACGATTAACACTAACGTTCATTGAAGAAGACGATCTTAGGTCAAGATGAATAAATCAGCAAGAGTTATAATCATTTACTGTTATAATTTTCCAGAGTTTTTATGCATGTTGCTAACTTACATTTAACCACTAATCTACTATCAAAAATCATGCGATGAGTGATAACTTAATCAATTCTATAAAGATGGACGGTCTAGTAGGGACCTTTCATCCTCCTCGGCGGTCGCACGACAAGCCGTTTATCCCCCTCAGGTCAGAAGGCCTTCTGGAGATGAGCGGTCTGTAATGAGCCGCTGGGGGAGACGAACGGTCAATCACTGGCCGCCTGACAGAAGGGTGGTCTAGGTCAAGCCGCTCTTCCCGGAAACATAATACGAATCACAACACATAAACGGTCAGTAATATACCGCCTAACAAGGTTGGGCGGTCTATCGTGAGGCCGCATAAGTCAAAAAACACTCAAGTCCCCTTCCGCCCTGCCCGCCTCCGGCGAGTTGGCTAGGGTTACAATAAATTACAAAATACACATAGCATAGAGCATGATAATTAGGGCTTTTGGATTCAAAATAAAAAGCACGAAATACTCTACAAGATAACGTAAACAATTTAAGATTTGTGCCTATAATCCCTACTTACAACGACATGAAATAAGTGAAACCCTAGATGTGACACGCTTCTACTAAACCCTAAAATTCTCGCATGATACTAAGCAACTTTTAGGGCTTTTGCATTCAATAGAAAGGGCACTCGATGCTGTTTCTAACTATATATGATACTTAAGGTCTGGCTTGTTATAACCTACCTTAAACGGAGGAAGAAGGAAGAAGAGGGGACGACGACGTGCTACGGACACCCTGCCGATGATCACTTGAATTCTCCCTCCACCTGAGCTCTCGTCGGCCACCACAGCACCCAAACAAAAAAAGGGTTCCTAAGGGTCATTTTTATAGGTCACACAAGGTCTAGAGTCTTCTATTCGCGGAGATAGAGTCCAAGTTGGACGTGCGCGAATCGCGCGGATAGGGTTGGCCGCCGCCTTCTAAACCGAAATTCACCCTCTAAGGCTTAGGGTTTCGAGGAGAACTAAGAGGGGAAGCGATCCTCTCATCCTAGCCTTCCATTTGGATCCAGTCTCAGCCTAAATGATCGGGTATTGGGCTCAAATTTCGCGTTTTAAGGTCAATTAGGTTTAAGTATGATTTGGGCCTTAATCAGTTAATTTGGCTTGCTTACAAATTTTATTTGGGCCGGTCATTGAAGACACTATTGTTAAATGTTTTATCCTCTACAAGATTCTAAATTTTCCAGATTTTTATAAAATAGTCAAAATTTAACTTACTATATTTATCAAAGATTTTCTAATTAATTTCTTATAAATTTTCTAGAAATTTTTATTTGTTAATAAATCGGGGTATTACAGAAACACTTCGGTGTTAACTGCGTCTCTTAGAATATTGAGAACTTTAGCATTCTCGCTATGCTTAATTCTATCCTCTATAGACCATCTGGTCTCATTCTGAGGTAATTTATGTGGGCCTTTTGATACAAGATTCCATAGATTTGGATCAATGGAGTTCATGTGACCACATAGCCCGCCTAACCAGTTACTGAAGTTCGACCCATCAAAAACTAGAAGACGAGCCATTAACAGATAACAAGCAAGTTCAACGCACACAGTAAACGATAAGTAATGCACCACCAAAAGTAATATAGCAGGATCCTCTGCAGATCGCTGGACCTGGTAAGTCAGAGACCCGCTCTGATACCAATTGTTGGGGTCCTAGATCAGGATTCAGAGGGGGGTGAATGAATCTCCCCATTAAAACTTCACCCAATTAACACTTAAAGCAATCAGAGTTACGGAATAGAAATCAATTGAGCTCTTCCAAATAAGAGATTCAAAGAAGCACTTGATCAATCTGTTGGACTGCTAAAATGTAGACACCTAACCAAGTCTAGTCCGTAGACAGAGTCAAATAAGAACAGCGTGTGCCTTAAAGCACTCAGACAGAATACTCACTTGAAACGCTCCTAGCCATTCATCTAGCGACAATCAGATAAGAAATCAAACCACGGAGACAAGAGATTTTTAGGTGGTTCGGTCCGCAAACCTACGTCCACCCCACACTCAAACTTGAGTGTGGATTCCGCTGATACACAACTTAAACCGCTGGGCCGCACAGCTTGCCTACAACCGCTGAGCATCACAGCTTGCTTCCGCTGGGTACTACAGCTTAGCCATCCGCTGCCTAACAGCTTGACCCGCTGGGCAATACAGCTTAGCCGACCAGAGGAATCCTCCTCTGCAACCGCTGAGCAACATAGCTTGCTCCGCTGACTAACAGTTTGAATAAATGTTCAAAAGAAAAATAAGAAGAACAAAGGAAACACAACAACTGAAAGCTGTAAACGATAGCAACACAGATGTGGCTCTCAGGGAGCTGACTGGCCTAGATTTGATCTAGACTCCAGTGGAACTAATCTTTCAAAAAATTCTTCTATCTTCTTCTCCTCGAGCTCTTTCTTCACTCTCTTTCTTTCTTCCTCTTCTTCTGCTTCTTTTCCCTCTCTACTATTCTCTCTTTTCTTCTCTCGATCTCTGCTCTCAAAAGCTCTCTCTCTCCTTCTTCCTCTTCCTTTCTGGATCGTGCTAGCTCTAGATCTTTCTGCTTCGATCGCTTTTTCAGGAAGGAGAGACTTTCTTTTTATATGAGCAACAGATGTAGGGCATGTGCTTTTCACGATTCCTGCCCAAATGCCTTGGCCCACGTGGCAGCATCCTAGCTCAATGCTTTCCACGTGTCACGATCCTGGCACCTCCTCCACTCTTGGATCACGTGCCATTCTTATTCTTCTAAAAAAAATACCTGTCATATAGTCAGAAAGAAATATCAACTCGAGACAGTTATACATATAGTAAAGAGTTAAACAGGACTGAACGGAGTCAATAGGTGAATAAGCCAGATGTGCACAGACTTAATTGCAGCACAAGACTAACGGATGCACTAGCTATGTGTATGCAATGTGCAAGCATTGCACAGACCTGCTTGGGTCGTGAGCAGCCTTGCAAGGACTCCGTGTGTGCGAGTATTAGAGGGATGCACAGACTCTAATTACTTGGTGCAAGTGTTGCACCGACTCAGTGAATGCTACGAGAAATATTGCACAGCCGCACCTGATGTGCTAAAGGCATTGCACCGACTTAATATTGCTAAGAGCACAGACTCAAATACGCGAACAGATCAATGCACTGACGAAGATATGCACTGACTTTAGTCTACACAAATTGGAATTCTGCACCGACCTTGTGTATGAGCAGCCAAGAGAATGCACCGACTTGGGTGCGTGCAAAGGATGCCTTGCACCGACCTATCCAGCGTGCACCAACAAAGGTTGCACTAACCTTATGCTCGGTCACATAAGATGAAACATGCACGAACGCTCTACTGAATGAACATGGTCGTACTGACCTTAATGTAAGCATGAACACAATATGCACCGAGGCAAAACTTTGCACCGATCTTCTATATGCACCGACCCAAGTATGCTGTGTTCACGACCAACATTGCACCGAGTGCACATATGCACTGAAGTAAAACATGCACTGACTATGCTATATAAGTATGCAAAGTTTGCACCGAGACAGGAAAAAGCACTGACCTTCTTCAGTGTGATGCATGCACAAGCATACCCATGAAATGCTCATCAAACTCGTGATGCATACAACAATTATTCACCAGCACTGACTTAAGCAATGCACAGCAAGCAAGAGCAGATGCATAAACATTCAATCTTTCATTCAATCTTTCATGCAAACACATGCTGACTTATAGTGTTTGCTATCATCAAAATCACAAAGGCACAACATTCCTGGCGGTCAGGCAGGTGACCATTTAGTCCCATTGTCCTATTTTCCCGATGTTGGCCTCCAATTGTCTTGGCTTGACCTTGTGGTTTGCCCGCAATCCCGTGGATGTCTTGGACGTCCTGTGAGACCAGTGACCATGTTGTGAGGTGGACGGGGAGTGCCATTATATCGAGTAGTGTTCCGTACTGCTTCAGAGTCATTATTAGTTTCTGGTCAATCCGGTGTGATCTAGAGGTTGACATGTGACCTTGTGAATGTCTCAGTGATCCGGTGTTGATCGAGATAGGGTTTTGGATGCCTTGAGATGTAGTCTTGCCTCGGTTTACATGTCCATGTGTTTTGAGGGTCTTAGTGATCCCTCAGGTCTCCGTGGTTCATGTTATGCAGAGGCATGGATCAGGTGATCCTATGCCGTTTCCTTTACATGTGTTTTATCGTGACCTTGGCTTAGGGACTAGGCTGATTAACAGCGTGAGCTGTGATGTGTGACGATCTTGACCCCGAGTCTTGTGACTCAAGGATCATTGTGTCAGTAGGTCTAGTTGTCTGTCCTGAGTCTGGTGGCAATATGGTATTCTACCTCTTGTCATGTGTCTGGCGCTTCGTAGTACGTGCGACAGTGCATGCTTAGCCTGTCTGTACTTTATCACTAGTGTTTCGGAGTCTCTGTGTCTAGTGAGCCTCCACTAGTCGTAGCATGATGACACTTTCCTGTGTGTCGGCCCACCTAAGAGTTGTGGCATGGCAGTTCCCGACAGACGGTTTTTAGGCTAGTTTTCGTGGGCCCCCTTGCTTTGCAGTAGTGTCCCACTGGGGGGGAAAACTAGCTAGAGGCATGGTTCAAGGCATTGATCTTGTGTGTGCACACGTGGTTAGGGGCGGTTGGACGAGCGCCGACGGGCGTGACCCTGACTAGTCACTCGTTACCATTGTTCCTTGTACTTGGTTCTGAGAGTGTCTCAGTTACCGCTGTTCTAGGCTTGTGGGAGATACCTGAGGCATAGTGTATGACATCATTGGATGTATCTGGCTGTTCTTCTAGTGAGGAGGTGCTTCTGTCACTTGATGCATGACTCTTGTGGCTTGTGTTTTCGTGACCGGCTTCCGAGTAGCCTGTGTGTGGCTTCACTCGAGGTCTAGCCTTGTGTAGCTTACATGATGGCGAGTTCGTGTATGTTCGTGCCTTTGGCTGTGTAGGTATTTGGTAGGCTTTTGCCTGTTTTTGTAGGCTTAGGCTTTTCACGATAGGGTTTCGTGATTTGACGATGGATCGATAACGCCCGACTTGGTAAGATCGGAGTTCACCTTTTTGTTGCTGTTTGGAGTAGCTTAGGGAGCCGTGGTTCGATCGGCAGCCGTGTTTCTGGTTAGTATGGCTTTACTCTTCCTTTTTATTTGTCTTTACTCCTACTTTTATAGCTTTACTGTCGTAGTTGTACTGCTGTTACTTCTGTTCTTCCTGCTTTACTGTTTAGCGCTGTTTAGCGTGCTACTGCGTTATTTCCAGTGGGGATCCGCGTGACCCCTACTGAGCCAGAGACACGAAGCTCACCCCTGCTTTTCAGGTGTGGTCACTATTCTTCTTCCTCGTGGTTCGTGGCGCGGTGCGTCAGTTCGTAGTTGCCAGCGTTACTTGCGTCGGGCTTCCCCCGACTTCAGTGTACGTTCTCTTTCCTGTTGGACTGTACTTATCTTTATTTGGACTGGACACTGTTAATTTAAATTGTTAATTGAAAAAGTAATTTTATTTCTGCTACTTTAGCAAACTTGATCATTGAAATATCAATTGCTTACTGTTTTATCCAGGACTTCACTGTACCACACACACTCCTTTTATCCCTTCGGAGCTTTACCGCTCTTGGGAGGCCTCGCAGGATCCAAGTGTTATCGGATTTACCTGGTATCCGGACCCTGGGTCGTCACATATTCGCTTCAAGGCCTCGCCCTCCCCTGCCAAGGGATCTACCTCTACCCCAACCACCGGCACCAATTGCCCGTCCCCCGGGACCTATTGCCCATCCTCCGGCACCCACACCTCCTCCTCTGTTGCCTACACCCCCTGTCCGTCGAGAGGATAAGAGTAAGGGACCACTTATCAGAGAGACTAGTAGGTCACGACTGTAGTGTTATCACTGTCAGGGGTTTGGCCACTTTGCCGGCCAATGTCCCACTCGTACATCACTAGCCCTAGAGGACAAAAGGGTTGGAGAAGCCTCACCTTCTGGGTTTCTGTCTGTTAGCTATGAGGCCGAGCCGGAATTAGCTGATGAATTCTATGAAGAAGATCCGGAAGAACCTATCGACACCCAGGATGCAGCACTCGGATGATGACCACCTATGGGTAATGTCCCTGCATTAAGTCTAGGGTCAGGCATGAGTCTGTTTTTCTTTCTTTGTGTGGTTTGTTAGGAGTCTATGCATGCATTTGTCAAATGCACGGTGAGTCGGCATATGTCGAGTCGAGTCAGTCTTATGCAAGCTCGCAGATGTCAGTCCCTTACGAGTGTGAGACAAGTCGGATCTCATGCGTACGTTGTAGACTTACCGGAATATGGGATCAGCTCTACATCAATGTCCCGAATCAAGTCACCCACAGGGACCCAGCGGTGATTCCTAGTGAGTCTTCGAGCCGCCTCCTCCCCTTTGAGAGTGACCCCACCCCGGAGTGTCCACCACTATCCTCGTTCCCACAGCAGCATGTGCATATCGAATATATACGGGATGAGCAGATGATGGTTACTTGGAGCGTAGTGTACCCGTGCTATAAGGTACGGTGGAGAGCACGGTCCACATCCGACAGATCTGCAGGAGCGATACATGCGCAGCCGCATCCCTTACTCGACAGGGTCGAGTTCTTCCCACCAGGGGAGAATTGATGGGACATCAGAACCATGCCATTGTGGGAGTGTTGTATTGTATATGTATTTATGTATTGGGTTTGTATTTGTGTTTGTATTTGGTTTGTATTTTGTATTTTGGTTTGAATTTAAGTCCAAGGCAAGTAATTAGGGCTTTTAATTTTTGTCAAGGTGTGGGTCCTTGGTCCATGGTAGAAAATGGACCAAGTAGCCATTGTTGACCTTAAGGGGAGGGCGCCCCCTTCTTTGTCCCATATGGGATTTGTTTATTATTTTTTTAGTCTCCCTTCCCCTTTATGCCCCCTTGACCAAGGGTAACCAAGGTCATTAGCCAAGGTCTAGGGTTTGAGTATAAGACCTCTCTTGTGGCATTTCATGAGGAATTAATGAAAAAAAATTGCATGAAATCTTGTGAAAGAGCCTACGGGTGCACCTCCCCCTCTCTCCCTTCTTCTTATTCTTCATCTTCTTCCTCTTGTGAAGCCCTAAATATTGGAGTGAATCCAATTTCTATCTTTTCCCTAGAGTGTGAAGCTCCGCCACGGCCGCCGCCGCTGCCATCGGACCCGCCAACAAGCCGCCACAAGTCACCTTCCACCATGCTGTCCTGAACCACAAAATCCAGAACAACAGCCTAAAGAACAGGTCGGTTCTCTCATCTCACAGCTCTGATCGAGCTTATATTTTGAGGGATTGTTTCTATTTGTGTTAGCTTTCCATCAATATAAATTTTGTTCCATTCCAATCCCGTTTGCCCCTCCTCCCAGGTTGTTCTTCCTACCACTCGCAATCTGCCTGGTTGCAGATCTGCAGGATAGAGTCCTGATCCCTTATTTTTCCCGCCCCTCAAAGCACCTCCGAAAATTCCCAAAATAATTATGTACGTCCCCCACATAGTCCTCTTCCACCCATAATTTCCACAAGCCCTAAATCTACCGCCAACCCCTCAGTCAAAAATCACCTTTAGACAGCTCCCCTTCTGTTCTGCTGGATTTGGATTTTGAGCTGTTGGATATGATGTTTTGATGATGACAAACACTATGACTCTCATATGTTTGATGTCATATGTGTTGACTTATGTTTTGATGATGACATAGTTTACGTGTGTTCTGATGATGACAAATTGATGTCTTATGTGTTTACTTCATTCAGGACTTGGTACATTGATTAACTGTGAGCATGGCATAGACTGTTCACTCATCTGTCTGCGTGAGTCACCAAATCCACACATTGCTTCGTGTGCTCTTCGTAAAGTCTATACAATGCCATTTGTTCATGCATCTTAGCAAGTCTGTACAGCCTGTGTTCACAACACAAAGTCTGTACTTCGCATGCTCTCACAATCGTCAAGTCTATTCACTGGGGTGCTCATTAAGTCTTAAAGTCTGTACAGGGTAGTTCATACATCACTCTATCTACCAAGTGTCTACATCAGTCAGCATTGCCTGATTTAATGAAGTCATACATCCACATGCTAGCACACACTAAGTCTGTACAGCCCATGTACAAGGTCTCATGCATATTGAATGTAAAGTCTATACATCGTCCAGTGTATTGTTGCATGCCATGAAGTCTGTATAGAGTCTTTGCATCGTGTGCTTCGCATTTGGGAATCAAAGTATGTACATTGGCAGAGGAACTGCATCAAGTCTATACACTGCCTTTGGTTGTTAAAAGTCGATACATTGCCTTCAAAGCCTTCCAAGTGTGTACATCATACTGTTGAAACCTCAAGTCTGTACAGCGAGCAGCGTCCTTGTGTTTCAAGCCATTCGCCAAGTCTATACAATGGCTTCGGCACGCCAAGTCTATACAATGGCCTTGGCACTCCAAGTCTGTACATCGCTTCATGCACTCCTGTGTAAAGTCTATACATCGTGGCCTTGAACTTTCTAGTCTATACACTCTCGGTTTCAAAGTCTATACATTGTTACCTTGAAGCCGTTCCAAGTCTATACAACGCCCAAGTCTGTACAGCCATCAGTGAACCCTCCAAGCCTATACATCCAGTTGAACGCAAAGTCTACACATCACTCCACATCTTTTCCTACGCTTGGCCAAGTCTGTACACTCATACATTTTCCTACGTTCTGGCCAAGTCTACACAACGCTTGCCTGACTTCTGTTTCAAGTCTATACATTCATTCATCTGAAGCTTCATCAAGTCTATACAACGCTGCTTTGTCAAAGCCTGTACATCACAGCTGTGTTGAAGTCTGTACAACCAATCTCTTGCCAAAGTCTATACTTCCACAATGGATATTCAAAGTCTAAACATTCGTTCAGTACACTCAAGTCTATACATCCACAGTGGAACGCCAAGTCTATACATTGGCCTCAAGCTTCACAAGTCTACACATTGTCTTCGGCTTTAAAGTCTGTACAGTGGGTCAACCTGCCAAGTCTATACATTGGACTCTGTTTCACAAAGTCTATACATTGAACTATGCTCCGCCAAGCCTATACATTGGGTTCGGCTCTGCAAGTCTGTACACTGGTCCTCAGATGTGCCAAGTCTATACATTGGCGTACTATTCATGCATCAGTTATCAAAGTCTATACATCGCTGATTGGGCTAAAGTCTGTACAGTCGTTTGGAAAGTCTATACTTTGTGAAGTCTGCACATTGGCTTCTCATTTGCATCAGAGTCTATACACTGGTTCAAGTTGCAAGTCTATACATTGGCATATGCATTCACATGTAAAGTCTATACAGCATATGCGTCTCATTCAGCGTCTCTCTCAAGTGTATACAATGTTGCATTGCATATGAAGTCTATACAGTATGTGGCTTGTACTTCGACTTAACGTTCTTCAGCAGAGTATATACTCTTCAAAGGTTAAGTCTGAACATCCATCCTTGTAGACTGTACACACTTCGGCACATGTTCATCCCCTTCAAACGAAGTCTATACACTCTTTCCTTCACGCCATCAAGTGTGTACACTGCCTTCCCAGGGACTCTTTCATCAAGTCTATACAGACTTAGCGAAAGCTCAGCAAGTCTGTACACTGGTTTCTCTGGCACGTTAACACTAAGTCTATACACTCAAGTTGCTGAAGGGTTTCAAGTATATACACTGCATGCTCACTCAACTAAGTCTATACACTCGTTCGCTATCATGAAGTCTATGCATTCGTTTGATAAGCTTCAACTATATACACTCGATATCAAGCTTCAGGTCTATACACTGTGTTGCATTACATGCTTCACCCAAAGTCTGTACACCCGATTCTCTCATGCACCTCACAGAAGTCTGCACATTCTATCTTGTTATGATAATGCATTCATGTTACAAGTCTATACACTGAGAGCGCATGTTACAAGTCTATACACTCTCTCAGTGTACATACTTGATCATCTGCTGTTCTAAAGTATATACATTCGGTTGCTTATCACCCTGCATCTTTTAAGTCTATACACTGCTGCTTTTACATTAAGTCTATACATTCTGCTGATCGACTGAAGTATTGTTTCATTAAACCTACAGAGTCTGGGCACGTGACACTAGGCTGGCATCTGGCACGCAATCCAAGATGCTGAGAAGTCACCACGTGGACTGAAGCTTGGGCGGGAATTTAAAAGAGCACGCCCTAGCACATGCTGAACCTGATATAAATAGAAGCCTCCGTCCATTGAAATGAGATGATGAAGAAGAGATAACCAGATCTGAAAGAGAAAGAGTGACCGAGATAGACAGACAGTGCAGCAGAGAGGCTGTGAGCAGAAGAAGAAGAAAGAAGAAGAAGAAAGAAGAGACAGAGAGAGAGCCTATGAAAGAGAAGAAAAAGAAGAGTGAGAAGAAGAGAGAGCTAGAGCAAAGGAAGCTACAACTGAAGATCAGTTCCTGCTGGACCGTGGATCAAATCCAGGCCAGCCAGCTCCTGCGAGAGCCTTTGTGCATTTTATTCTTCCAGCTTTCTGTTGCTGCGTTTTTGTTTTTCCTTTTAAACCTTCAACAGTTGTTTCTTCCGACTCTCTTGTGTGAGGTTAGGTTTCCTCCGGTTGGGAGGAAGAGAGGTCCGAGACCTCTAGTTTGCAGGTGGCTTGGTGTCACCTGTGCTTCCCTCTGGGGTTCAGAGGAAGAGAGACTTAGGTCTCTAGGTTTCCCTCCGGTTTGGAGGAAGGGAGGATTGATCCTCCGGTTCTGGTCTTGTGGTTGCAAGACTAGGTGTTCCCTCCTGGTCTGGAGGAAGAGAGACTTGCGTCTCTGGTTTCCAAGTGGCTGGGAGTCACTTGGGGTGTCCCTCCGGTGGGGAGGAAGAGGGGAGGTTGTTCCCCTAGTCAAGCTGTGTGGCAGCAATTTGTTGCAGACTGAGTCTGCAGTTTCTAGCCTAGCTAGTGGAAGCCTCACTCCGGTTTGGAGTGAGGGGTGGACGTAGGTCTTTGGACCGAACCACCTAAAAATCTTGGTGTTCTCTTGTGGTGTGTTTTTTCCTTTTATGTTATTTTCTCTGCTGCGATCTTTAGATGTTTGCTTAGGAGCGTGTGAGAGCTAATAGATTTGTGTTGTCTTGCTGAGTTGCTTCTAAGTATTTTCAGCACATTTCATCAACTGCTTTTAATTCCGCATACTTGAGCATTAGAGTTTTAATTGGGCGATTTATAGAGCAGGATACATTCACCCCCCCTCTGTATCCAGGCCTTGCACCCTATCAATTGGTATCAGAGCGGTTCTCTGATTGATCAAATCCAACGATCTGCAGAGCATCCTGTTGTCCCTTGGTGCATTTCTGAATTTACTCTCTGCTGCATAAATCTACTTGCCAATTTAATCCATGGGTTCTCCACCGGTTTACAATGGTTCTAACTTTAATTCATGGGTTAGCAGTCTACACAATTATGTGGAATTGATGGATCCCGATCTGTGGAGGTTAATTTCACATGGTCCTCACAGACTGCCAAAGGAAGAGTCCAAATGGACTAAAAGTGATAGATCAAGAAATGGAGAGAATCAAAAAGTTTTGAGATTAATGAAAGAAGCTACTGACAAGGCTCTACACTCTTATTTTTATGACTGCAGGTCCGCAAAGGACATTCTGGATCAGTTGAAGCTAGCTCAGAGGATGAATGAGGACAGCTGCCTGATGGCTGATAAGAGCGACCAAAGCACTGATCAAGATAAATTTGAAGATGCTGAAGATGTAATCAATCCTTTCGATAGTTTCACTTTAGATGACAGGGAGGATGCCTATGCTAATCTGTTAAACTCCCATGAAAAATTGAGGAAGAAGAATAAAAGTCTGATAAAGAAATTAACAAGTCTAGGGGATCCTATTTCTGGAACTGAAAATTTTGAAAATCCTGAAATTCTGAAAACTGAAAATGAGATACTCAGAAGACAAGTGTCGAAACTAGATGGAATCCAATCAGAACTTGATCATGTTAAATCTGAAAACACTAAACTCAGAAACCAATGTCAAGAATCTGAACAAAAACTAATCAGTCTTGAGAATGAAAACAAATTGATCAATGAAGAGTTCAAGACTGTTAGTGTTGCAAACTTAAAATTTCAAGAAAACTTTGAAAACTGTAAATCAGAATATCCAAGTTTCCTAACTGATGTTTTGTTTGATGATGATAAACTTAAGCAGGAGAACACTAGTCTAAAGGAGGAAATTGAAAAACTAAAATAGTTGAACTCCACCATGTCAGAGAGACTGCTGACATTTGAAAAAGGAAAATATGTTGATGAAAATCAAAATGAGCTCAAACTGAAATCAGAAATTGATACCCTTAAAATATTGAATGATGTGATGCATCAACAAATTTTGGTCTGTGAAGAAGATATAGTCAACTATGAACATCAGGTGTCTTCCCTTCAATCTGAAATAAATGATCTGAACAATACTTTGTCAAAATTCGTAAGTGGGCAGAAAAACCTAGACAAGCTACTAGGTGTAAAAATCAACACTAGGAAGGAAGGGCTGGGCTACAATAATAGTAACAAGAAAGAATTTCAGAGCAAGTTGATGACATCTTTTGTAAAGGCTTCAAATGTAGCCACCACTTCAAAAGATAAACAGCCCATTGTTCAGAAAACTGAAGAACAGAACAAAAATCAAAAAAAGATTGGAAAATAGAAAATAAATAAAAAGGGTTCATTAGGGCATGTTGATCAAAGTCCACACACACATTCACATGCATCTAAAAAGAAAATGTCATGCCATTATTGTCATAAATTTGGTCATCTAATGCATGAATGTAAATTGATGGAGAAGGATGATATGACTGCTAGGAACCTTCATGATAGAAATCCTTTATTTCAGAAAAAGAGAATTGAATGTTTTCACTGTGGTAAATTAGGACACACAATTGCACAATGCTGGTTTACAAATGCTAAGAAAATATCTCATTCATATCATGGTAAATCTCCTGCAAGCCAACATGGTCCTAATAAGAACAAATTTATTTTTAAAGATAAGCTCATTACATGCTTTGAGTGTGGAAAGACAGGCCACATGGCCATTGAATGCTGGCTGAGGGCTGGTGGAAGAAATTCTAGTTCATGCTTTCACTGTGGCAAGATGGGCCACATTGCAGCCCAATGTTGGCATGCTCAGGGAAGGAAGTTTAACAATAAATCTGGTAAATTCCCTATCAATAGAAATATTTCTGATAGAAATGAATTTGTGTTTGAAAAGAAAACACTTACATGTTTTGAATGTGGGAAGCCAGGCCATAGAGCTTCTGACTGTTGGATGGCTTATGTTGGTAAACAGAATCTTAATTCTGTTAACAGAAAATTTCGTGCAAATGCACATAGAACTCATGCTAATCAGAATGTGCATAAAACAAATCTGAAATCTGCTGCCTCTTGCTATTATTGTGGTATATTAGGTCATTCATTGAATAATTGCCATCTGATAAGATCTGATGACCTAAATGCTATAAGGTTGTTTAGAACACCTACCAAAGGTGTCACTATTAACCATGCAGGACCCAAGACTATTTGGGTACCTGCCCATGCAAAATAGTGTGCTAACTTGCAGGTGTGCCTTGGAAGCTGAAGAATAAAAAGGGGGAAATAAACCAAGGCACCCAAGTTGATAAAACCCCATTCAGGTAAATCTCTCAAATCTGTTCAAATGAAAATTATGGTTGAGCTGAGAAGTCACAGCTTCATGCATACATGTTTTATTTTAATTGGTTTGACTCTTGCATTGATCTTTGTGGGCTTTCTTGTTTGTACTGTGAGCTGTGTGCATATATGAGAATGGCATAAACATGCACATGACATACAATCATTAAAAATCTGATGCATATAGGACTGTTTGTATTGCATTGTCATGCATGACCACTTGGTATATAAATGGAAAGCTACTAAAGGACAGAGGAAATATGTCTAGAGGTTCTTACTATGTGTGAGATGGTCTTTTAGACCAAGTTCTCCGCCAAGTACCAAGGGTCAAATTTGCATATCAGAGAATGTCTGCATTTTCATGTGAATATTTTACTTCATGCCCCTGTATACATGAAGTTAATTGCATTGCATTTCTTTACATTGAAAAAGCCAAAAAGATAGATTGAATGCATACATTTAGGGGGAGCATTATTCATACATCTGAAATCACTCAACTGTTTTTAGATTTACTGCATAACATGTTAAATCTGTTGTTGCATAGTCATTCATCATCTACATTGTCTGCATGACATATAGGATGATTCAGTGTTTTTAGTTAGAGGGAATCATTGCATAGCATATCACTTCTTTGAAAAATAAAAAAAAAGGAAGGGAAATGTCACTGCATATAGATAGGGGGAGCATGCTTAATCCGTTCCTCTCCAGCTATATGATTAATCTTGTTATATCTGAAGTGTCAGTGATTCCATCATTTAAAGTGGTATCAAATGATTTCTTGACTACTTCTGAAGTTGTTCATAATCTGAATGCATACCTTATTGGTATCTGTTTGTCTCTCCTAAATCTGCTGAATGAGAGCTTTTCCTCTATTCAGTCAACTTTGAACCTCTTTGCTCAAGAGTAGCTCATTTGCTACAATTCTTCAGAATCATGCTGTTTAGTGAATATTCTCACTTGAATTACTCTGCTGAGATATGAAGCAAACCTTCAGCCTGAATACTACTTCATAAAAGTTAAGATATCTTTAATGAGGAACCTTCCATTATACATGCTTAAGAACATTTGTTAACTGGAAGTGGTTTAAGTTTTATGTACTCTTGTTTGGTCACAAGAAACTTGAAAATATCTGTTTCAACCTCTTAATAAAATTTTAACTATTTGCTTCATGTAAATTCATGAAAGACTTTCTGAAATCTAAAAAGTTGATATCCATGTCTACGTTGACTGAGATATATAGTGTATGTGGTTGTTCCTAAATATCTAATTTGTTCTGAATCCATTTTGAGTAAAAGTATGGACAGAGCAATGACTGTGGTTACTGAGAAACCTGTCCAAATGATTGAGTCATGAAGTACCATGGTTAACTCTGTTTAAAGAGATGATTGGAAATTATTGTGAAAATATGGCAGAGCAATGGCATAGTAGTATTAATGGCATAGTAGTATTGAGTAACTGGGGATTCTGGCCTCTGATCAAGGTGTATCCTCATGCCAAAGATACTTTTATTGCTACCTTTGATCTCTAAAATGGGAGAAGCAATACGGTTGTCACACTGAGTAACTGGGGATTCGGACCTCTGATCAAGGTGTCTCTCCACGTCAAAAGGTGCTGATAAACCAAAATTGTTCATTAAAGAAAGATATGAACAAGTGTAAATCAAATTCTGAAAGAACAAGTAAAATTCAGGAGCATTCACTTATGTTTCTCTTAAAGCTGTCATGGAAAGTAAACTAAATGAGATGTAAGTTGGTTGAACTAGAATATTATATGAGCTTATAGTTTTTTTTTATTAAGTGTTGGTTCAGATATGAGTACAATTTCTTTTGAAAAATTTCAGTTTACATCATTCTTAAATCATATCTGACAATCAAGGTTTCGTAAGCTTTTATGATGGAGGAATCCAGAACCTAAAATTTTGATTTTATGGAGTTGGTATCTTGCTGAAAAGTTCAATATCTCAATTTTCACAAATTATTGAATATGCTCATCCTATTGCTCTTTATCACTGTGTTTTGATTCAGACTGGTTGTCATATATGAGAGTTGCGGTCTTTGGGTAACAAGAGTTCATCCTTGTAGATTTCTCTTGCATCATGGTTCGTAAAGGCAGAATTCTCTGGTCTGGTTAAGAGACTATATGCATAAGGGGATAATGTGCTAGATTGTCTGATCATGTTGTATGTCTGCATTAGCTCTATATCTTCTGCCATGTCAAAGGGGGAGTATTTGTTGCATATACATGACTGCATAAGTTGTTTGACTAAAGGGGAGAATTGAGTTAAATGCTTTTGATATTATGTTGCACTCATCTTCTGAACTATATTGGGTGTCTCATATGACATCACTAGATTATCAAAGTATTATTTTTCTTTTTGATGAAGTCAAAGGGGGAGAATACTTTGATGAGTCTAGTCTGAATATTCCATTTCCTTCATTCATAAGACTCATAGTATTGCCATCATCAAAAATGGGGAGATTGTTGGATATTATGTTTTGATGATGACAAACACTATGACTCTCATATGTTTGATGTCATATGTGTTGACTTATGTTTTGATGATGACATAGTTTACGTGTGTTCTGATGATGACAAATTGATGTCTTATGTGTTTATTTCATTCAGAACTTGGTACATTGATTAACTGTGAGCATGGCATAGACTGTTCACTCATCTGTCTATGTGAGTCACCAAGTCCACACATTGCTTCGTGTGCTCTTCGTAAAGTCTATACAATGCCATTTGTTCATGCATCTTAGCAAGTCTGTACAGCCTGTGTTCACAACACAAAGTCTGTACTTCGCATGCTCTCACAATCGTCAAGTCTATTCACCGGGGTGCTCATTAAGTCTTAAAGTCTGTACATGGTAGTTCATACATCACTCTATCTGCCAAGTGTCTACATCAGTCAGCATTGCCTGATTTCATGAAGTCCATACATCCACATGCCAGCACACACTAAGTCTGTACAGCCCATGTACAAGGTCTCATGCATATTGAATGTAAAGTCTATACATCGTCCAGTGTATTGCTGCATGCCATGAAGTCTGTATAGAGTCTTTGCATCGTGTGCTTCGCATTTGGGAATCAAAGTATGTACATTGGCAGAGGAACTGCATCAAGTCTATACACTGCCTTTGGTTGTTAAAAGTTGATACATTGCCTTCAAAGCCTTCCAAGTGTGTACATCATACTGTTGAAACCTCAAGTTTGTACAGCGAGCAGCGTCCTTGTGTTTCAAGCCATTCGCCAAGTCTATACAATGGCTTCGGCACGCCAAGTCTATACAATGGCCTTGGCACTCCAAGTCTGTACATCGCTTCAGGCACTCCTGTGTAAAGTCTATACATCGTGGCCTTGAACTTTCAAGTCTATACACTCCTGGTTTCAAAGTTTGTACATTGTTACCTTGAAGCCGTTCCAAGTCTATACAACGCCCAAGTCTGTACAGCCATCAGTGAACCCTCCAAGCCTATACATCCAGTTGAACGCAAAGTCTACACATCACTCCACATCTTTTCCTACGCTTGGCCAAGTCTGTACACTCATACATTTTCCTACGTTCTGGCCAAGTCTACACAACGCTTGCCTGACTTCTGTTTCAAGTCTATACATTCATTCATCTGAAGCTTCATCAAGTCTGTACAACGCTGCTTTGTCAAAGCCTGTACATCGCAGCTGTGTTGAAGTCTGTACAACCAATCTCTTGCCAAAGTCTATACTTCCACAGTGGATATTCAAAGTCTGAACATTCGTTCACTACACTCAAGTCTATACATCCACAGTAGAACGCCAAGTCTATACATTGGCCTCAAGCTTCACAAGTCTACACATTGTCTTCGGCTTTAAAGTCTGTACAGTGGGTCAACCTGCCAAGTCTATACATTGGACTCTGTTTCACAAAGTCTATACATTGAACTGTGCTCCGCCAAGCCTATACATTGGGTTCGGCTCTGCAAGTCTGTACACTGGTCCTTAGATGTGCCAAGTCTATACATTGGCGTACTGTTCATGCATCAGTTATCAAAGTCTATACATCGCTGATTGGGCTAAAGTCTGTACAGTCGTTTGGAAAGTCTATACTTTGTGAAGTCTGCACATTGGCTTCTCATTTGCATCAGAGTCTATACACTGGTTCAAGCTGCAAGTCTATACATTGGCATATGCATTCACATGTAAAGTCTATACAGCATCTGCGTCTCATTCAGCGTCTCTCTCAAGTCTATACAATGTTGCATTGCATATGAAGTCTATACAGCCTGTGGCTTGGACTTCGACTTAACGTTCTTCAGCAGAGTATATACTCTTCAGAGGTTAAGTCCGAACATCCATCCTTGTAGACTGTACACACTTCAGCACATGTTCATCCCCTTCAAACGAAGTCTATACACTCTTTCCTTCACGCCATCAAGTGTGTACACTGCCTTCCCAGGGACTCTTTCATCAAGTCTATACAGACTTAGCGAAAGCTCAGCAAGTCTGTACACTGGTTTCTCTAGCACGTTAACACTAAGTCTATACACTCAGGTTGCTGAAGGGTTTCAAGTATATACACTGCATGCTCACTCAACTAAGTCTATACACTCGTTCGCTATCATGAAGTCTATGCATTCGTTTGATAAGCTTCAACTATATACACTCGATATCAAGCTTCAAGTCTATACGCTGTGTTGCATTACATGCTTCACCCAAAGTCTGTACACCCGATTCTCTCATGCACTTCACAGAAGTATACACATTCTATCTTGTTATGATAATGCATTCATGTTACAAGTCTATACACTGAGAGCACATGTTACAAGTCTATACACTCTCTCAGTGGGTGTGCTCTCAGTGTACATACTTGATCATCTGCTGTTCTAAAGTATATACATTCGGTTGCTTATCACCCTGCATCTTTTAAGTCTATACACTGCTGCTTTTACATTAAGTCTATACATTCTGCTGATCGACTGAAGTATTGTTTCATTAAACCTACAAAGTCTGGGCACGTGACACTAAGCTGGCATCTGGCACACAATCCAAGATGCTGAGAAGTCACCACGTGGACTGAAGCTTGGGCGAGAATTAAAAAGAGCACGCCCTAGCACATGCTGAACCTGATATAAATAGAAGCCTCCGTCCATTGAAATGAGATGATGAAGAAGAGATAACCAGATCTGAAAGAGAAAGAGTGATCGAGATAGACAGACAGTGCAGCAGAGAGGCTGTGAGCAAAAGAAGAAGAAAGAAGAAGAAGAAAGAAGAGACAGAGAGAGAGCCTGTGAAAGAGAAGAAAAAGAAGAGTGAGAAGAAGAGAGAGCTGAGCAAAGGAAGCTTCAACTGAAGATCAGTTCCTGCTGGACCGTGGATCAAATCCAGGCCAGCCAGCTCCTGCGAGAGCCTTTGTGCATTTTATTCTTCCAGCTTTCTGTTGCTGCGTTTTTGTTTTTCCTTTTAAACCTTCAACAGTTATTTCTTCCGACTCTCTTGTGTGAGGTCGGGTTCCCTCCAGTTGGGAGGAAGAGAGGTCCGAGACCTCTAGTTTGCAGGTGGCTTGGTGTCACCTGTGCTTCCCTCTGGGGTTCAGAGGAAGAGAGAGTTAGGTCTCTAGGTTTCCCTCCGGTTTGGAGGAAGGGAGGATTGATCCTCCGGTTCTAGTCTTGTGGTTGCAAGACTAGGTGTTCCCTCCTGGTCTGGAGGAAGAGAGACTTGCGTCTCTAGTTTCCAAGTGGCTGGGAGTCACTTGGGGTGTCCCTCCGGTTGGGAGGAAGAGGGGAGGTTGTTCCCCTGGTCAAGCTGTGTGGCAGCAATTTGTTGCAGACTGAGTCTGCAGTTTCTAGCCTAGCTAGTGGAAGCCTCACTCCGGTTTGGAGTGAGGGGTGGACGTAGGTCTTTGGACCGAACTACCTAAAAATCTTGGTGTTCTCTTGTGGTGTGTTTTTTCCTTTTATGTTATTTTCTCTGCTGCGATCTTTAGATGTTTGCTTAGGAGCGTCTGAGAGCTAATAGATTTGTGTTGTCTTGCTGAGTTGCGTCTAAGTATTTTCAACACATTTCATCAACTGCTTTTAATTCCGCATACTTGAGCATTAGAGTTTTAATTGGGTGATTTATAGAGCAGGATACATTCACCCCCCCTCTGTATCCAGGCCTTGCACCCTATCATGAGCCAGAAAAGAATCTATGGCACAGTTGTTTTTATTTTCAATACTTTCATTGGATGGATCTGAAATCAACGTATGTCTTAGATTTTTGAGTCCTCTTTCCAACGGTGCCAACCGTGTCTCGATTCGACACCGGGTTTGGTAGTACTGGCCATTTTCGTGGGAGTGCGCATTTCTGCTCTGAGGTAGGCCTACAAAAAGGGGTCACCAATTAATTCCAGGAAAAATACGTCGAGGTAGCTTCAGTGACCGCCACTCCCAGGGGTCGACCAGGGACCCTCTGCCTTCGTCTCGGTGAATCGCCGCCGTCAGAAGCTCACCGGAGGTCGTTGTCCCTTTGGAGGCCATTGTTCGCTGTCCTGCTGGCCAACAACTCGCAGAACCGGAGCCGCTGCCCGCCGCCGCCCGGAACCCGCCGCCTTGCTGCCCGTCAACCCAAACTCGGTGCTTCTGACATTTTTGTGTAGCCCTTTACCTCCCTGCGTGGAGTGGGCAAGAAAATTCACTTCTGTAATTAATTTAATTAATGTACCGGGAGTACGAAGCTTGGCTGGGAACGTCTTCCCCACGCCCGGTAGCGTGGAGGTATCATGTTCGCTCCTCACTCGGCATTTTTGCTTACTTCATATATTTCTATATGCCGCTGCATGAGTGGTAGGAAAATGTAGCTCGTTATATCATATCAATCGCCGCTGCGAGAGAGAGAGCGAGATCGTCCCGTGACACGAACCGGGCACGAAAGTGAGAGTTGACCATCCTAGGTCTTTGCTGGTTTCTCAACCGCACACGTCCGTACGCTTCCCTCGCTAGGGATGATCGTGAGTTTACCTAGAGTCAAAGATTTGCATATCAATTGGCGTCAAGTCTCGTCTCGTCCCGCATCAAGATCGATGTGTCCGATTTACCGCATTTATGTGCGTTATTTCAAAACATTAATTTTAAATTTTAAAATCATGCTCTTGCCTTAAAAATACTATCAATAAAGAAATGACTAGGTAAATGAACTTGTAAAACTATTGTTAATTGTTCAAACAACTATGCTCTAAATTTCATAAAATTTTTGTACATGATTGACCCTATCTATTTGATATAAGCTCTATCTAAAAGCTTGACATCTTTTTTCAAATTTCCTTCGCACGTGAACATATTATGCTATGAAAGCTTGACATCTTATTTCAATATATTTTCTTCATTGAATTCTCTCGCACATGAACATGTTAGAATATGCAAGAATGGTTTCTGTACGATTTACGTGTTTCCGACAAACCTTGTAGTAGCAAGTTTATCAAGAAAGACCGGTGTCTAAGACTAGAGGTCCACATGGAAACGCCTTAAGTGGATAAGTGGTTATTTAATTAAGACCATGCAAATGCGAGGAGAACCTCTCACTGTCCCACCTCTTATCTGGCTGAGATATCTTTGGTTTTCTGTTAAGCACCCGACTGTGAAAAACTTGACCTAAACTTGTTTTACAAGATTTTTCACAAGAGTTGATCATGTCTTGACTGGCAATACATTCCCTTTATTGTCTTAATGTCGTTGATCATGATACCTTAAATCATCATTAAACTTCTCTTATAAACTTCATTTGTACTTCATACTATATGTCCTTAGAATGGAAATTTTTACTAGATCTGTATTTTAGCCATAAACTATCATTTGAGAGTATAGGAGCTAAGTGCCATGCGGGTAAAAGTGCTACGTTATAGGATCCACCTCTTGAGGCCAGAATGGCGTAAAGTGCTACATGACGGGAGCCACCTCTTGAGCCTATAGGGGCCACCTCTAGAGTCCTCCATAACTAAATGTCTAGTTATACGCTATACTACGCTTCATAAGCTTTTGTTGAAACTCGGATTGACCATATTTTAAATGAATTATTATGAAAATTATATGGGACTCTTGATCCACTTGACACTAAATGCCTAGCAAACATTGGAGCCATGATCTGATCCTAGGCGAGCAAAGCCTGCAAGTACTTGTGCCCAAGAGAGTTGAATGATCAGGTGTGACACTGCACCAACTAACATGTAAGATTGAACTAGACAATTCACTTATTACATGCTTGACTTCCTCTACATGACATTTTTGACCGGATGTGTTAATATTCCTGTTACATGGCCAAATTTACAATTCTCTACATGTTATTGATCTTCATGCTTAAACTTGAGTTCTATGATATCTATTCTTGAATTCTTGACTTCTTGATCTTGTTCTCTACTACACTTGTCACTTGTTTTATTACCTATTTTATTTCAAGAGCATGTAGATAGCATATAGATGATCTTAAATGCTAATTACTTAAAGTGACCTCGTAAAGAGATATAAGTCTTACTGCGTTTTCTAGCTCACCCTGTGCATTGTTGATAATTTTCAGGAAATTTTGAAGATGACGGGAATGGGTTGGAGTGACGAGAGTGCTGATAGTTTTTAGTAGATTTTTTTTCCAATCTGTCCACTTAGAAAATGTATGTGTTATGTAACGCCTCGAGATCTGGTTCCCAAATTTTGGGGTATATATTTTTTTCTGTCGGACCCCGAAGCAATTACTTCGTACGTATCGCGAAAGCACCAATATAAATGAACGTGCATGCATTCACATGAGAGAGAGAGAGAGAGAAACCATAGGTTACATAAATGTAAGTAAACATCTCAACCATTCATAATCTCCAAAAGAGTACAAGTTCATAGTTCCAGATTACACATGAGCCCGCATGGGCTTACCAATCCACAACCCTACACAAAATAGAAACATTCGACCATAGCATACCTAGACGAACGGTGGCTAACTCTACTCTCCAGCTGCTGCCTCCTCCTCAACCTCCTTCTCTATGTCCCCTGAAAACGTGTGTCACAAGGGGTGAGTGTGATGCTCAATAGGCAACCTAGTCAAACCGAGGTTAACATTGCATCTATATAATCCATTATATGTAGAGTTCAGATGTTAACACTAGCATAGTCCATTTCATCATCAGCTCTTAAGATAACTCATGTACGGAAAATACAGATTCTTTGACTAATGTATAAGGTACCCAAGCATGCAGCAAGAACCTAGTAATTAAGCAATTAAACATTTTCACATTCCATGAGTGTTCACATTTTTGCCATGCAGGGAAACAGACAGCTGCCGCAAACACAAGAGGCCCACACACACACAAACGAACGAAAGAGTACTGCGCAGACCCGGGAGTGAACTCCCACCTAGACTCTTGCTGCACGGGGCGTTACGCATCGCCGTCCCCCGGGTTCTGTGGCGTTACGAATCGTCATCCCACAGAACGAACTAGCCGAATCGATAGGTTTTGACTAGGGCGTTATGCACCGCCGTCCCCTGGGATCTTTTACTTTCGCGGTGTTACGTATCGCCGTCCCGCAGAAGGGATCGAAGTCCTACCTCACGGAATGCTGCTGTTTTCCCTCATGGCATACACATTCATACTTATCTTTACTAGCATGATACTTATCATAAAAAACATGTCTTCCATGGGTTTAAGGGGCTAAACATACTTTAGAGTCATGTTCAGGTTACTATCTGAAGAGAACAGATTTATTTCTAGGTTACGCATGCGTAGAAAACAAATCACAAACACTAGTGCAGAATTTCTATGAGCATGAAATTTTTACAGTAAATTACTAACTTAGCCTTCTACCATTTTCTAATTTTTCAGATTTTTTTGAATTAATATGACATTTCAAAACTCTCTTTTTCCACATTTTTGGAAATTGGTCCAGTGTTCTCAGGGTGTCGACCTGTCCAAAGGAAGTGTCGACCTATCAACCCTACACACGGGTAGAAAATGAACCATAACTACAAGTGCAGAATTTATGTGAGCATGAAATTTTTACTGTGGGTTTCCAACTTATCCTTCTATCATTTTCTAATTTTTCAAATTTTTTTAAAATAATTTGACCACTCAAAACTCTCTTTTCCCACGTTTCTGGAGATTGGGGACAAGGTTCTCAGGGTGTCGACACATCCATGGGAAGTGTGAACACATCCGTGGGAAGTGTCAGCACGTCCATGGGCAGTGTCAGCACATCCAACAGTTTCTAAAGAGGAAGTGTCGACATATCCAGGGTAAGTGTCGACACATTCAGGGGGAAGTGTCAGCACATCTAGGGGAAGTGTCAGCACATCCGGCAGTTTCTGAAGGGGAAGTGTCGACACATCCAGGGTAAGTGTCGACACATTCAGGGGAAGTGTCAGCACGTCCATGGGCAGTGTCAGCACATCCGATAGTTTCTAAAGAGGAAGTGTTGACACATCCAGGGTAAGTGTCGACACATTCAGGGGAAGTGTCAGCACGTCCATGGGCAGTGTCAGCACATCCGACCGTTTCTAAAGAGGAAGTGTCGACACATCCAGGGTAAGTGTCGACACATTCAGGGGAAGTGTCCGCACATTCATGGGATGTGTCAGCACATTCATGGGAATGTGTCGACACATTCGTGGGCAGTGTCGACACCACCTAGTATTTTCAGTTAAAATTCTGAGAAACCTCTCAAAAACACATAACTTGATGAAAAAACTTGTAAATAGACATGGTAGTCAATCCCACATGCCCTTAATCGTTGTTTGGTATATAGAACCTACTTTAAAATCATTTTAATGCATCATTGAACCCTAAGATTTGAGGATAGGTGCCTACCTTTGAAATGATAAACCGACGATCCGGGGTTAATATCCACACCCCAGATCCACCTCAGCTTTACCCTTCAATCCGGGGATAAGATCCACACCCCAGACCCACCCGAGACTCCTGCCTGCTGTCCTCGGACTTGCAGGTTTGCCCCCCCTTCACAGGGCCAAGGTCCCTCACCTCTCCTCTCTTTCAAGTGAAACCGTAGATGGTGGATGTTGAGGATAGGTGTTGCTAAAGGCTGACCACCCTTGGAACCCACTTCTTTATATAGGTTTCAAGCCTCCCAAGGCCTTTCCCACGTCTAGCAAGGCCCCAAGGTCGCTGGTTTTAAGGAGGGGTTAAATGTTAAGCACCCCTTCGGTTTGAACCGAGGTGACACTTCGTCTACCCGGGCATATCTGCGAATGGGAGCACTTTTCTGTTAGGATCTTGGTGGTGATGTCTTCATATGAAATGAAGAGGACTTCCGTATATAACTTTCGGTTTTATTTTCATCAAATTTCATCAAATCTAGAGTGAGTTATGATTGTCGCAATTTTAACATTATTCCTCCTCTGTTTCAGTCACGACCCTTCATCTACCTGGTCATAAATGCGAGTGGGCATGCTCTCATGATGAGATTTGGATTCAGATATCTTCAGATGAAATCAAGAGGGCTTTAATATCTAACTTTGGGTCATGGATTCATCAAATTTTAGTATCCCTATCCCGAGTTATGATTTTTGCAAGTTTATTCTTTATTCTCCCTTTTTTAAATTGCGACCTTTCGGTAGCCCGAAATAATCCGGGCACAACTCTATAATTCATTCCGCATTGGGCCTCGACCCCATCATAGAGGTTGTGGCTAACATCATACTGAAAATTTTGGCCTTAGTTTCAGGTCATTTCATTAACCACAGGCGAAGTTATGAATTTCCCATTAATTACCTTCGAATTTCCCCAACAGTCACACCCCTTCGTGATAGCTGTCAGCCAAAGGGTTTTGGGCCCAAGTTCTGCTACGAATTGGGCTTCCTCCCTAACAGAGAAGTTTGGGATAAGGGCCCAAGCTTTCTAACGAGCCTAGTTTCATCCTTTTCTGATCTTCCTATGTTAAGTTACGGGTTTTCTAAGGATTCTTAATTAATCTGTCCAGATTTCTGGCCCGTTGGGTTCATGGGTCCAAATCATATCCGATTAGGCTAGTGCCCTTTTGGCGATCATAAAATTCTCTCCCCCTTAAAATAATTTCATCCTCGAAGTTGAATTGAAAAACTTCCTTTCAAGGAAAATTACATACCGAATAGTTCAGGGTATTCCTGGCGCATCTTGTCCTCCGGCTCCCAAGTAGCCTCCTCGGAATGAGAATTCCTCCATAAGACTTTCACCAGCCGAATGGTCTTATTACTCAATACATGTTCCTTCCTGTCTATGATCTCAATGGGCTACTCCACATAAGACAGATCTGCTCAAACTTTTAGGGGCTCATATTCTATCACATGCGAGGTATCTCAGACATATTCCCTGAGCATGGAGACATGGAAAACCAGATGCACATGTGCCAGAGCGGGCGGGAGTGCAAGTCGATATGCCACCTCGCCGACCCTTTGTAGAATCTCAAAAGGCCCGATATACCTGGGACTGAGCTTTTCCTTCTTCCCAAATCGCATGACTCCCCTGGTAGGAAACATCTTTAGGAATACTTGGTCTCCCTCCACAAATGTCAACTCTCTCTGCCGCTGGTCTGCATAACTTTTCTGACGGCTCTGGGCTATGAGGAGTCGCTGTCGGATCATGGATATCTTCTCTGAGCTGTCTTGCACCAATTGTGGCCCGAATAGCTACTTCTCGCCAGTCTCATACCAACATACCGGTGACCTACATGGCCGCCCATAAAGTGCCTCATAAGGTGCCATTCCGATGGAGGAGTGGTAGATATTGTTGTATGCAAACTCTATTAGGGGTAAGTGATCATCCCAGTTGCCTCCACATTCAATACTGCACGCCCTCAACATATCTTCTAGGGTTTGGATGGTACGCTCGGATTGCCCCATCGGTCTGAGGATGAAAGGCCGAGCTGAGTTGCAACTCTGTACCCATAGCCTGCTACAAACTCTTCCAGAACCTCGCGGTGAATCGAGGGTCCCGATAAAAAAATGATGGACAAGGGTGCACCGTGCAACCGAATAATCTCAGTGATGAATAATTTCGCTAAGGATTTGATTGGAGTTTGCTTGTTGACGGGTAGGATGTGTGCAGTCTTTGTGAACCTGTCCGCAATTACCCAGATTATGTCATGCCATCTCCTGGTCATGGGTAGACTCGACACAAAGTCCATGGTGATTTGTTCCCATTTCCATTGTGCCATCTCAATGGTCTAGAGAGGACCGCCAGGTCTTTGATGCTTAATTTTTACCTGCTGACATGTGAGACATTTGGACACGAACTCCGCAATTTCTCACTTCATTCCTGGCCACCAGTATGTCCTCTTCATATCCTGGAACATCTTGATTCTTCCGGGATGGATGGAGAACTTTGACCCATGAGCCTCCCGCATCAAGTCCTTCTTCATCTCCACATCATCTGGTACACAAATTCTTCCTCAGAATGTGATCAGTCCATCAATCCCCATTTGGAAGTCCTCATTGTTCAGTTGTCTTTGCAATGCCACGTCTCGCCTTTGTGCCTCAGCAATTCTATCTAAGTAGGCAGGTTTTGCTGACAACCCGGCTAGGAGACTGAATTGCTTCCTTTTCTTGGGTCGTGATTCGATCATACCCTCCATCAGATCCCACTCTCGGTGCAAACTCAGCGCCATCAACTTTCGGCTGAGAGCGTCCGCCACTACATTCGCCTTGCCTGGATGGTACTGTAAGGCAAAGTCATAGTCCTTTAATAGTTCGACCCATCTTCTTTGCCTTAAATTGAGTTCCTTCTGGGTGAATATGTACTTGAGGCTCTGGTGGTCGGTGAAGACCTCAAATCGAACCCCATATAAGTAGTGCCTCCAGATACGTAAAGCATGGACCACTGCGGCCATTTCCAGGTCATGAGTGGAGTAATTCCTTTCATGGTCCTTCAACTGTCTTGAGGCATAGGTGATCACCCGGCAATTTTGCATTAGTACGCAACCGAGGCCGATTCTAGAGGGGTCCATGTAGACAGTGAAGCCATCGACCCCCCGAGGGAGTGCCAGTACTGGGGCCGAAGTCAATTTTTCCTTGAGCATCTGAAAGCCGTCTTCGCACTCCTTTGACCAGATAAATTTTGCTCCTTTCTTGGTCAGTTTGGTCATTGGGGCTGCAATGGTGGAGAAGTCTTCGATGAACCGGCGGTAGTATCTAGCCAGGCCAAGGAAGCTTCTAATCTCCATGACTGTCTTTAGTGCTTCCCACTTTGACACTGCTTCCACCTTGTTCAGGTCCACTGTTATACCGTCCCTGGAGATAACATGTCCGAGGAACATAACTTGATCAAGCCAAAATTCACACTTGCTGAATTTGGCGAAGAACTTGTTCTCCCTGAGGGTCTGAAGAACCAATCTCAAGTGCTGCCGATGTTCCTCCTGACTGGTAGAATATATCAGGATGTCATCAATGAAGACCACGACAAACTAATCTAGATAGGGGCGGAAGATATGGGTCATCTGCTCCATGAACACAGCCGGTGCATTGGTTAACTCGAATGGTACCACTAGGAACTCGTAGTGACCATACCGAGTTCTAAAGGCTGTCTTCGATACATCTCGGGCTTGATTCTTATCTGGTGATAACCTGTCCTCAGATCAATCTTGGAGAAGACCTTGGCAGATGATAGCTGGTCAAACAACTCTTCAATCCTCGGTAGAGGGTACTTGTTCTTTATGGTGACCTGGTTGAGCTTGCGGTAATGAATGCACAGTCGCATGGTCCCATCCTTCTTCCGCACGAACAAGACTGGTGCTCCCCACGGGGACACGCTGCGCCGGATGAAGCCCTTGTCTAGCAACTCTTGCAATTGCATCCTAAGTTCAGCAAGTTCTGCCGGAGCCATTCGGTATGGGGGAACAGAGATGGGTGCGGTGCCCGATGCTAGCTCAAAGGAGAACTCTGTCTCACGAGCTGGTGGTAGTCCCGGTAGATCCTCGAGAAATACATCAGGAAATTCTCGGACTGTGTCCAAGTCTTCTAGAATCTTGACAGAGCCTTCTTCAAGCACCACACTAGCTAAGAAATAGTCGCACCCTCTGCTGATCAGCTTGGAGGCCCGGATGGCTGATACTATCATTCTCCCGGACTTGTCCTTAGGGCATTGAAAGAAGAATGTCTCCCTCCCCGGTTCCTGAAAAATCACTCTCTTCCGACGGCAGTCCAAGAGGGTGAAGTGTTTGTCTAACCAGTCCACCCCCAGGATGAGGTCAAAATCGGCCGTGTCTAGGATGTAGGCTTCCCCCAACAATCTTCTCTGACAGATCTTTACCTCAATAGTAGGTATCACAAGCTTGGTGTGGACTTGTTTCCCGGTCGGTGTACTAACTACCATTTCCCCGAAGAATGAGGCTTGGGGTCAGTTCTTCAGTTGATTAGCAAAGTTGGTGGATATGAATGTGTGTGTAGCTCCTGGGTCAAGCAAGACCTTTGAATAGACATTATCCACAAGGAGCGTACCCTCAGCCACGGTAGGGGTGTTGTCTGCCTCTTCTTGCATTAGTGCATAGACCCGCCCTTTGTACTGGATCTTCTCTTGTAGAGAAAATGGCTTTTGTTGGGCCTTCTTGGGGCAGTTCTTCGCGAAGTGTTCGGCCTCACCGCATTCATAACATTTTCCTTCTGCCCTCCAGCATTCTTGTCCCCGATGGTTGCGTCCGCACTGGATGCAAAATGGAATACGCGGCCCACCCCTCAGAACCGGTTCTTGGTGCGCCACCTTTTCCTTGTCTCGCCTCCCTCCGGCCTGCATAGGCCTTTTGCCCGATGACTTCTGCTCCTCGGTGAACCTATAGTGGACATTTTTTAAAATTTAACCTTATATGTCTCCTAGATTTTCATGGCTTCGGCCATTACCTTGTATTTTCTTGGTCGGCTAGATGAGCAAGCCTCAACGCCGTTGGGTAGGAGCCTGGGTCTTCGGTTGCGACATAGCGTCGGACATTGCTATGCAGTCCATTGATAAATTTCTTCACCTTCCGACATGTATCATCGAATATGTGTGGAGCATATTGGCCCAGAGCCGAAAACCTGGCCTCATAGTCGGCCACCGACATGCTCCCTTGCTCGAGGCTTAGAAATTCTTGCTCCTTCGCATCTCGCACATGCTTGGGAAAATACTTCTCTGGGAAGACATCCAAGAATTCCTCCCATAGTATGTCACCGTTGTGGTAGTCCGCAAAGGTGGTCCGCATCTTGGCCTTCCACCACAAGTCAGCATGGTCTTGCAGAACATAGGCCGCTAGGTTCACCTTCTCCTCTTCGAGACACCGCATTGTGCGGAACTTCTTTTCCATTTCGTTGAGCCACGACTCAGCCACCTATGGACAGCTCTCCCCCTTAAATATAGGAGGTGCCAAGCTTAGGAACTGATCAAGTGCCGACAGGTCGTGATGTGGTGCGACTACGGGCTGATGCGGCATTTGTTGTTGCATGGCCTGCATCAACCCTTGGAGCTCTGCATGAACCCTTCCAGGTTGACTCTCGCATTAGGCACCTGCCCACCGCCAACTACAGGGGCATGGACAGTCCCATCATTCGCCCCATTTGGGTCATCTACACCCGATCCCCTCTCATCTGCCTGGGGAAGATCTCTTTGCCTTCTTGGCGGCATGGTTCTGAAAAACATACAATTGTTTAAGTGAGAGGGTTCTAAATGGTTTCAAACATACTCTACCCTTTCTCCACTCTAACCTATCCCTTCCTCCACTATGGAACATCTGGAATAGTTGTAACCCTGGTTTGTCTCTCATGCTATGATACCACGTTGTAACGTCCCGAGATCCGATTCCCAAATTTTGGGGTATATATTTTTTTTTGTCGGACCCCGAAGCAATTACTTCGTACGTATCGCGAAAGCACCAATGTAAATGAATGTGCATGCATTCACATAAGAGAGAGAGAAACCATAGGTTATAGAAATGTAGGTAAACATCTCAACCATTCATAATCTCTAAAAGAGTACAAGTTCATAGTTCCAGATTACACATGAGCCCGCATGGGCTTACCAATCCACAACCCTACACAAAATAGAAACATTCGACCATAGCATACCCAGACGAACGATGGCTAACTCTACTCTTCAGTTGCTACCTCCTCCTCAACCTCTTTCTCTATGTCCCCTGAAAACGTGTGTCACAAGGGGTGAGTGTGACGCTCAGTAGGCAACCTAGTCAAACCGAGGTTAACATTGCATCTATATAATCCATTATATGTAGAGTTCAGATGTTAACACTAGCATAGTCCATTTCATCATCAGCTCTTAAGATAACTCATGTACGGAAATATATAGATTCTTTGACTAATGTATAAGGTACCCAAGCATGTAGGAAGAACCTAGTAATTAAGCAATTAAACATTTTCACATTTCCATGAGTGTTCACATTTTTGCCATGCAGGGAACCGGACAGCTGCCGCAAACACAAGAGGCCCACACACACACAAAAGAATGAAAGAGTACTGCGCAGACCCGGGAGCGAACTCCCACCTAGACTCTTACTGCACGGGGCGTTACGCATTGCCGTCCCCCGGGTTCTGTGGCGTTACGAATCGCCGTCCCACAGAACGAACCATCCGAATCGATAGGTTTTAACCAGGGCGTTACGCACTGCCGTCCCCTGGGATCTTTTACTTCCGCGGCGTTATGTATCGCCGTCCCGTAGAAGGGACCGAAGTCCTACCTCACGGAATGTTGCTGTTTTCCCTCATGGCATACACATTCTTACTTATCTTTACTAGCATGATACTTATCATAAAAAAACATGTTTTCCATGGGTTTAAGGGGCTAAACATACTTTACAGTCATGTTCAGGTTACTATCTGAAGAGAACAGATTTATTTCTAGGTTACGCATGCGTAGAAAATAAATCATAAACACTAGTGTAGAATTTCTATGAGCATGAAATTTTTACAGTGGATTACTAACTTAGGTTTCGACCATTTTCTAATTTTTCAGATTTTTCTGAATTAAAATGACCTTTCAAAACTCTCTTTTATCACGTTTCTGGAAATTGGTCTAGTGTTCTCAGGGTGTCGACCTGTCCAAAGGAAGTGTCGACCTATCAACCCTACACACGGGTAGAAAATGAACCATAACTACATGTGCAGAATTTATGTGAGTATGAAATTTTTACTGTGGGTTACCAACTTACCCTTCTACCATTTTCTAACTTTTCAGATTTTTCTAAATTAATTTGACCACTCAAAACTCTCTTTTCCCACGTTTTTGGAAATTGGGGACATGGTTCTCAAGTTGTCGACACATCCATGGGAAGTGTCAACACATCCGTGGGAAGTGTCAGCACGTCCATGGGCAGTGTCAGCACATCCGACAGTTTCTAAAGAGGAAGTGTCGACACATCTAGGGTAAGTGTCGACACATTCAGGGGGAAGTGTCAGCACGTCCAGGGGAAGTGTCAGCACATCCGGCAGTTTCTGAAGGGGAAGTGTCGACACATCCAGGGTAAGTGTCGACACATCCAGGGTAAGTGTCAGCACGTCCTTGGGCAGTGTCAGCACATCCGGCAGTTTCTAAAGAGGAAGTGTCGACACATCCAGGGTAAGTGTCGACACATTCAGGGGAAGTGTCAGCACGTCCATGGGCAGTGTCAGCACATCCGACAGTTTCTAAAGAGGAAGTGTCGACACATTCAGGGTAAGTGTCTGTTGAGTCAGGTGCGATAGATTCAGAGGGGGGGTGAATGAATCTCCCCTTTAAAAATATAGCCTAATTAAAAAATTAAAGCTCAGTTATGCGGAATTAAAAACAGTTGCAGCTATATTCTGAGAATACTTAGGATCATCTCGGCAAGACAACTCAATAGAATTAGCCCTCGCTCGATCCTATGCAAACATCTAATACGCATTAATTAAATGAACATATAAGAAAGTCAAACCACTAGGGACACCAGGATTTTTAGGTGGTTCGGTCCACAGACCTACGTCCACCCCTCACTCCAAACCGAAGTGAGGCTTCCACTAGCAACGCTAGACAAGCAGACTTAGTCTGCAACAGATGCTGCCACACAGCTTGACCAGGGGAACAACCTCCCCTCTTCCTCCCAACCAGAGGGACACCCCAAGTGACTCCCAGCCACTTGGAAACCAGAGACACATAGTGTCTCTTCCTCCATACCAGGAGGGAATACCTGGACTTGCAACCCACAAGACCAGAACCGAAGGACCAATCCTACCTTCCTCCAAACCGAAGGGAACCCACAAGTGACTCCCAGCCACTTGCAACCTAGAGGTCTCGGACCTCCCTTCCTCCCAGCCGGAGGGAAACAACCAATGACACCCAGTCAAAGGCAACCAGAGACACAAGTCTCTCTTCCTCCAAACCGGAGGGAACCCGACCTCACACTAGAGGATCGGAAGAACAACTAGTGAATAGTCAAAAGGAAAAACAAAAACGCAGCAATAGAAAGCTGGAAAAATGAAATGCACAAAAGCTCTCGCAGGAGCAAACTGGGTTGGATCTGATCCAATGTCCAGTGAAGACAGCAAGACTTCTCTTCTTCTTCACGAGCTCTCCATCTCTCTTTCCCTTTCTTTTTCTTCTTCTGTTCTCTCACACTTCTTCTTTCTTCTTTTGCTCACTGCCTCTCTGCAGCTCTATCCTTCTATCTCGATCTCTCTTTTTCTTTTGTCTCTCATCCACTTCGTCAGTCTTCTTCAGTGGAAGAAGCCTTCGTTTTATAGCAGCCGCAAGCAGCTAGGGGGTGTGCTCTCTTCGATTCCTGTCCAAGCTTCAGTCCATGTGGCGGCTTCTCAACATCTTGGATCACGTGCCAGGTGACAACCTCAGATCACGTGCCACTCATTAACCTGAGTCATCTGCAGGCAGAGACAAAAGAATGTATCAAATTAGTTCAGCCTTTTAACACAGAGTGTATAGACTTTAGAGGCATCAAATAAGCAAGTATATACAACGTGAGAATGTATAGACTTGAAAGCCTTCATGCGACCTCACTGTACAGACTTGCAGAATGATGCATTAATATAACAGAGGGAAATGTGTAGACTTCTGTGAAATGCATGAAGCAGTCTAATGTATAGACTTCTATGAAATGCATGAAGCAGTCTAATGTATAGACTTAGTTGTGCTGTGCAACCGATGTGCAGACATGGCGTGCAACGATGCAATCATAATGTATAGACTTAAGTTGAAGCAACCAGAATGTACAGACTTAGAGTGAAGGCAATGCAATGTTTAGACTTTGATGAACATATGCAATGTATGGACTTGGTGTGTGCAGGGCAGGCAATCAATGTATAGACTTCACGATGCACACCCATATCCATTGTATAGACTTACCCCTTGAAGATGTGAGCGAGACAATGTGTAGACTTGGCCCTTGAAGGATGTACAGACTTGAAGACTCGAAGCCCCACAATGTATAGACTTTGAACTCTGAACGACAAAGTAGGCTATACAGACTTTGAGAATCTTGAAGGCCAATGTACAGACTTGGAAAGCCTGAACCAATGTATAGACATGAAACGCTTGAGGACCAGTGTACAGACTTGGAAACCCTGAACCAATGTACAGACTTGAAAGGCTTAAACACTGGGATGTGCAGACTTTGCGATGTATAGACTTTGAATGATGATGTACAGTGCACCGATGTATAGACTTGAAGAACCGATGCATGAACAGTGATGTATAGACTTCGATCTCAAGGAATGGCTGTACAGACTTAGCGTGGAATGCCTGAAGCGCAGTGCAATGTATTGACTTGCCACCGACCAATGTATAGACTTGAAGATGATTGTGAGAGCATGCAGTGTAGAGAGTGTACAGACTTACCACCGACCAATGTATAGACTTTGCCAAACGATGCAAGCGACAATGCATGAGACCATCGGATGTACAGACTTGGGCTGTACAGACTTGGAAGGCATGTGCAGTCTTGAACTCTTGCAATAGAAGGCTGTACAGACTTGGTCGTGTATGGCGAGACAAGGCAGACGCTGTACAGACTTGGTGAGACGATGCGTGAGACGCTGCCAGACTCTGTACAGACTTGGACGTAGGTAATGATTGTAATGTGTAGACTTAGTGTGTAGCAAAAGCAGCGAACGTAGGAATAGGTTGGAATGTATAGACTTACGTTCGATCAGCAATGTATAGACTTCAACTCAGCAAGCTACAGTGCAATGTCTAGACTTAATGGTGCAAGCGATGTATAGACTTTGGAACGCTTGAAGCACAGACACGCTGCAATGTATAGACTTAGTGCTCTACATGCTACAATGCTAATGTGTAGACTTGATCAATGCATCTTGAATGTTTAGACTTGAAGAGCTAGCCAATGAGTGTATAGACTTGCTGAACAGCAGCAGAATGTATAGACTTTGTGAGTCACAAAGGCTGTACAGACTTGACGAAATGCATGTGCTAGACAGTGTATAGACTAGACAATGCAAACGAGATCTTCAGACTTGCTATGAAGCAACCACAATGTACAGACTTGCTGATTGTGTTAAGATGCAACATGAGATGCTCAGAAAGACTGCCCACTGTATAGACGTTGCCTTAGACATGCAGACACTGTGAATGTATAGACTTCACTATGTGTAAGCTTGTGAAGGCGAATGCAATGTACAGACTCCAGACTGTGAAGGCTTTGCGAATGTAAATGCATTGTACAAACTTCACGTTATGCTTGAGACACTAAGGAAGACAGACAATGTATGGACTTAGGCAATTGAAAGGCTTGCCAGTGTATGGACTTATGAGTGCAGCACAGACAGATGCAATGTATAGACATGCGAATCTGGGGGGGTCGACCCATCTGGAAAGGGGGTCGACCCACTTCTGTCCAGACTATGCTGAAAGGTTCAGCATCACCCATTGTACAGACTAACATCAAGCAATCCAGATAAAATGCAATTATGAAATGCATCAATAATTATGAAATGCACCAATGCACACACCACACAGCCTCATCCTGTTCGTTGGTTATGTAATTCAGATAAGATGTTCAATGAAACATACATATGCAACAAAAATAGATTTATATGCAGACTCAAACAGATGATGACTTATAGTGTTTGCTATCATCAAAATCACAGGGACACAGTAATCTCCCCCTTTTTGATGATGGCAACACTATGAGTCAGTATGACTTGATCAAATATTTCTCCCCCTTTGACTTCAGCAAAAAGACATTAATTGAAGAGGGAAGAATAAGACTGCATAAGATGAGTGAATTAAAAGCTCCCCCTTTAATGACAATTAGCTCCCCCTGAATAGAATAATGATCAGAAATGTTTTAAAGGTTGAAACTAATTGAGATGAAGGGAGAATATCAACAAAAACATTGGCACACTCAAAAATGCTGACTAGATCTCTCCCTTTATGAAAAACACTCAGCATGACATGGAAGCTTCCCCTGATTAGATGGAGTGAAAGAAGTGATGAGCATCTATCAGCAAAGCACATGGGTATACAAGAGTTACCACATTCTGTAATCATAGTGAATAAATGAGGAAGCAAGATTTTCATTAGCACACCAAATTCATAAATCTTTGTAAACGAATTTCAGATTCTTCAATTATAATAGATTATGAATGAGTTTAAACTTACCATCATGATTTAAGAGTGATGTATTAAGGTTTATCAGGAAAATTAATTAATCATATCTGACACATCTTTTAATAAAGATGAACCATCAACTCATTTGTTATTCATGTTGAACCTCCTTCCAACTTACTCATTTAAATTCAATGACTCTTATGGAAGTTACACAAGATACTATTGAGATTAAACAGAAATAAATGAGACTGAACTTGTCTTTAGATTTTTAGAATTTTCTATTGAACATCACTCATTTTTCCTGAGCAAGTTTGGTTCAGTCAACACCTTTTTACATGAGGCACGACACGTCTTAGGTGAAGTGACCCAGTTACTCAGTGTGACAACCACATTGCCTCTGACGGAGAACAGAGTCAGCAATGGAGTATCTTTTTACATGAGGAGACACCTTGATCAGAGGCCAGAATCCCCAGTTACTCAACACAACCATGCCATTACTCTGTCATATTTTCACACATTTTGAAAAGAGAGTTAACTATGGCACTTCATGACATGGGCTTAATCCATTTCTTTGATAGAGAACCCAGTTTCTCTGTGACCAAAGTCATTGCTCTTGCTTTAAATTTTTAAGAGTTTTCATATTTTTTAAACAATGCTCAGTACACTGAAATGTTTAAGAACAATACTTTCTATATGTATCTTAACCAAAGAAAGCCATGTCGTTTAAAATTTCAGATTTCAGAAGGTTTTGCATGAAGTTCATGAGACAACTGGTTAAGATTTATTAAGCAGAATGAATCAGATATTTTCAAGTCCTTTACCTCAAAACTTAAGAAATACATTAGACTTAAATCAATTTGATTTATCAAAACATTCTTAAGCCAGTATAATAGAAGATTCTTCTTTTCAGAATGTGTCTGATTTATGTCTAGGGTGCACTGACTAAAATCTTTCCTCATTCAGATGAATCAATGATATTTTAGCAAATCAGTGGAGTCAACAAAGCATTTTTATCGAGAGAGTAGCAGAGAGCAGTTTGAAGCCAGCAGTAAAGACTAGAATTCAGTCAGATTAGCTTGGACCAGACTTGACAAGCTATGAAGAAATGTGAGTGATAGGAACAAGCTAGCAGTTGAACTCAAGGCAAACAGAATTAATAGCTAAGTCTGGAATACATACAGATTAGCTATATCAGTGTAGACAGCAGAGAATTCAAGAGAACCACACATTTGCCAAGAGAATGGATCAGATTGCTAGTAGGGGTTCTAGATTATGAAGAAGTGAACAAACAAGAATGCTCCCCCTGTCTAGATGCAATGAGACATTTCTTTTTAGATTTTTCAATGTAAGGAAATGCAGTGCAACTAACTACATGTATGCATACAGCAAATGAGATTATTATGATATGCAAACATTAGTCAAACTCCCCCTTATAGAGTGCATGATATGCAATTAAAGCACTGAAACATGATTTTAAAATATATGCTCATTCAGAGATAAACTACAATCATTTCCATGAGTATTTCAGATTTTTCAATTAGATTTAGTTAGACAATGCACAAAAGAATTATCATGATATGCAGTGCATTCAGATCACACAAATTTAGAATACAGAGTTTACAGAATTTACCTGAATGGGGCTTTATCATCTTGGGTGCCTTGGTTTAATTTACCCCTCTGTATTCCTCAGTCCAAGGCACACCTGCAAAGTATTTGATCATCTTGATCCTGCAGGGACCCAAGCAGCTTTGGGTCCTGCGTTAGCCCTGACAGGTGTTCTAAGCAAATTCATAGCAACATGGTCACCATGATCTATCAGATAGCAATTGTCCATAGAGTGACCAAACTTCCCACAATATCTACATGAAGTGACTGGTTTTTGTTTTTATGATGCATAGTAACAGCAGCATGAGGTTTATAAACATGATCATAAGATTTTCTGTTATATGCATGAACAGTTTGGTTCTTATTCCTAACCAGCCAACATTCAGAAGATTTGTGACCTTGCTTCCCACAGTTATAGCATGAAAATCTTGCAAATAGTTTTGTAGGGAATTTGACAACATAGGGGTTAGCAGTGTTCTTCTGAACATGCCAATAGTTCTTGACTATATGGCCATTCTTCCCACATTCAAAGCATCTGTTTTGCTTACTTTTAAAACCATTTTTACTCCAAGTGGATCTAAACCAGCACTCAGCAGCCCTGTGCCCGGGCTTATTGCAGTTGAAGCACACAATGTGCTGACTAGAATTGTGTTTAGATCCATATGGACCATGAAAATGAATGGAAGACCTGGCATGCAGTTTATTATCTTCTTTCATGATAAAACATTCACTCATGAGATGACCATGCTTCCCACAATAATAACATGAAGAATCAGGCTTCCTAGCAGCATGGTTTCTATCCGAAGGATTTCTAGAATGTAATGTTCCACTAGCATGCTCACCCTTTAACATCAATCTGCAATCTTCCATTATGTGACCTCCTTTTACACAATAATAACATGACCCCTTTTTAATATGAGTGTGTGAGAGATCATGTGAATAGTGTGCAGCCTTCTTTATACTAACAGAGACATCTTTGTCCTTTTTCAGTGAATTTTCATTCTTTTTCAGTTTTTGAATTTGTTCTGTAGGTTTGGAATTGACAGTGGACTTTTGAGCAGTGAAATGAAAAATAGAAGGAGCAGCAGCTGTGTTCTGATTAGAAGCTTTGACAAAAACAGTAGACGTTTTATTCCCATTACTCCTTTTGTTTGTCGGACTATAACCCAGTCCCTCTCTCTGAACGCTAACATTATTGCCAAGAAGCTTATTCAGATTGTCCTTTCCTTTGACAAATTTTGACAAGGAGTTTTTCAAATCTTGAATTTCAGAGTTTAAGCCACAAATATTAGCTTCATATTCGGATAGATCTGTTTCACAGGAAATGACTTGTTGATGCAAGGCATCATTCAAACTTTTGAGTTTTTCAACTTCCTGTCTTAATTTAATTTCATTGTCAGCTTCAGATAGAGACTTATAAAGATCATCAACTTCTTGTTGAAGGGATGTGATTGTTAACTCATATTTAGCTATCTTTTGTTCACAGCAGGTGACATTCCCACTCAACATTAGGTTGATGTTTTTCAGATTTGTAATTTCATGTTCAGCATTCAGCAACGCACTGGAGCTCACCAGGCTTACACTCTTTCCTTTTTCTAAAGTGATTAGCCTCTCAGACATTGCTGAGTTTAGGTGATTCAGCTTATTAATTTACTCTTTCAGTTTACTGTTCTGCTCTAGGAGTTCATCATCAAGCACCCATTCATCTGAAGAGAACTGATATTCATAAAACTTTTCTTGTTGTTTTTCAGATTGAAGTTTGTCAAGATTTCTCAGAATCTCTGAATGTGTTACTCTATCAGCCTCTAATTTTTCAGAAATCAATCTATTTTCTTTTTCAAGATTTATTGATTTGCGTTCAAATTCCTTGAGCTGATTTTTGAGCATTACATTTTTAGATTTCATGTTTTCCAATTCAGAGTTGACACACTCAAAATTTCTCACCAGTTCTTCATTTTGAACAACTTCATTGTTATGAGCCTGATCATCATCAATTAAACTATGCCTCTCCTTTAGTTCAGCAATTTTGCAAACAAGCTCTTTATTCTCCTTTTTGAGTAAATCAATTTGTTTCATAAGAGTTTGTTTTTCAGATTTCAAATGATGTAAATCTGAACTAATAGAATCAAAATCTGTTAACTATCTTCTAAATATGTCATTTTCAATTTTCAGAATTTCAGGGGTTTCACCTCGAGATTTATCATCCTCATGATTCTTCAACTCCTTTTTCAGAGATTTATATCATTTTCTCAATTTTTTGTAAGAATCAACCAAATCACTGTACGCTCTAATCCAATCATCTATATCATAATTTTCAAATTTAGAAGATACCTCATCTTCATCTTTTTCTTCATTTTCTTCTGATTCATCTTGATCACTGCCTTGGTTGCTCTTGTCAGCCATCATGCAGCTGTCCTCATTTCTTCTGTGTGCTAGCCTCAGCTTATCCAGAATGTCCTTAGCGGACCTGCAGTCATAAAAACTAGAGTGTAGAGCCTTGTCAGTAGCTTCTTTCATTAATTTCAAAACTTTCTGATTCTCTCCATTTCTTGATCTGTGACTGTTAGTCCATTTGGACTCTTTCTTTGGCAGTCAGTGAGGACCATGTGAGATTAACTTCCACAGATCCGGATCCATCAAATTCACATAGTTATGAAGACTGCTAAGCCATGAGTTAAAATTAGACCCATTGAAAATCGGTGGAGAACCCATTGATTAAATCGGCAAGCATATTAATGCAGCAGAGAGAAAATTCAAAAATGCACCAAAGACAACAGGATACTCTGCAGATCGTTGGATCTGAACAGTCAGAGAACCTGGCTCTGATACCAATTGTTGAGTCAGGTGCGATAGATTCAGAGGGGGGGTGAATGAATCTCCCCTTTAAAAATATAGCCTAATTAAAAACTTAAAGCTCAGTTATGCGGAATTAAAAATAGTTGCAGCTATATTCTGAGAATACTTAGGATCATCTCGGCAAGACAACACAATAGAAATAGCCCTCACTCGATCCTATGCAAACATCTAATATGCAGTAATTAAATGAACATATAAGAAAGTCAAACCACAAGGGACACCAGGATTTTTAGGTGGTTCGGTCCACAGACCTACGTCCACCCCTCACTCCAAACCGAAGTGAGGCTTCCACTAGCAACGCTAGACAAGCAGACTCAGTCTGTAACAGATGCTGCCACACCGCTTGACCAGGGGAACAACCTCCTCTCTTCCTCCCAACCGGAGGGACACCCCAAGTGACTCCCAGCCACTTGGAAACCAGAGACACACAGTCTCTTTTCCTCCAGACCAGGAGGGAATACCTGGACTTGTAACCCACAAGACCAGAACCGGAGGACCAATCCTCCCTTCCTCCAAACCGGAGGGAACCCATAAGTGACTCCCAGCCACTTGCAACCTAGAGGTCTCGGACCTCCCTTCCTCCCAGCCGGAGGGAAACAACCAATGACACCCAGTCAAAGGCAACCAGAGACACAAGTCTCTCTTCCTCCAAACCGGAGGGAACCCGACCTCACACTAGAGGATCGGAAGAACAACTAGTGAATAGTCAAAAGGAAAAACAAAAACGCAGCAACAGAAAGCTGGAAAAATGAAATGCACAAAAGCTCTCGCAGGAGCAAATTGGGTTGGATCTGATCCAAGGTCCAGTGAAGACAGCAAGCCTTCTCTTCTTCTTCACGAGCTCTCCATCTCTCTTTCCCTTTCTTTTTCTTCATCTGTTCTCTCACACTTCTTCTTTCTTCTTCTGCTCACTGCCTCTCTGCAGCTCTATCCTTCTATCTCGATCTCTCTTTTTCTTCTGTCTCTCATCCACTTTGTCAGTCTTCTTCAGTGGAAGAAGCCTTCCTTTTATAGCAGCCGCAAGCAGCTAGGGGGTGTGCTCTCTTCGATTCCCGCCTAAGCTTCAGTCCACGTGGCGGCTTCTCAGCATCTTGGATCACGTGCCAGGTGACAACCTCAGATCACGTGCCACTCATTAACCTGAGTCATCTATAGGCAGAGACAAAAGAATGTATCGAATTAGTTCTGCCTTTTAACATAGAGTGTATAGACTTTAGAGGCAGCAAATAAGCAAGTATATACAACGTGAGAATGTATAGACTTGAAAGCCTTCATGCGACCTCACTGTACAGACTTGCAGAATGATACATTAATATAACAGAGGGAAATGTGTAGACTTCTGTGAAATGCATTAAGCAGTCTAATGTATAGACTTCTGTGAAATGCATGAAGCAGTCTAATGTATAGACTTAGTTGTGCTGTGCAACCGATGTGCAGACATGGCGTGCAACGATGCAATCATAATGTATAGACTTAAGTTGAAGCAACCAGAATGTACAGACTTAGAGTGAAGACAATGCAATGTTTAGACTTTGATGAACATATGCAATGTATGGACTTGGTGTGTGCAGGGCAGGCAATCAATGTATAGACTTCACGATGCACACCCATATCCATTGTATAGACTTACCCCTTGAAGATGTGAGCGAGACAATGTGTAGACTTGGCCCTTGAAGGATGTACATACTTGAAGACTCGAAGCCCCACGATGTATAGACTTTGAACTCTGAATGACAAAGTAGGCTGTACAGACTTTGAGAATCTTGAAGGCCAATGTACAGACTTGGAAAGCCTGAACCAATGTATAGACTTGAAACGCTTGAGGACCAGTGTACAGACTTGGAAACCCTGAACCAATGTACAGACTTGAAAGGCTTGAACATTAGGATGTGCAGACTTTGCGATGTATAGACTTTGAATGATGATGTACAATGCACCGATGTATAGACTTGAAGAACCGATGCATGAACAGTGATGTATAGACTTTGATCTCAAGGAATGGCTGTACAGACTTAGCGTGGAATGCCTGAAGCACAGTGCAATGTATTGACTTGCCACCGACCAATGTATAGACTTGAAGATGATTGTGAGAGCATGCAGTGTAGAGAGTGTACAGACTTACCACCGACCAATGTATAGACTTTGCCAAACGATGCAAGCGACAATGCATGAGACCATCGGATGTACAGACTTGGGATGTACAGACTTGGAAGGCATGTGCAGTCTTGAACACTTGCAATAGAAGGCTGTACAGACTTGGCCGTGTATGGCGAGACAAGGCAGACGCTGTACAGACTTGATGAGACGATGCGTAAGACGCTGCCAGACTCTGTACAGACTTGGACGTAGGTAATGATTGTAATGTGTAGACTTAGTGTGTAGCAAAAGCAGCGAACGTAGGAATAGGTTGGAATGTATAGACTTACGTTCGATCAGCAATGTATAGACTTCAACTCAGCAAGCTACAGTGCAATGTCTAGACTTAATGGTGCAAGCGATGTATAGACTTTGGAACGCTTGAAGCACAGACACGCTGCAATGTATAGACTTAGTGCTCTACATGCTACAGTGCTAATGTGTAGACTTGATCAATGCATCTTGAATGTTTAGACTTGAAGAGCTAGCCAACGAGTGTATAGACTTGCTGAACAGCAGTAGAATGTATAGACTTTGTGAGACGCAAAGGCTGTACAGACTTGACGAAATGCATGTGCTAGACAGTGTATAGACTAGACAATGCAAATGAGATCTTCAGACTTGCTATGAAGCAACCACAATGTACAGACTTGCTGATTGTGTTAAGACACAGCATGAGACGCTCAGAAAGACTGCCCACTGTATAGACATTGCCTTAGACATGCAGACACTGTGAATGTATAGACTTCACTATGTGTATGCTTGTGAAGGCGAATGCAATGTACAGACTCCAGACTGTGAAGGCTTTGTGAATGTAAATGCATTGTACAGACTTCACGTTATGCTTGAGACACTAAGGAAGACAGACAATGTATGGACTTAGGCAATTGAAAGGCTTGCCAGTGTATGGACTTATGAGTGCAGCACAGACAGATGCAATGTATAGACATGCGAATCTGGGGGGGTCGACCCATCTGGAAAGGGGGTCGACCCACTTCTGTCCAGACTATGCTGAAAGGTTCAGCATCACCCATTGTACAGACTAATATCAAGCAATCCAGATAAAATGCAATTATGAAATGCATCAACAATTATGAAATGCACCAATGCACACACCATACAGCCTCAGCCTATTCGTTGGTTATGTAATTCAGATAAGATGTTCAATGAAACATACATATGCAACAAAAATAGATTTATATGCAGACTCAAACAGATGATGACTTATAGTGTTTGCTATCATCAAAATCACAGGGACACAACAGTGTCGACACATTCAGGGGAAGTGTCAGCACATTCATGGGATGTGTCAGCATATTCATGGGAATGTGTTGACACATTCGTGGGCAGTGTCGACACCACCTAGTATTTTCAGTTAAAATTTCGAGAAACCTCTCAAAAACACATAACTTAATTGAAAAACCAATAAATAGACATGGTAGTCAATCCCACATGCCCTTAATCCCTCTTTGGTATATAGAAACTACTTTAAAATCATTTTAATGTATCATTGACCCCTAAGATTTGAGGATAGGTGCCTACCTTTGAAATGATAAACCGACAATCCGGGGATAATATCCACACCCCAGATCCACCTCAGCTTTACCCTTCGATCCGGGGATTAGATCCACACCCCAGACCCACCTGAGAGTCCTGCCCGCTGTCCTGGGACTTGCAGGTTTGCCCCCCCTTCGCAGGGCCAAGGTCCCTCATCTCTCCTCTCTTTCAAGTGAAACCGTAGATGGTGGATGTTGAGGATAGGTGTTGCTAAAGGCTGACCACCCTTGGAACCCACTTCTTTATATAGGTTTCAAGCCTCCCAAGGCCTTTCCCACGTCTAGCAAGGCCCCAAGGTCGCTGGTTTTAAGGAGGGGTTAAATGTTAAGCACCCCTTCGGTTTGAACCGAGGTGACCCTTCATCTACCCGGACACATATGTGAATGGGCGCACTTTTCTGTTAGGATTGAGGTTGGGATGTCTTCATATGAAATGAATAGGACTTCTATATCTAACTTTCAATTTTGGTTTCATCAAATTTCATCAACTCTAGCGTGAGTTATGATTTTCGTAATATTAACATTATTCCTCCTCTGTTTCAGTCGCGACCCTTCGTCTACCTGGTCATAAATGCGAGTGGGCGTACTCTCATGTTAGGATTTTGATTCAGATGTCTTCAGATGAAATCCATAGGGCTTTAATATCTAACTTTGGGTCATGGTTTTATCAAATTTTAGTATCCCTAGCCCGAGTTATGATTTTTTCAAATTTATCCTTTATTCTCCTTTTTTCAAATTGAATACCTTTCAGTAGCCCGAGGTAATCCGGGCACAACTCTATAATTAATTCCGCATTGGGCCTCGACCCCATCATAGAAGTTGTGGCTAACATCCTACTCGAAATTTTAGCCTTAGTTTCAGGTCATTTCATTAACCATAGGTGAAGTTATGAATTTCCCATTAATTACCTTCGAATTTCCCCAATAGTCACACCCCTTCGTGATAGCCGTCAGCCAAAGGGTTTTGGGCCCAAGTTCTGTTGCGAATTGGGCTTCCTCCCCAACAGAGAAGTTTGAGCTAAGGGCCCAAGCTTTCTAACGAGCCTAGTATCATTCTTTTCTGATCTTCCTATGTTTAGTTACAAGTTTTCTAATGGTTCTTAATTAATATGTCCAGATTTCTGGCCCGTTTGGTTCATTGGTCCGAATCATATCTGATTGGGATAGTGCCCTTTTGGCGATCATAACATGTTGAGTTTGAATAGTATCGAAAGTCTTTGAAGGATATTTGTTGGAAATTTTACATTATGAAATAAAGATATGATTTTATCCATTTGTTGTTCATACTCATCATCTCAGTCTCTTGATCGACCCGCTCGTATAACTATTCACGCCTTGATATTTTCACCTTGTTCGGGGCATGGCAATTTTGTTGATATCAGAGCCAATGGTTAAAAAGAGTCTAGGGCATCAAGACATAGTTATTTAAAACTCTAGGTTCTTCACACTATAGGATAAAAATTAGTGATACTTGACTCATGAGATGGCGTAGAGACTTGGGGTAGATACTAAGACATGTATAGTTAAGATATTTAATCCCCATTGCTTGTTTTGCAAAAATTCTTGTTGAAAATGGCTGCTGAGCGTGCACAATGGAGAGAAATACGAAGGACTGTCCAAGGGCTAACTCAAGCCCTACAACATGTGGCTCAAGGAGGAGCTAATCACCAATGTACGGGAGACCTACATCGTAACTTTAGGAACATGAATCTCCCAAGATTCAATAGTTCCACTAACCTGGATGAAGCTGAACATTGGGTCAAGGAGATAGAAAGAATATTCCGAGTCATGTAATGCTCAGACCAAGATAGAGTTTTGCTTGCGACTTTTCAACTGGAAAGGGACGCAAAAGCTTGGTGGGAATCGGTGGAGGCGACCTTACCGGATCCCCAGATCACTTTGGTGGAATTTTTGGAATATTTTAATGGCAAGTATTTTTCGAAAGAGTCCAAGAAAGGAAGGCAGTGGAATTTTCTACTCTTAAGCAAATGAGCCTTTCTATAGCCGAATACGAGGCCCAGTTTGCTCGACTAGCCCGTTATGCTCCACACCTTATTAGTACGGAGAGAATGAAAGCCAAGCGATTCCTAAATGGGTTAAGGCCCCAATATATTCCCCAACTGGTGTCCATGGACATCCATACATATGTCGAGATGGTCTGGAAGGCCGAACTACTAGTTGATGCCATAGAGATGACAAATATAATCAAAGGAAGAGTCGTGAAAAAGAAAGTCCTTGCCGCCGGAAACTTTAAACCAACATTTGGAAAGAAGAGGCCAAATGAAGGAAGAACTTCTCAACAAGACAAAAGGTCTCAAGATGAAAATAGGCAAGCCATCCCTGCTGCACCTTCATCTTCATCAAAAGATATCTGCAAGTATTGTGACAAGGCTGGCCACAAGACTGAAGAGTGTTGGAGAAAGAAGGGAGCATCTTGCATTGTGGAAGTAGGGATCATCAGATTTCTGATTGTCCCCTTATGAAGGAATCTCCGCTGGAGAAGAAAAGTCAAGAAGGACCAAGGTGTCAAGGAAGACTCCAAGCTCTGATAGAACCTGCACCTACTGAAGAAGAAGGAGTGGCGAAAGGTACTCTCACCATTAATTCTAGAGCTTCTTTTGTTCTATTTGATACTGGATCTACCCATTCATTCATATCCCAAAATTTTGCTGCCTGCTTACATGAAAAACCTATTCTTTTGAAAACTGAACTTGTCATTTCCACACGTTTAGGAGCAAGCACTGAGCTTAAACATTATTTTCCCTCTAGTGAAGTATTGATTAGTGGCCGTAACTTAGCCATTGATTTGGTATGCATGAACGTGGAGGGTTGTGAGGTATGTAGGCATCGAAAATGCGGGGCGGCGGGTGGCCTCGTACGAGGTGTGGCGGAAGAACGGACCACGTTCTTTGACCAGCAGTTGCAGGAGGGCGGCCAAATCAGTGGCCTTCTACATAATGAAGGCGGCCAAAGGGTTGGCCTTCCACCAGAGCTGGGCGGCCGTCGGTCTGGCCACCCAGCCCATGGGCCTTAGCCCCCTGTGTGTGAGCTATACCCAATAACATGTGTGTTGGGTTGGACTTGAAAGCATAAAAATGACAAAAAAACCGAGTGAAATGACAACGTCACTCATATGACGGTCTAACTGGGGATCCACAGGATGTCTAAAATTAGGCATCTACAAATGCCTTTCCGGAACGCCCGTTTTGCAAGGGAGCCCGACAGACTGGTAAATGGGTGTTTCGGTAAAGAAACAAGCCTAATTGGGACATCCCGCTCAAAGAGATTCTTGAGCGAAAATTGAGCTCCACATAAGATCGTATAAGCATAGAGCGATAAGATAGGTCATTTGAAAGGAAGGAACTAATCGAAGAGGGCTTGTATCAGCAGTCTGTGGGACCCCCTAGCATAGCGCATGCGGGGCTTAAGCACGCTCTGGGATGCATCGCAATCCGGCCCAAAGAGATACAAGACCCCTAAAACTGGAGTAAGTAAATAAAACAGGATTGGGGAAAAATGACCTTCAAATCACAAAATACTCAGGACGGTCATACACGGAACATGCTTTCAGCTGGTTGAATCGGAGTGGAATCACATATACTCATTCACACGAGTTCAGCGAAATCGAGAAACACGACTAATCGGCGCGGGGACGAGGAACCACGGGGCGGTCAAAGCATACGTGGTGTTCCATGTTTCACTTACATAATCCCCGAATGCCATGCATGCAAAATTTTTTTTGTTTTCTTTTCAGCTAAAAGGACCTATATGATGCATGCTGGGTTTAAAAGGAAAACATATCTAATGCATAGCCACAGGATTTATTTGTTTGCCCCGGGACTAATCGGTCAAGAGTTTGAGAAATCCGTCATCCCGGCCTAGTGACAGATAGGGGTGATCATTATTCGGGTTCAACCCGAAAATCAAACCGAACAGATAGATTTGGTTCGGTTTGGTATGGGTTGAAATTTAAAAATTTTTGATTTGGATTCAAACCGAACTGTATTAAAAATTTGGGTTTGGTTTGGTTTTGAAGTTCAAGAAACCGAACAAAACTAAACCGAACCGAATAACTTGAATTTAAGAATATTTTTGTCAAATTAATATAAATGTATATGTAACTATAAATTTAAATTCAAAAAGTTCAAATCCAGCCATCCTAATGGGGTTTCCGACTTTATGAAATATGTTTCAAATCACCTTCTATTTTACTGTAACTGAAGTTCTTAGTTTTTTATGTGAAAATATTATGGAGCTTGTTCTTACAAGTTACAACTGTTTATGCTATTTTTTTAATATTTACTTTATTTGGTAGAAATTTTTTTACCCTACCTTTCTCTATTGTTGTTTGAATCCAATCTAATTTCTAAAAGGAGAGACGAATATGGTTCAAACCAAGCCAAACCGAATTAATTCGGTTTGGTTTGGTTCAGGTTGAAGCCTTAATTCGGTTCGGTTTGGTTTGAGAAAAATTCTCTTCAAACCAAACTAAACCAAACCGTGCTCAGCCCTAGTGACAGACGTAGCCCGGCATCTGGTGGGGATCCATCGTTCTATGTTTGTCATTAAGTGCAGTCGAGATTGCGGGAAGTCCGTCATCCCGGGTTTTGGTAGCAGGCGGTCATCGAATAGCTTAAGTAGTATAAACTCTTCATGGTTTTTTTTAGAGACGAACTTGGAGTTTATGTGCCCGAAACTAGTTAGCCTCTAGCGTTCTATCCAAAATGCAATAGTTGTCGATGATGTTGTGGAATTAGGATAGCCGATCCTGTTATCTGCAGCTGCATTAACAGACATTAAATAAGTTCATATGACAATAATAATGATGAAGCAAATGATACGTTGGAAAGCAAAATATGAACCTGATTAACATGGGCTAGATCCTTAAGTAAGCTCAAGAGGCGGCCAAAGTGCCTGCCTTCTAGAAGGACGGGGCTGCCAAAGCTGTGGCCGTCTGTCATTGGGGGGCAGCCAAGGCTATGGCCGCCTACCTCACCCAGGGCGGCTAGCGAGCTAGCCGCCTGCTTGTTCCAGTTCCGTAACTACGGGAGTCTAGAATAGAGCATGACTCTCAACTATAAGCTTCCGGGAGCAGATGCCCCTAGCTGCTAACCAAGGGTTACACGGCGGAGGGCAAATTCCATCAAAGGAAGGGCTTGGAGATGGCATCTTCTTCCTCTCACCTGTCCGGGGGCGCAGAACCTAGTGTTCTCTCTGAGATGAGGGGACATCTAAGCCAGCTTTCGAAGGATGGCCTGGTGAGTTCTATGACCTATGTGTGTTGGAATGCAAGTTGAGATAACAAAAATTGACTCTTTCTCGCTTCTCTCTACTGTTGTTCAGCCTATTCCAGCCTTCCCGGGGGCAAGGCATGCCCGTCTCTATGGTTGGCTTCATGACGTATTGGCAGCGATTAAGCCAGACATGAGGGTGTATATGCATTGGTGGCATCTGACGCGCCTAGTCATCATGGCTAAGCGATTTGCCAGCATGAGGTGGAATTGGGAAGCCCTAGGCGCACTACTCGAGTTGTGGCATCCAGAGACCCACACCTTCGTGTTCCCAAAGTTCGAGGCCTCGGTGCTGGTGGAGGAGATCAATTTTCTCTTCCAGTGGGGTGACTTAGACATGGGCGACCTGATAGACCTCCCTCCCTGGGAGGAAGTTCTGGCCGAGATAGTATGTGACAAGCGGGAGGTTCGACGGATGACAGATCAGTGAGGGATCTTAGTCGATCACCTTGCCAGGTGGTTACTAGGCCAGATGAAGGACAGGTCAGCCGATGCGGACTAGCTGATGCGTGGATTGACAATGTGCCTCCGCGGGGCATTACCTTTTCCTACGTGATAGCACTCAGAACGTGAGCTAGAAGGGGGGGGGGTGAATAGATCACGTCGAAATTTAAAGCAATTCGAATTACAAGAGATGAAATCCCAGTCGCAGTAAGTGAGTCTTCCTCAACAGCCCACGGAATAGACAAATTAGCAAAAGCTTAACGAGAAGAGGTTGATATGGAACACTGAACAAACAACTTAAGAGCTTTAGATGCAACTAGAGATCAGCCAAACACACTCCACGATAGATCAGACAGTCAAACCACATGGAGAAGATGGAGAGTTTTTAAGGTGGTTCGATTGTGATCTGCAATCTACATCCACCCCTTACTCTACTGGAGTAAGGCTTCCTTACACTAAGTAATGAAAAAACACCGCAGACTCAATCTGCAGACATCTGCTGTCTCACAGCTTGCCACAAGGGAACAGATCCCTCAACACTGATCCTGAGACCCACAGGATCTGAACCTGAACTTGCCCCAGCAAGATCAGAACCAGAGGACCAACCTCCCTTCCTCTAACCCAGAGGGCACACACGAGTGAAATGCCTACACTCGCAACCGGAGAACCAATCTCCCTTCCTCTAAGAGCACTTAAGGGGTAACAAAGCAGTAAGGAAGAAATGGATGAAACAACTCGAAAATGAAACGATGAAAAGAAAACAGTCACTCAAAATAGCGAAAATATAGCTTCTAGAGAAGTAGTCTTTCAAGCTCAAAACCCAACAATGATCACTCGTACACTTCCATCTCTAGGCAGGCTTTTCTCTCGAATACGGAAATTCTCGCACACCCAGTGGCTTCAGATGCTCTCTCTATTTCAATCTTCAGTAGCTTCCTCTTGCTATCTTCAACCTCCTTTTATAGCCAGATGATAGCGCGTGGCCAACACGATTCCCGCCCATTTCTTCTCACAGATCTGATCCCTTTTTGGTTGCACGTGTCAGGATCATCCTTTTAGTTCGTTGCCTCGGATCACGAGCCCTTAAACCTGGTACCTCAATTTCCACATGGAATAATCTCACTGGTTTTGGGTTCGTCAAACACATGCTCGACCAGGTGACAGGCCTGCCAATCAAGAGAAGGTATTAGTGAAGGCTGCATTGACCACGGTCATGCAGAGACTTTGCATATCATATTGCAAAACATGCACGAACTATGAGCAACATAGAAGCATATACGCATAGACCAAATGTGTATAAGGTAGAAATTGCACCGACTGAAGTATGCACCTAGATAGAAACTGTACGTAATTCAAGTACCCTGAAGCAAAGAATGCACAGACATTATTGCACAGGACTAGAACAGTGCACAGACTTTGATCAGCCTAAGACAAGACATTGCACCGACATTGGTCATGCATGAGAGATATTTGCACTGACCTAGTGTGCGTTATGTGCGAGTGCAAAGTATGCACCGACTGTGCGAGTCAAAACTTGCACCGACCTGCCCTAGCAAATGAGCAGCAAACCATATGCACTGACTTGTGCTCGCTTGCAGCAAAGACTGCGCTGACCCTAAATGTGTTAGCTGAAAGAACATGCATGCACCTAAACCTTGCACAGACTTGCTCGCAGTGAGAGCTGCGCAGACCTTATGAACACTAACAAAAACATGCACTGAGGTTATGCACGGACTAGCAATGAAGTGTGCACAGACTGTATGTGCACCATGCGAGAGTTGCTCTGACTTACTGTGCCTAGAACTCAACATGCCCAGACTTAGTCGTGTGGCTCAACGAGGGTTGCACCGACTCAATGAGTGAATGCACAAACCCTATTCCGTTGAAAATGTTACATATGCACAGACTCAATGCGAAAGTAACCAAGTATGCACGGACTTTCTGAGTAAAATTGGAAGGTGCAGTATATGAAGAATGAATAAAAGAAAAGTATTAAGATGGACTAACATGATTGACTTATAGTGTATGACATCATCAAAATCGTAGGAGTGCAATAGTCTCCCCCTTTTTGTTGATGGCAATACTATGAGTCAAATCATGTCAATGCAATCAAAATAGAGTGATCAAGCAGTAAACACACTAAACCCTGCCAATGCAAACCACTCTCCCCATCATTTGACTTTCCCCCTCAAACTATCATTTGACTCTCCCACTTGTCTTTCCCCCCTCAAACTCTCCCCCTTTGACATCATCAAAAAGGAGATGAAAGAGATATGCAGCTGTTGGATAAGTGAGAGAAAAGTTCAGTATTTTCACATTGAGAATGACCCATGAGCATATCTTAAAAGATTAAGTAGGGCACTAAAACAAGTGTAGATTCTTTAAATCAAGTAAGCACGAAAGACCTAGAAGAGAAATTTAAGTTTATCTGCGTACATAGGATGTGATGAGGAAGCAAGAGTGAACAAATATGTCAAGAGAGAGCTGAACAAAACCATACTAATTAGACTGCAAGAGACTGATCCTCAGAAAAAGGTTTGTGAGGTATTGAGGACAAACAGTCCAAAACTTGTAATAACATTGAGGGATTTGATTGAAACATATTTTTCTTTAAGAGGCAGATTATAAATCAATAAGTAAATTGGTAAATCACATCTTTGACATTAAGGAGACACCTTGATCAGAGGCCGGACTCCCCAGTTACTCAATGTGAGAACCGTATTATCTCTCTTTTTAGAGAACAGAGTTAGTAACTGTGGCTTTTTATATGAGGAGACACCTTGATCAGAGGCCAGACTCCCCAGTTACTAACCACTTTATCACCATTGCTCTGTCATGATCAAAATTTTGCATTTCTCAACAGAGATAATCTGACACCTCATGACTAGAGAAAAATTTTCATTTCTTTTTGATGAAATACCTAGTTTCTCAGTAATCAAACCATTGCTCTGAGCATATAATTTTTATTTCTATCCCTTTATATTTTTGATATGAAATGTTTGAAAACAATACCTACCAGAAGCACTGATTCTTAAGGAATGTGTTCCTTGAAGTCTAGGTTTCAAGTTTTTAACAGATTTCATGACATATAAGTTTAGCTTGTTCCATGATCATGAGATATTTAAGGAGATATACTTCGAGCACCTTATCCAAGTCTCTGCTAAGTTACTTGATAAAAGATTCTTGCTGAGCTTTAGCTGTTCAGACTTAAGGATTTAAGACAAGTATGGGATTCTACATGTTGTGAATGAGCTGTATTAAATCTTTCATGAGAAACAACAGTAACATACATCTCTCAAATACTTCTGAATCAGTCAACCCTCACATACTTACCAGCTCCCCCTCACAAAATGCAACTCCCCCTTACTCGATGAACATTTATTCAATTATGACACTCCTCAGCTTATCAGCACACAAATATAAGGAACTCCCCCTCACACTATGACATGGTATACAGACATACTCATGCTGAGTGGTTAAGGACACAGAGGAAGGACATGTTATTTATGGAAGTAAAACATTTTATTAAAAAATGTAAATGCTGAAAACAAAATCATGAAGGCATTTTATTCATGGAGCTAAAATTTAAAAATACTTAACTCTCTCCTCAAAGATGTAAATTTGTCATTATCCAGTGACTTAGTAAAGATGTCAGCTATTTGGTTTGCAGTGCCTACATGAATTAATTCAAATGTTCCTTTGGAAACCTCATCTCTAATAAAATGATGTCTTATTTCTATATGTTTGGTTCGAGAATGCAAAACAAGATTATTGGCTAGATTGATGGCACTAGTATTGTCACAATATATAGGTGTGCACCCCAGGTCTACTTGATAGTCCTAAAGTTGGTGTTTGATCCAAATGACTTGTGTACCACAACTCCCTGCAGCTACGTACTCAGCCTCTGCAGTAGAGAGGGCCACAAAATGTTGCTTTTTGGAACCCCAAGAGACTAAACACCCACCTAAAAATTCACAATGATCACTAGTGCTTTTCCTATCTAACTTACACCCGACATAATCAGCATCTATATATGCAACAAGATCTAAAGTGTGTGGTGCAGGAAACCATAGCCCTAGGGTGTGTGTAGCAGATAAGTATCTAAAAATTCTTTTTACAGCTACTAAGTGTAATTCAGTGGGTCTAGATTGGTACCTAGCACACATTCCTACACTGAATTGTATATCAGGTCTCGAGACAGTTAGGTAGAGCAAGGATCCAATCATACCTCGGTATAGCTTTGTATCAACTTCTTTACCTGATTCATCTGTATCCAATGAAGTATTGGTACCCATTGGTTTAGTGATGTGCTTCAAATTGGTCATGCCAAACCTCTTGAGAATGTCCAATGTGTATTTGGTCTGGTTGATGAAGCATCCATCCTCTAGCTGTTGTACTTGCAAGCCAAGAAAATACTTTAATTCACCTACCAAACTCATCTCAAACTCAGCAAACATCAATTGAGAAAATTCATTGCATAATTCAGTACTTGTTGAACCGAAGACAATGTCATCTACATATACCTGAACTATGATGATGTCTTTATTCGAACTCTTGGTAAATAAGGTTTGATCCACCTTACCTCTGTGGTAGCCCTTGCTGATCAGAAATTCTGTCAGCCTTTCATACCAGGCTCGAGGAGCCTGCTTTAGACCGTACATGGCTTTATTCAACCTGAAAACTTGGTTAGGTTGAGAAGAAAATTAAAATCCGAGAGGTTGTTCAACAAAAACTTCTTATTTGATAACTCCATTTAAAAATGCACTTTTAACATCCATTTGTTGGAGTTTTATGTTTTTAGAACAGGCGAAAGCCAATAAAATCTTAATTACTTCCATCCTAGCAACAAGTGCATATGATTCATCGAAATCAACTGTAAATTCCTGACAGTAGCCCTTGGCTACTAGTCTGGCTTTATTTCTTGAAATAATTCCATCCTTATTCATTTTATTCTTAAAAACCCATTTAGTTCCTATGACATTTGTATTTTCTGGTCTTGGAACTAGCTCCCAGACATTATTTCTTTCAAATTGACCTAACTCCTCACACATAGCATTAACCCATGGTTGATCATTTAAAGCCTTTTCTACTGATTTGGGTTCAATATGCGAAACCAAAGCAACTAGGTCTTGATTATGAACATTTCTAAAGTGAGACCTTGTTCTAAGTGGATCTTCAGGGTTGCCTATGATGTTATCTATTGGGTGATCTTTCAAAAATTTCCGATTTGTTGAGGACTCACCTGCTCCAACTGAACTTACTTGATTGGAGGTACTTGATACTTCCAGTGGTTTAGCTTCTTTATCCTCTTTGTCCTCTAAGAATTCTCCATCTTCTTTTGAGCACCTATCATCATTATCTAGGTTAGTGAGATTGTTTGTTTCATCAAAAATGATGTGAGGTGTCTCTTCTACAGTTTTATCTGTGCAGTTGAAAACCCTATATGCCCTAGTTGTTTCATAGTATCCTAGAAAGATTCCTGGATTACTTCTTGCATCAAATTTGTCTAGGTCTCTTTTATTGTTGTTGTGGATGAAACATTTTGAACCAAAGATTTTGAAGTTTGAAACATCAGGCGTCTTACCTTTCAGGACTCCATAGGGTGTTTTCTTATGGATGGGTCTTACCAAGGCTCTGTTAATGGTGTAGCAGGTGGTGTTGGCTGCCTCTGTCCAAAATCTTCTAGGTAGCTGACTCTCCATCAGCATGGTTCTGGCCATCTCAATGATTGTGCGATTTCTTCTTTCCACTATGCCGTTCTGCTCTAGAGTCCTGGGAGAAGAAAATCTGTGAGTCAGTCCTTCTTTATTACAAAATTCAGAGAATGTAGCATTTTCAAACTCTCCTCCATGGTCAGATTGAATCATGGAAATTCTGTGAATTCCTGCTTGTTTTATCTTATTAAAGAAATGTTAAAATTTCTGAAACGCATTGCCTTTATTTTCAAGAAAGAACAACCATGCAAATCTAGTAAAATCATCTACAATCACGAACCCGAATCTTTTACCATTTAAACTTTGAGTCCTTGTTGGACCAAAGAGATCCATATGCAAAAGCTCCATTGGTCTAGATGACAGAGACTCAGATCTGAGTTTGAATGATTTTCGGGTTTGTTTGCCTAGGGAACAAGCATCACATGGCTTTGAAACAGAACTAAATTTTATCTTAGACATGCCTCTAACTAAATCATGTTTCACCAATTTATTCAAAGAAGAGAAGCTAGCATGACCTAAGCGTCTTTGCCAAACAAAAGCATTATTTTCAAGATCAGTAGACAGATAAAGATTTGTTTCAGATTTTTCACTTAGATCAACAATGTATACATTATTGACTCTATGAGCTTCAAACATGACTTTGTCAGAATTTATTTCAAGAATTTTACATGCATTATTATCAAACAAAATTCTGTGACCCTTGTCACACAACTGACTAATACTGAGCAGGTTGTGTTGAAGACCTTCCACAAGAAGAACTTTTTCAATGGAGTTTTTGGAAGACTTACCAACTGTTCCAATGCCAATAATTTTACCTCTGTTATTTCCTTCGAATTTGACCAGACCCTCTACCTTCATCTCCAGTTTGCTGAATTTGGATCGGTCACCTGTCATGTGCATGGAGCAGCCGCTATCTAGATACCACTTGTTGTTCTCGGCTGCTAGGCAAACCTGCATAGAGCAAATTAAGCAAAGTGGTTTGGAACCCAAGATAGATTGGGTCCAAAAGCATTATTCAACTCTCTAAGCAAACACTTTGGAATCCAGACTTGTCTCACGGTATTTTTCGTTTGCACTCTATTTACAGTTTTGTTGAAGTTATTACTAAAGTTCTATCCACTTGGTTTATTGATGTTGAACCTGTTCCTGTTGGTGGACTATTCATTCCTCGGGTATCTACTATACCCAAACTGCCTAGAGGAGGCATACTTATTAAAGAATCCCTAAGGATAGAATCTCTAATGATGAGCATGATTTCCCCAGTTTCTTCTGTACTGACCCATGTTCTTATTAGAATATGAATTTTTGTTGTGGGTCATTTGCCTTGTTCTGTTAACACTCTTGTTCTCGTTGACGAGCATGGGAGCTTGTCTAGTTAAGTTCTTAACAATTTTAGAGTGTTGTTGGACCTGTTTTGTTGACTCATTCCCATTTTGCTGGACACTCTGAACATGACTAGAGCTTGATGGATCTTTCCCCTTTTCTGAACAGAATGTTATAGTTTTGAATTCAAAGGGTCTTTTCTGTGCCGGATTGTATCCCAAACCCTCTTTGTTGAAATTAACTCTAGTACCCAACATAGTATCTAAGTTCGACTTCCCTTGAACAAATTTTTCTAGGGTTTTTTGTTTATCTTCCAGCTCTTTCTGCAATGTTTCACAGTTTTTCTGGAGTTTAGAATTCACCTTCTTAATAGCTTCATTCTTCTCAATGATTAAGTTGTTTTCACTTTGACTCTCTTGAAGTTTTGACTTAAGTTCATCAAGCTGTTTACGAACTTCCTGCTTTTCAGACTTAAGGTCATCATTTTCTTTTCTGAGAGAGTTCATCTCTTCTAATTCTTCCTTAAACTTCAGATTCTCTCTGTTAGTTTGGACCTGCTCTTCAGTAGCAACATTCAATTTTCTCTTTATCATCCTATGCTCTTTGCTCAAAACATTAAATTTATCTAGCAGTTCAGCATATGAATCTTCCCAATCATCAATTGTAAAATTCTCGAAGATATTGGTTACCTCTTCATCACTTTTGGCCATGAGGCATATTCCTTCTTCGTCTTCCTCTGAAGTGCTGGCCTTTGGGTCTTCCTCCTTGTCACTCCACGTGCAGACCATAGCTTGAGATTTCTTCCTCTGCACCTTGGAGGCCTTCTTCTGGATATCAGGACATTCACCTTTTATATGTCCTGTCTTCCTACAATGATAGCATTTGACCTTCTTAGTACTCTTGTTCTTATCAGTATTAAAGTCTAAATGCTTACCAGAATTATTTGATCCTCTTTTTCTAAATGTTTTTCCTTTTGTCCTCAAAAGCTTCCTGAACTGACGAGTGATCATAGCTTGCTCCTCTTGATCAAGGTCTGACAATCCGTCAGACTCCCCACTGCTACTGCCACTGCTGCTGCCGCCATTGTTACTGCGGGACACCTTGAGGGTAATGTTCTTGCCCTTCTTCTCACTTCCTTCACCATTCCTTCTAAAATTCATTTCGTAGGTCATTAGGGATCTTATCAGTTCAGTGACTATCATTTTTGACAGATCCCTAGACTCCTCTATCACAATGGCCTTAGTGTGCCAAGTGGGGGATAACGACCTAAGAATTTTCCTGACAATGTCCCCTTCTGAAATCTATTTCCCAAGCCCATTAAGACTGTTTGTAATCAATGACAACCTGACATACATTTCTGTGATAGTCTCCTCAGGTTTCAATTTGAATAATTCATATTCTGAGGTAAGCATGTTTACCTTAGTGGCCTTCACTTGGGATGTACCTTCGTAGATCAGCTCTAATTCATCCCACATCTTCTTGGCAGTTTTGCATGCTGAGATCCGGGCGTATTCATCAGGGTGAACCACGCACTGAATGATGTTCAGGGCCGACCAGTTGATAGTTGAAAGTTTGACGTGATCCTCCATCCATGCATCTTCATTCGGTGGAAGCTCACAAGGCCCTACGGTGATCTCTCTCCAGAGCTTGTGGCTCTGGGCTCTCATAAACACCTCCATCCTATTTTTCCAGTAGAAATAGTTATTACCATCAAAGAAAGGAGGGCGACTGATAGATTGTCCCTCAGCCATGAAGCTTCGAGGACCACTAGATCCAGAATTACCCTGGCTGTTGGACACATGATGGGTAACCTGCTCTGATACCAATTGATAGCACTCGGAACGTGAGCTAGAAGGGGGGGGGGATGAATAGATCACGTCGAAATTTAAAGCAATTCGAATTACAAGAGATGAAATCCCAGTCGCAGTAAGTGAGTCTTCTTTAACAGCCCACGGAATAGACAAATCAGCAAAAGCTTAATGAGAAGAGGTTGATATGGAACAGTGAACGAACAGCTTAAGAGCTTCAGATGCAACTAGAGATCAGCCAAACACACTCCACAAGAGATCAGACAGTCAAACCACATGGAGGAGATGGAGAGTTTTTAAGGTTGTTCGATTACGATCTGTAATCTACGTCCACCCCTTACTCCACTGGAGTAAGGCTTCCTTGCACTAAGCAATGAAAAAACACCGCAGACTCAGTCTGCAGACATCTGCTGTCTCACAGCTTGTCACAAGGGAATAGATCCCTCAACACTGATCCTGAGACTCACAGGATCTGAACCTGAACTTGCCCCAGCAAGATCAGAACCGGAGGACCAACCGCCCTTCCTCTAACCTAGAGGGCACACACGAGTGAAATGCCTACACTCGTAACTGGAGAACCAATGTCCCTTCCTCTAAGAGCACTTAGAGGGTAACAAAGCTGTAAGGAAGAAATGGATGAAACAACTCGAAAATGAAAAGATGAAAAGAAAATAGTCACTCAAAACAGTGAAAATATAGCTTCCAGAGAAGCAGTCTTTCAAGCTCAAAACCCAACAATGATCACTCAGACACTTCCATCTCTAGGCAGGCTTTTCTCTCGAATAGGGAAATTCTCGCACACCCAGTGGCTTCAGATGCTCTCTCTGTTTCAATCTTCATCAGCTTCCTCTTGCTGTCTTCAACCTCCTTTTATAGCCAGATGATAGCGCGTGGCCAACACGATTCCCGCCCATTTCATCTCACAGATATGATCCCTTTTTGGTTACACGTGTCAGGATCATCCTTTTAGTTCGTTGTCTCGGATCACGAGCCCTTAAACCTGGTACCTCGATTTCCATGTGGAGTAATCTCACTGGTTTTGGGTTCGTCAAACATATGCTCGACCAGGTGACAGGCCTGCCAAGCAAGAGAAGGTATTAGTGAAGGCTGCATTGACCACGGTCATGCACAGACTTTGCGTATCGTATTGCAAGACGTGCACAAACTATGAGCAACATAGAAGTGTATACGCACATACCAAATGTGTATAAGGTAGAAATTGCACCGACTGAAGCATGCACCTAGATAGAAACTATACATAATTCAAGTACCCAGAAGCAAAGAATGCACAGACATTATTGCACATGACTAGAACAGTGCACAGACTTTGATCAGCCTAAGACAAGACATTGCACCGACATTGGTCATGCATGAGAGACATTTGCACCGACCTAGTGTGCGTTCTGTGCAAGTGCAAAGTATGGACCGACTGTGCGAGCCAAAACTTGCACCGACCTGCCCTAGCATACGAGTAGCAAACCATATGCACCGACTTGTGCTCGCTTGCAGCAAAGACTACACCGACCCTAAATGTGTTAACTGAAAGAACATTCATGCACCTAAACCTTGCACAGATTTGCTCGCAGTGAGAGCTGCGCAGACCTTATGAACACTAACAAAAACATGCACTGAGGTTATGCACGGACTAGCAATGAAGTGTGCACAGACTGTATGTGCACCATGCGAGAGTTGCACTGACTTACTGTGCCTAGAACTCAACATGCACAGACTTAGTCGTGTGGCTCAACGAGGGTTGCACCGACTCAATGAGTTAATGCACAAACGCTATTCCGTTGAAAATGCAACATATGCACGGACTCAATGCGAAAGTAACCAGGTATACAAGGACTTTCTGAGTAAAATTGGAAGGTGCAGTATATGAAGAATGAATAAAAGAAAAGTATTAAGATGGACTAACATGATTGACTTATAGTGTATGACATCATCAAAACCGTAGGAGTGCAACACTACGTCCGGGGACTGTTGACACCTAGAAAATGGTTATACAGAAAAGGAAGATAAGTCTGAAGCCCATGAAATCTTTGCACATGCTGCCTGGAGTTCAAAAAGATTGCATGGAAACTTAGTTCCGCTGATCTCAGTATTATTGTAACATCAGGAGGAGCTACTTGCATCACAATGCATCACACTCGGCTGCGCCCCCTTGGCAAAGCTGCTACTTGGCAGGCCATCATCCGTCACCAGGGCGATTGAAGCCGAACGAGCCATCAAAATGACCATCAGACACCCCCGGACAATCATCTGCCTGCTTAAGCTCCCCAGCAACCTTCCGATCATCAAAAATAGTCGAGATATAGTCAAAACTATCTCCGAGAAGAATGACTCTCAAAAGAAAATGCCGCTATGCTTCGGATAGTATGAATGAATCACCCTAAAGGGACCAAGTGCTACTCAGACATATGAAGGCTGGGCCAAACAAAGAAGAAAAGAGACTTAACTAAAATAGAAAGGCTCAAATGGGCCGAAAAGAGCAAAGGGGCCACATTGGGTCATCACATACAAAGCCATCCGGCGGCCCACAGCTGATCCGGAGGCCAGCCCACGCGTGCTATTCCTGCCGCCGTATCACCTCTTGGCCGTCGTATCAAGGGGACAAAGCCTCTATAAAATATGAAGCTACGAAGACTTGATTAAAAAAAAGACTGGGGGGCAGAAGAGAAGAATCAGAAAAAGAGAGAAGAAAGGAGAACATAAGAAAAAAAAGGCCAGAAAGAAAAGAAAGAATAGAGAGTAGAGAGAGAAGCTGAGAAGAGAGGGAGAGTCTACGAAGGTGTGTTCTACCCCCATGTAGGGCCTCCACCAAGCTTGCAATCTCTTCTTTTCCTCATCCCCCATTCTCCTCTATATTTACTACATTTCTTTTTTTTTGCTACATTCCATTGTGTCTTTCTTAGAAATGTAGTGCTTGTAATACTTCATGGAGGAATAAATGTCGTGGTTTGTCGAATCTATGAATTAATGGTCTCATTTCTTTTCTCTCCCTCTTATGTGAGATTGGGTGTTAGATCGGATAATCTTGAGTCTTGTGCAAGCTTTCCACCGAATGTACTCTTTGTAGCTTCTCTCCTAAGTTTTACGGATGGCATGGTTTTCGGTGGGTCATGAAACCTCGAAGGAAGGCCAGTTGCCTGTGAATCTATTACATGACCTCTGGTCTCCCCTTGGTGGATGAGGAATAGCTCTCAAGCGGTCTCCCTACTGTGGCTTAGTCCGTGGCTCTGTGGGTATTGACTGCCATGTTAGCAGTTTGATCTCACATCCGATTGCTTCCTGGAGCCGCCGGGTTTATCAGTTGCCTTTAAAATGCACCCCTCAGGAGAGACTAGGGGCCTATGAAATCATCACATGGATCCTGGACCTCTTGCTTCCCAGCCTGAGGGATATTGCTGCTCTGAAAACCCTTTGATTTTAGCCTCTCTGGCCCTGTCCAGTGCATAAAACGTATGATACGGCGGCCAGACACTGTAGCTACTGTAGCAACCCCGATAAAGCAATTGAGAAAATTTAAAACTTCTTTCTAAAGAATCCAACATGAAGGCCTTATATAAAGAATCATACCTTATGAGGACTATTATACAAATAAGCCCAACATCACTTTATGCCAACACATGGGTAGTACGTAAGTGGGGTTTCCTTTTCCAACACAAAAGGAATGGGCTCCCCTTTACCAGGTCGCCATTCACCAAAATGAAGTCTCCATAGAAGGCGCCATTTCCCTTGGGGCCACCATCCCACTATAGTATTAATATATATATATACACCATGAAGGCCAACATGTGAAGGTTGCAGTTTTGTCTAAAGCCATGAAGAATGGACACCCTCATGCAGAGGCGCCATTTACATGAATAGGATCACCCAATTAATGAGCGACCCTTTACCAAGGCGTCATTTTCAAAGTGCTTCTAGAAGGTTGAGGCACGAACAACCACATTTAGTTGGCAAAGCACCATGTCTAGGATATTGTTCCTCAACCGAACCCGCAAGGCAATAAACCCATGCTTTGCATTGGCAACTTGATTTCCTATAACTATTCCCCTCCATAGCAATGGCAGAGGCTACTGCCATCATCAATGCTACTCATAGAAGGGAATATTTCCCTCCTTTCCCTCGGAAGACGTGAAGGAGCTGTTGAAACCTAGTTTTGATAATGACTTTCTATGAATCATGTTTAGATTAAAGTGTTTAAAATCTTCAATTCTATTTGTTTTGTGTGGTTCACTTGCTGCATGCTATTTCATAAAGGAAATCATAGTCATTGCATGTGTTGTCCTGCTAGAGATCTAGCTTGGTGCTAGTCTAGCCTCGTCCTGCATTTCAAGCGTAAGTGCTTACCTCGGTGCAAGTCTATGTTCACACAAAAACACTGTCGTTCCGTTTCCATCTCGGTGCATTACTTGTCTCATACACAAAAGGGGTAAGTGTATCTCAATGTAGCATGCGCTTTTTCTTTAGGTCCGTGCAATACTTGAACAGCACGCACTGTTCAATTTTGTCACTTAGTGTTAGTGCATTCTTATTTTCATCTCGGTGCAACTCTTGCCTGGACCGCAAATCCAACTCCGTGCATTTTATGTCCTAGACATTTCTTAAAGTCGGTGCATCCCCTGTTCTAGACACCTTATGAGTCAGTGCATGTCTTAGACACTCTTGACTCGGTGCATAGTCTTCCTCTTGTGCCTCATGGATTCATGTCCGTGCATATGGTGTCATGCATATTTGTAAGTCAGTGCATTTCCCATCTCTGGCTTTATCAACTCAGTGCAATGGTTGACTCGCATATTTCTAGTCAGTGCATGTTATGTTTACACTCTCATTACCTCGGTGCAAACTGTGCTAAGTGTTTGACTAAATGCCTTGTGTTTTCGGATGGAGTCTTTCTTTTCCGAGGAGGGGAACGTGATCCAAGGCAGATCTATCTCTAAAAGAATGCCACGTGGAAAGATACAACGCTTTGATGGTGACACGTGGCTGAGAGCCTTCTGGAAGCTCTTGGGCGGGAGTTCTTCCTCCACACGCCCAATGAGAGATTATAAGAGGTTGCAGATCGAAGGAAGAAGGAGAGTCGTTCTGATCAGCCAAGTGATAGAGAGCAGAAGAAAAGAAAAGAGAGATAGAGGAAGAGGGAGATCGTGAAAAGAATATCTGATAGTCTGTCCACTGGTACTTGGATCAAATCTAGTCCAGTTTGCTATTTTTCATCGGATTTCATTGTCAATCTTCAGTAGCTGTTTCCACCGTTTTTTATTTTGTTTCCTATCTTAATTTTTCTGTTCAAGCTATGTGGTAGCAGAGGTCAAGCTGTAATCCTCAGCAGTCAAAGGAGGGATCCTCTGGATAGCAAGCTGCGTTGCTCAGCCGGTTGTAAGCAAGCTGTGAGGCTCAGCGGACGCAAGCTGTGTTGCGCAGCGTTTTCAAGTTGTAAGGCAGCAGGAAGCCTCACTTGGATTTGAGTGAGGGATGGACGTAGGTCTGTAGGTAGCAGACTGAACCATCTAAAAACACCTTGTGTTCTGTGTGGTTTGCTTGTCTTTTGTGATTCGATAGATGCATGACTAGGCTCGAGTAGTTTAGTTTGGCTTTCAAAGTTTACTGGTGCATATCAGTTATTCGAGCCTTGATCTGATTTAATTAGCCCTTTGCATTTGGATTAATCAGTTTTCAATTGGTCAAAGCTTGTTATTAATAGAGGGATTCATTCACCCCCCCTCTGAATTCTACACGCACTATTGCTAGATCACATCAATTGGTATCAGAGCGGTTGTCTGCACAAAGGGTCCCACGACCTGTAGATCAGTTCCTGGATTTGGCTCCCATGCGTATTTGAGTTGAACAGTGTCTCTTATCTCTGCTTTCGATTTGTTCTGCACTTAGTTCTGTGATTTAATCTGAGGATGTCTTCGTTTGTTGATCTCCTGAAATATGAGGGTCGGGATTTTTATAACTGGCTCAACCAGTTCAGGGAACATGTGATGCAGATTAATCCAGATCTGTGGATAATCATGGCACACAGCCCTTATGAAGTTCCAAAGGATAGATCCTTATGGAAAGCTTCAGACAGACTGAAATCTTCTGAGAATCAGAGAGCCCTGGACCTAATAAAAGGGGCGATAAATGCTGATAAATTCTCTTGCATTGTCAATTGCTCTAGTGCCTCTGAAGTGCTTGACATGTTAGCATCCAGCAGGAGCCGGGACGAAGTGAAATGCCTCATGGCTTCAGATGAAGATCTGATTCAAACTGAAGAAACTTCCTCACAGGTAAACTCTGACATTGTCAATCTTTCATTTGAAGACTTGGTAGACTTGAATGAACATTTGTTGATCAAGTATGATAGAGTTAAATCTGAGAAAAGGAAATTGAGGAGAGAGCTGGACATATTAAAATCTGAGAACAAGAACCTGAAGAACAACTCAACTGAAAATAAGGGTTCGTGCAATGAATGTGCATTCTTGAAGGAATTGATTGAAGACTTAGATTCTGATGACAATATGTAGAAAAATTTAATCACAGCCTTGAAAGAAGAAAATGACTCTTTGTTGGCTCAGAAGAAGGAAGATAATAAATTTCAAGATAAGCTGATTAAAGAAAACATGCATCTTAAGGACCAAAATAAAAAGCTAATGGTTCTTAATACTGTTCTCTCTGAAAAATGATTATCATTTGAAAAAGGAAAATCTGTTGTGAAGGAAAATGAGAACAACAATGAAATGAAGGTCCAACAAAAAAATGAGAATCTGAAGAACCTGAATGATGCCTTGCAACAACAGCTGATTGCGTATGAATCTGAGCTAAACAAATACGAAGCTAACTTTGTGACCCTGAACTCTGAAATTGAAGACTTAAAGATCTCCTTGGCAAAATTTGTAAAAGGAAAGACAAATCTGAATAAGTTGTTAGGAGTCAATGTGAATTTCCAGAGAGAGGGACTGGGTTACAGTTCAGTTGCGAAAAATGGTGAAGGGACTCAAATGAAAAATGTTTTTGTTAAGAGCTCAGAACAAGATAAAACTTCCACTTCATCTATTTTCCAATTCACTGCTCAGAGAACTGAAAATAAGGTTAAAAATTGGAAAAATTGGAGAAATCAGAAAAAGACTGGAAGTAAAATGGAAACCAAACTCTCACCCATTGCTGTTAAAGCTTCTCTTGAATGTGTTAGATCTCATGATCTTGTGCATGGTACAAGGCATTTCCCCATCCAGTCACATGCACACACCAAGAACACTTCACGTCACTACTGTGGCTTATTGGGTCATCATATGCATGAGTGTAGAATAATGGCTCAAGATGAATTGAGTGCTAAGATTATTCATGAAAAATCCCATGCATTCAATAGGAAGAAGAAAATCCATTGCTTCCAATGTGGGAAGCTGGGTCATGTTGTAGCTCACTATTGGCATGCCCGGGGAGGAAAAGGAGGTCAAAACCTAAGAATGTTCTTAGAAACAAAACTGTCTTTAATAGAAAAACACCTACGTGCTTTGAATGTGGCAAGGTTGGCCATCGAGCCTCTGAGTGTTGGCATGTGAAAAGAAATATCAATTTACATGGTAGAAATAACCTAACGAATGTCTACCCACAAAAATTCAATGTTTATCCTGTCAAGAAAATTCTGAACTCTATTGTTCACTGTCATTATTGTGGGAGAACAGAACATCATGAATAATTGCCATGATTTGAAGTTTGATGATAGAAAGACTTGGAAATCTAGGAGTGCACCTGCTAGAGGTGACACTCAACTAATAAGACCCAAGAGCCTTTGGGTCCCCAAATTTGCAAACTGATCTTATTTTGCAGGTGTGCCTTGAAGAAAGAAAATAAAGGGATAATAAAATCAAGGAGCACAAAGGTTAGTTAAATTCAATTTCTTTCCTAGTCTATATCTATTTCTTTTAAGTCACAACTGCCTACATGATCTCTATCCTTCTACTGTGAACAATGTCATGTAATTAATTCATACTGTTAGGAGGATGCAAATCTGTAATGAAAGCTAGATAGTGAATCTCATTTTGAAATTGATCATGTTGAATGATTAGGAAGCTTGCATGCAGTTTAACACAATGTCATCATTTAGAGTAGTATTTTTGTGAATTTTTTTTTTTAAAAATTGTGTTTGATGGAAATCTCTGCTCACTCAAAGGGGGAGTTTTAGACTATCTAAGGCAGCTGGTCATAAGAGGTATACCCTTTTGAAAAAGAGAACAAGAGATTTGGTATCTCTTTTGCTGCTGAGCTCAATGTATCTGGTATGTTGTGAGCTGATATCTCTTCTAGTGGAGTGTCACTGGTTCTGGGTCAGTAAACTAGATGCTACCTTGTGGATGTTTAAAATCTTGAAGGGCTGTGCTTTGCTCTTATGGCAGTCATCTTGTGGTGTCTAATGAATTTGAAAATTCTGTTGCGGGCTCTGTCATTGGTGTGAGCTTAAGTTTGCATGAGAAGGTTGTCTGAAGGCTGGATGATGATCAATTTACTGAGAGAAGTGCTGGTGGGTTGATGGCCGGTTAAGCTGTGCCCCTTTCGAAATGCTCTTACCTTGCTCACGTATGGCTTTCATCCTCCTCACCTTGTCATTCGTCTATCTCTGCTATCATTCTTTATCTTCTAAATATTTCTGGTTGTCCTAGTAAGGGGGAGTAGTATATATAAATACTATCACCTTTACCCTCTTCAATAACTAAATGCCCAGATCACTCTGAACTAAAAACATCTTGCTGATCTAAATTGAGATGTAATTTACAGTGTATGAACATTAAATCTTATCCGAATAGTCCTCACAAATAACAATGAATGATTTCTCAATGATCTTGAAACAGTCCAAATTGGAAGCTTCTCTATAAAAGGTCTGATATCTAAAAATCTTTAGTAATAAGCCAATATGTTGGAAACCTAAGGCTTATATGATTTTTACGTCTTGTTAAAGAGAATTTTCTGATAAAAGAACTGGGAATATGCCATGATATAAAATAATGAAAGAAACTCTGGCAGAGCAATGGCATGACATTTGAGAAACTGACCATCTGTTTCAAAGAAATTTAGAGGTTATGTCATGATAATTAATGCCAACTCTGTTCAACATATGAAGTATGAAAGTTAATTGCATTGAGTAACCAGGGATTCCGATGTCTGATCGACATGTCTACTTGTGTAAAAAGGTGCAGTTATATAGGAATACTCAATAAAAGTCACAGGAATAATGAAATATGTATGGTTGACCCAATGGTTCTCTCAGTTAATCTTTACAGACTTAAGAAAAATATAAAACTGGGTTCTTCAATCAGATTCCGGTTAATGAAAAGGACCGCTAAGATTAATGACTTTTCTATCTGAGTTGATTCCATGACTAAGCTATTTCATTTTCATTGACTTAAATTTATTTGAGATATCTTGTGAAGAGCTACCCTGTGAGATATAATCTCATATTCCGTAAATTGCTCCTCTACGAAGAAAGGCACCTTATTTTAAGCTAAGGGTATTTTGGGTATTATCTACTGAAGATTGGTAAAGTTGGAAGTATTCCGCTATATACGAAACCCTATCTTCTTTACCATCTTACCCTTTCTTTCGAAGCTGAAGCGTCCTCCCGCTCCGTGGCTTCTTAGCGCGTGCACAACTTGCAACCCTTCACGTCTCCAATATTTTCTCCACCAAGTGCACCCTCTCTGTCTCCACATTTCATCTCTCCTCCATCTCTGTTGCCGCCATGTCTACTTCGTCAGCCGCGAACAAAGGGAAGAGGAAGGCAGTGGAGCAGCCGCAGCCAGAAGATGCTATGTCCACGGTGGCCGCAAGACAACTTCAAGGGACGAAAAGACAAAAGAAAGCAGCTTCTACCATGAGGAAAGGAGATACGTTTACAACGTCTACAGAGAAACCTCTACTAGTGTTGGAAGCTGGGAAGATTATACCCCCTCGGTATATTGATTTTGCTGATCAAGAGATGGCTTCCGAGTTCCCTGAGGTACTTGAGCTGTTTGAATTCCAGTAATGGAAAGATTTCTTAAGCTTGCATAGGGTGTATTGCCCTAATCTGGTAGTAGAATTCTACAGTAACTTGAGGTACGATAATGCTAAGTTCGTAATCTTCTCTCTGGTCAAAGGAAAAGTGATAGAGCTATCTGAGCAGTCTCTTCACAGGATTCTAAGAGTCCCTATAGATGGAGAGGTCGAAGGAGGGTTTACTTTTAACCTATATGATGCGTTTTCCCTCATCACTGACCTGCCTAGAAATATTCATGACAAGCGGCAGACTAAGCTCGGTTATTATAACACCAACACACTTTCTACACCCAAGAGACTACTCCATCACATTCTCACCTCCACGATTACTCCACAAGTAGGAGGAAGGGGTAGGCTGACAGATTCTCAGCGGTTCATTCTCTACTGCTTGCTAAAGAAAATTAGAATCTGTTTGCCGCACATAATGATTCAGATTATGTGAATGTGCAAAGAGTCAAGAAGATATTTTCCTTATGCTGCTCACTTTACTACATTTTTCAAAGAGGAAAACATCTCACTGGATGGTGAAGTTGTGTCAACAATCCCCAGGATAAACATTTATAACATGGGTTTCATTAATACATTCATGAAAAAGAAAGGAACCAAACGAACGAGTACTCCTTCTACAAAGGATACTCCATTGGAAAAGGATACAGAAACCCAGAATGAGTCAGTGTCTGAACAACCCACACAAGCGTCATTCAAAGAAACTCTCATTCTTGAGTCGATTCAAAGTAAGAGTCAATCAGCTCAATCACCCATGGAACCAATTCGTCAGGAGAAGGATCAACCACCAGCTCAAGTTCAAGAAACTGAAGGTTCTGATGAGCAAGAACTTCAACTGGACCCAACTGCAGCTACAGCAACTGAGGCACCTCAAATTCATGAAATAGTTGAACAGAATGTTCAGGATGAGGACATCATTCAGGAATTAGGCCACAATATTTATGAGATATTTGATGCTTTTGGACAGCAGTCACAGGAAAGACTAGTTACTAATCAAGCAGAGCTGGCGCATGAAGAGGCTCTAACAGAAGAACTACCTAATGACAGAGAAGAGGAAATCATTGTAGAGGAAGAGGAAATAGCTAAATTGGTTGACGAGGTTATGAAAGAAGCTGCTGAAATAATTTATGAAGGAGCTGCCGATTCTGTAGTCAATGAACAAGAAAATGATCAACAAGGAGCTCAACCACCTGCTGAAGAAGATCAACATGAGCAACCAACTGGTTTAGCTCCAGGGGCAACTGAAGAAGTATCACAAGACTATGTCATGGGACCTGCCCCTCACCATAGGATGTATCCCAAGATGTCTTTCTCTCAGGCTCCTGAGTATGGTCCATACCTTGGAGAACTAATTAGTCTTGGCATACCACCTCCTCCACTCCCTGAATAGCATCATGAATAATTCACTGAGCTGCCAGATTCCAGTGCCTCTACTTCTAGTACACATGGAACAAATACTGAACCCAATCTTGCTTAGATGTTATCTAAGTTGACAGAGATTGTTCTAGATCAGAATGACTTGATGAACAAACAGTTCCTGTTCCAGACTGTTCAAATAGACAGAATAGAGAGCCGAATGAAACAGTTGGAAAAAGTTGTGAAACGCCAAGGGATAGAATTTTTAACTGCTAAGCGAAAGACAGATGAAACTGTAAGAGAAATTTTAGAATCTCTTATGGGTACCAGCACACGAATAGGTGACATGGTAAGTAAACTTCAAGATACCCAAGTCTCCATATTCACCAATATGGGTAAAATTCTTGACCACACCTTTGATCTGAAAATTGAGTTTGAACTGTTAAAGAGCATATTAACCAAGATAGCAACCACTCAGCCAGAAATCATCACAAAGTTTGAAGCTATTGAGTCTAATTTGGCAACATTGTCAGAGACAGTTAAATAAGCTCTCAACAAACGAGAGTCAGTTACCTCTCTAGTGGAAAGGCTGGGGAACACTGTGCATCAGAAACTTGATAGACTGGCAGACTCAATTAGAGATCTTCGTACTTCTTTATTGAACACAGCATATTCTGCAAGAGACATGGGGAGCTACCGAGGTCACTAATCTCTCCAAATTCCCCATTTTTGATAATGACAAAGGGGGAGAAGAGAATCTCATGTATGAAGAAGACCTCATGGATTCTGATGGGTATATGCTGTAAAGAAACTCTGCAAAGATATTGTCAAGTGGAATGATGAGCTGTCAAGAAGGAAAATGTGCTGCTTCTAATATTTTTTTGTGTGTGAAAAGAGATGTACATTCAAACACTAATGATTGTTTTCTTAATACACACAGAAGCAATTTTCTCATTCTTACATGGTGCATAATTGCATTTTTGTTTGGTTGCACACTTGTGGTGTCCAATGCAATTCCTCTGTCTTGTCTGTGTGTGGATAAATCTATGAGCATGCTCCAACAGTCTATGAACTCAGTTGTGTGAATGTTGAGTATTGAATATTTCTATGGTTTAATCATACATGAATCATAGTTGTCATAATCAAAAAGGGGGAGACTGTTGGAACCCTAGTTTTGATAATGACTTTCTATGACTCATGTTTACATTAAAGTGTTTAAATTCTTCAATTCTATTTGTTTTGTGTGGTTCACTTGCTGCATGTTATTTCATAAAGGAAATCATAGTCATTGCATGTGTTGTCCTGCTAGAGATCTAGCTTGGTGCTAGTCTAGCCTCGTCCTGCATTTCACGCGTAAGTGCTTGCCCCGGTGCAAGTCTATGTTCACACACAAACACTGTCGTTCCGTTTCCATCTCGGAGCATTACTTGTCTCATACACAAAAGGGGTCAGTGTATCTCAATGCAGCATGCGCTTTTTCTTTAGGTCAGTGCAATACTTGAACATCACGCACAGTTCAATTTTGTCACTTAGTGTTAGTGCATTCTTATTTTCATCTCGGTGCAACTCTTGCCTGGACCGCAAATCCAACTCCGTGCATTTTATGTCCTAGACATTTCTTAAAGTTGGTGCATCCTCTGTTCTAGACACCTTATGAGTCAGTGCATGTCTTAGACACTCTTGACTCGGTGCATAGTCTTCCTCTTATGCTTCATGGATTCATGTCCGTGCATATGGTGTCATGCATATTTGTAAGTTAGTGCATTTCCCATCTCTGGCTTTATCAACTCAGTACAATGGTTGAATCGCATATTTCTACTCAGTGAATGTTATGTTTACACTCTCATTACCTGATGGGGACATCACCTCCCATGCCCACGTTCACAGCTCGTCTCCTCGCCCCGGTTGCATCCGGCATGGTTTAGTCATTTAATTTTAAGTCCTATGTAATTTTATTTGAGTCATTTGATGTATTTTCCCTTTTATTTGAGTCATGTTCCTAGGTCTTGCATTTATTTTCCTAAGTTTGAGTGTCATTAGATTGTGTAATGTGCTATTGGGCCCAATTCTTCGGGCTTGGCCCATGAGCCCCCCCTACCCCTTCGGTTATTTGTTATTGAGTCTTTTGTAAGGGACTTATTGTAAAATGTGGGTTTCCTATATATAGGGCCCCATTTCCTTCATTTGGAGGTAATGAATCAATGAATGAAAAAACTTGCCATTTTGAGAGTTTACACTCCTTATCTAGTGGAGAGATTCTATTTTTTGGGTGAGAAACCCTAGGGGAGAGATTCCCCACCCTTCCCTCTCTTAATCTCTCTTTTTCACTCCACTTTCTCTCTCCTCAACACCCAAATTCGAATTTTCTTCTCTCTCCTCCCCCTCTCAACCACTTCCAACCCCCACCTACCTCCATTAACTCCCCACAACTTCCCACAACCCCTCTTTAATCCTCACCTAGTCCCAAGGAAGTTCCACCACTCAAAACCCCACCCTCCAACCACCACCTACCCCTTTCACTTCCCTAAGCATATCTCCACCTTCCCAAGTCTGAATTAACTCATTCCAAAGCCCAAATTCGAATCTCCCCATCCCTCCTTGCTCCCTAGGTCGCACCCCTCCTCTCCCCTCAAGCCAAGTTCGCCCCCCTCCTCTCTTCTCCACTCCAGCTTTGTGTGCAGGCCAACCTGCAGATTAGCACTCTGTTGCAGCGACGTCCACGACTGCATCCTAGTTCTGCTGGTGGCGTGGCCTAACTTTCTGGAAAGGCCTCCCTGTGCTCTTCGCAGGCGAGGTGGAATCACTCCATTCCGAGTTCGTGGCCATCCGTGAAGGCTGTTCTTCCCCGACTACGTAGAACCTCTCAGACCAAAATCCAGAGCGGCAGAGAAGACTCTCCCACGACGAACCTTGAAGGAATCAGCCTTCAGGGTCTTCTACAAAGATCTTCCTCCCCCTATCAGCGTCCAGGAACAGAAGGCAGAGCTCCGTTCGGCATCCGACAATCAGAGATATTAATTTTCTACCACAACCACGCCGGTCTGCCTCCTCACAGTCTGCCCCAACCACCGTCCACTTCTCTGGACACCCAGCTCATCTCCGACATCAGAAGCTTCCCTGTTTGTTTTGATGCAAAGTAGACTTGTCAACGATTCCAACGAGTCCAGCAGTACCAGATTTGGAGCTCAGGAGCAACCGTGACCGCTTTTGCAACCTGCTGTTTCAGACTGAGCTCGGCCAGAGACCAGAGCTGCAACCATCTTCCAGTCGCCGGAGCAGTCAGCCCCCAGATCAGAACGTCGTCCAAAAATTCAGGCTGCACCCCTCTCCGGTTAGCAATCTTTTGGCGTAAGTCTCATCAGATTCTGAGCTCGGTGGATTTATTGGCTGCATCAACATCGACTCCCTGTCCAGAATTACAGAAGCTAGATAGAATCGGCGAAGCTCGGAAACTCGGTTTCCTTTGCATCTCTCCCCACCCTGCTTGGCCGGCTGAAGGCCCCTCCCTGTGTGGAGGTAGTTTTGAATGTATTAAGCATAACCCCCACCCCAAGATCACCCCTCCTGCGTGAGGAGTAGTGCTGTACCGTTTGTAATTTCAGGTCAAGCTACACCGCCGCGGCGTGTGGGGATCCACCGCCTCCCCGCTCGCCCTCGTCTCCGAGCGGGACCGGTTTCTTCAAACCGGTCGAGTAAGTGCTCTAAACCCTTGCTCATTGTGCTTGTCTTTCAATGTTTGTTTCTTAGCTCCGCTGGTTGTGCGAGAGAGAGCCCGATCCTCAAGCCCCATTGCCTTGAGTGATCACCGTGGGAAGAGTGAAACCGGTGCCCTTGGCACTTTGTCGGCCCCATTGAATTGGGTTCCACATCCTTTTGGGAATCAAGCCTTGGCCTTGCTGGCCCTCTACCAGCAAGGGCCCAACCCCACATCTTCACCTTGGCATTGCCAAGTTACCCCGGGCTTGGGTGAGCGACGAGAGAGCGGCGGCCCAAATTGGCCCATTTAGAATGCGAATGTGCTTGCTTGCTTAAGTCCAAGATTGTGTCACATCAAGTGGTATCAGAGCAAGTTCACAACTTGTCTCTCCACAAGTTGGTCCTAGGGCATGTTTATGCATTTAGAGTCCTCGGTTGCATCTCCCATGTCCACTAGAAGGGCCACTTCATACCCGTCATATTCATCCCCATCAACTTTCCCAAGAAGCCCAAATCCTCATGGAAGCTCCATTGCCAACAAAGTGGGTAGCAACACCTCTATCATAGAAGTCCTACCTAATGTCCTTAATCGGCTTGAAGATATCATGTCTCGACTCGACCGACTTGAAGGAAATAGCCGTGCACCAAGAGTGAATGAGAGTGACCTTTGGGGAAATCTAGAAACCATATTTTTAGAACACTTGAAAATCAAAACCCCCGCCTTTGATGGATCCAACAGCCCAAGCCTTTACATAGATTGGGAGATTTCCCTAGACCAATTCTTTAAAAGTTGCCCCTTGAACGATGAAAGGAGAATGAGGCTAGCCAAGGCACACCTCTCCAAACAAGCTAAAACTCATTGGTTAGTTATGGAAGGTTTAAGAAGGATCCGCAAGGAGTCCCCCATTAGCACTTGGGATGAGATGAAGGTCGAGCTTAGGAAAACCTACACTCTCCAACCCTCTCCCTCCTACTCAAATCACAAAAGCCCAAGGAGTACTTCAACTCCTTCATCCCCACCCGGTCAATCCAAGACCCCAATCACCCATTCCCTACCACTTCCCATCTCTCCCACCCCAACCACTACATTTACACCCCACCTCCAAGTCCACACCACAACCATAGGCCCCCATACCCAATTGGGCCCCATGGCCAACTCTCCACCTAGGCCCATGGTAACCCCCACCACTACCTCTCCATCACCCCCAAAAAGAGACACTCCTCCCAAAACAAATCAACCCAAACCCCTTCAACCCACCCATCTTCCTCTCCCTACCCCAATCCAACTCCCACCAAAGCCTCCATTACTACCCTCACCTATCCTAACCCAAGTTTCCCACTACCTACCACCCCGGATACACCATGCCCCAATCATCACCACACCCTCAAAAGCCCCTCTCACCTCCTTGGAAGAAGAACCCATACCCCACCCCATAGTGGTGAACACTCCAAACCCACTCTCCACCTTGGAGGAAACCCAAGCCCAAATTGAAGAAGAAACAACACATGAGGGTCTTCACCTTACATCACCCTCTCTAGTTGGGACCAAGCTCATCTTAGGAGAACCCATTGTTAGTTGGCTAAAGGAGAGCCCAATTGGAGAGACCCGGGCCCATATTTTCCCTCCCATAGAACAAGACCTTCCCTTAGTGCCCTTCTTCTCCTATCACACCACAATCCAAGCATCCTATCAAGTGGAGACCTTAGAAGACCTTCTCAAGGGCATAACATGGCAATTAGAGATGACTAGCATGTTGACCCCTATGGTAGAACAACCTAGGAGCCTTAGCCTCCTACACCTATGCATAGGGTCTATCACCTCAGTTTGCACCATTGGTTGCTACACTAGCGACCTCCTTCTATTCCTCCATACACCCGATGAGCCCAACCTTCTCCTCGATTTAGAGCTTCTTATCTCGGGTAGAAAGCCAAGCCCTCCACTCATGGCCGACCCACTTGTCAAGAACATTGGCCCAACTATCATGGAGAAGGATGACTTAGCACCTTTTAAGGATCTTGAGGACATGGAGTTCCTCCCCCTAGATGACCCATTTTATGATCCATATGATCCATTCCAATGGGAGTCAAGGGACTCATATGACCCAACCATCTTACCAACCACCCACCCTTTCCTACTCTCACCCACCATATTGGGCCAAACCCACCTCATCCATGACTCGGGTTATACCTTGGGAGCCATGACCTTGGGCCATATATCCCTAGGTAATCAGGTTGTACCCCACCCCATGATGACTACCTTCTTAGATCCATTCGATCCTTTCCAATGGGAGTTCAAAGGTTGTCCCACACCTATACACATGGAAGTCACCTTTGGGAAAAGCATGCATGTGTCTAGGCTTACCATACCCCTTGGCATGAACACTATGTTGGGTCCATTCATTCATATCACCCACATGTCAAGTAGAAAGTATGAGTGGTCCACATTCGGATGTCATGGTCCTCCTTCATTCATCATGGATCTTAAGCATGTCAAAAGTATCTACGGATGTCCGGGTCCCCCCACATTCATCACCACTTTGCATGATAGGTTCACCTACGAGTGCCCCGACCCACCTAGGCCCACCAAAGTCTACATGACAACAGTGCATGATAAGTCCACATATGGTTGCCCCGGCCCTCCAAAATCCATCAAAGGCTTCTTGGCATCAAAGCATGATCGGTCTACTTTCGGTTGCCCAGGTCCACCCATCACCCCTAGAATGTCAACATTCACGAAATTGCATGAAAGCCTTTGCAAGCACATAAGCAAAAAGAATGAGGCTTATAAGAGGCGGGCCGACTCTCATCGGCGTCACCGAGACTTCTATGAGGGTGACTTTGTGATGGTAAGGACGGAGAGGCTCTCCCCGGGAGCAAACTCTAAACTGAGACCACGTGGGGCTGGTCCCTTCCAGGTCTTGAGGCGCATCGGTGCAAATGCCTACGAGTTAGATCTCCCTGAGGAGTATGCAATAAGTCCCACATTCAATGTGGCCGACCTAGTGTCATATAAGGGACCCACGGTGGTACCTAGTGAGGAGATTGAGCCCACTTCTTCCCTTGAGAGAGCACCCACCCGTGAAGAGAGATCACCAGCCAAGAGAGCCCAGCGTGAACAAATTGAACAAATATTGGATGAACAAGTCACTACCACTCGGAGCAAGGTATACGAGCGCTATCTCGAAAGGTGGATGGATCGGACTCGTTCGGAAGACTTGAGGGCAGTACCACTTCTACACCCTCCAAGGAGGGAATGACACTTACTCGACGGAGTCGAGTTCTCCGCACCCCGGGAGTATGATGGGGACATCACCTCCCATGCCCACGTTCACAGCTCGTCTCCTCGCCCCGGTTGCATCCGGCATGGTTTAGTCATTTAATTTTAAGTCCTATGTAATTTTATTTGAGTCATTTGATGTATTTTCCCTTTTATTTGAGTCATGTTCCTAGGTCTTGCATTTATTTTCCTAAGTTTGAGTGTCATTAGATTGTGTAATGTGCTATTGGGCCCAATTCTTCGGGCTTGGCCCATGAGCCCCCCTACCCCTTCGGTTATTTGTTATTGAGTCTTTTGTAAGGGACTTATTGTAAAATGTGGGTTTCCTATATATAGGGCCCCATTTCCTTCATTTGGAGGTAATGAATCAATGAATGAAAAAACTTGCCATTTTGAGAGTTTACACTCCTTATCTAGTGGAGAGATTCCATTTTTTGGGTGAGAAACCCTAGGGGAGAGATTCCCCACCCTCCCCTCTCTTAATCTCTCTTTTTCACTCCACTTTCTCTCTCCTCAACACCCAAATTCGAATTTTCTTCTCTCTCCTCCCCCTCTCAACCACTTCCAACCCCCACCTACCTCCATTAACTCCCCACAACTTCCCACAACCCCTCTTTAATCCTCACCTAGTCCCAAGGAAGTTCCACCACTCAAAACCCCACCCTCCAACCACCACCTACCCCTTTCACTTCCCTAAGCATATCTCCACCTTCCCAAGGCTGAATTAACTCATTCCAAAGCCCAAATTCGAATCTCCCCATCCCTCCTTGCTCCCTAGGTCGCACCCCTCCTCTCCCCTCAAGCCAAGTTCGCCCCCCTCCTCTCTTCTCCACTCCAGCTTTGTGTGCAGGCCGACCTGCAGATTAGCACTCTGTTGCAGCGACGTCCATGACTGCATCCTGGTTCTGCTGGTGGCGTGGCCTAACTTTCTGGAAAGGCCTCCCTGTGCTCTTCGCAGGCGAGGTGGAATCACTCCATTCCGAGTTCGTGGCCGTCCGTGAAGGCTGTTCTTCCCTGACTGCGCAGAACCTCTCAGACCAAAATCCAGAGCGGCAGAGAAGACTCTCCCACGACGAACCTTGAAGGAATCAGCCTTCAGGGTCTTCTACAAAGATCTTCCTCCCCCTGTCAGCGTCCAGGAACAGAAGGCGGAGCTCCGTTCAGCATCCGACAATCAGAGATATTAATTTTCTACCACAACCACGCCGGTCTGCCTCCTCACAGTCTGCCCCGACCACCGTCCACTTATCTGGACACCCAGCTCATCTCCGACATCAGAAGGCTTCCCTGTTTGTTTTGATGCAAAGTAGACTCGTCAACGATTCCAACGAGTCCAGCGGTGCCAGATTTGGAGCTCAGGAGCAACCGTGACCGCTTCTGCAACCTGCTGTTTCAGACTGAGCTCGGCCAGAGACCAGAGCTGCAACCATCTTCCAGTCGCCGGAGCAGTCAGCCCCCAGATCAGAACGTCGTCCAAAAATTCAGGCTGCACCCCTCTCCGGTTAGCAATCTTTTGGCGCAAGTCTCATCAGATTATGAGCTCGGTGGATTTATTGGCTGCATCAACATCGACTCCCTGTCCAGAATTACAGAAGCTAGACAGAATCGGCGAAGCTCGGAAACTCGGTTTCCTTTGCATCTCTCCCCACCCCGCTTGGCCGGCTGAAGGCCCCTCCCTGTGTGGAGGTAGTTTTGAATGTATTAAGCATAACCCCCACCCCAAGATCACCCCTCCTGCGTGAGGAGTAGTGCTGTACCGTTTGTAATTTCAGGTCAAGCTACACCGCCGCGGCGTGTGGGGATCCACCGCCTCCCCGCTCGCCCTCGTCTCCGAGCGGGACCGGTTTCTTCAAACCGGTCGAGTAAGTGCTCTAAACCCTTGCTCATTGTGCTTGTCTTTCAATGTTTGTTTCTTAGCTCCGCTGGTTGTGCGAGAGAGAGCCCGATCCTCAAGCCCCGTTGCCTTGAGTGATCACCGTGGGAAGAGTGAAACCGGTGCCCTTGGCACTTTGTCGGCCCCATTGAATTGGGTTCCACATCCTTTTGGGAATCAAGCCTTGGCCTTGCTGGCCCTCTACCAGCAAGGGCCCAACCCCACATCTTCACCTTGGCATTGCCAAGTTACCCCGGGCTTGGGTGAGCGACGAGAGAGCGGCGGCCCAAATTGGCCCATTTAGAATGCGAATGTGCTTGCTTGCTTAAGTCCAAGATTGTGTCACATCATTACCTCGGTGCAAACTATGCTAAGTGTTTGACTAAATGCCTTGTGTTTTCTGACAGAGTCTTTCTTTTCCGAGGAGGGGAACGTGATCCAAGGCAGATCTATCTCTAAAAGAATGCCACATGGAAAGATACAACGCTTTGATGGTGACACGTGGCTGAGTGCCTTCTGGAAGCTCTTGGGCGGGAGTTCTTCCTCCACACGCCCAATGAGAGATTATAAGAGGTTGCTGATCGAAGGAAGAAGGAGAGTCGTTCTGAATAGCCAAGAGATAGAGAGCAGAAGAAAAGAAAAGAGAGATAGAGGAAGAGGGAGATCGTGAAAAGAATATCTGATAGTCTGTCCACTGGTACTTGGATCAAATCTAGTCCAGTTTGCTATTTTTCATCGGATTTCATTGTCAGCCGTCATTAGCTGTTTCCACCATTTTTTATTTTGTTTCCTTTCTTAATTTTTCTGTTCAAGCTGTGTGGCAGCAGAGGTCAAGCTGTAATCCTCAGCGGTCAGAGGAGGGATCCTCTGGATAGCAAGCTGTGTTGCTCAGCCAGTTGTAAGCAAGCTGTGAGGCTCAGCGGACGCAAGCTGTGTTGCGCAGCGTTTTCAAGTTGTAAGGCATCAGAAAGCCTCACTCGGATTTGAGTTAGGGATGGACGTAGGGTTGCAGGCAGCAGACTGAACCATCTAAAAATACCTTGTGTTCTGTGTGGTTTGCTTGTCTTTTGTGATTCGATAGATGCATGACTAGGCTCGAGTAGTTTAGTTTGGCTTTCAAAGATTACTGGTGCATATCAGTTATTCGAGCCTTGATCTGATTTAATCAGCCCTTTGCATTTGGATTAATCGGTTTTCAGTTGGTCAAAGATTGTTATTGATAGAGGGATTCATTCACCCCCCCTCTGAATCCAACACGCACTATTGCTAGATCACATCAGGAGCGTCTTTCTACACTCTACGTCCTACTGCTGGAGCTTTACGGCGGTGGAGAACGTGTGGCTTCATCCTTGGATTTCTTATTCTTTCATCTGTACCACGTAATCACGCCAAAAGGTAGGTTTTCTCAAGATCTAGCCTAACCCGTAGCTAAAATAGGATAACACAACATGCTAGTATACTCCGTATGTCATGCCATGCAGCCTGTTCCTATAGCATGTTACACGGGTTTTAAGTATAACATACTATATAGCATGTTACACGGGTTTTACGTAGAGCAACTATAGCTTGTTACCTAAGTTTTTACGTAGTCTGTTACACTGATTTTACTAGATTTGAACATGTCCTATCATACTAGTTTTTTTGCAGCCTCAAATAATCATGTTTTAGCCCTAGTATATAACTTTTGTTACAAGAGATACATACATGTTTTAAAAACCCAGAAAGTCCAGCCCTCAGGTGAATAGCGCCCTCTGCCAGGGTGCCATTTCCAGAAGAGGCGCCCCAAGCCAGGGCGCCATTTAATTGAAGACACTATGAAGTGTCATCAATTCAATTTCCAGAAATTTCCAGAAGTTATTAATCAACACATTCAAAAATCTATATATATTGAACTAAACCATAAAATTCTTGCATGAATACATTTATGTGATCCTGATATTTTTCTCTACCGGTCCATGTCCTTCATTCGGAGAAACTCTGAAAATATGAACAATAACTTGTATCTCAGAACGTACCTCTCTGATGCGAAGCATGACTCATGCTTAATTGGTGACTCTCTGTAGTGACTTCAATTAATTGAAGACACTTTAGAGGGGCGCCATTCACCAGAAGCCTTACATCAATTAGCGACACCCCCAGGAGACTTCAATTAAATGAAGTCACCCCGAGGAGACTTCAATTAAATGAAGTCACCCTGGGAAAACTTCAATTCATTGAATAGAGACACCACGGGAAGACTTCAATTCATTGAATAGCGACACCCCGGGAAGACTCCAATTCTTCAAATAGCGACAGCCCGAGGAGACTTTAATTAAATGAAGTCACCCTGAGGGGACGCCAATTCCATTTTTAGAAAAAAAAATAAACATCGCTGATGCGGGACGGACACGGGGACCGACTCTACGTGGTATGGACCTCGGACTCTAGATGCGGACACGACCAGCAACACATGATGGGAGAGACATTAGGCCCGACACGGAGAGTTCCTATGGGCTATACGTCGCTAACAGAAATGCAATCTCACTCGTCGTCCCAAGCGAGGGAAACGCGGATCGTGCGCGGTTGAAGAACCAGCAGAGTTCACGGGTAGTCGACTCACTTCCGGACTCAGATCGAGTCACGGGACGGGTCACTCTCACACTCACAGCGGTGACATGAACACACGGGCTAGTACCTATCGCTCTCTGCAGCGGCAAAAGACCATATACTAGCTAAGCAATGTAACGCCAAGAGGTTCGGACCATTACCTCCACGCACCCGGCGTGGCGAAGACAACCCCGGCCAAATCACGGACTCCCAGTTAACAATTATTACAGTAATACACTAAGTCGACCCACTCCACGCAAGGAGGTAAAAGGTCACATGTGGGGTCCGGGAATCACGCAACTCGGGTTGACGGGCAGCATCTTGATGTCGCCCGGCGGTGCCGAACTCCGCGTTTTCGTGCTTTCCGAACGGCGACTTCTACGGGCCCGCGGGACCCACGGACGGCGCTGTCCTCCGGATCTACGGGGGGGGGGGGGGGACCCACTGTGATGGGGACCCCTGGTGGCGCGCCTCCACGGACTACGGTCGGCCGGGAACACCGATCGGGGGTCGATCGGCCCCGACTCCCAACTCTTGAACTAATAACCCACGGATTTTGGTTGCTGTCTTCCGACGCGCGCTCCGGCGAAAACGGCTGTTGCGAGCAATCCCGACGTCGGATCGGGACGCATGAGCTATCATTGGAAAGCTCTCTTCAAATGCTTCGATCTAGACACAGAGAGATCTGCTGGATCTAGCCAGATCAGAACATTATTGAATTTACAAGTCCCTGTTGTACAGTAACCGAAATCTCAGATTTGCAGGGCACGTGTCTGAGAACCACCGTTAACTGCCTAGTAAAATTCCGATTCAGCTCTTGAGCTCTTCTTAGATGTTGTAGGGAATCAAACCACGGAACTGAGAATATTTTTAGAATTTGATTTGAGGTGGCTCCGATTTGTTATGATTTTTGGGGTGACTGGTGGTCGGATCTGGGAACTAGTGGACAGAACTATAGATGGGTCTGAGAATGATTTTTTAGAAAATATGAGATGGGCGAATCAAAAATTGAGAACAATTGTGGATGATGGGGTGGATGGATGGAACCCCCAGTAAAATTGGGCGAACTAACAGAAATCAAAAAGTGGATCTAAGACATGAAACTCAGGACGGAGGTGAACCTGGACAGAATTCTGGCAGAACCGAAATGAAAGAGTGGATGAAAATCAAAAATTAGCAAACGTGATATGAATGCTGGCCTGATTTTTGTGGGTGGAGAGGAACATCCCAGGAACAACTCCTCCAAATGTGGTAGCCAAATGAGCTCCGGGAAGACCTGTGAATTTCAAGCAAGCTGCTGTGGTACTGCGCAGGCAGAACTCCGTTGATGGCGATGGCGGTGCGGTGGCGGCTCGTGGCGGCGGCGGCGATCGTCGGAACTGATACACGAGGAGGCACACCTCAGAATGGAAGCCTTCACAGCATCCAAGGGGGAGAGGGAGAGGAGAAGGGGGTGCACCAAGCTGGAGCTCCAAGAATTACTTTGATTCAAATGGCATTAATTCCTCCAAAATGAAAAATACAAGTTTAATTAGGTTACATCTCACATCCATCCACAACCGTAGGATCTAGGGGAAGGGGATGGAGGGCTGGGATGAGATGTGAACATCACACAAAAATTAAAATAAAAAAATACATGGAAGGGGGTGGCCTATTGACTATGGTGGCAAGTGTTGGGTTCGGTGCAGTATTCAGAGGGGGGGGTGAATGAATATGACTTTTAAAACCTTTCGCCCAGTTAAAATTTCGCTCACTAAAAATGCTAGTTCGCAAACTAAACAAACTTGAAGGCTAAATGGCAGTTGTGGAACTAACCAAACACACAGTGAGATCACTAGAGTGCTAACAAGACAAATTTAGTCAATCTGAAAACTAATTAACTCTTCTGCTCAACCAGAAGCCAAACACATGGAGCGCCCCTATGCAATCACCTAGCAGAAGCACAAATAGACAAGTCAAACCATAGTGCACAAGGGGTTTTTAGGTGGTTCGGTCCAGCAGACCTACATCTACCCCACACTCAACCCGAGTGTGGCTTCCACTAGCTCACGCTAGAAACCGCAGACTCAGTCTGCAACAGGTGCTGCCACACAGCTTGACCAGGGGAACAACCTCCCCTCTTCCTCCCAACCGGAGGGACACCCCAAGTGACTCCCAGCCACTTGGAAACTAGAGACCGAAGTCTCTCTTCCTCCAGACCAGGAGGGAATCCACCAGTGACTCCCAGTCACCAGCAAACCAGAGGTCGAAGACCTCTCTTCCTCTAGACTAGGAGGGACCCCTGGACTTGCAACCCACAAGCCCAGAACCGGAGATCAGATCTCCCTTCCTCCAAACCGGAGGGAACACACAAGTGACTTCCAGCCACTTGCAAACTAGAGGTCGCAGACCTCTCTTCCTCCAGACCAGGAGGGACCCGACCTCAGTCCAGAGGATCGGAAGTACAAAGCTAACCAAATGAAAAAGGAAAAATAAGAAAGGAAAAATACACAGCGATCAGAAAGCTGTAAAGAAAGATAACACAGATGTGGCTCGCATAGAGCTGACTGGCCTGGATTTGATCCACGGTCCAGTAGACAGATCTTCAGGTAAGCTTCTCTTCCTCTTCTCTTCTCTCTCACTTTCTTTTTCTCTTAACCCTCACGAGCTCTCTAACTCTCTCTTTCTCTTCTTCTTCTTCTGCTCTTCTTCTCTTTCTTTTCTTCTTCTTTCGCAGGCTCTCTCTGTCTCTTCTCTTCTCTTCTTCTTCTGCTGTCTACTGCAGCTCTTTTCTTCTTCTGCTCTTTCACTCTCTCGATCTCTGCTCCTCTATTCTCTTTGGCTCACCGTCACTTTCGCTCGATCAACCTTTCTTCTTTTTATAACAGCAGCCAGTAGGAGGGCAGCACTGGGCGCGTGTGGCTTCCACATTTCCCGCCCAGAACTTTTGACCACGTGTCAGTCTCTCAGCCAGCTTCAGCACACGTGTCACAATCCTGTCTGCCCTTCCAGCCTCGGATCACGTTCTTCTTTTTATTTTTCTTCTTCTCCTGCAAAGAATTTAAAACCATTAAAACTCAGGGCCACAAAAACTAAAACTGCATGAGGTATGTGATAGCAATACGAGATGCACTATACTGAGAATGACACGAGATACACGAGATGACTACAGCACGAAATAAAGAGAGAATGACACGAGGTAAGATGAGAACAGCACGAGGTGAGAAGGAAATAACACGGAGTGAAACGATAGAAACACACGATCAGAGGAGCCTTGGACGAAGATAGAAAGAAGCAACACGAAGACACAAATACAAAACCAACGTGAAGACACAAAAACAACAACACGAAGACACAAATACAGAAACAACACGAAGACATAAAAAATGACTCGAATATAAAATTGCTCGAACTTACGAACGACTCGAAGATGAGGATGACACGGACTGAAACTAACTCGAAGACGAAAACAGAACCCTACACGAAGTGTGGTCACAAAGCAAGAAAGGACACGGGGTCTAGGAAAAACAACACGAAGACAGAAGACAGGAACGGCTACAACGACACGTGATAAAATAGTGAGAGCAGGAAAACGACTCGAGTAACTACAGTTAATGACACGAAAACACAAGAGCAAAAATAAAAAGGATGACTCGAGATGAGCAACTAAATACTGAAGAAACGACATGAGGTTCACAGGAAAACGACTCGAAGTTCATCAGAACAAATCGAGCTGCTTCAGTAAACAGCACGAAGACAATCAACAAACATAGTTGGAACAACACGACGTACAAAAGGACAACATGAAGTGTAGTGAACACAAACAACACGAAGTATGAAAGGAACAGTACGGACATACAAGGTACTACCTCATAGCAGCTTTCCTGTTAATCATACAAATTTCAAATGCATAACATTACGCAAGATATCTGATTAAAATGACAATATTTAACATAGTGATGCTCATCATCAAAACACTAGGGAAGTCACAAACAAGAAAGCTATGAACAACAAGGCATGTTGTACAGACTTCAATCAATATGCATCAGACGACTGTGTATGGACTTGAAGACCCTTAGCCAATGTATAGACTTCAAGTGGAGACCAATGTGTAGACTTCACGTGAAAGCCCAATGTGCAGACTTGTCGAATGGCTCAGCAATGTATAGACTTGGAGAACCACGGTCCAATGTACAGACTTGAAGCCTGTAGCATTGTATAGACTCTACACATGCAAGCAATGTAGCAATGTATAGACTTAGCCTAAAATGCTTAAGATGCTAAGTGAGACGGTGGAGTCTGTAGAGACTTGCTGTAACAGTCTGATGTACAGACTTTGCCCAAGGCCTTAGACGCTAACAGAGACGGACCGATGTACAGACTTTATGAATAGTGATGCATAGCCAATCGGATGTACAGACTTCACTTAGCACAGTCCGATGTACAGACTTTGTCTTAGACTCTGAATGAGACTGACAGTGTATACACTTAGCCAATGCAATGCACTGTATGGACTTCCATGAGACGCTCTATGTACAGACTTAGCTTTGAGTGTGGGCTGTACAGACTTTATGAACATTGCAAACAGGGAGATACAATGTATGCTGAGACACATTAATGCAATCTATTCAAACAGAATAATGCATTCAAAACATCTATTCAAATAGAAGAATGCATTCAAAACATCATTTCATCTTCATTCATGTTGCTATCATTTGCAGAATGCTCAAGGATAAGGATGCACAGAAATGCACTCACTTTGTTGCAATCATCAAAACAAAATAGCATTGCTATCATCAATTCAATAACACTAAATAGCACATGCTTGTGTCTAAGGGGCATAACATTCTCCCCCCTTTTGATGATGGCAACACAAAGTGACAATGAGTGACAATGAGTCACACAGAATTTTCTCCCCCTTTGACATGATCAAAAAGAGAAAAACAATATGAACATCTGTGCAACATGGCAGTATGCATGCAAACTTCCCTTAGATCAATAAACTCCCCCTGAAGATAGGACTCCCCCTGAATTATTTCTCCCCCTAAATAATAGCTCCCCCTTTGAGAAGGAAAATGGACAGATATACAAAGGTAGAGAAGGTAGGAGGGTCACATGACAACAGCTGAATCATTGGTTCAGAGAATAAGCCTTATTATAAACAACAGTTTAAAGTATAAGAATCAGCAACATACAGTTTTGACAAAAATTCAGGTTTAACAGTGATAAATCTAGAGTAAAGCAGCTGACCCCTGAAAAAGAGTTTTAGACTCCATTTATAGCAATGAATCTAAGGCACATGGTATTAGTAGATAAGTCAGAAATAATACCCTTTTGTGATTAAACATGGAAATTCAAGAAAGGCAACTTGAATATGTATTGAGAAAAATAATTTTCACTCATTGACTTTTGATTTCAAAGGGTTACAGCAGTTTGATTTTCATTTTAGAATTTTCAGAAACTGAGCTAAGTGAATAGACCAGTGGCATTTATGCTTTTGACATTAGGTGTACACCTTGATTAGAGGCAGGTACCCCCAGTTACTAGGCATAAACTACTATATCTATTTCAGATCAAGACCTACAAGGAATAATTTTCCCTTTGACATTAAGGGCACACCTTGATCACAGGCCAGTACCCCCAGTTACTTGGTGAAAACTCCCCCTATAGATATGACCCTATGAACAGAGGTAGTCTGAAGCACTTCATGACTTATGAGTTCTCCTGCTTCATTTGAGGAGATCACAGTTTCTCAATGCAATCACCCATTGCTCTGTCACTATGTTCAGCTCTTTGCATTTATGATCTTATTTACTGCCGCCCTTAATTCTTTTAGAGTGATTTTTCAAAAATCAGTGCACACTCTTATTCACCTTTTCTAGATATTTCCAGATTAACACATTCAGGTATATAAAAAAAAACCTTTTCCATTCTTACCATAAGACAAAGATTAAGAGCTATAAAAGTTGTCTTTTTATCTATAATTCTGAAGGCAGACACATAACTCTTCAATTTATAAAGGTTAAACCTTTAGTTCCTTTCACTTGCAAGAGTGATTCTTATAAAAGAACAATTGTAATAACTGTAACTCAATTCACTAAACCATGTGCAGTACTGTTGTTCAGTGAAGGTTAGGGAAAAGATAGCAATTGGCAATATGGTTCAATAGCATCTGATGACAGTGAGTATGAATGAGTTGAATGGGGACAATGAGAAGTAACAAGGATTCAATGAATTGAATAGAACTCTCAGCTCCCCCTGACACCATGATGCAAAAATATGTTATGCACTAGACTGTTCTACATGCAGACTATGCAACAATGATATATGAGGCAAGTATGCAATCAATTCAAGTTTATGCATCCAAGTCATGAACATTTTTATCCTTTTTTAGATTTTTCAAAAATATGATGCAGTACACTATTCTACATGAGGACTAGACCCATGGTACTAGGCGGAGAAGCTGATCACAAGGACCATCTCACACATAGTAAGAACCTTCAGGCAGATTTCCTTGCCTTTTAGTAACTTACCATTTGATATACCAAGGTTATGCAGATGATATATGCAGTGCAAAGCAATCCTATTATGCATTGAAAAACATGCAGTCTTCAGCAATAGGCAAATGGTAGTCATGCAAATGAAATGTGCAAACATAAGACACATGCATTGACTATGTGTACTAAATGACCCAATTAAAATCAGTGCAAGTTATGCATTTAACAACAAGCATGCAATGTATTGAGCCTCAATGCAAAATATGGCAAGAGAGAAGAGCATCATATATGCAGAAGTAAACTCAGTAGCTGAGTCTGGAATGAAGACTGATCAGCTAGACAAGAAGAGATCATCATCCATCAAGCAAACAATTCAACAATTTCAGATATCAAACAGACAAATCAGCATTTTCAGTTGATGAAATTTAAAACAAGAAGTTCAGAACTAACCTGAAGAGTTGAATCATGGGGTTTCCATTTGAGTGCCTTGGTTTGTTAACCCCTGTTTATTCTTTGACCCAAGGCACACCTGCAACATTATCATTATTTTGATCCTGCAGGGACCCAAGCAGCTTTGGGTCCTGCATTTATCCTGACAGATGTTCTAAACATTCTTTTTGCAGCATTATCATCAAATTCCATTAGAACACAATCATACATAGAATGTCCAAAAATTTCACAATAATGACATGAAACAACAGACTGTCTGGTCCTATGATGCTTATCAACAGAAGCATGAGACCTATGAGATTGAGCATGAATTGTTCTGTTGTTTTCATGAACATTTTGTTTCTTCCCAGTAGCATTGGGAGCAGGAAATTTTACAGATTTAGAATTAAATATACTTCCTTGAGCATGCCAACAGTCCTTGACTGTGTGGCCATGTCTCCCACATTCGAAGCACCTTGGATGCTTACCTTTGGAGCCAAGGTTATTTCTATCAAAAGTATTTTTGTTAACATGGAAATTAACAAATTCAGAATTGAATCTCTTTATCGGATTCTTCCATCATTGAGCAGCAATGTGGCCAAACTTCCCACAACAAAAACAATTTAGATTCTTTCTCCTAAAAACCTGATTTCTAGCATGAAATTCTTTAACATTCAGATTACCCTTTTTCTGATCAGACAGAACTTTTCTAGCATGCTTTTTGTCATCTTGTTTCATCACAAAACACTCACTCATAAAGTGTCCATGCTTACCACAATAATGACAAGAACAAGAGCCATTAGATTTCTTTAAAACATGGCACTTATCAGATGATTTTTTAGCATGCAGATTGTTCCTTTGAGTTTTTGGGGTTTTCTGATTTTTATTTCGTTTTTAAATTTCCTGAACAGCATGCACATATGAAGAAGAAGCTGAAGTGCTAGCTAAACCAGAGCTACGAATAAAAGTGGTGTACAGCTGGTTCTTCTTAGCTTGCTTAATTTCAGAAATGTTATCAATCTCTTCACATTGATCACTAACTTCATCTTCAGAGGATATTTTTATTTTGCCTTTATCCTTATCAACCTTAGATGAAGTACTATTCAGCTCAGTAATTTTACTTTCCAAAAAGATTATAAGATTTTCTGAATCAACTTTCTCCTTCTCATAACTAGCCAGTTTTTCTTTTAACAAACCAATTTCTTTTTCCAAATCAGCAGTGTGTATTAAAAAGCTAGCAATTTCTTTGTCACTGCAATTGATACACTCTTTCAATATTGATTTCTCCTTTTCAATTGTCATCCATCTTTCAGAGAAAACAGTGTTAAGAACCATTAACTTTTTATTTTGTTCCTTCAGATGAGCATTTTCTTCAACCAACTTTTCTTTTAATTTATCAATTTCCTTCTTCTGAGTCAGCAGAGAATCATTTTCTTCTTTCAAGGAAGTGATTAAGTTTTTCTGTACATTATCATCAGAATGTAATTCTTCAATCAATTCCTTCAATTTAGATTTTAGATTTTCATTTTCAACCTTTAGACTTGTGATTTCGGCATTTTTCTCTTTTCTTAATTTTCTCTTTTCTGATTTGACTCTTTCATATTTATCTAGAAGATGCTCATGCATGGCAACTAACTCATCATGGCTAATATCCTCGGTCTCAGAGATTACCTGGGATGAGGACTCATCTGATTGATCACTCCTTCTTGCCATGAGACATTCTTCTTCCTGTTCCACATGTGTTGCAGTCACTCTATCAAAAATTTCCTTTGCAGTGCTACAATCTGAGATAAAAGGAAAATCGTCAGAATCAATTGCAGCCTTCATTAGATTTAGAGCTCTCACATTATCATCATTTTTCATCTTGTGATCATAAGTCCACTTAGACTTATCCTTAGGAATTTTATATGGACCGTGAGATATAACCTTCCACAGTTGGGGATTAATAGAGTTAACATGCTTGCACATACGATATAGCCAGAAATTAATATGTGAACCACTGAATAGCGGAGGATGAGCCATTAACACTGATCAGAACTAATTCAAAGTAGTGAATTCAACCCAATAAACCAAATCTAACATAAATGCACCGAAAACAGTAGAATCGGATCTGCAGGTCGCTGGACCTTCTATGCAGACACCGCTCTGATACCAAGTGTTGGGTTCGGTGCAGTATTCAGAGGGGGGGTGAATGAATATGACTTTTAAAACCTTTCGCCCAGTTAAAATTTCGCTCACTAAAAATACTAGTTCGTAAACTAAACAAACTTGAAGGCTAAATGGCAGTTGTGGAACTAACCAAACACACAGTGAGATCACTGGAGTGCTAACAAGACAGATTTAGTCAATCTGAAAACTAATTAACTCTTCTGCTCAACTAGAAGCCAAACACATGGAGCGCCCATATGCAATCACCTAGCGGAAGCACAAATAGACAAGTCAAACCATAGTGCACAAGGGGTTTTTAGGTGGTTCGGTCCAGCAGACCTACATCCACCCCACACTCAACCCGAGTATGGCTTCCACTAGCTCACGCTAGAAACCGCAGACTCAGTCTGCAATAGGTGCTGCCACACAGCTTGACCAGGGGAACAACCTCCCCTCTTCCTCCCAACCGGAGGGACACCCCAAGTGACTCCCAGCCACTTGGAAACTAGAGACCGAAGTCTCTCTTCCTCCAGACTAGGAGGGAACCCACCAGTGACTCCCAGTCACCAGCAAACCAGATATCGAAGACCTCTCTTCCTCCAGACCAGGAGGGACCCCTGGACTTGCAACCCACAAGCCCAGAACCGGAGATCAGATCTCCCTTCCTCCAAACCGGAGGGAACACACAAGTGACTTCCAGCCACTTGCAAACTAGAGGTCGCATACCTCTCTTCCTCCAGACCAGGAGGGACCCGACCTCAGTCCAGAGGATCGGAAGTACAAAGCTAACCAAATGAAAAAGGAAAAATAAGAAAGGAAAAATACACAGTGATCAGAAAGCTGTAAAGAAAGATAACACAGATGTGGCTCGCATGGAGCTGACTAGCCTGGATTTGATCTACGGTCCAGTAGACAGATCTTCAGGCAAGCTTCTCTTCCTCTTCTCTTCTCTCTCACTTTCTTTTTCTCTTAACCCTCACGAGCTCTCTAACTCTCTCTTTCTCTTCTTCTCCTTCTGCTCTTCTTCTCTTTCTTTTCTTCTTCTTTCGCAGGCTCTCTCTGTCTCTTCTCTTCTCTTCTTCTTCTGCTTTCTACTGCAGCTCTTTTCTTCTTCTACTCTTTCACTCTCTCGATCTCTGCTCCTCTATTCTCTTTGGCTCACCGTCACTTTCGCTCGATCAGCCTTTCTTCTTTTTATAACAGCAGCCAGCAGGAGGGCAGCACTGGGCGCGTGTGGCTTCCACATTTCCCGCCCAGAACTTTTGGCCACGTGTCAGTCTCTCAGCCAGCTTCAGCACACGTGTCACAATCCTGTCTGCCCTTCCAGCCTCGGATCACGTTCTTCTTTTTGTTTTTCTTCTTCTCCTGCAAAGAATTTAAAACCATTAAAACTCAGGGCCACAAAAACTAAAACTGCATGAGGTATGTGATAGCAATACGAGATGCACTATACTGAGAACGACACGAGATACACGAGATGACTACAGCACGAAATAAAGAGAGAATGACATGAGGTCAGTTGAGAACAGCACGAGGTGAGAAGGAAATAACACGGAGTGAAACGATAGAAACACACGATCAAAGGAACCTTGGACGAAGATAGAAAGAAGCAACACGAAGACACAAATACAAAACCAACGTGAAGACACAAAAACAACAACACGAAGACACAAACATAGAAACAACACGAAGACATAAAAAATGACTCGAATACAAAATTGCTCGAACTTACGAACGACTCGAAGATGAGGATGACACGGACTGAAACCAACTCGAAGACGAAAACAGAATCCTACACGAAGTGTGGTCACAAAGCAAGAAAGGACACGGGGTCTAGGAAAAACAACACGAAGATAGAAGACAGGAACGGCTACAACGACACGTGATAAAACAGTGAGAGCAGGAAAACGACTCGAGTAACTACAGTAAATGACACGAAAACACAAGAGCAAAAATAAAAAGGATGACTCGAGATGAGCAACTAAATACTGAAGAAACGACACGAGGTTCACAGGAAAATGACTCGAAGTTCATCAGAACAAATCGAGCTGCTTCAGTAAACAACACGAAGACAATCAACAAACATAGTTGGAACAACACGACGTACAAAAGGACAACACGAAGTGTAGTGAACACAAACAACACGAAGTATGAAAGGAACAATACAGACATACAAGGTACTACCTCATAGCAGTTTTCCTGTTAATCATGGAAATTTCAAATGCATAACATTACGCAAGATATCTGATTAAAATGACAATATTTAACATAGTGATGCTCATCATCAAAACACTAGGGAAGTCACAAACAAGAAAGCTATGAACAACAAGGCATGTTGTACAGACTTCAATCAATATGCATCAGACGACTGTGTATGGACTTGAAGACCCTTAGCCAATGTATAGACTTCAAGTGGAGACCAATGTGTAGACTTCACGTGAAAGCCCAATGTGCAGACTTGTCAAATGGCTTAGCAATGTATAGACTTGGAGAACCACGGTCCAATGTATAGACTTGAAGCCTGTAGCATTGTATAGACTTTACACATGCAAGCAATGTAGCAATGTATAGACTTAGCCTAAAATGCTTAAGACGCTAAGTGAGACGGTGGAGTCTGTAGAGACTTGTTGTAACAGTCTGATGTACAGACTTTGCCCAAGGCCTTAGACGCTAACAGAGACGGACCGATGTACAGACTTTATGAATAGTGATGCATAGCCAATCGGATGTACAGACTTCACTTAGCACAGTCCGATGTACAGACTTTGTCTTAGACTCTAAATGAGACTGACAGTGTATACACTTAGCCAATGCAATGCACTGTATGGACTTCCATGAGACGCTCAATGAGACGCTCAATGTACAGACTTAGCTTTGAGTGTGGGCTGTACAGACTTTATGAACAATGCAAACAGGGAGATACAATGTATGCTGAGACACATTAATGAAATCTATTCAAACAGAATAATGCATTCAAAACATCTATTCAAACAGAAGAATGCATTCAAAACATCATTTCATCTTCATTCATGTTGCTATCATTTGCAGAATGCTCAAGGATAAGGATGCACAGAAATGCACTCACTTTGTTGCAATCATCAAAACAAAATAGCATTGCTATCATCAATTCAACAACACTAAATAGCACATGCTTGTGCCTAAGGGGCATAACAGCAAGGGGGGGACAAGTTGGTAGCCACCTTGGACTTTGAAGTCCACTTGTCTCCCATGTGCCTTTTACCATTCAAACTTATAGATGCCTCCATTTGACATGTTGACTGACCCCACATGGGGCCCATGGGCTGAGGTGGATCAATGGGATGGGGCCTGGGGGTCCCGTGGGGCCCAGGGGTCCCATTTTGCAAATAAGCCCCTCGTACACTCAAAATTACATACCGAATACAATGAAATAAACACAAATTACACACACATAAAGTCTAACTAAATATGATAAATGGGGAGGCTCAAGGTGGAGTCTCCAAGCTGTCTCCGAGCCAGATGGACGCTGAGGTGGCTCAAGTCGTGCTCCGTGTGCGGTACCGGTGGCTCGGCGTGTCGCGCCGCTCAACTGCTCGGGTGTCCGTACCAATTCTCCCCAGGTGGGAGAAAGTCGACCCTGTCGAGTAAGGGTCTGCATCGCTCCTGTATCGCTCCAGAAGGTCCAGATCGATCCGCTGCAACTCGCCATGTGTGATCCATGTGTCCTCAGTAGCGGGCCATCCTCTCCATCGCACTAGGTAGCGCGGGTAAGATCCACTCTTGGTAACTGTCACTTGCTCGTCCAGTATACGATCTATATGCTCACGCTGCCGTGAAAAAGGGGCTGGAGGTGGAAGTGGACACTCAGGTGTGGGATCACTCTCAAGGGGAGGAGATGGCTCAAAAGGCTCACTAGGGATCACCGTTGGGTCCCTATATGCAACAAGATCCGATACATTGAAGGTAGAGCTTATACCATAATCCTCGGGCAGGTCCACAACATACGCATTGGATCCAATGCGTTTCAACACTCTAAAGGGACCGGCTCCATGAGCTTGCAACTTCTTAACGGTTCTAGAGGGAAACCGTTCAGGTCTTACCCTGATCATGACATATTCACCCTCTTGGAACTCTCACTGGTGTCGATGGGCATCGGCTAGCTCTTTGTAACGTGCATTGCTGGCCTCACTCATGCAGACTCCTAACATGCCTAGCACTAGACTCGGCAGACTCACTATGCACTCCTAAAATGCTTAGCAAAATAAAAACACACGGATGCACACACAACCCTAAACAACCCTACAGTTAGTCCGACCCAATCATATGCAAGGTGGTCCAGGACATCCGAATGTGTGCCATGCATACCCTAGGTGTGACCGAGGGTCGGTACAATCATAAGACGGTCCTTTGGATTTGGGAGGTTTGGGTGGGACTGGAGGGTAGGGTGTCTCTCGCCCGTGAACGGACTCGGTGGGTGCCGATGGTCCGGTCCATGGGGGAGGGGTATAATGGTGACCTCCTTTAAAGAAGTGGAATGGAGATTGTGGACCAAGGGGACCACTAAGAAAGGGATCGAAGGGATCAAAGAATGTGTGACCCCTCGATATGGATTCCCTCATCTCAAGATCCCATGTGTGGAAGTCTAGAAGGTGTTGTTGATCTCCTTCATCCTTGAAGGGAGATGAGACGGTGGGGGTATGATGGTGGACTCTCTCAAAAAGGTGGAGTAAATATGGTAGGTCACGGGGTCCACAAGAGAATGAGTCGAAGGGATCAAAAAAGGTATGACCCCTCTGACTAGGCTTCCACAAATCACTATCCCACATTTGGAAATCTTGGAGGTGTAAATGATCACCTTCATTCATTGTGAGAGGTGGGACGGCAGTCGTAGGTAGAAAGTAAGATTCCTCCCTTGGGCAAATGGGAATGAAGTTGGGCTCGACCGGCATAGGGAGGAGTAGAAGAACCTCCGTGGTAACATGACCCACGGTGTACACGGAGGTGATGGACCCTAAAGCGGGATGAGTGAAACTACGACCTGTGGGTCGGTTGAAGCCTAGAGCCAACAAGTGGGTAAATGTCAATTACCGGTCTAACCCTTTAAGAAGGTCATCCAATGTATCCACATAGTGACTAGACCGGAAAGTGGTGTGAAATGAATTGATGGGCACCAGAGGTAGGATAGGGTCCATAGATGGGAGGGAAGATGGGACCAGGCCATTCTTAAGCCAGCTAAGGAGTGGCTCAGCTATAAGTAGCTTTCCCGTTAGAAACACGGGTAGCTGTGGCTGAGGTGGCTCCGAATAAAGATCGGAGAGTGAGGCTTCTCCAACTCTTTTGTCCCCTAGGGCTAGAGATGTCTGAGTGGGACACTATCCGGCAAAGTGGCCGAACCCCTGGCAGCGATAACACTGCTGTCGTGACCCACTACGCTCCCTGATAAGTGGACCCTTACCCTTATCCTCCTGACGGACAGGGGGTGTAGGCAATGGGGCTCTCGTGGGTGGGGAAAGAGGATCCACTATGATGGGGAGAGGACCTTGGGATGGTACCATAGATGGCAACGGGTTGGGGCTACCGATTGCTACCTCCTTAGGCTCGTGTAGGAGTGCATCACTAGGAGTACGTGTCCTATCCACCCCATCCAACCGGTCCAAAATCATTTGCATAAGTTCGGCAACGGAGTGGGTTGGAATAGGGATATCATGGTGGACTCGTCCGTAGTGAACCGTCCTAGGAATGGGTCTTGGCTCATCTACGTGTGGGGCTCTTTGCCTCTGACCGGACCCCACTTGGTTGGAAGTGATTGGCTGGGGCTGGTTGGAGGTGACCGGTTGGGGCACGTAGACCTTCCTAAGCTCTCTCTTCATGTCCCACCATGACTCGATGGGCCATTGCCCCCTAACCTCTCTCATTCTTTCAATGTAATCCCACTTTTTGGCAGCCTCATGAAGAAGCCGCTCTTTGGCGAAAGAGTGTTGCATTGCCTCGGACATAGTATAACAATCAAAGTAGGTGTCCATGGTGGCCTCCCACTTGAGGTAGATGCCCGGGTCATTGGAGCCAAAAAAATCTGAGGCTTCAGGCCTACAGAAGCAGAGAGGATGGTTGCCAAGCCCATGGGTGGGCAAACGGTCATATCGCCTGGGCGACCGGGAGCCCATCGGAAACTCGGAACTACAAGATGGGCATGATGACAAGAGACAAGACAAACCGACTAATGCAAACACACACTAGATGATGCACTTAGACCTAACCATTATCCGGTACGTGGCGGAGTTAATCGATCCGAAGATCACTCCCGCAAGTGTGCGGCCTTCCCGATAGGCGTAGCCTAACGTTCGGACAACACCTTTTAATATACCGGGTAAAGGGTGCAAATGTAATTTAAAACACACTTTTTTTTTATTTTTTTGAAAATAATGATGATCCTAGACTCAACTTAGACCATGATGCATGACTTATGCAACGACTACCCTAGACTCGACTGTCTCTGATACCTCGGACTCGGGGACCGACTCTACGTGGTATGGACCTCGGACTCTAGATGCGGACACGACCAGCAACACATGATGGGAGAGACATTAGGCCCGACACGGAGAGTTCTTTTGGGCTATACGTTGCTAACAGAAACGCAAGCTCACTCGTCGTCCCAAGCGATGGAAACGCGGATCGTGCGCGGTTGAAGAACCGGCAGAGTTCACGGGTAGTCGACTCACTTCCGGACTCGGATCGAGTCGCGGGACAGGTCACTCTCACACTCACAGCGGTGACATGAACACACGGGCTAGTATCTATCACTCTCGGCAGCGGCAAAAGACCATATACTAGCTAAGCAATGTAACGCCAAGAGGTTCGGACCATTACCTCCACGCACCCGGCGTGGCGAAGACAACCTCGGCCGAATCACGGACTCCGGTTAACAATTATTACAGCAATACACTAAGTCAACCCACTCCACGCAGGGAGGTAAAAGGTCACATGTGGGGTCCGGGAATCACGCAACTCGGGTTGACGGGCAGCATCTTGATGTTGCCCGGCGGTGCCGAACTCCGCATTTTCGTGCTTTCCGAACGGCGGCTTCTACGGGCCCGCGGGACCCACGGACGGCGCTGCCTCCGGATCTGCGGGGGTGGGACCCACTATGATGGGGACCCCTGGTGGCGCGCCTCCACGGATGGTGGTCGGCCGGGAACACCGATCGGGGGGCGATCGGCCCCGACTCCCAACTCTTGAACTAATAACCCACAGATTTTGGTTGCTGTCTTCCGGCGCGCGCTCCGGCGAAAACCGCCGCTGCGAGCAATCCCGACGTCGGATTGGGACGCATGAGCTATCGTTGGAAAGCTCTTTTCAAATGCTTCGATCTAGACCCAGAGAGATCTGCTGGATCTGGTCGGATCAGAACTTTATTGAATTTACAAGTCCCTGTTGTACAGTAACCGAAATCTCAGATCTGCAGGGCACTTGTCTGAGAACCACCATTGACCGCCTAGTAAACTTCCGATTCAGCTCTTGAGCTCTTCTTAGAAGTTGTAGGGAATCAAACCACGGAACTGGGAATATTTGTATAATGTGATTTGGAGGTGGCTCCGATTTGTTATGATTTTTGGGGTGACTGGTGGTCAGATCTGGGAACTGGTGGATAGAACTGTAGATGGGTCTGAGAATGATTTTTTAGAAAATATGAGATGGGCGAATCAAAAATTGAGAAATATTTTGGATGAAGGAGTGGATGGATGGAACCCCCAGTAAAATTGGGCGAACTAACAGAAATCAAAAAGTGGATCTAAGACATGAAACTCAGGATGGAGGTGAACCTGGACAGAATTCTGGCAGAACCGAAATGAAAGAGTGGATGAAAATCAAAAATTAGCAAACGTGATATGAATACTGGCCTGATTTTTGTGGGTGGAGAGGAACATCCCAGGAACAACTCCTCCAAATTTGGTAGCCAAATGAGCTCGGGGAAGACCTGTGAATTTCGAGCAAGCTGCTGTGGTACTGCGCAGGCAGAACTCCGTTGATGGCGATGGCGGTGCGGTGGCGGCTCGTGGCGGCGGCGGCGATCGTCGGAACTGATACACGAGGAGTCACACCTTAGAATGGAAGCCTTCACAGCATCCAAGGGGGAGAGGGAGAGGAGAAGGGGGCGCACCAAGATGGAGCTCCAAGAAATACTTTGATTCAAATGGCATTAATTCCTCCAAAATGAAAAATACAAGCTTAAATAGGTTACATCTCACATCCATCCACAACCGTAGGATCTAGGGGAAGGGGATGGAGGGCTGGGATGAGATGTGAACATCACACAAAAATTAAAATAAAAAAATACATGGAAGGGGGCGGCCTATTGACTATGGTGGCAAGGGGGGGGACAAGTTGGTAGCCACCTTAGACTTTGAAGTCCACTTGTCTCCCATGTGCCTTTTACCATTCAAACTTCTAGATGCCTCCATTTGACATGTTGACTGACCCCACATGGGGCCCATGGGCTGAGGTGGATCAATGGGATGGGGCCTGGGGGTCCCGTGGGGCCCAGGGGTCCCATTTTGCAAATAAGCCCCTCGTACACTCATAATTACATATCGAATACAATGAAATAAACACAAATTACACACATAAAGTCTAACTAAATATGATAAATGGGGAGGCTCAAGGCGGAGTCTCCAGGCTGTCTCTGAGCCAGATGGACGCTGAGGTGGCTCGAGTCGTGCTCCGTGTGCGGTACCGGTGGCTCTGCGTGTCGCGCCGCTCAACTGCTCGGGTGTCCGCACCAATCGCATTAGAAATTTTATATCTCTGGAACTAAAACCCAACAATTTTGCATGATCATGATTCTGAACTCCCGAGAATTTTCTCTACATGTTCATATCCTTGCTTCCTATTTTCGAGAAACTTTTACGGTATGAATAGTGTTTTGAGTCACAGAATGTACCTGCCCGATGTAAATCACCAAAATTCAATTGACGCCCCAAGCCATGACGTCAATTCTTCAAATAGCGACACCCCGAGGAGACTTCAATTAAATGAAGTCACCCCGAGGAGACTTCAATTAAATGAAGTCATTCTGGAGGGGCGCTAATTCCACTATATATATACATTTTCTAAAAAATGAAAATTTTGAAAGATTCGCCAACCCCCAGGCGCCAATTTCATGAAAGACCCCCTGTACCCCAGTCGCTAATTACCTAAAAGACTTGGTAACCCCCAGTCGCTAATTGCCTGAAAGATAGGGTGACCACCAGGCGCCAATTGACTGAAAGCTTGCCTAACCCCAGGCGCCAATTCAGTATTAGCAGCTTCTGATTCCTGATCTGTCTCATGGTTTGTATCGACACGACCCTAATTCATTTTCTTGCATATTATGAGTCCTTGAACTCCATTCCATGAAAATCTACCTTGTGTATATCCTACAATGGCAACCCTTGAAATTCTATATTGGCTATAAATGAGAGTGGATGTCAAAAGTAATACATGAAATGCTGTACATATAGGGCCCGGTCTGGTCCTGGGAGGAGCACCCGAAGGTACTTATGCTCATGAGAGTTTATTGACCATGGTGTTTGGCATTACACCGAAGTACTTACTTGACTTGCTTGACTTGAGACACTCCACACTTACTCTCTCTCTACTTACTTGACTTGACTTGCGTGGCCCGGAACGGGCGATAGTTGACTTGCGTGGCCCGAAAAAGGGTAAAATACTTGTTTGATTGAAATAGCCAATTCTATCGACACGTACTTGATATTACTTGCTTGAACATGAATTTTTCTTGCTTGTACATGAGATTTTACTTGTACATGAGTTCCTGCTTGCCCGAAAAGTGGCATCTATATCTATAAAGTTCTTGATATCTTGCTTGGTCAAATACTTGAAATCACGCGATACTCTCTCTATACAGTTCTTGACTTCTTATTATTCATCATGCATAGATTTACCTGTATACCTGATTTTTTTTCTTACTTGTACATCATGCATAGCTATACTGGTAATACATGTAACCTGTAAATCACTTAAAGATTGCTCGAACTTGAGATGTAATTCCTACTGAGCGATTCGTTCATCCAGTTGCTTCCTAACATTTTTCAGGCAATTCGGATAGTGACATCCACCTAAATGGGAATGAGACCGAGTGAAAAGTGCTAGAGTCACCGATCATCTACTGTCAGCTAGTCGTGTCTTTTGATTTTCTTGAGTCCTTTTATGTATTTCCAGTTATATCAGTCTAGTTGATTGAGGCTTGTTAAGGCTTGTAGCCCAGTATTTAGAATTGAATCAGGAATGTCATGGATTAGAATTATCACCATTTGGTTATTTGGATAATTGTCATCTTGGACATTGGTATTATTTGGGAATTTAATCTTAGTTATGATTTTAAAAAATTTGCGCACTCTGTCTTTTGTCAAAAAAAAATATGTATACTGCTCTGATTGAATGGTTCTATATAAGCTTGCCATGACCCAGGTATCTTCCACGCTCGGGGCGTGACAGCCTTTTTGGTATCAGAGCCTAGGATTTCAATTTCCTAAAAAATTAGAATAAATAAGACGTTAGGAAATTAGAAGGAATAAGAAGTCAAGAAATTAGAAGTAATGATTAAGATCCAGGAAAAACCCAAGTCTAAGGATAGGTTTATACGTTACTCGGTGAGAAGGATAGAGCCATGGATTAAGTTCTATATTGACTTTTGACCTTATAAATAAACCCGATCTTTATTATTCTTCAACCCTTTTGTAGGATCATGGCCGCTGAAAGAGCACAATGGCGCGAGATGCAGCGCACCGTGCAAGGCCTTACACAGGCACTACAGCAAGTGGCGCAAGGCGGTGCTAATCATGGAGCCGATGATCTGCATAGGGGTTTCTGTAACATGAACCCACCAAGGTTCACAGGTTCGCCCGTGTCACGCCCCGAGTCTTTATTACAACGGAAGACTAACTCGGGGAGCGCGAACAGCTGGCATGGTAAGCCTCTTGCAAGCAAGAATGATCAGAGCGCAAGACAATCACACACATAAATGCAATTGCACAATATTTACTCAAACTCTAACTTTATTTCATAATAATCAAGTACAACCACTAATTCAACTTCCATTATGTATTAGACTCAAGAAATAGGAAAATTACAAAGACTCAATCTAAATAATTTAGACTTCCTAAGTCTTCACTCTCATCTTGACAATACTTTCATTCGCTCTCGGACCCTCTACTTGTGTAACCCGAATCCGAATTTGAATCACTTTCATTTCCTGAAAAGATTAGAAATAGGTAATGAGCACACTTGCCCAGTAGGTATCTTCGCATCAACATGAAGGCACTATTAAAGTAATTAACGATTTAGCTCTAAAGAATAAGGTAAAAATCATGCGAATGTGATCAATCACGCGATTAAACCAAAGTAACAAGATGATCAAATAAGTTAGAATGAGAGCAAGTAAGAACTAGTAAGAATGTAACAAGGACATGATATTGGCCTTTCATGAACAAGAATGTATCGAGAATGTACTAGTAAGCCACATAATCATCGCTCTAGTATCTTTTACTGATGAGCAAGTACTTCATGAATTTCTGTGGAATATCAAGCAAGAAAGTCATGTACAAGAATGTCATGTCATGCCGTATTGTGGATTTTCACTTATTTATAGAGAAAGTACTCCCAACGTAATGCGACGCCAGTAGCATCATACCCCATGGTTTATAATAGTATGTTTTCGACAATCAGCCGAGGGGACTAGCATAGGGCCCTTGAACACAATCAGTGCTCGATCGCATTTTCAAGTATAAATCAAGCTTTTTCCACGCATGTAACAATAAAGTATGGCCAAGAATGTAATAAGTTCAATAAGCTCATGATAACAATAATTCAATGAATGAATACTTTAATAAGAATCATGAGAAATCAAGAATGACTTAAGCAAGGTTATGCTTATGGAAGTAAATCGGCAGCATAACGGTACATTCTTTATTTTTCATTCATTATTTTAGGTTTCTTGATCAATATGATAAGTTCTAGATCATTAATAGTCCATCTAGAAACCTTGGAATATCAACCCTTGATCCACCTTGGGTTAAAATACTCAAGCAATGTGACGGTCGTGTACTGGGCCGTTACATGATGTGACGCTCCAGTATTGGGCCGTTACATTAGTCTGAATCCAGAACCAAGAAATCAGACTCAATTGAATGTGACGGTCGTATATTGGGCCGTTACTTGTGCCAGACGGTCCAACATAGAGCCGTTACGTTACTGATAATCAAAAACATCGATAGTGTAATCTAATCAATGGATTTTAATGGTACAACTAACTCAGCGTCCTAGTGGGAATCCCAGGCTCGCGGAGAATTACGGAGGTCTTGAAACAAGATTTCCTAGTCCATTGGAAGGAATATCCAATAGAGAGGTCCTCATGTCCAAGAATAATATTCCTATAGTGTAAAGTGTAACTAATGGACAACATACCGGAATATGCGCCATATACTTAAAGAAATGACTCTATAGATAAAGAAGAATGTGTAACAAAGTGAAACCAAGATAAAATTCCGTCAATACAACATTGGAAAATCATGATTTAGAATACAAAACTATAGAGTTTTAGCCAAGGAAAGTAGCATATCTTAAAATAACCTAAGACACATTAATCATGCAATTTGATTATGAATCAGTAACTAAACTTGAAGTCATGATAACAGGTCCATCTTAGCTATCTAAGCTTATTTATAAGTAAACTTAACTGGTTATTATTCTACCTTGGGCTGGCAGAACACAGGGGTCTGACGGTCTAGGATAGGCGCGTTATAGTGCGTGACGGTTTATCGAGGGGCCTTTACAGTGGTGTAATGCTCCTGCTAGGGTGCGTCAGAGACAATAGAACAATAAAAGCACAATAGGGTGTGACAATCTATCATAAGGCCGTTACACTCATGTGACGGTCTTACGTTGGTGCGTCAGAGAATCTGTTGGCAGTAAACTAAGTAAAGATTTATGAAAACATAACATGCCTGGAAATCAAAATACTACCACTGTCCTAGTCATGATAACGAAGTACAGGCCAACTATATGCATGGGTTTAGTGAATAGATAGGATAATATCTTTTAATTTTTATTTAGGGCTAAGAGATGCATGAATGTATAGAACTATTAGGTCATGAAATTCTTAGTCTATAATGCATGAAATCAAGCACAACCAGAGGGATTTTATTCCTAACAAGTTGTTTTTGCCAATCATGAGATAACCTACCTCTTCTAAAACCTTTAAACTTCGAATTTGATGCTAGGTGTTACCCTTACTCCCTTGTACTTCTTGTGATAAATCAGAAACTTCAATCTGCTCTATTTCCTCAGCCGCTTGATCTAAGGATGTGAAATTTTGAGGGTAAGAAGATGAAACTATTGGGAACAAAAAGTTCTATAGGATTGAACTCTAATTATCTCGTTTAGACGTCCTAATTTCAGGGGACTTGCGTTCAGATCCCTGGGTTGCTAAGGTTGAATCAACAACTTTGGAAGCTTCTATCTCCTTGGTTGCTTGATCTCCTAGCACGAAATTTGGAGAGCTATTAGTCTAATGTATTATAAATAAAATATTCTAAAGAACTTACCTGAAATTATATCTCCTTACCTTGATTCTTCAAGAGCCAAAAGTAAGGGTCGCTCAGTTCAAAACTAGGTCCTATTTATAGGGTTTTGGCTAGGGTTTAAAGATTAGATCGATTCTAGAGTCCTTAATTTGCCAGAACCTAATCCCTAAGAGTCCTTAGTAATGTTATAAGCTTCCCTAAGTCGATCTCTTATAGATAAGATCCCAAAGTTCTAATCTTTTTGCTCGTTCTTCCTTTCACGGAACTAACAGAGTGTAACGCATCCAGCCTGGTGCGATACAGGGCTGTGGCGGTCACCCGATAGACCATTACATTCAACGTGTATAGAGTTTCAATTTAATAAAACTCTTTTATTCGTTTATCCACATAATTATCTTATATAAATAATATTTATCCTTAAAATACGTGAATAAGCTAACTACCCTTCTAGAATATGGGCCAAACTTAATGGGCTTAGTTCATTAACCTTTTGGATAATAATTAGATAGGCTAGGTTAACTAATTAGCCTAATTGAGCCTTATAATGACTTATTAATCCAATAACCCCTTCATTAATTTATTTAAGACTTTATAATTTCCAAAAAATTATTTTAAAATTCAAAAATTATATATATAAATTCTGGGGCACTACAGTCCGACCCCGAGGATGCCGAGAATTGGTTAAAGGAAATGTAATGAATTTTCTATGTGATGCAATGCACGGACGAGGATAAGGTTCTACTGGCCATATTCTAACTGGAGCGGGACACTCGATGTTGGTGGGAATCTGTGGAAGCAACATTGCCAGAAGACCATGTCACATGGGATGAATTCGCGGAGCATTTCAACAACAAGTACTTCTCTGACCATATCCAGGAAAAGAAGGATGCGAAATTTGCCGCACTGAAACAACGGGGCTTGAAAGGGGCCGAGTATGAGGCCCACTTTTCAAGACTGGCTAGGTATGCACCTCACTTGGTGTGTACGGAGAAGATGAAGGCTAAACGGTTCCTCAATGGGCTTCGGCCCCACTACATTACACAACTTGCACCGATGGACATCCAAGTCTACTCGGAAATGGTTCGGCGTGCACAGTTGCTCGAGGACGCCACCGAATTATCTGAGAGGATCCGAGGAAGGGACAAGAAGGAATCTGTCTCAAGCCCGCGAAATTTTAAGGCATCATTCAATAAGAAGCGGTACTTCAGTGGAGGGGAGTCCTCCAAAGGAAAGAAATTCCAAAAGAATGTCAAGCCATTCTCCATCCCCACACCTTCTAAGGAAGTTTGCAAATACTGTGACAAACTCGGCCACAAGACTAAGGAATGCTGGAGGAAACTAGGAGCCTGTCTCCGATGTGGGAGCCAAGAGCACCGAATCCCTAAATGCCCATTGATGACTGAGCAAGCCATTAAAGATGAGAAGCTCCTGTTGAGTAGTGGACATCGGATCTAGAGGGGAGGGGTGAATAGATCTACCCCTCTTTTCACAATGTAACCCTCTATATAGCTAGATAAAATAAATCGCAGCGGAATATAACTAGCGTATCGAAGAGCACTATGATTTACTTGGCAAGATGAGCAACTAATATATTAATTTAAACCTAAGCATGCATCTAGAATAAAGTAATCACATAAACAAACCACAACATAAAGGATTTTAAGGTGGTTCGAACTGAATCCCCAGTCCTACGTCCACCCCTCACCAAATCCGATGAGGCTCCACTAGTGCCACGCACTGAACCGCAAATCGCAAAGATCTCCGATTACCTTCCTACTAACCGCAGGTAGGGACGTCAACACCACAGATCGGATAACTTCTGATTGCCTTCCTACTAACCACCGGTAGGGACGATCTTTAGTTTCAAATGTTTGAATGAAATGGAAAGAGAATAAATATGAAAACACTCAAACAAGATATAGAATATGCTCAAAGAGAAAAGATATTGTCTGAGATTGCTGGAGCTTGAATCTGATGCTTTATTGGTATCTTCTTCCTTGTGAAAAGATCTTGCTTGGATCACCTTGAGTTGATGAAGAAGATGAAGGATGCAGATTTGATCTCCCTTGAGAATGGGCTTCTTTGGATCACCTTGAGATGATGAAGAGGATGATGGTTGCAGCTTTATCTTCACTTACCTTGGGGTTGATCTCCTCTTGAAGTAGCTTGAATCACTTGAGGATTTGATGAAGAACTTCTTCCCGGAGTACTGTTCACAGCTACAGTACTCGAACTCCTCTCCCTTGAACACACCCTTGCAGTCTCCTTTGATCTCCCAAATGATCAACTAGGGTTTCTAACCCTCTTGCATGTGTTTTATAACCTTTGAATGGTCCTTGGACATCCCCCAGACTAGATCCACATTTTTTGGGTGATTGGGTGACTTTAGGATTAAAGAAATCCCTGGAGAATGGCCCTTCTCGAAGTGTAAAATAAAGTCAACAATTGATGGCTCGGGGCTGGCGGTCGACCTGCAGAAGTTGGCGGTCGACCACTACTGAGAAACGCTATAGATTTTTAGTCCCTGGTATTTTCGGTCGACCGCTACTGGGCTGGCGGCCGACCGCTACTGGGCTGGCGGTCGACCGCCACTGAGAGTCGTGTAGACAGTGGTCTGCTGGCTGGGGCGGTCGACCGCCCCTGTGTTGGCGGTCGACCGCCAGCTGGGCAGACCCCGAGTTTTCTCGGGTCGGTCCGTTAACCTCTTTAGCTCCGTCGCTTGAGTCCTTTAGCAGCCCGTTCTCATCTGTGACATCAACCTTGACAGTCTTGAAGATTTCTATTGATTATATTACTCCTATAATCAAAATTTTGTTCCGGGGGCTCAATCATTGAGCTTTCACTTTTGCCATCTCCACTCCATTCCTTGGCATATCTGTCATGAAAGAACATCAAGTAGTTTAGTCATATAAGAGTGGTAAAACATCAATGACTTATAGTGTTTAGCCATTATCAAAACCAAGAATATCAAATAACTCAAATGACCACAGGATGATGTCGAATGACCCAAGTGACCACAAGATGACTCAATTGACCACAGGGCACAACATCTCCCAGCAAAGAAGCAAGGCCCTCTGCAAGCTCTCCACAAGACGGATCCCACAGAAGGTGGAATTGTGGAAGGTACTCTAACTATTTGTTCTAAAACTGCTCAAGTTTTATTTGATACCGGAGCAACTCATTCGTTCGTTTCTAAGAAATTTGCTGCTTCATTTTATAAGAAACATGAACTGTTAGATTTGGTCATATCTACACCTCTTGGGTATGAGTCCGACATCACTTATCACTATCCAAACTGTGAAGTGATGATTAAAGGAAACAATTTACCTATTGACCTAATATGCCTAGATATGAAGGGTTATGATGTCATACTAGGTGCCGACTGGTTATCCACATACCAAGCAACCGTAGATTGCCGGCATGGCAAGGTAACTTTTGTGGATTTCCCAGAGCTGGTTTACATTAGCCCTCGGGCTAGGTCACCTCTTATATCAGCCCTCCGAGCTAGTAAACTTATGAGTAAAGGAGGTATGGCTTTCATAGCATTCGTGATTGCCACGGAAGTCGAGGAGATTAAACTTGAAGACATCCGTGTAATTCGGGATTTTCCCGACATTTTTCCAGAAGAATTACCCGGCTTACCCCCGGAAAGGGAAGTGTCGTTCATGATCGACCTTGTCCCAAGTGCTGGTCCTGTTTCTAAGGCACTGTACAGAATGTCCCCTGCTGAGCTGAAGGAGCTAAAAGAGTAGCTAATGGAGTTATTGAAAAAGGGTTTCATCAGGCCAAGTACTTCCCCATGGGGAGCACCCGTGCTGTTCGTCAAAAAGAAGGACGGATCGATGAGACTATGCATTGATTATAGGTAGCTAAATCACCTTACAATCAAGAACAAGTACCCGCTGCCGAGAATTGACGAGTTGTTTGATTAATTATCTAGAGCTACATATTTCTCCAAGATTGATCTTCGTTCTGGTTACCACCAACTGAATATCGAAGAAGAAGACATTCATAAAACTACATTCCAGAGCAGGTATGGGCATTACGAATTTATTGTTATGTCTTTCGGACTAACGAATGTCCCCGCAGCTTTTATGCAGTTAATGAACAGCATATTCAGGTCCTACTTAGACCAGTTCATTGTGGTCTTTATCGATGACATTTTGATTTATTCAAAGTCTGAAGAAGACTATGAAGAACATCTCAAGAAGGCATTGCAGATATTAAGGGAAAATAAATTATATGCCAAATTCGGTAAGTGCAAGTTCTAGCTCGAGGAAGTATCCTTCTTGGGCCATATAATTTCGAAGAACGGAATTTCCGTGGATCCATCAAAGGTCAAAGCCATGAAGAACTGGGAACGACCCACAAATGCAACGGAGATTCGATGCTTCTTGGGTCTAGCTGGTTACTACCGGCGTTTTATCAAGGACTTCTCCAAGATTGTTGTTCCTCTGACCAGGTTAACCCGCAAGGTAGTGCCTTATGAGTGGAATGAAGACTGTGAAAAGGGTTTCCAAGCTTTGAAACATCTCTTGACCACTGCTCTAGTCTTATCATTACCAATTGAAAGAGAGAAATACGAGGTATATACCGATACTTCTGGTATTGACCTCGGATGTGTATTGATGCAAAATGGAAGAGTGATTGCATACTCTTCCCGACAATTAAAGCAACATGAATAGAACTACCCAGTGTGTAGCACCCCAAAAATTTATAAAGAATAAATAGTAATATTTGAAATAAAATTTTGATAAAAAGAAATTGGGCCTCATGTGAAATACAAATAAATAATTAAGGAAGAGGATCGAACCCGACTCTGGTAACCAAGATAACCATGGAGATTAAAAGAGTAAATAAATAACTAAAGTTATTAGAAATGGGGTCCATACATATATGTATAAAGTTCTACTAAGTAGTTTAGTTAAAAACCTATTGTAACTTTAAATAAAGGTTTAAAGCTTAAACCATGTAAATCCAAAAGTAGTTAAAAGGCCTAACACACATTTATAAAACATAAAATCCTATATGAGTATATAGATGGGCCTTGATAAAAGCAACTAATGGACCTTAAAATAAAATTGGTGGAGCTTGGATAGGCTAAATGGGCCTTACGTATGCTAGAAGAATGGGCTTTTTAAGGTATATATATATATATATATATATATATATATATATATATACAAATTCTCAAATAGTTAAAAGCCCAGCCTAATTATTACTAAGATGAAAAAGGGATTTAACTCAAAATGAGCCTTAAAAGAGGCTATATCAAAAACATAAATGGGTAAGGTCCATATATATATAGTCTACAATTAGTTTATAATTTTAATTGATTAATGGACCTTACGGTTTGGGCTTAAGAGCATCAATAAACACATGAAGAGTTATATATGGATATATACATTATGCAAGGGCTTTAACATAAACAAAGCATACAAGGGTTGGGCCATTAAAGGAACCTTATATGCACGTGATAACCAGCCTATGGCCCACTAATCCCTTCTCATTCGTTAGGCCTTTCCTTAAGTCCTAATACACAATCGAGAGATTAGCATGGCTTTAGGGTTTTAAACCATTATGGCAGGCGGCTATAGTTTTAGCAGTTCGAAGAATTCATGGATCGAAGCTAGGAAACCTGCGGCCATCTGATTCCTAACCCCATTAAGATTCCTTGATCGATCACAACTCGACTAGAAATTATCTCCCTATAAATAACCAGCCAATCGAACGAGGCAAGGCGATTGCCGCTGGTGTGTTCGAGGGGTTGTTCTGCGTCGGTGTGCTGCTACTGGCGGCTGTGTTCCGTGGGTGAGGAAGAAAGTAACATCTTCTTCGACCTTCTTCTTCCTCTTCTACAGTGGCCGAGTGCTGCTGCTTTGCTGTTATAGTTGTCGCAGCTACTATATTCTTTTTCCTTTTCCCCAGTTAAAACGATGTGAAAAGGTAGGCAATCTCCCAAGCCAAACTATTAAGCGTTTAAACCTTACATAATCTCGTTAGTTCTGCCTCTATATTAAGCATTACTTACATGATTTTACGTTGTTACACGGTGAATACTGTAACAGTCAGTTATGGAGTTTTTGCCTTAGCATCATTGTTCGTGGGTGTCGGAGTGTCCTTTGGCCATGAAATTTTATGGGAGCATTATTAGGGTGGAGACCGAGATAGTGAGGGTGATAGTATCATTTTCCGTGTCTCCTATCTCAAGATCCCCCATCTCTCAACGAAATTTTTTTTGAACATCATGTTAGGTAGAGGTTTTCGAGCCCTTCATTTTGGTATATAATTTACGCAATTCTGACATGTGTACATCGAGAACGAAGGATTTTAAGAGTGGATACTATTCATGAATTAAATGACGACCTATTGAGTGTCGTAGAATTCTTTCAACGACAGCATGCAAAGGCGTCAAATCTTTTATTATATATATATATATATATATATATATATATATATATATATATATATAACTTGTAACTATATCTTTGAAAATCTATATCTACCAAACTATGTAACATAAAATTATAAAAAATATAATTTTGGAATCCTCATATTTTTCTCCTAATTGTCATATATTCTATTTCTCTAAATTATTTTATATAAATAAATGGTTCTTTGAGTGTATATTTTGAAATTATTCAATTAAATAGATATTGAAGTGAATTCTTGTTAAATAAATTAAGTTAAAAATCATAGAATTAATGTCACTCCAAGTGGATGCTAATTAATAAAGACGCCACCCACGGGTGTCAATTAATATAAGTTTATTTAATTATAGTTAATTATAGAATTGGATGGACGTGAATTCTATAATTTACGCATTCATGTTCTCATAGTTTTCTTCCGATTATGACCCATACCGCGGGTCTTCTGGCACTCTCATCTCACGTCCGTAGATGGAGTCCCTGTTTCATGATTGGTTCACGTTATATACCTCAACTCTCGGTGACATACGAGCCCTCCGTTGGATATTTCATTCCTTCGGACTGGCAAGTTAGTCATTAGGACCTCTGTAAGTCTACTCGCAGCCTTGGATTCCATCAAGGCCGACTGAGCTGGTTGTACCTAATCACCTAGATTTCCAGAATGTCATTGTTTTCATATGGTTTAGTGATATATCATCCTTATTACAAGTTCTATCCTTGAACTCTACGTTCCATGAAATCTATCTTAATGTCTTACATACATGATCCTTGAAATTCTTGGCCATTAATATGTAGTTAGTCTAGAAAAAATGTCAGGGGCTATGGGTCCCACAAAAATGACATTTTTAAATGCTACGGGTCCTGATCTGACCTTATTGGGCGAGGCAAAGTCCAAACGTTACCTGTATACGATGATCGAGTGCTGGCATTCACCACCTATAGTCGTCTATAACTTATTTCCATGAGGGGTGGTCATATCGTCGTGATTTTCCCCTTAGTGCATTGGCCAATCCTATGTAGTGCTAGATGTGCAAACGCTCTCGTGATAGTGATGATCGGGAGTAATTGCCATCATAGTACACCTTTCTACAACTAATTGTTCGTCATGAAAAGATCTTGAATTACCTTATTGGAGGGGTTATCATATTATCGTGATACTCCCTTAGTGTCTTGGCAAATGCTATAGAATGCTTGTAAAAGTAATTGTTCTACTTCTATAACGATCATCATAAAAGTTCTTGAATTACCCCCAATGATAGTATGCTTTATCTTGTTACGAAGATCCTTCATAATAATGGATACATTGAAGCTCTCGTGATAATATTTGCCATAGAGAGATGAATGTTATATTTCCTTATGAATGCTCTTGACCTAGCTTGAGAAAGTAGTTGTTAAGATCTTGCTATACTCTCTTGATTGTCATTGTCCTTACTCTTCATGAGTGTATCTAGCATCTTGCTTACTCATTTTTTTTATAGTTCTTGAATTTATCTCGTGTCATTATAGTTCTCAATTTCTATATCTTGCATGACCTGCATGAGCATGTTAAACTGTAATTGACTTAAAGTTAGCTTGGAGCATGAGATATTAAGTCCTACTGAGTGTTCGCTCACCTTGCATTTTCTAATGTTTTTCAGGTAATGACCTTAGTGACGACGAGACCTAACATGATGGGCAAGGGCAAGAGTGAAGAGAACTCTGACATCTAGATGAACTGTCTAGTCTGGTTATCTTGCGTCTTATGTCTCATTATAGTTTTTCTTTATCGAGTCTTTTCGTTTATTATGGGCTCGAATATGTAAAGAACTTATATTTGAAATGAAATTTGTTATTTGTCCAAATTGTGTTTTGTGGAAATGACTATGCTCTGATTGACATGACTGTTTAACTGCCACGTTCTGAGCAAACAATACGTTCCGCTGCTATCGGTTCGGGGCGTGACAGAAGGTGGTATCAGAGCCTAGGCTTTCTAAATCCCTAGGTCATCAAGTTCAAGTCCTAGATTGAGTCGTCCCTGTCAGTTATCCTATAGGAACCTTCTGATATTTGGGGTAGGGCCATGGGTGAAACAATAAAATATGTTACGTCCGTGTTAGCTGGAATACCAAGATTTATGAATAATCATTTATTTAAAACTTGTTTTGTAGGCTAAGTAATGGCCGTCGAAAGAGCCCAATGGAGAGAAATGCAACGTACCGTCCAAGGACTAACACAAGCCTTGCAACAAGTTGCCCAAGGCGGGAACCAACATGGCGCTGGGGATCTACATCAAAAATTTCAAAAGATGAATCTCCCGAAGTTTAGTGGGTCTACCGACCCGGATGAAGCAGAGAATTGGGTACAAGAAATAGAGAGAACCTTTAAGGTAATGCAATGTACCAATAAAGAGAATGTCTTTTTGGGAACCTACCAACTAGAGAAGGACGCTCGGGTTTGGTAGGGATCAGTGGAAGAAATTCTACCAAATGATCAAGTGACTTGGGATGAATTCTTGGAACACTTTAACGAAAAATATTTCTCAGAGAGAATCTATGAGAAGAAGGCTATGAATTTCGTGGCATTAAAACAACGCAACTTATCGGTGGCGGACTATGAAGCGAAGTTTTCTAGATTGGCCCGGTATGCACCACACTTAGTCTGTACGGAGAAAATGAGAGCGAGAAGATTTATGAACGGCTTGAAGGTGGAACTTATTCCTCAATTAGCTCTGTTAGAAATCCAAACATATACGGAGATGGTTAGAAAGGAATAACTCTTGGAGGATGCCATGGACATGATGGAGCGAGTCAAAGTAAAGATCGCTAAAAAGGAGCAAGCAAATGGATCCAAGAATACGGAACCCGTGAACGGCAAAAAGAGATCCAATGGAGGGAACGGTTCTCGGAAGGACAAGAAAACCCAGAATGATGAATGACAAATTGTTCTAGTCAAGGGAAAAAGTGAGCATTGCAAGAAAGGAAGGTACAACCAGGACGAGTGTTTGTACAAGCTCGGGAAGTGCATCCATTGCAGAAGCGGAGATCATAAAATCGCTCGTTGTCCACTCTTAAAGGAAGAAGCACTGCAAGCAACGGAAGGTAATCCTATAAACCTATCTCATCCATGAGTTGCATGAATTGAAGATGGTAATCTTAACACTTAACATGTTATGAGAGTGACCTAGCTAAAGTACATGTTTTAGGTATGGTGATTTTACCCCACTAATTTTGGAAGAAAATCATGTGAATTTGGGGACCAAATTCTTTTAAGTGGGGGAGGGTGTAGCACCCCAAAAATTTATAAATAATAAATAGTATTATTTGAAATAAAATTTTGATAAAAAGAAATTGGGCCTCATGTGAAATACAAATAAATAATTAAGCAAGAGGATCGAACCTGACTCTGGTAACCAATATAACCATGGAAATGGGGGATGGTGCACCTGACTGGATACTGACTTTGTTGGCTGGTGCTTACTTAAAAAAAAATATATAACCATGGAAATTAAAAGAGTAAATAAATAACTAAAGTTATTAGAAATGGGGTCCATACATATATGTATAAAGTTCTACTAAGTAGTTTAGTTAAAAACCTATTGTAACTTTAAATAAAGGTTCAAAGCTTAAACCATGTAAATCCATAAGTAGTTAAAAGGCCTAACACACATTTATAAAACATAAAATCCTATATGAGTATATAGATGGGCCTTGATAAAAGCAACTAATGGACCTTAAAATAAAATTGGTGGAGCTTGGATAGGCTAAATGGGCCTTTCATATGCTAGAAGAATGGGCTTTTTAGGGTATATATATATATATAAACAAATTCTCAAATAGTTAAAAGCCCAGCCTAATTAATACTAAGATGAAAAAGGGATTTAACTCAAAATGAGCCTTAAAAGAGGCTATATCAAAAACATAAATGGGTAAGGTCCATATATATATAGTCTACAATTAGTTTATAATTTTAATTGATTAATGGACCTTACGGTTTGGGCTTAAGAGCATCAATAAACACATGAAGAGTTATATATGGATATATACATTATGCAAGGGCTTTAACATAAACAAAAGCATACAAGGGTTGGGCCATTAAAGGAACCTGTATATGCACGTGATAACCAGCCTGTGGACCGCTAATCCCTTCTCATTCGTTAGGCCTTTCCTTAAGTCCTAATACACAATCGAGAGATTAGCATGGCTTTAGAGTTTTAAACCATTATGGCAGGCGGCTGTAGTTTTAGCAATTCGAAGAATTCATGGATCGAAGCTAGAAAACCTGTGGCCATTTGATTCCTAACCCCATTAAGATTCCTTGATCGATCACAACTCCACTAGAAATTATCTCCCTATAAATAACCAGCCAATCGAACGAGCCAAGGCGATTGCCGCTGGCGTGTTCAAAGGGTTGTTCTGCGTCGGTGTGCTGCTGCTGGCAGCTATGTTCCATGGGTGAGGAAGAAAGTAACATCTTCTTCGACCTTCTTCTTCCTCTGCTGCAGTGGCCGAGTGCTGCTGCTTTGCTGTTATAGTTGTGGCAGCTGCTATAATTTTCTACCTGTTTCCCAGTTAAAACGACGTGAAAAGGTAGGCAATCTCCCAAGCCAAACTATTAAGCGTTTAAACCTTACATAATCTCGTTAGTTCTGCCTCAATATTAAGTATTACTTACATGATTTTACGTTGTTACACGGTGAATACTGTAACAGTCAGTTATGGAATTTTTGCCTTAGCATCATTGTTCGTGGGTGTCGGAGTGTCCTTTGGCCATGAAATTTTATGGGAGCGTTATTAGGGTGGAGACCGAGGTAGTAAGGGTGGTAATACCGTTTTCCGTGTCTCCTATCTCAAGATCCCCCGTCTCTCAACGTAATTTTTTTTGAACATCATGTTAGGTAGAGTTTTTCGAGCCCTTCATTTTGATATATAATTTACGTAATTCTGACATGTGTACATCAAGAACGAAAGATTTTAAGAGTGGATACTATTCATGAATTAAATGGCGACCTATTCAGTGTAGGCGCCAAATCTTTTATTATATATATATTTATATATATATATATAAAACTTGTAACTATATCTTTAAAATTCCATATCTACCAAACTATGTAAATAAAATTATAAAAAATATAATTTTGGAATCCTCATATTTTTCTCTTAATTATCATATATTCTATTTCTCTAAATTATTTTATATAAATAAATCTGTCTTTGAATATATATTTTGAAATTATTCAATTAAATAGATATTGACGTGAATTCTTGTGAAATAAATTAAGTTAAAAATCATAAAATTAATGTCACTCCAAGTGGATGCTAATTAATAAACGGGCGTCAATTAATATAAGTTTATTTAATTATGGTTAATTATATAATTGGATGGACGTGAATTCTATAATTTACACATTCATGTTCTCATAGTTTTCTTCCGGTTATGAGCCATACCGCAGGTCTTCTGGCACTCTCATCTCATGTCCGTAGATGGAGTCCCTGTTTCATCATTGGTTCACGTTATATACCTCAACTCTCGGTGACATACGAGCCCTCCGTTGGACATTACATTCCTTCGGACTGGCAAGTTAGCCATTAGGACCTCCGTAAGTCTCCTCGCAGCCTTGGATTCCCTCAAGGCCGACTGAGCTGGTTGTACCTAATCACCTAGATTTCCAGAATGTCATGATTTTCATATGGTTTATAGATATATCATCCTTATTAAAAGTTCTATCCTTGAACTCTACGTTTCATAAAATCTATCTTAATGTCTTACATGCTTGATCCTTGAAATTCTTGGCCATTAATATGGAATTAGTCTAGACAAAATGTCAAGGGCTATGGGTCCCACAAAAATGACATTTTTAAATGCTACGGGTCCTGATCTGACCCTATTGGGCGAGGCAAAGTCCAAACGTTACCGGTACACGATGATCGGGTGCTGGCATTCACCACCTATAGTCGTCTATAACTTATTTCCATGAGGGGTGGTCATATCGTCGTGATTTTCCCCTTAGTGCATTGGCCAATCCTATATAGTGCTAGATGTGCAAACGCTCTCGTGATAGTGATGATCGGGAGTAATTGCCATCATAGTATACCTTTCTACAACTAATTGTTCGTCATGAAAAGTTCTTGAATTGCCTTATTGGAGGGGTTATCATATCGTCGTGATATTCCCTTAGTGTCTAGGCAAATGCTATAGAATGCTTGTAGAAGTAATTGTTCAACTTCTATATCGATCATCATAAAAGTTCTTGAATTACCCCCAATGATAGTACACGTTATCTTGTCACGAAGATCCTTCATAATAATGGATACATTGAAGCTCTCGTGATAGTGTTCGTCATAGAGAGATGAATGTTATATTTCCTCATGAATGCTCTTGACCTAGCTTGAGAAAGTAGTTGTTAAGATCTTGCTATACTCTCTTGATTGTCATTGTCCTTACTCTTCATGAGTGTATCTAGCATCTTGCTTACTCGTTTTTTTTTATAGTTCTTGAATTTATCTCGTGTCATTATAGTTCTCGATTTCTATATCTCGCATGACCTGCATGAGCATGTTAAACTGTAATTGACTTAAAGCTAGCTTGGAGCATGAGATATTAAGTCCTACTGAGCGTTCGCTCACCATCCGTTTTCTAATGTTTTTCAGGTAATGACCTTAGTGACGACGAGACCGAACATGATGGGCAAGGGCAAGAGTGAAGAGAACTCTGACATCTAGATGAACCGTCTAGTCTGGTTATCTTGTGTCTTATGTCTCATTGTAATTTTTCTTTATTGAGTCTTTTCATTTATTATGGGCTCAAATATGTAAAGAACTTATATTTGAAATTAAATTTGTTATTTATCCAAATTGTGTTTTGTGGAAATGACTATGCTCTGATTGACATGACTGTTTAACTGCCACGTTCCGAGCAAACGACACGTTCCGCTACTATCGGTTCGGGGCGTGACACGGTGCGTGACTTAGAGCTGGCCGCGGTGGTGTTTGCCTTGAAGATCTGGAGACACTATCTCTACGGAGAACAATTCACTGTATACTCCGATCACAAAAGTCTCAAGTATTTATTCTCCCAAAAAGAGCTAAATATGCGACAAAGACGCTGTCTCGAATATCTCAAGGATTTCGACTTCACTATACAATACCATCTTGGTAAGGGTAATTCCGTAGCTGATGCCCTTAGTCGGAAGCCAAGAGCAATTTTGGCCAACTGTATGATTCAAGAATGGAAGTTGCTAGAGAAATTCTCTGAGCTCAATATCAATACAGATGAGAAGAACGGGTGTATTATTCTATCTCATATGAGTCTACATCTAGACTTGCTACCTGAAATTAAGAAGCTTCAAGAAGAAGATCCCGCACTAGTGGAGATAAAAAGTAAGCTGGACGAGAGACTTGATTTCAAGCTGGCACTCGATGGTAGATTACTATTTCATGAGCGGACATGTGTGCTCGACTGTCCCGAATTGAAAAAGAAGATTCTTGAAGAAGCTCATCGATTGAGATACACAATCCACCCTGGAGCCACTAAGATGTACCAAGACTTGAAAAGAACTTTATGGTGGCCTAACGTGAAAAGGGAGGTAGCGGCCTTCGTATCCCGCTGCCTGACATATCAACAAGTGAAGCTGAAACATCAGAAACCCACTGGAAAATTGCATCCGCTAGATATTGCCAAGTGGAAGTGGGAAGATATCGGCATGGACTTTATCATGGGTTTGCCCAAGTCTAGGGGCGGACATGATGGAATTTGGGTAATCATCGACTGCCTAACTAAATCGGCTCATTTCTTACCCATCAAGAGTCGATGGTCAGTTGATATCCTTGCTGCTTTATACATCAAAGAGATGATCAGATTGCATGTAGTCCCTGTGTCAATTGTATCCGACCGAGACCCACGCTTTACCTCTCGCTTCTGGAAAAGTCTACAACACTCTCTTGGGATGAAACTCAACTTCAGCACTGCTTTCCATCCCCAGACAGATGGACAGATGGAACAGAAAAACCAAGTTGTGGAAGATATGTTGAGAGCATGCATTATAGACTTCGGCAGAAGCTGGCATGACCACTTACCCCTAGCCGAGTTTGCATATAATAACAGCTATCAAGCCAGTATACAAATGGCACCTTTTGAGGTACTGTATGGCAGGAGTTACCGATCTCCAATATGCTGGGATGAAGTTGGTGAAAAACAAATTCTAGGCCCAGATATGGTAAGAGATTCAACCGAAAAGATACACCTTATTCGAGAAAGGCTAAAGATAGCACAATCCAGGCAGAAATCTTATACTGACAACAGGAGACGAGATCTGGAATTTCAAGTCGGAGATCATATTTTTCTCAAGGTATCTCCCGACCGAGGTATTAGAAGATTTAGTGTTAAGGGCAAGCTAACACCAAGGTTTATTGGTCCATTCGAAGTGCTAGAAAGAGTAGGCAATGTGGCTTATCGCATCGCCCTGCCTCCACAACTATTAGAAGTGCACAACGTATTCCATGTTTCTATGCTGAAGAAATACGTGCACGATCCTTTCCATGTCATTGACCACAATGACTTAGTGATACAGAAGGACCTTACCTACAAGCAAAAGTCAATAAAGATCCTCGACCGAGAAGTTCGAGTTCTAAGGAACAAGACGATCCCTATGGTGAAAATCCAATGGAATCAATGCTTAGAACAAAAAGCTACATGGGAAACTGAAGAGTCTATGAAAAGAAGATTTCTGGAGTTATTCTAGTCTGTAAGTACTTCGCACCCTTCCTATTTCCGCATATATAGTTGAATTTGGGACCAAATTCTTCTAAGTGGGGGAGGGTGTAGCACCCCCGGAAAAGTAATTGAGAAAATTTAAAACTTCTTCTTAAAGAATCCTACATGAAGGCCTTATAAAAAGAATCATACCTTATGAGGACTATTATATAAATAAGGCCAACATCACTTTATGCCAACACATGGGTAGTACGTAAGTGGGGTTTCCTTTTCCAACACAAAGGGAATGGGCGCCCCTTTACCAGGTCGCCATTCACCAAAATGAAGTCTCCACAGAAGGTGCCATTTCCCTTGGGGCCACCATCCCACTATAATATTAATATATATATTTATATATATATATACACCATGAAGGCCAACACGTGAAGGTTGTAGTTTTGTCTAAAGCCATGAAGAATGGACACCCTCATGCAGAGGCGTCATTTACATGAATAGCATCACCCAATTAATGAGCGACCCTTTACCAAGGCATCATTTCGAAAGTGCATCTAGAAGGTTGAGGCACGAACAACCTCATTTAGCTGGAAAAGCACCATGTCAAGGATCTTGTTCCTCAACCAGACCCACAAGGTAATAAACCCATGCTTTGCGTTGGCAACTAGATTTCCTATAACTATTCCCCTCCGTAGCAATGGCAGAGGCTACTGCCATCATCAGTGCTACTCGCAGAAGGGAATATTTCCCTCCTTTCTCTCGGAAGACGTGAAAGAGCATCTTTCTACACTCTACGTCCTACTACTGGAGCTTTACGGCGGCGGAGAACGTGTGGCTTCATCCTTGGATTTCTTACTCTTTCATCTGTACCACATAATCACGCCAAAATGTAGGTTTTCTCAAGATCTAGCCTAACCCGTAGCTAAAATAGCATAACACAACGTGCTAGTATACTCCGTATGTCATGCCATGCAGCCTGTTCCTATAGCATGTTACACGGGTTTTACGTAGAGCAACTATAGCTTGTTACCTCAGTTTTTACATAGTCTGTTACACTGATTTTACTGGATTTGAACATGTCCTATCATACTAGTTTTTTTACAGCATCAAATAATCATGTTTTAGCCCTAGTATATAACCTCTATTACAAGAGATACATACATGTTTTAAAAACCCAGAAAGTCTAGCCCTCAGGTGAATAGCGCCCCTAGCCAGGGTGCCATTTTCTGAAGAGGCGCCCCAAGCCAGGGCGCCATTTAATTGAAGACACTATGAAGTGTCGTTAATTCAATTTCCAGAAATTTCCAGAAGTTATTAATCAACACATTCAAAAATCAATATATATTGAACTAAACCATAAAATTCTTGCATGAATACATTTCTGTGATCCTGATATTTTTCTCTACCTATCCATGTCCTTCATTCGGAGAAACTCTGAAAATATGAATAGTAACTTGTATCTCAGATTGTACCTCTCTGATGTGAAGCATGACTCAGTCTCAATTGGTGACTCTCCGCAGTGACTTCAATTAATTGAAGACACTACAGAGGGGTGTCATTCACCAGAAGCCTTACATCAATTAGCAACACCCCCAGGAAACTTCAATTAAATGAAGTCACCATAAGGAGACTTCAATTAAATGAAGTCACCCCGGGAAGACTTCAATTCATTAAATAGTGACACCCCGGGAAGACTCTAATTCTTCAAATATCGACAGCCCGAGGAGACTTCAATTAAATGAAGTCACCCTGAGGGGACGTCAATTCCATTTTTAGAAAAAAAAATAAACATCGCATTAGAAATTTTATATCTCTGGAACTAAAACTCAACAATTTTGCATGAGCATGATTCTGAACTCCCGAGAATTTTCTCCACCTGTTCATATCCTTGTTTCCTATTTTCGAGAAACTTTTACGGTATGAATAGTGTTTGAGTTACAGAATGTACCTGCCCGATGTAAGTCACCTAAATTCAATTAACTCTCCAAGCCATGACGTCAATTCTTCAAATAGCTACACCCCGAGGAGACTTCAATTAAATGAAGTCACTCTAGAGAGGCGCCAATTTCACTATATATATACATTTTCTGAAAAATAAAATTTTTGAAGGATTAGCCAACCCCTAGGTGCCAATTTCACGAAAGACCCCCTGTACCCCAGTCGCTAATTACCTAAAAGACTGGGTAACCCCCAGTCGCTAATTGCCTGAAAGATAGGGTGACCACCAGGCGCCAATTGACTGAAAGCCTGCCTAACCCCCAGTCGCCAATTGACTGAAAGCCTGCCTAACCCCAGGCGCAAATTCAGTATTAGCAGCTTCTGATTCCTGATATGTCTCGTGGTTTGTACCGACACGACCCTAATTCATTTTCCTGCATATTATGAGTCCTTGAACTCCATTCCATGAAAATCTACCTTGTGTATATTCTACAATGGCAACCCTTGAAATTCTATATTGGTGATAAATGAGAGTGGATGTCAAAATTAATACATGAAATGCTATGCATATAGGGCCCGGTCTTGTCCTGGGAGGAGCACCCGAAGGTACTTGTGCCCATGAGAGTTTATGACCACGGTGTTTGGCATTACATCGAAGTACTTGCTTGACTTGCTTGACTTGAGACACTCCACACTTACTCTTTCTCTACTTACTTGACTTGACTTGCGTGGCCCGGAACGGGCGATACTTGACTTACATGGCCCGAAAAAGGGAAAAATACTTGCTTGATTGAAATAGGCAATTCTATCGACACGTACTTGATATTACTTGCTTGAACACGAATTTTTCTTGCTTGTACATGAGATTTTACTTGTACATGAGTTCTTACTTGTACATGAGTTCCTGCTTGCTAGAAAAGTGGCATCTATATCTACAAAGTTCTTGATATCCTACTTGGTCAAATACTTGAAATCACGCGATACTCTCTCTATATAGTTCTTGACTTCTTATTATTCATCATGCATAGATTTACCTGTATACCTGATTTTTTTTCATACTTGTACATCATGCATAGCTATACTGGTAATACATGTAACCTGTAAATCACTTAAAGATTGCTCGAACTTGAGATGTAATTCCTACTGAGCGATTCGCTCATCCAGTTGCTTCCTAACATTTTTCAGGTAATTCGGATAGCGACATCCACCTAAATGGGAATGAGATCGAGTGAAAAGTGCTAGAGTCAGCGATCATCTACTGTCAGCTAGTCGTGTCTTTTGATTTTCTTAAGTCCTTTTATGTATTTCCAGTTATATCAGTCTAGTTGATTGAGGCTTGTTAAGGCTTATCGCCCAATATTTAGAATTGAATAAAGAATGTCATGGATTAGAATTATCACCATTTGGTTATTAGGATAATTGTCATCTTGGACATCGGTATTATTTGGGAATTTAATCTTAGTTATGATTAAAAAAAAATTGCGCACTCTGTCTTTTGTCAAAAAAAAACATATATACTGCTATGATTGAATGGTTCTATATAAGCTTGCCACGACCCGGTTATCTTCCGCGCTCGGGGCGTGACAGTAGTGCAAGCTACCGGCTCCCTCTCACAGCCGCTACCTCTAGCCGTCGTCTCATATCCCCTAGCCGCCGGGTTAAGCTTTCCCTCCCTTTCCTTGGCCGCCGTATCAGAAGAACCCGTCTTGGCCGCCGTCTCAGAAGTGTTATGTTAGATGGACGTCGTCTATCTCCACGAAGTGTGGATCTAGAGGGGGGTGAATAGATCTATTGCCTAATTTAAAACGCAGTTGAACTATAATGCGGAATTTGAAACAAACAACTGTTGAATGATAGAAAGAACACTATGAAGAGTGTCGACACAAGCAACCACACAGCAGATCACAAGCAATCTCACAAACACAAGACACCCAAGATTTTTAGGTGGTTTGGTCAGAGACCTACGTCCACCCCACACTCAACCGAGTATGGCTTACTGCTGCGCAGTACAGCTTGCGTCTACTGGGCACTACAGCTTGGCCTACAAATCGCTGAGCAACACAGCTTGCTGTCCGAGACAAGTCTCGCCTGCTGAGGATTACAGCTTCACCTGTCCAGTGGAGACCTCCACTACAACCGCTGGGGTTTACAGCTTACCCGTCCAGAGGCAGCTCCTCTGCTAACAGCTGACTCACAGCTTGAAGAAACAATTTCATAAATAAAAGACAGAAGCAAACGAAAATAGAAAACCCAACTGGGAATGTAGCTCGGAATGAGCAAAGCTCAGCTCTGGTATCTGAACCAAGAGTCTGAGTAACAATCAGAAAAGCTCTCAAACAAAACTCTCTCAATCTCACTCTCTCAACACATCTCTCTCAATCTTCTCTTCTCTCTTTTTCTTCTTCTCTATTTTTCTTCTCTCTGTGGATCGGTGGCTCTCTGCTGCTTCAGACTTTTACTCTCTCTGTATATACTTTGCCACTATTCAATCGGCCTCCTTTTGAAGAAGAAAGCTCATATATATACCAGCAGCAGATTGGATAAGGGCGTGTGGCTTCCACATTTCCCGCCCAATGCTTTTGCCAGATTCTAGAAACTTCGACCACCTGGCAGCATCCTGACTGAGCTGCTTCCACGTGTCACCATCATAGCACCTTGTCCTTCTCGGATCACGAGCCATGTCATCAATCTCAACCAGGACTCCTTGTCAGACAGAGGATCGAATTATCAGTTAAAGTATAAACCCTGTACAGACTTTGTAGAGTGTAATGCATTGTATAGACTTCACTGTATAGACTTTGTGAACTCGAATGCAGTGTATAGACTTTGTGAATGCGTGGCTATGGCATTGTACAGACTATGTGAATACAGTGCTATGGCCTGTACAGACTCTACGCATGCAGGGCTTATGCCATGTTCAGACTTTTTGAATACAATGCTATGCAATGTATAGACTCTGTATATGCAGAGCTAAGGCATGTGCAGACTTCCCATATGAAGGCAACCGCTGTACAGACTTGCTGAAGTGTAATGCAATGTGCAAACTATGAAGAACATTCAGCAGCCAATGTATAGATTTAGGCAATGTAAAGACTTGCCAGTGTATGGACTTGATGAGCATTCAGCAATGTGCAGACTTCAATGCATGAAGAAGCAATGTGTAGACTTTGATAGACACAACGTTCAACAATGTATAGACTTGAAACACTAGATGCATGATGTACAGACTGTGATGCGGGATGAGACACAGACACGACAAGCTCGCGATTGTCCCTTAACGAGGGAAGCGTCGGACGTGCACAGTTGAGAAACCGGCAGTGAGCAAGGGTGGTCGGCTCTCTCGTGTGCCCGGATCGGGTCACAGGACGGTCACGCTCTCTCTCGCAGCAGCGGTGATATAAATATAAAGTGAGCTAATTGTCCCTACACATGCTCTCTAGCAGCGGCATAAACAAGCATATATGAAATTAAGCAAAATGCCAAGTAAGGAGCGAGGATGATACCTCCACGCGCTCGGCGTGGGGACGACGGACCCGGCCGAAACTCGTACTCCAGGAACAATAATACACAAGATTACAGCAATACAAATCGCTGCCCACTCCACGCAGGGAGGTAAAGGGCTACACAATGGGGTCCGGGAGGACCGAATTCGGGTTGACGGGCGGCTTCTCGCGTTGATTCGGCAACACCCGAACACGTGACGGTGGGGCCCACGTGCTATCCGGAGGGACCGTGCGAGACCCGGTGTCACCATTGTGGTGGGGACACTTGTGGAAGTGTTCCCTAGGCTGGCGGCACGTTGGTTCACCGGCCGGAGGCCAGGCGGCTCCGTTCGACACCGGTCGGAATGACCGGCCACGGATCTGCCGGTTCTATTTTCCGGCGCGCGCTCCGGCGAGAACGGACGCTGCGATCAGCCCCGACGTCGGAATGCGACGAAACTGGCGCCGTTGGAAAGCTGCTTCAAAGGGCTTCAACTTTATATGATTACATAAAAATAAAAAAGCCTACACTTCCAATTGGAAAATTTTGAAGGTTGCTGTTGTACAGTGGCTTAACTCTCAGATCTGCAGGGCTATCCTCTGAGAACTATCATTGAACGTAGGGTATATGTCCGATTCAGCTCTGGAGGTCATCATCAAAGGTGTAGGAAATGGAGCTAGGAAGACGGAAAAACTAGTTTGGACAAGTTTGGATGTGGCTACGAATTGATAGGATTTGTTCACTAACAGTGGGTCGGATCTGGAATCTGACTAAAGGCACTGTAGCACAGATAGAACATGAATTTTGAAAAATGGATAGATGGCAGATCAAAAATCAGGAAAAATGGTGGATGTAGGGGATGATGGACAGAACTCCCAGTAAAATTGGGAGGGTTTGAAAAATTCAAAAAGGTGGTCGGAGATGGGAAACTCAGAGCTGTTGTCACTGTAGACAGAGACAAAGCAGATCTGGGAATGCAAAATGAACGAAAATGGAAAATTACTAAATGGAGGAGTTTGGATGTGAAAATTTAGGTGGAGGTGGGGACTCAAGGTAAGAACACACCCTCAAAATTTCAAATCCATCTGAGCTCGTGGCTGGCAGCAAGAAGTCACGAACTACACCTCTATCCAGCAGGACCGAAACTTGAAGACGGCTCCGCGGCGGCTCGAAGGCGGCACGAACGGCGGCGGCGGCGGCACAGATGAAGATCAGAGGTTGAGAGGGAGAGATAGAAGATTGATACACTCTAGAACTGGAGGTTTGAGGAGAGGAAACCAGGGGGAGAGGAAGGGGGCGCAAGGAGCTTCCAAGTTTCACACAATTTTTTCTGATTTTTCCTTACTTTCACATGAAAATGCAAGCTTATATATGCTTCCAACCAAATCCAACCTCAACCCTTGGATCTTGGGATGGGAGATGGAGGGTCTGGATGGCATGCCACAAACACAAAAAAAATATAATAAAAAATTGAAGGGGGGGCGGCCTATTGACTATGGAGTGGCAAGGGAGACAATTTGACTTGGTAGGTAGCCTACCAAGGAAAAATCACCCCCTTTGTCTACCCATGTGGCAATTGACATTCAACTCATCTAGAAGGCCACCTAGGCTGGTTGACCAGCCCCACATAGTCTAGGTGGACCAATGGGAAAGGGCTGGGGGTCCCCTTGCTTGGGCCCATGGGAATTTTACATATAAACCCACTAAGACTTACAATTGCGTACCCATATAACACAAGGGTACACATACAAATATGAAAGGACATAAATGCAAACAAAATGTGGACGGTCTTGCCTCGATGTCCCCATCAATTCTCCCCGGGTGGGAGGAACTCGACCCCGTCGAGTAGGGGTATGGATGCTCGAGTACTCCGGCGGATCCGTCACCGTGCCAAGTAACGCGGGTATGCTCCACTCCAAGTGACCGTCACCTGCTCATTCCATATATACTCGATATGCACACGCTGCTATGGGCCAGAGTGATGTGTCCCCTGCGGTTCTGGAGTTTTGATGATGACAGTATTATGCCTCATTATGTTTACATCCTTGATGATATAAGCCTGTTGCATTATGAGAAAATGTCAGAACAGGTTTAAGGATGACTCACAGGTCATGAAGTTAACCCAAGTCAAAGTCAAATCATGACAGGTAAGGTGAATGCTCAGATCAGGTAATGCTTTAATTAGTTCTCCAGCATACATTCAGTTCTTGTCTGCTATATGCATTCAATTCATTAGTTCATGTTCATTGTGCATTACCTCACATCAATTCTAGACATCCTGGTTGCATTCTAAGTCTACACATCCTGCTAAGTCGGTCTTCAAAGTATGTACATTGATCTTCATGGCATCGAGTCTATACACTGGACTGTGCTTCATGCATTGGCCTAGTCAGTTTAGTTAGTATGGACAGTAGTGGGTCGACCCACCCCTACTGTTGCGTCGACCCATCAGAACATTGAGTGTCTGGGTACCGAAGTCTATACATCAGCTTGATTGATTAAGTCTGTACATTGGCATATCATCTTCAACTCTATACACTGGAGTGTCAAGCTTCATGTCAATACACTGGCTGCTGCATTATCATGAAGTCTACACATCCGATAGTGTAAGGCTATACATCGCCCAGTGTCATGGTTGCATAATCTGTACATCGCCTGCTTCACACACTCAAAGTCTACACATTGCATGTCAGCAGGCTCGCACACACTAAAGTTCATACATCTCACAAAGTCTCTACATCGCATTCGGGAATAAAAGTATGTACATTGGCAGTAGAACTGCATCAAGTCTATACACTACCTTTGTTTCAAAGTCGATACATTGTCTCTGTTTCAAAGTCTATACATGCTGCTTTGGCCAGCTCTGTACATCCGTTTGTCTGACTCTTGGTTCAAAGTCTACTCATTCATTGTTAAGGCAAGTCTATACATTGGCTCATGGTCTTCAAGTCGATACAATGTTTTCACCTTCTGAAGTTTGTACAGCCAGTCACTTAACAAAGTCTGTACAGTGTCAAATATTGGCTAAGTCTGTACATTGTCTGGTCTGTGGATGCTTTGTCCTTTTGAAGCCTATACACTAGACTGTTATCCCTTCAACTCTATACATTTGAGTGTTAATCTTTAATGTCCACACATTGGCCTTCAGACTAGCAAGTCTATACATCGTCTCTTGTTTGCAAAGTCTGAACTGCGTCCGTTGTCAAGACTTCTTGAAGTCTATACATCGGACTGCTTCTTTTGAAGTCTACACATTGGCTTGTTCACTTCTGCAAACTATGTACATTAGACTGTGGCAAAGTCTATACATTCTATTCCTTGGGCAAAGTCTATACATCGCTTAGTCTGCACATTGCCTTCAGCCCAAGCGTTCAAAGCCAAGTCTATACAACACCAAGTCTGTACACTCCTCATCTGTTCCTACGCTTGGCCAAGTCCATACACTCAACATTTCCTTACGCTTTCCTGGCCAAGTCTGTACATCACTAAGTGTATACATTGAACTGCTCTTCAAAGTCTGTATAACATCCGTCTCAGCCAGCGTCTCATGCTGCGTCTTAGGCAAGTCTGTACATCGGCTTCATTCGCTCAAGTCCACACATCCACAGTGGTTCATCAAGTCTATACATTCACTTGAGCTTCACCAAGTCTGTACAACGCTGAAGTCTTCAAAAGTCTGTACAGTGCTTGAGCTTCATCTAGTCTGTACATCGCTTCAAGCGATTCAAGTCTATACAGACTACCTTTACATCTAGAGTCTGTACATCGGTTCAACAGCCGATCGTCTCATACAGAACGTTCCAAGTCTGTATAGCCGAGTGTCTAATGCATCGTCTCACTCTGGCATAGTCTATACATTGGCTAAAGCTTGTCGAAGTCTATACATCTCCATTGAGCATCAAGTCTACACACTGCTCACTGTCTTATTAAGAGTCTCACACAGGTTCCAAGTCTGTACACTGTTTAGACTTCGTGAAGTCTATACAGTGGCTGAAGCTTTGTAAAGTTTACACATTGGTAAAACTAGTGTATGCATTGTTCATCACCTGTCTTGTTCACTGCGTCGACGCTGACACTGGATGCGTTGACGCATTGGCCAGTTGCCAAGGGCGTGAGCATCTCGCTTGAGGAGCTGAGGCGACGCTGCACGTTGGAAGCGTTGACGCCTTGGGCTGATGTCCAAAGGTCTTTTGATCAACATCAAGTCTGTACAGCATGAAGTCTGTACTTGGGTTTTGTCTTGAACAGAACGCCTAAGTCTATGCATTGCTGAATGTTATTCAAGTCTGAACAGCGGATGTCTTCATGTGTGAAGTCTATACAATGCATGCTCACATAACTAACTCTATACACTCGATTGTTAGATCTTCAACTATATACATTGGTTGAGTCTATACACTGAGATCTCATGAAGAGTTGCAAGTCTATACACTCGTTGTTAGAGGCCTAAACTAACTAAGTCTATACACTCTATCCTTCACACGAAGTCTATACAGCCATCTATGTGTGCCTTGCTCGTTGAATGAAGTCTGAACATTGCCTTAAGCTGATACTGTCTTCGACTGATTAACTGACAGGTTATTCAACTTATTTTCTGACAGGTTTAATGGATGAGGCCATCGAGACTTGCACGTGATCCTAGAGGCTGAAATGCTGACACGTGGACCACTAAAGCTTGGGCGGGAATCGAAAAGAGCATAAGCCCTAGCTGCCTGCTGCTGGTATATATATGGAGTCTCCTCCATCAGCTTGTAGTGATTGAAAGGCAGAGAGCCATTGAGAAAAGCTGAAGAGCAGAGAGTGCCTCCACGATACAGAGAATAGAGCAGAAGAAGAAAAAGAAGAGTGGCAGAGTGAGAGAAGCAGCAGAAGTAAAAAGAGAAAGAGAGAGAGCTCGCGAGTGAGAGAAGGAAGCAGAGAAGAAAAGGAAGAGAAAGAAGAAGAGAGAACGAGAGATAGGAAGCTTCATCTGAAGACTAGTTCCTACTGGACCGTGGATCAAATCCAGGCCAGTCAGCTCCGATGAGAGCCACATCTGATGTTCCTTCATTTACAGCTTGTGTTCGCTGTGTTATTTTCATTTCTTATTTTTTCTTTTATTCGATCTGATTTACTGTGTTCTTCCGATCCTCTAGACTAAGGTCGGGTCCCTCCGGTGTGTGGAGGAAGGGAGCATTACTCGAGTTTCCCTCTGGGTTGCAGAGGAAGAGAGATCGGTGATCTCTGGTGTTGTTAGTGATATGTTGTCATTAACAGTTTCCCTCCAATGTGTGGAGGAAGGGAGAGGACTCTCCGGTTGTGTTCTAGCTGGGAGCTAGAACAGGTTTCAAGTTCTGTGGGTAGCAGAACTTGGTTGAGGGATTTGTTTCCCTTGGTTGTTCAAGCTGTGTGGCAGCATGTTGTTCGCAGACTGAGTCTGCAGTGTTCTAGCATTGTGCTAGTGGAAGCCTCACTCCGGTTGGGAGTGAGGGGTGGACGTAGGTCTGTGGACCGAACCACCTAAAAACCATGTTGTTCTGTGGTTTGCTTGTGGTGTGCTCTTCCATATCTTCTATCTGTTTCACAGGTTGTTTGAATAGTCTTCTTTCGAGTTACAGTGGCCTTGAGCTTTACATCTTGGTAAGTGAGTCTAGTTTGCATTGTACTGTCATTTGACATTAGACTTCAACAGGTTCCACTAGTACAGTCAGCAGCTCATCTAGTCGATCAAATGTCTATTTGAACTCAATAGCTTTTATTCTGCAACTGTGTCTAGTAGCAGGTGAATTGTTTTAAATTTGGGCAATATTCTTGAAGGGGATACATTCACCCCCCCCTCTGTATCGATCGCACCGTCCTAACAATTGGTATCAGAGCAGGTTGTCTGCTTAGAAGGTCCAGCGATCTGTAGATTCTATCCTGCTGTCTTGGTGCTTCATTATTCCTGTTGCATTTATCTGATCAGCTTTCATGGGTGATCCACCGATTTTCAATGGTTCTAATTTTAATGCGTGGTTTATCAGTCTACGAAATTATGTTGATGCAATTAATCCTGATCTGTGGAAATTAATTTCACAAGGTCCTCACAAATTACCAAAGAAAGTGTCCAAATGGAGCAACAGCCACAGATCAAAGGATGGAGAAAATCAGAAAGCCTTCAATCTGATGAAAATAGCCACTGACAGAGCCTTACACTCTTGTTTTTATGATTGCAGGTCTGCCAAAGACATCTTGGAGGAGCTGAAGCTAACTCACTGGTTAAATGAAGACAACTGCATGATGGCTAAAGGAAGTATTCATAGCAGCAGCCAAAATGAAGAAGAAGATGATGAGGAGGAGGTAAACATCTTCGAGAATTTTTCTTTAGATGATTGGGAGAATGCATATGCTGAGCTGTTTGAGTCTCATGAACAATTAAGAAAACGATACAAGAACTTGAAAAAGAAAAGTGATCAGGGTAGTTCAAGTTCACCATGTGAAAATTGTTCAAATATGAAGCAATCTCATGATGCCTATTTGTCAGATATCCATATGCATAAAAACCAGAATGAAAAATTGATGAATGAACTTAAATGTGTTTGCTCTAAACTAAGTAGACTGAAATCTGAAAATGACTTTCTTAGAAAAACTGTTAAAGAAAATGAAGAAAAATTTGAGAAACTTGAGCAAGAGAAGAATTTGTTTGCTGAAAAATCTATTGCCATAGAATCTGTAAACATGGAATTGCAGAAAGACCTTGAAAAATAGCAAAAAGAAATAAAAGAGTTTGAAGCTGGGTTGGAAAGTTCAAGGAAACAAATTGGCCTATTTCAAGAAGAAAATCAAAAACTTGTATGTGAAATCTCTGAACTAAAAGAAAAACTTAGCTCGGTTGAGGATGATCAGGTTCATGTTAATGATTTAGTTCAGAATGAAAAACTGTTGAAAGAATTTGATTCTGTTTACGCTAAATTGAATGTTCTAAAATCTGAAAATGAATGTCTTAAGAAACAATGTAAAAAACTCCAGGTTAAAACAATATGTTTGGTTAAATCTGCATGCAATGAGTGTCCATTTCTCAAGGAAATGAATGAAAATATTCACTCAAATTTAGAATGGCATAAGGAGTTTATTGTTTCTCTAAAGGAAGAAAACAAAGATCTGTTAAACAAGATTCTGGAGCTTGAACAGATAGAGGAAGAGCTGAATGATAAAATGAACTCAATAAAAATTGATAAAGACTCTGTTGAAGAAATTGAAAATCTGAAATCAAAAAATGACAAACTAATTCAAGAGGTTGAAGGATTGAAGCAGTTGAACACTGCTATGTTAGAGAAACTTCTTCTCTTAGAAAAAGGAAAAACTGCTTACATTGAAGAGTCTGAAAAATTGAGAAATCTGGAACAAGAAATTGAGGAATGTAAAATTACAAACAAGGTGCTAAGCGAATGTGTAAATTACAATGAACAAGAGATTGCCAGTTATGAAATACACATCGTTTCTTTGGAAAATGAAATTGAAGATTTGAATAATTCCTTGTCAAAATTTGCGGATGGAAAAAATAATCTGGACAAAATTCTAGGAACTAAGGTAAATTTTCAGAAGGAAGGGTTGGGCTATAATCCCTCAAATAAGAAGAGTTTTCAAAACAAAGTTCAAACTTCCTTTGTGTCCAGTTCAACTTCTCAAAGCCCTTAGACCCTTCCTGGTCACCAGTCAACTGCTCAAAAGAATCAACAAGTTCCTCTTCCCACTCTGCATGTTTCACCCACACACTCACATGCATCCAGAAAGAAAATAATCTGTCACTACTGTCACAAATATGGACATTTGATGTATGAGTGTAATTTGTTGGAAAAGGATGACCTAGCAGCTGTTCAAAATAATCAGGGTAGACATCATGTCCTTAGGGAAAAGAAAATTCATTGTTATAACTGTGGAAAAATAGGTCATGTTGCTGCACAATGCTGGTTGGGCCCTCATAGAAATACCTTTTCTAATTGTTCTCATTGTGGAAAACATGGCCACACAGTCAAGGACTGTTGGCATGCTCAGGGAAGAACTTTCTCTCAGAATATAATACTCCCTGCAAATAGAAATGTTTTTGGAAGAAATAAAACGGTTTTAAAAGAAAAGAGTCTGGCATGCTTTGAATGTGGAAAATTTGACCACCGAGCTTCGGAATGCTAGTGGGCAGGTAAAGGTAAACCAAAATTTCATGCAAGTAACAGAAATCTTCATGCCAATGCACATAAAATTTATGTTCAGAATAATGCACACAGATTCCATGCTAACAATGTTGTGCATAAAAAGAATTCAAGATCTGCTGTTTCCTGTCATAATTGTGGGCAGGTTGGGCACTCCATGAGTGAGTGTAATTTAATGAAGTCTGATGACTTACATGCCCAAAGAATGTGGAAAGCACCTATCAGAGGTGTTACTAACAAAGTAGGACCCAAGAAGTCTTGGGTACCTAGAAACACAAAATGAGATCTGTGCTTTGCAGGTATGCCTTGGGATGAGGAATAAAAGGGGGTCAAATAAACCAAGGCATCCAAAGTATGGTAAACCCCAACTCTGCCGATTAAATGTTTGTTCACCTGAATTTTTGTTTTAATTGAACATCATGCTTAATATGTCAATGCATACATGTCCAGAACTGCATCTGCCTTTTGTAATTTTCTTTTATCATGCACTGGTGCACACATGAGTTTAAAGAATGTCTGCATTTGATGCATACATATGTCAATTGCAGTTAGTTGATATTTGCTAAAATGCAGAATCTCTGGAAAAAAAAAAACAAATTGCATTCTAAAAAAATCTGAAAAAGTGAGTTGAGTAAGTCTGCTACTTGGATGATGTTTCATGCTTAAAAATATTCATCTGCACATTTGACATGCACATGCATCACAATTGCATATAAGTGGCATAGTGTTAGCTAAAAGATGCATGTAGAACTGCATATGCATTAGATTGTCATGCATGACTCTTGGTATATAAATAGTAAGATACTAAAGGGCAGATGAACTCTGTCTGGAAGTGCTTACTATGTGTGAGGTAGTCTTAAGACCAAGTCCTCCGCCTGGTACCATAGGTCAGAGTTGCATACATTTAGGAATGTTAGATCATGCATAAATTTAGGGGGAGCATTATTCATATTCTACCATCTGAATTTCCCATCTTCAGATTGAACGGCTATCTTGCCTAAATCCCTGTGATGAATGTGTAATGCAACACATTTCAGCTTCCTGCTTCAACTGTTATCAGCCACCTTCACTCATCCTATTCATTGATATCACCTGTTGAATTGGCTGTTCCCAAAAATTGTTTCGGCCTTTTTCCTGAAAACTCAGAAAGTATTCTCTGTACATATCTTGATCATAAATCTGAAAATAAATTAAAGAGGAATCTTCTATTATATAGGATTATGAATGTCTGATTCTTACAGCCGGTTGATGTTTCATGTATGTCTTGTGTTTGCTTATGAACATATCTTGAAATATCTGAGTTGGTCTTAATAAAATTTAACCAACACTTTCATGTTGAGTCTTTTAAACTCTTCTGAGTTCTGAAAATTCTGAAATCATGATATTCCTTGATTGATATGTATGAAATTAGTATTGATTTCTAAACATCTGAGAATATGGATTATGTCTAAGGGTAAATCCTGTCAGAGCAATGACCTTGGTCACTGAGAAATCATGTCCAAAGGACTGTGTCATGAGGTGCCATAGTTAACTCTGCTTAAAAATGATTGATAATTTGGCAGAGCAATAGCATGCACACTGAGAAATACATCTCACTCATCAAAGAAATGATCTGTAGTGTGTCATGAAGTGTAAAAGCAATCTCTGTTCCTATGAAGCATGACAGTTAGTCCATCCAAGTGCTTAGGGATACTGGCGTCTAAACAACGTGTATCCTCTAGTTACAAGGGTGTACTAAACTCAAGTGCTCATGAAGAATGTTATGAAAATTGCTGCTAATCTAGTAAACCATTTGAAAAATATGTGCAAAAGAAATATTCTATTGGAACTCTTGACAGAAACAAATGTTTTTCTTATGTGTTTAACTTCATTACTATTGATTGCATCTCTTAAAGGAATCTTTGAAATTGAGTGAGTAAGAAAGAAGAAGATCAAACAAGACTGTCAATATGAAAGCAAGGTTCACTTTTATTAAAACTGATTTCAGATATGAGTACAGGAAACTTATAAACAAGCCTTGCATACATCATATTCTGATCTGACTTGTCAATGAAGATTATTCATAAATCTCTATAATAGAAGAGTCTGAAATACGTATTTAATCAGATTTATGAAATTGATATCACATTGAAAACCTTTCTCATTCATTCTGTGTGCCTTCACTCTCACAATGGACCCCATTATGTCAGATCTAACTGTTGACTTCTATATTTCCTGAGCTTCACTCAAATCACTGTTGATCTAAGGGGGAGAATTCTTGCATGTCCCTATGGTTTGCTTTTGATGACTATAACTCATAGCATTGCATACTAGCTCCTTCAATAGTCAATGAACATTCCCTCTTTTTTGATGTTGTCAAAGGGGGAGAAACTCTTGTGAGTCATCATTTTTATTATTTGCATCATACTCATTTCTGACTGAGCTACTCTGTGGTGCATGAAATATGGTATCTCATAATCACCATGATGAATCTATTGCAATGACTCATAATATTACCATCATCAAAAAGGGGGAGATTGATGTGTCCCCTTTGGTTCTGGAGTTTTGATGATGACAGTATTATGCCTCATTATGTTTACATCCTTGATGATATAAGCATGTTGCATTATGAGAAACTATCAGAACAGGTTTAAGGATGACTCACAGGTCATGAAGTTAACCCAAGTCAAAGTCAAATCATGACAGGTAAGGTGAATGCTCAGATCAGGTAATGCTTTAATTAGTTCTCCAGCATACATTCAGTTCTTGTCTGCTATATGCATTCAATTCATTAGTTCATGTTCATTGTGCATTACCTCACATCAAGTCTAGACATCCTGGTTGCATTCTAAGTCTACACATCTTGCTAAGTCGGTCTTCAAAGTATGTACATTGATCTTCATGGCATCGAGTCTATACACTGGACTGTGCTTCATGCATTGGCCTAGTCAGTTTAGTTAGTATGGACAGTAGTGGGTCGACCCACCCCTACTGTTGCGTCGACCCATCAGAACATTGAGTGTCTGGGTACCGAAGTCTATACATCAGCTTGATTGATTAAGTCTGTACATTGGCATATCATCTTCAACTCTATACACTGGAGTGTCAAGCTTCATGTCAATACACTGGCTGCTGCATTCTCATGAAGTCTACACATCCGATAGTGTAAGGCTATACATCGCCCAGTGTCATGGTTGCATAATCTGTACATCGCCTGCTTCACACACTCAAAGTCTACACATTGCATGTCAGCAGGCTCGCACACACTAAAGTTCATACATCTCACAAAGTCTCTACATCGCATTCGGGAATCAAAGTATGTACATTGGCAGTAAAACTGCATCAAGTCTATACACTACCTTTGTTTCAAAGTCGATACATTGTCTCTGTTTCAAAGTCTATACATGCTGCTTTGGCCAACTCTGTACATCCGTTTGTCTGACTCTTGGTTCAAAGTCTACTCATTCATTGTTAAGGCAAGTCTATACATTGGCTCATGGTCTTCAAGTCGATACAATGTTTTCACCTTCTGAAGTTTGTACAGCCAGTCACTTAACAAAGTCTGTACAGTGTCTAATATTGGCTAAGTCTGTACATTGTCTGGTCTGTGGATGCTCTGTCCTTTTGAAGCCTATACACTAGACTGTTATCCCTTCAACTCTATACATTTGAGTGTTAATCTTTAATGTCCACACATTGGCCTTCAGACTAGCAAGTCTATACATCGTCTCTTGTTTGCAAAGTCTGAACTACGTCCGTTGTCAAGACTTCTTGAAGTCTGTACATCGGACTACTTCTTTTGAAGTCTACACATTGGCTCGTTCACTTCTGCAAAGTATGTACATTAGACTGTGGCAAAGTGATGGGGACATCACTTACCACTTCCCATTTCCCCGTGGGTCCCGATGCTTGCCACTATTTTCATCTCAAGCTTCTGAGTCTAGCTATGTAATTTTTACATTTTTTCTTGAGTCTTAAATCATGTAATTTTCCTTTTATTGAGTCAAGTACCTAAGTTAGTAAGTCATCTACCTAAGTCTAAGGTTTCATTAAGTGGCCAAGAGGGTTAATGGGTTATCATATCTTATTGGGCCATATCATTTGCTTGGCCCGTGGGCGCCCCTCTCCCCACCCCTTGGTCTTCTGTCATTAGTCCTTTTTCACAGGGACTTTTTGTAAATTGGGGATTTCCTATATATAGGACCCCAACCCCCCCTCTTTTGAGGCTAATGAAGTATTAAGCAAATTTGAGCCACTTAAGTGCATCTCTCCCTCTCTCTCTAGCTCTTTTCTCTCTCCTCTTCCCTCTCTCTCTCTAAATTTTGAAATTCACTCTCTCTCCTCCCTATTCTCCCCTAATTAAGACCCCTCCCCCTTCCCCATACCTCCCATTTAATCCCCCTCCAACCCCTAGGTGGAAGCCCCTCTTCCAAGGCACCCCTTGGAATTCCCCATACACCCCCTCACTTCCCTAAGCATCCCCTTACCCCTCCCAAGCTAAAATTCGAATTCTCCTCCCTTTGGGACTGCACCACATTCATTCCCAGCCCCCCTCACCTCCCTAGGTCGCAGCCCCCAACCCCCCTTCCCATTGTTCTTCCTTTGGCCAACCAAGTTCTTCCACCCCTCTCCCCCCCTTTGAACAGTCTGCAGGTGGCTGAGGAAGGTACGACTTGCAGAAGCTTCCCCGGATTCACACGGTGACATCCAGAGGCGTACCATACCTTTCTGGAAAGGGCGTCCAGTCATCTTCGCAGGCGAGGTGATCCCGTCCCGTTCCGAGTTCGGGGCTGTCCGGGAGAGCCAATCTCCCCCGACTGCGCAGAGCTCCGTCAGCAGATCTCCTGAACCCGGTTCAAAGCTGCACCACGGCCGACAGTGGAAGATTCAAGCTGCGAGTTCTTCTGAAAATATCTTCCTCCACCTGTCCTATTTCTGGATCAAGAAGCGGAAGTGCATTCGGCGTCCGGAGGTCAGAGTTTTGGTCTTTCTTCCACGACTGGTCGGGTCTGTCTCCCACAGGTGGCAGTGACCTGCCTCCACTCATCGGCAACCCCCAGTCCACCCCGACATTGGACCGCTTCCCCGTCAGTTTTGAAGCACAGAGGGATCATCCACGGTTCCAGAAACTCCTACGGTTCGAGATTCGGCATCCGGGAGCGGACGGGACAACTTCTGCAATCCACTGTTTCTATCTGGTAGTCGCTGCGGCCAGAACCTGCAACCCAGTTCGTCACCGTACCACGACTAACCGTGAAGGAGTCAGACCGAAGGTCCTTCATAAAAGTTCTTCCTCCCCCTGTCCCCGATCAGGAGCAAGAAACGGGACCTCTTTCGGCAACCGGGAGCCAGAGTTCCGAATTTTCTCCCTCGATCGCGTGGGTCTGCCTCCTGCAGTCTACAGCGACCAGTTCCCACTCATTGGCGTCCCCCTGTCCACCCCGACCTCAGAAGGTGTTTCCGTCAGTTTTTCTATGTAGAGGCTTTGTCCACGGATCCAGCGACTCCAACGGTTCATGATTCGGCATCCAGGAGCGACTGGGGAAACTTCTGCAAGTTGCAGACAGAAACAGAGAGCCATCCGCCCCAGAAGCTGTTGCTCTACTCAGACCTCCACTGCAGCCATCGACGACGTCAGAATAAATTGACATAAATCAGAAGTGTTTGGGTTCCTGTTACGAGAAGATCCCCCCTGGGCTCGTCATCAGAAAAATTCCTGGCTGAGATCTACAGCAACCACACCGCCTGTCTATTGCCAACCACAGCAAGCAGTCTGGTTCGGTAGCGGCTCCTCCTCGTGGGTTTCTCGATCAATCTACCCTTCTTGCCTGGCCGGCTTACCGCCCCTCCCTGCGGGAGGTAGTGTTTGTTTGTAATCAATTAATTCCCACCCCCGAGATCACCCTCCTGCGCGAGGTGTAGTGCATGTACTCTTGAGCAGGTTTTTTTGAAGCTTCATCGGCGTAGTGTGCGGGGGAACCCACACTTCCCCGCTCGCCCTCGTCTCCGACCGGGATCGGTGTCTTCACGCCGATCAGGTGAGCCACTCACACTACTCTTTGCCGGCTTTCTCTTGCTTAATTAGTATTGCATCCTCAGTACCGTCGGCGTAAGAGAGTGCCCGAACCCGATTTATCTTCTAGTTGCGTGATTACCGCGGGTGAGTTGTGAGCGTGACATTTCAACCCTCGCCCTCGGCGTGCCGGTCGCCCTTGATTTTGGGCATCCTTGGCTCATTGGGATCTAATCCTAGCTGGCCAAACCCTTGGAGCCCCGAGGTCCAACCTCGGACCCTCTCCGCCATCGCCGGTCCTTCTACAGATCCGAGTATGCTTACGCGAGTGAATCCGCCAATGTGACATTACCAACTTGTTGTGCTGCTTGCAAATCTAGGTCCGAGGGGTCATGTCACTTCAACTTGGTATCAGAGCAAGTTCTAGACTTGTCTCTACTAAGTCTTGTCCTAGGGCAATTGCATTCATCACCCGATCATCATGCATACCCCTCGTTGGTCACATGGTCCGATTGACCCCCTCCACATGAACTACATTGTAGATGAGGACCTTCATTTTGATGGAATTAATCCTCATGCCTATCTTAGGTGGGAGAATACCATGGAAAGGGACTTTGAAAGTACTTGGGTATATGGGTCCGAGAGAGTCCGCAGGGCCAAGGCACGACTTCGGGGTCTAGCTAAGAAAATGTGGGAACACAAAGAGAGATTCAGAAGGGTTTGGGGACAAGAGCCCATTCACTCATGGGATGAATGGAAGAGGGAACTTAGAAAGATCTATGCTCCCCGACATTCCCCTACCCAACCGAAGAGCACTACCACTTCATTATCCCCACCCGATCAACCTAAGACCACCCTTAGGCCTCCACTCCCACCACTTCCAACAAAGTCCCTCTCCGAGGACATCGCTACACTTCGCCACGAACTCCTCTCCCTTAGAACCCAAATGCTCCATGATCCCACCTCTCAACCTAATCCCAAGAGACCCTCCAAACCCCAACAAAAACCCCCTTCCACAACCCCCACGATGCACACCCAATTGGTCCCTACTTCCACCCCGCCTACACCAGCAACTACCGTCCTTTGCCTTCCCCTATCTTGGAAAGGAAAGAATCCCATAGGGGTAGACATGAGTGGGGTCGCCTTGGGTGATGCTAGGAAGCAACCTACAATAATGAGTGAAATCTCTCCACCCCAAAGGATTGGGAATGGGATTGAAGTCCATGAAGCACCCCTTAATTGGGAAGAAGAATATGAGGCACAATGCCAAGAGTCGGGTCGAGAGGAACCTGTCCCCATCAACCTACTCCCACCCCAGCCCACAATTTCCCATGAAACCCATACTCCACACTGCCCCTTAGCCCCTATCACTACCCCTCCACTTTCCCCTGTAAGGGACACTCCACCCATGACTGGCCAACCCAAGCCACCCCACCCAACCCATCTTCCACTGTCAACCACAACCCTACCCCAACCTAGGCCTCCACTTCTTCCCCTACTGATCCTGAACCAAATTTCCCTTTACCTTCCACCCCGGGGGTACCATACACCTACCCTCATCACTCCACCTTCAAAAGACCATCTCACCTCCTTGGTAGAGGAACCCATGACTCCCACACCCGACATCATAGTGATGGACACCCTAGAACCACTCCCCACCTTAGAGGAAACCCTTGCCCAAACCAAGGAAAGAACTTCACCTTTTACACCACCCTCTCTAATTAGAAGTGAACTTTTCATAAGTGAGCCCCTGGCTAAATGGTTAGAGGAAAATCCGGTTCACCCTATCTTGCCCCATGTCAACCCTCCCATGGAACGACACCTCCCCATAGTACCCTTCTCCACCTATCACACTACCATCCAATCCTCTTACCAAGTGAAAACTCTAGGAGACCTCCTACAAGGCCTAGCATGGCAAGTGGAGTTGACGGCTATGTTGAACCCTATGGTCGACCAACCTAGGAGCCTTGGTCTTCTACACCCATGCGTCGGGTCTATCACTTCGGTTTGCACTGTTGGTTGCTACATTAGCGACCTCCTTCTCTTTCTTCCCACACCCGATGAGCCCGAGGCCATCCTTAAATTGGAGCTCCTCATTTCAGGAAGAAAACCCAGCCATCCCCTCAAGGCTAACCCACCCACCAACAACTTTTGCCCAAAAATCTCAATAGAGGTGAATAACTCCCCACCACATGTGGACCTAGAGTTTCTAGTTAACCCATACCATGGCCCATTCGATCCCTTCCTATACCCACCCACCTTACTCAACACCAACATTTTCCTACCACGACCGACCATGATGAGTCAAAACTACCTCTCCCAAGACCATGAGGACCAAGAGTTCCTCCCCCTAGATGACCCATTCCATGACCCCTTTGATCCCTCCCAATGGAAGCCAAAGAACCCTTGGGACCTAGTCGCCTTACCCACCACCCACCTTTTCCTACCCTCACACACCATGTCAAACCTAACCCATCCATTCCAAAACTTAGCCCACACCATAAGAGCCATGATCAAAGGTGACATCCACCTAGGAAATGAGGAATCAACCCATCCCAAGATGTCCACTTTCTGGGACCCCTTCGAATCCCATGAGTGGAGACCCCCAAACCAACCCTCACCAAAAGATGGGACCATCTTGATAGGAATGCATGTGCCACAACATTTTACCCCATCCGGTAGTGCTAGTCATCTCATTTGTGTCACATACACACTAGGTCCAGTGCATGGCAGATTCACATTTGGATATGTAGGTCCACCCCTATTCATCATCCATCTTATGCAAGTTAGGAACATCCATGGTTGTCCGGGTCCTCCATCATTCATCACACTCACTCACAAGGGGGACACCTATGGATGCCCCGGTCCTCCCAAATTCTTCAAAGACATCATAACATCACTACATGATAGGTCTACTTTTGGTTGCCCTGGTTCCCCATGGCATACCACACACTTCTCACCCCCACCGCACCGTAGCTCAAGGCATACTCATTCAGGCAAGCATCTAGCAATGGGCGATGACGATCATAACGAACGGGCAAAAGATTCACGAGTGGCACTTGAATTCCAAGAAGGCAACCTCACGATGGTGGCTTTGGAATGGCTCTACCTTAGGGCCACCTTCAAATCGAGGGCACGAGGACTTGGACCTTCCATGTTCCAAAGTGGCTTTGGCAAAACTGGCTTATGGATTGAATTTACTAATGGGCTATGGGATATACCCCAATTCTCAAGCGACTGACCCGGCACCCTATTTGGGCACCGCGGTGAATCCTCGTGAGTACTTTGAGCCTATACCTTCCTTTAAAGAGGGACACCCCGGAGAGCTTCCACAAAATAGCCTTGAGAGCCCGACGTGTACACAGAGGGGCAATACTATGCAAGCAGGGTTCCATCGCCAGCATAAGGGTGTGTCCGGGCCACCTTGAGAGGATGAGGGGCCGTCCCCTGGTCGCAGGTGCAGGTTGAGTTTGGAGGATGAGGATCGCCCTGAGCTGCTCCCCCGGTGAGCCTTTACTCGACGGAGTCGAGTTTTCTGCACCCCGGGAGTATGATGGGGACATCACTTACCACTTCCCATTTCCCCGTGGGTCCCGATGCTTGCCACTATTTTCATCTCAAGCTTCTGAGTCTAGCTATGTAATTTTTACATTTTTTCTTGAGTCTTAAATCATGTAATTTTCCTTTTATTGAGTCAAGTACCTAAGTTAGTAAGTCATCTACCTAAGTCTAAGGTTTCATTAAGTGGCCAAGAGGGTTAATGGGTTATCATATCTTATTGGGCCATATCATTTGCTTGGCCCATGGGCGCCCCTCTCCCCACCCCTTGGTCTTCTGTCATTAGTCCTTTTTCACAGGGACTTTTTGTAAATTGGGGATTTCCTATATATAGGACCCCAACCCCCCCTCTTTTGAGGCTAATGAAGTATTAAGCAAATTTGAGCCACTTAAGTGCATCTCTCCCTCTCTCTCTCTAGCTCTTTTCTCTCTCCTCTTCCCTCTCTCTCTCTCTAAATTTCGAAATTCACTCTCTCTCCTCCCTATTCTCCCTTAATTAAGACCCCTCCCCCTTCCCCATACCCCCCATTTAATCCCCCTCCAACCCCTAGGTGGAAGCCCCTCTTCCAAGGCACCCCTTGGCATTCCCCATACACCCCCTCACTTCCCTAAGCATCCCCTTCACCCCTCCCAAGCTAAAATTCGAATTCTCCTCCCTTTGGGACTGCACCACATTCATTCCCAGCCCCCCTCACCTCCCTAGGTCGCAGCCCCCAACCCCCCTTCCCATTGTTCTTCCTTTGGCCAACCAAGTTCTTCCACCCCTCTCCCCCCCTTTGATCAGTCTGCAGGTGGCTGAAAAAGGTACGACTTGCAGAAGCTTCCCCGGATTCACACGGTGACATCCAGAGGCGTACCATACCTTTCTGGAAAGGGCGTCCAGTCATCTTCGCAGGCGAGGTGATCCCGTCCCGTTCCGAGTTCGGGGCTATCCGGGAGAGCCAATCTCCCCCGACTGCGCAGAGCTCCGTCAGCAGAGCTCCTGAACCCGGTTCAAAGCTGCACCATGGCCGACAGTGGAAGATGCAAGCCGCGAGTTCTTCTGCAAATATCTTCCTCCACCAGTCCTCTTTCTGGATCAAGAAGCAGAAGTGCATTCGGCATCCGGAGGTCAGAGTTTTGGTCTTTCTTCCACAACTGGTCGGGTCTGTCTCCCACAGGTGGCAGTGACCTGCCTCCACTCATCGGCAACCCCCAGTCTACCCCGACATCGGATGGCTTCCCCGTCAGTTTTTCAGCACAGAGGGATCGTCCACGGTTCCAGCAACTCCAACGGTTCAAGATTCGGCATCCGGGAGCGGCCGGGACAACTTCTACAATCCACTGTTCCTATCTGGTAGTCGCTGCGGCCAGAACCTGCAACCCAGTTCGTTGCCGCACCACGACTAACCGTGAAGGAGTCAGACCAAAGGTCCTTCATCAAAGTTCTTCCTCCCCCTGTCCCCGATCAGGAGCAAGAAACGGGACCTCTTTCGGCAACCGGGAGCTAGAGTTCCGAATTTTATCCCTCGATCGCACGGGTCTGCCTCCTGCAGTCTGCAGCGACCAGTTCCCACTCGTCGGCGTCCCCCTGTCCACCCCAACCTCAGAAGGTGTTGCTGTCAGTTTTTCTGTGTAGAGGCTTTGTCCACGGATCCAGAGACTCTGACGGTTCATGATTCGGCATCCAGGAGCGACCGGGGCAACTTCTGCAAGTTACAGACAGAAACAGAGAGCCATCCGCCCCAGAAGCTGTTGCTCTACTCAGACCTCCACTGCAGCCATCGCCGATGTCAGAATAAATTGACATAAATCAGAAATGTTTGGGTTCCTGTTACGAGAAGATCCCCCCTGGGCTCGTCATCAGAAAAATTCCTGGCTGAGATCTACAGCAACCACACCGCCTGTCTATCGCCAACCACAGCAAGCAGTCTGGTTCGGTAGCAGCTCCTCCTCGTGGGTTTCTCGATCAATCTACCCTTCTTGCCTGGCCAGCTTACCGCCCCTCCCTGCGGGAGGTAGTGTTTGTTTGTAATCAATTAATTCCCACCCCTGAGATCACCCTCCTGCGCGAGGTGTAGTGCATGTACTCTTGAGCATGTTTTTTTGAAGCTTCATCGGCGCAGTGTGCGGGGGAACCCACACTTCCCCGCTCGCCCTCGTCTCCGACCGGGATCGGTGTCTTCACGCCGATCAGGTGAGCCACTCACACTACTCTTTGCCGGCTTTCTCTTGCTTAATTAGTATTGCATCCTCAGTACCGTCGGCGTAAGAGAGTGCCCGAACCCGATTTATCTTCTAGTTGCGTGATTACCGCGGGTGAGTTGTGGGCGTGACATTTCAACCCTCGCCCTCGGCGTGCCGGTCGCCCTTGATTTTGGGCATCCTTGGCTCATTGGGATCTAATCCTAGCTGGCCAAACCCTTGGAGCCCCGAGGTCCAACCTCGGACCCTCTCCGCCATCGCCGGTCCTTCTACGGATCCGAGTATGCTTACGCGAGTGAATCCGCCAATGTGACGTTACCAACTTGTTGTGCTGCTTGCAAATCTAGGTCCGAGGGGTCGTGTCACATCACAAAGTCTATACATTCGGTTCTTTGGGCAAAGTCTATACATCGCTTAGTCTGCACATTGCCTTCAGCCCAAGCGTTCAAAGCCAAGTCTATACAACGCCAAGTCTGTACACTCCTCATCTGTTCCTACGCTTGGCCAAGTCCATACACTCAACATTTCCTTACGCTTTCCTGGCCAAGTCTGTACATCACTAAGTGTATACATTGAACTGCTCTTCAAAGTCTGTACAGCGTCCGTCTCAGCCAGCGTCTCATGCTGCGTCTTAGGCAAGTCTGTACATCGGCTTCATTCGCTCAAGTCCACACATCCACAGTGGTTCATCAAGTCTATACATTCACTTGAGCTTCACCAAGTCTGTACAATGCTGAAGTCTTCACAAGTCTGTACAGTGCTTGAGCTTCATCTAGTCTGTACATCGCTTCAAGCGATTCAAGTCTATACAGACTACCTTTACATCCAGAGTCTGTACATCGGTTCAACAGCCGATCGTCTCATACAAAACTTTCCAAGTCTGTACAGCCGAGTGTCTAATGCATCATCTCACTCTGGCATAGTCTATACATTGGCTAAAGCTTGTCGAAGTCTATACATCTCCGTTGAGCATCAAGTCTACACACTGCTCACTGTCTTATTAAGAGTCTCACACAGGTTCCAAGTCTGTACACTGTTTAGACTTCGTGAAGTCTATACAGTGGCTGAAGCTTTGTAAAGTTTACACATTGGTAAAACTAGTGTATGCATTGTTCATCACCTGTCTTGTTCACTGCGTCGACGCTGACACTGGATGCGTTGACGCATTGGCCTGTTGCCAAGGGCGTGAGCATCTCGCTTGTGGAGCTGAGGCGACGCTGCACGTTGGAAGCGTTGTCGCCTTGGGCTGATGTCCAAAGATCTTTTGATCAACATCAAGTCTGTACAGCATGAAGTCTGTACTTGGGTTTTGTCTTGAACAGAACGCCTAAGTCTATGCATTGCTGAATGTTATTCAAGTCTGAACAGCGGATGTCTTCATGTGTGAAGTCTATACAATGCATGCTCACATAACTAACTCTATACACTCGATTGTTAGATCTTCAACTATATACATTGGTTGAGTCTATACACTGAGATCTCATGAAGAGTTGCAAGTCTATACACTCGTTGTTAGAGGCCTGAACTAACTAAGTCTATACACTCTATCCTTCACACGAAGTCTATACAGCCATCTATGTGTGCCTTGCTCGTTGAATGAAGTCTGAACATTGCCTTAAGATGATACTGTCTTCCACTGATTAACTGACAGGTTATTCAACTTATTTTCTGACAGGTTTAATGGATGAGGCCATCAAGACTTGCACGTGATCCTAGAGGCTGAAATGCTGACATGTGGACCACTAAAGCTTGGGCGGGAATCGAAAAGAGCATAAGCCCTAGCTGCCTGCTGCTGGTATATATATGGAGTCTCCTCCATCGGCTGGCAGTGATTGAAAGGCAGAGAGCCATTGAGAAAAGCTGAAGAGCAGAGAGTGCCTCCACGATACAGAGAATAGAGCAGAAGAAGAAAAAGAAGAGTGACAGAGTGAGAGAAGCAGCAGAAGTAAAAAGAGAAAGAGAGAGAGCTCGCGAGTGAGAGAAGGAAGCAGAGAAGAAAAGGAAGAGAAAGAATAAGAGAGAACGAGAGATAGGAAGCTTCATCTGAAGACTAGTTCCTACTGGACCGTGGATCAAATCCAGGCCAGTCAGCTCCGATGAGAGCCACATCTGATGTTCCTTCATTTACAGCTTGTGTTCGCTGTGTTATTTTCATTTCTTATTTTTCCTTTTATTCGATCTGATTTACTGTGTTCTTCCGATCCTCTAGACTGAGGTCGGGTCCCTCCGGTGTGTGGAGGAAGGGAGCTTTACTCGAGTTTCCCTCTGGGTTGCAGAGGAAGAGAGATCGGTGATCTCTGGTGTTGTTAGTGACAGGTTGTCATTAACAGTTTCCCTCCGGTGTGTGGAGGAAGGGAGAGGACTCTCCGGTTGATTTCTAGCTGGGAGCTAGAACAGGTTTCATGTTCTGTGGGTAGCATAACTTGGTTGAGGGATTTGTTTCCCTTGGTTGTTCAAGCTGTGTGGCAGCATGTTGTTCGCAGACTGAGTCTGCAGTGTTCTAGCATTGTGCTAGTGGAAGCCTCACTCCGGTTGGGAGTGAGGGGTGGACGTAGGTCTGTGGACCGAACCACCTAAAAACCCTGCTGTTCTGTGGTTTGCTTGTGGTGTGCTCTTCCATATCTTCTATCTGTTTCACAGGTTGTTTGAATAGTCTTGTTTCGAGTTACAGTGGCCTTGAGCTTTACATCTTGGTAAGTGAGTCTAGTTTGCATTGTACTATCATTTGGCATTAGACTTCAACAGGTTCCACTAGTACAGTCAGCAGCTCATCTAGTCGATCAAATGTCTATTTGAACTCGATAGCTTTTATTCTGCAACTGTGTCTAGTAGTAGGTGAATTGTTTTAAATTTGGGCAATATTCTTGAAGGGGATACATTCACCCCCCCTCTGTATCGATCGCACCGTCCCAACACACAGGTGGACACTCCGAATGGGGCACTCTCAAAAAGGGAGGTGGCGGCTCGAAGACTCACTAGGAATCACCGCTGAGTCCCTGTAGGTGACTGATCTGGGTATAGATGTAGAACCGATCCCATACTCATCGAGTGAGTCGACTCGCTTCACACTCATAAGGGACTGACATCGAGCTTACAGAAGACACATACAGACTCACCATGCACTAACACACATATGCAAACTACACAAAGAAAATACACTGACTCATCTATGACCCTAGACACACCTAATGTTAGTCCGACCCGTACATGGGTGACGGCGGACCAGGACACCTGAATATGTGCCATGCATGCATTTGACGTAACCGGAGGTTAACGTCATGGGGAACTCCTAGACATACTACGATGCACCAATCATGGACATTGGGCTTGGATGTGGGAAGTCCGGGAGGTGCGGGTGGTTTAGAGGGATCGGGGAAACCAAAGTCTTCCTTACGCCCGAATGATGGTTCGGACCTATGGCTATGTGGAGTTTGCTTGGCCCGAGTGGAAAAGGTGGGATAGTGAACTCCGCGGAAGAAGGGTAGTGAGTATGAAAACTCAGGAGGTTCACTAGTGAAGGGTTCAAAAGGGTCGAAGAAGGTGTGACCCCATGAAGTGGGTTCCAACATGACATGGTCCCAAGTTTGGAATTCATAATCACCGCCATACATTATGATCGGTGGGACGACGGACATGTGTAGGAAATAAGATTCCTCCCTTGGGCAAAAGGGAACGAAGTCAGACTTGGCCGGCATCAGGAGGAGTAGAAGAATCTCCGTGGTGACACATCCCACGGTGCACACGGAGGTAATGGACCCTAAGGCTGGATGGGTGAAGCTAAGACTAGCGGGTTGGTCAAAGCCTCGGGCCAAAAGATGCGTCAACTTCCATTGTGAATCTAATCCCATGACAAGATCGTCTAACGTGTCAACATGGTGACTAGATCGAAATGTGGTATGGAAGGAGTTGACCGGCACTAAAGGTAGGGTGGGGTCCATGGATGGAAAGGGAGGTGGGACCAAGCCATCCTTGAGCCAACTAAAAAGTGGCTCGGCGATGTATAGCGTTCTCGTAAGAAACACAGGTGGCTCGGGGTGAGACGGCTCCAAGCATAATGGTTCCGAATGTGGAGTGGGCCGCTGGGGTTGAGTGACTGGACATACGAGGGTGATCTTACCGGGTAGGTAAGGTGGGTATAAGGTGCAAGTCCTCTTGCCCCAGTCAAGATTGGCTCTTCGTTCTCCTAACCATGTTTGCCCTAAAATGATGCATGAACCAGCAAGTGTGCCGATCCTGCACCATGCGCCATCGGTGTAGAGAATAGAGCCGATCCACTTATAGAATTCAACACAAGCAAAATCACCATCGCGGACAATCTCGCCTATCTTGGAGAGAGACTCCACGATGTCAAGAGAAACCCAATTATCCGACTCCCTATCGGTGAAATGGAGTTCCGTTGTGGACCCGTTGGGTAGAGCGACTTTCATAGTGAGAGGGGTAAAACCAAGGGCTTGGTCCATGAGGACATTGACTTTGGCCATAAAGGTTGACCACTCGGATGTATGGTCTTGGGGAACGGCCATTGGTAGCGGATATGGACATGCAAACACACGGTGATAAGACACTAGACCGACTATGCAAGTTTGGAATGCATGCACACTAAGGACAAGACACCAAGACTCGGTACGGGGCGGTGTTAATCAATCCGAAGATCACTCGCGCAAGTGTGCGACATTCCCGATAGGCGTAGCCTAACATTCGGACGACACCTTTTTATATACCGACTAATGGTATGCAAATGCGACCCAAAAGACACTTTTTTTTGTGTTTTAAAACAATGATAACCCTAAGCACGACTTAGACAATGACTAATGGCTAGACGTAAATGACACTTTTTTTTGACACCCTAGACTCAAACTCGCTCTGATACCAAATTGATGCGGGACGAGACACGGACACGACAAGCTCACGATTGTCCCTTAACGAGGGAAGCGTCGGACGTGCACGGTTGAGAAACCGGCAGTGAGCTAGGGTGGTTGGCTCTCTCGTGTGCCCGGATCGGGTCACGGGACGGTCACGCTCTCTCTCGCAGAAGCGGTGATATAAATATAAAGCGAGCTAATTGTCCCTACACATGCTCTCTAGCAGCGGCATAAACAAGCATATATGAAATTAAGCAAAATGCCAAGTAAGGAGCGAGGACGATACCTCCATGCGCTCGGCGTGGGGATGATGGACCCGGCCGAAACTCGTACTCCCAGAACAATAATACACAAGATTACAGCAATACAAATCGCTGCCCACTCCACGCAGGGAGGTAAAGGGCTACACAATGGGGTCCGGGAGGACCGAATTCGGGTTGACAGGCGGCTTCTAGCGTTGATTTGGTAGCACCCGAACACGTGACGGTGGGGCCCACGTGCTATCCGGAGGGACCGTGCGGGACCCGGTGTCACCACTGTGGTGGGGACACCTGTGGAAGTGTTCCCTGGGCTGGCGGCAAGCTGGTTCGCCGGCCGGAGGCCAGGCGGCTCCGTTCGGCACCAGTCGGAATGACCGGCCACGGATCTGCGGGTTCTATTTTCGGCGCGCGCTCCGGTGAGAACGGACGCTGCGATCCACCCCGACGTTGGAATGCGACGAAACTAGCGCCATTGGAAAGCTGCTTCCAAGGGCTTCAACTTTCCGTGATTACAGAAAAATAACAAAGCCTGCACTTCCAATTGGCGAATTTTAAAGGTTACTATTGTACAGTGGCTTAACTCTCAGATCTGTAGGGCTGTCCTCTGAGGACTATCAATGACCGTAGGGTAGATGTCCGATTCAGCTTTTGAGGTCTTCATAAAAGGTGTAGCAAATTGAGCTATGAAGACGGAAAAACTAGTTTGGACAAGTTTGGATGTGGCTACGAATTGATAAGATTTTTTTACTAACAGTGGGTCGGATCTGGAATCTGACTAAAGGCACTGTAGCAGAGATAGAACACGAATTTTGAAAAATGGATAGAGGGAAGATCAAAAATCAGGAAACATGGTGGATGTAGGGGATGATGGAAAAAACTCCCAGTAAAATTGTGAGGGTTTGGAAAATTCAAAAAGGTAGTCGGAGATGGAAACTCAGAGCTGTTGTCACTGTAGATAGAGACAAAATAGATCTGGGAATGTGAAATGAACGAAAATGAAAAATTACTAAATGGAGGAGTTTGGACGTGAAAATTTAGGTGGAGGTGGGGATTCGAGGCAAGAACACACCCTCAAAATTTCAAATCCATCATAGCTCGTGGCTGGTAGAAAGAATTCACGAACTACACCTTTGTCCAGCAGGACCGAAACTTGAAGATGCTCCGCGGCGGCTCGAAGGCGGCACGAACGGCGGCGGCGGCGGCACAGATGAAGATCAGAGGTTGAGAGAGGGAGATAGAAGATTGATAGACTCTAGAACTGGAGGTTTGAGGAGAGGAAACCAGGGGGAGAGGAAGGGGGCGCAAGGAGCTTCCAAGTTTCACACAAATTTTTCTGATTTTTCCTTATTTTCACATGAAAATACAAGCTTATATATGCTTCCAACCAAATCCAACCTCAACCCTTGGATCTTGGGATGGGAGATGGAGGGTCTGGATGGCATGCCACAAACACAAAAAAAATACAATAAAAAATTGAAGGGGGGGGGGGGGCGGCGGCCTATTGACTATGGAGTGGCAAGGGAGACAATTTGACTTGGTAGGTAGCCTACCAAGGAAAAATCACCCCCTTTGTCTACCCATGTCGCAATTGACATTCAACTTATCTAGAAGGCCACCTAGGCTGGTTGACCAGCCCCACATTGTCTAGGTGGACCAATGGGAAAAGGCTGGGGGTCCCCTTGCTTGGGCCCATGGGAATTTTACATATAAACCCACTAAGACTTACAATTGCGTACCCATATAACACAAGGGTACACATACAAATATGAAAGGACATAAATGCAAACAAAATGCGAACGGTCTTGCCTCGATGTCCCCATCAGACTTCAACTCAAATGATGCACAATGTACAGACTTGAATGATGTGCGATGTACAGACTTCATGTTATGCATGAGACTCTAAGAAGACAGACGATGTATAGACTTAGCCAGCCTTCAGCTCGATGTACAGACTTCATGAATGATGCATGCAATGCTCTGGACGATGTATGGACTTAGCCGATGCAGACTAGTCCGATGTACATACTTGCTCGTTGTTCAGACATCATGAGCGATGTACAGACTTGCCAAGAGAAAGACTGTACAGACTTGCACAGTTCTGGGATGTATAGACTTTATCTGAAAGCCCAATGTACAGACTTGCAAAACTGAACGTAGGTAAAGATCCCAATGTATATACTTCGAAGTTCAACTAATGGATGTACAGACTTCACCTCGAGCAAGCTACAGTGCAGTGTATGGACTTTGAATGAATGATGCATGACGTTGTACAGACTTTACTAATGTATGGACTTAGCTTCGTGCATGCTATAGTCCAATGTATGGACTTTGAAGAATGATGCATGACGCTGAGTGAGACGGACAGGATGTATAGGCTTTGAAGCTCAACTGAGACGGACGATGTACAGACTTAGCCTGTGCGAACAATGCAGCAATGTATAGACATTATCATGCAGATAGTACCTCACATGCATTAGTGTATAGACTGTATGCCTGATGGATGCACTGATGCAGTATATACACAGAGGAACCAATGCACCGATGCAATGCATGCACATAGCAGGTATTGAACTGAAGCAATGGATATATAGACTTGTGATGCACTGATGCAGTACATGCACAGAGGAAGCAATGCACCGATGCAATGTATAGACTTACTGAGCTGACGCTGCATGAGACACTAAATAAGACGGACTGTGTATAGACTTGTGTTCTGGGTGAGTCGACCCATCTAAGAAGGGGGTCGACCCACTTCTGTCCAGACTATGCTGAAAGTGATGATGCATGGATGTATAGACTTACGTTCTCAACGATGCACAAACACAACACAAACACAACATGATATATAGACTATGCTGAGTGTGAAGACTTGTGTGTGTGTGCAGTGTGTAGACTTGTGAAATGCATAGAACACACAGACAATCTGATAAAACAATTTCATCAAAACATAAACAGTTGTCAATCAATCAAAACAAGGTGTCGCCAATGAGATAAAGCAATTGTCAACATCATCAATATAAAGGAGTCACAACAATCTCCCCCTTTTTGATGATGACAACCCCCTATCATGTAAAAGAGCAACAACCTGTCATTCAGATGAATTTTTGATGAAAGACATGATATGTTATTCAGATTGTCATGCAGATGCTATGAATGCATGCTACGAAATAAAGAATAACTCCCTGCTCACAAGATCTCCCCCTTTGCCATAACATGATTCATACACTCCCCCTGGAATGAATTCAGAATTCATCAAACAGACAATATTCTCCCCCATTGCCATCAACAAAGAGGAGGGAAAGTGATTACAAGGGAAGGAACAAGAGAGATCATCTGACTGGCATTCTGAACAAGTAGTTCAGGAATAATGATTCTAAAGCATAGAGTCTTCAGTCATATGAATTTAGAAACTACTTTCAGAAAGAATTCTGGTTTAAAGACTATAAAATTTTGAGTTCATGCACTACAATCAATGGATAAGTTTTCTGTGCATGATAAAATAATAAACCAAAATCACATTTGCATGAGAGATTCAGTTTCAAAATATCTTACTTTCATAGACTCAAAAAAAATGTTAAGAGTTACCAGGTCATGTATTGAAATTAAACAAGTTGACATCCATGAAATTTCTTTTGAAGGAACATCATTTTTAATATTAGTTCATTAAGGGCATTCAGGTGCCATTTGTCTTTTTGCATAAGGGTATACGTTTATCAGACGCCAATACCCCTAGATACTCAACATGATGGACCATTCTGCCATGATCAAATTCAATAGAACTGATTTACACCTTTTTGTGTGAGGGTACACGTTTATCAGACGCCAGTTACCCCCAGGTACTCAGTGAAACCACCTTACTGTTTTGATCATTTTATGCAGAGATAACTGATACACCTCATGACTTAAGTATTGTCCATTTCTTTGATGGATCACTTAGTTTCTCAGTGATTTACCAATCATTGCTCTGCCAACATTATTTTTCAAGGATTTTCAATATTTTTCAATATCTTTCATAGCTGTCCTTTATATGTTTCAGAATGATTTGATTAAGGACGATACACATACTTAGCTTCTCTAACATGATTTCAGATGAGTTTTTCAGATTTCAGATATGATTAGCTTTGTCTGACATGAAAAAAGATAAGGGTTGAGAGCTTTATCAATTTTCAGCTTTCTTATGTACTGATTGCAATCTTTAAACTCTAAAAATTATAAAATTCAAACCATTAATTCATTCTATAAGCAATTAAAATTCTTATAAGAGAAGAAGTCTGTTTTCTATTGCTTAGGAATCAGAACTGACTAACATATTGCCATATTGTCAGACTCAATCATTCAGAGTCAAAGGATGAATGAACAGGGTCGATGCTGGGAGTTCAAGGCGTCCACGCATCAGTTGAAGAGGCAACAATATAAAACACTGAGATAATATCAGTGCGTCGACTCCACGCTATTGCAGCGTCAACTCATCAGAATAAGGAGTAGAGGCATTCACAGATCTAGTTCACTGCGTCAACGCCACAGTAGAGCAGCGTCGACGTAGCAATTAAAAAAATAGGCATAGTTAATGGTTCACTGGAATACCCCAGTGCGTCAACGCTACAACGTGATAGCGTCGACGCAGCAGTTCACCCTGAATTTCTGACAAGACTCCCCCTGTCTATATGCATGCAGTTTTGCAAATAAATGGCAAGAATTAAATGAGAGAGAGCTTCGACATAGGTCATGGATGAATGATATGCAATGAAAACTATGTCATAAAAAATTATGAATGATATGCATGTGGTTTTAGACACATTCATAACTAAATGATATGCAGTGATGATCGTGGGTGTAAAAAAATATGAGTGACATGCATGATCATGAGTCTGTTGCTACATTCAACATTCACATATTTTATTCAAGCCATCAGAGAATTTATTGATTATGCTGAAATTTACACAAGCCAAGTTCTCTTCTAAGAAATTTAAACCTTTCATTCCCAAGAGGCTCAGTAAAGATATCAGCAATTTGTTTTTTAGTTTCAATGAAGTTCATTTCAATTTCCTTTTTATTTACAACATTTCTAAGAAAATGGTGTTTTATCTCTATATGCTTAGTCCTAGAATGATGAACAGGATTTTTAACAAGGCATATAACACTAGTATTATCACACAAGATTGGAATACATTCCAATTTTATATGATAATCATCTAGTTGGTGCTTGATCCAAAATACTTGGGCAGCACAATTACCTGCTGCAACATATTCAGCCTCAGCTGTAGACAAGGCTACAGTGTGTTGCTTCTTAGATGCCCAAGATACTAGACAGCCACCAAGGAATTGACAATAGCCACTAGTACTTTTTCTATCTACTCGACACCCAGCATAGTCTGCATCAGTGTAGGTTAGAAGTTCTAACTCACACTTAGCAGGATACCATAGACCTAGCTCTTGGGTGCCTAGTAAATCCTTAAAAACCCTTTTCACAGCCTTAAGATGTGTTTCTTTAGGACTAGCCTGAAATCTAGGGCATAAACACACTGAAAATTGAATGTCAGGCCTAGATGCTGTAAGATATAGAAGGGATCCGATCATACCTCTATATAGACTTTGGTCCACTGGTTTACCTTGAGGATCTTCATCCAAACTGGTTGTACCCATTGGAGCAGCTATTTCCTTGAGGTTGTCCATTTTGTACTTCTTCAATAGATCCCTTATGTACTTGGACTGAGAGATGAAAGTACCATCCTTTGATTGTGTAACCTGCAGTCCAAGAAATAGTTTGAGCTCACCCATTGAGCTCATTTCAAACTCATTAGTCATAATTTGAGAGAATTCCTCACACAATTTAGGGTTAGTTGACCCAAAGACAATGTCATCCACATAAATTTGAATGATAAGAATATCTGAATGACTCACCTTGGTGAATAATGTTTGATCAACTACACCTCTTGTGAAGTTCTTTTCAGTGAGGAATTTACTCAACCTGTCATACCAAGCTCTAGGAGCTTGCTTTAAACCATAGAGAGCCCTTTTGAGTTTATAGACATGATTAGGGAAATCTAAGCATTCAAATCCAGGAGGTTGTCTCACATAGACATCCTCACTGATTTCCCCATTCAGAAATGCAGATTTTACATCCATCTGCTGAAGATTTATTCTTAAGGAACATGCATAAGCCAATAATATTCTGACTGCTTCTAACCTGGCTACAGGGGCAAAAGACTCTTCAAAGTCTATTCCAAATTCCTGATTATACCCCTGAGCTACAAGTCTGGCCTTATTTTTAATGACATTCCCTGATTCATCAGTTTTATTTCTGAATACCCATTTAGTCCCTATGACTGTTTCATGATCAGGAGGTGGAACCAAATGCCACACCTTATTCCTGTCAAATTGATTGAGCTCCTCATGCATGGCATTAATCCAATGCACATCTTTGAGAGCACAGTCAATGGACTTGGGTTCTACATTTGAAACAAATGCATATGCATTCAATTCATTTTGAATTCTTAAGTGACCTCTAGTCCTAGGGGGGTCATGCAGATTGCCAATTACATTATCTACAGGATGATCTTTTAGATATCTAATGTTGATAATTTCATCACCATGAGTTTCATTTACTTCCCCTTGAACTGTAGGCTCTTCTTCATTAAGCTCTTCATTTCCTTCCTCATCCTCGAATTTGTCTGCAGGATTTCCTTCCTTCAAAATATCACCATTGTCTTCATTCCATGGCTCTGTTAATTACATAACATGCAGTATTTACTACTTCAGCCCAAAACTTCCTTGGTAGATCACCTTCAACCAAGAGTGGACGATCCATCTCCGCTAGCACTACCAGAAAAAAGCGGGATTACAGACGGAAATTTCAGACGGAAATTTGTGACGGAAATTTCCGTCTGAAATTTGTGACGGATTTTTTTTCGTCGGAAATCCCGTCTGAAATATGCAAGTACACACCGAATTTCAGACGGAATTTGTGACAGAAAATATTCCGTCACAAATTTCAGACGGAATTTGTGACGGATACATTAAACTGTCACAAATTTGTAACCAAGAATTTGTGACGGCCACGTCCGTCCGTCACAAATGTATCTTGTCACGGATTTTCAGACGGAAATAAGTCCGTCACAAAATTTATTGCGCCCCTAATCCGTCGCAAAGGCCTATTTGCGACGGATTTGGGCGCAAAAAATTTGTGACGGATTAATTTCCGTCTTAAAATCAGTGAGAAGACACATTTGTGACGGATTGTCAGACGGATTTCAGACGGACGGGCCGTCACAAATTCTTGGTTACAAATTTGTGACAGTTTAATGTATCCATCACAAATTCCGTCTGAAATTTGTGACGGAAAATATTCCGTCACAAATTTCCATCTGAAATTCGGTGTGTACTTGCATATTTCAGACGGGATTTCCGACGAAAAAAAATTCGTCACAAATTTCAGACGGAAATTTCCGTCACAGATTTCCGTCTGAAATTTTCGTCTGTAATGTCGCTTTTTCTGGTAGTGTAAGGTTCTGTTCCTTATCTCCATAACTCCATTCTGCTCAGGTGTCCTAGGTGAGGAGAACCTATGGTTAATTCCATTTGACCTGCAGAATTCATCAAACTGTGAGTTTTTAAACTCACCTCCATGATCAGTCAAAATATTTTCAATTTTCTGGTTTTTCTTAAGACAGAACTCCTGAAATTTTGAGAATGCATCACTTTTATGTGATAAGAAATATACCCTAGTATACCTAGAGAAGTCATCTACCATGACAAACCCATACTTCCTCCCTGATAAGCTGACAGACCTGGTTGGCCCAAAAAGGTCCATGTGTATCAGCTCATAGGGTTTAGAAGACAGATTTTCTGTTCTAGATTTAAATGACTTTCTAGTTAACTTTGATTGAGTGCATGCATCACAGATTTTATTTTCTTTCTTAAAGGAAACTTCAGGAAGTCGTCTAACCATGCTATGCTTATTTAGTTTATGCAAAATAGTATAACTAGCATGACCTAACCTACGATGCCATAAAAATGCTAAGTCTTCTCTACTAGCAGTAAGTCATAGGTTAGAATGTTGAATATCATCTAGATCTATCATGTAAGTGTTAGAAAATTTAACAGTTTCAGAATCAGGTTCAAAATCTTTGCAACATTGAGAGTCGAAAAGCACTTTGCATCCTTTATCACATAGCTGGCTGATGCTAAGTAAGTTATAAGCTAATCCTTCAACCAGCATGACATCCTCAATGCAACAAGTAGTACACTTACCTACCTTACCTGTTCCAACAATCTTACCCTTTGTGTTGCTACCAAAGGTGACAAGGCCTCCTTGTTTCTCTGTCAACATGCAGAACTTGGCCTTATCCCCTGTCATATGCCTGGAGCAGCCACTATCCAAGTACCACACGTTGTTCTTGGCTGTCAGGCATACCTGCACACACAATCAGGTAGAGAGGTTTGGAACCCAAGACTGATTGGGCTCCAGAGCAGATGAAATAGAAGCAAAGCAAGAAAGCAGACTTTTTGGAATCCACATTTGTTTAAAACAGTTCTGTTCAGTGGATTTTCTAGATTTATTTTTATTTTACTTTTTCTTGTTGACACTAGCATGATTATTTACAGATTGATTATTTCTTTGCCAGTGTCTTGGCCGGGGTGTATTCATGAAATTTTGGCCATAGTAATCATTAGGCTGGCTGTAGAAATGTTAGTTCCTTGGTGTCCAATTGCCATACCCACTAACCCAATTTCTGGTGTAAGGTCTATAAGACTGTGTAGCTTGATGTCCATAACCTGTAAACCTTCCTTGAGTCCTAGTCCATCCTGACCTATTTGGATAGGTTGACTGTGCAAAGAAGTGGGACTGGGCTCTAGGTTGGTAGAAATGTTTAGGTTGAGCTCTAAAAGCATTTTGCCTCCCCTGCACCTTGGACCATGCTGACCTATTCATAGGTGTGTATTGGGTCTTTTTCATAGGTGGTGGTGATGGTGGAGACTTGGTGACCTTAACATGGGGTTTATAAGACTGTTTAGGTTGACCCCTAACCTGAGACTGAGCTTTGGGATTTTGCATGGATGTGCTAGCTCTACTAGGCTCACTCAGTTTTTGTTTGCCCTTCTCCTTAGCACTGGGCTTTTTCAGATTAGCAGTTTTGTTCATTGACATGTTTGAATTCATGCTAATTAGAGGTCCCTTTTCTTTTTGTGCAACAAATGAAATAGTTTTCATTCCAAAGATTTTTGTTGCACTAGAATTAAATCGAAGACCCTCTTTTCTGAAGTTGACCTTTGACCCTAACAAAGCATTTCGATTATCTGTACCTTGGGTCATTTTCTCAATGGTTTTAAGCTTGTCCTCATAATCCTTTTGAATGTCTTCAATGGATTTTTTCAGTTCTGTATTTCACACTTAGGACAGCTTGATATTTTTCATTCACAATTTTTATCTCACTTTCATATTTCTGGATTTTCAGCTTCCATTCATCAGCTTCTTTTTCTAACCTCTCATTATCTTCTTTAGATGCTTTTAACTCATTCTTGATTTCTTCTAATTCAGAACATGTGAGTTTCAATTTTTCATTCTCAGATTCTAGACATGCAATTTTATCAGTTAGAGTTGTCTCATTTTGCATGGAGTTAATCTTTCTTCTTAGATGCATGTTTTCCTTTCTAATATCATCAGCTCTATCAGCTATGTCATGGTAGGCATCTACCCAATCAGCAATAGTAAAATTTTTGAATCTAGTGATTACCTCATCTGAGTCCTCCTCTCTGTCTTCAGAGCTTGTTGCCATAAGACAAATGGGCTTCTCAGATTCGGCTTCACTGTCAGAAGTATTGCTCATGGAGCCTTCATCTTCATCACTCCAGGTGCTAACCATAGCTCTCCCTTTCGTGTTCTTCTTCTTTGACTTGTCCTTGTATTTCTGATTCTCTGGAGAGTCAGCTTTCATATGGCCTTCCTTCCTACATTGATAACAAGCATTAGATTCAATTTTCTTTGCAGAGTTATGTTTATACCTTTTATCCCTTCGGCCGCCACTATACTTCTTTTGGCTGAATCGTCCTGCTCCTTTCCTGAGGAACCGCCTGAACTCTCTGGTCATCATTGCCATCTCAGTATGAGTTATATCTTCTTCATTCAGGCTCTCCTCGGATGATGAACTGCTAGAGCTGGATTTGCTGGATTTGCTGGCACCAGCTTTCAGAGTGATTGGCTTCTTCTTCCTCTCAGCTTCTTCTATCCTTGGCATATTAATCTCATATGCCATCAGTGAGCCAATTAGCTCATCAGCCCTCGTATTTCGCAAATCCCTTGACTCCTCCATCACTGTAGCTTTAGTATGCCAAGCATGAGTCAGGGAGCGCAATATCTTCCTCACTACATCATATTCTGTCTGAGCCTTCCTGAGACCTCTATGATCATTAGTAATGGTTGTCAATCGAGCATACATCTCCTTGATGGTCTCGTTGGGCTTCATCTTGAAGGCTTCATATTCGGACACAAGAAAATTGGCCTTCGTCTCTCTAACTTGAGAAGGCCCTTCATGAATGACTTCCAGTGCATCCCACATCTCCTTAGCTGAATTGCAGGCTGATACGCGAGAGAATTCTGTAGGGTGCAAAGAGCATTGAATGGCGTTTATTGCACTCCAATTTAGTGTAGACCTTCTGATCTCCTCCTTGGTCCAGACTTTCTCATTAGGGGACAGCTCATAAGGTCTCTTGTTGACTACCTTCCAGATCTCGTAATCCTTAGCTCTCAAAAATACTTGCATACGATTCTTCAAGTATGCATAGTTAGATCCATCGAAGAATGGGGGCTTTGTGGTTGAGTGTCCTTCAGCTATCATCCCTCGAGCATCCATCTTGGCCTTTCCTCTTCGGGCGATGAGTCCCTGTAGAAGAGTATGGCTCTGATACCAACTGTTATGTTAGATGGACGCAGTCTATCTCCACGAAGTGTGGATCTAGAGGGGGGTGAATAGATCTATTGCCTAATTTAAAACACAGTTGAACTATAATGCGGAATTTAAAACAAACAACTGTTGAATGATAGAAAGAACACTATGAAGAGTGTCGACACAAGCAACCACACAGCAGATCACAAGCAATCTCACAAACACAAGACAGCCAAGATTTTTAGGTGGTTCGGTCAGAGACCTACGTCCACCCCACACTCAACCGAGTATGGCTTACTGCTGCGCAGTACAGCTTACGTCTGTTGGGCACTACAGCTTGGCCTACAAACCGCTGAGCAACATAGCTTGCTGTTCAAGACAAGTCTCACCTGCTGAGGATTACAGCTTCACCTGTCCAGTGGAGACCTCCACTGCAACCGCTGGGGTTACAGCTTACCCATCCAGAGGCAGCACCTCTGCTAACAGCTGACTCACAGCTTGAAGAAACAATTTCAGAAATAAAAGATAGAAGCAAACGAAAATAGAAAACCCAACTGGGAATGTAGCTCGGAATGAGCAAAGCTCAGCTCTGGTATCTGAACCAAGAGTCTGAGTAACAATCAGAAAAGCTCTCAAACAAAACTCTCTCAATCTCACTCTCTCAACACATCTCTCTCAATCTTCTCTTCTCTCTTTTTCTTCTTCTCTGTTTTTCTTCTCTCTGTGGATCGGTGGCTCTCTGCTGCTTCAGACTTTTACTCTATCTGTATATACTTTGCCACTATTCGATTGGCCTCCTTCTGAAGAAGAAAGCTCATATATATACCAGCAACAGATTGGATAAGGGCGTGTGGCTTCCACATTTCCCGCCCAATGCTTTTGCCAGATTCTAGAAACTTCGACCACCTGGCAGCATCCTGACTGAGCTGCTTCCACGTGTCACCATCATAGCACCTCGTCCTTCTCGGATCACGAGCCATGTCATCAATCTCAGCCAGGACTCCCTGTTAGATAGAGGATCGAATTATCAGTTTAAGTATAAACCCTGTACAGACTTTGTAGAGTGTAATGCATTGTATAGAGTTTGTGAATGCGTGGCTATGGCATTGTACAGACTATGTTAATACAGTGCTATGGCCTGTACAGACTCTACGCATGCAGGGCTTATGCCATGTTCAGACTTTGTGAATACAATGCTATGCAATGTATAGACTCTGTATATGCAGAGCTAAGGCATGTGCAAACTTCCCATATGAAGGCAACCGCTGTATAGACTTGCTGAAGTGTAATGCAATGTGCAGACTTTGAAGAACATTCAGCAGCCAATGTATAGATTTAGGCAATGTAAAGGCTTGCCAGTGTATGGACTTGATGAGCATTCAGCAATGTGCAGACTTCAATGCATGAAGAAGCAATGTGTAGACTTTGACAGACACAACGTTCAACAATGTATAGACTTGAAACACTAGATGCACGATGTACAGACTTCAACTCAAATGATGCACAATGTACAGACTTGAATGCTGTGCGATGTACAGACTTCATGTTATGCATGAGACTCTAAGAAGACAGACGATGTATAGACTTAGCCAGCCTTCAGCTTGATGTACAGACTTCATGAATGATGCATGCAATGCACTGGAGGATGTATGGACCTAGCCGATGCAGACTAGTTCGATGTACATACTTGCTCGTTGTTCAGACATCATGAGCGATGTACAGACTTGCCAAGAGAAAGACTGTACAGACTTGCAAAGTTATGGGATGTATAGACTTTATCTGAAAGCCCAATGTACAGACTTGCAAAACTGAACGTAGGTAAAGATCCCAATGTATAGACTTCGAAGTTCAACTAATGGATGTACGGACTTCACCTCGAGCAAGCTACAGTGCAATGTATGGACTTTGAATGAATGATGCATGACGTTGTACAGACTTTACTAATGTATGGACTTAGCTTCGTACATGCTACAGTCCAATGTATGGACTTTGAAGAATGATGCATGACGCTGAGTGAGACGGACAGGATGTACAGGCTTTGAAGCTCAACTGAGACGGATGATGTATAGACTTAGCCTGTGCGAACAATGCAGCAATGCATAGATGTTATCATGCAGACAGTACCTCACATGCATTAGTGTATAGACTGTATGCCTGATGGATGCACTGATGCAGTATATACACAGAGGAACCAATGCACCGATGCAATGCATGCACATAGCAGGTATTGAACTGAAGCAATGGATGTATAGACTTGTGATGCACTGATGCAGTACATGCACAGAGGAAGCAATGCACCGATGCAATGTATAGACTTACTGAGCTGACGCTGCATGAGACACTAAATAAGACGGACAGTGTATAGACTTGTGTTCTGGGTGAGTCGACCCATCTAAGAAGGGGGTCGACCCACTTCTGTCCAGACTATGCTGAGAGTGATGATGCATGGATGTATAGAATTACGTTCTCAACGATGCACAAACACAACACAAACACAACACGATGTATAGACTATGCTGAGTGTGAAGACTTGTGTGCGTGTGCAGTGTGTAGACTTGTGAAATGCATAGAACACACAGACAATCTGATAAAATAATTCCATCAAAACATAAACAGTTGCCAATCAATCAAAACAAGGTGTTGCCAATGAAATAAAGCAATTGTCAACATCATCAACACAAAGGAGTCACAACAAGAAGAGCCTTTCTTGGCTGCCGTCTCATATCCTTTAGCGGCCGGGTTAAGCTTTCCCTCCCTTTGCTTGGCCACCGTATGAGAAGAACTTGCCCTGGCCACCGTATCAGATGAGCCTTTCTTGGCCGCAGTCTCATATCCCCTAGCCGCTGGGTCAAGCCTTCCCTTGCCATTGTATCATAAGAATTTGCCCTAGCCACCGTATCAAGTCCTACCGACGGTTCAATGCTTGGCCGCCACCTCATTCCCCAGCCGTCGTATCATAAGAGCCTGCCCTGGCTACCGTATCAAACCCTGGCCGTCATATAGCCTCGTTCCGATTGGGCTAGCCACCGGATCAAGCCTGTTTTACCATACTGAGTCTCAAACCGCTGTATCCATCTCTTTATACCCACTCTATCTAACTTCTGACCCCTCCTTTAGTCATCCTGTTCTCCCTATAATTCCCTGATAGTTTAAGGCAGGGCCAACATGGTGCATAAAAGCTATATTAACGGGATATATATCCCTACAGTATGAATACTTCTCAGGATCACCCTGTCAATAAAGTTAAAGAGACCCACTGCTTACTATAGTGTGTTCTTCTTTGACTTTGTATAAGGGAGAAGGAATAGAACGCCTCAGTGATGGACAATGTCCCGCAGTCGATCCCCGGGCCTCGGCATCCCCGCATATTATGGACTCCGTCTTGGCTCTCCATGGACGGATACCCTATATGTCTCTTGGTATACCCTGAAATAAGGGGAGATGTTGCCGGAATTCGTTCAAGAGGCTAGTCTCATCTTCAAAACTACCCCATTATGTCATGGGGATCCGCCACTTGCTATAGTGTGTTCTCCACTGACTTCGTCAAGGGGAAAAGAGAATAAATCCTCTCAATGATGAATGATGGCCCTTTTGGCTCTCGGGCCTTGATATGCCCATTTGTTACGGACCCCGTCTTGACTCTCCATGGACGGGTATCATATGTAACCCCTGGCACATCCCGAGATAAGGGGAGATTGTGACGACCATAGATCCGGATACCGGGAAAGGAACCGGATAGTAGAGCTTTGATCGCATTTTTGGGCTTAGAATGGGTCCTCTCGGTGCTAGAGAGGTTGGAGAATGTTTTTCCCTTTGTTTCCCCTTCACCTGGGGGTGAACGGGGCGTGGAATGGGTTTTTCCGTAGTTTTCGGCATTTTCGGGCGCGGATTGAGAACGCACTCGCCTTGGTGGGCGCATTCTTGGAGAACGCACCGTCCCGACAGAGCGCGTTCATCGGGGAAGATGAACAGTAAGATGGTTCTTAACGCGCTATAGGCAGCTTGCGCTTTCTGAAGAATGTCCTATAGGAAGCTAGCGCGTTCTGAAGAACGTGCTATGGAAGGCTAGCGCGTTCTGTTCTGTCTGAACGTGCTATAGGAGTATAGCACATTCTATTCTGAACGTGCTATAGGAAGCTAGCGCGTTCTTATGAACGTGCTATAGGAGGCTAGCACGTTCATGAGGGTGACCAACCGGGTAGCCCAGGGTGGGCAGTCTACAGCCGATCGTGCTCCCCTTGGGCCGTGTGTGTCCCGGACACCCCGTGGAGTTCCGTGACCGTGTCTTTGGGTGTGCGGAGGTCTCATTTACCTCGATTAATGTGCCCATGGGTTTAAGAGTCCGGGTGACCTTCTAGCATTCCGATTGTGTTGTGTTGGTCTCCAGTCGACCCGGTTGTAACCCAGTGGTCAACCTTTGGCCTCGTGAGTGTCTTGGACACCCCGTGGGTTTCGTGACCATATTTTTAGGGTGTCTGGAGGCACTGTGTTACATCGATAAGCATGCCCGTGGGCTTGGTGGGTCCAGATGACCCCAGGTGTTCTGGGCTTCCGTGTCATTGCTAGATCGAGCCTCTGTGAATGGGTGTGAGTGCGGTGAGGTTTTCACGCACGTCGTGGTTTCTCCAGAAGGTGGTTTCTGAGTGGGCCATGTGTGTGGCCTTGGATTGTGAGTCCAGTCAACCAGCATGGGGCAGGAGGTCTCCATGTGTCCCTGAGACGAGGGATTACCTTGGTGGCGTGTGAGCTGCCGTGATATTCATGCTACCGTAGTTTCTGACCTAGGCATGGGGCAGATTGACGGCGTGGAGCTGTCCCTGTACAACTGTCTTGACCCTGAGGACCGTTGGGTTCATTAGGTCTAGTGGACCATCCAGAGTCTGGTGGCGTCGTGCAGCCTATTACTCCGTGTTACTCGCGATGGGTGCGTGAGTGGCTTTCCGTGTTCATGTTTAGTGACCTCCCACTAGTCGTAGCCTTCTTACGGCACGCGTGTGCTGACCCACCCGGGAGTGGTGGAGCAGCTTTATCACGCCCCGAGCCTTTATGACAGCGGAAGACTCGCTCGAGGAACGTGAACAGCCGGCATGGTAAGTCTCTTGCAAGCAAGAATAATCAGAGTGCAAGACAATCACACATAAATGCAATTGAACAATACTTTAATCAAAACTCCAACTTATTTCATTGATAATCAATATTCAAATATACTAACTTTCAACTTCTTCCAATCTATCAGACTCAAGAAATAGGAAAATTACATAGACTCAATCTAGACAAGATTGACTTCCTAAGTCTTCACTCTCAATTTGATATGTCTTTCATTCGCTCTCGGACCAGCTACTTGTATAACCCGAATCCGAATTCGTATCACTACCATCTCTTGAAAAAGATTAGAAATAGGTAATGAGCACACTTGCCCAGTAGGTATCTTCGCATCAACATGATTAGCACTATTAAAGTGATTAACATTTTAGCTCTAAAGAAATAAGGCAAAATCATACAAATACGATGAATCATGCAATTAAACAAAAGTAACAAGATGATCATGTAAGATAGAAAGAGAGCAAGTATGAACTAGCAACAATGTAATAAGAACACGATAGGACCTTTCACGAACAAGAATGTAACGAGAATGCACTTTCACTTTTCACTTTCATAACCATAAAGGTTACGCAAGAGAACGTCAATCATGTAGCAATTCACTAGATTTTCACAGGTGCTCATGGATTTCACTTATTTATAAAGAAAGTACTCCCAGCGCAATGCGACGCCAGTAGCATCATACCCCATGTTTATAATAGTATGTTTCCGACAATCAACCGAGGGGAGTAGCATAGAGCCCTTGGACACAATCAGCGCCCGAACTGCATCTTCACGTATAAATCAAGCTACTTCCATGAGTGTAACAATAAAGTATGGCCAAGAATGTAATAAGTTCAGCAAATTCATGATAACAATACTTCAATTGAATGAATGCTTCAATTTTAGAATATGAGAGATCAAGAATGACTTAAACAAGGTTATGCTTATGGAAATAAATCGGTAGCATAATGATCCATTTCAAAACTTTCATTCATTATATTAAGTTTCTTGATCAATATGATAAGTCCTAGACCATTATCAAGCCATCTAGGAACTTAGAATTTCAACCCTTTGGTCAAACCTAGGGTTAACTAGCTCAAGCATTGTGACGGTCTTATACTGGGCCATTACGTTCACGTGACAGTCAAAGACCGGGCCGTTACACTAATGTGACGCTCCAGTATTGGGCCGTTACATTGGTTTGAATCCAGAATAATAGAATAGACTCAGTAAAATGTGACGGTCGTATAGTGGGCTGTTAGATGCTCTTGACGGTCCAGTATAGGTCCGTTACATTGCTAGAACCAGAAAACATCGATAGTACTTTCTAATCAATTGAGTTTTGATGGTGCAACCAACTCGGCGTCCTAGTGGGAATCCTAGGCTCGCAGAGAATTACGGAGGCCTTGCAACAAGATTTCCTAGTCCATTAGAAGGAATATCCAATAGAGAGGTCCTCATGTCCAAGAATAATGTTCCTAGAGTGCAAAGTGTGAACTAAAGGACATATACCTGAATATATGCCATGTACTTAGAGAAATGGCTCTATTGATAGAGAGGATGTGTAACAATAGGAAATCACGATAAAATTCCATCAATACATCTTTGGAAAATCATGATTTAGATACAAAACTATAAAATTTTGACACATGAAATTAACATAACTTAAAATTACTTAAGATACCTTAATCATGCAATTTCTATTATGAATTAGTAAATAAACTTAAAGTCATGATAACAGGTCAAAACTTAGATAACTAGGCTTATTTATAAGTTAAATTAATTAGTTTCCCATTCTGTCTACAGTTACCCTGACGGTCTAGAATGACTGTGATGGTTTATCGTGAGGCCGTTACAGTAGTGTAACGGTCCTGTTATGGTGCGTCAGAGACAACAGATAATTAAAATGTAACAGAGGGTGTGACGGCTTATCGTAAGGCCGTTATAGTGTTGTGACAGTCTAAGTATGATGCGTCAGAGTCCCTGCTAACAGTATAAAGAAATTAAAAGACTATGATTTTAAACCATGTCATGTTTTCAAAAGATTTAACTACCCCAATCACGACAAAATGAAGTAAAGTTCATCTAGATGCATAGGTTGCAGCGAATTGATAAGATAATATCTTTGATCTTTGATTAGGGCTAAGGATATGTATATATGCATGAACCCACTAAAACATGAAATTCATAGTCTATAATGAATGAAATCAAACACAATCAAAGGGCTTTTATCCCTAACAAGATGTTTTTACCAATCATGAGATAACCTACCGCTTAACTGGGCTTTAAACTTCTAATTTGAGTCTGAAAGACGTGCCCTAGTTCTCCCTTTCCAGTGAGTTTCCAGCAACTTCACGCTGCTCTAGGTCTCCATCCTCTTGTCCTAAGGACGTAAAATTTTGAGGGTAAGAAGATGAAACTAAGGTGAACAAAAAGTTCTAAATAACCAAACTCTAATTACCTTGTTTAGACATCCTAATCTCTTGATCTTCAGGGGACTTACGTTCAGATTCCTGGGTTACTATGGTCGAACCAGCAACTTTGGAAGCTCCAATCTCTTGGTTGGTTGATCTCCTAGCATGAAATTTAGAGAGCTATTAGTCTAATGTATTATAAATAAAATCTTCTAAAGAACTTACCCGAAATTGTAACTCCTTACCTTATTTCTTCACGAGCCAAAAGTAAGGGTTGCTCAATTCAGAACTAGGTCCTATTTATAGGTTTTGGCTAGGGTTTGAGGATTAGATCGATTTTAGAGTCCTGGTTAAAGCTTAGATCAACTTCTAAGAGTCCTTAACACCTCTATTAGTCTTCCCATCTCGATCCCTAAGCGATAAGCTAGCAAAAATCCAATCTTTTGGCTTGTTCTTCACTTCACGAAATTTACAGAGTGTAATGCATCAGGACCGGTGCGTTACATGTCTGTAGCGGTCGCCCGATAGACCGTTACACCAAACGTGTACAGAGTTTCAATTTATTAAAACTCTTTTATTCGTTTATCCTTCTAATTATCTATATAAAAGAGTATTTATCTTTAAAATTCGTGGATTGGCTAAATAACCTTCTAGAATATGGGTCAAACTTAATGGGCTTGGTCTTTTAACCTATTGGGTTTCAATTATCAAAGCTAGATTAACTACTTAACATAAATCAGGTCTTACAATGATTTATTTAATCCAATATTTACTTATTAATCTATTTTGGGTTTTGTAAATTCCCAGAAAATAATTAATTATACTAAAAATAATTTATAAAAATTCTGGTGCCTTACACCCTCCCCCACTAAAGAGAATTTGGTCCCCAAATTTAATATATGAGTTTTTACGGAGAGTGTACGTATTTTAATGTATTAAGAATTAACGTAAGGTGAATGGGTTATGAGTGTACCTTTAATCATCTCACCTCCCTCATCTAGAATGGCATTTAATCGACCTTGCTTCCCGCGTCCGTTGTTATCCCTTGATGATTGTCCGTTGATGAAAGGACACAGGGGCAAGCGATGTTCCCGGCTTCCACACTTGAGAGAAGCGCCGAGACGTTTCCAACATTCTTCTGCTGAGTGCCTAAATTTTTCACAAAATGAGCAAGGTGCCACAGCTTGCTCCTTCTCTTCTTTAACTTTCTTGTTCTTTCCATTTCCATTTCCATTTCTTTTTCCATTACCGTTCCCATTACGAGACCTCTTAATGTGACGATTTTCATCTTCATCCACTTCTTTCTCTTCTTGCCTATCATGTTTTCGGCTTGACTTTTCTCCTTAGAGCCTCTCCACCTTCTCCACGGTTCTTTCACATAGATGCGCTCTTTGTACCATCTCTGTACATGTGCGGATATTCTGGGTTCCAAGTTGTTGGATAAATCCAGACCTTAAACCATCCATAAATCGGTTGGCTTTCAATAAATCTGTGCTTACCAAGTGAGGAGCATACGGTGCTAGTCGAGAGAATTGCAATTCATATTCTGCCACGGACATCGTGCCCTATTTTAAGGAGGTAAATTCCATAGCCTTCTCTCCTTTACATGCTCGGAGAAGTACTTGGCTCGGAAAAGTGTAAGAAAACCCTCCCATGTATGAGGCGCGTCTACAGGTGGCGTCGGAATGGATTTCCACCATGTACGAGCATCCTTGTTGAGTTGGAACGTGGCAAGTCGAACTTTCTCCTGGTCGGTGCATTGCATGACATCGAATATTTGATTCATCTCGTCGATCCAATTTTCTACTTCATCTGGGTTAGAAGATCCAGAGAATCATGGAGGATTTAAACTTCAAAAATTACGATGTAAGTTCCCTGTGCCAGCCCTTCCACCAGCTTGGGCCACTGTCTGTAGAGCTTGGGTAAGTCTCGCAATAGTTTGCTGCATCTCTTCCCAGTTCACACGATGAGCCATTGAGAATCAAGGTACCTGAGAACATGGACATTTTTAGTTATTTCGAGTCGGGAAGATTTATCCTAAGGTAATTTCTATATAACTATCTCATCCCGGGCTCTACTCAATTCTCACATAGGTAAGGAAATTTCTTCCTTTGGTTCAAAGGTAAGGGTCCTAAAACCTTGGACTTATCCTACGACATAACTCCTTTCCCTAAGTCCTGAGACTTAGACTCTGATACCAACTTAACTGTCACGCCCCGAGCCTTTATGACAGCGGAAGACTCGCTCGAGGAACGTGAACAGCCGGCATGGTAAGCCTCTTGCAAGCAAGAATAATCAGAGCGTAAGACAATCACACATAAATACAATTGCACAATACTTTAATCAAAACTCCAACTTATTTCATTGATAATCAATATTCAAATACAATAACTTTCAACTTCTTCCAATCTATCAGACTCAAGAAATAAAAAATTACATAGACTCAATCTAGACAAGATTGACTTCCTAAGTCTTCACTCTCAATTTGATATGACTTTCATTCGCTCTCAGACTCGCTACTTGTATAACCCGAATCCGAATTCGTATCACTTCCATCTCTTGAAAAAGAATGGAAATAGGTAATGAGCACACTTACCCAGTAGGTATCTTCGCATCAACATGATTAGCACTATTAAAGTGATTAACATTTTAGCTCTAAAGAAATAAGGTAAAATCATGCAAATGCGATGAACCATGCGATTAAACCAAAGTAACAAGTTGATCATGTAAGATAGAATGAGTGCAAGTATGAACTAGCAAGAATGTAATAAGAACACGATATGGCCTTTCACGAACAAGAATGTAATGAGAATGCACTTTCACTTTTCACTTTCATAACCATAAAGGTTACGCAAGAGAACGTCAATCATGTAGCAATTCACTAGATTTTCACGGGTGCTCATGGATTTCACTTATTTATAAAGAAAGTACTCCCAGCGTAATGCGACGCCAGTAGCATCATACCCCATGGTTTATAATAGTATGTTTCCGACAATCAACCGAGGGGAGTAGCATAGAGCCCTTGGATACAATCAGCGCCCGAACTGCATCTTCACGTATAAACCAAGCTACTTCCATGAGTGTAACAATAAAGTATGGCCAAGAATGTAATAAGTTCAACAAATTCATGATAACAATACTTCAATTGAATGAATGCTTCAATTTTAGAATATGAGAGATCAAGAATGACTTAAACAAGGTTATGCTTATGGAAATAAATCGGTAGCATAACGATCCATTTCAAAACTTTCATTCATTATATTAAGTTTCTTGATCAATATGATAAGTCCTAGACCATTATCAAGCCATCCAGGAACTTAGAATATCAACCCTTTGGTCAAACCTAGGGTGAACTAGCTCAAGCATTGTGACGGTCTTGTACTGGGCTATTATGTTCACGTGACGGTCAAAGACTGGGCCGTTACACTAATGTGACGCTCCATTATTGGGCCATTACAGTGATTTGAATCCAGAATAATAGAATAGACTCAGTAAAATGTGACGGTCGTATAGTGGGCCGTTCGATGCTTTGGACGGTCCAGTATAGGTCCGTTACATTGCTAGAACCAGAAAACATCGATAGTGCTATCTAATCAATTGGGTTTTGATGGTACAACCAACTCGGAGTCCTAGTGGGAATCCCAGGCTCGCAGAGAATTACGGAGGCCTTGCAACAAGATTTCCTAGTCCATTGGAAGAAATATCCAATAGAGAGGTCCTCATGTCCAAGAATAATGTTCCTATAGTACAAAGTGTGAACTAATAGAGATATACCTGAATATATGCCATGTACTTAGAGAAATGACTCTATTGATAGAGAGGATGTGTAACAATAGGAAATCACGATAAAATTCCGTCAATACATCTTTGGAAAATCATGATTTAGATACAAAACTATAAAATTTTGGCACATGAAATTAACATAACTTAAAATAACTTAAGATACCTTAATCATGCAATTTCTATTATGAATCAGTAAATAAACTTAAAGTCATGATAATAGGTCAAAACTTTGATAACTAGGATTATTTATAAGTTAAATTAACTAGTTTCCCATTCTATCTACAGTTACCCTGACGGTCTAGAATGGGTGCGTCACAGTGACTGTGACAGTTTATCGTGAGGCCGTTACAGTAGTGTAACGCTCCTGTTATGGTGCATCAGAGACGACAGAGCAATTAAAATGCAACAGAGGGTGTGACGGCTTATCGTAAGGCCGTTACAGTGTTGTGACGGTCTAAGTATGATGCGTCAAAGTCCCTGCTAACAGTATAAAGAAATTAAAAGACTATGATTTGAAACCATGTCATGTTTTGAAAAGATTTAACTACCCCAATCATGACAAAACGAAATAAAGGTCATCTGGATGCATAGGTTGCAGTGAATTGACAAGATAATATCTTTGATCTTTGATTATGGCTAAGGATATGTATGTATGCATGAACCCACTAAAACATGAAATTCATAGTCTATAATACATGAAATCAAACACAATTAGAGGGCTTTTATCCCTAACAAGATGTTTTTGCCAATCATGAGATAACCTACCGTTTAACTGGGCTTTAAAGTTCTAATTTGAGTCTGAAAGATGTGCCCTAGTTCTCCCTTTCAAGTGAGTTTCCAACAACTTCACGCTACTCTATCTCTCCAACCTCTTGTCCTAAGGACGTAAAATTTTGAGGGTAAGACGATGAAACTAAGGTGAACAAAAAGTTTTCAATAACCAAACTCTAATTACCTTGTTTAGACGTCCTAATCTCTTGATCTTTAGGGAACTTGCGTTCAGATTCCTGGGTTACTATGGTCGAACCAGTAACTTTGGAAGCTTCAATCTCCTTGGTTGGTTAATCTCCTAGCACGAAATTTGGAGAGCTATTAGTCTAATGTATTATAAACAAAATCTTCTAAAGAACTTTTCCGAAATTGTGACTCCTTACCTTGTTTCTTCACGAGCCAAAAGTAAGGGTTGCTCAGTTCAAAATTAGGTTCTATTTATAGGGTTTCGGCTAGGGTTGAGGATTAGATCGATTTTAGAGTCCTTGTTAAAGCATAGATCAACTTCTAAGAGTCCTTAACACCTCTATTAGTCTTCTCATCTCGATCTCTAAGAGATAAGCTAGCAAAAATCTAATCTTTTGGCTTGTTCTTCACTTCACGGAATTTACAGAGTGTAACACATCAGGATTGGTGCGTTACATGTCTGTAGCAGTCGCCCGATAGACCGTTACACCAAACGTGTACAGAGTTTCAATTTATTAAAACTCTTTTATTCGTTTATCCTTCTAATTATCTATATAAAAGAGTATTTATCTTTAAAATTCATGGATTGGCTAAATAACCTTCTAGAATATGGGCCAAACTTAATGGGCTTGGTCTTTTAACCTATTGGGTTTCAATTATCAAAGCTAGATTAACTACTTAACATAAATTAGGTCTTACAATAATTTATTTAATCCAATATTTACTTATTAATCCATTTTGGGTTTTTATAAATCCCAGAAAATAATTAATTATACCAAAAATAATTTATAAAAATTCTGGGGCCTTACAGGCTTACCCGAGAAAGATGGTGAGTAGGCTGGTTACCGTAGGGCCCCCACGTACAGCCAGGTCTGGGCTTAGGGGGAATTACTATCTAGAGGACAGGCCTAGGGCGTATGGTCTGAGTGTGCACACGGGGTTGAGGGTTTCGGGCCCGCGTTGACGACCGCGACCTCAGCTAGTCCTTGTTTGTGGTACCGGTTACTGTGTGTGTCTGAGTCTCGCGCCCGAGGCGTGGTAGCTAGACACTTGTGGCGCGGTGTAAGACGTCAGGGGACGCATCTAGTCGTTCTTCTAGTGGGCAGTGCTCCCGTCATGTGACGTGAGTTTTCTCGGGAGTCGAGTTTCACTTCACATCTGTGAGACGTGGTTTTACGTGCAGTTCTCGGATGTTTTCCCGATGCCAAGGTCTAGGGTTCCGGTGAGCGTCACCGAGGGCTTTCCCCTAGACAGCGTCGAGTTCCCGATGGGTGGTCGTTTTCCTAGTTGCGTGACTAGGGTGGTTCGTTGTCTGGTGGTCCCTCGACGGTGAGATCGGGGTGCGTGTTTTTGTGTACAGTAGGAGTAGCTACAGCGCTGAGTTTTTACTGGCCACCGATTTGCTATTCCTACTATTACTGTTGTTCTTGTTATTTACCGCTTTCCGTGCCACCGTTGTTCTCAGTTGGGGTTCCGCGGTATCCCTACTGGGCCTGGGACAGGAGGTTCACCCCTGCTTTTTAGGTGCGGCAGTCCTTCCTTGAGGTTCGAGAGTACTGTGCGGAGGTTCTTAGTTGGACTGGACTCTGTTGTAGTTGTTTATTTATTTCTATTAATTTTTGAATTTTCTTGCTTTATTTCCTATTTCTTTGTACCTCCACACTCCTTTTTAGCCCTTCCAAGCCCCGGCTCGTGGGCGACGGGCCAGGATTCGAATGGTATCGGGTTCCTTTCCCGGTATCCGGATCTCGGGTCGCCACAGTTGGTATCAGAGCGTGGTTGTGGAAGTACATGGGAATTCGAGATATTGCAGTGATCAGATTCCGTAAGGTCCAGTACAGTCGGTAGTTGGCACAGGGATTTGTGCTTGTTTTCCGTTTGGTTCTCGCGTTAGAGCTTGAGTGTGCGGCGCTGGCGCTGTGAACGTGGTTGCTATTTTTGTCGGAGTGCCGACGTGGGGTCTGAGGATTGAGGTTGAGAGCTTTCTCTCTCATCGATGGTGGCCCCGATCGTGCTATGTTGGGCAGAGGTTGCCGGCAGGCGTATTACTGTGGCGCTACGTTCGAGGAATCTACAGCGAGGTCAGGTGGCTGGTGAGGACTGTTCATCGTTAAGTGGCCGTGAGCGTGCTCTGAGGGAGCTGTTATAGAGTCTGGCCACTCCAGCTTGAGGATTATCCAGCCCCTGAGGTGTTGAGGTCGTGGTTTGAGGTGCCAGAGCGGGTGTTCTGATCGAGAGAAATGGCGTGTCGATCCCGATTATTTTACAGATTTTGAGGCAGGATTGGGCGGAGTTGTCCCAGTAAGTTCTCACTCCTGCGCTTCTGCGTGGGAATGGGTTGTGTTCACCCTGGAGTTGGCTCGAGATATGAAGGTTCCACGGTGAGTTCGGGACTCGAGGATGAGCGTTGGCGGTTGTCGGTTATGGCTCGTGTTGCAGCTCTTGGCGTGGCGTGTTGCAGTTCGAGGAATTGCAGTGGTGGTGCATCGAGAGATGCTGTGACCGTGGTCCGACAGAACACTTGGCGAGTGTTGTTGGAAGGAGCTGACCTGACAGAAGCGAATGTTTTTGGGTGCTAGAAGGTGCTGCTCCGACCGTGCGCAAGGTTTGAGGTCTGGTAGAGCGTGGAGTTTTCCTTTCGTTGGTCGGAAGTGTATTGAGTTTTTCTCTTGGTTGGAGGAGATCGCGTTTTGCCAAGGTTCATCATCTCGCATTGCGTGTTTGGATTGGTTGGCCTTCGTGTGCCATGAAGTCCGTGCATGACGTGTCCCGTGTTTTTGGCAAGGTGGTTGCCTGCGAGAAGCGTTGCCCGTTCCCTGCTGTGTAAGGGTGTGTTGGCACTATTCCGGAAGGACGAGTGTCGGCTAGGCGGTGTTTTTGAGAATTTGCAGTTGGTGTTACGGTTCTCGATGTGCGGAGGATCAGAGCCTGCAGAGTTGCAGATGGTTGTCAGGATGGTGGATCCCGAGTTGTCGTTGTGGTGGCTGTGCATGTAGATCAGAGTGCGCAGACCGTAGCGTTGGTTGCTACGAGCGGATTTCCTGAGGATGAGTTGAGCATCGGAGGATTGGTTCCTCGGCGTGAGACGTGTTGTTGTCATGCGTTGCTCGATATATTGTGGTTCATGGCACTGGCAGGTGGAGAGTTGGAGAAATATGTCGGCGAGGTTGCCGCATGAATACCCTGTTCTTGTGTTGGATGTTGCGTTCGTGGATGAGATTGTGTTTTGGAGAAGTGATCTCTAGGAGATTATGGGTCCCAGTTGGTGGCAGCGAGTGGTTGGTCAGGTTGACCGAGTGGTCGACCATGGTAAGATGTGTATTTGTCTGGGGACTCGTGTGCATTGGTCGTGGCGCCGTTGACCTACTTGTAGTGGTAGCAGGCGGCACTTGTCGGTTCTGGAGAAGTGTGCCGTGGATTGTAAAAAGTTGTGTGTCCCATGGCTCTGTGATACGAGCGGAACTGGGATTGGCAGGCGTCCATTGGGAGTGATTGAGGTAAGAGAGGATTTGATGAGACAGGATGGTGGTCGATGCCTGCGCGTGGAGGTCTCTGATGAGACGTCGGCATTGGATATTGATCCCTGGTCTGTGACCAGCAAGGGAGGATTCCCCGTAAGGCTGAGTGGAGTGACGTGAGGACCAAGGGGAGATTTGGTCCCGCCGTGCTCCCCTGAAGGGTAGAGTTGGTGTGGGGATCCGTCTGGATGTGGTATTCAAGTGAGGGTCAGTTGTGACGCGGTGTAAGACGTCAGGGGACGCATCCAGTCTATTCTTCTGGTTAGCGGTACTCTCGTCACGTGACGTGAGTTGTCGTGTTGTGGGTTTCCGTTCCCATCGGCAAGATGGGGCTTTGTGAGTCGTGTCGGGAGGGTTCCCGGAGTCGAGGTCTAGGGTTTCTAGTGAGCGTCACTGAGGGCTTTTCCCTAGACAGCGTTGTGTTCATGACGATGAGGTCGTGACCGTGTTTCCAGACCGTGTGGTTTCGGCTTGGGCCCTTCTGTGAGGACCGGCCTCCGCGACGGAGGTATCATGGCGTTTTCCTAGTAGAGTGGCCAGGGCGGTTCGTGTTCTGGTCGTCTCCTGGCCGTGGAATCGGGATGTCAGGTTCGTGGTTTGGTTGTCCCTCTACTGGGAGACCGGGTCGTGTTTTCTGGTATAGTAGGAGTAGCTGTAGCGCCGAGTTTTTATCGGCCATCGATTTGCTATTTCTGTTGTTGCTGTTGTTCTTGTTTACTAATTTCCGCGCGGCCATTGTTCTCAGTTGGGGTTCCGCGGGATCCCTACTGGGCCAGTGATAGGAGGCTCACCCTTGCATTTCAGGTGCGACGGTTCTTCCTCGGGGTTCGAGGGCGTTGCGTGCAGGTTCTTAGTTGCCAGCTCGCCGAGCCGAGTGTTCACTTTGCATGTGATACGTTTTACTGCTTTAGACTGTACTTTTTGTTAGACTGGACTCTGTTGTAGTTGTTTATTTATTTCTGTTAATTGTTGAATTGTCCTGTCTTATTTCCTATTTCTTTGTACCTTTACACTTCTTTTAGCCCTTCCGAGCCCTCCTGGCTCGTGGACGGCTGGCCAGGATTCAAATGGTATCGATCTCCTCCCGGTATCTGGATCTTGGGTCGTCACAGAGATGCTGTTGGAATTTATTCAAGAGGCTGATATATCATACGGCATTTTCCAAATTACCCCCTCGGGTCACGGAGGTCCGCCGATTCCTATGGCGTATTCTTCGATGGATTAACCGTGGAAATAACGAATAAACCGCTTTAACAGCGGGTAGTGTCCCGTTGCACTCGCCCTTGAATTCCCCCGGGCTTCGATATGCCCATGAATTATGGACTCCGTCTCGACTCTCTGTGGACGGATATCCTATATGCCTCTTGGCATGTCTCGAGACAAAGGGGAGATGCTGCTGGAATTAAACGGGGAGGCTGTGCTATACCATGCCTTCATGGGTATTTCAATCATCCCACTGAATCACGAGGCTTCGTTACACATTATAACGTGAGCTCTGACGATCCTGCCAGGGAAATAGAACATTGACTGCCTTAAAGGCGAACAACGCCCTGATTTTTTCAGACCCTTCGGCCCATAGTTGTGTTGGCTTCCCTCAAAGCCTTTGTGTGTACACCCTGTGGTACCAAAACGGGTCAAGACTAATCGGCAAAGGGTTCATTACCCATTGTTGGGGTTTAGGCCATCATTTTGATATGCCCGTCTTTTCAGAGTCTGTCTTAGCTCACTATGGACGGATTTCCTATACATCTGCCCCAACATATTCCGGGGTAGGGGGAGATGCTGCCGAAATTCCATTAAGAATTTGTGGTTTAACTCCGCTCCATGTTTCTTAAATATTTCGCTCGGCTTTCCCCCCCCATTATGGTAGAGACCTCACGGCTACTCACGCCGGATTATGAGAGCCGCGTACCCAATTTAAGAGAATAAATTATTAATATGTGCCGTTCCGGCATATATTGTCCCGGTAACATATGAGTCAGTCCAAGCATGGTCATGCCAGGTCCACACTCTTGGACCCATATGTGTGCACCGCAATGCTAGGAACAGTCTCAAAATCAAAAGGTAGCTACTGATCGAGTACCCTGTGAGTGATATGGACCATTTAAAGGGTTAGCCCTCGGGTTTCCCCACTCATCATAGGGCACGGGATTGCCATTTAGGCATGACTATCTTTTCGGAGTTCATATCGACTCTTCGTGGACGATTCTCCTATTTCCTTCCCAATACTCTTCGGGACAGGGGAGGTGCTGCCGAAATCTTATTTGAATTTTTTGAATAATTATGTGAATAAATTAGTAAATAAAATAATAACAACATAATCTCAAACAACCCGCTTAAGTCAGAATCGACTTCTATTCCTGATTCAACTTCAGCATACGTTTCCGAATAAAGAAATCAACCCCCACATGTATTTTTATTCATACCTGATTGCATAAACACATGCACGAGTGCTTGCATTTACCGATTCTATGGTATATGAAATGGTGATTTGTAGATAGTCAGGCTATGCCCGACTGGAAGCTATCACTAAGCATGAGGTGGGTTTCAAACTGAAGTTCTCTGCCTTGTACCAAGAACTGATTAAATAGAATAAACATAACCGTATTGTGTGCTCGCATGCAGGATTTAATCTTGATTCCATGTCAAAAAATGACCATTATTTTCATATATTTTTTGGCCCCAAGGGCCTTTCAACTTTGGTGATTAATCAAGGGTTTTCCTTCTTCCAGAAGGATGTAATTAATGTCATAGCCTTTATGGTATGACAGACTTCAGGTCCCGACACGATCACCCACTATTGTCTGACTGGTCAGACGAGCGAACAATAAACTTCATCATGAAAGTGACTGGCATGCCCCGCGTTAATACAATAAATATAAATAAAATAAATCAAAAGGAGAAAGATCTTTCTCATCGTCCCCAAAGCTGGCACGCCCAGCGGGACCAAGATTCCCTTCATATTTTTGCCAAAGCAGAAGGCCCTGGGGCCTTCCCCAAAAATACTGATTGTTTGTTCGTCCTATTTTGTAGAAATTGCAATGGCTTCTAGACTTTCCGGTCTGACCTTCGGCCCTCAAGTGGTCACGTCGCATGCTACACACAGGTACTTGGCGGTACCCACAATCTTCGGTACTCTGCCACCTGTGGTAGGGTTCCCAAACTTCCTTGGAGTTGCCTTCGTCGGCCTGCTGCGAGTCGAGAAGACGGACAGAGAAGCTGTCACGGTCAAAACTGTGACCCCTCTAAAGACTGGTGCGCCACGTAGGGCTGCTTCGCCCCGCTCCATTGCTACCTGCTTCATCCACCACGTGGACTACCGAGCTACTCCTGCCGACAATAAGATGGCTGGAGGGAAGAAGAAGAATTATAGAAGAAGAAGAATAGCTCTTCCCGAAGGCCGACTTTCTATTTTTGGGAAGTCCGTATTGAGCTACAGTATGCGGGTGTACCTGAATGGTCGCACCGCCGAAGCTCTACCAGACCACATTATCCCAGTGGTCTCTACCCGCAACACTTTTCAAGTACTGCCAAGCCGGAAGGCAAACCCAGAGCAGAGCACCTGGGGTAAGTTGGCCCCTAAGCCATCAAGTTTCAAGCAGATTTGGGTTACCAAGAGGACCCGAGGCCTGGCTCTGGCCCCCGAAGATGTAAGGCTGACTGTCAAAAGCCCCAGGAGAGGGGGCATAAGAGTTATGCAAGAATAAAAGGAGGTTATGCCAATGGCTTCACCAGCCGCCAATAGAGCTTGTGCTAGATAAGCTGATGTTTTTAGACACTCAAGAAAATGGAATGAAGCTGCAAACTTGTCACGGTTGGCCTATGTGCCATTGGCGCACGATCGATTGTTGCCCCGCACTCTGTCTCCGGGGCGCAGTCGGGAAGAAATGACCAAAGCGGTCCAAGACTATTTCTGCGGCTTAGGGAGTTCATCCTTAGGCCAACAATGGCTACTCCATGTCATGGGCGCTGAAGAAGAAGAAGAAAGAGAGGATGTTTCCTCCATTGATTCTAATAAGTATGAAGATGACCGAGAGGTCGGGTGTCTTGAAGACTCCCCACAGCGGAGAAAAGAAAAAAGAATATCCGTGTTTGACCGGCTAACCTTCCCCGGCCAGGCCAGGAGGCGGGTCTGGAGGCAGAGGGGCAAGAAGCAAGTTTTTTCTTGCAACGTGACGAGGATAACTGACAAACATGATACCCTGCCCGAAGAATCAGAAGAACTTGCCAGATTAGCTCACAAATCTGGGGTTGTGACAAGAAGAAGTCAGGCCGCCAAGGAAGTGCTTGGAATGGTTGAAGACATGCCGATGGTCACCAATTTGACTGCCAACGTGGTGACATCAGAAGAAGAGGAGACTCCCTTGTCAGTCCCAATTGAGGGAAATTCAAGTAAAATGATGGATGAGATGCCCAGGGCCACGGCCTTGGACCCAGCTATCCTGATGATACTCCATAAATATCAACGAGAAATTGAATCATTAAAGAGACAGCTGAGTGAAAGAGCTAAACAAACTCTTGTCTCCAAGCACCAGGAGGTGAATGATGAGTCATCCCGAGGGATCTCTAACTCGGGTGAAACTGTACCACCCGTTGTTCCTCAGCCAATGAGTCATGAAAAGGCTCCTTTCCAACAATCTCTGCATCCGCCATCGGCGCAGTCACCAATGCTTCAAGTACAACAGTCGCCACTAGTGACGCAGTGTGTGCCACATGCTACCACTATGACAACTCCTTTCACACATCAGTCTACGCATTTTTACCCAGTAGACCCTACTATGATGAATAAACTGATGGTGGAAAGAATGATTGAGATGAAGCTGTCAGAAAGGGCTGATGGTGATTTCGATGCATACCAAGTACCTTATCCACTGCATTATGCTGTAAAAAGGCTACCGCCTGGCATCAATAAACCACCCAAGTTTGAGAAGTTTAATGGGCAAGGTTCCCCCAGAGAACACATAGCTTATTATATAATAGTATTGGGTGACCTGGAAGCAGATGAAGCTTACTTACTGAAATTCTTCGGGTCATCTCTCACCGGATTGGCCTTTGAATGGTACTCAGGCTTGTCCGCTGGGTCAATCCTGGACTGGTCCGATATGTAGCGGAAGTTCCGTGAAATATTTCATGTCACTGAGAGGGAAGTCACAGTGGCAGAACTATATTCCACCAGGCAACAGCAGGATGAAACCGCCTTAGAATACATCCAAAGGTGGAGGAATCTTAGCATGAGATGCAAATGGCCTCCGCACCAAGAAACAAAATATAAGAAAAGAAGTGCTAGAGAAGATGATCGGCATTGATGTCAGGTCATTTGACCGTCTTAACAATGTGGTGGCAGAAGTTAAATTTTTCCTAGAAAAACATTCTTCAGCCGGCATCCCTACAGTTCAAAAAGGCAAGGCAGTTGATCGCCGACCGACCCTGAAGGAGGCAAATACAGTTGACTTCAAGACCTTTGAGCAGCAAAGGGAAATGACTAAAACAGCAGCTACTCCTCCACCGGCCAAGCCCGTCGATAAGAAATAAAGCCCGTCACTCAGGGACAAGACAAAAAAGCCATACTCATTTCCAAAAGAGAAAACTTGGGTCTTGTTTGAATGGGCATACAAATAGAACAAAGTAACACTGCCAGAACCAAAGAGGCCTGCTGATGCTAAGAAGCAAGATGATCCCTTGTTCTGCCCATATCACCGAATGCTGGGGCATGCTATTGAAGACTGTTAAACGTAATAGAAGGGATGATAATGAAAGGGGCGGTGCAAATGGGCGAACACCAAGTTGACCCGCCCTACCCCCATGAACCTTCAGTGCTAAGACAAACTGTCAATATGGTTTCGCTCCAGAAGAGGTGTTCGAAGCTAGCACTCAGTACACTTACGAAGCCTACTTTCTCACACCCATTGCAGAGCAGGAATGATGCCAGTCCGTGCCCACAAGAGCAAGAAGAAGACTGCCAGCCCGCGATGTCACAGGTGTTCACATTCGTCGTGTTACTGAGCGGTACACTCCACCTCCAATAGCTCCTACATGGCACGTAGCTGAATCACCGGCAGTCATCCGAATCCCAACTTATAACCGGAGGAGGCAGACTCTTCTACCCTCTCACAAGGAAATACGCCTTGAAGTGCGGCGCTTGCAAGCCTACATCAATGAGCTTGACGAATATGAACAACCCATGTTAACACCTCTATTAGTGAAAGACCATGTACCATGGGAGCAGCTAGAAAATCTGACCCTTGAGGAACAAAATGAAAAGGAAACAGAAGCAGCTAGTGGTAGCCTATTCCGGGGGCAGATTCCAGCCAAGTCCGATCAGTGGAGAAAGAGAAGAACAAGAAACAAGAAAAGGGTGACTACCCTGCATTGCAACACTCTATCTGCTTTGTTTAACTTACCGGGAGAAGGTGAAGTGGAAGAATCGGGCGGTACACCGCCCGAGGCAAATCAGGCAGAAGCTTCAACTTCGCCTCATGCCACCTGTTCTGGGAAGAAATGGGGGTGCCTCTCTCCAGCAAAGCACAACATTATCTTCAGGAATGAATAGCCTTACCAAATACCTGAGCCAGAGATCAAGGATAACATGATTCCTCCTCCACCAAACCTTTACCCACAAGAAAAAGCAGATGAAGTTATTCCTTCCTTCACTGAATTTTTGTCCATCTTAGAAGGGAAGAAGCCAAGTCAAAGCTTCGATCCAGGGGCCAAGGCTCCTTACTTTTCGCCCCATCCTGCTTCATTTCTAAAGAGCGGGGCAGGCATTGGTTCCTCTTTAATTTGAAAAGTTCCTTAACACGAGGAATCCCCCCAGTAGCTCTCTCAGGAGAACGAAGGCGATAGAGAATAGTCCTCGCCAACAGCACCCCAAGAGCTCCCGAAGCCTCGTTGGGTAGAAGAGATGCAGTTGTCCAACGTCAAGGTGGGCAGTCGAATAATGAAGCTACTGAAGAAACTCCCAACCAGATTTACTATATGGGAGATTCTGTCCCCAAGTGAATAAGCGCGGCAGGCAATGATTGAAGCTTTGCAGACGCTAGCTCAATATGAAGCATGCTTGGCAGAATACCAGTCCGGGCCAGCAATCACCTTCACAGAGGATGACATGCTAATTCCAGATGCTAGCCATAATAGGCCACTGTACATGAGGGGGCAACTCAATTGCCAACCGCTGAGCCGAATCTTGAAAGACCCAGGAGCAGCGGTTAATATTCTCCCTTACCGCATATATTAGAAATACTACTTTGATGTCCACCTCACGAAAGTAAGGGATATGAGAATTACAGGCTTCAACCAAAAGTTCAAAGTCTCCCTCGGTGTAGCGGAATTTAACCTCACACTGGGAGATCTCACAACAAAAGTATAATTTCATGTGATTAATTCTAGCACCTCTTACAAGGCGCTACTTGGCTGACCTTGGTTGCACAAGCACCTGATAGTTCCCTCTACACTCCACCAGTGCATTAAGTACTACCGAAATGGGAAAGAAGAAAGAGTATTCGCTGATTTGCACCCTTTTGAGGTCTCTGAGTGTCATTTACTCGATGCACCCCTCCATATCGAGGCATTCCGGGAGCTGTAGATTATGGAAAATCCACTTAGAAAAATTAATTAACAATATGGACTAATAAGGGGAAAAGAAGAGGAAAGAGAGAGAGAGATAGGGAGCATGCGTGGATGCTAATGGGGTGTGATCGCCAGATGGGATACCTCAAATGAATATAACAATAAAGCAAAGGAGGGATCGCGAAGAATACCTTTAAGTGCATGGGATATTGTGAGTATCACATTCTCTTCCAATCGGCCGGCCGATGAAGAGAGTTTCTCTTTATCTTGATTACCCGTGAAAAGAATACAAACAACAACCAACAATAAGATTGGATTAGAATTATGAGATGTGTAGCATCAAATCCATAAGATAAATAAATATGACAACATGAAGATGAACACGTACACCTTGTTGGTGTTGGCTTTAAAACTCCTATGCAAAAGGGTGAGGAAAAATGATGTGATGAAGAAAATAAGGGAGGGTGCAAGTGTTGCACAAAGGAGGTCTCAACGTGGTTGAGATGATGAAAAGAATAATAAAAAAAAGTATGATGCATGAACATGAACTAAATGCACAAAAGAAGAGAATAAGAGGAAGAGATAGGCTTATTGGTTTTCTCCATGGCTTTAGATCTTTAATAGGGAAGAAGCCTCCAAAGGACGTAGCTTTGGCATGTGGAAGACTTCCTCCTTGAGCCTTCAAACCAGCAGCACCTCCCCTTAGATTATTGTTGATGCCTTAAACACAAGGGAGAAAGGGGTCCTATTTATAGGGCTGAAATTTAGAGTTTAATCCAAGAAAAATTAGGAAACCATGTTTTAATTGGATTTGGAAGGAGATATATCATGGCCATGTGTCCCTTCAACCTTAGAAACCATTAGGATCCGTTCCCAAGTGAAAAAGAGGATCAAAACGGAGAAAGAAGGAGGTTCTGCCGGAGTTCAAATTTCTGGAAGAATGGGCGACCAGACAGATGGTCGCTATTTAAAAGAACGGCAGAGAGAAGCGTCGCCAATTCCAAGGCATTTCAAGACAGATTAGGACTTTTCAAAATTTGAAAGAATTGGCAACCATGAGATGGTCATCAATTAGAAATTAATACAAATTTCAGACGGAGTTTAAAGCTCAAAATATGGGAAGGAAATTGTCGACTTTCCACATGGGCGCACATTCATGAAATGGCGACCTTCCGGATAGTCGTGGAATCAAAAATAATCTGAATTTGGCTCAAAATATGAAGAAAAGAATTGGCGACCTTCTGAATGGTCGCTATTTAACAATTGGCGACTTCCCGAGGTGTCATCAATTCAATAATTTCAAAAAACTGGCTAGAAGGAAGCCTGCAGGAATGGGCGCCCCTGACCTAGGCGCCAATTAGAATGGGCGCCCAGGTTCTAGGCCCCATTTAGTGGAATGGGCGCCCAGGTTTGGGGTGCCTATTAATTGGCAACTGGGAGCTAGCCATTAATTGATTTAAGGCCCCGAAAAATGGAGAAAAATCTCAGAAAAATCTGAAAAAAATAGGAAAACATGTGGAAAGGCTTGGAAAAGTTGAATATTAAATAAAAATGAGGAAAACCACTCAAATAAGTCGATTTATGGGTCAAATTGGGACATCACAGTGTGATACTAGATATGCTCAAAATGATGTCAATTTTAGCGTGTCTACAGCTACGTCGCCTTGGCGTCTGCTTTGCAAGGGATCAAGACGAAGTGGAATGGAGTGTAATGAAGTGGAACGAACTGAAAAGTAGACGCCAAGGTGTGATGAGACACGCAATTAACACCACTTGATTGGAATTGAATGAAAAGTTCAAGATGATGCAATCTTGAGGGGTTCAATGTAAGCAACAATTGTTTGGATAAAGGAGGAATTTGCATGCGGGCACGAAGGAGATAAAATAAATAAGGCGATCAACTTCCAACACGGTGGAAGTACCGCAGGTCACAAACCTGTAGGTTTCACCATTGGAGAGTGGTTACCAACCAATGTGGACGTGTTGCAGCCAAGGTGGATCTAAGGGAAAAGATTGAAATAAGAGGATAGTAATCCAAACAAAGGAGTTTTCAAGGAAACAACCCAAAACGACAACAAGGCAAACTGAGGACACAATTCGACGTGGAATATCTCATATCTTGAAATTAGTGATTAAATGACTCTCAAAATGAGTAATTAGAAGGGTTTTCCAATATTAATTCAAAGGCCTACATGAATGCATGCTGGGTTTAAAGGGAAAAATTAAAACAAACTAAAATAGAAAATAATCAAGGATAATATTGCTAAGCTGCCCAGACTGAGTCAAGACACCGATTTGTGAGCTGATACTAAGCTGAAGCCCATTTATCCGCGCACCAACTCATAAAAGGGAACCATCGTCCCCAATCTTGGATGGCTCAATGGCCTATCCGTATGACTAAGATTCCTCTAGGATCATCATTGTTTTTGATGAAGGGGAACTCAAATTCTAGATTTACCAAAGCCACAAGGTCCTTGATATAGTCTAATAACGTAGATAACATATAGTATAATGCATACAGGGAGATGATGGAGCAATAAGCATGGAGGAACTGCAAGCAATGCAAGCACTGTGGGACCAGAATGATGTTGTCTGGACTGTGGGACCGAAGAAGCTTCTTCCTACACTCAAAATTTCATTAGCCAAGATATCATGAAGTATAACAAGCAATGAATAGCAATAAAGCATAGCATGGAAAGCATAGGATCAATAGGATGAATCTTATATTAAGTATCAATAGCAAAATAAGGCAAAGAATGTCTAGCATGAATAACATGAGTTGAATCATAGCATTGTGTCAAACATGCAAAGCATCATTGTTTGTTATTTGTCATGACGATGACAACTTGGCTAACCATGAGATTGAGATTGGATGATCAGGATCAAGTAATGCCCAGTGGAAGGAATAATCCAGTGGAAAGAGTAGGAGTTACTTAGCAGTATTTGGAAATGATAATCAGGAGATGATCAGAGTGACAAATCATGAAGATATTGATGTTAAGAACCTAGGGAAGAAGTAGATATAAATGGAGAGGAGAGGACTCACCTCATGTTCTTGGTCCTTGCAATCCTGTAATAAAAACACCATCAGAAAATATAATGTAATTTTTTTAGATTTTTGGAATATGAAAATGTTTAAGGGTTTTGAAAAATATTCAATTTTTATGTAGATTTTGGAGATATTCGATTTTTTGAAGATATTTGAATTTTTTTCTATATTTTGAAAAAAAATTGACCTTTTTTTTTTGGGAATTTTGGTTTAGACATTATTAATGCATCATCAAGGGAGGACTTAAACCGCTGGCTAGGGGTCCTCGTTCCTTCCCCTTTCGCTAAAAACTGTCCGAAGCAAGGCGTGCATTGAAGGTGGCACCCTATAACTGGCTGCCCTTGTATAACGGTGGCCCTACCAAGGCCATACCCGAGAAACACGCGGTCTTTGATGGAGAAGAGAAGAATAATTGGGGATAAGCTTGGTATAAGTTAAGAAGATATTAGGTTTTGACTTCTGTCCATAGCACGACCCCTAGAGATTTAGTCTGTTGTGCCGGGACTTTGTGTCATATCATCGGAGCTTAGATTCTCTTTTAGGCACGCATATGATCGGGCTCATAACGTCCCACGGGGAAACTGTACTGCCCTCTTGACATGCCATTTCTTTTCTTTTCTTTAAATTTTAGATTTCTTTTTCTTTTTGCTCATTTTTTCATTTAATTTTTCACGATTGTGTCCTTTGGACTTGAGAGATATTGCAATTGAGCTTGAAATTTTGAGAATAAGGTCATAATAGACTGTCCCTATTTGAGACTTCCTCTTATCGGGGTGTGCTTAGGTTGGTTGTTTTGCCCAGAATATCTCTATCATCATATTTCAGCCGAATAGAGAAGAGAAAAAGACCTCGTATCCTCGAGCATGGCTCAAGTAGCAATGGTGTTTTACCAAGGAGACGGCTAAGGACGCCGTGAAGTGTGTGCAGTGCCCAGCTTAGGGTTGCCCCTTAACAAGCGGGGAGAGAAATGCCGAACTCCTAGCGCGGGGTTTTTATTACCAAAGTGCTGCATTGCAAGTCTAAAGACTCTTTTTTGCTGACATTGATTTTAATAAAAGACCTAAGATAAGGCTAAAACACCCACTCTTGATCATGTTAAGAAGCACTTCATTTTTAAAAATCATGCGTGAAGATGAATGAGGTAATGAGATAAAAATGCATACCTACGCACATATATTACCTTGCAACCTTGGTTGTAGAAGAAGCTACCGAAGGTGATCTTGATGATCATGGGATTTGTGGTCCTCATAGAGAGAAGGAAGCAAAGTTTTGTAATGGCTTAAGATGAAGGAGTGGTGTTTAGACCAGACCTAGACGAATAAGGAGAAAAGGAAAAGAGGTGAGGGCTAGAACTCCCTCACTAAGGTGTAGAGACCCTGATCACATGAAAAGGTTTACAAAAGGAAAGGGAAAATTAAGAGGAGAAGTGAGGACTAAAGCCTCGGAAATAGTGGGAGAACGGGCAAATGTCCAAAGTAGTTGATGCGGGAGAAGTCGGGTCGGACTCATGATCGGGAGGAATCAGAAGAAGGAATTGGTAGATGGAAAGAGGTGGAGGATCCAGAGGGTCCGAAGGCAATGGAGGAGAATCATGACATGAGGTAAAGTCCAGAGGCTCCAGAGGAATATGGTGAAAAGGGACACGATGCCCCGGGAAGAGGTGTGGAAAAATGTGATTTAAAAGGAAGAAAAAGACAAAGGACGTGATGTCCTAGAGGAGTAGGAAGATAAATCGGAAGAAAGAGATGATATCCATAGGTTCAGGAGGAAGAAGATAGAAAGGGGCGCGATGCCCTGGGAAGAGAGATGAGGAATGAAATAGAGAATTCGGAGGTTCAGGAGGAATAAAATGTAGAGGGACGCGATGTCCCGTGAGAAGAGGTAAGTACGGATGTTTCGGAGGATATGAAGGGACGTGGTGCCCTGGGGAAAGTAGATCAACAGAGGAAGGAGGGTCTGGGGGTTTCGGAGGGGGAAGACACCATGGGCCACATTGCCCAAGGAGAATCAGTGAGAAATCAAGTGGTTCCAGAGGTAGGGAATGAGGAGGGACGCGATGGCCAGGAAAAAGAGAAAACTCCAGAAGTTCCGAAAATCGGGGAGAATGAGTAAGGACGTGATGCCCTTGGTGAAGAGCTAGAAGATCCGGCGGCTCCGGAGGTAGAAGACGGAGAAGGAGGGTGCAATGCCCTAAAAGGAGATCCAGAGGTCCCAGAAGATGGGGAAGATGCAGGTTCAGAAACCCGAGAAAGAAGGATAAATGCAAATGCATGAGATGCAATGAATGTGATGGATGCATGAAGTGCATAGGATGCAAAGGACATATGAAATGGGAGAACAAGATCCTTTTTCTCAACCCATGAGTGGCCCATAAGGAGGAGTTGGTAGGTGGTAGGGTGAACGGAATAGAACAAATGGTGAGTGGATTGGCGGAAGACCCTTCAATAAAAGAATGCCCACCCCTCCATAGTAAATGGCGTGCCTGACTAAACAGCTCAAAAGATGGAATCAATGCCCATAAGCTCTCATTGGAAGTGGAATGTGTTATAGTGATGTATGAAGAGAACCCCTTAGGAAGTTGTATAATAATGGAGAAAGGGGTAATGAGAGCGTCAAACGAATGTCGTCTAATGAGCAAAGTGAATTTGACAATAGCATTGGGCCGACATGGCATCAAATCTTGAGAACTTTTCATGGTGAGCTTCAATGGAGACTTTTCAATAATGCCCGGCATAAGAATACGAACCAACATATGGCAAATGAAATCTTGAACTTTGAATGACATAGCCGTGGCCGAATCCTTCTTGCCTGGCTCTTGATCTTGATCATCGGCACTCATGCTTGTAAAAATACACCCACTCCGAGTGGGGATGGATGACGAGATGGAAGCGGTAAGCTTAATGAGCAATGGAGGTTTAATGGAGAGTGTTAACGGAAGGGTAAGTGGAAGCGGCGGTTCAAACACGGAGTGTTTATCCCCTTGCTCGGAAGCGAACGGGATTGGCTCGAGTGCAAAAATAGGTGAATTCTGCTCAAGATTAGCCACCGGCTTGGGTGAAGGGTTTGGTGGAGGGATAGGCAAAGTGGGGTTTGGTGTGATTGACTTTGGGGGTATGTGAATAATGGAGGGCCGAGGTGGCGGCAATGGGAGGTTAATAGGCTTGGGAAAAGTTTTAACGAAAGGTTCGGCAGAGGCCGATGGTGTGGAGGTAAGCTCAGATGGCTTAGCGAAGGGCTTTAACGGAGGCAAAATGGTTGGAAGGGAATCATTGGAGGGCCCGTAGGACTTGGTGGAAGTTAAAGGTGTGGTATTTGGAGGTGTAATAGTAGAGGGTTTAGTGCATAAAAAGCGTTGGATTCTGATGGGGCGAGAGGTTTGTAGTGTAGTGGAGGGATCATGATGCACCAGTGTGGGTGATTGGAGTATCGACCCATCATCGTAACACCAACTGGTTTGGTAAACGGGGTTGGGATGATAGCATCATCTTGAGCAGGGGGTTCATCCGGTGGCATTGGGGGGAGAGGAAAGCGAAGGAAACTCGGAGTGAGTACCTCTTGAGGAACTTCAAGATCTGCACATGCCGTCTCTAACTCTTCACAAAGAACTTCCAAATCATCATTATTATTAGACTCAAATGGACGCCGCGGTGGAAACGTAATGATGGGTGATTGAGAAATGTAATGTGGAGGATTTTGTAGAGGATTATGTGAAAGCGGAGGCGGTGGCAGAGGGCCATATGAATGAGTGGAATATATAGGCGGTTGAGGGTGAATGACGTGCACTTGATCATCAAAAATTGCCGGCTCATCTTGCTTACTTGAATCTATGAGGCCATTATCTCTTCTCTCCTTCTAATCTTGTTCCATCTTGGTAATGTTATTCATAAAGGTATGAAGAGGATTGACTTGAGGAGGTGAAGGGGGAGTGGGCCGTGGGCTTGTGACCCTCTTCAGTTGTTCCTCCATGGATGCGATTTTATCAAGGAGAGTTCGTTGGAGGGGTGTAACATGTAAAGTAGAGGGTTGACATGATTGCCTTGGGGGAGCGACTTGATGTAGAGGCCATGGAGCTAGGAGGGGTTGACTTACAAAAGGAATCAGACGGGCCGGGTTACAAGAAACATGTGGGGCTTGGGGCCGTGAAAGAGGAGGAATAGAGGGAGGCAGGTAATGGGTCACCCGAACGGAAGTATGTGTAGAAGGAGGAGACGGGTGATGGGCCACCCGAATGGGAGTGTAAATAGAAGAGGGAGGCGGGTGATGGGTCAGCCGAATGGGAGTATGTGTAGAAGAAGGTGGGTGATGGGCCACCCGAGTGGGAATGGAAGGAGGATGAGAAGGAGAAGATGCACCCTCAACAATAGCCTTAAGGGTTTGGATTTATTGAGGGATAAGATGATCTAATGCATGCAAAACTTGGGAGACCTTCTCATCATGTGGAGGAGATGGTCTCGGGGAAGTAGTGGCTTACAATAGATGTAGGGGACCATAAGATTAGAAATTACCCATGGGTCGGGCAAGACCATAAGAGTGAGGACATGGTCCCTTAAAAGAATTGTGGTGAGAATTATAAACTTGAGGATTGTATGATGTGCTAGGTTGATCATCCTCATGATTACAAATTGAATTAGACATGTTGGTTTTATTATCAAAGCGAGACATCATGCAAACAAACAATATTCAATCAAAGCAATTTTTTAAAAATATCAAACAAGTTGATGTTTACGCTTGAGTTTTATGGTTGAACTTTGATGTGGATTAGATGATTTTGACAAAATTTGATATGGTTCACACAAGGTAGGAGCCTAGTTTCAATATGTTTTTCTTCGGTGCCAACTAGGTTAATTTTCACCACGTATAGGCCAACTAAACCCGGGAAACTTCAAGGTACAACCTGCCCAGCATCCGTGAGGGAATCCACGGGTACGGGGACTTATGGAGGTTTGGTTTAGGAATTTTCGGTCTAAAGAGATGGAATGCTCAATGGAGGGTCCTTCCTTCACCAAGAGGGTGTAAGATCTGCTAGAAAGTGTGGGGATAGGAGGTCTCACAAGCCAAATGCGCTATGAATGCAAAACTAATGCAGAATAGAGACAATATACATGTTGTTGCATCCTATGTTTTGTTGATGTCAAAGCAATGAGTTATTCTGTCAATTTCAACCATAAAGAAAAAGTTGAGTATCTTATATTGTGATAGAATACAATTGCACATGATTACATTGAACAGTTTAAACTGATTTAGATATTGTTTAAATGCAAGGATGTCAAGTGTTTCTCATGGAATTAATTGGACGAATCGATGTTGCTGAGGACTGCCTTGAAGCAGCTGTGATTTTAGAATGGAGTATGAAGGACACTGCCTCGATGTAGCAAGCAGCTGCCTCGACGCAGTACTGTTAAGAGATAGCGGGTGAAGCACATAAGGTCGATGCAGTCAGCCACTGCATCGATGCAGCACGATCAAGATCCAGCTTGCGCAGAGCGACAAGTCGGAGCAGTTAGGCCTGTCAACGGAGCGAATACGAAGCGAATATATGACTATCCGTATCCGCTCCGTTTTAAAATTCGAATTATCCGATTTTGATCCGCTCCGATTTGAATTCAGATACGAAGCGAATATATGACTATTCGTATCCGCTCCATTTTAAAATTTGAATTATCCGATTCAAATTTAAAAGTATATAACTATAATTATAAAATGTTAAAAGTATATAAAATATAACTATAAAATGTCAAAAATATATAAAATAAACTCTAAATTAAAATACAACTATAAAATGTCTAAATTTCTCTACAATATTATTTATTTTATAATATATTATTTCAAAATATGTATTATATGATATATAATATTATGAACGGATATTTTTTGAAGCGAATATTATAATATCCGTATCTGCTCCGAAACGAATTCGGATATTATCCGTATCCAAAAAAATGAATAAGAATTCGAATATTATCCTTTAATACGGATTCGAATTCGAAGCGGATCTAGATAATATTTGGATCCGTTGACAGGCCTAGGAGTAGTTAGTCACTGCATCAACGCACTCAGCATAACACGTACTTCAACTTCAAGGCATTCAAAGGACTCAAGAGTGATGCATCGAGGTACTAAGCAAGATGCGTCAACGCAGAATGAAGCCAACCAAGAAAATGTTAGCGCCTTCAAGGGATACAAGGTTGATGCATCGAGGCACCAAGGAGATGCATCGATGCAATAATAAATCAGTGAAGAGAAATGCATGCTGCACCGACCTATCAAGACTAAGGAAGCTGATGTCTTAGAAGCTGCCTCGACCTAGAAGCCTGATGACTCGAGACAATGACACCTTCTAAGGCACGTGATCACTTATTCAGTCACACACATTCAAGTTTTAGTTCTACCTAATTCTAGACCAATCTCATCGAGAGATTCCTTTTGGTGCGAAAAGAGATGCCCACGCGGTAGAAGACTAGAGAGCTCAATGATTGGGGAATATTCTATTTACACATGGATTAAACTGATTCATTGTTGTGGGTGTAGAAATATGGAACGTGAGATCACAAGTCACATGAACAAGCATATGCGTATAGGTGATAACATAATGTGCCAATCAAGTGAACATCATGAACATGTGACTATGTAAACATGGTGCCATGATCATACAGCAACAAAAAGGCGACAAAAGATGTAGAAGAATACCGTGATCGCCACCAAGGAAAGATAACACCAAAGAATGTGAAAGAAGACTATGTGCACATTGTGCACCTTGGAAAAAGAAGATGATCGCGCTCAATATAAGTAATGCGGGGACAATGTGGATTACCTCTCCTCGCCTTGCATCCGGTTAAAAGGTAAGGGCCTCACTTTCCATGCTTTCTTGCGAAACAAAGACAACACAAGAGGCAAAACCTATTAGAAAATGCTAAGTGTAGAAATCTGCACAAGTGTATAAAGTAGCATGAAAGATTGAGGGCAAACTCACAAGGGGAAGGTTTTTAACCCCTGTGGAAGGGTGAAAATAATAGGTGTGTATATTATGATGAGACTAACATGCAGATATTGATTTAATAAGCAACAATTAACCAAGATAAACGAGATGCAAAAATGCGGTTCATGAGAAAAACTGTGCAAACTGAGCAAACATGGTGCAAAGAATGATGAAAATAATATGGCAAACGAAGTCCAAACATGGAGAAAATAGGGATGACAGAAGACTTTAATATTATGAACATGTGGGAACAATAATCACATCAAAAGGAGGTCTAGACATAAAGGTATGGCACTAGCGATTTGGTAAAAAATACAGACAGTGCAGAAAATGCAGAACAGTGCACAAATCGGACCAAAAGAATGAAGAATAACTTGTAGAATAAGACACCAAAAAGGGAAAGAAAGGATGCTATGGAAAGATGGGAATATTGTGCTGAGACTAGGGCAAATGGAAGGGTTTAAAATGGGGAAGACAACAGTGAAAAAAGGGGTGGAAAACACAAGAAAATGAGGATGCAGAACATGGTAGAAAAATTACTTTTATGATTGAAAACTGTGTGAAAGTGCAAAAGACACAGATAAGCATGAAGAGGATGAGATAATGCATGAAAAGGATGAGATAATGAGCCCAGAATGGGGAAAAATGAAGAGTATACTTCCCTTAAGAGCCTAGAGTTGAAAAGAATTATCAGAGGTACACCATGGCCTCGCCCCGGCGACGCAAATGTGCCCCCTTCGCAAGAAATCTAGGTTTCAAATTGGCAGAATAGAATGGTAAAACCTGAAAAGTTGGGGCTTGGGAATAAAGAAAAGAATGAAGATGACGCCCAAATATAATCAATACGAAGCTAATACTCCCCTCTTCAAGATAGGGTCGAAGAAAGACAAAGAGGATGCAGCATAACTCTGCCCCGCCTTTAAGAACAGGCCCCCGTCGCGAAGTTGTAGCAGAAAACTAGAAATCTGTGATGATTTGCCAAAAGTAGGGGCGAAGAAAAGAGGGTAAACGATGATGAAATAAAGCCCAAATAGAACCAATGCGAAGCTAATACTTTCCTCTTCAGGCTAGGGTCGAAGAAGGATGAAGACAATGCGGCATGGCTTCTCCGTCGCCCCGGAAACGTGGCCCCGTCGCGTAGTTCGCACAGGGTTCTTTATATAGAAAATGCAGAAATCCAGAACTTTCTCTCACGATTTTAGGAGATATAGCCCACCAAAACTTGAGTTCTTTGGATCAATCTTGAGATAATAGTGAGGACAAGAGATAGAAACGAATAGGACTCAATTCCATGGAAGATTCTGGAAGATATTCGTGTGGAAAGGAGAGCCCGGAGCTTGATTGGATAGAGTTTGACTTGTACAGAAATTGCATAAACTCCGAAATTTCCTCCACATTTTCAGGTGATAGAGTCCACCAAAATTCGAGCTTGATAGATCAAATTTAAGATAATATTAAGGATAAGAGATAGAAACAAATGGGACTCGATTTGGTGGAGAATTCTAGAAGATGGAGGCCTTAGAAGAAGCCCCCGTCGAGCAAAAATGCCCAGAATAGAGTCCTGAACACTTGGGAGTCTTAAGGCAGAAGAGGGGAAGAGGCAGTCAATAGTTGACCATGAGCTTGAAATTTTTTTATTTGTTTTAAAAAGGAAAACGTCCTCCAAGGGCTCCAAGGCTTAATGGGCTTAGAAATGACTAAGAAATGGGCTCGAAATAGGCTTAAAGAAGGCTAAAAATAATGGATAATTCAGGGCATGATAAAAGAGAATAAGAGAAATAACTCGACTTATAGGCTAAAAACGGGTGTCAACAGATGCCCCTCCTTGATGTCTGCTTTGCAAGGGAGCGAGCGAAAGCGACGTGGAGGCGGAGTGAAAAGGACATGGAGAGAAAGCGAAAGCGACGAGAAAATGGAGATGACGTGGAGATGAAGCGGAGAGAACTGAAAAGCGGGCATCAAGGCAAAAGACACCCGTCACAACCAACAAGCGACAAGAATTCTCCTGAAAATGCCAAACTAACCACCCGGAATGGATGACGCGGATGAGACATGCCTGGAGAAGTAACTAAGGGAGAGGAAAAGAAAACACGACCAACCTCATTGGGTTCACAATCCACAGACAATGAGGGGATCGAAAGAACACAGCTGAAAAGCTAGAAAAGAGAAATAAAATTGAGAAAAAAATCCAGACAGGAATCACGTTGGCCAACCAAACCAAGCGAGTAGATCAGAGAAGACGTTCAAATTCGGAGTGGAATGAGAAGCTCTTATCTAAGAGAATTGAAGTGCAATTAACGATTGTTGAGGAGAAACCTTGAAAGATCACGAGACGTGAATGCTGAAAATGACGTGATGCATGCTGAGCTAAAACAAAGAAATCATCAAAATGAATGTAAAGAAAGATTAAAATAGAAAGTACTCAATGATACTATTGCTAGACTGAGCCAAGACGAGGTCAAGAGTCTTCTTGCAACCACGGCGTGCGAGACAGAGTCCATCATCCCCTATCCAACTCAAACTAACAGCTTATCCAACGATTAACCGTATGCTACTAGATCATCATCATTTTTGTTAAAGGGGAACATCATATCCCATAACACACGGCCAACCAGCCAGTCCTTGAGAGGCTATAATCATGTACATACCATATACTTATGCAACAAAGAGTTGGGATAGATAGCCATACCTGACTTACCTACCAAGCGAAACGGCATTTTTTTAGATTTTTGAATAAGACAACCAAAACAACAAAAGAACATGCATTAACATAACATAACATCATAAAGATGGATGAAAGATAACATAACATAACATAACATAACATAACGAAGGATGAAATCACGTGAACAACATATGCAAGACATCACATGAACAAACAATAAGCGTTAGCGGGACTAGAAAATATGGTGGGGCAAGACAACACCACAACACAGAGGGACATCACACGCTATGGGACAAGACCATGGTGGGACAAAGACACGTGAGATAACAACCACGAGGGACAAGAGATACGGACACCACAAGTGTGGGATGACAACAACAACACATGGCATTGCAACACTGTGGGATGAAAACATAGTGGGATGAAAGTATGACAGACACAGAGGGACAAAACAACTCCTGTGATTCGACACAGAGGGACATAGACACATGTGACACGGACACGCCAGGATGAAAGACATAAACAAATATGCTCCTCAATCAAAATCCAAGATCAGATGAAGCAGAACTGCCAGGTTCGTAATCGTAAGGCAAAGCCCTCTCATGGAGACATGATTAGATAAAGCGAAAGCTGAGAAGGACATGAGCTTCAGAACAGATCGAGAGAATAGATTGAAGAAGAGAGAACAACCAAGAAGATTTGAACAGGAGGCAGAGCAAATGATAAGGGGCAAGGAAGCTTGAGTACCTACAACTTGCAATATGCATACTTAACAAATGAATCATACCTGTCCTCAAAACAAAATAGATAGAAAGGAACAAAAAGAAAAATATGTTTGGATTTTTGACAATTTTTTTGATTTTTTTGGATTTTCAACAATATTTAATTTTTTGTGATTTTTGAAGTATTTATTTTTTTTGGAATTTTATTTTGAATATCTAGTTTTTTTTGAATTTTGCGATATTTGATGTTTTTGGAATTTTTGACATATCTGATTTGTTTTGGATTTTTGACAATATCTCATTTTTTTGGATTTTGTCAATATCTAATTTTTTTGGAATGTTTGACAATATCTCATGTTTTTAGATTTTGACAATATCTCATTTTTTTAGAATTTTTGAGAAAGCAATCTGTAGCACCCAAGACGGGTTCAAACTACTGGCCAGGGATCGTCGATCCTCCCTTCTCATTAAAGACTTCCCTTGAGCAGGGCGTGCATGTGAGGGTGGCTTGCCACAACCAACCGCCTCTAAGAAACAGTGCCCCTACTAAGGCCATACCCGGGATACAACCCAGCCTAAGAAGGAAAAATAGAAGAACAATTGGAGACAAGCTTTATGCAGGATGAGAGATATCAAGACTCGAATTCTCCCCGGGCACTACCCCTCAAAGATACAGTCTGTTGCGTTGGGGCTTTGCGTCTATGATTTTGGACCCATATTCATCAGGCACGCATGCGACTGAGCTCATGACGTCCTGCGGGGAACTATATTGCCACTCTTGCCATGCCTTTGATTCAAAATTTTGCATTTGATTCATTTTGATAGCCCTTGTTGGCCAGATATTGCATGAAAGCTCAATTTTGAGGGTCCGTCTTAGAGAGTGCCTAGGTTGGTCATCTCATCCATTCATCTCTTGCCCTTATATTTGGCTGTCACGCCCCGAGCTTTTAATACATCGGAAGGAATATCGTCACGTGAATAGCCGTCAAGAGAAGCCTCGAGCACACAATATAATCAGAGCGCAAATTATTCACACATAAGATGAATGGACACAATAATTGATCAAAAATCTGACTTTTATTGATAATAATGATCAAGTACATGCTTTCGACTCCTTGACTAACTGGACTCAATAAAGTAAAAATTACATAGATGACACTTGACTAAACTAGCTACGGCTTCTCTCGAACCATCAATCACTCCTAGATCCATCACTTGAGTAATCTGAATCCGACCCGCTAGAATTTCCTGAAAAGATAGGAGAAAATAGGTATGAGCACACTTGCCCAGTAGGTATCTTCGTATCAACAAGAAGGTAATATTTAAGTGATTAATGTCTTAGCTCTAGGAGCAAGATAAAAATAAGAACGTGATAAACAAGCGATATAAACCAAGATAACCAAGAATCATGAAATAACTGAGCAAGTAGACATGAGCGAGTATAGACCATGAACAAGCAAGATTAATCATGTAGATATACTTTTGGCCTTTCATGAACAAGAAAGTACAAGCATGGATCGAGAAAGTACTTACACAACCTTGTAAAGGCTATGTACTAGCAAGTCATTAACAAACATGCAATTTCATAGTGAACCTCGTGGTTCTTCACTCATTTATAAGAGAAAGTACTCCCAACGCAATGGGACGCTAGTATCATCGTATCCCATGGTTTATAGCACGTTTCCGACCATCGGTCGTGGGGACTAGCATGGAGCCCTTGGACATAATCCGTGCCCGATGTTGCATCTTTAAGTTATAAATCCAGCTACTTCCACGAGATATAATAATAATTTCGGCCAATGATTTCAATTCCAAATAATAAGTTTCATGACAAATTAACCAAGATATAGAACGTATCAAAATAGAGAAAAGATTCCAAAGAAGAATTAAAGGAACATTATGTTACGGCGGCATTTCGGCAACATAACAGTACATTAATTACATTCCATAACTTAACATCAACTTATTAAACATAGGTTTAGACTTTAGGTAATCCTAAGATCATCTAGGAACTCAAGGAAACCAACCCCTAGGGTTAAACCTCGGGTTAGACAAATTAAGGAACTAAGCGGTCATTTCCTGGACCGTTTCATGGATCAGGAGGTCAAGTCTGGACCGTTTAGCAGAGCTATGCGGTCGGGTCAGGACCGTTTGTATCGAGTCTAAGCCAGAACAAAGAAAGCTTGACTCAAAGAGACATGCGGTCATGGGATGACCGTTTGTTAAAGGAAGAAGCCTCTTGCCGACCGTTAGGTAACCCTTAGCGGTCGCCATGAAGACCGTTTGGAATCCAGAATTCAGAAAACATCCATAATGTAAGTGCTTTCTAGACAATTTGGGTTTTAATGGTACCACCAGCTCGGCGTCGTAGTGGGAATCCTAGGCTTGCGGAGTCTTACGGAGGCCTTGAAACATAATCCCCTAGTCCGACAAAAGGAATATCCGACGGAGAGGTTAATAAGTCCAAGAAATGTGCCTATGAGTGCAAAGTGTATCTAATGATCACATACCGGAGTATATGCCATGTACTTATGAAAATGACTCAAGAGATGAGAAGAGATCGTGATAAAATAGCGATCAAAATTGGTCAAGTCCATGAAAATTATATTCATCAATATAAGAGTATACGTTTTGGCATGAAATTAACATAACTTAAAAATAATTCCAAAGTGCATAAAGAATCATGAAATCAACTAAGATGATTAACTAACATAACCAAGTATAAGAATATGGTTCTTAAAACAGGGAGAAGACCTATTTAGCTAAGCTTATCATAAGATAAATAAGGCAACTCTACATTATGTTTCGGATTAACATAATTACAGAACATAGAAAATAAAAGCGATCGCTTGAGAACCGTTTTAAATGGTCTAGCGGTCTATCGTAGGGCCGCTAAGTGCATCAGGCAGTCTTAGGCAGACCGTTTCTGCCTTTTTGACAGAAAGCCTAAAAGTAGTAAAAATAAACACTAATTTAGGGCATGTTATGAAGGGAAATCAACGAGAACCTACTGTAAAGCATGATAGAACAAGAATAGGTCAAAATATCCATGGGTTTGTGTATAATGAACAAGAGATTTTCTTTTAACTCAATTAGGGCTAAGATTCCTGCATGGAGATTACACAAAATGCACAGTCCCAAAAAAACATAAAATTCTCCATGTACAGTACATGAAAACGATTGAAATCAAAGGGCTTTTATTCCTAAAATCACGTTGAAGCTGTTCATGAGATAACCTACCTCTAGACTAGGCTTTAATTGTCGAATTTAAGATTAGAATTTGACCATGTTCTGCTCGTCCTGAACCAAACCAGCAACTTCGTGACTTTCTAACTTCTGATTCTCTTCACCTAAGAACACGAAAATTGGAGGGTAAGAAGAGGGTACTAAAAGGAACAAATAACGCTAAAGAATTCCTATCTAATTACCTCATTTAGGCTTCCTATTTTGCTCATCTATCTGGCCCGGTCGCACAATTTTATGAGATTCTTGTACCGAACTAGTAACTTTGAACGCCTCTATGTTCCTGGTGTCCAGATCTCCTAAGATGAAATTTGGAGGGTAGTTAGACCTTAGTATGATGAACAAACTATTCTAAAGAACATACCTCTAATTCATCCTCCTTACCTTAGTTCCACGCGAGCCAAAAGTTAGGGTCGCACAGGTTGGTTCTGGGGTCTATTTATAGGTTTAGCTAGGATTTTATGGATTTGTACGAACTTAGAGTCCTAATTAGGTCACCAATCCATCCTAACGACGTTATAAGGTCCTCAAGCCAACAAATTGCATCAATCCCAGAGGATTTAGACTGAAGAAAATAAAGTTTGTGTGCGATCTAAACTGCTCGCGTTCGGCCTCTTAAAAGCGGTCCTTTCAGGATCGTTTCTTGTCCCAAGCGATCGCGCGATAGACCGCGTTTGGTCTTGGACGCCGAATTTAGATTTAATTCAAACTCTTCTTATTATTTATCCATTTATTTATCTAATAAGGGGTAATTATCCCCATAAATTCTGTAAATGCTTCATTTAAGCTTCTAGAATATGGGCCAAACCTTATGGGCTTGGTTTTAGGTCTCTTTGGCTTATTTAAATGGGCTAGATCTTTTTTTGGGCTTTAATTTGGGTCCTATGGGCCAATTTAAGTTGGGCTGAGCCTTTTAATGAATATAGGGCCCTTTAAAATAGTTTAAATACTCCTTAATTTCCTCTTAATAGCCCATTAAGCCTTTAAAATTACTTAGTAATTATATTTTAATTCAGAAAATTAAAAAAATATGGGGTGTTACACCCTCCCCCACTTAAGAGAATTTGGTCCCCAAATTCATGAGATGAGTTTTTACGGAGAGTGTGTGAATGTTGTAATTTGTTAATTAACTGCCCTAAAAATTAAAGTAATGTGAATAGGTTAAGAATGTACCTTCAATCGTTTTACCTTCCTCGTCTAGGATGGCATTTAGTCAGCCTCGTCGCCCACATTCGTTGTTATCCCTCGAAGATTCTTCCTTTATAAGAGGGCACATGGGCAAGCGATGCTCCCGACTTCCACATTTGAGACATGCGCCAAGATGCTTCCAACACTCTTCTGCCGAGTGCCCGAACTTTTCACAGAATGAGCAAGCTGTGGTGACTTGCGTTCCTTCTTCTTCCTTAACTCGTTTACTTTTTCCATTACCGTTTCCATTTCTTTTTCCATTACCATTCCCATTGCGGGACCTCTTGTTGTGACGGGGTTCGTCATCATCCACTTCTCTCTCTTCTTGCCTATCATGTTTTCGGCTTGACCTTTCTTCCTTCCCTCGGAGCTTTTTCACCTTCTCCAGGGTTCTATCACATAGATGTGCCCGTTGAACCATTTCCGTATAGGTGCGGATATTTTGAGACCCATGTTGTTGAATAAATCTAGGCCTTAAACCGTCCATGAATCGGTTGGCCTTTAATAGGTCTGTGCTAACCAGGTGGGTGCTAATAGAGAGAATTGGAGCTCATATTCCACCACGGACATCATGCCATGGCGAAGTGCGGCGAATTCTGCGGCCTTTCTCTCCTTGATATGTTCGAAGAAGTATTTTGCTTGGAAGAGTGTGAGGAATCCCTCCCAAGTGTGTGGTGCGCCTGTAGGCGGTGTTAGAATAGACTTCCACTAGGCACGTGCTTCTTTGTTTAACTGGAACGTAGCAAGACGAACCTTCTCTTGGTCAGCACATTGCATGACCTCGAATATACGGTTCATTTCGTCAATCAATTTTCTACCTCATCAAGGTTAGAAGAACCCGAAAATCGTGGAGAGTTTAAACTCCAAAAATTATGGTGTAGATCACCAACTCCTGCCCTAGCGCCGACTTGAGCCATATTTTGCAAGGCCTGAGTGAGACCTGCAACAGTTTGTTGCATTCCACCCGAATCAATACGGTGAGCCATTGTAAGAGTAAAGTACCTGAGAAGAGTAATGGATTTGTTAAATAGGCATGGGTCCTTAAACCTTCTAACGGAATTGATGGGTTAATCTTAGAGATAATTTCTAATTACTAGCTCATCCCAGGTTCTACCCAATTTCTCTCATGGGTGGGGAATTTTCTTTCCTTGTTTAATAGGCATGGGTCCTTAAACCTTGGGCTTGACCTATGACATGACATCTTTCCTAGGACTTCTAAGCCTAGGCTCTGATACCACTTTAACTGTGACGTCCCAAGCTTTTAATACAGCGGAAGGAATATTGGCACGTGAACAGCCGTCAAGAGAAGCCTCAAGCACGCAATATAATTAGAGCACAAATTATTCACACATAAGATGAATGGACACAATAATTGATCAAAAATCTGACTTTTATTGATAATAATGATCAAGTACATGCTATCGACTCCTTGACTAACTGGACTCAATAAAGTAAAAATTACATTGATGACTCTTGACTAAACTAGCTACGGCTTCTCTCGAACCATCAATCACTCCTAGATCCATCACTTGAGTAATCTGAATCCAACCCGCTAGAATTTCCTGAAAAGATAGGAGAAAATAGGTATGAGCACACTTGCCCAGTAGGTATCTTCGTATCAACATGAAGGTAATATTTAAGTGATTAATGTCTTAGCTCTAGGAGCAAGATAAAAATAAGAATGCGATAAACAAGCGATATAAACCAAGATAACAAAAAATTATGAAATAACTGAACAAGTAGACGTGAGCGAGTATAGACCATGAACAAGCAAGATTAATCATGTAGATATACTTTTGGCCTTTCATGAACAAGAAAGTACAAGCATGTATCGAGAAAGTACTTACATAACGTTGTAAAGGCTATGTACTAGCAAGTCATTAACAAACATGCAATTTCATAACGAGCCTCGTGGTTCTTCACTCATTTATAAGAGAAAGTACTCCCAACGCAATGCGATGCCAGTATCATCGTACCCCATGGTTTATAGCACGTTTCCGACCATCGGTCGTGGGGACTAGTCTGGAGCCCTTGGACATAATCCGTGCCCGATCTTGCATCTTCAAGTTATAAATCCAGCTACTTCCACGAGATATAACAATAATTTCGGCCAATGATTTCAATTCCAAATAATAAGTTTCATGACAAAGTAACCACGATATAGAACGTACCAAAATAGAGATAAGATTTCAAAGAAGAATTAAAGGAACATTATGCTACGACGGCATTTCGGCAGCATAACGGTACATTAATTACATTCCATAACTTAAAATCAACTTATTAAACATAGGTTGAGACTCCAGATAATCCTAAGATCATCTAGGAACTCAAGGAAACTAACCCCAAGGGTCAAATCTCCGGTTAGACAAATTAAGGAACTAAGCGGTCATTTCCTGGACCGTTTCATGGATCGAGAGGTGAAGTCTGGACCGTTTAGCAGAGCTATGCGGTCAGGTCAGGACCGTTTGTATCGAGTCTAAGCTAGAACAAAGAAAACTTGAGTCAGAGAGACATGCGGTCATGGGTTGACCGTTTGCCAAAGGAAGCAGTCTCTTGTCGACCGTTAGGTAACCCTTAGCGGTCGCCATTAAGACTGTTTGGAATCCAGAATTTAAAAAACTTCGATAGTGTAAATGCTTTCTAGACAATTTGAGTTTTAATGATACAACCAACTCGACATCCTTGTGAGAATCCCAGGCTCTCGGAGTCTTACAGAGGCCTTGAAACATAATCCCCTAGTCCGACAAAAGGAATATCCGGCGGAGAGGTTCATAAGTCCAAGAAATGTGCCTATGAGTGCAAAGTGTATCTAATGATCACATACCAGAGTATATGCCATGCACTTATGAAAATGACTGAAGAGATGAGAAGAGATCGTGATAAAACAACGATCAAAACTGGTCAAGTCCATGAAAATTATATTCGTCAATATAAGAGTATAAGTTTTGGCATGAAATTAACATATCTTAAAAATAATTTCAAAGTGCATAAAGAATCATGAAATCAACTAAGATGATTAACTAACATAACCAAGTATAAGAATATGGTTCTTAAAACAGGGATAAGACCTATTTAGCTAAGCTTATCATAAGATAAATAAGGCTACTATGCATTATTTTTCAGGTTAACATAATTACAGAACACAGAAAACAAAAGCGGTCGCTTAAGAACCGTTTTAAATGGTCTAGCGGTCTATCGTAGGGCCCCGAAGTGCATCAGGCGGTCTCAGGCAGACCGTTTCTGCCTGTTTGAGAAAAAGCCTAAAGTAGGAAAAATAAACACTAATCTAGCGCATGTTATGCATGGAAATCAACGACAACCTACTGTAAAGCATGATAGAACAAGAATAGGTCAAAATATCCATGGGTTTGTGTATAATGAACAAGAGATTTTCTTTTAACTTAATTAGGGCTAAGATTCCTGCATGGAGATTACACAAAATACACAATCTCAATAAAACATAAAATTCTCCATGTACAGTACATGAAAACGACTAAAATCAAAGGGCTTTTATTCCTAACATCAAGTTTAAGTCGTTCATGAGATAACCTACCTCTGGACTAGGCTTTAATCGTCGAATTTAAGATTGGAATTTGACCCTATTTTTACTCGTCCTAAACCAAACCAGCAACTTCGTTGCTTTCTAACTTCTGATTCTCTTCACCTAAGATCACAAAAATTGGATGGTAAGAAGAGGGTACTAAAAGGAACAAATAACTGTAAAGAACTCATATCTAATTACCTCGTTTAGTCTTCCTATTTTGCTGATCTATTTGGCCCGGTCGCATAACTTCTTGAGATTCTTGTACCGAACCAGCAACTTTGAACACCTCTATCTTCCTGGTGGCTTGGTCTCCTAAGATGAAATTTGGAGGGTAGTTAGACCTTAGTATGATGAACAAAATATTCTAGAGAACATACCTCTAATTCGTCCTCCTTATCATAGTTCCATGTGAGCCAAAAGTGAGAGTTGTGCAGGTTGGTTCTGGGATCTATTTATAGGTTTTGCTAGGGTTTTAGGGATTTGTACGAACTTAGAGTCCTAATTAGGTCACCAATCTATCCTAAAGGCGTTCTAGAGTCTTCTAGCCAACAGATTGCATCAATCCCAGAGGATTTAGACTGAAGAAAATGGAGTTTTTGTGCTATCTAAACTACTCGCGTTCGGCCTCTTAAAAGTGGTCCTTTCAGGACCGTTTCTTGTCCCAAGCGGTCGCGCGATAGACCGCTTTTGGTCTTGGGCGCCAAATTTATATTTAAATCAAACTCTTCTTATTATTTATTCGCTTATTTATCTAATAAGGGGTAATTATTCTCATAAATTCCATAAATGCTTCATTTAAGCTTCTAGAATATGGGTCAAACCTTATGGACTTGGTTTTAGTTCTCTTGGGCTTATTTAAATGGGCCAGATCTTTTGTTGGGCTTTAATTTGGGTCCTATGGGCCAATTTAAGTTGGGCTAAGCCTTTTGATGAATATAGGGCCCTTTAAAATAGTTTAAATACTCCTTAATTTCTTCTTAATAGCCCATTAAGCCTTTAAAATTGCATAGTAATTATATTTTAATCCCATAAAATTAAAAAAAATCTGGGGTGTTACATTGGCCGAGTGGAGAAAAGAAAAGACCTTTGTGCATACCTAAAGTATGGCCAAAGCAGCAACAGTGTTGCTTAGAAGAGAATCGGCTATGGCTCGCCATGTAGTGTGTGAAAAACCCATGCTCAAGAGGTCACCCTCAACGATCGGGGAAAAGAACTAGACTCCTAGCGAGGAGCTATCACCAGCCTAAGAATGCTGCAGAATCGAACTCTTTTGACTGAACTAAGCAAACTTCCTAAAGCCGCTCAACCCATGTTGAGGAACCATCATCATAACAACAATGCGCATGAAGTAATAATGGAAATGATAGCATATTCTTGCAAAAAATAAGAGATACCTTGCAAATCCATGGTGTGAAAATAGCATCCTGAAGCGAGAGCTTGATCATTGAGATTCATATTCCATGCTTGATAGGACAAAGATGACAGGATAACAAGGTTTCAAGATTCCTCGACACGGAGGAGCGGCAGACATCAAACTAGATGAAGAAGGATAAAAAGGAAGAGAGACGAGGGCTAGAACTCTCTCGTTAAGGTGCAGAGACCCTGATAGCATCCTCCACCAGATGAAGCGCTTCCCCGCCAGCATTTCAATCTGGGAAGCCATCACTTGGAGTAAGGATCTAAGGGAAACCCTTATCAAAATACTCCAAGAGTCGGAAGTTTATGAAGCGCATGCCGCGAAAATGAAGGCGGCTGCCTATGGAGCCTTCGCACCCACCATCACCTTCACGGAGAAAGACATGCTGCTTTCTCCTTCGTGCCACAACCGTCCTCTTTACATGAAGGGGAAAATCAAAGGGCACGATGTCAACCGGATCCTAGTGGACGCTGGTGCTACTGTCAACATCATGCCGCTCAAGACATTCAAGTCTCTATATTTGACCCTGTTCCTCCAAAAGGTCCAAGCAGTCAAGATATTCGGCTTCAACCAGAACACCGAGGACATCCTCGGCCGAGTGGACGTCGATCTGGTGCCCGATGATTTTACCTCGAAGGCGACATTCTATATCATCGACTCCAACACGTCTTACAAGATGTTGCTGGGTAGACCCTGGCTCTATGAAAACTGGGTCATCCCTTCGACTCTCCACCAATGCATCAAGTATGCCAAGGACGGAGAGAAACATAAGGTCTTCGCAGACCTGTCGCCGTTTACACCAGCAGAGTGCAACCTAGCCGACGTTGCGCTCTATTTCAAGGGGATTAGTCCGTACCCCGTGATCAAGAGCAAAAGCAAGGGTTGGCTCTCAGAGGAAGACGACGATGATCTCTTCTCTGTTGACGAGGAAAAGGCCTAGCTTCACTGGATGCGTCTCAGCTCCAAGTTAACCCCAGATCGCCCTGAGAGACGCCAGATCGACTTCGAGGCTAATCTTATTAGCCGAGCTATTGGCAAGAGTATATGCTTGCCACTAGACTGCTTCCAGCTCCCGTGTGCATCCGAGGAGCATAACGTTGAGTCGCTGACAACATTCATTGTCACCTTCAAGCAACAACACCGGAACAAGAAAGAGGCTAACAGGGAGAAACCCATTGTCTTCTACAAAGGAGACATGGTCCCTCAAGTCTCGCCAGATGATGACTTCGGCTGGTCTAGACAAGCCGATGATACTCCTGAAGTAGTTTAGGTGTGGGGCGACCTGTCACCGCATATTCAAGAAATGTGTTTGAAGCAACAGATTCCCCTGTGGCAGACTCCTGCCCAACAAAGATATTTCCGTTGATTGTGGGACCCTTCCCAGGTCCGGGGGAAACCCCCATCCTTCCATAAGGATACCAGGGGGCTTGGTTACGACCATGACCCGGGCTTCCGCATCCACTACGTAGTTAATGTCATAGGCTTGGTGCCACTAGTCGACGACCGAACAAGAGTCAAAGCTAAATTTGACAGCTCTGGGGATGAGGGAGAGGAAATTCTGATCCCGATCCCCGCCAAAGCCAGAACCCCGGCTCAGGCCGTTGGGGAATCTTCTTCGCCTCCCTGCCAAGACAAAGGGGCAAGAGAAGCTCCTCCGACTTCTTAGCTAGTCGAGGGACCCAGTACAATAAACCCTCCTGAGGGGGGGGGGGATCTTGTTGGTCCTAGCTGCGAAAGATTGTCCGCTTCGTCAGGCAACCCCAGGGAGACCTTAGCAGCTCCAGTTGACGACTGCTGGCCAAAAGCTAGCAGCCCAGATCGATCCCTAGTGGATACCGGCAACAATCACTCTCAAGTCCCCTCAGCATCGACCAGTGGCTTCGAGAACCAAGAAATACATGAAGCCGACACTGATGATGAAGATTTCATCGACCTCCAACCCGCTCCTCCCGAGCTGGAGGACGGCGGCCAAGTGACCATCAATGATCTCATGGAGATCAACCTGGGCGAAGATGAAGCCCCTCAGCCTACATTCGTCAGTGCTCTCCTTTCCGAGGCCGAGAAGCAAGATTACAAGCAACTCTTGCTTGAATTCAAGGACTGCTTCGCCTGGACATACAAGGAAATGCCAGGGCTAGACCTCTCCGTAGCGGAGCACGACCTAGCCATTTCTCACTCAATCGCTCCAGTGAGGCAACCACAACGGTGCATGCACCATGAGCTGGAGCTCCGGGTTTCCGCCGAAGTCCACAAAATGGCGGAGGTCGACTTCATCGAGCCGTGCATCTACCCGGTCTGGCTCACCAATATAGTCCCAGTCAAGAAGAAGAATGGTCAAGTCCGCATCTGCGTCGACTTCCGAGACCACAACAAAGCTTGTCCGAAGGACGACTTCCCAATCCCAGTTATAGAAACCATGGTCGATATGACCATCGGTCATGAAGCCTTGTCTTTCATGGATGGGTCATCCGGTTATAATCAAATCCGGATGTCCCTTAAAGACAAGAACCACACAGCCTTCAGATCCCCCAAGGGGATTTTCAATTACAAACGCATGCCCTTTTGTTTGAAAAATGCTGGTGCTACTTATCAAAGGGCCATGACTAAAATATTCGACGAGATGCTACACAACACCGTCGAATGCTATGTCGACGACCTCGTCGTCAAGACCAAAAGGCGTGAAGACCATCTGCGCGACCTTCGCCAAGTCTTCGAGCGTCTCCCACAATATGGGCTCAAGATGAACCCCATGAAATGCGCCTTCGGCCTATCCATCGACAAATTTCTCAGCTTCATCGTCAGTACCGAGGAATTGAGGTGGATCCCAGCAAGATCAAAGGGATCCGAGAGCTTCCACCACCTAGCAACATTACTGAACTTCGGTCCTTCCAAGGGAGGCTGACCTACATTCGGAGGTTTATTTCTAACCTCTCCGGTCGATGCGCGCCTTTCAACAAGCTGATAAAGAAAGACGCCCCGTTTACATGGGACTCGGAATGCCAACTGGCTTTCGAGCAAATCAAGGAGTATCTCCTTACTCCCCTAGTCCTAGGAGCACCAGTCAAGGATAAACCCCTCATCCTTTACATTGCTGCCATGGATGCTTCGCTAGGAGCTCTGTTGGCGCAAATCAATGAGGAAGGTAAAGAGCAACCCCTCTATTACCTCAGTCGGAAGTTAATTGGTACCGAGTACCGCTACTCCCCCATGGAGAAGGTCTGCTTGGCATTGGTGTTCACAGTTAAAAAGTTGCGGCATTACCTCCTATCTCATCGAGCCAAGCTTATCTCCAAGCACGACCCTCTGAAGTATCTCCTTTGACGACCTGTTCTCTCAGGCAGATTGGGAAGGTGGGCTCTCCTGTTAATGGAGTATGACATTACTTATGTCTCCAGAAAAGCAATCAAGGGACAGGGTATGGCTGAATTCTCGGCAGCCCATCCAGTGCCAGACGACTCACCTTTCAGCTCGGAGCTCCCAGACGAGGAATCCCTTGGCATTCAATCGCAACAACCGGTTGAACAGAGCGGAGATGTCTTGCATTACTGGCAGTGAAGTGCTCTCACAACCACTGTTGCTCAATCACAACAACCAGTTGAATAGTGTGGAGATGTCTTGCATTATTGGCAGCGAAACGCTCTTACAACCAGCGTGCCTTGCTTGGAGCTTTACTTCGACGGTGCTTCCTGAGGGATCACCAGAAGCAACCAGGATCCAGCCACCACGGCAGGTGCCGGCATAGTCTTCCTGACTCCTCAGGGCAGAGTTTTGTACAACTCTTGTGCCGTCATGAAGTCCCTGACCAATAATGAAGCCAAATATGAAGCTCTACTCATTGGGCTCTAGATGGCTCTCCACATGGGCATTAAATGCCTCAAAGCCTACGGGGACTCCCAGTTGATAGTCCGGCAGGTCCTCGGTATCTACGACGTGCGGAAGCCAGAGTTGGTTTCATACCATACCGTCGTCACTAGATTAACCCAGAAGTTCTATTTCTTCGAGATAGACCACATCCCTAGGAGCAGCAACGCTCAGGCGGATGCCTTAGTAAAATTGGCCACGGCCATCAAGCTTTCTCCCGAGGGCGAGGTCGACATCATCATCAAGCACAGAAGACTGATGCCGAGCTCACTCGAAGGCAACACCGGTCTCACCATTTACGAGGTCCACGACCTTGACCAAAGCACACCTCCAAAAGAGGATGATTGGCGTACACCCATCATCAAATTCAAGAAAGGGTGGCTCCCCTCTGACCGAGCTCAAAGGGTCTAGCTACTCCACCGAGCAACCTCTTACGAGTTGATTGGCAACTCCCTGTACCGGCTCATCCACGAGAAGGACAAGTTGATCCTCTTAAGATGTGTCTCCCTCACCGAAGCTCGAGCTGTCATGTAGGAGGTCCAGTCCGTATTGTGCGGTGCACACCAGGCCAGAGACCGAATGAAGCACAACATCAAGCTCAAAGGCTTCTACTGGCCAACCATGTACGCGAATTGCATCCAGTATGCCCATGCATGTCATCAATGCCAAGCCTTTGGCCCAGTACCCAGAAGACCTCCCAACCCACTGCGTCCTACAGCCCCCACTTGGCCATTCACTGAGTGGGGCATGGACATTGCGGGGCCTTTCCCGCCATCTTCCAAGGGCCATAAATACATCTTGGCCGCCACAGACTACTTCTCTCGTTGGGCGGAGGCTCTACCCTTGCGAGAGGTCACCGCCGAAGTCGTTGCCAGATTTGTCCGGCACAACATCATATATCGATTCGATACTCCCAGTCGCATAGTGTCCGACAACGGGACACCCTTCAAGAATAAGGCCGTATACCAGTTAGCGGCCAAATTCCAAATCGACTGGAGAACTTCTTCGGTCTACAACCCCCAGGCTAACGGTTTAGTAGAAGCCTTCAACAAAACCCTCTATAAGCTCCTGGCTAAGATGGTTAGCCACCGGAAACACGATTGGGGTGAGAGGGTCTTCGAAGCATTATGGGCCTATCGGACGATCTACAAAACCCCCATGGGGTGCTCGCCATTCTCCCATGCTTACGGGACAGAAGCAGTTATTCCCATCGAAATCCAGTTAGCTTCTTACTGTGTGGCAATCCACACCGGCCTTGCCAGCTCTGATGAAGAGGAGTACCGGAGAAGGCTAGAAGAGCTCGCCGATCTAGAAGGCAAGCGACTCGAAGCCTACAAACACCTGTAAGTATACCAGGCTCGCATGGCCCGAGCCTATGATAAGCTCGTCAAACAGCGAGCTTTCAAGCAAGGCGACCTTGTCATGATCAAGGAAAAAGAGGTCATGGCAGTGTGCTCTAGTGGAAAACTCCAGGCAAATTGACGAGGTCCATACATCATCCAGAACGTCTATGAGGGTGGGGCCTATACGGTTGTTGATCATAAAGGTCACAGACCGTTCCCGCCTCTCAACGGCAAACACATGATGCTATATTATGCACCAGAGCACGAGTTCGCGCGCCAGCCAGACTAAGGCGCACGTCCCAGCTACCACCAATAAGGCTGGTCCTCCCCCGTGAAGGATCTAATCGGCCAGTCCTCCCAGTCTACGATTCCCAGTCAACCAGCTAGCTCAGCTCCTCGGAACCACCGCCAGGCATCCGCGGGGAGTGATCTCCTGCCCTCATTCCCATCACCACGGGGGCACGGGCACTTCTGCACCAGCACCAACCTAGCCACCAGGCTCACAGGTAAGTAAAAAAAAATATATAAAAAGAATGGGGTTAAAAATAGAGATGCCCCGACTGACCCAGTCATCCTCACCACAATGGGGTGGCTGGGGGCAAGAAGGCCAACAACCCGGCTGAGGTGGAAACCCGAAAGGCCACCTCGGGCAAAATTGGGAAACCCCTCGACGTGAAAACCCACAAGGGTGCGTCGGAAAAAGCTAAAGGGGGTCGGCTCTAGTGAAAACCCGAAAGGGCAGTATAGCCAATAACGAGAAAATCGTCTTCTCCCTACCAGTCAACACGGCCTTCCACCTGTTCCTTGGCAGGCCGTTAGTCTCACCCAGGACTAGTCTCCAATACGCTTGCATTGCTGCAGTGCAAACCCTTCAATCCCCAGTCAACCTTGCATTATTCCTGCTTAGCTGGGCCACCCTTTGGCCCTTACCTCAACATCACAGCTCAACCAGTCCCTGTAACAATCGAACTTCCAGTCACCGTCTCGGTAAACCTATACCCCGATGCATTTCAAGGTATTTATCATCCTTTGCCCCTACATCCCATATATCTAGCAAATCCATAGTCCTTCAGTTTAGTACAACCCCAGTTTCCCCCATACAATCCCAGATCCACTAGTTATGACTCCGGTCGTACCTTGCCATGGCAAAGTGGCCCTGCGCCACCATGGCTTAAGGATTTCTAAAATCCCTTATGAATGGTCGAACAATATTCGGCTATCCACACCCTCCAGCCTCAGGTTACGTCCCCTAACAGCAACATGCTATGGACGGCAGTCTCAAAAAAAGGAAAATGTATATAAAAAAAATGGGGTGAAAAATAGAGATACCCCGGTGGCCCCAGTTAACTCCTTCTGCGAGATGAATGGGGGCAAAAATTTCCACCAACCTAGCTGAGGTGAGAACCCAAAAGGGGGCCTCAGGCAAAATCGGGTAACCCCTCGGTGTGAAAACCCACAAGGGCGCACCGTAAAAAGCTAAAGGGGGCCAGCTTTGGCGAAAACCCGCAAGGGTGGTAGAGTTGGTAAAGAGAAGAAGAAAAAACTCTCTCCCTCTCCACTTTTCACTTACGAAGCCATCAGCCATGACACGTCCCGATGGCGAGCTCAACATCACTCCACGACAATGGTGGCCACTACACCCCAGAGGGTCGGTCATCGCCAACTTCCGGCTTCCAGTTTTGGCTACAACGCCTTCACAGGCCAGCCGCAGTCTCCAGCTTCCAATTTCAGCTACAACGCCTTTACAGGCTAGCCGCCAGTCTCCAACTTCCAGTTTCGGCTAGAACGCCTTCACAGGCCAGCCGCCAACCTTCAACTCCAGCTTTGGCTATAACACCTTCACAGGCCAGCCGCCAGTCTCTAGCTCTCAGCTTCGGCTACAACGCCTTCACAGGCCAGCCGCCAGTCCCCAGCTTCTAGTTTCGGCTACAACGCCTTCACAGGCCAGCCGCCAGTCCCTAGCTTCCAGTTTCAGCTACAACGCCTTCACAGACCAGCCACCAGCCTTCAACTCCAGTTTCAACTACAATGCCTTCATAGGCCAGCCGCCAACCTCCAGTCCCAGTACCCCGGCTATAACACCCTTACAGGCCAACCGCCAATTTCTATCTCTGGTCACCGGCTATAACGCTCTTACGGGCCAGCCGCCAGCTCCCAGTTCTAGTTTCGGTCGCAATCCCTCTACGGGCGGACCACTCAATCCCAGTCTCGCTCGCGGCCCCTTGCTGTGATGCCCTTTCGGGCCATCCGGCCAGCGCAGTCCTAGTTTCCTAAGTCCAGAAGAGCTACATGACCGATTAACAACATGTAAACAACCAGCATCCAGTACCTAGTACCCAATATCCAATAATGCTACTCTCCTCACCCAGCCTTTTACCTCAGCTCCAGACCCGAATAAAACCCAGTTCACTGCTCCCTATACTGGTACTTGTTAAAATAATCAAGCACGACCAACAGTAAGTGGCAACCATCCCTTGTATCCAACCCTATTCCACAGACCAGGGAGAAGAACAATTCAACAAACAACAACACAAAAAATCCAAAATTTGTCATTGATACTCTATGATAGGGAGCCCAAGACATGCCCTTGGGGTAACAAAAGTACACTGTCCAGATAACAAAAAGGGAGGAGGGAGGTGATACAATCACGGCCTAGCGTCGCTCCCCTCCAACTCCGCCAAGCGGGACTCCGCAGTCGCGAGCTCCGCCTCCAAGGTCGACGCAAGTTGAACGCTGGCCTCGGCTCCGGCTTCGACAATCCGCCACTCAACTCTAGCAAGTTCTATAGCTCACCGTTGCTCCTCCAAGGCCTTCTGCAGGGCCTCCGCTCTGCTGGTCGCCTCGCTCAGCAGCCTGGCATGGTTCTGAGCAAGAGACACGGCCGCGTTGGCAAGCCTCCTCTGCTCGGTCGCAGCTGCCGTATGCTGAACGCGCTGCTCCCGTACCTCCCTGATGGCCTCTAGCCGTTGTGCCTACTGCTCCTGAGCCTCTCGAAGCCACAGGTACTCCGCCCAATGCCGACCAAGCCAGACATCCAAGGCCCATGAGGGAAGCCAAGGCCGTGGTAGCCGCGCGTGCACTCCCTCAACTGGTGCCGAAGCTCCTCCGGGGAAGGCAGAAGGTCACCCCCTACATAGCCCCGGGCTCGCTACAGTAAGGCTGCACCTACACTACCGTCGAGCAGCGGCTCCGGTGGGGAAACGGATGTAGGCCACTCAATCTCCAGCTCGAGGGAAGAGTGACCCATCTCAGCCAGCACCCCAGAAGGACCTGCACAATCCCACCAAACAATAAACAGGTCAACAATGCTCAGGGTCTCCCTATGACAAGACAAGGTGGAAAACCTGACAAAGGCCCTGACTCACACCTGGTGTAGCTCCTGCCACGCCTGTGACTTCCCTGCTCTGGGTCGGTGAAGGCAACCTCTCCTCCACCCCGGTAGTGTCCTCTGTCGGAGTCAGAGAGGGTGGGGACTCCCCTGCAACCTAGTCCTCCCCAATGGCCATTGGGGTGACGGAAGGCTCCTCCTGACCCTCCTTGGCGGGAGCCGGCGCATGTTCTTCCTCAGTCTCCAGTCCTAGACACAACATAAAAGCGTCAGTACTCTACCATAAACTCCGTATCAAGGCTAATGCGGAGACAAGGAGAAGCCGCATATACCTTCCAGCGTTGCCTCCATCTCGGCATCCCCGGTAGAAGAGGTCTCAGAGGAAGAAGAAGAACTCGAGCGCGAGCTCTCGTCAGTCTCCATCGTGGCGCTGCCTCCCTCTAAGGAACTAGATGAGCTCTCTAATGAATCCCCGACCGTGGGCAAATCAGGGGCACCTGTACATTAAGAAGCCATATTAGGCTATCATCAAGTTCAGCCTTGCATAAAGGTAGCTCCCTAGTTAAAAAAGCTAGGGAAGAAGCTCACCGGTCGGGGCGTCTTCTCCAGAAACCCCCTCCATATCAACGAGCTCCTTGTCGCCCTTAGCAGTAGCTGCGACGAGAGGGTCATCTCCTGATGGCCGATCCGTGTCCCAAGGAAGCTCTCCTTCCTCCAGGGGGAAAGAGGTACCTACAATCCGTCCAAGTCAAAGCTCAACACGGGCGGGAAAGTTAAATAATCCACCCTGAAACAATCAAGTGCTCAATTACATACCTGACGGTCCCACACTGGAGGACTCCACCAGCCCCACCGTACAAGCCGACACTACAGTCGACAATGGTGGGAGAGGCACCCTCGTCAGCAACGGCAGTGGTCTACCCAACGGGTCCTCAACGGTGGCTGAGGGCACAAAGGTCACTGGTCCCGGCTCATCTCCAAAAGATGGCAGGGCCCCCGACGGGCTGGCATCCGCCAATTCCCGGATCATTTCCAGGGTCGCCGCCACGTCCTCACCTGCCAAACCAGCAACACAAGTCAAGTCAATAATTTTGACTTGCAAAAAAGGAGCTCGACAGCAACAAGAAGATCCCCTCAACGGCAGTCGGGCACTCAACCTGACGATTGCTGGCCACCGTAGACCCTGGCTCGTTGGCCTGGCCAGGTGCTTCACCCTGTGTCTCAGCAGGGGCCTCGGCCTCTGGTGCCTCTACCCCACCTGCATAACGTGGAAAGTCATAACAAATAACAAGATGCAAATCGAAGCTGCGGCATACGGCCAAGGTTCGAAACGCTCACCTGCACGGGCTCCTCTGTAGCTGTCCATGACTCGAAGTCGGGGAAGTCCTCTATATTGGGAAAAGGTTCGCTCATCAAGCGTGTAAGCTCCTCCATGTCAACCTCCCCTCCAGCTTCCTCTTCACGTGGGGGATCTGCCTCTCGAGGAGGCGAAAAGGTCGCCTCCACACCAGCCGCTAGCGGAGCTACGACAGACAGATGAGTCCAACTAAATAGGATTAGTCAATCATCTTAGCTAAATAAAATGAAAAACAAAGGGGTTGGGGCGACACTCACTCAAGGCCATCTCCTCCTCAACTTGCTCTCCAGTCTCGGGTCCCTCAGATGACCTACCAGTCTCGACCTCTGCACCCTCCATACGAGGGCGCTTCCTCTGCGACCGTAGACTTCCATCCCCATTCCCTGAGGACGTTCCCATGGAGGGCTGGTCCTCCTCTGCCGTAGGATCTGCTGACAAACACAGCAATATACAACATCTAAGTTTTGTAGCCAAGGATTAAAGAATGGTAGAAGGAGAACAAAGTAAGGGAGGAAAGCCGAACCTGAAGCCCCAAAGGGGGTCAATGGTAGGGGCACCAACTGCTCCATCCCGATCACCAAGGCTCGGGCTGCCATCGTCACGTCCTCCTGAATGTCCCGTAGGGTACGGGCACACTCAATCTGGGACACAAACTCCGAGGGTCCAGCTGACCCAATTGCATGGGTGATGTGTCACCTCCAGTCATCGATAGTTGTATCGACAAAGCTCCCGTGTGGGAGCTCCCGGTTCAGCGACCCTCTGCCCCAGATGCCACAATCCGTCAGGAAATGAGTCCACCAAGCCCTAGGTGCCCTCGGTCGAGACACCTTTGCTCCGGTCGCAGTCGCCAATGCCCGTCCCAGGGTCTTTAGTGCCCCTCCGTTGCTTCGGCTCCCAGAAGATGAACCCCGGCCACTCCGGGGCCACTGTGCCACAATCCGCTCGACCTCTCGGCGGATCCGAGCAACACGGGTCCTCAAGTACCCATCATCCAGTGCAATGGGAGGCAGATCCTCCCTCAGTAGATGACTCTCCTCCACCTTCCTAATTACGGAGGCCTTCTGTCGGTAGAGGTTACGGTGCCCGAACCACCACCAGGCGTAGTGCACGTCGAATCGTCCCTGACGACCCTGCTCGGCATCGAAAGTCGCTCCGGCTTCCGACGACAGTACAAATCCCACCAGGCCGCCGCAAGAAGGTGGGTGTCCTTGCCCTTATGCTGTCTACCCGTCAGATGGAACTCCCTGTTCGACGGAATCTCCTGATCGTACCTGAAGTTTCTGGCAAAGCGATGTGGGTAGTACAGCTCCATGAAGCTCGTCGCTGACCGGTGCAATGCCAACACGGCTACTTGAGTGCTCAGTATCCACTCAGTCCACGGTCTCGTATCGGTAATCCTCTGACTGGGATGGGCGCTGGCCGCCCCTCCACCTGAAGCCCCCAGAAAGAGGCCGAGGTCTCTCGCTGCATTGTCGAAGGGAAGCCCCTCCTCGCCCTGGGCGGGCAGGTAACAAAGGGCCCTCCTGGCCCCCTCGAGCTGCTCCTCTGCGCCGCCATCCGGCTGCCCAGTGAAGCTGAACAAAAGTGGTGCCATCGGGTTCGCCACAGTACCCTGCGTCACCAGTCCCGGGAAAAGCAACCCGGACCACACACTAAGGTAGTGGGTCCGTAGAAGTATACTCCTCTCCCTCGGCACTGAGTGTGCAGCCAGAACTCCAAGCCCCTGGTAAATGTTGGCCAGTGCAGCGGGAGCTAGGCCAACTGCCTCCCCTCAGCCAACAAGCAAGCTATCCACAATAACTCGACTCCCAATAGTCCGTCCTCTCCGTGAGGAACTACGAAGGTCGCCAGCCAATATGCTAGATATGCTGCAAGATATGTCACATCTGGCAGACCATGGGGATTCCACCCCTGCCGTGGCGCATATACATATCGGGAGTACGTCCAAAAGTGTAGCTTCACCTCCGTGTACTCCTCCCAGGGAGTTTGATCCCTGGCAAACTCTTGGTAAAAGCAGAACGGCCCGTTGTAGAAGTGACGGACCCAAACATTCAGTGGAACCTGGGGAGTCTGAGCAGCTCTCTCTCTCCCCGCCAGAGCCAAATCTTTCCAAGTCTTTATAAGATACCAGTAACTGTAAGGCACTCGGTATCTCCCCAGTCCGTCAGTGTGACTGCGGTGGAGGTCATCTAGCACCACCTCCTCATATGCCTTGCCGACAACTGGCAAGCCGGAGATCCGGAACAAAGTCCACAAGTTGAGGCTGGTCTCCCCCTCTGCTGTCGCCACCGTGTTCCAACGGCGGTTGAAACACTCCAACAAGCCCTGCAGTAATCCAGTATAGCACGGGTACGCGTACAAGGCGGCAATCACCGCGTACCTAATCCCAGCTCGATCCAACAACACCCAGTAATATTGGACAATTCCCATCAACCACTCTGTGGCACCCTGGCGAAAGTAATGCGACAAGATCACTGTCCAGCGGCCATACCAGCTAGTGACGGTCCGTCGCATGATCCCATTCAGCATACTGTGGTCATCTGATGTGACACCACCTTGGGGGTGATAGTCAGAAGACCGATGCACCTTGGACCTTAACAAGAAAGCATAATTTGCAATAGAAACGGACCGATATCGGCGACCGCTCACCCGACACTCACCCAAAACCTGGGGTAACTTAGCATTGCCGAGTGGAGGTTGTGAGGGCTGGGCCCTTGCTGGTAGAGGGCCAGCAAGGCCAAGGTCCTTCCCAAGGGTATGAAGGCCTAATTCAATGGGGCCGACTTTGTGCCGAGGGCACGGGTCACACACTCGTCCCCACGACGACTACTCGGAAGCAAAGGTGCTAACGGGACCGGGCGCTCGCTCTCACGGACCAGCAGAGCTATGAACTAATATTGAAAGAACAAGCACTAGGGGGGGAGCAAGGGTTAGAACACTTACTCGACCGATTTGAAGAAACCGGTCCTGTTCGAAGACGTGGGCGAGCGGGGAAGCATGGGTTCCCCACACGCTGCGCCGGTGTAGCTTGAACCTGTTTAAGGAATTACACCACTACTCTCCATGAAAGGGGGTTGAACAAGGGGAGGAGAAGTCAAATTTACATTCAAACACTATCTCTCACAGGGAGGGGTGGTAAGCCGGCCAGGCGGGGAGGGGAGAATGAACTAAGAACTTACTAAACGGAGGATGTGGGTTCTGTCCGCACTCTGGAATCGGGGGACAGGCAGTCGATGTCGGTGCAGCTGCGACCACTCCCGAATTTTGTTGTCAACGAGACCAGTAGCAAAATCTTCGGGATTGGATCAGGATGATGTCCAATTATTTTGGAATTTCCCAGTTGGCGGTGCTGGTCGAGGAAGGGCCGTGAACATGGCCCGTGTGTTCTGGTTTTGACTGCTACGGTACCACTGTAGCAAGAAGAAGAAGTCACCACGTGTGCTCCTGAGCTTTGATTCAGCCGGGGCTAGAGTCACTGGATTTTTTGTCGAGTCCTCTTCGAATGGAGACCCACGGGAACACCGGAGGAGGTCGGGGTAGATGGAGGCAGCCCAAACAGTGACCGGGTGTCGGTTCAGTCCTAGAGTGGACAGAACCGCGCACCTGAGGGAGAAAATTGAGAACTCTTAGCTCCAGATGCCGAACGGGGTTATGGTTCTTGTTCCTGGTAGTAGACTCGTCGTAGATGATCCCAGCCAAGCCCCGCCTCCAGATCTTCAAGATGTTGGCCGTGTGAGGCTCTATAACTTGCTTCAGGTGGACTGGCAGGAAGCAGATGCACAATCTGGGGAGATCGGCTCCTCCGGGCAGCCACAAACTCAGAACGGGACAAGACCATCACCATCGCAAATAAGACAGGGAGACACTTCCAACGGTACCACTTGGGCCCCCGTAAACACTGAGATGACATCGTGGCCGGATCTGCAAGTCACTGGTGCTCTGCTACCTGCGAATTGGGAAGTGCTGGCTGAAGAAGGGAGGTGTGAAATGAGGTAAATGGGAGGGAAATGGGAGTGTATGGGTGTGGAGGCAACCCTTGGGTGTTAGAGGGTATGGAAGAGGGCAAACCAAGGTGAGAGAGAGGGAGAATGGGGGCAGGAAGGTGGTCTAGCAGGTGGGGAGAGAGTGAGCTACGAATGTGGGACTAGGAGGGAGGGGAAGAGGGATGATAGTTTTCCTATTTAGGGTGGCCTAGGGCTTGTGGGAGGAGAGAGTGGAGGGGAAAATATTCAAACTTCTCTTGGGAGTTGGAAGATTGTATGGGGAAGAGGGAGGATTATGTTGGGGAGAGTGGGATTGTGTTGGGAAGAACAATATTCTCCTAGGGAGGGGAGATATTTGGTGGGATTTGGTGGGAGGGGAATGATGGCACCTTGGGGAGTGGAAAAGTAGTGGAGGATGAGGAGGAGGAGAGAGGTGGGATTTGAATTTGGGGAAGGGGGGAAAGAGAAAGAGAGGGGTGGGTGGGATTCTCTCCCTAGGGATTCTCACCCCACTAATGGATTCTCTCCACGCAAAAAACATGAATTTTGAACTCACAAAATGGCAACTTTTCATTCTTTACAATGGGGGGAATGGGGTCCTATATATAGGCAACCCACATTTTACAATACGTCCCCGACTCTTGATACAATAACAAATAACCAAGGGGGTAGGGGCTGCCCTTGGGCCTAGCCTAATGAATTGGGCCCATTAACCAACTAAGCAACCTAATGACACTCAAACTTGTTGTGTAGTGGACAGCGGATCTAGAGGGGAGGGGTGAATAGATCTGCCCCTCTTTTCGTAATGCAACCCTCTTTAAAGCTAGATGATAAAATAAGCAGCGGAATATAACTAGCTTGACGAAGAACACAAATGATTTGCTTGGCAAGATGATTACGCAATATAGATATTGAACCTAAGCATGCATCTAACATAAAACAATCGCACAAGCAAACCACAACACACGAGATTTTAAGGTGGTTCGACTGAATCTCCAGTCCCACGTCCACCCCTCACCAAATCCGGTGAGGCTTCACTAGTGCAGCACACCAAACCGCAAATCGGAGAACCACCGACTGCCTTCCTACTAACCACCGGTAGGGACGTCAACACCGCAGATCGGACAACTTCCGATTACCTTCCTACTAACCACCGGTAGGGACGTCAACACCGCAGATCGGACAAATTCCGATTACCTTCCTACTAACCACCGGTAGGGACGATCTTCAGTTTTGATTGTTCGAATGAAATGAAGAAGAAAGAACAAATATCAAGCTATTCAAACAAGATATGAAATAAGCTCAAGAAGAAAAATCTTGTCTGAGATTGCTGGAGCTTGATTCGGATTCTTCTATGGATTTAGATCATGAATAGAGGCTTCTATCTTCTTCACAAAGCTCTCTTCTTGATTCAACAGCAATGGCTTCTTCTTCCTTGTGAGTTGTGCTTCCTTGAATCTGCTTGAGTTGATGAAGAGGAAGAAGGATGCAGTTTAGATCACCCTTGAGAGCCTTGATTGCTTCTTCTTCCTTGGAGGTTGAGATGGCTTCAGATCTGGACTTGAATCACCTTGGATGGATGAAGAACTTCTCCCAAAACACTGTTCACGGAGGTGCTACAGTACCTCGAAAATGGCCTCCCTTGATCTCCCTTGAAGCCTTGAAGTGTTAGGGTTTCCAACCCCTCATGTGTTGGTTTTATAGACCTTGAATGGTCCTTGGACATCCTTCAGACCAGATCCATAATTTGTGGGTGATTAGGTGACTTTTGGATTAAAGAAATCCATGGAAAGGGGCTGGCCACGAGGTGGATTTCGAAGTCAAACATGGCTGCATCGGGACTGGCGGTCGACCTGTGGCTTCTGGTTGTCGACCGCTACTAAAACACCTGCAAACGGATGATCCCTGGGAAATCCGGTCGACCACTACTGACTGGTGGTCGACCTGCAGCTGACAGATCTGTAGTCGGGGGTGCCTGGCAGGGGTGGTCGACCGCCCCTATCCTGGCGATCGACCGCCAGCTGGGCAGACCCCGGTCCAACCCGGGTCTGTCCGTTAGGCGCTTCAGCTCCGTCGCTTGTGTCCATTAGTAGCCTGTTCATGTCTGTAACTTCATCCTTGTTGGTCTAGAAAGTACCAACTGAATCTTTATCTTTTGACTCTCATCTTGTGGAGTGGCCTTGGCTATTTGAATGAAGCTTGTAGTTGTTGTATAGACTTTGCATCAAGGCTTGGACATGTAGACTTTGTGTGCATGTATGAACTCTGTACAGACTTTGCACCTTGAGCATGCATGAGCCTATACAGACATGCTTCATGAACGTACAGACTTGGTAACTTGATGCACGAACACAACAGAACGCAATGTATAGACTTGTGTTGCAGCCATCAACCAACGTACAGACTTGGAGTTGTGCTAGCAGCCAACGTACAGACTTTGTCTTGTGCAACGTACAGACTTTGTTTTGTGCATGTAGCCAACGTATAGACTTCATCTACAGCAACGTACAGACTTCATCTACCGTAACGTACAGACTTTGTGTTGTGCAACGTACAGACTTTGAGTTGTGCATGCAGCCAACGTACAGACTTCATCTGCAGCAACGTATAGACTTCATCTGCCGCATCGTACAGACTTTGAGTTGTGCATGCAGCCAACGTACAGACTTCATGTTCAACAACGTACAGACTTTGTCCAACGTATAGACTTCGTCCAATGTACAGACTTTGTCCAACGCATAGACTTTGTCCAACGTACAGACTTAGTCCAACGTATAGACTTTGTCCAATGTACAGACTTTGTCCAACGTATAGACTTTGTCCAACGTATAGACTTTGTCCATCATACAGACTTTGTCCAATGTATAGACTTTGTCCAACGTATAGACTTCGTCCAACGTATAGACTTCATCCAATGTACAGACTTTGTCCAACGTATAGACTTGGAATGCAGTGCACATGCCCGCAACCTGTTCGATGAAATGACAAACTGCTTAAACAGATACACAATGACATCATATGCAAACACAATGTGACTTATAGTAGTTGCTATCATCAAAACCATAATAGTAATCATGGTGCACATGTGTTCAACATTCTCCCCCTTTTTGATGATGGCAACACTGTGAGTCATTATATGGCAAAAATAGCCAAGATGGCAAAGTGTGTGATATATGTAACATATGGCAGAAATAGCCAAGATGGCAAAGTGTATGATATATGTAACATATGCAGCTCAAGATCCATGATAGTAATAGCATGTGAATGCAATTATGAATGCAGATATGAATGCTATGTTAGGGTGCAAGCCCTGGATACAGAGGGGGGTGAATGTATCCTGCTAGCAATATCACCCAATTAAAACTTCGGAAGCTAAACACAATACCAGAATAGAAACTAATTCAATTGAACAAATGAAGAGAAGCACTTGGAGCGCTCCTAATCAATCATCTAGCGGAAGCAAACACACAAATAAACCACTGCTCAAGAGATTTTTAGGTGGTTCGGTCCAAAGACCTACGTCCACCCCTCACTCCCAACCGGAGTGAGGCTTCCACTAGTAACACTAGCACAGCAGACTCAGTCTGCAACAAATGCTACCAAATAGCTTGACCAGGGGAACAACCTCCCCTCTTCCTCCCAACCGGAGGGACACCCCAAGTGACTCCCAGCCACTTGGAAACCAGAGACACACGGTCTCTCTTCCTCTAGACTCGGAGGGAACCCCTGGACTTGCTACCCACAAGCCCAGAACCGGAGGACCAAACCTCCCTTCCTCCAAACCGGAGGGGAACCTAGAGACCCAACTCTCTCTTCCTCTGAACCCCAGAGGGAAACACAAGTGACACCAAGTCACTTGCAAACTAGAGGTCTCGGACCTCTCTTCCTCTCAACCGGAGGGAAACAACCAATGACACCCAGTCAAAGGCAACCAGAGACGCAAGTCTCTCTTCCTCCACACCGGAGGGAACCCGACCTCACACAAGAGGATCGGAAGAACAGCAGGTGAATAGTTCAAAGGAAAAACAAAAACCCAGCAACAGAAAGCTGAAAAGATAAAAACAAATGTGGCTCTCGCAGGAGCTGGCTGGCCTGGATTTGATCCACGGTCCAGCAGGAACTTCTTCTTCTACTTTTCTCTTTCTCCCAGCACGAACTCTCTTTTCTTCTTCTTCTTATTTCTTTCTTCTTCTTCTTCATCTCACAACTTCAGCCTTCTCCTTCTTCTCTATTCTCTATTTCGTGGAGGCACTCTCTGCATTTCGATCTTCCTTTCTTATCTTCTCTTTTTCATCTTCTGCTCTCTTGATCTGGCTCTCAGCTTTCTCTATCTCTTCTTTCTCTTCTACACTTCTTCTCTTAGCTCTGGCTGCTTCTTCTTCTTTCAGTCTCTGCCCTCGCACCCTTTCTTCAGAGGAAGAAGACACATATATATAGCAGCAGCAGATTAGGGCGGCGTGTGCTCTCCACGATTCCCGCCCAAATGCTTCAGTCCACGTGGAGGCTCCTCTGCATCTCGGATCACGTGGCAGATGCCAGCCTCGTATCACGTGCCCACTCTGCATAGGCTCCACGAACAGTACAATAGAGCAAACTGGTTCGGATTTGATCCTGAAACTAGAATCCTTCTTCTTCTTATTTTTTCTTCTTCTCCTGTAAAGAGATTAAAACCATTAATACTCAGGGTTCTCTCTATATATATATACCTGAAATAAGTCGGTTGACACTCAAGCTTAAGCTGCACGAGGTGTGTAGGAACAACAAAAGGTGCACTATACTGAGAACGACACGAGGTACATAAGATGACTACAGCACGAGATAAAGAGAGAACGACATGAGGTACCATAGTAACAAGGCTAACACTACAAAGAGAACGACACGAAGTCAGATGAGAACAGCATGAAGTGAGAGGGAAATAACACGGAGTAAAACGGTAGTAAAACACGCGATCAGAGGAAACCTGGACGAAGATAGAAAGAAGCAACACGAAGACATAAAAATAACACTAAGACACAAACACAAAAATAACATGAAGACTCAAACATAAAAAATAACACGAAGACACAAGCACAAAAGATAACACAAAGACACAAACACAGAAACAGGCACGAAGTGTGGTCACAAAGCAAGAAAGACACTTCCAACGTACAGACTTCATATGAACAGTCCAATGTGCATACTTCCCTTCGATGCATCTACAGTGCAATGTATTGGCTTGACAAACATTATGCAATGTATGGACTTTGATGATCCACTGTGGATGTACAGACTTGAATGAGTGAAGCCGATGTACAGACTTTGAGAGACATGAACACTGTGATGTTCAGACTTTAGCAGTGTATAGACTTGGCCAAACGTAGGTAAAGTTATGAATGTATAGACTTGGCCAAACGTAGGAAAAGCCCCCAATGTGCAGACTTGATCATCCAAACTCAGAACAACCGATGTAGACTTGAACGCTGTACAGACTTCTCGAAGTGATGCTTGATCAAAGAGACAGTGTATATACTTAGCCACCAATGTATGGACTTCAACACAAATGAGAAGATCGGATGAACAGACTTTGAAGCTTAACATAGACGGTGGATGTATAGACTCCATGAACAAGATGCAATGCTGACTGATGTATACACTTGGCAAATAGAGTGATGCATGAACTATCCTGTACAGACTTTAAGACTTAATGAGCAACAAAAAGTGGACAAAGCAGCATGGCGTCAACCCAGCTGTTCCACTGCGTCAACGCACTGCATGAACAATTAGCCACTACGTTAACCCAATCTAGCCATATTCTTGAATTAGCTATTGAAGCAACCAATCAAATATTTAAGCATTCAAACAGTCATCTAAATTAATTAGCACACCTCAGTGTGACTCATGGTGTGTCAGCCATCATCAAAACCACACAGGGGCACAACAATCTCCCCCTTTTTGATGATGGCAACACTATGAGTTACACTGACTCAGATTAGATTCTTCTCCCCCTTTACCTTCATCAAAAAAAAATGAAATAGGGAAACAATTCAGTAAAGCACATGAATGTTATACTTCCCTTTGGAGTGTGACATCTATCTTCCAAATGTATCCTTTCAAGAGCTTCTCCCCCTGTAGATATGTCATATTTTCAATCACACAGGAGCACTGAAGTATGAAGAACTCAATCATGTAAAGAGTTAGGAGCTCAATAAAATGCATGAATCAAGTCTCCCCCATCGTCAACTAGAAAGATGTTATGAATGCAGTGCAATTAATTATATGAGTGCACAGTCATTGACAATTCATGTAGGATATGAGAACTATGCATGAGTAAAAACCTGAAAGGCATGTTATGCAATTAGTTTGACTAGCTCCCCCTTAGTCATACAACCCTTATGCATCCACCATGCTTATGCAGGCCCAAGACATGAGTGGAAGTCAACAGTTGGAACCAATTGACAGAACTGAGTGCAAATGAAGCAGTCAGTTTGGTCTGAACGACTGGAGTCCAATATGAGAGAGTAAAAAGGAATTCAGAAAGAATGAGAAAGATTTTCAATGAAATATCACATTTCATAAATCTGATTTAAACAGATGATTACAGACTTTTCCATCATAGAAACCTATGAATGAACCTATGTTGACAAACCAGATCAGAATTTTATGTATGCAAGGTTTGAACATGAGCTTTTTCTACTCATATCTGAAATCAGTTTTCTTAATAACAAGTGAACCAAGTTTTCATATTGAGAGACCTTTTTAACCTTCTTCATTCTTACTCACTTAATTTCAAGGATTTCCTCAAGAAATGCAATCCATAGTATTGAGGATAAACAAATAAGAAACCATTTATTTCTGTCAAAGTTTCTATTGAAAGAAGATTCTTTTCCAAACAATCTCAGATGATATGCTAGATAGGCAACGAATTTTTAACAACAATATTCAGGAGCAATTAAGTTAAGTACATCCTTACAACTGGAGGATACACGTTGTTTAGACGCCAGTATCCCTAAGCGCTTGGAAGGACTAACTGTCATGCTTCTTAAGAACAGAGATAGCATCTACACCTCATGACACACTGAAACTCATTTCTTTGATGAGGGACATGTATTTCTCAGTGTGCCTGCCATTGCTCTACCACATTTTTAATCAACATATTTAAGCAGAGTTAACTATGGCACTTCATGACATATCTCAATTCATTTCTTTGATGAATGAGATGTGTTTCTCAGTGACCAAAGACATTGCTCTGACAAGATTTGGTATTTGACATAATCCATATTCCCTGATGTTTAAAAACAATACATATTTTCATACAAATCAGTCAAGGAAAATCATGATTTCAGAATTTCAGATTTCAGAAGAGTTTAAAAGACACAACATGAAAGGGTTGGTTAAAGTTTATTAAGACTAACTCAGATATTTCCAAGAAGAATTCATAAGCAAACTAAGAAATACATGAAACTTCAACCGGCTGAAATCTTCAGACATTCATAGTCCTATATGATAGAAATTTCCTTAAAAATAATGTTTTCGGATTTATGATCAAGATATGCGCAGAGAAATCTTTCTGGGACTTCAAGGAAGGCAAGAACATTTTTCAGGTACAGCCACGTCAACAAATGCCAATGGATACCAATTGATAGTATGAGTGACAATGGCTGACAAGAATTGAAGCAAGAGGCTAAAATACAATGCATTTCACAATCACCAAGGAGTTTATCAAGATTGCAGTTCAAACAGGAAGGTGAGTATTAGTCATCAGACATGAGCTTTGATGAGAGGTCTGATGGTCACATGCACTTACATGAATGAATAATGAGAAATGCTCCCCCTCACTGAATGCATAAACAGAAACCCTCCCTTTTCTTTTAAAAAATTTCATGATTAAATGATGCCACTCTAAGATGCAATTAGATGCATTAACTACCCATGAAAGGCATGAAGACCCTGAAGGGTATTAGACTAGTCAAAAGTGCATGATATGCTGTGCAGCTCCCCCTGACGGTATGCATTCAAAACATTTGAAAATCATTCATGAGTCATGAATTCTAGATGTATGCAGTCACATAATGAGCATATCCAGACACAACAACTATTGCATGGAAATGCAAACATGCATGTTTAAACCACTAATTAACAAATCTATCTATATACCTAATGCCATTTAAGCAGACTCATTGAAGAGTCAAGAGACTTACCTGAGAAGTGCATGAGTGGGGTTTACCTTTTTAGGGTGTCTTGGTTTATTTGCCCCTTTTATTTCTCGTTCCCAAGACACACCTGCAAAAAGTTTCTCACTTGGCACATTTTGGTACCCAAGTTTCCTTGGGTTCTGCAGGGTTAGTGGCATTTTGATGGGATGTTTTCCAAAGCTTCTGAGCCATCATATCATCATACTTTTTCATATAGCAACTAGACATGGAATGTCCAGACAAACCACAATAATCACATGAACCACTCGGTCTGAATTTCTTACAATGCATGTAAGCAGGTGTGCCAAATTCATGAGCATGAATGTTTCTGTTTTTACCACCACTTTGTTTCAGATGGTCAGAAAACCAGCAATCAGTCATCTTGTGACCTTGCTTTCCACACTCAAAGCATGTGAGGGATTTTCTTGTTTGAACAGATTTGTTCCTACCAAACACACTTTGTTTAACAAATTTAGAGTTGACCTTCTTTCTCTGAGAATGCCAGCAGTCTTTGACTGTATGGCCAGGTTTCTCACAGTGATAGCAGAAGATGAAATTTCTTCTACCAACATTAAGCCAGCAGTCAACCGCCCTATGGCCTGACTTGCTGCAGGTGGAACACACCATGTGTTGGCCCCTGGACCCATTTTTGTTCCTTTTAAAGACATGCTGATTTTCATACAAATTGACATGATTAGAATTTGAAAAATATTTGCCTTGACCTTTGGCAAACCAACATTGTTCACTAACATGACATGTTTTTCCACAATGATAACAATAGCTTTTTCTCTTCTGTTCAACAGGACTGTTTTTGTTATTGTACTTCCTAGCATGCATTCTATCATCCTGTTCCATCAATTTACATTCATGCATCAAGTGACCAAACCTATGACAGTAATGGCATGAAATTTTCTTTTTATTTGCATGAATGTGTTTGTTCAATTTAGGCACAGCATTCTCAATTTTATCATGAGAGTTCCTTGAATCTTTGTTCTGAACATGAACAGTCTTTTTCTATTTTTGAACTTGTTTCTCAGACTTAGGGCTGTCAGTAGAATTTTGATTCTTCTTAGCACTAAATTCAAAAATAGGCACATTCGATGTGCTGCCAGACTTAGAGCTACTCACGAATGAAGTTTGAAGCTTACTTTCAAAGTGCTTTTTATTTATTGGTTTGTAGCCCAAACCCTCTCTTCGGATATTCACTTTAGATCCAAGAATTTTATCAAGATTTTCTTTTCCACTGACAAATTTCTCAAGAGATTTCCTCAATTCTGTAACATCTGATCCAAGCTTTGATACATGGATTTCATATTCATCAGCTTTCTTTTTATAGCACACGGCATCTTCTTTCAACATTTGATTAACAGTCCTAAGACTTTCAATTTCCTGTTCAGCTTTCATTAGCTCATCAGAGCTATCCAGGCTAACACTCTTCCCTTTTTCAAGAGTGATAAGTCTCTCAGACATAGCTGTATTTAACTGTTTTAGCTTGCAGATCTCCTGTCTCATTTTACCATTTTGTTCCAGGATTTCATCATCAAATTTCAAAACACTTAAGGAGGTCTGACATTCACTAAACACTTCTTGTTCATCTTCAGATTGAAGATTTTCAAGCCTTTTCTGAAGTTCTGAGCTTTCTATTCTGACAGTCTCCAAAGTTTCAGAAATCAATCTATTTTCATTTTCAAGGCTCACTGATTTTGATCCAGATTCCTCAGTTTGTTTTTTGAGTCTAGCATTTTCAGATTTCAGATATTCCAGATCTGAAGTAATAGAATCAAGATCAGTCAGCTGTCTTCTAAATATCTGATTTTTAGTTTTCAGAGTATTACTGTCCTCACCAGTAAGTTTAGAATTCTCAAACCTATCTAGCCATTTTTTCAGAGATCTATTTTTCTTGCTCAATTTATTGCTAGATCTTAACAGCTTGGAATAAGCATCTACCCAATCATCTAAGGTATAGTCCGCAAACGGATTTATCTGAACTTCGTTCTCTTCTTTATCACTGTGGCTGCTGCTATGGTCGCTCCCATAAGCCATCATGCAGTTTTCCTTCCCTGTTCTGCAAGTTAGTTTCATCTTGTCCAGAATATCCCTAGCAGACCTGCAATCATGAAGGCAAAAGTGTAAGGCCTTGTTGATGGATGCTTTTATCAGATTTATAGCTTTCTGATTTTCTCTATGCATTGATCTATGACGATCAGTCCATTTGGAATCTTTTCGTGGTAACCTATGAGGACCATGAGTAATTAACTTCCAAAAATCGGGATTATCTAGATTGACGTAGTTACATAAACTACTGAACCATGAATCAAAGTTAGACCCATTGAAAACCAGTGGAAGAGCCATTTGTAGGCTATGATCAATTAGACAAAGATCAAGGAGCAGCAAACCGGAATAAGCACCGAGAAGCACGGGGATCACTGTAGATCGTTGGATCTTGAAGCAGTAACCGCTCTGATACCAATTGTTAGGGTGCAAGCCCTGGATACAGAGGGGGGTGAATGTATCCTGCTAGCAATCTCACCCAATTAAAACCTCGGAAGCTAAACACAATACCAGAATAGAAACTAATTCAATTGAACAAATGAAGAGAAGCACTTGGAGCGCTCCTAATCAATCATCTAGCGGAAGCAAACACACAAATAAACCACTGCTCAAGAGATTTTTAGGTGGTTCGGTCCAAAGACCTACGTCCACCCCTCACTCCCAACCGGAGTGAGGCTTCCACTAGTAACACTAGCACAGCAGACTCAGTCTGTAACAAATGCTACCAAATAGCTTGACCAGGGGAACAACCTCCCCTCTTCCTCCCAACCGGAGGGACACCCCAAGTGACTCCAAGCCACTTGGAAACCAGAGACACACGGTCTCTCTTCCTCCAGACTCGGAGGGAACCCCTGGACTTGCTACCCACAAGCCCAGAACCGGAGGACCAAACCTCCCTTCCTCCAAACCGGAGGGGAACCTAGAGACCCAACTCTCTCTTCCTCTGAACCCCAGAGGGAAACACAAGTGACACCAAGTCACTTGCAAACTAGAGGTCTCAGACCTCTCTTCCTTCCAACCGGAGGGAAACAACCAATGACACCCAGTCAAAGGCAACTAGAGACGCAAGTCTCTCTTCCTCCACACCGGAGGGAACCCGACCTCACACAAGAGGATCGGAAGAACAGCAGGTGAATAGTTCAAAGGAAAAACAAAAACCCAGCAACATAAAGCTGAAAAGATAAAAACAAATGTGGCTCTCGCAGGAGCTGGCTGGCCTGGATTTGATCCACGGTCCAGCATGAACTTCTTCTTCTGCTTTTCTCTTTCTCCCAGCACGAACTCTCTTTTCTTCTTCTTCTTATTTCTTTCTTCTTCTTCTTCTCACTGCTTCAGCCTTCTCCTTCTTCTCTATTCTTTATTTCGTGGAGGCACTCTCTGCATTTCGATCTTCCTTTCTTATCTTCTCTTTTTCATCTTCTGCTCTCTTGATCTGGCTCTCAGCTTTCTCTATCTCTTCTTTCTCTTCTGCACTTCTTCTCTTAGCTCTGGCTGCTTCTTCTTCTTTCACTCTTTGCCCTCGCACCCTTTCTTCAGAGGAAGAAGACACATATATATAGCAGCAGCAGATTAGGGCGGCGTGTGCTCTCCACGATTCCCGCCCAAATGCTTCAGTCCACATGGAGGGTCCTCTGCATCTCGGATCACATGCCAGATGCCAGCCTCGTATCACGTGCCCACTCTGCATAGGCTCCACGAACAGTATAATAGAGCAAACTGGTTCAGATTTGATCCTGAAACCAGAATCCTTCTTCTTCTTCTTTTTTCTTCTTCTTCTCCTGCAAAGAGTTTAAAACCATTAATACTCAGGGTTCTCTATATATATATATACCTGAAATAAGTCGGTTGACACTCAAGCTAAAGCTGCACGAGGTGTGTAGGAACAACAAAAGGTGCACTATACTGAGAACGACACGAGGTACATAAGATGACTACAACACGAGATAAAGAGAGAATGACACGAGATACCACAGTAACAAGGCTAACACTACAAAGAGAACGACACGAAGTCAGATTAGAACAGCACGAAGTGAGAAGGAAATAACACGAAGTAAAACGGTAGTAAAGCACGCGATCAGAGGAAACCTGGACGACGATAGAAACAAGCAACACGAAGACATAAAAACAACACTAAGACACAAACACAGAAATAACGTGAAGACTCAAACACAAAAAATAACACGAAGACACAAGCACAAAAGATAACACGAAGACACAAACACAGAAATAGACACGAAGTGTGGTCACAAAGTAAGAAAGACACTTCCAACGTACAGACTTCATATGAACAGTCCAATGTGCATACTTCCCTTCGATGCATCTACAGTGCAATGTATTGGCTTGACAAACATTATGCAATGTATGGGCTTTGATGATCCACTGTGGATGTACAGACTTGAATGAGTGAAGCCGATGTACAGACTTTGAGAGACATGAACACTGTGATGTTCAGACTTTAGCAGTGTATAGACTTGGCCAAACGTAGGAAAAGTTATGAATGTATAGACTTGGCCAAACGTAGGAAAAGCCCCCAATGTGCAGACTTGATCATCCAAACTCAGAATAACCGATGTAGACTTGAACGCTGTACAGACTTCTCGAAGTGATGCTTGATCAAAGAGACAATGTATATACTTAGCCACCAATGTATGGACTTCAACACAAATGAGAAGATCGGATGAACAGACTTTGAAGCTTAACATAGACGGTGGATGTATAGACTCCATGAACAAGATGCAATGCTGACTGATGTATACACTTGGCAAATAGAGTGATGCATGAACTACCCTATACAGACTTTAAGACTTAATGAGCAACAAAAAGTGGACAAAGCAGCATGGCGTCAACCCAGCTGTTCCACTGCGTCAACGCACTGCATGAACAATTAGCCACTACGTTAACCCAATCTAGCCATATTCATGAATTAGCTATTGAAGCAACCAATCAGATATTTAAGCATTCAAACAGTCATCTAAATTAATTAGCACACCTCAGTGTGACTCATGGTGTGTCAGCCATCATCAAAACCACACAAGGGCACAACATGCTATCCATTGGATACACAAATGAGATGCACAAAGTGAATCTCCCCCGTACACCATTCACTCATCCATAGCTCTTACAAAGGACTCACACAAAGAATTCTCCCCCTTTGCCAACAGCAAAAAGGAAGGATAAAGTAGAGTAGGTGACAAAGGTCGGTGAGACCAGAGGTGAAAGAGAGGGAAGAGCAAGCCATAATATGCAAACCTGAAACATATCGCGAGCAACATGTACGGGTCAATGCTAATGAAATCCGATATCATCAACAGAGTTCGAAGAGCATCTACATCGAAGATTTAATAGAAATGAACCAAAGGTGCATATCAATACAATGTTTAACCTTCCCTTGTCTTATATATCCATATTCAATAACTGCTAAGGGAATAACACAAAAACTAGTATTGAGACTAAACAGACATGAGTAGAGCATGGAATGTTATGATCGCAGCAAATGTAATTTTTAGTATTTTTTGCATTTGAAGGCACAAGACTCATATTTTACGAGCAATCAAGTCTAGTACATGCCTCCTAGCCATAAGAATACACGTTGTTTAGATGCCAGTATTCCTAGGTATTAGGTAAGACTGACTATGATGCTTCAAAATGAACAGAGATAGCAAAGTCACGTCATGACATATCCAAACTCATTTCTGTGATGGGAAGATATGTTTCACAGTGATTATGCCATTGCTCTGCCTAGAGGTCAAATGTATTAAGACAGAGATAACAGGGGCACATCATGACATGTCATTCGTCACTTGATTTGATGACGGGACATATTTCTCCGTGCAACAATATCATTGCTCTGTCAAATTTATTTTTCAAGAATTCCAGCTTATCAAGATGTTTAACACCAATACTAAGATCTAGAGTATCACAAAGATTGTCATGAAATTTGGATTTTCAGATAGCAGGATAGTCATTCAAAGCATAATATGCAGTCTCTAGTTAAGGTCTATTAAAACCAAGAACATAAATGATTTCAGAACCAATATTTCAGAACTTCAAGAAAATCATTAAATCTGAACCGATTTCATTGAATGGATAATCATCAGGGCACATAATAGAAAGCTCTTAGTCCATATGTCATTCTGTCTCATGAACGGTATTGTCAAACTGGAAGACAGTGAAGTTTAGATTGCAAGAGATAAGAAAAGCAACAAAACTCCCCCTAAAGATATGCAGAGAATGCACTCAAGGAGTTATGTTTGCAAGTAAATGTAAGGACAAACGTCAAGGAGTGAGAGAGTAGAACCATGCAGGGGTTGACCTGATCAAACATGAATTTGGCAGGCATGAAATGCATGACCCAACACATGGTTGTACATTTATTAAATGTAACATATGCATGAATGCTGTAAAGTGACAACTCCCCCTTACTATATGGCCTATATGCGACAATGACTCATGGTACTTGGCAGAGGTGAAACCTCGCGCATATTGAGTGTGTCTAGGCAAACATAACCTTCCTTTTCATACATCAACATTTGATATACCATGGCCATGCAAGAATGATGCTACACAAACCATGCAATACGACACATATGCAAAATGACACATTGACATATAAACAATGCATGAACACACCAATCTGCAAAAACACACAACTAAATTGAACATGATCATCATTTCAATTTTTAGTGACCTGAGGTCGGCAAAGACCAAGCTCCCTTCAGAGTGTTGAAAATCAGTCAGTACACAAGGGTTTGGTGAAAAATATCAGCAATTTGATTTAGAGTATCAACAAAATGCAGTTCAAAATTTTTCTTACTGACCTCGTCTCTAATGAAGTGATGCATAATCTCAATATGCTTAGTCCTAGAGTGCTGGACTGGATTTTTTGCAAGGTTGATAGCACTAGTGTTATCACACAGAATCGGGACACAACCAAGATCCACCAAGTAGTCTTAGAGTTGGTGTTTAATCCACAACACTTGTGTGCCACAGCTCCCCGCAGCAACATATTCTGCCTCCGCTGTTGAGAGGGCAACTGAGTGTTGTTTCTTGGAGGCCCAAGAAACTAAACACCCGCCTAGAAACTGGCAATAGCCACTAGTGCTCTTACGATCCAGCTTGCATCCAGTGTAATCCGCATCAGAATAAGACATAAGAGATAAATCACATGATGACGGATACCATAATCCCAAATCTTGAGTGCCGGCAAGATATCGAAGGATACGTTTGACGGCAGTCAAATGAGATTCTCTAGGACTAGCTTGAAATCTAGCACAAAGACATACACTAAACTGGATATCTGGCTGGGATGCAGTCAAATAAAGCAAAGAACCAATCATACCTCGATAGACCTTTGCATCCACTAATTTACCATTTTCATCCGAATCCAGTGATGTTGTGGTGCTCATAGGAGTTGCAATGATTTTGCTGTTTGTCATGTCAAATCATTTCAACAACTCCTTGATATATTTGGATTGATTTATGAAGCACCCATCTTCTCCTTGGTTGACCTGCAAACTGAGAAAGAATTGAAGTTCTCCTATTAGGCTCATCTCAAATTCGCTAGTCATGAGGTTAGCAAATTCCTCACACATTTCAGATTTTGTAGAACCAAACACAATGTCATCAACATAAATTTGAACAATCAAGATGTTCTTACCTTACTTCTTGGTGAAAAGTGTTTGATCTACCTTACCTCGCGTGTACCCTTTTTCAATGAGGAATGAGCTTAGTCTCTCATACCAAGCTCTTGGTGCTTGCTTAAGTCCATAAAGCGCCCTGTCTAGCTTGTATACAAAATCTACATTGTTAGAATTCTCAAAGCCAGGGGGCTACTCAACATAGACTTCTTCTTTGATCAAGCCATTCAAGAAAGCACTTTTGACATCCATTTGATACAGCTTTATTCTAAGGGAGCATGCAAAGGTAAGTAAAATTCTGATGGCTTCGAGTCTAGCAACTGGGGCATAAGATTCATCAAAGTCTACCCCAAACTCTTGATTATACCCTTGAGCCACCAATCTAGCTTTGTTTCTTATTATCTTGCCATCCTCACTTAGTTTGTTCCTAAAGACCCATTTAGTGCCTATGACAGATTGTGATGAAGGTCTAGGAACAAGATGCCAAACTTTATTCCTTTCAAACTGGTTTAACTCGTCTTGCATTGAATTTATCCAGTTTTCACCTTTTAATGCTTCATCAATATTTTTGGGTTCATGCTGCGAGACAAGAGCAAGTTGATCTAATTCTTCCATAATTTTAAAATGTGACCTTGTTCTAGGTGGGTCATTCAAGCTGCCAATGACGTTTTCTAAAGGATGATCCTTAAGAATTATAATGTTTGTAGAATCGTTACCTTCTCCTAGAGCTTGATCCCTTGTATTGTTTGATTCAGCTAGGTCACCAGCTTCTTTTATTTCTTCTTGTGGAGGATCACTCTTGTCCTTTATACTTAGGAATTCCCCATCTTCATAATTTTTCCTGCAAGAGTTATCATTGTTAGAATCATGATATTCATCAAAGAAAACATGGGGTGATTCTTCCACAGTTTACTCTTGATATTGTAAATTCTATAAGCCTTAGATCTATCAGAATATCCAAGGAATATACCTTCATCACTCTTCGGCTCGAATTTATCTAAATCTCTTTTATCATTATTGTGGATGAAGCATTTAGATCCAAACACTTTCATATGTAAGAAAGCGGGCTTTTTACCTTTCAGCAACTCATAAGGAGTCTTTTTGGTGTGTGGCCTTACCATAGAGCGGTTGATAATATAACATGCTGAGTTTACCGCTTCATCCCAAAACCTCCTTAGAAGTTTTCGTTCAGCAAGCATGGTTCTTGCCATCTCTACAAGTGTTCGGTTTCTCCTTTCAACTACAATGTTTTGCTCTGAGGTTCTTGGTGAAGAAAATCGGTGTGAAATGCCTTCAGGTCTGCAAAGATTATAGAAGTTAGCATTTTCAAATTCACCACCATGATCAGATTGGATCTTGGAAATTTTAAACTCACCATCCTGCTTTATCTTCATGTAGAGTGCCTGAAACTCATCAAAAGCATCATTTTTATGTGTGAGAAAGAAAACCCATGTGAACCTAGAAAAGTCATCCAGCAAGACATATCCATATTTTCTACCACTCAAGCTAGCAGTTCTGATTGGGCCAAATAGGTCCATATGAATTAGCTCAAGTGGTTTGGATGATGTATTTTCAGATCTTCCCTTGAAAGATTTTCTTGTTTGTTTACCTAGGGCACATGCATCACACAACTTGTTTTCTTGTTTAAATGATAATTCAGGCAACCCTTTCACCATTGAATGCTTTAACAATTTATGTAAGATATTGTAGCTAGCATGTCCTAGTCTACGATGTCATAACCATGCAATTTCAGATTTTGGTACAGCAAGACAAAGGTTTAAATTAGCAGGATCATCTAAGTCAATCATGTAAACATTGTTGACTCTCTTTCCAAAAAATTTTACCTTGTCAGATTTTGGTTCAAAGATTTTACATTCATGAGAGTCAAACAACACTTTATGACCTTTATCACACAATTGATTTATGCTAAGTAGGTTATATTTCAAACCTTCAACTAGCAACACATTTGCAATGGAGTTGGAGAGGTTCTTACCTACATTACCTGTTCCAATAATTTTTCTTTTGTTATTCCCTCCAAACGTAACGTATCCTCCTTCATTTTCTCCAAGAGATAAAATTTTGTTTTGTCTCTAGTCATGTGTCTTGAACAGCCGCTATCAAGATACCACCTGTTATGCATGGCTGTAAGACATTCCTGCACAAACAATTAAGCAATTGTATTTGGAACCCAACCAATTTTGGGTGCCATCAAACTCTTAAGATTTTTAAAACATGAAACCATTTCTTTTGGAATCCAAATCTTTCTAACATTCATGTTTTGTTTGCTTAGAGCAGGGATTTGGTTTTTCTTTTCAGCCTTGACATTTCCTTTTTGTTTAGAGGCTCTTTGTTGGATTTTGTGAAAGTTTGATGAAGTTGGCTTCTTAACCCATTGTGGCCATTGGTTGTTTTTGGGTTGAAAGTGATTGTTCTGCCACCTAGGAGATTGAAGGTTATAGGATTGATGAACACATGAATCATAATTTCTCCAAAAGTATGGTGGTGTTGGCCTATATGAATGGGCAATCCAGCTTTGGTGATATCTGGAAGATTGAGCATGTAATGGCCAAGAATGTGTTGACCTATGCTGCGGGGAAGGTCGACCTTTCTTAGGCTTTTGGACATGCTTTTTGGGAATGTTGGTGACTGCCTCTTCAATCTTCTCTTTCCCTTTTCCCTTATATTTTTGTTGGTTTTGTGTTGGAGTAGTGTTTGAGGTGGAAGCTTCAGAAGATGAAACAAATTTGACGATTTTTAACCCAATTGGCCTTTTGTTTGTAGGTTCAAAACCTAACCCTTCCTTGTTGAAGTTCATTCTGGTACCTAGCAGTGCATCTAGATTTTCTCGTCCATCCACAAATTTTTCTAAGGATTGTTGTTTATCCTTCAACTCTTTTTGTAGATTTTCAATATTTTGTAGAAGTTGAATGTTGACTTGTTTGACAACATCATATTTCTCATTGCTCAATTTGCTATCATTTTCATAGGTTTGTATTTTTAGCTTGATACTATCAATCTCATTTCTCAAATTTTCATTTTCAGTTTCCAAGTCAGCCATTTCTTTTCTTCCTTTTTCCAAATCCTCAATCATTTTCTTAAGATCTTCAATTTCAGTTTCAAGTAGAGCAGTCTTATCATTCTTATCATGATCATGCACAAACGAATTGATTTTCTTTTTTAATGATTTATTTTCTCTTTTGTACATGTCATATTTTTTCATGAGCTGTATATAGGCTTCCTCCCAATCATCAATTGTATAATTTTCAAAAGGAGAGTTTACCTCATTTTCTTCGTCGCCTTTGGCCATAAGGCAGATCTTCTTCTTCTTTGTCCGAGGAGCTGCTTTTGTTATCACTTTCCTCCTCATCGCTCCATGTGGACACCATGACCTTGTTCTTCTTCTTACCCTTCCATTTGTCGGCCTTTTTGAATCTGTCAGGACAATCAGTCTTGAAATGCCCCGGTTTGTTACAAGAATAGCAAATGATTTTGTCAGATTTCTTAAAGTTTTCGGAATTAGATTTGAAATCATTTCTTACCTTAGACCTTCCTCTCATGAAGCTCTTACCTTCCTTTCTCAAGAATTTACTGAACTTACGTGTGAGCATGGCTACATCATCCTCATCCCACTCACTTGTGGAATCCTCACCTTCATCCGAAGTGCCTTGACCGCTAGGTCCAGCTTTAAGAGCTAAGGACTTTTTCTTAGGTACTTCAGCTTCTTTATTCTTAAGGTTGATCTCATAGGTCATTAATGAACCAATGAGTTCATCAACCTTAGTTGTTGTGAGATCTCTGGATTCTTCAACAATAGTAGCCTTTGTGTGCCATGCAAGAGTTAGTGATCTGAGAATCTTTCTTACAATTTCCTATTCTGAATATTTCTTTCCCAAATCAGTCAAACTGTTAGTAAGCACAGGTAATCGAGCATACATATCTCAAATTGATTCATCAGGCTTCATGCGGAACATTTCGTATTCAGAAACTAAGATATTAGCTTTTGTTTCTCGTACCTGAGAGGTTCCTTCGTAGATTACCTCTAACTTGTCCCACATTTTTTTTGCAGTTGCGCAGGTCGCCACTCTTGAGAACTCTACTGGATGGAGTGAGCATTGCATGATGTCTGGATTGTCTTATTTGTTCTTTGGTCCATAAGTCCTCATTATCCGTAAGCTCATACGGACCTTTGCTGATCACTCGCCAAAGTTCGTAGTCTTGAGCGCGAATGAACACCTGCATGCGATGTTTCCAATAAGGATAGTTAGATCCAATGAAATAAGGAGGTCTGTTCATAGAGTGTCCTTCAGGTAAATAACCCTTAGACGCTGATCCACCATTTCCCTCAAGGTCGTTGGACCCCATAATGAGAGATTAGGCTCTGATACCACTTATTGTGTAGTGGACAGCGGATCTAGAGGGGAGGGGTGAATAGATTTGCCCCTCTTTTCGCAATGCAACCCTCTTTAAAGCTAGATGATGAAATAAGCAGCGGAATATAACCAGCTTGATGAAAAACACAAATGATTTGCTTGGCAAGATGATTACGCAATATAGATATTGAACCTAAGCATGCATCTAACATAAAGCAATCGCACAAGCAAACCACAACACACGAGATTTTAAGGTGGTTTGGACTGAATCTTCAGTCCTACGTCCACCCCTCACCAAATCCGGTGAGGCTTCACTAGTGCAGCACACCAAATCGTAAATCGGAGAACCACCGACTGCCTTCCTACTAACCACCGGTAGGAACGTCAACACCGCTTATCGGACAACTTCCGATTACCTTCCTACTAACCACCGGTAGGGACGTCAACACCGCAGATCGAACAACTTCTGATTGCCTTCCTACTAACCACCGGTAGGGACGATCTTTAGTTTTGATTGTTCGAATGAAATGAAGAAGAAAGAACAAATATCAAGCTATTCAAACAAGATATGAAATAAGCTCAAGAAGAAAAATCTTATCTGAGATTGCTGGAGCTTGATTCGGATTCATATATGGATGTAGATCACCAATAGAGGCTTCTATCTTCTTCACAAAGCTCTCTTCTTGATTCAACAGCAATGGCTTCTTCTTCCTTGTGAGTTGTGCTTCCTTGAATCTGCTTGAGTTTATGAAGAGGAAGAAGGATGCAGTTTAGATCACCCTTGAGAGCCTTGATTGCTTCTTCTTCCTTGGAGGTTGAGATGGCTTCAGATCTGGACTTGAATCACCTTGGATGGATGAAGAACTTCCTCTCGAAACACTGTTCACGGAGGTGCTACAGTACCTCGAAAATGGCCTCCCTTGATCTCCCTTGAAGCCTTGAAGTGTTAGGTTTCCAACCCCTCATGTGTTGGTTTTATAGACCTTGAATGGTCCTTGGACATCCTTCAGACCAGATCCACAATTTGTGGGTGATTAGGTGACTTTTGGATTAAAGAAATATATGGAAAGGGGCTGGCCACGAGGTGGATTTCGAAGTCAAACATGGCTGCATCGGGGCTGGCGGTCGACCTGTTGCTTCTGGCGGTCGACTGCTATTGAAACACCTGCAAACTGATGATCCCTGGGAAATCCGGTCGACCGCTACTGGCTGGCGGTCGACCTGCAGCTGACAGATCTGCAGTCGGGGGCTCCCTAGCTGGGGCGGTCGACCGCCCCTATGCTGGCGGTCGACCGCCAGCTGGGCAGACCCCGGTCCAGCCCGGGTCGGTCCGTTAGCCACTTCAGCTCCGTCGCTTGTGTCCATTAGCAGCCTGTTCATGTCTGTAACTTCATCCTTGTTGGTCTAGAAAGTACCAACTAAATCTTTATCTTTTGACTCTTATCTTGTGCAGTGGCCTTGGCTATTTGAATGAAGCTTGTAATTGTTGTATAGACTTTGCATCAGGGCTTGGACGTGTAGACTTTGTGTGCATGTATGAACTCTGTACAGACTTTGCACCTTGAGCATGCATGAGCCTGTACAGACTTGCTTCATGAATGTACAGACTTGGTAACTTGATGCACGAACACAACAGAACGCAATGTATAGACTTGTGTTGCAGCCATCAACCAACGTACAGACTTGGAGTTGTGCTAGTAGCCAACGTACAGACTTTGTCTTGTGCAACGTACAGACTTTGTTTTGTGCATGCAGCCAACGTATAGATTTCATCTGCAGCAACGTACAGACTTCATCTGCCGTAACGTACAGACTTCATGTTGTGCAACGTACAGACTTTGAGTTGTGCATGCAGCCAACGTACATACTTCATCTGTAGTAACGTATAGACTTCATCTGCCTCAACGTACAGACTTTGAGTTGTGCATGCAGCCAACGTACAGACTTCATGTTCAGCAACGTACAGACTTCGTCCAATGTACAGACCTTGTCCAACGCATAGACTTCGTCCAATGTACAGACTTTGTCCAACGCATAGACTTTACCCAACGTACAGACTTAGTCCAACGTATAGGCTTTGTCCAATGTACAGACTTTGTCCAACATATAGAGTTTGTCCAACGTATAGACTGTGTCCATCATACAGACTTTGTCCAACGTATAGACTTTGTCCAACGTATAGACTTCGTCCAACGTATAGACTTCGTCCAATGTACAGACTTTGTCCAACGTATAGACTTTGACCAACATATAGACTTGGAATGCAGTGCACATGCCCGCAACCTGTTCGATGAAATGACAAACTGCTTAAACAGATACACAATGACATCATATGCAAACACAATGTGACTTATAGTAGTTGCTATCATCAAAACCATAATAGTAATCATCATGCACATGTGTTCAACAAAACTTAGGTAAATAAATCAAAGACCTAGGGAAATGACTCAAATAAAAGGGAAAATACATCAAATGACTCAAATAGAAAGCTAAAATGGATAATTGGGCCCACATAGAGTGATGCCTGAGCTCACACAACTCCGGAGTGTGACGACGACCGGAGCTAGAGGGAGTCGTAGGTGATGCCTCCATCAAATCCCCTAGGCTGTGAAGAGCTCGACTCCGTCGAGTAGGGGTCCATCCTGCTGTGGTACTGCCCGAGAAGGTCGGGATCCAGCCACTGGAGATCTTCTCGACTCACCCACAAATCCTCCGAAGGAGGTCGATCCTTCCACCTGACGAGATAGCGCTCGTACACCTTGCTCCTGGTGGCAGTGACCTATTCATCCAATATTCGTTCAATTCGCTCACGCTGGGCTCTCCGGGCTAGTGGACTCCTCTCACGGGTGGGTGCTCTCTCAACGGGGGGAGTAGGCTCAATATCCTCACTAGGTACCACCGTGGGACCCTTATATGGCACTAGGTCGGCCACGTTGAATGTGGGGCTTACTCCGTACTCCTCGGGAAGATCTAACTCATAGGCATTAGTGCCAATGCGTCTCAGAACCTGGAAGGGACCAGCCCCACGAGGCCTCAATTTGGAGGTGGCTCCCGGGGAGAGCCTCTCCGTCCTCACCATCACAAAGTCACTCACATGGAATTCTTGGTGGCGTCGATGAGAGTCAGCCTTCCTCTTATAAGTCTCATTCTTCTTGCTGATGTGCTTGTGAATTTCTTCATGCAACTCCATAATGTGTTGGGCAAATGACTCAGCCGAAATAGACACTCTAGCATGTTGGGGAAGGGGAATGAGGTCAGAGGGTTTTCTTGGCTTGTACCCATGTATAACCTCCAATGGACTCATCCCTATGGACTTGTTAACAGAGTCATTGTATGCAAATTCAGCCTGAGGTAGAATGAGATCCCAATTCCCCGAACGATCCTCAACAAGACACCTAAGGAGGTTCCCTAGACTCCGATTGACAACTTCGGTTTGGCCATCAGTTTGAGGGTGGTAGGCCGTGGAGAATTTGAGGAGGGTACCCATCAAGTGCCAAAGGATCTTCCAAAAATAGCTGGTGAACTTGACATCCCTATCAGAGACTATGGTCTTGGGTAACCCATGGAGGCGAACAACCTCATCAAAGAATAGTCGGGCCACTCGGGAGGCATCAGAGGTTTTGGAGCATGGGATGAAGTGGGCCATCTTGGAGAATCTATCCACTACCACAAAGATCGAATCATGTTTCCTTTGGGTCCTGGGTAGGCCTAATACAAAGTCCATGCTTAAGTCTTGCCACAGACGGCCGGGGATGGGGAGAGGGGTATAAAGGCCAGTGTTTTGCTTCACCTGTTTGGCTGAAGCACATGTACGACATTGGCCCACTATCTTGGCTACGTCTCTCTTGAGACTTGGCCAAAAGAATTGAACCTCAACTAGAGCGATGGTTTATGAACCCCAAAATGACCAGCTTGTCTCCCAACATGTAACTCCCAAACCAAGAAGTCACGGATTGAGGTCCGTGGTATGCAAAGCTTTGGCCCCTTGAAGAGGAACCCATCCTCCAAGATAAAACCCTCATGTTCACTACTAGAATGGGTGGTCAAGGTGGTATAGATGTGCCCAAAGTCAGGGCAGCAAGGGTACTCATCCTTGAACCTCTCAAATCCAGTAACCTCAACTTGGATAGTGGACAACAAATAGACCCTCCTATTGAGTGCATCCGCTGCGCGGTTCTCACTTCCTGCCTTGTGTTTGATTACAAATGTGTAGGATTGGATGTACTCAACCAAGTGAGCATGTCGGGCATTCAACTTTTACTGGGAGTTGAGGTATTTTAGGGCCTCATGGTCGGAAAAGATGACAAATTCTTTAGGCAACAAGTAGTGCCTCCAATGTCGGAGGGACTGAACCACAGCATAGAACTCCTTGTCATAAGTGGAGTACCTCGTCCTAGCTTCACATAGCTTCTCACTGAAGAAGGCCACTGGGTGCCCTTCTTGGCTAAGGATCCCTTCTATTCCTATCCCGGATGCATCACATGTGACTTCGAAGACTTTGGAGAAATCGGGTAGGCATAGGACCGGGGCTTGGGTCATCTTCTCCTTAAGCTCTTGGAAGGCTTTAGAGGCTGGTTTGGTCCACCAAAAAGTCCTCTGTTTGAGACAATCAGTGATAGGGGCGGTGATGGTGCTAAATCCCCGGATAAACCTCCTATAGAATGTGACCAACCCGTAGAAGCTTCGAATCTAATGAATGGTGTGGGGTTCCGGCCAATCAAGAATAGCTTGGACCTTCTCGGGGTCCATGGAGACACCATTGGTAGACACCACAAATCCTAGGAAGGTAATGGACGTGGTCATGAAGTGACACTTTCCTAGGTTGGTAAATAGGCTCTCATGTCGTAGGACGGTGCAAACTTGCCTAAGATGGTCAAGGTGGGCCTCTTGGGACTGACTATAGATGAGAATATCATCAAAATAGATCACTAAAAAGACCCCAATGAACGGCCTAAGGACCTCCATCATAAGACGCATACAAGTACTTGGGGCATTTGAAAGCCCAAATGGCATGACTAACCACTCATAAAGACCGTCCTTGGTTTTGAAGGCTGTTTTCCACTCATCTCTGGGCCTAATACTAACTTGGTGATAGCCACTCTTAAGGTCAATCTTGGAGAAAATAGTGGCTCCAGCTAGCATGTCAAGCATGTCATCAAGCTTAGGGATGGGAAACCTATACTTGACGGTGATCTTATTAATGGCCCGGCTATCCACACATCCGCCATGAGCCATCCTTCTTGGGACTGAGAAGGGCCGGTACGACACATGGACTTTTGCTAATGCGGATGAAGCCCTTCCTAATGAGCTCCTCTATTTCCTCCGAAGCTTGACATGTTCCGTGGGATTTAGGCGATAATGAGGAAGGTTGGGAAGGGTGGCTCCCGGAACTAGATCAATTGCGTGTTGCACATCACGCATGGGAGGGAGTTGGTCTGGGAGTTCCTCCGGGAACACATCATGAAATTCTTCTAGGAGATGTCGGACTTCTATGGGATGGGGGTTGGAGGGAGTAGGCTCTCCTAGACAAATGACCACCGTACATAAAGGTACCCCTTGAGCTATTTCCTCCTCAAGCTCTCTCTTGGTGATGAGATGAAGACCCTTGGTCAACCCCGATGTCTCACCTTGGTTGGGATTTTGGGAAAGGAATTGTGTTGGAGTGGTGGAGTTCCCCGAGGCTTGTGGTGTGGTGGGGTGATGTCCTTGAGGGAGTGTGTCCCTCTTGGGCATGGGACGTGGTGGGGAGGGATTAAGATGGATAGTATTTCCCTCATGCTCAAAGGTGCATGTGTTGGTCCTACCCAAGATAGTGACATCCACATCATAAAGCCAAGGTCTCCCTAGTAGGATGCTTCTACTTCCATGTGGATAACATCACACCATATTTGGCCATGGTAGGAGGAGAAGGAGAGGGGCACTAGGCAGCGAGTGTTGACCGGGATGGAGTTGTTGTTGATCCATGAGACCCGGTAGGGACTTGGGTGGGGAGTGATAGTCAGCCCAAGGAGCTTAACGGTGTCGGGAGACACGGCATTGACACAACTCCCGCTATCTAAGATCACTTTTCTCACATGACCCCCTACCTTAAGAAAGGTATGAAAGATTGAGGTTTGACGCCAGTCCTCCTCTTGGGGTTTGGTAAGGGTACACCTAATCACTCCTAGATGGGAGTCGCTAGATGTCATGGTGTGGTCTAGACCTGACTCATGGTATTGGGCCTCGTACTCTTCTTCCCAATCTAGTGAGGCTTCATGGACCTCAATAGTGCTCTCAAGATCTCCTTGGGGTGGGGGGGCTTCTTCCTCCACTAGTAAACTAGATAACCCCTTGGATGGGCATTGCCCCGCGAAGTGCCCAAATCCTTGACATCTATAACATTGTTGGCGCCCACTACCCGGGGTGGTCCCTCCTACATTTGGGCCCTTGGAACTCTCTTCCCTCCGTGAAGGAGGGTGGCTAGGGGCAACCTTGGTTGGAGTGATGGTGGGGGGGGGGGATAGTAAGGCTATAATGGGGCATTCCCACTTGGGCTATGGGCCTTCATAGGGGGGGCCAAGGTGGTTCGGGGCCCCATGCATTTGGGATCGGTCGGTCGGGGAGGTGCAAACCTAGGGATTCTAAAGAATCGTTCAACATCCCGAGCTATTTGGTAGGCTTGTTCAAGATTGTCGACATCTCTCATGAAAAGTTCCCTCTTGATGTGGTTTTGGAGCCCATTCCTAAATCGGGACAAGGTGACAGCCGGGTCCTCATGAACTCCACACTTCAAAAGATAGGAGTCAAATTTCTCAATGTATTCAACCACAATCTTCCCTTCTTGGGTGAGACTTTGCCACTCATCTAAGAGCATTTGGTGGTAGGATAGGGGTAGGTACTTACTTCCAAGTTGGTTCTTCATACCTTCCCAAGTGTCAATAGGCTCTTCCCGCCTAACCCTCCTTAACCCCTCTTGGTTTAACCAATAAGTCTTGGCTAATTCGATGAGGTGCATCTTGGCCAACCTCACTCTCCTCGGGTCGGACATAGGGTACCATTCAAAGTATTGGTCTATGGCGGTCTCCCATTCTAAGTAGGCACTTGGTTCATGAGAACCGTCAATGTTTGGGGCTTCTACCTTGATCATCCTTAAGAGAGGGTCATCCGGGTCATCCCGTGGACGTCTTTCATTATGATGGTGGTGACGATACCTCTCATAGTCATGGTAGGGGTCAACATTCCTATCCTCCCTATCAATTTCAGCATGTAGAGGGTGGGCTCTTGGACCATTGTTCCTTTGGTGGGGCTCATGCTCTTCTAGCAGAGCAAGCCGAGTGTAAAGGGACTCTAGTTGGGCAAGGATGGTGGCAAGGGTGGCATCCACCCGGTCCATTTGACCTTGGGGTTCCTCCCTATGGGCATCTTGATTGAGTTGGAGATTGGGTTCCACGGGGGGAACCGAAGAGGATGGATCGGGTCGATACATGGCTCCACTACGGGTGGACATGCAAGGGAGGGGAAGGACTTAATGGACAGACAACACAATGCAATGGTCCTAGGACTTAGACTTGATAGAGATAAGTCTAAACTTGCTCTGATACCAATTGATGTGACATCACCTTGGGGGTGATAGTCACAAGACCGATGCACCTTGGACCTTAACAAGCAAGCACAATTTGCAATAGAAACGGACCGATATCGGCGACCGCTCACCCGACACTCACCCAAAACCCGGGGTAACTCAGCATTACCGAGTGGAGGTTGTGAGGGCTGGGCCCTTGCTGGTAGAGGGCCTGCAAGGCCAAGGTTCTTCCCAAGGGTATGAAGGCCTAATTCAATGGGGCCGACTTTGTGCCGAGGGCACGGGTCACACACTCTTCCCCACGGTGACTACTCGGAAGCAAAGGTGCTAACGGGACCGGGCGCTCGCTCTCACGGACCAGCAGAGCTATGAACTAATATTGAAAGAATAAGCACTAAGAGGGGAGCAAGGGTTAGAACACTTACTCGACCGGTTTGAGGAAATCGGTCCCGTTCGAAGACGTGGGCGAGCGGGGAAGCGTGGGTTCCCCACACGCTGCGCCAGTGTAGCTTGAACCTGTTTAAGGAATTACACCACTACTCCCCATGAAAGGGGGTTGAACAAGGGGAGGAGAAGTCAAATTTACATTTAAACACTATCTCCCATAGGGAGGGGCGGTAAGCCGGCCAGGCGGGGAGGGGAGAATGAACTAAGAACTAACTAAACGGAGGATGTGGGTTCAGTCCGCACTCTGGAACCGGGGGATAGGCAGTCGATGTCAGTGCAGCTGTGACCACTCCTGAATTTTGTTGTCGACGATACCAGTGGCAAAATCTTCAAGATTGGATCAGGATGGCGTCCAATTTTTTTGGAATTTATCAGTTGGCGGTGCTAGTCGGGGAAGGGCCGTGAACAGGGTCCATGTGTTATGGTTTTGACTGCTACGGTACCACTGTAGCAAGAAGAAGAAGTCACCACGGGTGCTCCTGAGCATTGATTCAGCCGGGGCTGGAGTCACTAGATTTTTTGTCGAGTCCTCTTCGAATGGATACCCACGGCAACACCAGAGGATGTCGGGGTAGATGGAGGAAGCCCAAACAGTGACCGGGTGTCGGTTCAGTCCCAGAGTGGACAGAACAGCACACCTGAGGGAGAAAATTGAGAACTCTTAGCTCCGGATGCCGAACGGGGTTATGCTTCTTGTTCCTGGAAGTAGACTCGTCGTAGATGATCCCAGCCAAGCCCCGCCTCCAGATCTTCAAGAGGTTGGCCGTGTGAGGCTCTGTAACTCACTTCAGGTTGACTGGCAGGAAGCAGATGCGTAGTCTGGGGAGATCGGCTCCTCCGGGCAGCCACGAACTCAGAACGGGACAAGACCACCACCATCGCGAGGAAGACATGGAGACGCTTCCAACGGTACCACTTGGGCCTCCAGAAACGCTAGGATGACGTCGTGGCCGGCTCTGCAAGTCACTGGTGCTCTGCTACCTGCGAACTGGGAAGTGCTGGCTAAAGAAGGGAGGTGTGAAATGAGGTAAATGGGAGGGAAATAGGGGTGTATGGGTGTGGAGGCAACCCTTGGGTGTTAGGGGGTATGGAAGAGGGCAAACCAAGGTGAGGGAGAGGGAGAATGGGGGCAGGAAGGTGGTCTAGCAGGTGGGGAGAGAGTGAGCTACGAATTTGGGACTCGGAGGGAGGGGAAGAGGGATGATAGTTTTCCTATTTAGGGTGGCCTAGGGCTTGTGGGAGGAGAGAGTGGAGGGGACAATATTCAAACTTCTCTTGGGAGTTGGAAGATTGTATGGGGAAGAGGGAGGATTGTGTTGGGGAGAGTGGGATTGTGTTGGGAAGAACAATATTCTCCTAGGGAGGGGAGATACTTGGTGGGATTTGGTGGGAGGGGAATGATGGCACCTAGGGGAGTGGAAAAGTAGTGGAGGATTAGGTGGAGGAGAGAGGTGGGATTTGAATTTGGAGAAGGGGGGGAAAGAGAAAGAGAGGGGTGGGTGGGATTCTCTCCCTAGGGATTCTCACCCCAGTAATGGATTCTCTCCACACAAAAAACATGAATTTTGAACTCACAAAATGGCAACTTTTCATTCTTTACAATGGGGGGAATGGGGTCCTATATATAGGCAACCCACATTTTACAATAAGTCCCCGACTCTTGATACAATGACAAATAACCAAGGGGGTAGGGGGTGCCCTTGGGCCTAGCCTAATGAATTGGGCCCATTAACCAACTAACCAACCTAATGACACTCAAACTTAGGTAAATAAATCAAAGACCTAAGGAAATGACTCAAACAAAAGGGAAAATACATCAAATGACTCAAATAGAAAGCTAAAATGGATAATTGGGCCCACATAGAGTGATGCCCGAGCTCACACAACTCCAGAGTGTGACGACGACCCGAGCCAGAGGGAGTCGTAGGTGATGCCTCCATCATCATCGTAGCCCTCTCCAGCATACTACACACCAGCGGGCTCCAACACCAATCCAACAATCCCCTCTGTCTCTGTGTGATGGTGGCCATGCAGATCCCAGCTAGCAGGGCCAATCGGCCCGACCATGACTCCAGACTGCTCCGCCATGCCGAATAACCCCAGGCACTCGATGCTGGGAAACTGGCGCTGCCTCCAGTAGTCTTCTAAAAAGCTCGGGTAGCTACAGAAAGCGGTGCCAAGCAGGCTGTCCCTGCCGATCAGAATGGCCCTCTCAAGCCGGCGGCAAGCTCCCGGAATCTGCAAGTCACCCTCCTCCGCGCCAGGAGGGACATAGCTACGGATGAACTCGAGCAGGTGGAGATCAAGGGGGAACTCCAATGGATAGCCCCTGCTCTGGTCATAACTGTATAAGTTGCCCGCCTCCAGAATTCGGGCCACCTCCACGGCCCCTATTCCAGCTGTCCGCTCACCAATCGGACCCTCCGCCACAATCAGATGGCCCCGGTCCAACTGCTCTATACCAGCCACGGTGATCACCGGTGCATCTAAAGGGCGCATCGGTCGATCAGTCCGCTGCACCCAGTGGTCCTCCTCCCAAGCCAACCGCCTTGGGACTCGCCCATCTCTGCCAAAGCGTGCCATAGCTGCAAGGCAGGGCACCCAGAAAAAGAGTCAGCATATCAGAAAATCCATATGTGCAACACAGCAAAATAAAGACATATGAAGCGTCAAAATACAACTATAACAACTCGGAAAAAGGATCTCATGGGCCATACACCCTCGTCCCTGGCTCTGACGCACGCCCCGTGGGGGGCATTTGTGGTACCCAGACTATTTCCCAGTCAAAACGATAAGGAATAAGGGTTCGGGCATTTCCCCGAACACCTTCATGGCACGGGCTACATAGCCCTTTCTACACCCTAAAGGTCCCTACAAGGGTCCCGATCAACTCATCGTGACGCGCGGTGGCACAAACAAGTATTCGGGGTCAACCCCGGCCACTCTCATACGGGCTTTGCCCGCGTCTTATATGGCCGCCCGGGATCACCTGAGGGCACCCCGACGTTAAGCCACGCCACGTGGCATCTAGCAAAAGAGTCACGGGCCCACTCCAAGACTCTTCATTCAACACTCCAAGGTCAAAGGGAGACCCGAGCAAGTCAACCACAGGCTTTGAAGGCCCGCAGCATGTACGTACGGCTCACACATGTGTGTTCGGCATTTTTCCGAACACCTTGTGGGCACGTATATTTCAACCCTTATACATAAGACCACGGGCCAGCCCGTGGTTCCAGTACACCAGTTGGGTACTACAACGACCCCCCAGCAAGTCGGGGCCACCCCCGACCCTCAGACACTTGGCAACAAGCCACTCAACTTAGCTCTCGGGCCAACCTGAGGCTACCCTATCAACCCGCCATACAATGCATCATGCAACACGAGGCAAGGCCCATGGGCCCCAAAATGCCTCCTTCCAACCCCTACGGACTTCTACCTTTGGCTCTAGGCGAAATCCAAGGCCCGTCGGCCACTTACGCGGCTCGTTCGGCAACCCGGGGTGTGTCGGGCATTTGCCTGAACACCTTGTGAGTGGTTACTCCAACAACCCCATGGGCCCATGTCAGCCTCCCAAAAGTCATAGTCCATCGAAGGACATCCCCAGGCAACGCAAGAAGACCCCCGGGTGTCATCCCCCGGGGTTACGGCCGGCCCGGGGCCAATTCACCCCAGGACGTGGTCGCGCCCCCAGGGAGGGCAAACTCCCTGGGGGGACGCACCCTCTCTCCAGCTCGATGGTCCCACGACCCCACTCTGCCCCGGTGGGCTCAATTACGGTCCTACGATGCAGCTCATGTGCCGTACCAGTTTGAGGGGTCAAAACGCGGATGTGGAAGCGCAAAGCAACAGCACGATGGGTTCATCCTCAAGTCAACGCGCATAAGTCTCCACAAGTCGCCACGTACCCTTGTCATTAGCCAAATTGGGAAGAAAAAAACCCAAAAATCAATTTTTATAGGATGGGGACCAGCCCCCCCTCTCTCTCCTTGCGAACCCGCCTAAACCCCCCTTGGGGGGGGGTTTAGGCGGACCAGCCAGGACCCCCTGGCTGGTCCGCTTAAACCCCAATCAAACCAAAAAAAAAACTTTTTTTCAAAAAGGAAAAAGCTCAGCCCGCCTAAACCCTTAGGGGTTTAGGCGACCAGCCAAGGCCCCCCTGACTGGTCCGCGTAAACCTCTTTCCCTCCTCTCTCAGCCCGTAAACCCAGTGCACTATTCCATTGGGTTTACGCGGACCTGCTCACCCCCCTTAGCTGGTCCGTGTAAACCCCCTTGTGACCCTTCACCTTCCCTATAAAAACCCCCCAGGGGGCAAGGCAAGGGCAACGGATGCATCTCCAAAGGATTCAAGGCAATTCAAGCGCTTCGGCTCCAAGCAATGAGGTAAAGAGAATTGTGTGTGGGTGTGACGGGATCGTCACGGGATCGACAAGCGGCAACAGTCGATCGTCAAAGCTGCATCGGCAACTATCAAACTATATTTGCTATTTTAAGAGTTTTGTGTTAATGGGCCATGTTAGTGGGCCTAGATGTGTGTTTTCTTTTGTAGAAGAAATAGAATATCCACATCATGTGATAGTCTTTATTAAGTGTCTTTTAGTCTTCCCACTAGAGATATAATGAGTCTTAGGTGTTAGGTGTTAGTTGAAGTTTAATGAGTGTCTTTTGATTTTCTTTTGGAGTCTATAAATGTGTTATGTAACCTCTCTTTAAGAAGCAATGAAGTTGATTCAAAAATATTTGGAAAATTACCTCCACGTGAGGCCCTTACCCCCCTCCTAATTCTCGCTCACCATTTTCCTTCTCTCTCTCCCACATCTCCTACCTCTTAGGGGTGTGACGCCCCTCTCTCCCTCTCTCCCCTGCTGGGTGCGATGCCTGGCTCTACCTTTCCCGTCCTACGTCTCTCCCTCTCCCCCTGCTAATCCCCCCTTCGCAGCTCTCTCTCTCCCCCTAGCCCTCTCCTTTCTTTTCCCTCTCCCTCTCTCTTCTCCTCTAGGTTCTCCCCCTCTCTCTCTTACTCTTCCCCTTCCTCTTCGCTAGCTGCACCGTCGGATCTCTCCCCCTCCGCCTCTAGCTTCCTCTCTTCTCTCCCCCTTGCCCTCTCATCCCAATCTCTGCACTACACTACTCTCATTCTCTTCTCTACACCCACTGCACACACTGTCCGCGCTGGCCTCTCCCTCCCTGACTGCTCACTCTCCCTTTCCCCCATGCGGCTCTCTCTCTCCCTCTCCTACACCCCCGGACGCCCCCCGCTTTTTGCAGCTCCCTCTCATCCTGCTCTCTTCCCTGCACTCACACATGTCCCTCTCTCTCTCTCCACTTCCCACACACACCCTACACCACTGTACCCTCCGCCAGCCACCTTCTACACTCCCCCTCTGCTCTCTCACTCACCCTCGTTCACTCTCCCTCTCTAGCCCTCTTACCCATTCAACGCACACACCTGCACTTGTACTCCCACATGCCACGGGCGCTGGCAGCCGCGCCAACTCCTCGGCGATGCGCCAATATGACCAACAAGTTGTGGATGATTGCTTCAGCCGGAGGGTGACCCTCCCGGGAGCATGGCAACGGCCCTGCCTCGTCAGTTCGCTGGCTCCGTCAGCCGCAGCAACAGCCGCCCTTTTATATCTACAACGGCCCTGGCTCCCTTCGCCACCCGACGGCATGGCCCTCCACCGTCGGGACCACCTGGGCCTATACACATGTTGGATGGCATGTTGCTATCGTCTCCAAGAACCTTGTCTGTCCGGTCCTCGCCGGCTGTGTCCTTCCCCGGCAACGCCACCACGGTGCCCCTTCCGGTCACCACATGCATCGCCGTTACCACCGAGAGGTCCTCTGCCGGTTGCCGTTCCAAGCACGGCCCCTCCAAGCCTAGCGAGCACCCCCGCATCCGAGCATAGCGAGCACGGCAGTCGGCCATGCACACCGCGTCCGGGTGCGACAGCCGGCCATGCACTGGCGTCCAAGCTTAGTGTCCCCTCCGAGCACGGTGCTCGCCCTCACCTGAGCACGCCGCGACTCCCAAGCATAGTGCCCCCCCCTCTCCCTCTATCTTTCCCCCTTCCCACAGCTCAGCCACCAGCTCGACCCCCCCCCCTCACGTATCCACTCTTATCTCTCTCTAATACTGCCGCGGCACTCCTCTCGCCTCCTCTCTCTCTCTAACAGTCGCGAGCCAGCCCCCTCTCCTTTGCTTCTCCTCACAAGCCTACACACCGGCACCGGCCATTCTCTTGCTCCCCCTCTCTTGCAGCAGACGACCCCCTCTATGTTTCCCTCTCTCCCTCTCTTTTTGAACACACTCCCGCCAGCCTCTCTTCTCTCTTCTATGAACACTCACACTCACGTAACACCAGCCCCAAGCCTCTTTCCTCCCTCTCCCTCACTCTCTCAAACCGCATGGCCGGTCCCCTATTTGGAACAGGGGCACCGTCGGTGCCCCCATCTCCCTCCCCTCTCCCCCCTTTGCAGCCATCCAACCCCTCTCTTCTCACTCCCCCACTCCCTTCTTTCCTCTGCCCGGCTGAGAACCCAACTCTGCATCATCAGCCACCGGTCTCCAACCCTCCCCCCCATCGCCATGCACGTAGCATCACCACTGTCCCAAGCCCACTGCCACCGCCCACTTCCATAGCTACCACAGAGCCACGATGCCCATCATCGACGCCACCACCGGCCACACTAGCTGCCGTCGCCACCGCCATCTCTGTGTTCCCAGGCACGCGAGCTCACCACCGAGCAGCATGGCAGGCCATCGCCATCGACACCACCATCGCATGGCCTCCCTGTTGCTTGCTTGCCGTCGGACGCCCTCATGACTGCCACCTGCATGGGTCGGCCCCAAAGTAACGGAGAGAACGAAACAAACAACGTTTACGTTGCAAAACTTGAGGAGCTTAAAAGCAAGGAGACCGTGTTGAGGAGCATTGCAAGAAAAACCTTGAGAGGAGGCCAATCATAGATCAACTAGTTTATTCCATTAACAGTTACAGAAGAGCAGCCCTCTCGAAAGATCTCAAGTTTGATCACATTAACTTTGTAGAGAAACAAAAGGTTGTAAATGAGTGTAGTAAAGTAGAGGCTGAGGTAGTCAAAAGACTGCAACATGATATGTTGCCCACGTACACAGGTCCAATCCTCCTTGATGGCGATGTGAAGAGGAAAGCTGAGACACTTGACAGGTTCTGCAGGCCCATAATGACCTAGCATAAGCCAGCACCACCTAAACCTCATATGATGTCGCCATTTGAGGCTTCACCTCACCCAAGAACTGCAACCTCAACATACTGATGGTAATGCAGAACAAGCGGCTGATGCTAGCCCATCACCTATCCTGGAGCCAATGGATACTTAAAACAAAAAATAGACAACAAGGTGAAGAAAATCATGAGACCGAGGTTTATGTTTCACATCAAGTGGTATCAGAGCTTAGGGAATCGGGTTGCTCCATCCAACCGGGATCCTGAGCTATGAGGTTCGAGGTCAAACCTCCTCCAAGCGGAGGGTTTGATGGGATCGTCACGGGATCGACAAGCGGCAACGGTCGATCGTCAAAGCTGCACCGGCAACTATCAAACTATATTTGCTATTTTATGATTTTGTGTTAATGGGCCATGTTAGTGGGCCTAGATGTGTGTTTTCTTTTGTAGAAGAAATAGAATATCCACATCATGTGATAGTCTTTATTAAGTGTCTTTTAGTCTTCCCACTAGAGATATAATGAGTCTTAGGTGTTAGGTGTTAGTTGAAGTTTAATGAGTGTCTTTTGATTTTCCTTTGTAGTCTATAAATGTGTTATGTAACCTCTCTTTAAGAAGCAATGAAGTTGATTCAAAAATATTTGGAAAATTACCTCCACGTGAGGCCCTTACCCCCCTCCTAATTCTCTCTCACCATTTTCCTTCTCTCTCTCCCACATCTCCTACCTCTTAGGGGTGTGACGCCCCTCTCTCCCTCTCTCCCCTGCTGGGTGCGATGCCTGGCTCTACCTTTCCCGTCCTACGTCTCTCCCTCTCCCCCCTTCGCAGCTCTCTCTCTCCCCCTAGCCCTCTCCTTTCTTTTCCCTCTCCCTCTCTCTTCTCCTCTCGATTCTCCCCCTCTCTCTCTTACTCTTCCCCTTCCTCTTCGCTAGCTGCACCGTCGGATCTCTCACCCTCCCCCTCTAGCTTCCTCTCTTCTCTCCCCCTTGCCCTCTCATCCCTCTCTCTGCACTACACTACTCTCATTCTCTTATCTACACCCACTGCACACACTGTCCGCGCTGGCCTCTCCCTCCCTGACTGCTCACTCTCCCTTTCCCCTATGCGGCTCTCTCTCTCCCTCTCCTACACCCCCGGACGCCCCCCGCTTTTTGTAGCTCCCTCTTATCCTGCTCTCTTCCCTGCACTCACACATGTCCCTCTCTCTCTCTCCACTTCTCACACACACCCTACACCACTGTACCCTCCGCCAGCCACCTTCTACTCTCCCCCTCTGCTCTCTCACTCACCCTCGTTCGCTCTCCCTCTCTAGCCCTCTTAACCATTCAACGCACACACCTGCACTTGTACTCCCACATGCCACGGGCGCTGGCAGCCGCGCCAACTCCTCGGCGATGCGCCAATACGACCAACAAGTTGTGGATGATTGCTTCAGCCGGAGGGTGACCCTCCCAGGAGCATGGCATCGGCCCTGCCACATCAGTTCGCTGGCTCCGTCAGCCGTAGCAGCAGCCGCCATCCTATATCTACAACGGCCCGGGCTCCCTTCGCCACCCGACGGCATGGCCCTCCACCGTCGGGACCACCTGGGCCTATACACATGTTGGATGGCATGCTGCTATCGTCTCCAAGAACCTTATCTGTCCAGTCCTCACCGGCTGTGTCCTTCCCCGGCAACGCCACCACGGTGCCCCTTCCGATCACCACCTGCATTGCCGTTACCGCCGAGAGGTCCTCTGCCGGTTGCCGTTCCAAGTACGGCTCCTCCAAGCCTAGCGAGCACCCCCGCATCCGAGCATAGCGAGCACGGCAGTCGGCCATGCACACCGCGTCCGGGCGCGGCAGCCGGCCATGCACTGGCGTCCAAGCTTAGTGTCCCCTCCGAGCACGGTGCTCGCCCTCACCTGAGCACGCCGCGACTCCCAAGCATGGTGCCCCCCCCTCTCCCTCTATCTTTCCCCCTTCGCACAGCTCAGCCACCAGCTCGACCCCCCCCCTCACGTATCCACTCTTATCTCTCTCTAACACTACCGCGGCACTCCTATCGCCTCCTCTCTCTCTCTAACAGTCGCGAGCCAGCCCCCTCTCCTTTGCTTCTCCTCACAAGCCCACACACAGGCACCTGCCATTCTCTTGCTCCCCCTCTCTTGTAGCAGACGACCCCCTCTATGTTTCCCTCTCTCCCTCTCTTTCTGAACACACTCCCGCCAGCCTCTCTTCTCTCTTCTGTGCACACTCACACTCACGTAACACCTGTCCCAAGCCTCTTTCCTCCCTCTCCCTCACTCTCTCAAACCGCGTGGCCGGTCCCCTGTTTGGAACAGGGGCACCGCCGGTGCCCCCATCTCCCTCCCCTCTCCCCCCTTTGCAGCCATCCAACCCCTCTCTTCTCACTCCCCCACTCCCTTCTTTCCTCTGCTCGGTTGAGAACCCAACTCTGCATCATCAGCCACCGGTCTCCAACCCTCCCCCCCATCGCCATGCACGTAGCATCACCACTATCCCAAGCCCACTGCCACCGCCCACTTCCATAGCTGCCACAGAGCCATGATGCCCATCATCGACGCCACCACCGGCCACACTAGCTGCCGTCGCCACCGCCATCTCTGTGTTCCCAGGCACGTGAGCTCACCACCGAGCAGCATGGCAGGCCATCGCCATCGACACCACCATCGCATGGCCTCCCTGTTGCTTGCTTGCCGTCAGACGCCCTCATGACTGCCACCTGCATGGGTCGGCCCCAAAGTGACGGAGAGAACGAAACAAATAGCGTTTACGTTGCAAAACTTGAGGAGCTTAAAGGCAAGGAGACCGTGTTGAGGAGCATTGCAAGAAAAACCTTGAGAGGAGGCCAATCATAGATCAACTAGTTTATTGCATTAACAGTTACAGAAGAGCAGCCCTCTCGAAAGATCTCAAGTTTGATCACATTAACTTTGCAGAGAAACAAAAGGTTGTAAATAAGTGTAGTAAAGTAGAGGCTGAGGTAGTCAAAAGATAGAAACATGATATGTTGCCCACGTACATAGGTCCAATCCTCCTTGATGGCGATGTGAAGAGGAAAGCTGAGACACTTGATAGGTTCTGCAGGCCCATAATGACCTAGCATAAGCCAGCACCACCTAAGCCTCAGATAATGTCGCCATTTGAGGCTTCACCTCACCCAGGAACCGCAACCTCAACATACTGATGGTAATGCAGAACAAGCAGCTGATGCTAGCCCATCACCTATCCTGGAGCCAATGGATACTTAAAACAAAAAATAGACAACAAGGTGAAGAAAATCATGAGACAGAGGTTTATGTTTCACATCAGGGTGACTTGTTCGGCGGTCTACTACGCCGGGGGTATGTCGTTCGCACTCCCCCCACGCCGTATGTAGCCGTCATACACGAGTCGACACCCACCATATGTGAGACATTGTGATATGGGTGGACGTCCCCTCATGTCGGGATTTCCCCGCACACGCTCGTCAGTCGCAACCACACGCGTGCCATGACGCCATTCTCACTCATAATTACGAGGCCACGTCCGACCGCTCAACTCGAGTCGCGACCAGCCCTCGCCCAGATACCGGATCGATGTATCCCCCAGTTATCCTATCATAGGCCCCCCATTCGGCACCACGGCTATGGCCCACGCCACGGGAGGACCCCTCTGTAAAATGCACATATGTGCATATATCACGCATCGACCCGGGGACTTACCTTCACGTCGGAATTGTCCCGTGGCATGCGCCAGTTGTACTTTGGCCTTCACGGCTCTCCTGTAAAGAAATATACGTCTCAGCACAACATTGCCGATTGGACGAGTGCTCTCGCACCCGCGTCCCAGCCTTCAACCTTCTATCCATATTCCTCGGCATCTGTGCCTAACACTCCAACCCCCAGTAAACACCCCTTGGTCCAACACACACCCCTAGCTGCTGAATGCCCCCAGCCCTCCACCCATGGCTTCAGACATACATACAGACTTCTCTTCAGCATGGAACAAAGGTATTCGGATTTAATCCGATGTAAATAAACACTGGTTGCTTGCGACCGGTGGGGAAAGACGTCATGTACACGATTCCTGCAATCGCCTACGCACTCGCACCCACGGAACCCCTTCTCTCCACGTGTCGCCCGATCGCCTGAGGCCATGTACCACGCCCTGGTGGTGCTTCCCCGGTCAAACCTTGGTTCCATGTGTCACGCCCCGAGCCTTTTTTACAGCGGAAGACTCGCTCGGGGAGCGTGAACAGCCGGCATGGTAAGCCTCTTGCAAGCAAGAATCAATCAGAGCGTAAGACAATAACACAAGTAAATGCAATTGCACAAGATTTAATCAAACTTCAACTTTATTTCTGATGGGGACATCCCTTGCCCCTCCACATTTCTGAAGCTCGGATTGATCGTCGGTGTACGCCATTATGTTCCTCATGTGTTTGTGAGTCGAGTCATGTAATTTTTTTATTTTAATTTGAGTCTCAAAAATGTAATTTTTTCTTTATTGAGTCATGTACCTAGGTTAGAAAGTCATTTTCCTAAGTCTTGAAGTCATTATGTTGGTTTGATAGGTTAATGGGCCTAATTCATTGGGCTAGGCCCAAGGGCGCCCCTCCCTTGGACTGTTTGGTCATTAGTTAGTTTGTCAGGGTCAGTTTGGTCTTAGGAAAAGTGTGGGGTCTATAAATAGCCCCACCCCTCTCTCATTTGTAACAATTATGCTTGAATATTGAATCCATAAAATTTCTACACCTTCTAGTTCCATCTCAATATCTCCCTCTCTCTCTCTCTCTTAGTATCACTCTCTCTAAGTGGGTTCTGCCCCCTCTCTCTGTCCTCCCCACCCCAATTTCGAAAATCATTCTCTCTCCTCCCCATTCACCCCTCATTAAGGCCCCTTCCCCTTCCCCATGCACTCATTCAATTCCCCCTCCAACCCCTAGGTGGAAACCCCTTCTCCTAGGCACCTTTCCACTCTCCCAAGCAACCCTCCCTCTCCCCAAGACTGAAAGAGCCCTTCCCTAGGCCAAATTTCAAATTTCCCTCTCCCTTGGGCTGTGCCCTTTCATCTCCCCACCTCCCTAATCACCCAAGGTCGCACCCCCCCTTCCCCATCCACCAAATAACCCCTTGTTCATGCCCTTCCCCACACCCTCTCCTCCACCTATTCTGTCCCTGTTACAGGTTTCAGAAAAGCAGTGATTTGCAGTAGCAGCCACGACTTCCCCTGAAGGCTCCCGGTGGCATATCTTATATTGCTGGAATCATCTCCAAGTCTTCTTTCCAACGGTGGTACTTCTGTCTGCATCCGAGTTCGGAGCTGTCCGGAGGAACGTCATCTTCAACGACTGCGCAATCTATCCCACACTGAAGGCCAGAGCGATCTTGGAAGCCGTTCAGCGGCCAACCTTGGAGGAATTCCATCACGCTTCCTTCTACAAAATTCTTCTTCGTCTAGTCCTCCATCAGTATAAGAAAGAAAAACACCAATCGCCCACCCGAGCTATTTGTTCTGAATTTCTTAGCCGGAGTGTGCAGTCTGCCCCGTGTAGGTCCAGGTTCGACCTGTCTTCACTTCTCCGGCCACCATTCTCCTCTCCGACCTTGGATTGGGCCTCCGTTAATTTCTGCTCGAAGCTACTCCGAGCACGATCGCGTCACCGCCAGATTCGTTCGATTTGGAGTTCGGGAGCGACCGCAGTGCCTTCTGGAATCCACTATATTAGTTTTGCATCAGTCAGAGGCAGAGTGTTGCTGTCCTGCTCCAGTCACCGGTCCGATCAGCCCTGAGTTCCAGAGCTTCCCAAAAAATGCAAGCATCATCCTCGGCCAGTTGGGGAACTTTTGGCATGAGTTTCATAAAATTTGGAGCTCGGTTGAGTCCGTGGCAGCATCTTCATCGATAACCTGTTCAGCAAAATTGAAGAGTGGCAGAATCGGCGAAGCTTGGAGAGTCGACGTTCTCTTCATAATTTCCCCACCCCGCTTGGCTGGCTGAAGGCCCCTCCCTGCGTGGAGGTAATCTTTGTTGTAATAAGTCTAACCCCCACCCCAAGAGCCCCCCTCCTGCGAGAGGTGTAGTTCATGTAATAATATTTTTACAGATTTGAAGCGACACCGACGCGGCTTGCGGGCGCAAACCCTTGCCTCCCCGCTCGCCCCCGTCTTCGGCCGGAGTTGGCGTCTTCACGCCAGCTAGGTGAGCCTCGGTCCCCCTTTCCTTGCTGGTCAATATCACTTGCTTAGCTTAGTATTCTTGCTTTGCTGCGTCGGACGGAGAGCGAGGGCCCGACCCAAATTGCCGAACACGTGAGTGTCCATCACGGGCGAGTTGTGAGCGAGCCATTTCAACCCACACCCATGGTGTGATGGCCACCCGTGAGTGGGCATCCCTGGCCCAATTGGGGTTCTCCCCAAGCTTGCCAAGCACTGGAGCATCATTGTCCCACCCCGGACCCTCTCCATTATCGTTTAGTTGCCCACGGGCACAAGTGTGCACCAAGCGAGTGAGCCGCTCGAGTGGTATCATCGCCAATTTGCTTGCTTGCAACCTTAGGTCCAAGGGTCATATTGTCTTGTGGTCATCACCCCAAGGTGGTGTCACATCAAGTCGTATCAGAGCAAGTTCACAACTTGTCTCTATCAAGTTGGTCCTAGGACGCTCATATGCATTTAGAGTCTTCGGTTGCATCTCTTTTGTCCACTAGCATGGCTACTTCATGTAAGTCACATCTATCTCACTCGGCCCTCCGCAAAGGTCCGATTGACACCCCTTTGGACAAAGTCCTATTTGAGGACCTTATCTTTAATGGATACCACCCTAGTGCATATTTAGAGTGGGAGGAAAACATGGACAAATACTTTAAAAGGAATCCAATGACTGAACCCATGAAAATCTACCTTGCCAAGAGTCAACTTGTGTACCATGCCGAGGATAGGTGGAAGTTCATTGAACAATTTAGGAGGGTTATGAGGCTAGAGCCTATTAACACATGGGAGAACATGAGAGCCGAACTTAGGAAAGTCTACACTCCCCGACCTCCTCCCTCCTACCCGGGTTACCAAAACTCGAGGAGCACTCCCACTCCTCCAACCCCACCCGTCTAAACCCTTACCACTAGAACCCAAGTGTCCAAGGCCTCCACCTCCCCACCTAACCCCATGAGGGCCCCCACACCCCAACCAAACCCCCCTTCCCTAACCTACACTAGTCAAGCCCCTTTAGCCCCCACTTCCACCCCAAACGATCCCAAGGACAAGAGACCCCTAACCGACCCAATTCCCTCCATGGTGACCACCACTTATCCAACCCTCACCATTAAAAACCAAGTGGACACCGCGTCCACCCCTCCACCTAGGCCCATAATGGCCACCACCCCCAAACCCAAAACCCCTCACCAAACCCGTACCCCACAAGCCCCCTTGACCACCACCACAAACCCACCATCGTCTCCAAAAAGGGACACATCTCCCAAAACAAATCAACCCAAAACCCCTCACCCAACCCACCTCCCACTTCCTACACCAATCTTTCCTCAACCTAGACCTCCTCTACTTCCCCTTCCTATCCCAACCCAAGCCCATGCTTGTTCACCACCCCGGGTGTGTCATACGCTAGCTATCACCAAACCACCCACCATAGATCCCCCTACTCTATTAGCAATAGAAGTTTCTACCCACACACCTACCCAAGTGGAGAAGGATGCCCATCCGAATCCACCTCCCAACATAGATGAAATCCAAAGGCCAAACAACTCACACACCTCTAGCCTAGCTCCTCTAGAGACACCCAACCTCACCATAGATAAGTCAATACTCCAATGGCTCAAGAAAGGTCTCACCATTCCTAGTTCACAACCATGCCACCTACCCATGGGATATCAATCCCAAATCATTCCCATTCAGCCACATGTCACTTATCAAACTTCCTATTGTGTGGAATATTTGGGAGACTTAGTGAACTACCTACATTGGCAAATTCACTTGACCAATATGCTAGCCTTGAGGCCGTCCGAATCTAACCCCATTAGCCTAGCATATCCCTCCATTGGCTCCATCACTTCCATCTACACTAATGGCGAAGTTACTAGTGAGATCATCCTCCTTCTTCCCATGGAGGAAGAACCTATCCTAGTCCACTCCCCAACCATTAAGATCCCAAGTACTTTGATCGGTCAACCCATTAGCAACCTTGGCCCAATTATTGAGGAGGATGACTCACCATTCGAGGACCTTGAGAGCATAGAGTACCCCTACCAAGGTGACCCTTACCATGATCCCTTTGACCCTTTTCTATGGGGCCTAGATCTCAATGTAACCCACTCACCTTATTCACCACCCACCTTACCCTACCCTAACCACCCATGATAACCCAAAACCTTCCCTTCCTAGAATTGGGTTACACCAAAGAAGCCTTAACCATAGGCAACATACACAATGGGATTGATAGATGGCCCCACTCCATGATGTCTCCCTTCTTAGATCCCTTTGACTCATACGAATGGAAGCTCAAGGGCCACCCCACACCTATGCACATAGAAGTCATCACTAGGATTGAAATGCATGTGCTTAGGCATACCACTCCACTTGACATCATTAGAAAGTCGGGTCCATTCATTCATATCACCCACATGTCAAGAAGAAAACATGAGTGGTCAATATTTGGTTGTAATGGTCCACCATCATTCATCATAAATCTCAATCATGTTAGGAACATTCATAGATGTCCGGGTCCCCCGGCACTCATCACACTCACACATGAAAGGGACACCTATGGATGCCCCGGTCCTCCCAAGACATTCAAAGTCTTCATAACATCAATGCATGATAGGTCTACATGTGGTTGCCCTGGACCACCTTTGCATACCACGCACTACTCACTCACACCGCATCTTAGTACATGGCATATGCATCAAAACATGCATCAAGCAAAAAGCGGTGAGAATTACAAAAAGTGGGCAAAAACTCGTGAGCGCCACTTGAAATTCCACGTTGGCGACTTGATGATGATGATGATTTTGGAGTGGCTCTACTCTAGGGTCACCTCCAATTTGAGGGCACGAGGACTTGAACCTTGCCAAGTTCCGAGTGGCCTTGGCACCCGGCTTGTAGGTTGAACTTACCAATGGGTTTTGGGATTCATCCCACTTCCCACGTGGAGGATCCGGCACCCTCTAAGGGTACCGCGGTGGATCCTAGTGAGTGTCTTGAGCCTACACCTATCCTTGTGAGAGACACCCTCGGAGTGCCACCACAAACTAGCCCGAGAGCCCGACGTCAGCACATGGCAGCAATACTAAGCAAAGCAAGATCTTTTCGCCAGCCTAAGGGTGTGTCCGAGTCACTTTGTCGAGTGGAAGCACCGTTCCTTGGCTATGGACATTGGTCGAGTTTGGAGAACAAGGTTCGCCCGGAATTGCGTTTGGGATGCTACTTCCCCTGTGGACCCATACTCGACAGGGTCGCGTTTTCCCCACCCCGGGGGTATGATGGGGACATCCCTTGCCCCTCCACATTTTCTGAAGCTCGGATTGATCGTCGGTGTGCGCCATTATGTTCCTCATGTGTTTGTGAGTCGAGTCATGTAATTTTCTTATTTTTATTTGAGTCTCAAAAATGTAATTTTCCCTTTATTGAGTCATGTACCTAGGTTAGAAAGTCATTTTCCTAAGTCTTGAAGTCATTATGTTGGTTTGATAGGTTAATGGGCCCAATTCATTGGGCTAGGCCCAGGGGCGCCCCTCCCTTGGACTGTTTGGTCATTAGTTAGTTTGTCAGGGTCAGTTTGGTCTTAGGAAAAGTGTGGGGTCTATAAATAGCCCCACTCCTCTCTCATTTGTAACAATTATGCTTGAATATTGAATCCAGAAAATTTTTACACCTTCTAGTTCCCTCTCAATATCTCCCTCTCTTTTGTGCCCCCTCTCTCTCTCCTCCCCACCCCAATTTCGAAAATCATTCTCTCTCCTCCCCATTCACCCCTCATTAAGGCCCCTTCCCCTTCCCCATGCACTCATTCAATTCCCCCTCCAACCCCTAGGTGGAAACCCCTTCTCCTAGGCACCTTTCCACTCTCCCAAGCAACCCTCCCTCTCTCCAAGACTGAAAGAGCCCTTCCCTAAGCCAAATTTCGAATTTCCCTCTCCCTTGGGCTGTGCCCTTTCATCTCCCCACCTCCCTAACCACCCAAGGTCGCACCCCCCTTCCCCATCCACCAAATAACCCCTTGTTCATGCCCTTCCCCACACCCTCTGCTCCACCTATTCTGTCCCTGTTGCAGGTTTCATAAATGTAGTGATTTGCAGTAGCAGCCACTACTTCCCCTGAAAGCTCCCGGTGGCATATCTTATATTGCTGGAATCGTCTCCAAGTCTTCTTTCCAACGGTGGTACTTCTGCCTGCATCCGAGTTCGGAGCTGTCCGGAGGAACGTCATCTTCAACGACTGCGCAATCTATCCCAGACTGAAGGCCAGAGCGATCTTGGAAGCCGTTCAGAGGCCAACCTTGGAGGAATTCAATCACACTTCCTTCTACAAAATTCTTATTCGTCTAGTCCTCCATCAGTAAAAGAAGGAAAAATGCCAATCGCCCGCCCGAGCTATTTGTTCTAAATTTCTTAGCCGGAGTGTGTAGTCTGCCCCTTGCAGGTCCAGGTTCGACCTGTCTTCACTTCCCTGGCCACCATTCTCCTCTCCGACCTTGGATTGTACCCCCGTCAATTTCTGCTCGAACCTACTCCGACCACGATCGCGTCACCACCGATTTCGTTTGATTTGGAGTTCGGAAGAGACCGCAGTGCCTTCTATAATCCACTGTATCAGTTTTGCATCAGTCAGAGGCAGAGTGTTTCTGTCCTGCTCCAGTCGCCGGTCCGATCAGCCCCGAGTTCCAGAGCTTCCCAAAAAATTCAAGCATCATCCTCGGCCAGTTGGGGAACTTTTGACACCAGTTTCATCAAATTTGAGCTCGGTTGAGTCCGTGGCAGCATCTTCATCGACAACCTGTTCAGCAAAACTGAAGAGTGGCAGAACCGGCAAAGCTTGGAGAGTTGACGTTCTCTTCATAATTTTCCCACCCCGCTTGGCTGGCTGAAGGCCACTCCCTGCGTGGAGGTAATCTTGGTTGTAATAAGTCTAACCCCCACCCCAAGAGCCCCCCTCCTGCGAGAGGTGTAGTTCATGTAATAATATTTTCGCAGATTTGAAGCGACACCGACGTGGCTTGCGGGCGTAAACCCTTGCCTCCCCGCTCGCCCCCGTCTTCGGCCGGAGTTGGCGTCTTCACGCCGGCTAGGTGAGCCTTGGTCCCCCTTTCCTTGCTAGTCAATATCACTTGCTTAGCTTAGTATTCTTGCTTTGTTGCGTCGGACGGAGAGTGAGGGCCCGGCCCAAATTGCCGAACACGTGAGTGTCCATCGCTGGCGAGTTGTGAGCGAGCCATTTCAACCCACACCCATGGTGTGACGGCCGCCCGTGAGTGGGCATCCCTGGCCCAATTGGGGTTCTCCCCAAGCTTGCCAAGCACCGGAGCATCATTGTCCCACCCCGGACCCTCCCCATTATCGTTTAGTTGCCCACGGGCACAAGTGTGCACCAAGCGAGTGAGCCGCTCGAGTGGTATCATCGCCAATTTGCTTGCTTGCAACCTTAGGTCCAAGGGTCATATTGTCTTGTGGTCATCACCCCAAGGTGGTGTCACATCAATTTCATAATGCTCAATATTCAAGATACAATCACTAATTTGATTTTCATTCTACTAGACTCAAGAAATAGGAAAATTACATTGACTCAATTTAGACATTATAGACTTCCTAAGTTTTCACTCATCTTTAATCGCTCTCGGATCTGCTACTGGAATAATCCGAATCCGAACTATTTCCATCTCCTGAAAAACATTGGAAAATAGGTCATGAGCACACTTGCCCAGTAGGTATCTTCGCATCAACATGAAGGCACTATTTAAGTAATTATCATTTTTGCTCTAAAGAAATAAGGTAATACCATGCGAATGCGAATCAATCATGCGATCAAATCAATAGAAACAAGATAACCATGTAAGATAGAATGATCAAGAATAAGCTAGCAAGAATATAACAAGAACATGATATTGGTCTTCCATGAACAAGAATGTAACGAGATTGTACTAGCAAGCCACATATTCCTCACTTTAGCATCTTATGCTTAAGAGCAAGTGCTTCGTGAATTTCTGTGGAATATCAAGCAAGAATGTCATGTTGTGCCGTGGATCTTCACTTATTTATAGAAATAGTACTCCTAGCGTAATGCGACGTCAGTAGCATCATACCCCATGGTTTATAAAATAGTATGTTTCCGGTAATCAGCCAAGGGGACTAGCATAGAGCCCTTGAACACAATCAGTGCTCGATCGCATATTTAGTTATAAATTAAGCTACTTCCACGCAGTATAACAGTAACGTATGGCCAAGAATATAGCACTTCCAATAATTTCATGATAACTAAAATCAATGAATGAATGCTTTAATTTTGAATATATGAGATCTAGAATGACATTTAAACTAAGTTATGCTTATAGAATAAATCATCAGCATAACTGTATTTTCCTTAACTTCCATTTCTTTTAGATCAATTTAAGCAATAGGACAAGTTCTAGATCATCAAGGTTTGTCTAGAATCATAGGAATATGAACCCTTGGTCAAACCTTGGGTTAACATAAACAAGCTATTTAACGGTCATTTGCTGGGCCGTTACATTATGTAACGCGCCAGTAATATGCCGTTACAGTGATCCGAGTCTAGAAGGATAAAAATAGACTTAGAGGAATGTGACGGTCTGGCACTGGGCCGTTACGTAGCCTGACGGTCCAGTTCAAGGCCATTACATTTCAAGAATCAAAAACCACGATAGAGTTTTCTAATTAATGGTCTTTCATTGGTACAACCAACTCGGCGTCCTAGTGGGAATCCCAGGCTCGCGGAGAATTACGGAGGCCTTGAAACAATGATTTCCTAGTCCATTGGAAGGAATATCCAATAGAGAGGTCCTCATGTCCAAGATTGTGTTCCTATAGTGCAAAGTGTGAACTAATGACAACATACCGGAATATGTGCCATGTATGTATAGAATTGACTCTATTGACAGAGAGAGATATGTATAATCAATGTGAAAATCATGATAAAAATTACGTCAATACAATGTTAAAAAAGTCATGCTTTATAGTACAAAACTATAGAATTTTGGCATGAAATTAACATATCCTTAAAATATCATTAAGATATCAAAACATGCAATACCTATCATGCACAATCAGATATCCTAAAAAGCATATAATCAGGTTAAAACTTAAGTAACTATGCTTAATCAATAAATAATATTGGCAAGTGATTTTTCTGTCTTAGGGCTGACAGAACGCAGGATATAACGGTCTTAAGAGGGGGCGTCACAGTGAAAGTGACGGTCATGATCCAGCCGTTATTTGAATGTAACCCGTCTGTCCAAGCGCGTTAGAAACATCAGTGCAATTCAAATACTACAGAGTTTGTAACGGTCTATAGTAGGGCCGTTACTTGAAAGTGACGGTCCTCTGCTAGTGCGTTACAGTATCTGTTAACAGAAAACAATCATAGAAACTAAGAGATCAAATCACATCATGTATTTTATCAAAACATGATGAGTTTCTAGTCATGTTAACGAAGTAAGGCCATTTACATGCATAGGTAATCATGAATATATGAATAGTCATGTTTTAATTTCTTAATTTGGCTAAGAGGTTCATGATGTGCATAGAACAAATAAAACATGAAATCAATGCTCTATAATGCATGGAATTCAATCAAACCAGAGGGCTTTTAGTCCTATCATGCTATTTTTGCCGTTCATGAGATAACCTACCTCTTACTTAGACTGTAGTTTCTGAATTTGGTTGAAAACCCTGCCCTAGATCCCTTCCTTCTCTTGTGACTTTTTTAGCAACTTCTTTAGGCTCTAACTCCACGCCCTCTTGACCTAAAGATGTGAAATTCAGAGGGGAGTTAGTCTAAAGTATTGTAAACAAATTATTCTAAAGAACTTACCTGAGATAATGACTCCTTACCTTGCTTGCTTATGCCCAAAAAGTAAGGGTCGCACAGTTCAGAACTATGCCCTATTTATAGAGTTTAGGCTAGGGTTTGAGGATTAGATCAAGTTTAGAGTCCTTATTTCATCAAATCCTAATCTCTAAGAGTCCTTAGAGCTTTTACAGTCCTTCCCAAGTCGATCCATAGTGGATAGGAACATCAAGTTCAATCTTTTCATGAGTCCCTTTACTTACGGAACTAACAGGATGTAACGGTCGAGTGCCCATGCGTTACATGTCTGTGGCGGTCTTACGATAGACCGTTACAATCATCATAGCTTAGAGTTTCAATTTATAAAAACTCTTTTATTAATTATCTAAATAATTATCTTATATTATTAGTATTTATCTTTAATATCCGTGGATAGGCTTAAATACCTTCTAGAATATGGGCCAAACCTAATGGTCTAGGTCCTAAACCCTTTTGGACTTCAATTAAGTGGGTTGGGTTAATTGATTAACACATTTTTTTGGCCTTATATTGATTATTTAGCCCAATTAATGCCAGAATATTATTTAAATAACTAGAAATTACTTTTATAAATTTTGGGGCTCTACACCCTCCCCCACTTAGAAGAATTTGGTCCCCAAATTCAATTCATGGATTGAGCAGAGTATACTTACAATTAAATAATTCCGGGAATCTTTTCTTCATAGCTGATTCGATTTCCCATGTTGCTTCATAAGGCCATGCTTTCTTCCATTGAATCTTAACCATAGGAATGACCTTATTTCTGAGTTGACGTACTTCTCGTTCCAAAATCTTTATTGGCATTTGTTCATATGTCAAGTCCTTCTGAATCTCTAGATTGTCATAAGTGATAATGTGATCTGGATCATACACATACTTCTTCAGCATCGAGATGTGAAATACGTCATGAACTCCTGCTAACTGTGGTGGCAAAGCCAATTTATAAGCCACTTCACCGATCCTTTCGAGGATTTCAAATGGACCGATAAATCTTGGAGTTAGCTTTCCTTTAATGCCAAATCTTCGAATACCATGACCCGGAGAAACCTTTAGATATACATGTTCTCCTACTTGAAATTCCAAGTCGCGCCTTCGATTGTCAGTATAAGATTTCTACCTATCTTGTGCCATTTTCATCCTTTCCTGAATGAGCTTGATTTTCTCTGTAGAATCCCTGATTAAATCGGGGCCTAGAAATTGTCTTTCCCCTATTTCATTCCAACATATTGGTAATCGACAACTTTTCCCATATAGAGCTTCAAAAGGTGCCATTTGTATGCTTGCTTGATAGCTGTTGTTATATGTAAATTCTACCAAAGGCAAGTGATCATGCCAACTTCCTCCAAAATCAATGACACAAGTCCTAAGCATATCTTCTACCACTTGATTTGTCCTTTCTGTTTGACCATCAGTTTGTGGATGGAAAGCGGTGCTAAAATTCAATCTAGTCCCAAGTGAATGTTGTAGGCTCTTCCAGAATTGCGATGTGAATCGGAGATCTCTATATGATACAATAGCGACAGGGACTCTATGTAACTTGACAATTTCTTTTATGTATAGTGCTGCTAGAATATCTACAGACCATCAACTTTTTATGGGTATGAAATGTGCAGATTTAGTCAATCGGTCTATAATTACCCATATTCCATAGTGTCCACCTCTTGTCTTAGGTAGTCCATTAATGAAATCCATTCATATGCTCTCCCATTTCCATTCCGGGATACTTAAAGGATGTAATTTACCTGCGGGTCTGAAATGTTCCGCCTTCACTTGTTGACATGTGAGACACCGAGATACGAAGTCAGCTACTTCCCTCTTCATATTGGGCCACCAAAAGTTTCTTTTGAGATCTTGATACATTTTTGTACCTCCTGGATGAATGGTATACTTTGATTTATGTGCTTCTTCTAAGATCAATTTCTTTGTATCTTCATGATCGGGTATACACATTCGGCCCTTGAATAGCATTCTTCCATCTATGGATATAGAAAAATCCGGTCTTTGTTCAATATTGGCCTTAATTTCTAGTAAAATTGGGTCCTCCTCTTGTAACTTGGCCAAATCCTCAATCAATGTTGGTTGAGCTCGGATATTTGCCATGAAACAATTATCTTCCTTAATGTCAACATCTAGATTCAATTGAGCAAATTGAGGAACAAGGTTAGTCATACTAATCATGAGACTGGATAACATACCAATTGGTTTCTTGCTGAGTGCATCTGCTACAGCATTTGCCTTGCCAGGGTGATATTGAATAGCGAAATCGAAATCTTTAAGATATTCCAACCATCTCCTCTGCCTCATGTTAAGCTCTTTTTGACAAAATAAATATTTCAAACTCTTATGGTCCGAATAGACAGTGAACTTTTCTCCATAAAGATAATGACGCCAAATTTTCAAGGCGAAAATAACTGCTGCTAATTCCAAATCATGTACAGGATAATTTTCTTCGTGACGTTTCAATTGTCTTGAAGATTAGCAAATCACCTTTCCATCTTGCATAAGGACACATCCTAAGCCAATTCCAGATGCATCCGTATATACTTCAAATCCAGCACCCTCTATTGGTAATGACAAAATAGGGGCTGTTGTAAGATGATTCTTAAGATTTTGAAAACTCTTTTCATAGTCCTTCGACCAGATAAAAGGATTTTCTTTTCTGGTAAGTCTAGTTAAAGGAACCGCGATCTTTGAAAAGTCCTTTATGAATTTTCTATAATAACCTGCTAGACCCAAAAAGCTTCTAACTTCAGATATAGTCGTTGGTCGGATCCAATCTCTGACAGCTTCTACCTTAGAAGGATCCACATCAATACCTTCTTTTGAAATAATGTGGCCTATGAATGAGACTTCCTTGAGCCAGAATTCACACTTATTGAGTTTGGCATATAGCTTATGTTCTCTAAGTGTTTGCAAAGCTATCCTTAGATGTTCTTCATGTTCTTCTTTTGTCTTGGAGTATATCAGGATATCATCGATGAAGACGACGATGAACTGATCTAAATATGGCTGGAAGACAATGTTCATAAGTTGCATGAATGCTGCTGGGGCATTAGTTAACCGAAACGGCATTACCACAAATTCATAATGGCCATAACGACTTCGAAAAGCCGATTTGTAAATGTCCTCTTCTTTGATTCTAAGCTGATGATAACCTGATCTTAGGTCAATCTTAGAAAAATATTCTACTCCCGAAAGCTGATCGAAGAGCTCATCAATATGTGGCAATGTGTATTTGTTCTTGATTGTAAGTTGATTCAATCGCCGGTAGTCAATGCATAACCTGAGAGAACCATCCTTCTTCTTGACAAATAGAACCGGCGCACACCAAGGGGATATGCTAGGTCTTATAAAACCCTTTTCTAGAAGTTCCTGTAATTGCTTCTTTAATTCCTTGAGTTCTGTGGGGGACATCCTATAAGGGGCTATAGAAACAGGTGCCGCACCTGGAATGAGTTCGATGGTAAAGTTTACTTCCCTCTCGGGTGGTAAATTAGGTAGTTCAGATGGGAACACATCCGGGAATTCATTTGCAATAGGAATGTTTGCTAGGATAATTTCCTTAGATTCGGTGACAATGACTGAAGCAAGAAAAACTTCACATCCTTTCGAGATAAGTTTGCAAGCATGTAGAGAAGATATAATGGTAGGATGATTCTTGTATTTGATGCCAAGAAAGGAAAATCTTGGAAGACCGGGCTTTCGGAAAGATATAATTCTATTTCGGCAGTTGATGTAAGCATCATGGTCTACAAGCCAATCTACCCCTAAAATGGCATCGTATCCTTTCATGTCAAGGCATACTAAGTTTGCGGGGAGATTGTGTCCTTCTACCACTACCTCACAATCAGGATAATAGTTGGTAAGCTTAGTTCCAGATCCTAAAGGTGTAGTAATAGCGAGATCTGAAGGTAGGGGAACTGATGCAGTTGGTAAGGTTTTTGCAAAAGTGGTGGAGATAAAAGAATGAGAAGCACCAGTATCAAATAGCACGAATGCAGGACGAGAACAGATTTGAAGAGTAACTTCCATGAGCCCATCATTTTGATCCCTGGGTGCTTCTTCTTCATCTATAACTGCATTGAGGCGAGCCTGCCTCCTACGTCCTCCATTAGTTGGTTGGTCTTTCATAAGGGGGCAATCTGGCACACGATGCTCCCTACTCCCACAACGCAAACAAGCACCTAGGCGCTTCCAGGATTCTTCAGTCGAGTGGCCGAACTTCTCACAAAAGGTGCACGCCGAGACGACTTTCTCCTTTTCTTCCTTCACCTTTTTACTACTCTTTTGAGAACTTCCACCGTTCCCGTTCCTTGATCTTTTCTTATTATCACGGTTTTTGTATGGTTCCGTGATGCTGAACTTCTCCTTCTTATAATGTCGATCAGAGCGCCGGCTAGATTCTTCTCCCTTTCCTTTCAACCTTTCGACCTTCTCTAAGGTCCTCTCGCATAAATATGCCCTTTGAACCATCTCCGCATAAGTGCGGATATTTTGTGTCCCCAGTTGTTGAATGAAACCGGGCCGTAACCCATCCATAAATCGGTTTGCTTTTAATAAGTCTGTACTAATCAAATGTGGTGCATACGGTGCTAGCCTTGAAAACTGCAACTCATATTCTGCCACGGACATCATCCCTTGACGAAGGGAGGCAAACTCCATAGCCTTACTTTCCTTTACATGCTCGGAGAAATATTTGGCACGAAATAAAGTGAGAAAAACATTCCATGTATGTGGCGCATCGGCTGGAGGTGCCGGAACCGATTTCCACCAAGTGCGAGCATCCTTGTTTAATTGGAATGTAGCTAGACAGACTTTCTCCTGATCAGTGCATTGAATAACATCAAATATCCTATTCATCTCGTCGATCCAATTTTCTGCTTCGTCTGGATTGGAAGATCCATAGAAACGCGGAGGATTTAGACTCCGGAAATTGCGATGAAGGTCTCTTGCCCTTGCCCCCACACCACCTTGTGCTATAGTTTGCAGTGCCTGGGTGAGGCCGGCAACAGTTTGTTGCATACCGTCCCAATCTACGCGATGAGCCATGATAAGAATAATAAGGTACCTGAGAGAAAATAACAACTTGTTATTTCTCATGAATATTGGAATAAGCATAATAAATCTTAAACTAATTAGCTATCTTATCCCGGGCTCTACCCAATTCTCACATGGTTACGGAAATTTTCTTCCTTAGTTCATAGGTATGTGTCTTTAAACCTTGGACTTATCCTATGACATGACTCTTTTCCTTAAGTCTTGAGACTTAGGCTCTGATACCAAGTTAACTGTCACGCCCCGAGCCTTTATTACAGCGGAAGACTCGCTCGGTGAGCGCGAACAGCCGGCATGGTAAGTCTCTTGCAAGTAAGAGTCAATCAGAGCGCAAGACAATCACACAAGTAAATACAATTGCACAAGATTTAATCAAACTTCAACTTTATTTCATAATGCTTAATATTCAAGATACAATCACTAATTTGATTTTCATTCTACTAGACTCAAGAAATAGAAAAATTACATTGACTCAATCTAGACATTATAGACTTCCTAAGTCTTCACTCATCTTTAATCGCTCTCGGATCTGCTACTGGAATAATCCAAATCCAAACTATTTCCATCTCCTGAAAAATATTGGAAAATAGGTCATGAGCACACTTGCCCAGTAGGTATCTTCGCATCAACATGAAGGCACTATTTAAGTAATTATCATTTTTGCTCTAAAGAAATAAGGTAAGACCATGCGAATGCGAATCAATCATGCGATCAAATCAATAGAAACAAGATAACCATGTAAGATAGAATGATCAAGAATGAGCTAGCAAGAATATAACAAGAACATGATATTGGCCTTCCATGAACAAGAATGTAACGAGATTGTACTAGCAAGCCACATATTCCTCACTTTAGCATCTTATGCTTAAGAGCAAGTGCTTCGTGAATTTCTGTGGAATATCAAGCAAGAATGTCATGTTGTGCCGTGGATCTTCACTTATTTATAGAAATAGTACTCCCAGCGCAATGCGACGCCAGTAGCATCATATCCCATGGTTTATAAAATAGTATGTTTCCGGCAATCAGCCGAGGGGACTAGCATAGAGCCCTTGAACACAATCAGTGCTCGATCGCATCTTCAGTTATAAATTAAGCTACTTCCACGCAGTATAACAGTAACATATGCCCAAGAATATAGCACTTCCAATAATTCCATGATAACTAAAATCAATGAATGAATGCTTTAATTTTGAATATATGAGATCAAGAATGACATTTAAACTAAGTTATGCTTATAGAATAAATCGACAGCATAACGGTATTTTCCTTAACTTCCATTTCTTTTAGATCAATTTAAGCAATAGGATAAGTTCTAGATCATCAAGGTTTGTCTAGAATCATAGGAATATGAACCCTTGGTCAAACCTTGTGTTAACATAAACAAGCTATTTAATGGTCATTTGCTGGGCCGTTACATTATGTAACACGCCAGTAATATGCCGTTACAGTGATCCGAGTCCAGAAGGATAAAAATAGACTCAGAGGAATGTGACGGTCTGGCACTAGGCCGTTACGTAGCCTGACGGTCCAGTTCACGGCCGTTACATTTCAACAATCAAAAATCACGATAGAGTGTTCTAATTAATGGGCTTTCATTGGTACAACCAACTCGGCGTCCTAGTGGGAATCCTAGGCTCGCGGAGAATTACGGAGGCCTTGAAACAATGATTTCCTAGTCCATTGGAAGGAATATCCAATAGAGAGGTCCTCATGTCCAAGATTGTGTTCCTATAGTGCAAAGTGTGAACTAATGACAACATACCGGAATATGTGCCATGTACGTATAGAATTGACTCTATTGACAGAGAGAGATATGTATAATCAATGTGAAAATCATGACAAAAACTCCGTCAATACAATGTTAAAAAAGTCATGCTTTATAGTTCAAAACTATAGAATTTTGGCATGAAATTAACATATCCTGAAAATATCATTAAGATATCAAAACATGCAATACCTATCATGCACAATCAGATATCCTAAAAATCATATAATCAGGTTAAAACTTAAGTAACTATGCTTAATCAATAAATAATATTGGCAAGTGATTTTTCTATCTTAGGGTTGACAGAACGCAAGATATAACGGTCTTAAGAGGGGGCATCATAGTGAAAGTGACAGTCATGATCCAGCCGTTACTTGAATGTAACGCGTCTGTCCAAGCGCGTTAGAAACATCAGTGCAATTCAAATACTACAGAGTTTGTAATGGTCTATAGTAGGGCCGTTACTTGAAAGTGACGGTCCACTGCTAGTGCGTTACAGTATCTGTTAACAGAAAATAATCATAGAAACTAAGAGATCAAATCACATCATGTCTTTTATCAAAACATGATGAGTTTCTAGTCATGTTAACGAAGTAAGGCCATCTACATGCATAGGTAATCATGAATAGATGAATAGTCATGTTTTAATTTCTTAATTTGGCTAAGAGGTGCATGATGTGCATAGAACAAATAAAACATGAAATCAATGCTCTATAATGCATGGAATTCAATCAAACCAGAGGGCTTTTAGTCCTATCATGTTGTTTTTGCCGTTCATGAGATAACCTACCTCTTACTTAGACTGTAGTTTCTGAATTTGTTTGAAAACCCTGCCCTAGATCCCTTCCTTCTCTTGTGACTTTTTCATCAACTTCTTTAGGCTCTAACTCCACGTCTTCTTGACCTAAAGATGTGAAATTCGGTGGGGAGTTAGTCTAAAGTATTGTAAACAAATTATTCTAAAGAACTTACCTGAGATAATGACTCCTTACCTTGCTTCCTTACGCCCAAGAAGTAATGGTCGCACAGTTCAGAACTATGCCCTATTTATAGAGTTTAGGCTAGGGTTTGAGGATTAGATCGAGTTTAGAGTCCTTATTTCATCAAATCCTAATCTCCAAGAGTCCTTAGAGTTTTTACAATCCTTCACAAGTCGATCCATAGTGGATAGGAACATCAAGTTCCAATCTTTTCATGAGTCCCTTCACTTACGGAACTAACAGGATGTAACGGTCGAGTGCCCATGCGTTACATGTCTGTGGCGGTCTTACGATAGACCGTTACAGTCATCATAGCTTAGAGTTTCAATTTATAAAAACTCTTTTGTTAATTATCTAAATAATTATCTTATATTATTAGTATTTATCCTTAATATCCATGGATAGGCTTAAATACCTTCTAGAATATGGGCCAAACCTAATGGTCTAGGTCCTAAACCCTTTTGGACTTCAATTAAGTGGGTTGGGTTAATTGATTAACACATGTTTTTGGCCTTATATTGATTATTTAGCCCAATTAATGCCAGAATATTATTTAAATAACTAGAAATTACTTTTATAAATTTTGGGGCTCTACAGCATGAGTGATTGTCGAGAGATCGACTGGCACGTTCGCATCTTGTCTGGTTAACCCTTATCCCGACACTTCCGTGCCATTCGACCCTTTCTGACAATCCGTGAAAGGAGAGTGCCCGATACCACCGTGAGTGGCATGCTCCCATAAGGAGGATACCCGAGATACATCAAACTCCCGTATTTTCCTTCCCCGTTGTATTCCTTCCTTCACCCCGATTAATCGGCATAAAAACCCACGCAATAAGGAGAAAATCATAAAAATCTTGTTGCATCATCTAAATAACTTGGTTGACCTTGAGTGTTGTTATATCTTTTTCACTTACATCTTTGTTAAAATCATCTAAGTTTAGTTGCTCATTGTATGTTGTTTGGTGTTGTTTGCATTTTGTTAAGGTCTTTCGTTTTATGTGGAGTTGCTTCCGATCTCTAGAAGCGTCATCACCTAGGGGCAATTCCTTCTCCAATTGCTACTTCAATCCGCTCTTTGAGTCCACCATGGCCTCCTTTGATCTCCCCTGTTCCCAAGAGGAGTCTCTTCCTCAAGGGCTCCTAGAGGATCCCTCTAGGGTTATCTCATTCCAACCCGGGGAGGGGCACATCCCCCCTTCGTCCTCCATCCCTATGGAAGGTGCCCAATCCACACAATCTCTCCTCCCTCCTTTCGCCAATTCTATTCTTCAAATGATGGCCCATGTGGATACAGCCCAACTCCAGGCGATTTATCAAGCCATACAAGGGTCCAACACCCCACCTTCCACGATCATGCAAGGTCAATCCAATCCCTCCATTGCTCAGCCTAGGGCCGATGGGTCCGCTATTCAGCCCATTAACCTTACTCCGGTCCAACCCAGGACCCTCAGATTCTCTAATCTGGAGATTGGCCAGCCTTCTGGTTCGACCCATCAATTCTTGGATATGGGAAAGACCATTGTCCCTCCTTCTTCTATGTCAGATCATCACATGTCCGGCCCATCGGTGCCGCAGGTCCTTGTCGGCCCAAATGATTTCATGCACCCTCATCAAGGGGCAGCCCAAGTCCACACCAATATGGGTCATCCTTCGGCCCAATATCCTTCATATGGGTCGTCTCCTCCATCTTCTTACCCCTCTGCTCCTCAGATTCCATCTTTCACTATCCCTACTCCGTCCAGGGAGCAGGAATTGCTTGATAAATGGGCCGCCATGCAACAACAACTTGACTTCCTCCAGAAGCGGGTTGGCCCACAATCCTTGGCAGATGTTCTGGTCCCGAGCTTCCAAAATATTCGATTCCCTCCGCAATCCGAGCTCCCAAACTACCGGAAGTATGATGGGAACGGTAATCCCGTTATCCATGTGAGGGACTTTCTATATGAATCGGCCTAGTTTTAGTATGATGATCGCCTCATGGCGTATCTGTTCCGCCGGTCATTAGATGGGGTCGCGCTCGAATGGTTCTACTATCTGCCCCTCAAAGATGCCGAGAGTTTCAAGATAGTGAAAGATAAGTTCATCCAATGGTTTCAAGACAGGGTCAGCCCAGAATATTCCTTCACAGATTTGGTAGCCGAGAAAATGAAGCCCGATGAGGAATTCGGTACTTATGCCGACAGATGGAGGCAGATGGCCGCCAGGGTACCAGGCCACATTCCGGAGGAGAGAAGGTCAAGATACTCATCTCCAATGCCACTCTGACTTTCCGCAATATGAATGATATAGCAAACATGCACCAACTATATGGTCAGACGTGATTCATCCAAACCCAATTCAAGGACTCTCCTATCCATTCAATTTTTGAAAACCAAAAGCCCAAGTACCATAAGAAATCCCAAGGGCCCATTACCGAGAGAGTCAAAACAAATGAGCAGGTGAAGGCCGTTAACTTTCCCTCCGCCAACCCAAATAACCAAATTTGCTTCCCCCAGAACTCCCGCAACACTCAATACGCTCCACAAAACCCTCCGCTAGCCTACTCCACCCCACAAACCCTCCGTAAAACACCTTTTCCGCTCCGTAAAACACCTTTGTCGCTCCACAACTATCTCCACAGCCTCCTCAATACCACAATGTCCCTCCACCTAATGTCTACAACAACAACAACAAGCGCCCGGCTCCGAAGAGAGCACAATACCCACCTCTGCCAGAAACTCTCACGGACATCTTCTCAGCTCTTATGTCCATTAATGCTATACAACTCCCTCCGGAACGGCCCAATTGGAACCCGACCGATGATCAGACGAAGTACTGCATGTTCCACAGGCAGCCAGGACATACTATTGAAGGGTGTTTTCAGTTCAGAGACTTGGTCTACGACCTCCATGAAGGGCATAGAATTGATTGGGCCGAAATACATAGGGCCATTACAGAAATTGAAGAAAAGAGAAGGCAGGCGCCGAGGAAGCAAGTGCAGAAACAATAGGCACCGTAGCTGCAGCAGCAACCGCAACAGCAGCCGGTTCAAGACTTGGGGATCCATCAGAACCCAATGCCGAACCATCCTCCCGCTCCGCAGCCTCAACCGCCGGCACCGGCTCAGGTTAATGTAGTTCAACCCCGGCTCCTGACGCTGGGTGGTCCTTTCACGATGACGGTTCTACACCACAAGTCATGGCCCTCCACCACAACTACTGCAATCCTTCCGCTTTCATTATCCTTACACCTACACACACAAACCCTCCTCCGCCTACTAGACCACTTGTCCTTCCATCCACTCCCGCTCCACCACCCGTCTCTCGCCCATTGCTCACCCCCGCTACCATCATTACAACTAGCCCTTCGCCCACGCTTCCGCTCGCCCTTACACCTCCACCTCCGCTTGCACCCGCTATCACCATACCCACAGTTAACCCTCCACCCATTATCCTTTCACCACAATCCCTTATCTCCACTCCCACTCCTATCATCTCCACCACACCCCCTTTCACACCACTTATCCATCCCAACGGGTTCATCCTACCGTCGTCAGGTGCCGTGCCGGCACGAAATTACGCCCTTCGGAGCGGGCTTTTGTTTCATCGCAATTATGCTCCTACTTCTAATCCCCAATCTTCGCAACCAGCTATCGATCAGGAAGAAGCCGAGCCACCACCGGGTACCCAATATGATATGCTACATCATTTGGATAGGGTGCCCACCAAAATATCTGTGTTGGAACTCATTAAAAGATCTACCCTTCACCAAGATGCACTAAGAGACTTTCTTTAGAAGGTGATGGTTAGTGAAGACGTGGCAACCGATAGTTTACCCACGGCACTGGCAACTATTTCCAAAGGGACAGCAATTACATTCTCTGAAACCGAGCTTGCACCACCAGAAGCCCGGCAACTGTCACTTTGCATCACGATAATCCTGAACAAAGTCAGCATTGAGGCGGCATTAGTTGACACAGGGGCATCTATCAATGTGTGCCCACTCAGCACTCTCAAGGCCTGCAACTTGTCAGAAGAGCTTCTACGGCCGACCCCCACAACTATAGCTACATACGACAACTCACGAAGAGCCTATCACGGGGTTGTCACCATTCAAGCTAAGCTTGGGCCTCTCACCATGCCAATCGAATTCTATGTACTGGACATCGACCCTATGTTCAAGGCTATCTTGGGTTATCCGTGGATCGACACTCTTAGCACCGTGCCATCCACCGCACATCAATGTCTCAAGTTCCCTTTCCAAGGGAGGGTGGTTAAAGTCAAAATCTTATCCATGGTCCACACTGCTAAAGCCATATCAGAGAAGATTTTGCCTACACTATGGCCCAATAGTCGGCCCGTTATTTCTGTGCTAGATCTGGACTTCCCTTGGGCCTAAGCACCACGCAAGCCCGCCACTACACCCGTCAACATCAAAGTGAAGCCCTAGATCCGAGATTCCAAGGCCTGGGATATTATATTGAAACTGGGTTATCAGCTAGGGAGAGGCCTCGGCATGAAGTTACAAGGGTGAACTAAGCCGGTGCCCAAAGGAAGAAAGATGAGTAGGCGAGGTCTCGGTTATCGAGAGTCCGCGCTATCAATGATGGGTGACTCAGGGCCACTTACCTGGGATTTCCGCCAGCATTTTATAAAAGGGCCTCTCCAGCCAGGTACACTGAATCCGCCATCAGCGTAGTCAGAAAAGAAAGATACAGCTTGTACGGTTGCTGTAGACACGCCAAAATTGACGTTTTGTTGATCAAATCTCATGTTATTATATAAATGCCCCAAGTAGACTTCAATATTCCTATAACATGAAGTTTTTCTATTTTTTGTGAGTTTTTCTGCATTTTTCCTGTATCTTTGTGATTCACGACTTGATTAAGGGCGTTAATTTTAAAAGTAACGACCTGTGGTAGGGCGTTTTCAAAGAAAGGACGACCGTATGTGAGGGCGTGAATTCCTGGTGTTATCCCTTAATTTCTGGTATTATCCATTTTCAAAATAAAAGGCCTTTTTATGAGTAACGCCTTCTCTCAGGGCGTGATTTTAATTAACGCCGTTATCTCGGGCGTGTTATTTGAGCTTTCAAACAAGGCATGGTTTCGTTTCCAAAATTAAATCCAGGAAGAAACGCCCTTTCCTAGGTCGTGTTTCAAGAAAACGTCTTTGTGAAGGTCGTCAATTCATAAAAGACGCCCTGTATTAAGGCGTGTTTTAGTCCAGAGTCCTTCCTTTTTCAATCTTTCCCTCACAGTTCCCTGCTGTCTTTGGACTCTTGCTCGATCTTGATCCTTCCCTGGATGCCTCATTGCCTGTTCTTATCCTTCCTTGGTTTGATCACATCCGTTTGAGGCATTATAAATTAAAAATTTGACCGATCGTGCAGAAGGTTAAGCACCTTCAGTATTCGGCGGATTGAGCGCTCAGAAGTTTCCTTTCATCACGGGCAGAAGCTTTCTTCATCCCTTGCTGCCTCCCCTCTCTGCATCCCTTTGAGCTACATCCGGTGCTTCATCCATCACTATTCGGTTTCTTCCCTTTACTGTCGCCAGGGACAGCAGGGTTCTCATCTTTTCTTCTATTTTGTTGCTATTTTATTCATACCATCATCCCTCTGTCCTTTATATCTCTATTCCTTGTTCACGTTTTGTTGCATTTTTTTTATCATCAAACTCCCCTTCCCTTAAGTCTTCTTAAGGGGTTTTAAAAGAAAACAAAAAAAGGAAGGTGCGCATGTTGAGGTCTTTTCATTATTTTTATGTTAGTTTTAGACTGATACTACTGCACTTTGGCTGATCCCTTTTCTTTTACTTGGCTTTATTGTCTTTTTTTTACAAGGTAATCAATCAAGAAAACCCACTTCGTCGGCCGGCCGATTGGAGTTGGAGGAAGAGATCCACATTTATCCCGCATCACATCTTTCACCAGGTACATGCGATCTTATTTTTTTTTTATTGAGGTAAACCCTCTGGCGATCACAAACTCCTCCTTTTAGCACCTCGTGCTATTTTATTGCTTTCACCATATCTATATTACTTTTTTTTTATATTTAAAAGTGGATTTTAAATAGATCTACAAATTGGCGATCACGGTGGGACATCCACTGTTTTCTTTGTTGATTACCATCTCCATTGGCACCCTTGTGTGCCCTTTCCCTTTTGACACCCTCGTGTGTCCTTTCCCATTGACACCCTCGTGTGTCCTTTCCCTTTAGGCACCCTCGTGTGCCCTTTCCCCTCGGTACCCTCGGTACCCTTTCCTTTGTGCCCCTGCGGCATCTTCCATTGTGCACTCTGCACACTTCCCGGATCAGTCAATTGTTGCTTATTAACGCCTTCGACGAGGGCGTCTTTTGATTTAACGCCCCTCACAGGGACGTGTTTTCGTGAATTAACGCCCCCTTCAAGGGCGTGTCTTTATTGCATCTGCTTGCATGATCTTAATTATTTTCTCGTCTGATATTTAGCGCCCCTTACAGAGACGTGTTTCATTAATTAACGCCCATCTCCAGGGCGTATGTTTCTATAACTGCGGTGTGCTGCATGCTGATTATACTGTCTGTGGAATTAACGCCCCTCTCAGAGGCGTTTTATTTATTTTCAGCGCCTTCCATCAGGGCGTGCCTCTGAGTTTTGACGCCCTCACTGGAAGGCGTCCTTTATTTATAAACGCGTAACCCTAAGGCGTGTTTTTCCTACGGTCTGTGAGCCCCTCACAGAATTTACGACAGCCACGCTGCCGTGTTTTCATTTAGTCACGACCTGCCACAGGGCGTGTCTTTCCTCTTCCTGTGAACACGACCTTTCCCAGGGCGTGTCTTTACTGTTCTTTTTCACAGATTGGCTATTATTCATTGCTTAGCATTTGTCTTGACATTATATTATTGCTTGGATCATCTTGGTTTGCTGGCTTGGTTGAGAGACCTCCTCTCTCTATCCTAGGACCCACACACCCTTCTTGGAATCGGAACGACCCTCCATTGAGCATTCCGTCTCTTTGGACTGGAAATCCCTTTTCCAAGACCTCCATAAGTCCCCGCACCCGTGGATTCCCTCACGGACGCCGGGCTGGTTGTACCCTCGAAGTACCTGGAGTTTAGAGAACCTATACGTTGTTAAAAGAGAGAAGAACTTAGTTGACCCGGAGGTTACATTTGGATCAAACTAGGTCTCATTTGGCAAAAGAGTGAACCTTCACAAATAATCCACCCTAAATTCGAACATCGAACATTAAAATCTTGCGTTTCTTGCCAACCTTGTTTGCATAAACGTAGTTGAGTGATTTGATTGTCTTGTTTGGATTGTATATTTTGTGACGGTTCCTTCATTGAACATCCTCTTTCTTAAGAATGAAGCTCCGTTCAGGTAAAACCATCAACATGTCAGGCCACGGGTACTCCTATGATGATGAGAATGAGAACATATTTGGTCAATATGAGGACCCTCCTCAGGATTCTTTTTATTATGAGGGGAACTACCTTCCTCCTCACCCCCATTACTCACAAGTTCATGTGGTCGATACCACTGTCCATGAGGCGGACCCTTCGTCTCAAGTTCCATCTTCCAACACTTCGGGGAACCCTTCCCCATCCATTAATGTCTCAGATTTGATCCAAGCTCTCTCCCAGTTGGACGACTCCCAACGGCAAGCCATTCAGGCCGCCTTAAAGGGGAAATCTGTCCTTTCTTCTTCTTCTAATCCCCCTCCGGCCGTGAGTGGCCATCAAATCATTAATGACCAGGCGGTCTTGCATCCTCCCTCCTCTCGTCCGCAAACACCTACTGCGGCCATGCCGGCCCAGCAGGCGAGCTATTCAGCAGTCAGGCATCAATCCTCCCAACCCCCTCGGGTTCTACGAACGCCTATGCCACATTCTTTTATTCAAAACCAGGCCCCAGTCGAGCCCGATACCAACACTCTTTTGCTTCAGAAGCTAGCCAGCATGGAGGAGCAGCTCAAGAAGGTTACGGCAACTAAGAATACTCCGGAAATTTCTCTTCCTACGTTGCCAGTGTTCCATTTACCACCTTCTGAAATGCCGAATTTCCGGCGATATAATGGGACCGGTAACCCCTTCATTCATTTAAAGGACTTCCGATATGAGACTTCTTTCTGGCAAGACAATAAGGCATCTCTGGCCTATTTATTCAGAAGATCTCTTGAGGGACCCGCCCTCGAATGGTTTTATTCTCTGGAGCCAGCTGATGCCGGTAACTTCGATGTTATCCAAAGGAAATTCTTGCAAAAGTACAGAGACCGGGTGGGACCTTCCCTTTCTGTTACAGATCTGGTCGCTGAGAAAATGAAGCCCGATGAAGACTTCATTATATTTGCTGACAGGTGGCGGTCTATGGCCGAGAAATTGAAGGACACATTGTCGGAACAAGAGCAAGTAAAAATGGTCATTTCTAATGCAACTCCTCAATTCCGGCACATTTTGGCCATGAATCGGCTGACAACGATGGAAGAGCTCTATGAAAGAGCTCGTTATATACAAACACAAATGAAGGATTCGCCCATCATGGGCATGTTTGAGCCGAAGCCTCGGCTGTTTAAAAAGAATATAAATGTCAACAGTGGGCCCACGACTGAGGGCACTGTCACAAACGAGCAGGTTGGCGTAGTTGGTCACCCCCACCACCAGTCAAACCCACGACCTCCGCCACCTCCACAGCAGAACCCCCATGTTACCTCCGCTCCGCAGCGCCACTTCACACCCCAACCTTCTTTTGCTCCATCACCGAGCCAAGCGCCTCGCACCGACCCTTCAGCACCACCACAATGCCACCAGGTTCCCCCACCTTCCAACTATAGCCAACAACAACGGAGACCACCACTAGGCCCCAAGAGGGCTCATTATCCACCACTCCCAGAGAGTCTCCCTGACATTTTTAATGCTTTGATGGCCGCCAACCTGCTCGTCCTACCAAAAGAAAGAACGGTGTGGCCCGACAATGTTGACACATCCCGTTACTGTGCATTTCACCGCGCCCCTGGTCACAACCTTGATCGTTGTTTCCATTTCAGAGATCATATTTATGATTTGAATGACCAGGGTGGCATTAATTGGGATGAAATGAGACAAGTCATCGCCACCATGAAAGAGAGAAGGCCGCATCGGCAACAGCAAAATCAACAACAGCCAGCTCCGCAGCAAGCTCCGCCACAGCAAGCTCCAGCACCCCAGCAGGATATGGGGATTGTCCGTAATCCATTGCCGGAGCACGCTCCTAATCAACACGTGAACCCTGTCACGTCTCTCTACGAGGTGGAGAGAGGGCAGGGATGGCACGAAGAAAACGCCTTTGTCGGGGCATTACACCATGATCCAAACCAAAATCAAACTACTCCGCGCCTTTTGCGCGTTCCTCCTTCTCCTTCTAATCTCCTATCAGGACGTTCTCTTTTACGCCCCGTCAACCCACCTACCACCACCAATTCCGCGACCTTGCCGGCTCGCTCTCTTCTTGACCGCTTACCACCACGGCAACATGCCATTTCACCTTCCACCACCAACCCTACATCCGCAACCTCCAGGCCACTCCTACTCCGCTCACCGACAGCACCTGCTACCCCCTCTACCACCCCTACACCGACAAGAGTTCCTCCACCGCCAGCACAACCATCTTTTGTGCCACGATCTCTCCTTATTCCACCACCTGCCAATACCCCTCGCATTCGGATATCCCTTTCTTCTGTCACGCCTCCGGCGAGGGCACCTTCTTCAAATACTCCTCCCATGCCTCCCGCGGGGGCATCTTTATTAAACACCGCTACTACGCCTCCTACGGGGGCGCCCCTTTTATTGAATTCCCCTTTGGTATCCCCTAGCAGGATCTCTGCTACCGACATTCCTTCCTCCTCTTCCAACCCTCCCCCTAATGTTGCCCCGACAGAGGCGCGCCAAGGCGTAGCGCCGCTCCGTAGTGGACGGATGTTCCACCGTGTTTTCCCACAGAGAGAGCTAGAGCCCGTGCAGGGGCCACAAGAGCAAGAGCAAGAACAAGATTCAGTGCCGGGAACTCAGTATGATCTGTTAAAGCACCTGGATCGCACTCCAGCCAGAATCTCCATTCTTGAATTAATCAAGAGGTCCACCACTCATCAGCTGGCCTTGAAGGAATATCTGCAGAAGGTTATGGTCAATGAGGACCTTCCGGTTGAACAGATAATTACAGTCTTAACCCCTACCAGCAGTCAGCCGGCAATCACATTCCATGAACATGAGTTAGCACCTCTACCAGCAAGAAAGTATGCCCTATGTATCACGGTTGATATCAACAAAGTAGCTGTTAAGCAGTGTTTGGTAGACACCGGTGCATCTATCAATGTGTTGCCTCCGAGCACTCTAAAGCTATGCGGTATCCCTGAGAGCCAGATACGGCCATCCACCATTACTGTCACAGCATATGACAATACAAAGAAACCCCCTCTGGGTATGATTACTCTCAAAGTCAGTTTGGGTCCAGCCACCATTACGGCAGATTTCCACATTCTAGATATGGACCCGACCTTTAATGGTATCCTGGGTCGCCCTTATATTCAGCAGCTTGACGCAGTGCCCTCTACAAACCATCAGTGCCTTAAGTTTCCGCACAAGGGCCGCATTATCAAGGTGACCAGCGTGCCGATCTTACCAGAGGAGGACATACATGTAGCTTCATCAGTTCCTTCCATGTGGCCAGCCAATAAGCCGTTATTATCTGTGTTGGACATTCACTGTCCACGACCGATGCTATCTGAGACTGTTACCACCGTTGCCATGACACCCCTGCCTTCTAAGGGGAAGAAGAAAAAGAAAAATATGATGAATACCCCCGGCTGGAACATTCTGATAAGGATGGGATATCAAGATGGCAAGGGCCTAGGTGCCAAACTCCAGGGCAAGATTAGGCCCATTAAGCCTCAAAAAGTGATTGCACGAGGCGGCTTAGGCTACAAAGCACCGGACAAGAATGAAGGAGAGCCGTGGGCTGTTATGACGTCCACCTTCAAGCCAGATCGCCAGCCGCTCACCTGGACTTTAAAGACACATTTTGTCACCGGTGGCGTTCAGAACAATGAACAGACTACCGTCATTACATCATTGCTTGATTGTCAGGATGTGCACGCTAGACAGTTTGCGCGGCACATTGCCCCACTGGCCACTTACAAAGCCTTGGAGACTTTAAGGCCAGATAAAAGAAGAAAAATGGGTGACCCGGAATGTGACTGGTACAGGTGGTTTGACATGAATGATATCACTTTCTCTTTAAGCCGCCTGTTCATGCCGACAGATCCAGAATGGCCACCATTGATTCGAGAACTGATTGAAATGCCTGCCGCAATCACAGATAAAAGGCAGATGTTAAGTGACTACACAGATACGGGAGAGCCAGATGTCCCCTTTGAAGAAGGATTCTCTGTGGATAGGCTGTGGGCTGGCCTTTTCTCCCTCACTTCTGTGCATCCGTCTGTGTTGGTCTCTCTCTATTCCCGTGGGTTTGGTCACGTGCCGCGACCACCACCGATTACCATCAACCTATCTCCCAATTCAATTCAGATTTCCTTCCCTATTGACCTTTCGCTCCTCGAGCGATTTTCTGAAATCTCCATCTCGCCCCCATATGGGCCATCTTTGATTGAATCTTTCTCCAAACTTGCAATCTCCACTCCCCCCGCTATTCTCCCTTCACAGTGCTTTTTACTTGAAAAAGAAAATAAAAACGACGGAAAAGATAAAAATGAAAAAAAAAACGCCAATTTCCCAACTTTCCAATCCTCCATTTCTGTTGAGGAGACCTCATACTTTTCTCCCGAGCGCGTCCCGACCCAGGGGCCGCTCCTCCAAGATTCCTTGGTAAGTCTCTTCTCCCCCTCCGATGAGGGGCCCTCCCCTGTATCACCTCCTGTATCCACTTTTTCACCTCCTTCTTTCCCTTATAATCAAGCTAATTGCTCTTCCTCCCCTTCTTCCTCTAATAAAATTCATGGGGTAGATTCACACAAGAAGGCCAAGGGTAAGCAGATTCCTCGCAGATTTTTGTTGGAATTGGCCGTTAGATGCCAAGCTTGTTTAGCTCTCCCTGAGTTCGTGGAAGATCCGATTATCCTGCCAGAATTAGAAATTGAAGATTTTGTTGCTTCTTATGAGGGTTTGGGCGTTTATGAAATCATGAATGATGAAGACCCTATTGAAGAAGGGGATGAAAGTTATGAAGAATATGAGGACGAGGCTGATGCTTTTGCTAGTGGTATAAGAAGATTCGACGAACCATCAGCCTCAGTAGAAGAACCTACCAAAGAAATCAACTTGGGTACCGAGGAAGACCCTAGGATTGTCCTCATAAGTAAAAATTTGCCGCCCTCCGAAGAGAAGGCGCTCATCTTAGTTCTTCAAGAATACAAGGACACGTTCGCATGGAGCTATGAAGATATGCCTGGATTAGACCCTGCGCTCGTTGAACACCGTCTTACACTTAAGCCAGGATCTGTCCCGGTAAAACAACGGTTGAGGCGTTTCCACCCTAGCATGGCTTTGAAAATGAAAGAAGAGGTCGATAAACTCCATAAGGCTAGATTCGTTAGAGTCGTCCTCTATCCCAATTGGGTAGCTAACATTGTCCCGGTTATGAAGAAAGATGGAAAAGTTCGAATTTGCATAGATTTTCGGGACCTCAACCGGGCGTGTCCTAAGGATGACTTCCCCCTCCCTCATATTGATGTGCTGATTGATAACACGGCAGGATTTGAGACTCTTTCTTTCATGGACGGCTTTTCAGGCTACAATCAGATTCGTCTAGCTGAAGAAGACCAGGAGAAAACTTCATTCACTACACCATGGGGCACATATTGTTATGTGGTTATGCCCTTTGGACTTAAGAATGCTGGAGCCACTTATCAAAGGGCCATGATGGCAATTTTTCATGACATGATTCATATTTATATTGAGGTGTATGTGGACGACCTGGTTGTGAAATCAAGAACAAGGATTGAGCATCCTGGGGTTCTGGCTAAGGTTTTGCAGAGATCACGAGAATTTCAATTAAAAATGAACCCCAAGAAGTGCGTATTTGGCGTTTCTTCGGGGAAATTACTTGGATTTATCGTTAGCAAGAGGGGAATTGAGGTTGATCCCAACAAGGCAAAGGCCATTAGAGATATGCCTCCTCCCAAGAATCTGAAGGAAGTTCGAGGATTAATCGGGAGGTTGCAATTTATTCGCCGCTTCGTCTCCCAGCATTCACAGAGATGTAGGCCGTTTTACGAGCTTACTAAGCCGGGAGTCAAGTTTAATTGGGATGATAAATGTCAGGCAGCCTTTGACGGATTGAAGGATTATTTGGTCAATCCTCCTGTCCTGAGGCCGCCAATTCCAGGCAAACCACTTATTCTTTATGTTTCAGTCCTGGATGACTCCGTAGGTGCTGTCTTAGCTCAAGTGGATGAGGAAGGTAGGGAGAGGGCAGCATACTACTTATCTAAGCTTCTTAACCCCTGTGAGCAGAGATACTCAGCCATGGAGAAGACTTGTGCAGCTTTGGTTTGGGTAGTTCAGAAGTTAAAACACTATTTTCTAGCTCACGAGGTTCACCTCATTGCTCGCATGAATCCAATCAAATTCCTCCTTGAAAAATCTGTCCTTACTGATCGATTAGCACGCTGGCAAAGCTTCCTTTCTCAATTTGACATCACTTACATTCAGCAAAAAGCTGTCAAAGGTTATGCCATTGCCGAACATCTTGCTCACCACCCTCTCCCCCGTTTTGATCATGTCGGTTCAGAGTTCCCGGATGAAGAATTAATGTCCATTAATCAACCCCCAGATCCTATGTGGACGTTACATTTTGATGGAGCTCTTAATTCTCAAGGAAGAGGGATCGGCATGGTTCTCTTAACACCCGAAGGAGTCACCATTCCATTTGCTGCTCGGCTCACTTTTCCCGTCACCAATAACATAGCCGAGTATGAAGCTCTTTTGGCTGGTCTTAAAACCGCTCATCAATATGGTGTCACTCATTTGCGAATTGTCGGTGACAGTCAGCTTATTCTACGCCAAGTGTTGGTCAAGTGCCGCACCATCCATCCTAAGCTCAAGCCCTACCAGGAGCTCGCTTCAGCTTACGCCAAACTCTTCACTAAATTGATTTTCGTTCATGTCCCGCGTAGCCAGAACATTTTGGCCGACGCACTTGCTTCCTTAGCCTCCGCTTTAGTCTTCCCTCCTGAGCGTGATTTTCATGTCCCCCTGATTCATCAGCGTGATACTCCAGCCATTAGGGATCGTGCTTTTCTTGATATTAGGGATCAGGTGCTTGAGAAGGTTAGACGGAAAGAAGCTCTTGAAGGCAGAGAGGTCATGCTATTGGATTGGCAAGAAGAGTTGGCTGACGAAGAAAAGCCTTGGTATTATGAGATTGCCAGATACTGTAATGATCAGTCTTATCCCGAGGAAGCCACTGCCGAAGAAAAGAAAGCAATTAGGAGAGTGGCTCAACGTTATACTTTGGTTGGAGGTGTGCTCTACAGAAGAGGGCTCACCGGTGTTTTGTTGAGATGCCTCGATGATGATGAATCGTGGAAAGTTGTGGAAGAGGCGCATTCTGGTGTATGTGGTGGTCATGTAAACAGCCAGATGCTAGCTAAGAAGATTCTTAGACTAGGGTTCTACTGGCCCACTCTTGAAGAAGATTGTTCTATCTATGTTCGAAGGTGTGTTAAGTGCCAACTGCACGCCGACAAGATTCATTCTCCTGCTTCTTCACTCCATCCTACGTCCTCCCCATGGCCTTTTTCCATGTGGGCTTTTGATATCATTGGACCTCTTGGTGATTCGAACCTCCTGACCAAGCAAAAATCATTCATTCTCACGGCAACGGAGTACTTCACCAAGTGGGCGGAAGCAGAAGCTTACGTGGAGATTAAAGCATCAACCGTCTGCAAATTTATCATGAAGAACATCATCACGAGGTTCGGCATCCCAAGCACCATCGTCACCGACAATGGACCTCAATTTATCTCCCAAGATCTCAAGGATCTCTGCAACAGGTATAACATTGCATTGCATCATTCTTCTCCCTATTATCCGCAGGGCAATGGCCAAGCAGAGGCCACTAATAAAACTTTAATCAAGATTGTTAAGAAGACGTGCGAGGCTAATAAATTCTCGGATTGGCCAGACAAGCTGGTTGAAGCTCTTTGGGCCTACCGCACTTCCATTCGAACCCCCACTGGGCAAACTCCTTTTGCCCTTACTTATGGAATGGAGGCCGTAGTCCCTTATGAGATTCTTATCCCCTCTTTGCGAGTACAATTGGATGAGGAGCTCTCTATCGATGAACGTCGTGATTCACTCCTTGCCCAATTGGAACTCCTAGATGAGAAGCGTCTGGTCGCCGCTGAGCATGCGCGCGTTTACCAAAAACAGGCTCTCACGTTTTTATCAAAAGAAGGTAATTGAGAGAAAATTTAAGGTCGGTGAAATGGTAATCAAAAGAATTTTTGTAAAGCCGGGTGGCCCTCGTTCAAAGCTCCAACCGAATTGGGAAGGGCCGTTTGTCATAAAAGATGTTTATCCTGGCAATGCTTATAAACTGGTTAATGCTGAAGGAGAGGAATTAACTCACCCCTGGAATGGTTTGTATCTCAAGAAAAATTACCCCTGAACAAAAATCCAAACAAAAATTGAAAATTTCACAAAAAATCCAAAAAAAAATAGAAATCTCCCAGATAATCCAAAAAAAATCTGAATATTTCCAAAATCCAAAACAAAAGAGTTTTCTTTCATGGTCCTCCCCTTTGGGCTGACATAACATGCAAAGGTCACCGGTCCGAAAGGTCAAAATCCAAAATCCATTTGTCAGTCTTGCTAATTTAAAATGGGAGTTGACACCGCACACACTACACACTTTACTCTTGAGCTCAAGCAGTGCAAAATCTGATGGAAAGTCGAAATCAAACTAAAGGCGAAAGACGATATCCATTCTTTTCTTCTTCGGCCCACAAGGGAGGAAGAGAGGTCTTGAGGTAGACACGCCAAACCTATCCGCCGCTTTAGTAGGAGGAAGTCAGGGCCCAAAAGGGAACAAATGCCACAAAAGCCCAAGTACAATTAGGTTGTTCATCAGTTCAAATCTATTCAATGCAAATCAATTCCGAAGTGAAAGTCAAATGTTGAAAAAGAAAAGCATGTCAAGAGGGCAAAGTCCCCGCAAGGAAAACCTTGGGCGTATGCATGCATTATGAAGAGGCAAAAAAAGGCAACAAAGCGTCCCTACGCCAAAGACCGAACCCCAACAGGCATAAGGATAGGGGAGGTAGCTTTGCCTCAGGCATCTTTGAATCTTTTGTGAGCTTCCTTATAGCTTCTCTTTTATTTTTGGAAAGTCATGAACCAGCAGAATGGTCGAGACAAACTGAAGAGAATGCACTGTACGAAATCTTGTGTATAAGTTTAACCATATTCACGCCAATTCCCCTTTTAATTATTCAAGAAAGGTTAATGGAACTTAGAAGATGACCAAGTAGGGCCCACCACCTTGATTTCTTTATCAGCCCAATTTGGGAGGAATAAAAATTAACGCCTTTGTTCAAGGCGCTTTTATGCTGATTCACGCCTAGATCTTAGGCGTTTCTTTAAAAATAACGCCTCTTGGAAGGTCGTGTTTTCAACAAAATCCAAAAAAAACTTTTCACAGTAACGCCGTCTCCGAGGGCGTCTTTTAAGAGAGTAACGACCTAATCTAAGGCGTTTTTTTTAGAAAAATCTTCGAAAAAATATACATACTGAAAAGAACAAAAAAATAAATTCTTCATGCTGCATGAATTGCATTCTTGCCTGGACATCTTTTAATTATTGTTTGCATACGTGTGATTGCATGAGGCATCCCCGAGTTTTGATTATTTCATTTTGCCTTATTAAAGGCTTGGCCCCTTGACCCATTATTAAGGTCAAAATATTTACACCCTTTGCTCACCGGGCAAGGGGCCAAGTCGAACAGATGAATTAACCTGTTTGTTCAAGTGAAAATCGCAGCCGCAGATACAGGGCAAAGTAAAGCAAACACGAGGAACGAGAGAAGAAAAAAGTATACAAACACAAGTCCACAACCACACAAGTGCTCAGGTAACAAAAGCTCAAATCTCATATATATATGTGTATCATCATGTCTATCATGTACAGGTGTGAAGGTGGAGGAGTACAAGTACAGAACGCTCAACTCTCGCCTCCACCCTCCTCTACTCTCCTGCTCTCAACCTCCTCCTCACCATCCCGCACTGGCGCCGGTGGAGGAGGCATAGGCCCCCGTGAAGAGGCCTGAACCCGAACGTGTCCTCCTGCCTCGCTCCTCTCTCGGAGGGAAGAACCCGCCACAAAGGTAGAGCTGGTGAAGGAGTACCCCGCAGCCCGTGCTCGCTCACGGCCGCGCTGCAACCGCTCCTCGGACACTCGAAGCCGCTCCTGGGAAAGGATCAACTGGGTCCTCGAGTCCGCCAGCTCACGCTCTCGTGCCAACAACTGCTCCTGGAACCGGGCACGCTCCGCCTGGTGCTCCTCACGCTCACGAGCCCGCTCCTCGCGCTCACGAGCACGCTCCCTCCTCTCCAGCTCCAGGGCAACCCGCAGCTCGGCCACGTCCTGAGGAAGCTCACTGCGCTGCTGCAAGGCCCGCTGAAGCTCTACGATCCGCTGATCACGGATCGACAACTCGGTACGTATCGCCTTCAGCTGAGCAGCCTACAAACAGGTAAACAAATCATCAGTTCCACAATTCAATAATTCATGAAATGAAATAACAACATGTGACTAAAGGTAGGTCACGCACCTGTGAGCTCGTCGCTCGGAAGCCCTCATCTACGCAGATAAGAGTGGCTCGAAGCTCTTCAGTCTGTAAAAATGAATTTTTATCAGTGCACAATTTATATCTAATCATTATTTGAATGAGGTTTCGAGTTCAGAATTTACCCGTGAAGCAAGGTCACGCTCCGCCACCTCGGCTCGCGCTATCGCACCAGCCAACTGCTCCATGAGTGCAGTCACCTCTGCACTAGGCCCCCTCGAGCTGGAGGCCTCCCCTGGATCTCTCCTCGCTACTCCCTGCTGGGCACGCTGCATTCATTAAGACCGTCAGTGGCTAATCATTAATTCAACACAGCAAAAGAAAAAATTCATTTGCATATAGGAATAATTTAAACACTCACCAGGGTCTCCAAGTCTGCCCGTGTGGCAGCTAGCTGGTCCTCCAGAATGTGGAGGTGGGCCTGTGCATCTATCGCCGCTATGTCCCTCGCATCCTGCATTCATTACATGTTAATCGCATAATAGTTTCATAAGCATTTGCATTTAATTTAGAAATAAGTGCATTCATACATACCCCTAAGACCCTCATCTGAGGTCTGCCGGCGTGAACCTCCCAGTAGCGCCGGAGGTACTCGGAGCTGTCAGTCGCGTGGGAAACGACTGTGGTCCCGCCTCGCTGCCAGTCGGCGTACTGCTCCTCGAATCGCACCCTCCAGTCGGTCGTCTTGGTACGACCGCGGGTCTTCTTGCCAATTCCTCGGGGCTCTCCGACCTCGATCCACTCCTGGGGCAGGCCCAGGGTCCTCATCACCAGTCGAAGCCGTAACGGCTCAATCTCGCTCAAGCAGTGTAGCCACAGCTCACGCCCGAAGCGAGGTCGCCCCGATACGACCCAAGGCTGGCCCTCATCAGTCATCCCCTCATATGGTCTCCACTGCACCTGCATTCATGAACACGCATCATTATCATTTCATCATATTCAAATAAACAACAAAAAGAAATGCATATCATTCATTCATACATACCAGCGAGGGAGGGAAGTCGCGGAACTCTCTCCGTAGAACCCACAACTCGTAGTCAAGTGGGGCGCCAAAGATAACAGGCACCCAGCGTCGCGCCAGAGGGAAGGATCCCTCAGCTCCTGGCCGTGGGTCAACGCGCCCCATCGGCATGTATAGGTGGCTCCACACCTGCATCCATGCATTGCAATTAGTACTATATTCACATGCATCATAACAAAGAAAAGATAAGAAATGAGAAATTGCATACCTGAAGAAGAGGTGAGAAGCCACTGACGGTCGTCTCACGGCCTGTCCCCGTGGACAGATCGGCCATCAAATGCGCCAGCAGGGCCGCTCCCCAAGCATATGTGCCAACCGTCTCCAGATCCTCAAGGATGCCTAAGAAGCGGCAGTTGATGACATCGGCTTTCGTCCCCAGCAATAATCTCCCGAGCAGCAGCAGCAGGAACCTCCTCAGGTCTCGGTCCGCTCTCTCATGGTCAGTCGGGTCCTGGCAGCATGCCGCTCTCACCCCGTCGGTCAGTCGCTGTGCAAACTCACCTAAGGTCTCCCCCGACCTATGCCTAGCGTCTCCTAGACCCATCACCGTAGTCAAGTCCGTACGGAAAATGGTCCTACACTCGCTAGGTCCCTCGTAGACCATCTCAAGCCCTAGTAGCCTCTGGGCCATCTCTGCATAGTCAGAATAGGTGAACCCACTCACGGCCTCACCATCTACCCGTAAACCTGTAATCCTGGCTACATCCTCTAAACTAGGAACCATATGCCCCCAGGGCATCAGAAAAGTCCGGCTAACCCTATCCCATCTCTCCCTCAAAACCTGGATCAGTGCTAGGTCAGGTCTAAAAGGCTCAATGGATAGAAAAGCCCCAAACCCCATGGCCTCTACTCTAACCCTCTGGAAGTCGGGGAGACCCTGGTATGCTGCCCAGACCATGACCCATGAGATACGGGTCCTCATCAACCCCTGCATGCATTAAAAGAGAATTATTTTTCTTAATTATTTGAGTATCCATGTGAAATTGCATTTGATTTGGGTTAAATATTGAATTTTTAGCATTTTTTTGAATTCACGGCCACCCTCAGGTCGTTTCTTGATAAATTCACGCCCCTGTGGGGGGCGTTTTTCAAAGTGAACTTTAATGTAACGCCCTTAATAAGGGCGTTTTTTATGTTAATCACGCCTCAGTCTTAGGCGTTCTTTGGTGGCTGTTTTGCTATTTCTGAAATATACTTTTAATCACGCCTCGGTGTTAGGCGTTTTTTTGAATTAACGCCCTGTGGTAGGGCGTTTTCCTAAAGGTGGTTAATTTTTGGGTCGTTAATGAATGAAGCGACGCCCTCTGGTTTGGGCGTCTCTTGTTGAATTAACGCCCTTCTGGAGGGCGTGGGTTTCTCAATTTAACAGAAAAATCAAATAACTGACAGCATGCGAAATAATTCATGAAAATATTTTTGGAAATTGTTAATGAGCATGGAATTCATGAAAAATCATAAGTTTTAAGAAACGACATGCTTCAGGGCGTTTTTCATAAAAGATAATTAATTTTTAGAAATTAAAAATAATTAACGCCCTGGATTAGGACGTTTCGTTTGAGTAACGCCCCCGTGGGAGGCGTGTTTTTTCTGAGTTGCAGGTTTAATGCCCGAAGGCCATGAAAAATCATAAAAAATATAAATAAAATAAAAAAAATTGGAATTGGGGAGGGGGAACCTACCTTCTTGTGCTTCTGGGGTTGTGGCCGTGGCAGCGGCCGTCTGGGCCGCCGGAGTTGCCCCCGGGGAGCGACCGCCGCCGTGCACGGCGGTCCTTCTTCTCCTTCTTCTTCTCCTTCTTCTTCTCCACCTTCTGCATCTCCTCCTCCTATCGCTGCTTCGTCGGCGTCGTCGCCGCCGGCCACCACCGGCTCTTCTTCAAAGGCCACGACGGCGAGCTCCTCCACAGAAATTTCTTCTTCTTGGGCGTGGGAGGCGTCGAGGTCAACCACGTCTGGGGCACTAATTCTTTGGCGTTTGGCCATGGCTAGGGTAGGAAGTGAGACAGAGAGAGACAGAGGGAGATTGAGAGAAGAGAACGAGAGAGAGAGAATGGGCGGTTTCGGTTAGGGTTTGCAGAGAAAGGGCGAAATGAAAATGGAAGGAGGAAGGAGAAGGAGGCTCGATGGCTTTTGGGTTTCGAAAAGAAGACACGCCTTAGAGCAAGGCGTTTATAATTGAATTCACGTCCACCCTTTGGGCGTTTTATGGAAATTGGCGACGAGGATTAAGGCGTTAATTTAGTTCGCATGGGGAACGATAACCGTCGTCAGACGCATTGAATGGGCGTTGATTGATGTGAGGGAAGTCATCATTACTGTTTGAAGTAACGCCTCTGGTAAAGGCGTGTTATTCTTGAAACGTGACTATGGAAAAGGCGTTATTTTGATGAGATAACGATTATATTCTTTTGGGTTTGAATCTGTTCACGCCTTTCTTGAGGTCGTCATTCAAAGTAACGCCCACTGCTGCAGGCGTCAACTGTTTACGAAGGGCCCGTTAAAGCGCCTTGAAATAAGGCGTGTATTTTTTAATTCGCGACGCTCTCGGAGGCGTTATTCACAACAGAAACACAGTTTTTTGGATGATTTGGTTCATAATTACAGTAGCAGTTGGCTCAATCAGAGAACAATCTTTATTATTTTGAAAAGAGGAACTACAATGACTAATGAGCCACTTTGGGCCTTATTTTTCTCAATGAAGTTACATAATTTTTCCACTGTTCTTTGCCTTCGTCCAAGTCTTCTACAGGTTGATGAAGCTTACTTAGCCTCCACAAAGCTTGAATGGTGATAACCTCTTCACCGTCTTCGTTGTTGCCTAGATCCCTTGACTTGATTGGAGGAAGATGAGAGACGTCCTCTAAGTGTTGCCTTGGGAGCCCAAGCTGAGGAAGGCACCGGTGTGCATTATATAAAACGAAGTCCGAAGCACCAATAAGACGAAGGTCCGTCCCGATGGAAAAGCGTGCACGAAGTTCCTGCATTTTAAATACACCTGGGGCGCAAGTAAAAAGATTCTTTGGCATTACCTTTAGGTGCTCCCTCCAATCCCCTCTCTTCTTGATTTGAGGAATTCGGTTGGTCACTCTATTGCTTATACCTAATGAGCCGGTTATATATGAGAGTGGGCTCTTTGAGAAAATTCTTGAGGATTGTTGGGCTTCGTGGCATGAGTCGAATTTGAAGTGTAGATCAACCCAACTTGAGAGTGCTAGCATGCACCCGTAAATGGGCCTTCCCATGGACGCCGCTGTGAGCCCGCTATAGAGATATGCTAGGATCGCCGGTCCAACTCTCTCTCCTTCCCATAAGCTCACCACTGCGCTCAATTGGGACTCCTCTAGAAAGTCCTCCGTGGATGGGAAAAGGAGTGCTCCTGCCAAGCACACCACGAAGGCTTTGGTCACTCTTTCTATCTCCTCTTCCTCTTTAGCTTGATCCGCTCTCTTGTACACCCATGAGGCGAGCTTCAAGAGGTTAACTCCTTTAGTGACCTTAATTTGGTTCACTATATTCGGGCTAGGTATTAACGAGGTTAGCAACTCGTGGGAGGAGATGGGTTTTGGCATGATGGCCATCTTTTCTTCTTCTCCGTGCTTCATCTTTCTTAAGCCTAGGATCATCTCTACTTCCTCCAGCAAGATGGTGGCTTCAAAAGTGGAAAATAAGAAGGTATGGGTGGAAGGATGCCATGTCTCAATCAATGCTCCTAGGGCAGCCCAATCTATGTGGATTTGATCATAATGCTTGGCATGGGTTATCAACCCCAAGAGATGCCATCTAGCTACATATACCCTCATGTCTGATGTGAATTTGGAGAGGATGAGGGGCAACCATTTGATTTGGACATATCTTCTAGCCCCTGGAAGATTTGGGTACTCCTGTGAGAGGAGGGGAAGAAAACAAAAGAAGAGGTACATGAGCATATGACATGAGCATGTGAGCAGTTCGCCGGAACAGTATGCACAATAAGAAAGTTAAACTAACCTGGTTCATGCATATCCTGTTGCTTATATGACCTTGGATATCGTTAATCCTGGGAGTTGAGTTTTTTTGTCTTTTCAGCGCCCTGTCCATCGTTGGGAGAGGTTTGGACGATGCAACCTGCAAGCAGATGAAGAAGAAGAAAGGCAAGAACGGGAATACAGAGTTTCGGCGGCTGCAGGGTTGTGGTTGTTTATGTTGAAGGAGGGCCTCCTATTAATAGAGATCTAGAGAGTTGTGAGGCTGTTGGAAGTTAGAAGTTCGATTGGGTTAAGGACTGTGCTGTTAAACTAGGAAACGGAAGTTCGTGCTGAATTAACGACGTTGGTTAGGGCGTCGATTTTTAAATTGACGACCTGACTGACGGCGTTTTTTATTTAACGCCCTGGAATGGGGCGTGTTTTTCTAAGCCTCCATTACTGTTTACGCCTTTGTGTAGGGCGTGTTTTAAATGATTAACGACTTATGGTCAGGCGCTTTCATGATGTTAACGCCCTATTCTTAGGCGTGTTTTATTGGATTATGAATTTTGATCTCTTCATGCTTTGATGCTTTTAATGAACCTAAGTGCTATTATTGTGATAAAATTGTCTATGATTAAGCACTTATGATCATGTCATATTCTGAATTGATGGAAAAAGGCTAATAAGTTTAAAAGTGCAGAAGTTTGCAGGATTCGAGGCGTTTGGATCACTCATAGGAGCAACATCTTGCCACCGTGTATCTGTTTCTTGTAAGCATTGTTACTATATGATATCTACGCTAGTATATTATGTCAAGGACCTTGTGGTTCTGATGAACCTGAATTTTGAGTTCCCCTTCATCAAAAACGATGACGATTTCAGGAGAATCATGATCACACGGATAGGCCGTTGAGTTGTTAAAGCTTTGGGACGATGGTTCCACTTTCTGAGTTGATGCGCGGACAAACGGGCTTCGGCTTAGTGTTAGCTCAGAAATATGGATTCTTGACCAGACTTAAACAGCTTAGCAATATTATCCTTGATTATTTTCTATTTAGTTTGTTTTAACCTTTTCTTTTAGCCCAGCATGCATCATGTAGGACTTTGAGTTTCATGCTGAAAAATCTTCATATTATGGCAATAATGAAGTTCACTCGCTCTCGATTGAATTGACATGAGATATTCCACTTTAAATCAAGTACTTCGTTCTATTTGAAGCCATTCAGGCTGATTCCTTGAAAGTGTTCCTTTTGTTGGATCTCTATCCCAATTCTTTTTACTTTTCTGCAAAATTTACCTTGGTTGCAGCACGTCCACATTTGCTGGTAATCGCTCTCCAATGGTCTTTCCCTGCCGTGCCCACGCGCACACCCTTTATTATTTAGTTTAACCTCCTTTTATCCAACAAATCGATTGTTTCCTTGGAACCACTCAGAGTTGTTTCATTTAGAATCTTGGAAAGATTTCCAATGCTTAGTGTCTGAGGCGTGTCACATCACACCTTGGCGTCTCCTTATCAGTTCGTTCCATTTCGTTCCTTTCATTACACTTCGCTCCATTTCTGTCTCACTCCCTTGCAAAGCAGACGCCAAGGCGGGGCAGCTGTAGACACGCCAAAATTGACGTTTTGTTGATCAAATCTCATGTTATTATATAAATGCCCCAAGTAGACTTCAATATTCCTATAACATGAAGTTTTTCTATTTTTTGTGAGTTTTTCTGCATTTTTCCTGTATCTTTGTGATTCACGACTTGATTAAGGGCGTTAATTTTAAAAGTAACGACCTGTGGTAGGGCGTTTTCAAAGAAAGGACGACCGTATGTGAGGGCGTGAATTCCTGGTGTTATCCCTTAATTTCTGGGATTATCCATTTTCAAAATAAAAGGCCTTTTTATGAGTAACGCCTTCTCTCAGGGCGTGATTTTAATTAACGCCGTTATCTCGGGCGTGTTATTTGAGCTTTCAAACAAGGCATGGTTTCGTTTCCAAAATTAAATCCAGGAAGAAACGCCCTTTCCTAGGTCGTGTTTCAAGAAAACGTCTTTGTGAAGGTCGTCAATTCATAAAAGACGCCCTGTATTAAGGCGTGTTTTAGTCCAGAGTCCTTCCTTTTTCAATCTTTCCCTCACAGTTCCCTGCTGTCTTTGGACTCTTGCTCGATCTTGATCCTTCCCTGGATGCCTCATTGCCTGTTCTTATCCTTCCTTGGTTTGATCACATCCGTTTGAGGCATTATAAATTAAAAATTTGACCGATCGTGCAGAAGGTTAAGCACCTTCAGTATTCGGCGGATTGAGCGCTCAGAAGTTTCCTTTCATCACGGGCAGAAGCTTTCTTCATCCCTTGCTGCCTCCCCTCTCTGCATCCCTTTGAGCTACATCCGGTGCTTCATCCATCACTATTCGGTTTCTTCCCTTTACTGTCGCCAGGGACAGCAGGGTTCTCATCTTTTCTTCTATTTTGTTGTTATTTTATTCATACCATCATCCCTCTGTCCTTTATATCTCTATTCCTTGTTCACGTTTTGTTGCATTTTTTTTATCATCAAACTCCCCTTCCCTTAAGTCTTCTTAAGGGGTTTTAAAAGAAAACAAAAAAAGGAAGGTGCACATGTTGAGGTCTTTTCATTATTTTTATGTTAGTTTTAGACTGATACTACTGCACTTTGGCTGATCCCTTTTCTTTTACTTGGCTTTATTGTCTTTTTTTTACAAGGTAATCAATCAAGAAAACCCACTTCGTCGGCCGGCCGATTGGAGTTGGAGGAAGAGATCCACATTTATCCCGCATCACATCTTTCACCAGGTACATGCGATCTTATTTTTTTTTTATTGAGGTAAACCCTCTGGCGATCACAAACTCCTCCTTTTAGCACCTCGTGCTATTTTATTGCTTTCACCATATCTATATTACTTTTTTTTTATATTTAAAAGTGGATTTTAAATAGATCTACAGTTGCCAGTCCGCCTCTGCTGCCAAAGGGGCCAGTTGATGATATGCTTGACTGCAGCAGAGCGTTTGCCAGAATGTTCCTTGAAGAAGACTGTTGTCAGAAGAATCAAGAAGTTCGGCTCGTGCAGTGGAAGCCGAAGAAGCCAGCTAACCGCTCGCGGGAAAAGGGGAGCTCGCCCATTATCTTTTCTTGGTCTCCCGCCCGTCTCATGTCTCTCTTCCAACAGCTGGAATCTATACCTCGTTCACCTCCGATCATGATTGACCCGTACCTCACGGAACTGCCAACCGAGGTGTTAATCATACCCTGTGCATGCGGGCAATGCCCGCCCATTGATCTCTCCACTTTATGGACCTCCTCCTTCAATCTTTCGGACATGTTGTTCTCCTCTTCTGATCCGTTCTTTGATGTCTTATTCCTGTCTCTCTTCCCCAGTCAGCTTCCTCCTCCACCATTTCCTCCCGCCTACTATATGATCTCCACTGATCTCCAAAAAAAACGTCAAATTTGAAACGGAGATTTCGGTGGAAGATTACGCTATCCTGTCTCCATCATCCTCCCAAGGGCACGAGTCCCCTGCTCCTTCCTTTCCACTAGATCTCCTTTCTCCTAGGTTAGATGTAGGGTCCGTCGAGTCTAGGGAAGTAGAGTCTGTTAGGTCTAGATAAGTAGGGTCTTGTTCTAGGTCGTCCAATCGTTCCGGGCCTGAGCCGCGCTCACTTGCGCATCATTCCAAATCTGTTCCTGATAGGTTCTTGCAGGATCTAGCTCAGCGATGTCATGCTCTTCTGAAGTGCCCGGAGTTTGTCGCTACGGCAATTGTGATAGAAGATGATGAGGAGCAAGATGGGGTGTGGAGCGACGACGGGCTAGGTGTTTATGAAGTCCTGGATGAAAAGGACCCGATCGATGATGAGGACAGCAACATAGATGACACCGCTGATCTGTATGCGCAAGGATTAAAGAGATTCGATGAGCCATCGTCGGCGGTGGATGAACCTACGAAGGAAATAAATTTGGGAACTGAAAAAGACCCAAGGCCCATTATTATTGCCGCTAACCTCCCTCTGCAAGTAGAAGAAGACCTGATCAGAGTTCTGAGGGAGTATAGTGATTCTTTTGCCTGGTCTTATGAGGACATGCCGGGTCTTGACCCCTCTTTAGTAGAACAACGACTTGTACTTAAACCAGGGGCAACACCCGTAAAACAAAGGTCAAGATGATTTCACCCCTACATGGCCTTAAGGATTAAAGAAGAGGTCGATAAATTGTACAAGGCTAGGTTCATTAGGGTTGTTCTATCTCCCCAGTTGGTGGCAAACATAGTCCATGTTATCAAGAAGGATGGAAAAGTGCGTATTTGCATTGATTTCAGGGATCTTAACAAAGCATGTCCCAAAGATGATTTCCCGCTGCCTCACATAGATGTCTTGGTGGATAACACCACCGGGTTCGAAGTGTTATCATTCATGGATGGTTATTCAGGTTATAATCAGATCCGTCTCGCTCCCGAAGATCAAGAGAAAACCTCCTTCACCACGTCCTGGGGCACGTATTGTTACGTGGTTATGCCATTCGGTCTAAAGAACGTGGGTGCCACCTATCAAAGGGCGATGGTGGCTATCTTCCATGACATGATGCACATCTATATGGATGCTTACGTGGATGACATCCTGGTGAAGTTGAGAACCAAAGAAGAACACCCCGCTATTCTGGCTAAGGTGCTACAGAGAGCTAGGGAGTACAAGCTGAAAATGAATCTGAAGAAGTATGTTTTCGGTGTTTCTTCAGAAAGTTGTTAGGCTTCATAGTTAGCAAACGGGGGATCAAGATTGATCCTAATAAAGCAAAGGCCGTCATGGACATGCCTCCGCCTAAGAATATTATGGAACTTCGAGGAGTGATTGGTAGATTCTAATTCATCAGAAGATTTATATCCCAACATTCTTAGAGGTGCCGCTCGTTTTATGAATTGCGAAAGGCGGGGGTCAAGTTTGAATGGAACGAAGATTGCCAAAAGGCCTATGAGGACATAAAGGAATATCTATCCAATCCCCCGGTTCTGCAACCTCCTGTCCCTGGGAAACCCCTAATCCTATACATCTCGGTCATTGAGGACTCCTTAGGGGCGGTTTTAGCACAAGTACACGATGAAGGGAAAGAGCGGGCAGCTTATTACCTCTCCAAGTTGTTTAATCCAGCAGAGGCCAAATACACCGCTATGGAGAAGACTTGTGCCACCTTAGTGTGGGTAGCTCAGAAGCTCAAGCATTACTTCCTAGCCCACCTAGTTAGGTTGCTATCTATAATGGACCCGATCCGCTATCTCCTAGAAAAGCCTATCCTTTCTAGTAGGTTAGCTCGCTGGCAGAGCTTCCTCTCTCCGTTCGATATCACCTTCGTCGTTCAGAAGGTAGTCAAAGGATATGCCATCGCTGAGCATCTTGCCCATCTTCCCATTCCTCACACTGACTCTATTCAGGATGATTTCCTTGATGAGCATCTATCTGTCCATACTCATCATCCCTTCTGGTCTCTACACTTCGATGGTGCACCCAATTCTCAGGGCCGAGGGATAGGCACTGTTCTGCTCACTCCGGAAGGGGTGATGATTCCCTTTGCTTATCAACTCCGATTTCTTGCTACCAACAACATCACCGAGTATGAGGCTCTCCTAGCTAGATTAAAACACGCCTACCTCTTAGGCGCGCGCTACTTGAATATCATAGGGGACTCTCAGCTCGTCCTGCGGCAGGTGCTGTCCACTTACCGCACCCGTGACCCTAAGCTCACGCCATATCAAGACTTGGTCACGCTCCTTGCTAGGCAATTCCGTAAGTTGATCTACATCCACACACCGCGATCTCAGAACATTCACGCTGATGCTCTAGCATCACTTTCTTCCTCTCTATCTTTCCCTCTCGGTCGGAGTATTGAGATTGTCATCGTTCAGAGACTAGACGCACCCTCTCTTCAGGATCCTTGGTATGCCAACCTTAGGAAAACTATAGAGGCAAGGGTTGAGAAGGAAGATCTTAAGGAAGTATCTTTGACAGAACTAGAAGAGATCTTGGAGGAAGAAGAGTTGCCTTGGTACCATGAAATCGAGTTGTATTGCAAAGATGGATCGTTCCCAGAAGGGGCAGACACCGAGCAGTGCAAAGCTATAAGAAGAGCCGCCTCAAGGTATACTATCGTTGCAGGAGAACTATACAGGCGCGCTACCAATGGAATGCTCATGAGATGCTTAGATGATGATGAAGCTTGGAAGGTGGCTGAAGCAGCCCATTCTAGTGAGTGTGGAGGTCATGTCAATGGCCAGGCTCTAGCAAAGAAGATCCTTAGGCAGGGTTATTATTGGCCCACTCTAGAGGAAGACTGCTCCCTCTATGTTCGGAGGTGTCTTAAATGCCAACTCCGCGCTGATAAGATTCACGTTCCAGCTTCATCTCTACATCCTCTTTCTGCTCCTTGGCCATTCTCCATGTGGGCTTTCGACGTTGTCGGCCCGCTTGGTGATCCCAATTCTCAGACCAAGCAAAAATCCTTCATTCTTACTGCCACTGAGTACTACACCAAGTGGGCTGAAGCCGAAGCGTATGCGGAGATTAAAGCTACCACGGTGTGCCACTTCATCATGAAGAATATCATCTCACGGTTCCGAGTGCCAAGCAGCATCGTCAATGACAACGGACGCCAGTTCGTCGCTCATGAGCTCAAGGACCTATGTAAGAAGTTCAATATTGCATTACATCCTTCATCTCCATATTACCCACAAGGTAACGGTCAAGCCGAAACTACTAATAAAACTCTTCTCAAAATCATAAAGAAAACATGTGAATCCCACAAATTCTCTGATTGGCCAGAAAGATTAGTGGAAGCTCTATGTGCTTACTGCACCTCCGTCGTACTCCCATGGGGCAAACCCCCTATGCTCTCACTTACGGGATGGAGGCGGTGCTCCCATATGAGATCCTGATCCCTTCCCTAAGGGTACAGCTCGATAAGGAACTTAATCTCGATGAACGTCGAGAGGCGTTGCTCGTCTAGTTGGAGCTCTTAGATGAGAAGATGATGAATGCGGCCGATCACGTATCCGTTTATCAAAAGAGAGTTTCGCGTTATTTTCAAAAGAAGGTAATTGAGCGCAAATTTCAAAAAGGTGATATGGTTTTGAAACACAAGTTCATTCGGTCCGCAGGTCCAAGGTCTAAATTACAACATAACTGGGAAGGGCCGTTCGTTGTCAAAGAGGCTTATCAAGGGAATGAGTATCGCTTAATAAACGCAGAAGGCGAGGAGCTCGCTCACGCTTGGAATAGGTTGTATCTTAAGCATTTCTTTCCTTAGAGTCTAACCAGTGCCACCCTAGTAGCAAGGTGTCCTTTCCCTTTCACCCTGAAGGAGGACCCCGAGCACGGCAATCACACACCACACGACGTCCCTGGTCGGGTTTCCAACTTTGTAGACACTATTTATCCTTGGCCATGCTTGGGGGGAAGTCAAAGTCCCTGTCCATTTCTCTCTTCGTCTGAATCCAGGGGCAAGAGGTGAATAAGGGGGCGGCGACCAATCTAGACACCCTGACGAGAGGAGGTCTCAAACAGGGGCAGTCCATTATGACCTGACGCCACAAGAAAAGAAAAGGCAAAGCAAAGGAGAGGTTATCATGACGAAAATAAAAGATTATCTTGAAAGTCCATCAATCATAATTCTAAAGCTCCGAAGAAAAAAGAAAAAGCTAGGCATGGCAAAAGTGGCAGTACAGTTTTTCCCGCGGGACATCATGAGCCCGGTCGTATGCGTGCCTAGAGTGGACAAAGGTTTGATGACGAACACAAAAGCTCCAGTACAACAGACCGGGTCTCCGAATGGGTTGCCCGGAGAGGAACTCAAGCCCTGAAAACTCCTATACCTTGCCTAAGCTTACCCCCATGTTCTATTTTCTTTTTAGGACTAAGAAATACCCTGGGTATGGCCTCTAATAGAGGCACCATCAAGCAAGTTGGGCCCTTGCCAGGGGTTGTCACCTCTAGCGCACGCCAACCTCGGAAACTCTTAATGGAATAGGGAGGACCCACATTTCTAGGGGAGCACTGGTGATGCGGGACGGACACGCGACTCGACTCCAAATGGATATGCGATCCTCAGACTCTAAGTAAGCTCGCGATCGTCCCTAACGAGGGAAGCATCAGACGTGCGCGGTTGGGAAACCGACAAAGAGCTAGGGTGGTCAACTCACAAATTCGTACCCGGATCGGGCCACGAGATGGTCTCGCTCTCTCTCGCAGCAGCAGTGATATAAAAAGTATAGCGAGATATGATCCTAGGATGCTCTCTAGCAGCAGCATAAAGAAATATATACGAAATAAAGTAAATGCTGAGATGTGAGCGAATACGATACCTCCACGCTACCGGGCGTGGGGAAGACTTCCCGGCCGATCTCGTACTCCCGGAACAGTAAATACACAATAATTACAGCAAGACAAATTACTGCCCACTCCACACAGGGAGGTAAAGGGAGAAACGATGGGATCCGGAAGTAGCGGTTTTGGGTTGACAGGCGGCTTCGTGTGTTGCTTCGGCGGCACACGTATTCACGACCGTGGGGCCCACATGCTGGTCCGAGGGGCCGTGTGGGACCAGGGTGACACCACTGTGGTGGGGACACCTGGAGGGGCGCTCCCTGGGACGGTGGTATGCTGGTTCGCCGGTCGGAGGCCGGGCGGCTCCGATCTGCACTCGTCGGAGTTGCTGCCCACGGATCTGAACTGCTGTTTCAGACCCGCGCGTCCCGACGAAATCCGCTGCTGCGGTCACTCCCAACATCGGATCGACGCACAAGAGGTACCGATGGAAAGCTAACTCAAACTCCTTCGATCTATGGCTAGAGAAAGAAACTTGAATTTCCCGTTGATGGTGGTGCGGACACCCGAGCGCATGCGAGACACGAGCCGGCGAGCCACCGGTACCGCACGAGGAGCACGACTCGAGCCACCTCAGCATCCCTATGGCTCGGAGATAGTCTGGAGGTTCCCCACTGAGTCATAGCATTTATCATATTTTTTGGGGATTTTTATTTTTGTGTAATGTATTTTATTTTATTTTCGTCATTGTGTAATTTAGATAGTTCGAGGGGCTTATGTGCAAAATGGGGATCCCTGGGTCCCACGGGCCCCCACTTCACTCCCATTGGGCCACCTCAGCTCTATGGCCCCTATGGGGTCAGTCAACCCTCCATGGAGACTTCTAGAAGGGTGGGCCAAGGGAGGGGGACAATGGACTTGAAAAGTCCACATGGGAGGCCACCAACCCCACCTACCATGTCCCCCCCTTGACCCTCCTTGGTCAAGGTGCGCCCCCCTCCCCTTTTTGTTTAATATTTTGTTGTATTTTGATCAAACTCCATCCTAGCCATCCATCCCCAACCCCTAGATCCAACGGTGGAGGATGAGTTTGGTGGGAGTCATATATAAGGCATGTAATTACCATTTTCTTGAATTAATGCCATTTGAATTGGAAGAAAATCTTGGAGCTCCAGCTTGGTGCGCCCCCTTCTCCTCTCCCTCTCCCCTTGGATGCTGTGAAGGCTTCCATTCTGAGGTGTGACTCCTCGTGTATCGGTTCCGACGATCGCCGCCGCCGCCACGAGCCGCTACCGCACCGCCATCGCCATCAACGGAGTTCTGCCTGCGCAGTACCACAGCAGCTTGTTCGAAATTCACAGGTCTCCCCGAGCTCATTTGGCTACCAAATTTGGAGGAGTTGTTCCTGGGATGTTCCTCTCCACCCACAAAAATCAGGCCAGCATTCAGATCACGTTTCCTATTTTTTGATTTTCGTCCACTCTTCCATTTCGGCTCTGCCAGAGTTCTGTCCAGGTTCACCTTTGTCCTGAGTTTCATGTCTTAGATCCACTTTTTGATTTTTGTTAGTTCACCCAATTTTACTGGGGGTTCCATCCATCCACCCCTTCATCCAAAATTTTTCTCAATATTTGATTCTCCCATCTCATATTTTCTAAAAATCGTTCTCAGACCCATCTATAGTTCTGTCAACCTGTTCCCAGATCCGACCACCAGTCACCCTAAAAATCATCACAAATCTCAGCCACCTTCAAATCAAATTCCAAAAATAGTACCCATTCCGTGGTTTGATTACCTACAACTTTTAAGATGAGCTCGAAGTCTGAATCCAACTGTACGTAGGCGGTCAATGGCCATTTAAAGGAAACTGATATGCTGATATGAGATTTTGGGAGCTGTGGAGCAGAGAATTGAAAAATAGTTAAAGCCCAGGTCCGCGCAGGTTCAGAAGAGTCCACTGATCCTAGATTGAAGGATTTCGAATCCTCTTCCAATGGCGCTGGTTTCGTCGCATTCTGGCGACGGGGCTGATCGCAGCGGCCGTTTTCGCCGGAGCACGCGCTGCTGAAACAGCAACATCAGTTCGTGGACAGCATCCTCTCCACTTGGGAACCGGGGCACCCGCCTTCCGGTGAGTGTCGCCGGCTGACCGCCGTCCAGGGAAGCGTGCTGCCAAGGGTCGCCATCACAGTGGGACCCACCCCGCCAGACTCGGAGGATAGGATAGCGTGTGGGCCCCACGGCCCATTGATTTTGCCGTCCGGAAAGCACGAGAAAGCGGAGTTCGGCACGTCGAGACGACATCACGATGCTGCCCGTCAACCTGATTTGCGTGATCCCCGAGGCCCACATGTGACCTTTTACCTCCCTGCATGGAGTGGGTCGAATCTCTTTGTACCGCTGTGAATTATGTTAACCGGGGGCCCGTAAGTCAGCCGGGGTGTCTTCGCCACGCCGGGTGCGTGGAGGTAAAGGTCTTAACTCCTTGGCGTTACATTGCTTAGCTAGTATACGATCCTAGGCCACTGCCGAGCGTGTAGGTACTAGCCCGTGTGTCCATGTCACCGTTGTGAGAGTTAGAGTGACCCATCCCGCAACTGGATCCGAGTCCGGAAGTGAGTCGACTACCCGTGAACTCTGCCGGTTCTTCAACCGCGCACGATCCGCGTTTCCCTCGCTTGGGACGATGAGTGAGCTTGCGTTTCTGTTAGCGACGTATAGCCCATAGGAGCTCTCCGTGTCGGGCTTAGTGTCTCTCCTATCATGTGTTGCTGGTCGTGTCCGCATCTAGAGTCTGAGGTCCATACCACGTAGAGTCGGTCCCCGTGTCCGTCCCGCATCAAATTGGTATCAGAGCCAGGTTGAGTCTAGGGTAGTCGTTGCATATGTCTTGCATAGTATAAGTCAAGTGATGGGGACATCACCCAGGGTTCCCTCTAGCTCGACACCTCTCTCCCTCCCGGAGATAGGGTAGGATGCGGCTTCACGACTTGATGGGTCCACGGCGACACTGGGGCTTACTACTTGGATCATATTGATGTATTTTCTCCTTTTCTTGAGTCATTTTGATGTATTTGACTTTATTTTGAGTCACGTCCCTAGGTCATCATGTTATTTACCTATGTTTTTATCTACATGTTAGGCTAGAGTGTCGTATGGGCCCAATTAGATGGGCCTGGCCCAGGGGCGCCCTCTTCCTTCCCCACCCCCTTGCTTGTTTGCTTTTAGCACTTATCTCAGGGACTTTTATGTAATTGTTGGGATCCCTATAAATAGGACCCCAACTCCACTAGAGATGGTTAATGAAAGTTTGCAGAATTTGAGCATTAGTGCACCTCTCCCTCTCTCTCTCTAGCTTTCTCTCTCTTCTTCTCTCTCTCACTTAAGGGGGCGAACCCCTCTCTCTCTCTTCCCCCTTCTCTCTCTCTCCCTTGGGCGAACCTGCCCCTTCCCCTTCCCCCCCCCCTTGCCACATCATCAGCCAACTCATCCTTCCACCCTTTCACCTCCCCAAGAGCAATAACTCCCATCAATACCTCCACTTCCCCAAGCAACCCTTCCCATTCCCCATACACCTTCCCCACCTCCAAGGCACCCTTTCCTCTCCCCCAAGCAACCATTCCACTCCCCCACACCCCCATTCATACCCCTAGGGGAATCAAACCTCACTCCCACCTCAAGTTGCGCACCACCCCTCCCCATCTACCCATCCCCTTGCCTAGGCCGACCCCCTCCATCACCCTCCCTCCTAGCTGCGGCCCTCTCACCCCTCCACCCTCTTGGACCTCCTCATTCCCTGCTCCACCCCTCTCACCATTCCTAAACATTCTTCCCCCATCAACCATCACCCCACCACTCCTTCTATTGCTAACTACCACTTCCATTAGCCTAGTTCCACCACCACCTCTTTCACTTTGCCCAAGTCTGCAGGTGGCAGAGAAAGAGTCGACTTGCAGGAGCATCCACGGATTCATACGGCATCGTCTGAAGGCGTATCATACCATCCTGGAAAGGTCGTGCAGTTAGCTTTGCAGGCGAGGCAATTCCATCCCATTCTAAGTTCGGGGCTGTCCAGGAGAACCATTCTCCTCCGGCTGCACTGGGTTCCCTCTGCAGAGTGCCTGAACCCGGTTAGAAGCTGCACCACAACCAACGACGGAAGATTCAAGCCAAGAGCCCTTCTACAAAGATCTTCCTCCTCCAGTCCTCTGTCAGAATCAAGAAGCAGAACCGCGTTCGGTGTCTGGAGGCCAAAGTTACCATTTTTCTCCCTCGGCTGCGCGAGTCTACCTTCCACAGTCCACAGCGACCTGCCTCCACTCATCTGAACCCCCCGGTCTTCTCTGACATCAGACGGATTCCCCGCCAGTTTTTCTGCAAAGAGGGATTGTCCACGGTTCCAGAAGTTCTGGCGGTTCATGATTCGGAGTCCAGAAGCGTCCGGAGCACTCTCTACAACCTGCTGCATCAGATTAGTGTCTGCCAGTCCCAGATCCTGTCGTCCTGTTCAAACCTCCGCCACGACCAGCGACGACATCATAAGAAATCAACATAATTCTGGGGCGTTCAGGTTCATTGTATGAAGAGATTCCCCCTGGTTTCGTCATCGGAAAATTTCCTGATCGGGATCTACGGCCGCTACACCAACTGACTGTCAACTTTCACAGCAAGCAAGGCTATCCGGCAGCGGCTCCTTCTCTCGGGTTTCTCAGCAAATCTCCCCTCCCCGCCTGGCTGCCTTAACGCCCCTCCATGTGTGGAGGTAGTGTTTGATTGTATCAGCAAAATCCCCACCCCAAGTCCACCCTCCTGTGTGAGGCGTAGTGATTGTAACCGTTTAAAACATGTCAAGCTTCATCGGCGCAGTGTGCGGGGAGATCCACACTTCCCCGCTCGCCCTCGTCTCCGAACGGGGTTGGTTTCTTCAAACCAACCAGGTGAGCTCTGACCTTTGCTCCATTCCTTTCTGGTGCTTGTTCATTTAATATCCGTAGAAATCGCTCCGTTGAGCAAGAGAGAGAGCGCCCGACCCCACGTGCTCCACTTATGAGCGGTCACCGTGGGCAGTGAGAGAGTGGGACCTAGTGCCCCAATTGGCACCGGCCAGCCCCTTAAGTGTGGGCTACGTACCCTTGGGAGGGCAACCCTAGCGTTGCTGGCACTCTACCAGCAAGGGTCTTGATCCATCACCTCTCCTTAGCATCATTTGGTCACCCCGGGCTCGTGTGTGTGCGGCGGCGAATTGGCCTCAATCTAGGACTTGATTGCTATGTGATTGTGATTGCGGAATAGGTCCTAGATCTCCCGTTTGTTTGCTGCATACCCCTTGGTTGTTTCACATCAGTTGGTATCAGAGCAAGTTTTAGACTTGTCTCTACAAGCCTAGGTCCTAGGGTCTTTGCATTTCCATCATCCGTGTGCATGTCCACCCGTAGTGGTACCTTGTATCGAGCCGACCCCTCTACCTCGGTTCCCCCCATGAATCCCATTCCCCAAGGTGACCCAAACATCCCTAGGAAGGCTCCCCAAGCTCCAATGGATCGACTTGAGGCTGACATTCAAGCCCTCTCGGAGCAAATGAATGGTATTTCCACCCGCCTAGAGAGGCTCGAAGAAGCTAGGGCCCCACCTAGGAACCATGCCCAAAGGGCACCCCCTCCACGAGTTGAACTTGATAGGGAGGACCTTGAGGATGACTTCCACCGTGAGTATGAGAGGCCCCGCCAACCTAGACATTTTGAAAGGCGACCACGGGAGGACCCGGATGACTACCTCATGAGGATGATTAAGGTTGAGGCTCCTAACTTTGATGGGTCACATAACCCACATGTCTACCTAGAATGGGAGAGTGCTATGGACCAATACTTTGATTGGTACCCTATGACGGAAGATAGGAGAGTTAGGCTTGCAAAAATGCACCTTACCAAACTTGCCAAGACCTATTGGATGAGTGTAGAAACTAGGAAGAGGATTAGGAGGGAAGAACCAATCCATACCTGGGAAGACATGAAGACCCAACATAGGTTCAAATACCTCCCCAACTCCTACACCCAAACTCTCTTAGATGAATGGCAATGCCTCACCCAAGAGGGAAAGACCGTGGTAGAGTACATTGAGTTGTTTGACTCCTACCTTTTAAAGTGTGGAGTACATGAAGACTTGGCTGTCACTCTATCACGTTTTAGGAATGGTCTCCACCCCCACATCAAGAGAGAACTAATTATGAGGGAGGTGGATTCCCTTGAGATGGCCTATCAAATAGCCTGCGATACAGAGAGATTTTCTAGGAATCCTAGATTTGCCTCCCCCCGCCCAGCTGAGTCCAAAAATATGGGTTCCCGGCCCAACCTTCCTCCCCTATTGAAGACCCCTATCCCCAGTGGGGGAACTCCTTCTCGGCCTTATCAACAACCCGCCAACCCCACTCCTACAAGGGCCACTCCACCCAACCCTCCTCCCCGGAGAGAGGAAAACCCCAAAGGAGCCACACCAGGGAGTAGTTCTGTCAAGTGCTTTCGATGTCACGGGTATGGCCACATCTCCACCCAATGCCCATCCAAAGGGTTATCCAACCTTATCATTGAAGGGGGACCTACCCCAATCCAAGGAGAGCCTGAGAGTACGATAGAGGAGTATGAGGCCACCTTAGGCTGGGAAGAGGAGTATGAGGAACAACTCTACGAAACTGGCGTGAACCATGAGCCCCCTCCCACCGACTCCCACTTAGGCGTGATTAGGTGTACCCTTACAAAGCCACAAGAGGAAGATTGGCGTAGGACCTCAATTTTTCACACCTACATCAAGATGGGAAGCCATGTTAGGAAGGTGATCCTAGACAATGGGAGTTGTGTCAACGCCGTGTCCCCTGACACCATTCAGCTTCTTGGACTTACCATCACACCCCACCCCAAACCATACCGGGTGTCTTGGATTAACAATCACTCCATCCCAGTCAATACTTGTTGCCTTGTACCGATCACCTTCTCATCCTATCAAGGACAAGTTTGGTGTGACATTATTCCCATGGAAGTAGGGAGCATTTTGCTAGGGAGGCCTTGGATTTATGACGTCAATGCTACCATCTTAGGAAAGCCAAACACCTGCATCTTTGAACACGAGGGGAAAACCATCCGACTCAATCCTCCCCACCACGAAAGGAGCCTTCCCCCAAAGGGATTCTCCCTTCACCACAAACCAAACCACCTCAAAATCCGGGGGTCCCACTCCCACCAACCCCACCAACCTTCCAAAAATCTACCCAAGAAGAGCCAACCAGGATGGCCAAAGGTCTGCATCTCATCACAAGGAAAGAGCAGGAGCAAGATATAGCTCAAGGAACACCTTTGTGTGCGGTTGTCATATGCCTTGGAGAGTCAACTCCCTCCAACCCCCACCCCGTGGAAATACACCCCCTCTTGGAGGAATTTAAGGATGTGTTCCCCGATGAGCTCCCTGATCAACTTCCACCCATGAGGGATGTTCAACATGCAATAGATCTTGTCCCAGGAGCCACCCTCCCAAACCTTCCCCACTATCACCTCAACCCCACGGAGCATGCTGAATTGAGGAGGCAAGTAGAAGAACTCATTAGGAAGGGCTTTCTCCGTCTTAGCAAGAGTCCATGTGCTGTCCCGGCCCTTCTCACACCCAAGAAAGATGGGACATGACGAATGTGTGTCGATAGCAGAGCCATCAACAAAATTACCGTCAAATATAGGTTCCCCATACCTAGACTTGACGATATGCTCGACATGCTAGCCGGAGCCACCATTTTTTCCAAAATAGATCTTAAAAGTGGCTACCATCAAGTCAGGATAAGGCCAGGGGACGAATGGAAAACAACCTTTAAAACCAAAGATGGACTCTATGAGTGGCTTGTAATGCCTTTTGGGCTATCAAATGCCCCGAGCACTTTTATACGCCTCATGACGGAGGTCCTTAGGCCCTACATTGGAGTCTTCCTAGTGGTCTATTTTGATGATATCCTTATTTACAGCCAGTCCAAGGAAGACCATCTCATCATCTTAGGCAAATTTGCACTACCCTTAGGAGAGAGAGCCCTTTTGCCAACTTGGGAAAATGTCATTTCATGACTGAATCCATCACTTTCCTTGGGTATGTGGTCTCCACCACGGCAGTGTCCATGGACCCCGAAAAGGTCCATGCTATCCTTGACTGGCCAGAGCCCCGCACTCTCCATGAGGTTCGGAGTTTCCATGGGTTGGCCACCTTCTATCAGAGATTTATCCGTGGGTTCAGCATGGTCACAGCCCCCATCACAGATTGCCTTAAAAAGGGGACCTTTGTGTGGACCAAATTTGCTTCTAGGGCCTTCCAAGAGCTCAAGGATAAGATGACCCAAGCCCCGGTATTATGCCTCCCCGACTTCTCCAAAGTCTTTGAGGTAACTTGTGATGCCTCCGGGGTAGGGATTGGCGGGATCCTCAGCCAAGAGGGACACCCAGTGGCCTACTTTAGTGAAAAACTATGTGATGCCAGGATGAAGTACTCCACCTATGACAAGGAATTTTATGCCGTGGTTCAGTCCCTTCGGCATTGGAGACATTATCTCTTGCCCAAAGAGTTTGTCATCTTTTCTGACCACGAGGCCTTGAAATATCTCAACTCCCAACAGAAGCTAAATGCCCGACATGCCCGCTGGGTCGAATACATCCAGTCCTACACTTTTGTAATCAAACATAAAGCTGGGAGTGAGAATCGTGCCGCAGATGCACTCAGTAGGAGGGTCTCCTTGTTGACCACCATCCAGGTGGAAGTCATAGGGTTTGAAAGACTCAGGGAAGAGTACTCTGATTGCCCGGACTTTGGGCCTATCCATACCACCCTGTCCACCCACTCACCTAAGGAACACCAAGGTTTCATCTTAGAGGATGGGTTCATCTTCAAAGGCCATAGACTTTGCATACCTAGGACCTCCCTACGGGATTTTCTAGTCTGGGAGTTGCATGCGAGAGGCCTAGCTGGACATTTTGGGGTACACAAGACCATTGCTATGGTTGAGGGTCAGTTCTACTGGCCAAGTCTCAAGAGGGATGTAGCCAAAATTGTGGGACAGTGTCGCCAATGTGCCTCAGCCAAACAGACAAAACAGAACACTGGCCTATACACCCCACTCCCTGTCCCTGATCGTCCATGGCAGGACTTAAGCATGGACTTTATCTTGGGCCTGCCTAGAACCCAGAAAAAGCATGATTCAATCTTTGTCGTAGTGGATAGGTTTTCAAAGATGGCCCACTTCATCCCCTGTTCTAAAACCTTCGATGCCTCCCATGTGGCCCGCCTATTCTTTGATGAAGTAGTTCGCCTCCATGGCCTACCCAAGACCATCATTTCTGATAGGGATGTCAAATTCACCAGCTATTTCTGGAAAACCTTCTGGCACCTAATGGGGACCCTTCTCAAATTTTCCACGGCCTATCACCCTCAAATCGATGGCCAGACCGAAGTCGTTAATAGGAGTCTTGGGAATCTCCTTCGGTGTCTTGTTGAGGATCGCCCAGGGAATTGGGATCTCATTTTACCCCAGGCAGAGTTTGCATACAACAACTCAGTGAATAGGTCAATAGGGATGAGCCCATTTGAAGCTGTGCATGGGTACAAGCCTAGAAAGCATACAGATCTCATTCCTTTGCCTCCATATGCTAGAGTGTCTATTAGTGCTGAGTCTTTTGCCCAACACATGAAAGAATTGCATGAGGAAATTCGAAAACACATTAACAAAAGCAATGAGGTGTATAAGAAAGCGACCGATTCCCACCGACGCCACCAGGAGTTTCACGTGGGTGACTATGTGATGGTGAGAACCGAGAGACTATTCCCTGGGAATGTCTCCAAACTGAGGTCGCGTGGATCAGGCCCCTTCCAGGTTCTGAGGAGGATTGGCACAAATGCTTACGTGTTGGACCTCCCCGTGGAGTACGGAGTAAGTCCCACATTCAATGTGGCTGACTTGGTGCCATACAGGGGTCCCACGGTGACACCTAGTGAGGAAATTGAGCCTGTTCCACCTCTTGAGAGAGCCACCACCCATGAGAGAGCACCACCAGTCCAGAGGGGCCAACGGGAGCAAATAGAGCGGATATTCGATGAATAGGTCACTGTCACCCGGAGCAAAGCATACGAGCGATACTTGGTCAGGTGGAAGGGCCGGCCCCCTTCAGATGATTCATGGGTGAGCAGGGAGGATCTTCAGCAGCTAGACCCCGACCTCCTGGAGCATTATTGCAGTCGAGTGGACCCTTTCTCGACAGAGTCGAGCTCTTCACGGCTCGGGGGAGTTGATGGGGACATCACCCAGGGTTCCCTCTAGCTCGACACCTCTCTCCCTCCCGGAGACAGGGTAGGATGCGGCTTCACGACTTGATGGGTCCACGGCGACACTGGGGCTTACTACTTGGATCATATTGATGTATTTTCTCCTTTTCTTGAGTCATTTTGATGTATTTGCCTTTATTTTGAGTCACGTCCCTAGGTCATCATGTTATTTACCTATGTTTTTATCTACATGTTAGGCTAGAGTGTCGTATGGGCCCAATTAGATGGGCCTGGCCCAAGGGCGCCCTCTTCCTTCCCCACCCCCTTGCTTATTTGCTTTTAGCACTTATCTCAGGGACTTCTATGTAATTGTTGGGATCCCTATAAATAGGACCCCAACTCCACTAGAGATGGTTAATGAAAGTTTGCAGAATTTGAGCATTAGTGCACCTCTCCCTCTCTCTCTCTAGCTTTCTCTCTCGTCTTCTCTCTCTCACTTAAGGGGGCGAACCCCTCTCTCTCTCTCCCATGGGCGAACCTGCCCCTTCCCCTTCCCCCCCCCCCCCCTTGCCACATCATCAGCCAACTCATCCTTCCACCCTTTCACCTCCCCAAGAGCAATAACTCCCATCAATACCTCCACTTCCCCAAGCAACCCTTCCCATTCCCCATACACCTTCCCCACCTCCAAGGCACCCTTCCCTCTCCCCCAAGCAACCATTCCACTCCCCCACACCCCCATTCATACCCCTAGGGGAATCAAACCCCACTCCCACCTCAAGTTGCGCACCACCCCTCCCCATCTACCCATCCCCTTGCCTAGGCCGACCCCCTCCATCACCCTCCCTCCTAGCTGCGGCCCTCTCACCCCTCCACCCTCTTGGACCTCCTCATTCCCTGCTCCACCCCTCTCACCATTCCTAAACATCCTTCCCCCATCAACCATCACCCCACCACTCCTTCTATTGCTAACTACCACTTCCATTAGCCTAGTTCCACCACCACCTCTTTCACTTTGCCCAAGTCTGCAGGTGGCAGAGAAAGAGTCGACTTGCAGGGGCTTCCACGGATTCATACGGCGTCGTCTGAAGACGTATCATACCATTCTGGAAAGGTCGTCCAGTTAGCTTTGCAGGCGAGGTGATTTCGTCCCATTCTGAGTTCGGGGCTGTCCGGGAGAACCATTCTCCCCCGACTGCGCTGGGTTCCCTCTGCAGAGTGCCTGAACCTGGTTAGAAGCTGCACCACAACCAACGGCGGAAGATTCAGGCCAAGACCCATTCTACAAAGATCTTCCTCCTATAGTCCTCTGTCAGAATCAAGAAGAAGAATCACGTTCGGCATCCGGAGGCCAAAGTTACCATTTTTCTCCCTCGTCTGCGCGAGTCTACCTCCCACAGTCCACAGAGACCTACCTCCACTCTTCTGAACCCCCCGGTCTTCTCCGACATCAGACAACTTCCCCGCCAGTTTTTCTTCAAAGAGGGCTCGTCCACGGTTCCAGAAGTTCTAACAGTTCATGATTCAGAGTCCAGAAGCGGCCGGAGCACTCTCTGCAACCTGCTGCATCAGATTAGTGTATGCCAGTCCCAGATCCTGTCATCCTGTTCAAACCTCCGCCACGACCAGCGACGACATCATAAGAAATCAACATAATTCTGGGGCGTTCAGGTTCATTGTACGAAGAGATTCCCACTAGTTTCGTCATCGGAAAATTTCCTGATCGGGATCTACGGCCGCTACACCAACTGACTGTCAACTTTCACAGCAAGCAAGGCTATCCGGCAGCGGCTCCTTCTCTCAGGTTTCTCAGCAAATCTCCCCTCCCCGCCTGGCTGGCTTAACGCCCCTCCCTATGTGGAAGTAGTGTTTGATTGTAGCAGCAAAATCTCCACCCCAAGTCCACCCTCCTGTGTGAGGCGTAGTGATTGTAACCGTTTAAAACAGGTCAAGGTTCATCGGCGCAGTGTGCGGGGAGATCCACACTTCCCCGCTCGCCCTCGTCTCCGAACGGGGTTGGTTTCTTCAAACCAACCAGGTGAGCTCTGACCTTTGCTCCATTCCTTTCTGGTGCTTGTTCATTTAATATCCGTAGAAATCGCTCCGTTGAGCAAGAGAGAGAGCGCCCGACCCCACGTGCTCCACTTACGAGCGGTCACCGTGGGCAGTGAGAGAGTGGGACCTAGTGCCCCAATTGGCACTGGCCAGCCCCTTAAGTGTGGGCTACGTACCCTTGGGAGGGAAACCCTAGCCTTGCTGGCACTCTACCAGCAAGGGTCTTGATCCATCACCTCTCCTTAGCATCATTTGGTCACCCCGGGCTCGTGTGTGTGCGGCGGCAAATTGGCCTCAATCTAGGACTTGATTGCTATGTGATTGTGATTGCGGAATAGGTCCTAAGTCTCCCGTTTGTTTGCTGCATACCCCTTGGTTGTTTCACATCATCAAGTCTAGGATCATCATTTTCAAAAAAAAATGTGTTTTAAATTACATTTCATCCCGATAAGTCGGTATCTTAAAAGGTGTTGTCCGAACGTTAGTCTACGCCTACCGGGAGGTCGCACACTTGCGGGAGTGATCTTCAGATCGGTTAACTCCGCCCCGTACCGGATATTGGTTAGGTCTAAGTGCATCATCTAGTGAGTGTTTGCGTTAGTCGGTGTCTTCTAGGTCGTGTGTCTTTGCATGCCCACCCGTCGAGGTACCCAATACTCGCCACCACCACCTATGGCGGACTCCCGAGCCCGTAGCTCCGATGAGTCCTCGACGGCCGAGATGTTCCGAGCCATTATGGAACGTCTTGACACGCGTATGGATGGCCTTAGTACGCGTATGGATGGCATAGGAACACGTCTAGAAGGGCGGATGAAAGCCCTCGAGGATTGGGCCAAGAGTTCAGATCAGTCCATCCAGGGCTTAGTTGGGAGGATTGCCGTCCTCGAGAGGGGCCCAGTAGCGGCGCAACCCACGCCAACAACGACCAACAAGAGTCGGTGCAGCAACCAGCTGTGCCAAGGGCTCAGGTGGAGGATGTCGGGAGGCAACATGCGCCTATAGTGGATGATTATGCTTCCGACAATGATAAGCGGGGTAACGGTAGTCGTCACCAACGACGGAATCGTGATGACGAGGATGACGACCGTATTCTTAGGGGTGTGCGTGCGGACCCTCCCACTTTTAGCGGGTCCTTGGACCGTAGGGTGTATTTAGATTGGGAGGCCGGCATGGACCGGTACTTCGAGTGGTTTGAGATGACGGACCACCGAAGAGTCCTATACGCAAAGATGAAGCTGCAAGGGCAGGCCCAAACTTATTGGATCAATGTGGAGAGCCTGCTCAACCAGCGACGTCAACCCCAAATCGGTACTTGGATGATATGAAGATCAAATTGCGGGAGAAGTACCTTCCCGCCTCATATCGCCAGCGTCTTATAGACAAATGGCAGAGCATCTCCCTAGGGAACCGATCCGTGACCGAGTACACCGCCGAGTTCGATGAGTATTACTTACGGTGTGGGGTCACGGAAGAGAGCACCATGACTATATCCCATTTTCGAAGAGGTTTACGACCCAATTATCAATATGAACTCTTTCACCGTAATGCAACCACTTTGGAGCAGGCATATCAGATCGCTCTCGAATTGGAGCAATTCGAGGCCGAGTTCGAGTCACCCCATCGGTTGGGCTCTTTTCCCCTTCGTAGTGTCGAGCCCCGTGGCTCATCTGGCATGTATCCGAGGGCCCCCATGACTCGACCTCAGGAGCCCGCTCGCCCCGAGCCCTTTGCTCCTAGGCCTCGTCATCCACCCCCGAGGGACCTTCCTCGTCCCCAGCATCTTACGGCCCCACCCACAGCCCGTCCATCGGCACCCGCACCTCCTGCACGTCCATTGTTGCCTACGCCTCCTATTCGTCGAGAGGATAAAGGTAAAGGACCTATGATTGGGGAGCCCAGTGGATCACGGTAGCAGTGTTATCGCTGCAATGGGTTTGGCCATTTCGCCAACCATTGTCCCACCCGCCCATCTCTTCACATTGGGGACACACAGGGTGAGGATACCACCCCTACGGGCCTCGAGTTAGTCAGCTATGAGGCCGATGAAGAGCTAGCTGACGAGTACTATGAGATGGGAGGTGAGGCCCAGGATGCCCAACATTCGGACGATACCCACGTGGGGGTCGTTAGATGTATCCTCACCCAGCCACAGGTCAGTGATGACTGGCGACGGACTACTATCCTTCACGTATTCTGTAGGCTGGGAAAGCAAATTTGTAAGGTGGTCATCGATAGCGGGAGTTGTATCAATGCAATCTCCACGAACGCTGTCACTCGTCTTGGCCTCACACCCATAGACCACCCTTGCCCCTATCAGGTATCATGGGTGGATACCACTTCCATTTCGGTCAGGCTGCGGTGCTTGGTCCCGCTGCAGCTCCATCTTACCATGACGAGATCTGGTGTGATGTTCTCCCCATGGAAGTGGGTAGTATCATTCTTGGTAGGCCGTGGTTATTCGATGGGGATGCCACGCTCCATGGCCGGTCGAACACCTGTACCTTCGACCACGCTGGCCAGCGGGTCACCCTCCAACCCGTTCGGCCCAGGAGCCCATCAGTCAGGGGTCCCTGGCCCTAGTACTCCGAAGCCTTCCGTTCCCAGGCCTAGTACCCCATCCCCAGCTCGAGCTATGACCGTTACCTCTGGCCCAGGAGAGCCCTCGACGAGGAGATTGATCATGATTAGCTCCCGGGAGATGGAGCAGGAGCTTAGTCAGGGCTGTCCGGTGTTTGCCATTACGGTCCGAGAGGTGGAGCGGGACTCCGAGGGTGAGCTCCCACCCGAGGTTGTTCCCATTCTGCAGGAGTATGCTGATGTCATTCCCGATGAGCTTCCCAAGGGACTCCCACCTATGCGGGATATTCAGCATGCCATCGACCTTGTTCCGGGGTCTTCTTTGCCCAACCTTCCTCATTATCGCATGAGTCCCACGGAGCATGCCGAGCTTAAACGGCAGGTCGATGAGTTAGTGCAGAGAGGGTCTGTTCGGGACAGCATGAGTCCATGTGCTGTACCCGCATTGCTCGCCCCGAAGAAGGATGGCACGTGGAGAATGTGCATTGATAGTCGTGCCGTCAACAAAATCACCGTGAAGTACAGGTTTCCTATTCCCCACCTTGATGACATGCTAGACATGATGGCAGGTGCCACTATCTTTTCGAAGATCGATCTTAAGAGTGGCTACCATCAGGTGAGGATTAGGCCAGGTGATGAGTGGAAGACCGCATTTAAGACCAAGGATGGTGATGCGGGATGAGACATGGACACGACAAGCTCGTGACTGTCCCTTAACGAGGGAAGCGTCGGACGTGCACGGTTGAGAAACCGGCAATGAGCTAGGGTGATCGGCTCTCTCGTGTGCCCGGATCGGGTCACGGGACGGTCTCGCACTCTCTCGCAGCAGCGGTAATGAATAGATAAAGCGAGCTAGATATCCCTACACATGCTCTCTAGCAGCAGCATAAACAAATATATATGAAGTAAGCAAAATGCCAAGTAAGGGAGCGAATGCGATACCTCCACGCGCTCGGCGTGGGGAAGACGGACCCAGCCGAAACTTGTACTCCCGGGATAAATATTACACAATGGTGACAGCAATGAAATATCGCCCACTCCACGCAGGCAGGTAAAGGGCTACACAACTGGGCCCGGGAGGACCGAATTCGGGTTGACGGGCGACTTCTCGCGTTGATTCGGCAACACCCGAACACGTGACGGTGGGGCCCACGTGCCGTCCGGAGGGGCCGTGTGGGACCCGGTGCCACCGCTGTAGTGGTGGATGCCTGGATGAGAGCTCCCTGGAGTGGAGGCGCGCTGGTTCGCTGGCCGGAGGCCGGGCGGCTCCGTTCGGCACCGGTCGGAATAATCGGCCACGGATCTGTAACTTCTGGTTTTCAGCGCGCGTCCCGGCGAGAACGGACGCTGCGATCGGCCCCGATGTCGGATCGACACAAAACGAGCGCCGTTGGAAAGCTAACTTCAAATACTTCAATCTAGGATTAAAGATCTGGCCAGGATCTGTACGGATCAAGGCTTTACTGAATTTATAACTTCCTGTTGTACAGTAGCCGAACACTCAGATCTGCCGAGCTATTCTCTAAGAACTGCCTTTGACTGATATGTGAACATCCGAATCTGAATTGGTGGTCTTCAGCAAAGTTGTAGGACATCAAGCTAGGAAAACGAAAAAATGGGTTTGGACAATTTTGGATGTGGCTACGAATTGATAGTATTTTTGGACTAACAGTGGGTCGGATCTGGAAATGGGCTGAAAGCACTGTAGCTGAGATAGAACACGAATTTTGAAAAATGGATAGATGGCGGATAAAAAATCAAGAAAAATGGTGTATGTAGGGGATGATGGACAGAACTCTCAGTAAATTTGGGAGGGTTTGGAAAAATTAAAAAGAGGGTCGGAGGTGAGAAACACAGGGCTGCTGTGACTGTAGACAGAGACAAAATAGATGTGGGAATGAAAGATGCATGAAAATGGAAAATTACTAAATGAAGGACTTTGGACGTGAAACTTTAGGTGGAGGTGGGTATTCAAGGAAAGAACACACCCTAAAAATTTTAAATCCATCTGAGCTCGTGGCGGACCGCAAGAATTCGTGGAAGTCACCTCTGTTCAGTAGACAGAACCTTGACGATGGCTCCGTGGCGGCTCGTAGGCGGCACGAACGGCGGCGGCGGCGGCACCGATGATCACCGGAGATAGAGGGGAGGGGATAGGAGGTAGAAACCACTCTAGAACTGGAGGTTGGAGGAGAGGAACCAGAGGGGAGGAGCTGGGGGCGCAAGAAGCCTTTGGCCTTTCAACAAATTTTCTGAATTTTCATTAATATTCATATGAAAATACAATCTTTTATATGATTCACAACAAATGCAATGTGAACCCTTGGATCTAGGGGTGGGGATTGAAGAGCTAGGATTAGGTGTGAATAACACACAAAAATTAATACAATAATAAGGTGAGAGGGGCGCCCCCTTGACCAAGGTTAATGGGTTGAATGGGGTAGGTGGCCAACCATTGGAATGTTGACCCCTTTAACCCCATGTGTCCATATGACCAGCCCACCATTCTAGATGTCCACCTAGGATGGTTAACCAGCCCCACAAGGTGACATGGACCAATGGAAAAGGGCTGAGGGCCCCCTACCTGGACCTACTACCTAATTGCACAAAAACCCACACAATCCATGGGAATGACTCATTGGCTTATAAAGCCTTACATTTACGTACATACTTTCCCAAGGATATAAACACAAACTAAAATGACATAAATGCAAAAGAAAAAGTACATGCTCGGCGTCGGTTCCCATCAACTCTCCCCGGGTAGGAGGAACTCGACCCCGTCGAGTAGGGGTAGGGATGCTCGAGTACTCCGGCATATCCGTCACCGTGCCAAGTAACGCGGGTACGCTCCACTCCAAGTGACCGTCACCTGCTCATTCCATATATACTCGATATGCATGAACTACTATGGGCTAAAGGTAGACACTCCGGGTGGGGCACTCTCAAAAGGGAAGGGAGCAGCTCGAAGACTCACTAGGAATCACCATTGAGTCCCTATAGGTGACTGATCCGGGTATAGATGTAGAACTGATCCCATACTCATCGAGTGAGTCCAATCGCCTCTTACTCATAAGAGAATGACAACGAGCTAGCACAAGACACATGCAGACACACAAACGACACACAAACCATGCAAACAAACCACACAAAGAAAAAATACATTGACTCAATTATGACCCTAGACACTCCTAATGTTAGTCCGACCCGTACATGGGTGACGGCGGTCCAGGACACCCGAACATATGCCATGCATGCATCTGACGTAACCGGTGGTTGACATCATGCGGAAATCCTAGATCTCCTAAGGTGGGCCATGCATACATATGCGATGTGGATATGGGAGGGCCAAGAGTATCTCCCCTAGATGATGGCGTATCTTGTAAGTGTATGGGCTTGGTGGGCATAGACGACCCGGCCCGTGGGGAAGGGGTGTGGTAGCGGACTCCCTCGAGGAAGTGAAGTGAATGTGGAGGGTCTACGGTTCCACTAGGGAGTGGGTCAAAGGGGTCAAAGAAGATATGACCCCTTATGGTGGGTTCCCACAAGTCACGGTCCCACGTGTAGAAGTTTTGAAGGTGTGGATAGTCACCTTCTTGAATGGTGACGGGTGGGACTGGGATCGTAGGCAAGAAGTATGATTCCTCCCTTGGACAAAAGGGTATGAATTCGGGCTCGTCCAGTAGCGGGAGAAGTAGAAGAACCTCCGTGGTGACACAACCCACGGTGCACTCGGAGGTAATGGACCCGAAGGCCGGATGGGTGAAGCTAAGACTAGTGGGTTGGTCAAAGCCTCGGGCCAAAAGATGCGTCAACTCCCATTGTGAATCTAATCCCATGACAAGATCATCCAACGTATCAACATGGTGACTAGATCGAAATGTGGTATGGAATGAGTTGACCGGCACTATAGGTAGGATGGGGTCCATGGATGGAAAGGGAGGTGGGACCAAGCTATCTTTGAGCCAACTAAGAAGTGGCTCGGCTATGTAAAGTGTTCCCGTAAGAAACACGGGTGGCTCGGGCTTTGGTAGCTCCAAATAAGAAGGTTCCGAATAGAGCTCAGAAGGAGAGGGTGGTGATGGAGCACCTACGAGAGGTGAAGAAGCACTTATCCTATCCAACAAATCTGAAATCATTTTCTTGAATTCCTCAAAGGAGCGGGTTTGAGTAGAGACCTTGGGGCGGACTCGCTCCTCGTCCCTCGGCCTAGGTGTGGTCCTAGGCTCGGCTATAAGCGAGGCTTCCACTCGGTTGGAGGTACTTGAGTGGGTTGGGATAGGGGTGCCAAGGGGAGGCTGGTTGGAGGTGACTGGGCTGGCCACTAGATTGGGGTCGCCTTGGTGGGCTTGGATGGCGGTGAAGGGGTGGGATTGGGTAGAGGTGTGGCCCACTTGATTGTGGGTGAGTTGGTGGGGTTGGTGAGTGGTATGACCTCCGTGGTTCGAGGTAGGTGGGCGGGGAACGTAGGCCATACTAAGCGCTCTCTTCATTTCCCACCATGACTCGATGGGCCTTAGATTCCTATCCTCCCTCCAACATTTGATGTTCCACCAAGTTGCGGCGGCTTCACCAAAAAGTCACCTTTTGGCAACATCGACTTGCATGGGCCCGTACATAATGTACACCTCGAAGTAATCGTCCATAATGGCTTCCCATTCTAGGTAGACACTCGGGTCATCGGACCCGTAGAAGTCCTGGGTTTCGGGCCTCGTGGGATGGTTCGGGTGGTCCTTCCATTTGAGATAGTATCTCCACCATCCGGGTGTTTGGGAATCCATGGGGATTAGGGACTAGTGGGTGGGAATGTCGACACTAGTAGATGAACCACCTAGACAATGGACTACAACCCTAAACATGACGACCAAGACTTGGTACATGGTGGAGATAGGCGATCCAAAGATCACTCGCGTAAGTGTGCGACCTTCCCGATAGGCGTAGCCTAACGTTCGGACAACACCTTTTTATATACCGATTAATGGTATGCAAATGCAACTCCTAAGACCGACTTAGACACATAGACTTAAATGACACTCTTTTTTTTTTGGACACCCCAGACTCAAACTCGCTCTGATACCAAATTGATGCGGGATGAGACACAGTCACGACAAGCTCGTGACTGTCCCTTAACGAGGGAAGCGTCGGACGTGCACGGTTGAGAAACCGGCAATGAGCTAGGGTGATCGGCTCTCTCGTGTGCCCGGATCGGGTCACGGGATGGTCTCGCACTCTCTCGCAGCAGCGGTAATGAATAGATAAAGCGAGCTAGATATCCCTACACATGCTCTCTAGCAGCAGCATAAACAAATATATATGAAGTAAGCAAAATACCAAGTAAGGGAGCGAATGCGATACCTCCACGCGCTCGGCGTGGGGAAGACGGACCCGGCCGAAACTCGTACTCCCGAGATAAATATTACACAATGGTGACAGCAATGAAATATCGCCCACTTCACGCAGGGAGGTAAAGGGCTACACAACTGGGCCCGGGAGGACCGAATTCGGGTTGACGGGCGGCTTCTCGCGTTGATTCGGCAACACCCGAACACGTGACGGTGGGGCCCATGTGCCGTCCGGAGGGGCCGTGTGGGACCCGGTGGCACCGCTGTAGTGGTGGATGCCTGGATGAGCGCTCCCTGGAGTGGAGGCGCGCTGGTTCGCTGGCCGGAGGCCGGGCGGCTCCGTTCGGCACCGGTCGGAATAACCGGCCACGGATCTGTAACTTCTGGTTTTCAGCGCGCGTCCCGGCGAGAACAGACTCTGCGATCGGCCCCGATGTCGGATCGACACGAAACGGGCGCCGTTGGAAAGCTAACTTCAAATACTTCAATCTAGGATTAAAGATCTGGCCAGGATCTGTACGGATCAAGGCTTTAATAAATTTACAACTTCCTGTTGTACAGTAGCCGAACACTCAGATCTGTCGGGCTATTCTATGAGAACTACCTTTGACTGATATGTGAACATTCGAATCTGAATTGGTGGTCTTCAGCAAAGTTGTAGGACATCAAGCTAGGAAAACGGAAAAATGGGTTTGGACAATTTTGGATGTGGCTACGAATTGATAGTATTTTTGGACTAACAGTGGGTCGGATCTGGAAATGGGCTGAAAGCACTGTAGCTGAGATAGAACACGAATTTTGAAAAATGGATAGATGGTGGATAAAAAATCAAGAAAAATGGTGTATGTAGGGGATGATGGACAGAACTCTCAGTAAATTTGGGAGGGTTTGTAAAAATCAAAAAGAGGGTCGGAGGTGAGAAATACAGGGCTGCTGTCACTGTAGACAGAGACAAAATAGATCTGGGAATGAAAGATGCATGAAAATGGAAAATTACTAAATGGAGGACTTTGGATGTGAAACTTTAGGTGGAGGTGGGGATTCAAGGCAAGAACACACCCTCAAAATTTTAAATCCATCTGAGCTCGTGGCGGACCGCAAGAATTCGTGGAAGTCACCTCTATCCAGTAGGACAGAACCTTGACGATGGCTCTGTGGCGGCTCGTAGGCGGCACGAACGGCGGCGGCGGCGGCACAGATGATCACCGGAGATAGAGGGGAGGGGATAGGAGGTAGAAACCACTCTAGAACTAGAGGTTGGAGGAGAGGAACCAGAGGAGAGGAGCTGGGGGCGCAAGAAGCCTTTGGCCTTTCAACAAATTTTCTGAATTTTCATTAATATTCATATGAAAATACAATCTTTTATATGATTCACAACAAATGCAATGTGAACCCTTGGATCTAGGGGTGGGGATTGAAGGGCTAGGATTAGGTGTGAATAACACACAAAAATTAATACAATAATAAGGGGAGAGGGGCGCCCCCTTGACCAAGGTTAATGGGTTGAATGGGGTAGGTGGCCAACCATTGGAATGTTGACCCCTTTAACCCCATGTGTCCATATGACCAGCCCACCATTCTAGATGTCCACCTAGGATGGTTGACCAGCCCCACAAGGTGACGTGGACCAATGGGAAAGGGCTGAGGGCCCCCTACCTGGACCTACTACCTAATTGCACAAAAACCCACACAATCCATGGGAATGACTCATTGGCTTATAAAGCCTTACATTTACGTACATACTTTCCCAAGGATATAAACACAAACTAAAAGGACATAAATGCAAAAGAAAAAGTACATGCTCGGCGTCGGTTCCCATCAGACGGTCTATATGAGTGGTTGGTCATGCCTTTTGGGTTGACCAATGCCCCTAGCACTTTCATGCGACTCATGACTCAGGTCCTTCGACCTTTCATTGGAGTCTTTGTAGTGGTGTATTTTGATGATATCCTTATCTATAGCCGCACCACAAGGGACCATTTAGACCACCTTCGGCAGGTCTGTCTACTTTTTTGGCGAGAGCAGCTGTTTGCAAACTCACAGAAGTGTGCCTTCATGACACCTCAGCTTACCTTCTTGGGTTTCATTGTGTCTAGTACGGGGGTCTCCGCCGACCCGGAGAAGGTCCGGGCCATTGTTGAGTGGCCGGAACCCCGTACCGTTCATGATGTCCGCAGCTTTCATGGTCTTGCGACGTTCTATCGTCGCTTCTTCTACGGATTTAGCTCCATCACCGCCCCGATCACGGATTGTATCTGAAAGGGCACATTTGTATGGACGAAGGCCGCATCTGCTGCCTTCAAGGACATCAAGGAGCGCATGACCCTGACACCTATCCTTTGACTGCCTGATTTCTCGAAGGTGTTTGAGGTCTCTTGTGATGCCGGGGGCGTTGGAATTGGAGGAGTTTTGAGTCAGGAGTTCCACCCGATCGCATATTTCAGCGAGAAGCTGAATGACGCGAAGCTGCGATATTCCACATATGATAAAGAATTCTACGCAGTTGTTCAGGCTCTTAGGCATTGGACGCACTATCTTTTACATCAAGAGTTTGTCCTATACTCCGATCATGAGGCATTGAGGTATCTCCACTCCCAAAAGAAGCTGAACTCGCGTCACAGTCGTTGGGTCGAGTATCTCCAGCAGTTCACCTTTGTGCTTACACATAAGGCTGGAGTGGAAAACAAGGTGGCTGATGCCTTGAGTCGGCGAGCATGTTTGCTTACCACCATGAGTGCCGAGGTCATAAGGTTAGAGAAGATGAAGGAGGCCTATGTTGATTGTCCTGACTTCGGTCAGATTTTTACCACCCTCCAGGCCGGACCCTCGAGAGACCTTGATGAGTATGTGCTTCAGGAGGGTTACCTCTTTTGAGGTAGCAGGCTATGTGTTCCCCGAACTTCGGTTCGAGATTTCTTAGTATGGGAACTACATGCGGGAGGTCTAGCTGGCCACTTTGGTCGGAACAAGACTATCGAGGCAGTAGAGCATCGATTTTATTGGCCGAGCTTGAAGCACGATGTTGCTAACATCGTGGCTCAGTGTCGTACATGTGCTACGGCCAATATGAAGAAGAAAAGCTCGGACCTTTATACGCCTCTCCTCGTGCCTGATGCCCCGTGGCAGGATGTCAGCATGGACTTTGTTTTGGGATTGCCACGTACCTCCAGGAAGCATGATTCGGTCTATGTGGTGGTTGACCGTTTCTCGAAGATGGCCCTCTTTATTCCTTGCTCAAAAACGTCGGATGCTTCTAGGGTAGCCCGCCTTTTCCTTACGCATGTGGTGTGCAAGTTCGGGTTGCCTCGCACTATAGTGTCTGACCGTGATGTTAGATTCACTTCCTATTTTTGGAAGACACTATGGCATATGATGGGTACTCACCACGAGTTTTCTACTGCATATCATCCCCAGACAGATGGCCAGACCGACGTAGTCAATAGGAGTCTGGGAGATCTTTTGAGGTGTCTAGTCAGGGACCACATTGGGGATTGGGATCTCATTTTACCCATGGCTGAGTTTGCATACAATGATTCGGTGAATAGGTCAACCGGCATGAGTCCATTTGAGATTGTCACAGGTCGTAGGCCTAGGAAACCCGTTGACCTTGTCCCCATGCCTATCCATGCTAGAGTGTCGGAGACGGCCGAGTCGTTTGCTAGACATGTTAGGAGTTTGCATGACGACATCCGTCGTCACATTTAGGCCAGCAATGCACGGTACAAGGAGTTAGCCAATGCCCACCGACACCACCGAGCGTTCCACGAGGGCGAATACGTCATGATCAGGGTAAGACCTGAACGGTTTCCCTCTGGAACCGTTAAGAAGTTGCAAGCTCGCGGAGCCAGTCCATTCAGAGTGTTGAAACACGTTGGATCCAATGCGTACGTTGTGGGCTTGCCCGAGGAATATGGTATAAGCTCTACCTTCAATGTATCGGATCTTGTTGCATATAGGGACCCAGCGGTGATCCCTAGTGAGCCTTTTGAGCCATCTCCTCCCCTTGAGAGTGATCCCACACCTGAGTGTCCACTTCCACCTCCAGCCCCTTTTTTACGGCAGCGTGAGCATATAGATCGTATACTGGACGAGCAAGTGACAGTTACCAGGAGTGGATCTTACCCGCGCTACCTAGTGCGATGGAGAGGACGGCCCGCTATTGAGGACACATGGACCACACATGGAGAGTTGCAGCGGATTGATCCGGATCTTCTGGAGCGATACCGAAGCGATGCAGACCCTTACTCGACAGGGTCGAGTTTCTCCCACCCGGGGAGAATTGGTGCGGACACCCGAGCGCATGCGAGACACGAGCCGGCGAGCCACCGGTACCGCACGAGGAGCACGACTCGAGCCAGCTCAGCATCCCTATGGCTCGGAGACAGTCTGGAGGTTCCCCACTGAGTCATAGCATTTATCATATTTTTTGGGGATTTTTATTTGTGTGTAATGTATTTTATTTTCTTTTCGTCAGTGTGTAATTTAGATAGTTCGAGGGGCTTATGTGCAAAATGGGGATCCCTGGGTCCCACGGGCCCCCACTCCACTCCCATTGGGCCACCTCAGCTCTAGGGCCCCTGTGGGGTCAGTCAACCCTCCATGGAGACTTCTAGAAGGGTGGGCCAAGGGAGGGGGACAATGGACTTGAAAAGTCCACATGGGAGGCCACCAACCCCACCTACCATGTCCCCCCCTTGACCCTCCTTGGTCAAGGTGCGCCCACCTCCCCTTTTTGTTTAACATTTTGTTGTATTTTGATCAAACTCCATCCTAGCCATCCATCCCCAACCCCTAGATCCAACGGTGGAGGATGAGTTTGGTGGGAGTCATATATAAGGCATGTAATTACCATTTTCTTGAATTAATGCCATTTGAATTGGAAGAATATCTTGGTGCGCCCCCTTCTCCTCACCCTCTTCCCCTTGGATGCTGTGAAAGCTTCCATTCTGAGGTGTGACTCCTCGTGTATCAGTTCCGATGATCGCCGCCGCCGCCACGAGCCGCTACCGCACCGCCATCAACGGAGTTCTGCCTGTGCAGTACCACATCAGCTTGTTCGAAATTCACAGGTCTTCCCCGAGCTCATTTGGCTACCAAATTTGGAGGACGTGTTCCTGGGATGTTCCTCTCCACCCACAAAAATCATGCCAGCATTCAGATCACGTTTCCTATTTTTTGATTTTCCTCCACTGTTCCATTTCAGTTCTGCCAGAGTTCTGTCTAGGTTCACCTCCATCCTGAGTTTCATGTCTTAGATACACTTTTTGATTTTTGTTAGTTTGCCTAATTTTACTGGGGGTTCCATCCATCCCCCCCTTCATCCACAATTTTTCTCAATATTTGATTCGCCTATCTCATATTTTCTAAAAATCATTCTCAGACCCTTCTACAGTTCTGTCCACCTGTTCCCAGATCCGACCACCAGTCACCCCAAAAATCATAACAAATCGCAGCCACCTCCAAATCAAATTCGAAAAATCGTCCCAGTTCCGTGGTTTGATTACCTACAACTTTTAAGCTGAGCTCAAAGTATGAATCCAACTGTACATAGGCGGTCAACGGCCATTTACAGGAAACTGATATGCTAATCTGAGATTTTGGGAGCTGTGGAGCAGAGAATTGAAAAATAGTTAAATCCCAGGTCCGCGCAGGTTCAGAAGAGTCACTGATCCTAGATTGAAGGATTTCGAATCCTCTTTCCAATGGCGCTGGTTTCGTCACATTTCGGCTACGGGGCTGATCGCAGCGGCCGTTTTCGCCGGAGCGCGCGCTGCTGAAACAGCAACATCAGTTCGTGGACAGCATCCTCTCCACTTGGGAACCGGGGCACCCGGCCTCCGGTGAGTGTCGCCGGCTGACCGCTGTCAAGGGAAGCATGCTGTCAGGGGTCCCCATTACAGTGGGACCCACCCCGCCAGACCCGGAGGACAGGACATCGTGTGGGCCCCACGGCCCATTGATTTCACCGTCCGGAAAGCACGAGAAAGCGGAGTACGGGGCGTCGAGACGACATCAAGATGCTGCCCGTCAACCTGATTTACGTGATCCCCGGGGACTACATGTGACCTTTTACCTCCCAGCGTGGAGTGGGTCGAATCTCTTTGTACCGCTGTGAATTATGTTAACCGGGGGCCCGTAAGTCAGCCGGGGTGTCTTCGCCACGCCGGGTGCGTGAAGGTAAAGGTCTTAACTCCTTGGCATTACATTGCTTAGCTAGTATACGGTCTTAGGCCGCTGCCGAGCGTGTAGGTACTAGCCCGTGTGTCCATGTCACCGCTGTGAGAGTGAGAGTGACCCATCCCGCTGTTGATCGGATTAAAAATCCGTTCTTTAGATATAAAAAGAAGAAGGGCAATATATATGGTGAAAGCAAATAAAATAGCACGAGGTGCTAATGTGGAGAGTGTGTGATCGCCAGAGGGGTTACCTCAATAAGAAGAAAAAGTAGATCGCGTGTACCTGGTGAAAATTGGGATGCGGGATGGATGTGGATTCCTTCCTCCAACTTCAATTGGCCGGCCGACGAAGTGGGTTTTCTTAGTTGATTACCTTGTAAAAAAGATAATAAAAAAAACAAGCAAAAGAGAGGGGGATCAGCCAAAGTGCAATAGCATCAATCCAAGACTAGCATAAGATGATGAAGAGACATCAACGTGCGCACCTCTTTTTTTGTTTTTTTTAAACCCCTAGCAGAGAACTAGGGAAAGGATATGATAAGATGATGCTCAACGCAATGAAAGAACTAACGACAGGGCAATAATGATAATATGCTAAGAACGAGATGAACAAAAACTAACAAGCCCTGCTCTCCTTGCTCTCCCTGACGAGAGTAAAGGGAATTCGTGAAGATGCTGAACGGATGCAGAAGGATGAAGAAAGCCAATAGCTTTGGTTGGATGCAGAAAGGATGGAGAAAGCCAATAGCCCAATGCTTCGGATGCCTTTTCCCTTCTGAGCGCTTAACGTGCTTGTTGAATACTTAACATCTTAACCTTTTTCACGATCGAATGATATTTTCTTTTATAGCTTCAATCAGATGTGATCAAACAAGGAAATGATAAGAATGGGTAATGAGGCATCCAGGGAAGGATCAAGATCGAGCAAGAGTCCCAAGGATGGTAGGGAACCGTGAGGGAAAGATGGAAAAAGGCAGGACTCTAAAGTGAAACACGCCTTAGGCCAGGGCGTCGATTTATGAATTGACGACCTGAACAGAGACTTTTCTTGAAACACGACCTAAGAAAGGCCGTTTCTTCCTGGATTTAATTTTGGAAATAAAACTTTCTTTGTTTAGACATTAATGGAACACGCCTGAGATAACGGCGTTTCTTAAAAACACGCCCTGAGGGAGGACGTTACTCAGAAAATGCCTTTTATTTTGAAAAATAGATAATTCCAGAGATTAACGGATAATACCAGGAATTGACGCCCTCCTATATGGTTGTCCTTTCTTTGGAAACGCCCTATCACAGGTCGTTACTTTCGAAAGTAACGCCCTTCGTCAGGTCGTGAATCACAAAAGATGCAGAAAAAAAATGCATAAAACTCACAAAAATAGAAAAACTTCATGTTATAGGAATATTGAAGTCCACTTGGGGCGTTTACATAATGACATGAGATTTGATCAACAAAACGTCAATTTTGGCGTGTCTACAGCTGCCCCGCCTTGGCGTCTGCTTTGCAAGGGAGTGAGACGGAAATGGAATGAAGTGTAATGAAAGGAATGAAGTGGAACGAACTGATAAGGAGACGCCAAGGTGTGATGTGACACGCCTCAGGACATTAAGCATTTGAAATCTTTCCAAGATTCTGAGTGAAACAACTCTGAGTGATTCCAAGGAAACATCGATTTGTTGGATAAATGGAGATTAAACTAAGTAAATAAAGGGATGTGCGCGTGGGCACGACAGGGAAAGACCATTGGAGAGCGGTTACCAGCCAATGTGGACGTGCTACAACCAATGTAAACTTTGCAGAAAAGTAAAGAGAATTGGGATAGAGATCCAACAAAAGGGATACTTTCAAGGAATCAGCTTGAACGACTTCAAATAGAACGAAGTACTTGATTTTGAAGTGGAATACCTCATGTCAACTCAATCAAGAGCGAGTGAACTTCATTATTGCCATAATATGAAGATTTTCAGCATGAAACTTAAAGTCCTACATGATGCATGCTGGGCTAAAAGAAAAGATTAAAACAAACTAAAAATAGAAAATAATCAAGGATAATATTATTAAGCCATTTAGATCTGGTCAAGAATCCATATCTCCGAGCTAACACTAAGCCGAGGCCCGTTTGTCCGCGTATCAACTCAGAAAGTGGAGCCATCGTCCCAAACCTTTAACAACTCAACGGCCTATCCGTGTGATCAAGATTCTCCTGAAATCGTCATCGTTTTTGATGACGGGGAACTCGAATTTCAGGTCCATCAGAACCACAAGGTCCTTGACATACTATAATAGCGTAGATATCATATAATAACAATGCTTACAGGAAAATGATACAAGATGTTACTCCCATGAGCGGTCCAAACGCTTCGAATCCTGCAAACTTCTGCACTTTGAAACTTATTAACCTTCATTTATCAATTCAGAACATGACATGATCATAAGTGCTTAATCATAAACAATTTCACCAAATAATAGCACTTAAGTTCATCAAAAGCATGGAGAGATCAAAAATCCGTAGGGCGATAAAACACGCCTAAGAACAGGGCGTTAACAGCATGAAAGACGCCTGGGACATAGGTCGTTAAACACTTAAAACACGCCCTACTCAAAGGCGTAACCAATAACGGAAGCTTAGACGAAACACGACCTCATCAAGGGCGTTACATAAAACACGACCACTGTCAGGTCGTCAAATCAAAAAGCGACGCCCTTACACAAGGCGTTAATTCAGCACGAACCTCCGTTTCTAAATCAAGAACACAGTCCTTAACCCAATCGAACTTCTATCTTCGGGACTCTTCGGGACTCTTCAAATCCTTATAAAAAGGAAGGCTTTCTTTCACAAACCAATCGAATTCTTCTCTGCAGCTGAACTGCTTCTTTTCCTTCTTCATCTGCAGGGCTTTGCTGTTCTTCTTCAACCGCAGGCGGCGATGGACAGGATGATGAAGAAACCTAGGATTTCTACTCCCAGAATTACTGAAATACCAGGGCACATAAGCAATCGAATTGCTTTGAATCAGGTAAGCTTTCCTTCTGCTAACTGCTTTGTGCTATTCCTTCTGCCGAACTCTCATCTCATATTTCATATACTTAAACTGCATGTTATGTTCTTCTCACAGGATTACCCAACCTTTCCAGGGGCTAGAAGATATGTCCAAATCAAATGGTTGCCCCTCATCCTCTCCAAATTCACTTCAGATATGAGGGTATATGTAGCTAGATGGCATCTCTTGGGGTTGGTAACCCATGCCAAGCATCATGATCAAATCCACATAGATTGGGCTGCCATAGGAGCATTGATTGAAACATGGCATCCTTCCACCCATACTTTCTTATTTTCCACATTTGAGGCCACCATTTTGCTGGAAGAAGTAGAGATGATCCTAGGCTTGAAAAGGATGAAACACGGAGAAGAAGAAAAGATGGCCATCATACCAAGGCCAATCTCCTCCCATGAGTTGCTAACCTCGTTAATACCTAGCCCAAATATAGTGAACCAAATCAAGGTCACTAAAGGAGTTAACCTCTTGAAGCTCGCCTCGTGGGTGTACAAGAGAGCGGGTCAAGCTAAAGAGGAAGAGGAGATAGAAAGAGTGACCAAAGCCTTCGTGGTGTGCTTAGCAGGAGCACTCCTATTCCCATCCACGGAGGACTTTCTAGAGGAGTCCCAATTGAGCGCAGTGGTGAGCTTATGGGAAGAAGAAAGAGTTGGACCGGCGATCCTAGCATATCTCTATAGCGGGCTTACATCGGCGGCCATGGGAAGGCCCATCTACGGGTGCATGCTAGCACTCTCAAGTTGGGTCGATCTACACTTCAAATTCGATCCATGTGGCGAGGCCCAACAACCCTCAAGAATTTTCTCAAAGAGCCCCCTCTCATATATAACCGGCTCACTAGGTATAAGCAATAGAGTGACAAACCGCATTCCTCAAATCAAGAAGAGAGGGGACTGGAGGGAGCATTTAAAGTAATGCCAAAGAATCTCTTTACTTGTGCCCCAAGTGTATTCAAAATGCAGGAACTTCGTGCACGCTTCTCCATCGGGATGGACCTTCGTCTTATTGGCGCATCCGAGCTCGTCTTGTACAATGCACACCGGTGCCTTCCTCAGCTCGGGCTTCCAAGGCAAGTGCTAGAAAACATCTCCCATCTTTCTCCAATCAAATCAAGAGACCTAGGCAGTAATGAAGATGGTGAGGAGGTTATCACCATTCAAGCTCTGTGGAGGCTAACCAAACTTCATCAACCTGTAGAAGACTTGGATGAAGACAAGGATCAGTGGAAAAATTATGTAATCTCATTGAGAAAATTAAGGCCCAAAGTGGCTCATTAGGCATTGTAGTTCCTTTCTTTCAAAATAATGAAGATTGCTTTCTGATTGAGCCAATCATCATTGTGATTATGATCAAAATCATCCAAGACCTGCATTTCTGTTGTAAATAACGCCTCAAAGACTGTCGTGAATTCAAAAATACACGCCTTACCTCAAGGCGTCTCAAACGGCCCATCTTCCACAGTTAACGCCTGCACAGGTGGGCGTGACTTAAATAACGACTCCAGAAAAGGCGTGAATAGATTCAAACTCCAAAGAATATAATCGTTGACTCATCGAAACTAACGCCGTTTCCTTAGTCACTCCTTAAAAATAACACGCCCTCTACTGAGGCGTTACTCTAAGCCAGCAATGATGACTTTCATTACATCAATCAACGCCCATTCAATGCGTCTGACGACGGTTATCGTTCCCCATGCAAAACAAATTAACGCCTTAATCATCATCATCTACCTTCAAGAGACGCCCAGAGCTTCGTCGTGAATTCCATTAGAAACGCCTTCCATTAGGGCGTGTCTTCTTCTCGAAACCCAAAAGTCATCGGCCCCTTCTTCTTCCTCCTTCCGTCCTCATTTCCCCCTTCTGCAAACCCTAACCGAAGCCCCCCTCTCTCTTCGATCTCCCTCTCTCGTTCTCATCTCCCACTCTCTCTCTTCCTTCCCCTTAGCCCTAGCCATGGCTGGTGGAGGACAGAAGCGCCAGAGGGTAGCCGCCCCAGAGGTCGTCGACCTTGACGCCACCCACGCCCAAGAAGAACCCGCCGTGGAGGAGCTCGCCATCGTGATGGTCGAAGAACCGGCGATGGTTGCCGGCGGCGACGAGGCCGAAGGAGCATCAACAGAAGAAGGAAGAGAAGACGAAGGTGGAGAAGAAGAAGAAGAAAGAGAAGAAGATGCAGAAGAGGGAGATGGAGAAGAAGAAGAAGAAGATGGAGGACCACCGTCCACGGCGACGGTCGCTCCCCGGGGTCAGCTCCGGCGGCCCAGACGGCCATTGCCTCGGCCACAACCCCAGAAGCACAAGAAGGTAAGTTCCCCCCTCCCCAAAATCATTTTTTTTTGTTTTATTTTTCATTTTATTTTATTTTTCCCTGATTTCCATAGCCCTCGGGCACGAAACCTGCAACTCAGAAAAGACACGCCTCCCATGGGGGCGTTAATCACAATCGAAACGCCCTGACTCAGGGCGTAAATTTCCTTTATTTTCTGAAAAACAATTAACCTCCATGAAAATGCCCTGAAGCATGCCGTTTCTCCAAAAATTATGATTTTTTCATTAATTCCATGCCCATTAAATGTTTTCAATAATTATTTCGCATGCTGCCATTTTTATTTGAATAATCTGAAAAACATGAAAGCCACGCCCCTCACCACGGCGTGTTGTAACAAGCGACGCCCAAACCAGAGGGCGTCTCTCCATTAATTCTTGTTTAAACTGAACAGTCCTAAAATAGAAAACGCCCCATCCAACAGTGTGATTTGAAAACATTTTAGGATTTTTAGAAATTAACCACAAGTTTACGCCCTACACAACGGCGTTTCAAAGATGAAAAACGCCCTCAGACAGGACGTTACTTCAAAAGAAAATGCCCCTTTTAGGGGCGTGAATTCACTAAGAGGCGACCTGAGGAGGGGCGTGAATTCCAAAACAAACCCAAGCAAAACCAAATACAATTACACATGATTAATCAAACAATTAAGCAAAGTTTCTTTCTTTTAATGCGTGCAGGGGCTGATGAGGACCTGTATCTCATGGGTCATGGTCTGGGCAGCATACCAGGGTCTCCCCGACTTTCAGAGGGTTAGGGTAGATGCCATGGGGTTCGGGGCTTTCCTATCCATCGAGCCATTTAGACCAGACCTAGCACTTATCCAGGTCCTACGGGAGCGATGGGATAGGGTTAGCCGGACTTTTCTGATGCCGTGGGGGCATATGACTCCTAGTTTAGAGGATGTAGCGAGGATCACAGGTTTGAGGGTGGATGGTGAGGCCGTGAGTGGGTTCACCTATTCTGACTACACGGAGATGGCTCAGAGGCTACTAGGGCTGGATATGGTTTATGTGGTTCCGAGCGAGTGTAGCACCATCTTCCGTACAGATTTGACTACGGTCATGGGTTTAGGGGATGCCAGGCACAGGTCAGGGGAGACCCTAGGTGAGTTTGCACAGAGGCTAACTGACGGGGTGAGAGCGGTATGCTGCCAGGACCCGACTGACCATGAGAGAGCGGATCGAGACCTGAGGAGGTTCCTGCTGCTGCTGCTCGGTAGATTATTGCTGGGGACGAAAGCCGACGTCATCAACTGCCGCTTCTTGGGCATTCTTGAGGACCTGGAGACCGTTGGCACTTACGCTTGGGGTGCGGCGCTGCTGGTGCATTTGATAGCTAACTTGTCCACGGGGACAGGGCGAGAGACGACCGTCAGTGGCTTCTCACCTTTTCTTCAGGTATGTAATTTTCTCATTTCCATGTCTTTTTTCCTTTTATTATGATGCATGTGAATGTCTTACTAATGCAATGCATGGATGCAGGTGTGGAGCCACCTATACATGCCGATGGGGCGCGTTGACCCACGGCCCGGAGCTGAGGGATCCTTTCCTCTGGCACGACGCTGGTTGCCAGTCGTCTTCGGTGCCCCACTTGACTACGAGTTGTGGGTTATACGGAGAGAGTTCCGCGACTTCCCTCCCTCGTTGGTATGTATGAATGAATGATATGCATTTCTTTTTGGATTGATTTGAATTGATTATGATGAAATGATAATGATGCGTGTCTATGAATGCAGGTGCAGTGGAGGCCATACGAGGATATGACAGATGAGGGCCAACCTTGGGTCATATCGGGACGACCTCGCTTTGGGCGTGAGCTGTGGCTGCATTGCCTGAGCGAGATCGAGCCGTTACGGCTCCGGTTGGTGATGAGGACCCTGGGCCTGCCCCAGGAGTGGATCGAGGTCGGAGAGCCTCGAGGCATAGGAAAGAAGACCCGCGGTCGCACCAAGACGACCGACTGGCGGGTACGTTTCGAGGAGCAGTACGCCGACTGGCAGCGTGGCGGGACCAGAGTCACCTCCCAAGCGACTGACAGCTCCGAGTACCTCCGGCGCTACTGGGAGGTACACGCCGGCCGACCCCAGATGAGGGTCTTAGGGGTATGTATGAATGCACTTATTTCTAAATTGAATGCAAATGCTTATGTGACTATCATGTGACTAACGTGCAATGGATGCAGGATGCGAGGGACATAGCGGCGATAGACGCCCAGGCCCACCTACACAGCCTGGAGGACCAACTAGCCACCACACGGGCCGACCTAGAGACCCTGGTGAGTGTTTAAATTACTTCTATATGCAAATGAATCTTTTTGTTGAATTATTGATGATTAGCCACTGACGATCTTAAAGAATACAGCGTGCTCAGCAGGGAATAGTGGAGAGAGATCCACGGGAGGCCTCCAGCTTGAGGGGACCTAGCGCGGAGGTGACTGCGCTATCAGAGCAGCTAGCTGGAGCGGTTGCACGAGCCGAGGCAGCGGAGCGTGACCTTGCTTCACGGGTAAATTCTGAACTCAAACTCAGTCAGTTCAATTTGTTGATTAAATATAGCATTGTGTACTGATAAAAATTCACTTTTACAGACTGAAGAGCTGCGAGCCGCTCTTATCTGCGTAGACGAGGGCTTCCGAGCGACGAGCTCACATGTGAGTAATTCAATCATGCATCGTTAAATTAAAGAATTATTGCATTTATTGTGATGATTTGCTTACCCTTTTGCAGGTGGCTCAGCTTAGGGCCGTACGTACCGAGTTGGCGATCCGTGACCAGTGGGTCTCAGAGCTTGAGAGGTCCCAGAGGCGACGAGAGGAGCTTCCTCAGGACGTGGCCGAGCTGCAGGTGGCTCTTGAGATGGAGAGACGTGAGCGTGCTCGAGAGCGCGGGGAGCATCAGACGCAGATAGCAGCACGTGAGCGAGAGCTAGCCGACTTGAGGACCCAGTTGATCCTTTCTCAGGAGCGGCTACGAGTGTCCGAGGAGCGTCTCCAGCGAGGACGTGAATGAGCACGGGCTGCAGGGTACTCCTTTACTAGCTCCACTTTTGTTGCGGGTTCTTCTCTTCGAGAGAGGAGTGAGGCAGGGGGCCAGGCTCGAGTTCCGGCTTCTTCACGGGGGCCCATGCCTCCTCCACCAGCACCAGCTCGGGATGGCGAGGAGGAGGTTGAGAGTAGGAGGGTAGAGGAGGGTGGAGGCGAGAGCTGAGAGTTTTGTACTTGTACTCCTCCACCCTCTCACCTGTACATGATAGACATGATGATATATATATATATATGAGATTGAGATTTCTTTTGTCACCTGAGCACTTTGTGTGGTTGTGGGCTTGTGTTTGTGTACTTTTCTTCTCTCCACGTTCTTCATGTTTACTTTGCTTTTGCCCGGTATCTGCAACTGCGTTTTTCGCTTGAATAAAACAGGTTAATTCATCTGTTCGACTTGGCCCCTTGCCCAATGAGCAAGGGGTGACAATATTCTGACCTTAATGACGAGTCAAGGGGCCAAGCCTTTAATCAAATAAAGTAAAGTGAAATAACCAATAAAGGGGAGATGCATCATGCAAGCACACACATGCAAACAATAAATCAAAATATGCACAGGCAAAATGCAGGCATACGAATGAAGAAGGCATTTATATTTTCTTTGTTATTTTCCTGAAAAACGCGCCTTATATTAGGTCGTGACTCGGGTGAAAGACGCCCTCTCAGACGGCGTGCATTAAAAAGATTTTGGAATTTGGTGAAAAGACGACCTGAACAAAGGCGTTAATTGGATAAAGACGACCCTCACGAGGGCGTGAGTTTAATTAAAAATGCCTTAGGGAGAGGCGTGAATTATATTAAAAACGCCTTTGTGAGAGGCGTGAATTATATGAATTTTCAAAAAGATTGACAAGGCTATCCAGATCGCGGGCCCTACACGGTCACCATCTAGGATTCATTAATCTTTCTTGAATAATTAAAAAGGGAGTCGACGTGCTCAAAGTTGACTTATATTTGGGATTTCGCACAGTGCAATTTCTTAAGTTCGTCTGGACCATCCTGCCAGTTCGTGACTTTACCACATAGAAAGGATGGAAGAAAGTATAAGGGAAGCCCATAAGGGGTTCTGGGATGCTCAAAGTAAAGTTACCTCCCCTGCCCTATGCCTGTTGGGGTTCGATCTTTGGCGTAGGAAATTGTTGCCTTTTTACCCATTTATAATGCATGCATACGCCCAAGGTTTTCCTTGCGGGGACTTTGCCCTCTTGACATGCTTTTCTTTTCATAACTTGACTTTCACTTTGGAATTGATTTGCATTGATGAAAAAAATAAACCTAATTGTACTTGGGCTTTTGTGACATTTGTTCCCTTTTGGGCCTTGACTTCCACCTACTAGGGCGGCGGACAGGCTTGGCGCCTCTGCCTCGAGGTCTCCCTTCCCCCCTTATGGGCCGAAGAAGAAAAGAACGGGTATTGTCTTTCACTTTTAGTCAGGTTTTTTGACTTTCCATTAGATTTTGCACTGCTTGAGTTCAAGAATAAAGCGTGTAGTGTGTGCGGGTGTCAACCCTATTTTTAAGTTACCAAGACTGATAAATGAATTCTGAATTTTGACCTTTCAGGCCTTGATCTTTTGTGTGCCATGACAAAAGCCTTTTTGTTTGTTTGAAATTTCTCTCTTTTATTTTTTTTTGCCCTTTTTTTTGGATTTTGGCAAATATTCATTTTTTTGGATTTTGGAAAATATTCATTTTTTTTGGATTTTGGAAAATATTCATTTTTTTTTGGATTTTGGAAAATCAGAGGTGGTATTTCTTAAGATATAAACCGTTCCAAGGGTGAGTTAACTCTTCACCTTCAGCATTAGTTAATTTATAAGCATTGCCAGGAAAAACTTCTTTTATAACGAATGGTCCCTCCCAATTTGGTTGGAGTTTTGAACGGGGGCCACCCGGCTTAACAAAAATTCTCTTGATTACCATTTCACCGACTTTAAATTTTCTCCCAATTACTTTCTTTTGGTAAAATCGTGAGAGCCTATTTTGATAAACGCGCGCATGCTCAGCGGCGACCAGACGCTTCTCATCTAGGAGTTCCAATTGGGCAAGGAGTGAATCACGACGTTCATCAATAGAAAGTTCCTCATCCAATTGTGCTCGCAGAGAGGGAATAAGAATCTCATAAGGGACTATTGCCTCTATCCCATAAGTGAGGGCGAAAGGGGTTTGCCCAGTGGGAGTGCGAATGGAGGTGCGGTAGGCCCAAAGAGCTTCAACCAGCTTGTCTGGCCAGTCCGAAAATTTATTAGCCTAACACTTCTTCTTAACGATCTTGATCAAAGTTTTGTTAGTTGCTTCTGCTTGGCCATTGCCCTGCGGATAATAGGGAGAAGAATGATGCAATGCAATGTTATACCTGTTGCAGAGATCCTTGAGATCTTGAGAGATAAATTGAGGTCCATTGTCGGTGACGATGGTGCTCGGGATGCCGAACCTCGTGATGATGTTCTTCATGATAAATTTGCAGACGGTTGATGCTTTAATTTCCACGTAAGCTTCCGCTTCCGCCCACTTGGTGAAGTACTCCGTTGCCGTGAGAATGAATGATTTTTGCTTGGTCAGGAGGTTCGAGTCACCAAGAGGTCCAATGATGTCAAAAGCCCACATGGAAAAAGGCCATGGGGAGGAAGTAGGATGGAGTGAAGAAGCAGGAGAATGAATCTTGTCGGCGTGCAGTTGGCACTTAACACACCTACGAACGTAGATAGAACAATCCTCTTCTAGAGTTGGCCAATAGAAACCTAGCCTAAGGATTTTCTTAGCTAGCATCTGGTTGTTCACATGACCACCACACACACCAGAATGCGCCTCTTCCACGACTTTCCAAGATTCATCATCATCGAGGCATCTCAATAAAATACCGGTGAGCCCTCTTCTGTAGAGCACACCTCCAACCAAAGTATAACGTTGAGCCACTCTTCTGATTGCTTTCTTCTCTTCTGCTGTGGCTTCCTCGGGATAGAACTGATCATTACAGTATCTGGCAATCTCATAATACCAAGGCTTCTCTTCGTCAGCCAATTCTTCTTCCCAGTCCAAGAGCATGACCTCTTTGCCTTTAAGAGTTTCTTTCTGCTTGGCCTTCTCGAGCACCTGATCCCTAATATCAAGGAAAGCACGATCCTTAATAGCTGGAGTGTCACGCTGATGAATCAGAGGGACATGGAAATCACGCTCAGGGGGGAAGACTAAAGCAGAAGCTAAAGAAGCAAGAGCGTCAGCTAGAATGTTCTGACTACGAGGCACATGAACAAAGATCAATTTGGTGAAGAGTTTGGCATAAGCTGAAGCGAGTTCCTGGTAGGGTCTAAGCTTAGGATTGATAGTGCGGCACTTGACCAGCACCTGGCGCAGAATGAGTTGACTATCACCGACAATCCGCAAGTGAGTGACACCATATCGATGAGCGATTTGTAGACCGGCCAAAAGAGCTTCATACTCGGCTATATTATTGGTGACGGGGAAAGTAAGCCGAGCAGCAAATGGAATGGTGACCCCTTCAGGTGTTAAAAGAACCACGCCGATCCCTCTTCCTTGAGAATTAAGAGCTCCATCAAAATGTAACGTCCACATAGGATCAAGGGGTTGATTAATGGACATTAATTCTTCATCTGGGAACTCAGAATTGACAGGATCAAAATGAGGTAGAGGGTGATGAGCAAGATGTTCGGCGATGGCATAACCTTTGATAGCTTTTTGTTGAATGTAAGTGATATCAAACTGAGAGAGGAAGCTTTGCCAGCTTGCTAATCGATCGGTGAGGACAGATTTCTCAAGGAGGAATTTGATTGGATTCATGCGTGCAATGAGGTGAACCTCGTGAGCTAGGAAATAGTGTTTTAATTTCTGAACTACCCAAACCAAAGCTGCACAAGTCTTCTCCATGGCTGAGTACCTCTGCTCACAGGGGTTAAGAAGTTTAGACAAGTAGTATGCTGCCCTCTCCTTACTTTCTTCATCCTCTTGAGCCAAGACAGCGCCTACAGAGTCATCCAGGACTGAAACATAAAGAATAAGTGGTTTGCCTGGAATTGGCGGCCTCAGGACAGGGGGATTGGCCAAATAATCCTTCAATCCGTCAAAGGCTGCCTGACACTTGTCATCCCAAATAAACTTGACTCCCGGCTTGGTAAGCTCATAAAACGGCCTGCATCTTTGTGAATGCTGGGAGACGAAGCGGCGAATGAATTGCAACCTCCCTATTAATCCTCGAACTTCCTTCAAATTCTTGGGAGGAGGCATATCTCTGATGGCCTTTGCCTTGTTGGGATCAACTTCAATTCCCCTCTTGCTAACAATAAAACCAAGCAACTTTCCTGAAGAAACACCAAATACGCACTTCTTGGGGTTCATTTTTAATTGATATTCTCGCGACCTCTGCAAAACCTTAGCCAGAACCCCAGGATGCTCAATCCTTGTTCTTGATTTCACTACCAGGTCATCCACATATACCTCGATGTAAATATGAATCATGTCATCAAAAATTGCCATCATAGCCCTCCGGTAGGTGGCTCCAGCATTCTTAAGTCCAAAGGGCATGACCACATAGCAATATGTACCCCATGGTGTAGTGAATGAGGTTTTCTCTTGATCCTCTTCAGACAGACAAATTTGATTGTAACCTGAAAAGCCATCCATAAATGAAAGAGTTTCAAATCCTGCCGTGTTGTCGATCAGAACATCAATATGAGGGAGAGGGAAGTCATCTTTAGGACACGCCCGGTTGAGGTCCCGGAAATCTATGCAAATTCGAACTTTTCCATCTTTCTTCATAACCGGGACAATGTTGGCCACCCAATTGGGATAGAGGACGACTCTAACAAATCTAGCCTTATGGAGTTTATCGACCTCTTCTTTCATCTTCAAAGCCATGTTAGGGTGGAAACGCCTCAACAGTTGTTTAACTGGGACAGACCCCGGCTTAAGTGTAAGGCGGTGTTCAACGAGCGCAGGGTCTAATCCAGGCATATCTTCATAGCTCCATGCGAACGTGTCCTTGTATTCTTGCAGAACCAAAATGAGCGCCTCCTCCTCGGAGGGCGGTAAATTCTTACTGATGAGGACAATCCTAGGGTCTTCCTCGGTACCCAAATTAATTTCTTTGGTAGGTTCTTCTACGGAGGCTGATGGTTCGTCGAATCTTCTCATGCCACTAGCAAAAGCGTCAGCCTCGTCCTCATAGTCTTCATAATTTTCTTCCCCCTCTTCAATAGGGTCTTCATCATTCATGATTTCATAAACGCCCAAACCCTCATAAGCAGCAACAGAATCCTCATATTCTAATTCTGGTAGGATGATCGGTTCTTCCACAAACTCAGGGATTGCTAAATAAGCTTGGCATCTGACAGCCAACTCCAACAAAAATCTTTGGGGAATCTGCCTACCCTTGGCCTTCTTATGTGGAACTATCCCCTGATTTTTATTATTAGAAGGAAAGGAGGAAGAATAGGAACAACTAGCTTGACCAGGGGAAGGAGATGAAAAAGCGGATACAGGAGGTGATACAGAGGAGGGCCCCTCACCAGAGGGGGAGAAGAGTCTTACCAAGGAATCTTGGAAGAGCGGCCCCTGGGTTGGGACGCACTCGAGAGAAAAATAGGTGGTCTCCTCAATAGAAATGGAGGATTGGAATGTTGGAGATTTGGCATTTTTTTTTCGTTTTTAGCTTTTCCTTTGTTTTTATTTTCTTCTTCAAGTAGAAAGCAATGTGAAGGGAGAATAGCAGGAGGAGTGGAGATTGGAAGATTGGAGAAAGATTTAGTCAAAGATGGCCTACGCGGGGGCGAGATGGAGATTTTAGAAAATCGCTCGAGGAGCGAAGGAGCAATCGGGAGGGAAATCTGAATTGAATCGGGAGATAGGTTGATGGTAATCGGTGGTGGTCGCGGCACGTGACCAAACCAACAAGAATAGAGAGAAGCAAACACGGATGGATGCACAGAAGTGAGGGAGAAAAGGCCGGCCCACAGCCTATCCACGGAAAATCCTTCTTCAAAGGGGACATCTGGCTCCCCTGTATCTGTGTAGTCACTTAACATCTGCCTTTTATCTGTGATTACTACTGGCATTTCAATCAGTTCTTGAATCAGCGGCGGCCATTCTGGATCTGTCGGCATGAACAGGCGGCTTAGAGAGATCGTGATGTCATTCATGTCAAACCACCTGTACCAGTCACATTCCGGATCACCCATTTTTCTTCTTTTATCTGGCCTTAAAGACTCCAGGGCTTTGTAGGTAGCTAGTGGTGCAATGTGACGAGCAAACTGTCTGGCGTGCACATCTTGACAATCAAGCAATGAAGTAATGACGGTAGTCTGCTCATTGTTCTGAATGCCACCGGTGACAAAATGTGTCTTTAAAGTCCAGGTGAGCGGCTGGCGATCTGGCTTGAAGGTGGACGTCATAACAGCCCACGGCTCTCCTTCATTCTTGCCCGGTGCTTTGTAGCCTAAGCCGCCTCGTGCAATCACCTTTTGAGGCTTAATGGGCCTAATCCTGCCCTGGAGTTTGGCGCCCAGGCCCTTGCCATCTTGATACCCCATTCTTATCAGAATGTTCCAGCCGGGGGTATTCATCATATTTTTCTTTTTCTTCCCCTTAGAAGGCAGGGGTGTCATAGCAACTGTGGTAATAGTCTCAGATAGCATCGACCGTGGACGGGGAATGTCCAGCACAGATAATAACGGCTTGTTGGCAGGCCATATGGAAGGAACTGATGAAGCTACATGAATGTCTTCCTCTGGCAAGATCGACACGCTGGTCACCGTGATAATGCGGCCCTTGTGCGGAAACTTGAGGCACTGATGGTTTGTAGAGGGCACTGCGTCGAGCTGCTGAATATAAGGGCGACCCAGGATGCCATTAAAGGTCGGATCCATATCCAGAATATGAAAATCTGCTGTAATGGTGGCTGGACCCAAGCTGACTTTGAGAGTAATCATACCCAGAGGGGGTTTCTTTGTATTTTCATATGCTGTGACAGTAATGGTAGATGGCCGAATCTGGCTCTCAGGGATACCGCATAACTTCAGAGTGCTCGGAGGCAACACATTGATAGATGCACCAGTGTCTACCAAACACTGCTTAACGGCCACTTTGTTGATATCAACCGTAATACATAGGGCATATTTTCTTGCCGGTAGAGGTGCTAACTCATGTTCATGGAAGGTGATTACCGGCTAACTGCTGGCAGGGGTCAAGACTGTAATTATTTCTTCAACCGGAAGGTCCTCATTGACCATGACTTTCTGCAGGTATTCCTTCAAGGCCAGCTAATGAGTGGTGGACCTCTTGATTAATTCAAGAATGGAGATTCTGGCTGGAGTGCGATCCAAGTGCTTTAATAAATCATACTGAGTTCCCGGCACTGAATCTTGTTCCTGCTCTTGCTCTTGTGGCCCCTGCACAGGCTCTAGCTCTCTCTGTGGGAAAACACGGTGGAATATCCGTCCACTACGGAGCGGCGCTACGCCTTGACGCGCCTCTGTCGGGGCAGTATTAGGAGGAGGGTTGGAAGAAGAAGAAGGAATGTCGGTAGCAGAAACCCTGCTAGGGGATATCAAAGGGGAATTCAATGAAAGGGGCGCCCCCGTAGGAGACGTGGTAGTGGTGTTTAACAAAGATGCCCCCGCGGGAGGCATGGGAGGAGTATTTGATGAAGGTGCCCTCGCAGGAGGCGTGAAAGAAGAGAGGGATATCCGAATGCGTGGAGCATTGGTAGGTGGTGGAATAAGGAGAGGTCGTGGCTCAAAAGGTGGTTGAACTGATGACGGAGGGACTCTTGCCGGTGTAGGAGTGGTAGAGGGGGTAGCGGGTGCTGGCGGTGAGCGGAGTAGGAGTGGCCTGGATGGCGCGTGTATGGGATTGGTGGTGGAAGGTGGAATGGTAGGTTGTGGAGGTGGTAGGCGGGTAAGAAGAGAGCGAGCCGGCAAGGCCGTGGAATTGGTGGAGGTAGAAGGATTGACGGGGCGTAGAAGGGGACGTCCCGATAGGAGAATAGAAGAAGAAGGAGGTGTGCGCAAAAGGCGCGGGGTTTGATTTTGAGTTGGATCATGGTGGAATGCCCCGACAGAGGCGTTTTCTTCGTGCCATCCCTACCCTCTCTCCACCTCGTAGAGAGACGTGACAGGGTTCACGTGTTGATTAGGAGCGTGCTCCGGCAATGGATTACGGACGATCCCCATATCCTGCTGGGGTGCTGGAGCTTGCTGTGGCTGAACTTGTTGCGGAGCCGGCTGCTGTTGTTGCTGATTTTGTTGTTGCCGAGAAGCCCTTCTTTCTTTCATAGCGGCTATGAATTGTCTCATCTCATCCCAATTGATGTCACCCTGGTCATTTAGATCGTAGATGTAATCTCTGAAGTGGAAGCAACGATCCAGGTTGTGACCAGGGCCGCGATGAAAGGCACAATAACGGGATGTGTCAACATTAGCGGGCCACACGGTTCTTTCCCTTGGTAATGCGAGCAAGTTGGCGGCCATCATGGCATTAAAAATATCGGGGAGACTTTCAGGAAGTGGGGGATAGTGGTCCCTTTTGGGGCCAAGTGGCGGTCTCCGTTGTTGTTGTTGGCCGTAGTTGGCTGGTGGGGGCACTTGATGGTATTGTGGTGGAGCTGGAGGATCCATGCGGGGGGCTTGGTTTTGCGGTGGAGCGAAGGAGCGTTGAGGCGTGAATTGGGGTGGTGGAGTAGGGTTACAATGAGGGTTCTGTCGTGGAGATGGTGGTGGACGTGGGTTAGCTTGATTATGGGGGTTGCCAACTACGCCAACCTGCTCATTTGTGACAGTGCCTTCAGTCGTGGGCCCGCTATTGACATTTGTGTTCTTTTTAAATAGCCGAGGCTTCGGCTCGAACATGCCCATGATGGGCGAGTCCTTCATTTGCGTTTGTATATAACGAGCTCTTTCATAGAGCTCTTCCATAGTTGTTAGCCGGTTCATGGTCAAAATGTGCCGGAATTGGGGGGTTGCATTAGAAATGACCATTTTCACTTGCTCCTGTTCCGACAATGTGTCCTTTAATTTCTCGGCCATAGACCGCCATCTATCAGCAAATACAATGAAGTCCTCCTCGGGCTTCATCTTCTCAGCAACTAAATCTGTAACAGAAAGGGAAGGTCCCACCCGGTCTCTGTACTTTTGCAAGAATTTTCTTTGAATAACATCAAAATCGCCGGCATCAGCTGGCTCCAGAGAATAAAACCATTCGAGGGCTGGCCCCTCAAGAGACCTCCTGAATAAGTAGGCCAGGGAGGCCTTATTGTCCTGCCAAAAGGAAGTCTCATATCGAAAATCCTTTAAATGAATGAATGGGTTGCCCGTCCCATTATATCGCCGGAAATTCGGCATTTCAGAAGGTGGTAAATGGAACACCGGCAACGTAGGAAGAGAAATTTCCGGAACATTCTTAGTTGCTGTAACCTTCTTGAGCTATTCCTCCATGCTGGCCAGCTTCTGAAGCAAGAGAGTGTTGGTGTCGGGCTCGACCGGGGCCTGATTCTGAATAAAAGAATGCGGTATAGGCGTTTGCAAAATCCGAGGAGGTTGGAAAGATTGATGCCTAACCGCTGAATAGCTCGCCTGCTGGGCCGGCATGGCCGCAGTAGGCGTTTGTGGACGAGAGGAGGGGGGATGTAAGACCGCCTGGTCATTAACAATCTGCTGGCCACTCACGGCCGGAGGGGGATTGGAAGAAGAAGAAAGAACCGACTTCCCTTTTAAAGCGGCATGAATGGCTTGCCGCTGGGAGTCATCCAACTGGGAGAGAGCCTGGATCAAATCCGTGACATTAATGGATGGGGAAGGGTTCCCCGAAGTGTTGGAAGATGGAACTTGAGACGAAGGGTCCGCCTCATGAATAGTGGTATCAACCACATGAATTTGTGAGTAATGGGGGTGAGGAGGAAGGTAGTTCCCCTCATAATAAACAGAATCCTGGAGAGGGTCCTCATATTGACCAAATATGTTCTCATTCTCATCATCATAAGAGTACCCGTTGCCTGACATGTTGATGGTTTTACCTGAACGGAGTTTCATTCTTAGGAGAGAGAGTGTTTAATGAAGGAACTATCACAAAATATTTAATCCAAACAAGGAAATCAAATCACCCAACTATGTTTATGCGAACAAGGTTGGCAAGAAACGCAAGATTTTAATGTTTGATGTTTGAATTAGGGTGGATTATTTGTGAAAGTTCACTCTTTTGTCAAATGAGACCTAGTTTGATCCAAGTGTAACCTCCGGGTCAACTAAGTTTTTCTCTCTCTTTAACAACGCATAGGTTCTCTAAACTCCAGGTACTTCAAAGGTACAACCAGCCCAGCGTCCGTGAGGGAATCCACGGGTGCGGGGACTTATGGAGGTCTTGGAAAAGGGATTTTCGGTCCAAAGAGACGGAATGCTCAATGGAGGGTTGTCCCGATTTCAAGAAAGGTGTGTGGAATCCTAGGCTAGAGAGAGGAGGTCTCTCAACCAAGCCAATCAAACAAGACAATCCAAGCAGCAATGTAATATCAAGACAAATGGCAAGCAATGAATAAGAGCTAATCTGTGAAAAAGAACAGTAAAGAAACGCCCTGGGAAAGGTCATTTTCACAGCAGGAGGAAAGACACGCCCTGCGGTAGGTCGTGACTAAATGAAAACACGGCAGTGTGGCTGTCGTTAAACTCTGTGAGGGGCTCACAGACGGTAGGGAAACACGCCTTGAGATGAGGCGTTATAAAGAAAGGACGCCTCCACTGGAGGGCGTCAAAACTCAGATAAAACGCCCTGATGATAGGCGCTGATAAAAAGTGAAACGCCTCTGGGAGGGGCGTTAATCCACATGCAATATGATAAGCAACAGACAACAGTTACGGTAAAGAGAAACGCCCTAATGACAGGCGTTGATAAGAAATGAAACACCTCAGAGAGGGGCGTTAATCCACAGACAATATGATAAGCATGTAGCAGACAGCAGTTATGGTAAAAAAACGCCCTGGAGGTGGGCGTTACTCAACGAAACACGTCCCTGAGAGGGGCGTTAAATATCAGACGATAAAATGAGCAAATAGAACGCTAGCAGGTGCAATAAACACACGCCCTGGAAGGGGGCGTTAATCAACAAAACACGTCCCTGTGAGGGGCGTTAAATCAAAAGACGCCCTTGTTGAAGGCGTTAATAAGCAGCAATTGACTGATCCGGGGAGTGTGCAGAGTGCACAATGGAGGGTGCCCGAGGGGCACAAGGGAAAGGGTACCGAGGGTACCAAGAGGAAAGGGCACACGAGGGTGCCTAAGGGGAAAGGACACACGAGGGTGTCAAGGGGAAAGGGCACACGAGGGTGCCAATGGAGATAGTAATCAATAAAGAAAACAGTGGAAGTCCCACCGTGATCGCCAATTTGTTGATCGGATTAAAAATCCGTTCTTTAGATATAAAAAGAAGAAGGGCAATATATATGGTGAAAGCAAATAAAATAGCACGAGGTGCTAATGTGGAGAGTGTGTGATCGCCAGAGGGGTTACCTCAATAAGAAGAAAAAGTAGATCGCGTGTACCTGGTGAAAATTGGGATGCGGGATGGATGTGGATTCCTTCCTCCAACTTCAATCCGCCGGCCGACGAAGTGGGTTTTCTTAGTTGATTACCTTGTAAAAAAGATAATAAAAAAAACAAGCAAAAGAAAGGGGGATCAGCCAAAGTGCAATAGCATCAATCCAAGACTAGCATAAGATGATGAAGAGACATCAACGTGCGCACCTCTTTTTTTGTTTTTTTTAAACCCCTAGCAGAGAACTAGGGAAAGGATATTATAAGATTATGCTCAACGCAATGAAAGAACTAACGACAGGGCAATAATGATAATATGCTAAGAACGAGATGAACAAAAACTAACAAGCCCTGCTCTCCCTGCTCTCCCTGACGAGAGTAAAGGGAATTCGTGAAGATGCTGAACGGATGCAGAAGGATGAAGAAAGCCAATAGCTTTGGTTGGATGCAGAAAGGATGGCGAAAGCCAATAGCCCAATGCTTCGGATGCCTTTTCCCTTCTGAGCGCTTAACGTGCTTGTTGAATACTTAACATCTTAACCTTTTTCACGATCGAATGATATTTTCTTTTATAGCTTCAATCGGATGTGATCAAACAAGGAAATGATAAGAATGGGTAATGAGGCATCCAGGGAAGGATCAAGATCGAGCAAGAGTCCCAAGGATGGTAGGGAACCGTGAGGGAAAGATGGAAAAAGGCAGGACTCTGAAGTGAAACACGCCTTAGGCCAGGGCGTCGATTTATGAATTGACGACCTGAACAGAGACGTTTCTTGAAACACGACCTAAGAAAGGCCGTTTCTTCCTGGATTTAATTTTGGAAATAAAACTTTCTTTATTTAGACATTAATGGAACACGCCTGAGATAACGGCGTTTCTTAAAAACACGCCCTGAGGGAGGACGTTACTCAGAAAATGCCTTTTATTTTGAAAAATAGATAATTCCAGAGATTAACGGATAATACCAGGAATTGACGCCCTCCTATATGGTCGTCCTTTCTTTGCAAACGCCCTATCACAGGTCGTTACTTTCGAAAGTAACGCCCTTCGTCAGGTCGTGAATCACAAAAGATGCAGAAAAAAAATGCATAAAACTCACAAAAATAGAAAAACTTCATGTTATAGGAATATTGAAGTCCACTTGGGGCGTTTACATAATGACATGAGATTTGATCAACAAAACGTCAATTTTGGCGTGTCTACACCCGCGACTCGATCCGAGTCCGGAAGTGAGTCGACTACCCGTGAACTCTGCCGGTTCTTCAACCGCGCACGATCCGCGTTTCCCTCGCTTGGGACGACGAGTGAGCTTGCGTTTCTATTAGCGACGTATAGCCCATAGGAGCTCTCCGTGTCGGGCTTAGTGTCTCTCCTATCATGTGTTGCTGGTCATGTCCGCATCTAGAGTCCGAGGTCCATACCACGTAGAGTCGGTCCCCGTGTCCGTCCCGCATCAGATGGCCTTTGTCGAATTTTCAATCTGCTGACTCACAGGATCTGAAAACTCAGGGCAGAATTGCTTTTTCCTGAGAGTTGGCATTGACCGCGATTTAGACCTCTGAATCAGAAGATGAGCTCTTCATGAAAGTTGTAGAGGCCGAAGAGAGGAAAACATGGATATACTTTATGAAAGGTTTGGTGGAAGTTTCGATTTTGTGTGGATTTTATACTGACTCGGGGTCGGATCTAGACAGCAGAGACAAAACTGAATTTGGGGAAAAAACACAATTTCTAAAAATAGGTAGAGGGCCTTCGGAATTCGATGAAAACTTGTGGAGGATGGAGATGATGGATAGAACCTCCAAAACATTTGAGGATTCAAACAAAAATGAAGAAGGGTGTCAAAAGAGCAAAACTAAGAGTGGCTATGACACATGACAGAGATCTGGCAGATCTGGTGGACTGGAAAGCACAAAAATGGAAAAATATAAAATGAAATCTAAATGACGTGATGTTTTTAATAGAGGTTGGGAATTAATAGATGAACTAACCCTGAAAATCTCAGCTTCAGATGATGTCAGCGTTGGGAGTTAAAAATCCCGGAGTGAACCTTTTTCCAGTAGAACAGAGATCTGGACAGCACTTCGGAAGCGGCTTCGTGGCGGCTCGATGGCGGCACGAACGGCGGCGGCGCCACCAGAGATAGAAATCAGAGATATAGGGGCTAAGATATAAGGGGTCTACACCCTGAAATGTAGAGGGAGGAAGAAGGAACCAGAGGGAGAGAGGGGAGGGGCGCACCAGGCTCCAAGCAATTCACCAAATTTTCTTCTCATTAATTCTAACAAAAGGAAATTACAAGCATTTATATAAAATAGAAAATGACTCAAAATGCCCCCAGATCTAGAATTGGGAGAGGTATACAAGGTATAGAACTAATTAGTTCTAATATTTTTTTTTCAAAAATTAAAATTTGGACCAAAATGGGGGGCACCCCCTTGACTACGTAGGTAAGGTAGGTGGCATCTTTGAATTTTTTAACCACTTGTCTCCCATGTGTCCAATTGACCTTCTAGATGCCACCTATGACTTTGACCAGCCCCATATGGACCCAAATGGTGCCACTTGGACCAATAAGGAAGGAGTGAGGGTCCCCTTGCTGGTCCTACTGATATTTTGCACAAAAATCCACTAAGACTTACAATTATGTACCCATATAGCACAAGGGTATACATACGAATATAAAAATACATAAATGCAAACAAAATATGAGCGGTCTTGCTTCGATGTCCCCATCAATTCTCCCCGGGTAGGAAGAACTCGACCCCGTCGAGTAAAGGGGGTTACTGCTCGAATAGTTCCGGCGGATCCGCCACCGTACCAAGTAGCGCGGGTACGCTCCACTCCAAGTGATAGTCACCTGCTCAATCCGTATATACTCGATACGCGCATGCTACTATGGGAAGAGACTAGTGGTGGAACACTCCGGGGTGGGGTCACTCTCAAGGGGAGGAGGCGGCTCGAAGACTCACTAGGAATCACCGCTGGGTCCCTGTAGGTGACTAGATCCGTGGCATAGATGTAGAGCTGATCCCAATAGTCCGACAAGTCTCATACTCGAAAGGGACTAACAACGCGAGTGTACCAAACCGACTCGACTCGATGTATGCACAAACACATGACATACAAATGAAACAAAGACTCACAAAGACCCTAGACACACCTAATGTTAGCCCAACTCATGCATATGCGATGGTGGACCAGGACACCCGAATGTGTGCCATGCATGCATGTTATGTAACAGGAGATGGGTGGCATGGGAAACGCCTAGATGTCCAAGTATGACCCAGTCATGCATGGACGGCCCTTTGGATTTGGTAGACTTGAGAGGGCTAGGACAGCCGGGTGTGGAAGAGCCGGGTGTGGGTGTATCGAGATTGGGCTTGGGGGGTGTAGATGACCCGGCCCGTGGGGTAGGGGTGTGGTAGTGGACTCCCTTGAAGAAATGAAGTATATGTGGTGGATCAAGGGGCCCACTAGGAATGGGTCAAAGGGATCAAAGAAGGTATGACCCCTTGTGGTGGGTTCCCATAAGTCACGGTCCCACGTGTAGAAGTCTTGAAGGTGTGGATGGTCACATGCATGCATTGTGGTAGGTGGGACGGTGATCATATGTAGGAGGTATGGTTCCTCCCTCGGGCGAAAGGGTATGAAGTCGGGTTCGGCCGACATGGGGAGGAATAAGAGAACCTCAGTGGTGATACAACCCACGGTGCACACGGAGGTAATGGACCCTAAGGCCGGATGGGTGAAGCTAAGACTAGTGGGTTGGTCGAAGCCTCGGGCCAATAAGTACGTCAACGTCCATTGCCGGTGTAAACCCATAGTAAGGTCACCTAATGTGCCAACATGGTGACTAGAGCGGAATGTAGTGTGGTAGGAGTTGATGGGCACTAGGGGTAAGGTGGGGTCCATGGAGGGGTAAGGGGGTGGGACCAAGCCATCCTTGAGCCAACTAAGAAGTTGCTCGGCTATGTATAGTGTACCCGTTAGAAACACGGGTGGCTCGGGCTGAGGTAGCTCCCAATAAGATAGTTTCGAATAAAGTTCGGAAGTAGAAAGTGGCAATGGAGCACTCACGGGTGGTGAAAGAGCATGTGTCCTTTCTATCCTATCCAACCAATCCGAAAGTATTTTCTTGATTTCATCTAAGGTGCGTGTTGGAGTAGGGGCCTCGGGGTGGACTTGCTCCTCATCTCTCGTCCCGGATGCGGACCTAGACTCGACTATAAGTGGGGCTTCCACTTGGCTGGAGGCGATTGGGTGGGATTGGACGGAGGTGCCAAGGGGTGGTTGGTTGGAGGCGACAGGGAGGGCCACTTGATTGGGGTTGCTTTGGTGGACTTGGATGGAGGTGAAGGGGCGGGGTTGGTTGGAAATGTGACCCACTTGATTAGGGGTGATGTGGTGGGGTTGGCTCGTGGTATGACCCCCGGGGTTGGAGGTTGATGGGTGGGGAAGATAGACCTTCCTAAGGTCTCTCTTCATGTCCCACCATGACTCGATGGGCTATTGCGTCCTAACCTCTCTCGAACGTTCAATGTAATCCCACTTTTCAGCGGCCTTGTGTAGAAGCCGCTCCTTGGCATAATAGAACTGCCCGACTTCGGACATGGGATAACAATCAAAGTGGGTGTCCATGTTGTCCTCCTACTTGAGGTAGACGCCCGGGTCATTGGATCCATAAAAATCTAAGGCTTCGGGCCTACGAAAGTGGAGAGGATGGTTGCCAAGTCCATGGGTGGGCCAACGGTCATATCGCCTGGGCGATGGGGAAGCCATGGGCATTAGGGGAGCCAGAGGGTGACCATGCCAATCGTGGACAAGACACTAGACCGACTATGCAAGGTTGGAATGCATGCACACTAAGGACCCTAGACTTACACCAAGACTCGGTACGTGGTGGAGTTAATCGATCCGAAGATCACTCGCGCAAGTGTGCGGCCGTCCCGATAGGCGTAGCCTAATGTTCGGACAACACCTTCTTATATACCGGGTTATTGGGATGAAATGCAACCTAGACCGACTTAGACAATGACTCTTTTTTTGTATTTTTGTTAAGCAATGATGAATGACTACCCTAGACTCAACTAGCGCTCTGATACCAAACTGATGCGGGATGGACACGCGACTCGGCTCCAAATGGATATGCAATCCTCGGACTCTAAGCAAGCTCGCGATCGTCCCTAACGAGGGAAGCGTCGGACGTGCGCGGTTGAGAAACCGGCAAAGAGCTAGGGTGGTCAACTCACAAATTTGTGCCTGGATCGGGTCACGGGATAGTCTCGCTCTCTCTCGCAGCAGCGGTGATATAAAAAATATAGCGAGATACGATCCTAGCATCCTCTCTAGTAGTGGCATAAATAAATATATACGAAATAAAGCAAATGCCGAGATGTGAGCGAATACGATACCTCCACGCTACCGGGCGTGGGGAAGACCTCCCGGCCGATCTCGTACTCCCGAAACAGTAAATACACAATAATTACAGCAAGATAAATTACTGCCCGCTCCACGCAGGGAGGTAAAGGGCGACACGATGGGATCCGGGAGTAGCGATTTTGGGTTGACGGGCGGCTTCGTGTGTTGCTTCGGCGGCACACGTATTCACGACCGTGGGGCCCACGTGCTGGTCCGAGGGGCCGTATGGGACCGAGGTGACACCACTGTGGTGGGTACGCCTGGAGGGGAGCTCCCTGGGACGGCGGTACGCTGGTTCACCGGTCGGAGGCCGGGCGGCTCCGATCTTCACTCGTCGGAGTTGTTGCCCACTGATCTGAACTGTTGTTTCAGACCCGCGCGTCCTGATGAAATCCGCTGCTGCGGTCACTCCAGACGTCGGATCGACGCACAAGAGATAACGATGGAAAGCTAACTCAAAATACTTTGATCTATATCCAGAGAAAGAAACTTGAATTTCCCGTTTATGGCCTTTGTCGAATTTTCAATCTGCTGACTCACAGGATCTGAAAACTCAGGGTAGAATTGCTTTTTCCTGAGAGTTGGCGTTGATCGCGATGTAGACCTCTTAATCAGAAGATGAGATCTTCATGAAAGTTGTAGAGGCCGAAGAGAGAAAAACGGGGATATACGTTATGAAATGTTTGGTGGAAGTTTCGATTTTTTGTAGATTTTATACTGACTCGGGGTCGGATCTGGATAGCAGAGAGAAAATTGAATTTTGGGAAAAGACACAATTTCTAAAAATAGGTAAAGGGCCTTTGAAATTTGACGAAAATTTTTGGAGGATGGGGATGGTGGACAAAACCTCCAATAAATTTGGGGATTCAAAAAAACAATCAAGAAGGGGGTCAAAATGGCAAAAATCAGAGTGGCTGTGACACAGGACAGAGATCTGGCAGATCTGGTGGACTGGAAAGCACGAAAATGGAAAAATATAAAACGAAGTTTAAATGACGTGATTATTTTATTGGAGGTTGGGAATCAATAGACGGAACCAACACTGATAATCTCAGCTCTAGATGATGTCAGAGTTGGGAGTTAAAAATCTCGGAGTGAACCTCTATCTAGCAGAATAGAGATCTAGACAACACTTCGGAAGCGGCTTTGCGGCGGCTCGATGGCGGCATGAACGGCGGCGACGCCACCAGAGATAGAAATCAGAGATAGAGGGGCTAAGATAGAAGGGGTCTACACCCTGAAATGCAAAGGGAAGAAGAAGGAACCAGAGCGACAGAGGGGAGGGGCGCACCAGGTTCCAAGCAATTCACCAAATTTTCTTCTCATTAACTCTAACAAATGGAGATTACAAGCATTTATACAAAATGGAAAATGACTCAAAATGCCCCCAGATCTAGAATTGGGATGGGTATACAAGGTATAGAACTAATTAGTTCTAATAGAATTTTTTCAAAAATTAAAATTTGGACTAAAATGGGGGGCGCCCCCTTGACTAAGTAGGTAAGGTAGGTGGCATCTTTGAATTTTTTAACCACTTGTCTCCCATGTGTCCAATTGACCTTCTAGATGCCACCTAAGACTTTGACCAACCCCACATAGACCCAAATGGTGCCACTTGGACCAATGAAGAAGGAGTGAGGGCCCCCTTGCTGGTCCTACTGATATTTTGCACAAAAACCCACTAAGACTTACAATTGTGTACCCATATAACACAAGGGTATACATACAAATATAAAAAGACATAAATGCAAATAAAATATGAGCGGTCTTGCTTCGATGTCTCCATCAACTGGTTCTCAAAATCTAAAAAAATCATATATTTCAAAATCAAAAAAAATCACATAGTTCAAAATCCAAAAAATCATATATTTCAAAATCCAAAAAAAATCATATAGTTCAAAATCCAAAAAAATCACATATTTCAAAATCTAAAAGCATCAGATATTTTCAAAATCTCACAAAAAAAATCCGAATATTTGTAAACTCCAAAAATATCATCATATGCATCGCATGCATTGCATTGTTTCTGTTATATTTTTCCTCCTATTTAATAAGGCTCCACCCCTTGACCAAATATCAAGAATGGTCAGCTCTCTAACTTGCTTCAGGCAAGGGGTTGAGTCTAAGAACAGATCTAACTTGTTTGTGCCTAAGTGTGTGCAGAATGTAGGTTCAAGCCCAAGATTCAAGCCCGCAAATCAACAGGTTCTGTAACGGTCTATTCTTGGACCGTCACATCCTTCTAACGGTCCATCATCCGACCGTTACCTTCTCCCGAAGTTCAAAACTCATTTGTTCTCAGTAAACTCTCCCTGACGCGTCTACATTAGACCGTTACCTCACTGTGGCAGCCTATTCTTAGACCATTACACTCTCCTGAGAAAAAGAAAACTCAGTTTTTTGATCCCACCCACCTGACGGCTCATCGTGAGACCGTCACGGTGTTGTGGCGGCCCTACATAGGACCGTTACATTTCCCAGAAACTCTATTTTCAAGAATGTTTGAGCCCAATCAAGCAACAAATGCATATTCCATCAACTGAGGCACTTCCATGTGATTCAATTAAACTCAATGATGCATAAAACTGGTTGGTAAAATTCAAGTTCATTACATTTCAAGAATATTCAAACTACATTCAGCTTTTTATCCGCATGAGGCCGTATCTTGCGTAGCTCCTTCACATAGGTACGGCGTTCCTCGACGTCTTCTTCCACTTCTTCTTGCCACGGGCGCACTTTACTGATCTCCCACCTGATCAGAGCGTTCCGGACTGCTCTTTCATCTTCCTCGGTCCCCATCTTCCTAGATTGAAGGGGAGGGAAATGTGATAGTGCAAGAACTACGGTACGGGGTAGCCCGATTTGAAGATGGCACCGGTGTGGGTTGTAGATCACCATGGTAGTGTCCCCCACTAACTGAAGATCAAGACCTGGTCACCGTGGTACTTTGAGCAAGGTGCTCCGAAGAACTCTTGGACACATTGTGAACTTGTCTATTGGCAAGGTGTTGAGGAAGAGGCGCCAATCGTCCCGTGTCTTTTTATCCGCCGTCCGGCACTCAACCTGTGAAGAGAATCCAAAGGCACCTCCAATGAAGAATAAAGGGTGGCTCCCAAATATCTGGCTAACTGAAGGTATAATCTCCCTTGGGTCAAAATTTGATTCTGACTCCCATCCAACATTCAAGGAGTATCATAGAGCCGAAAAGAGGTCCTCCTAAGCAAGCCGAGCTAAGACCTTCATAGAGGTATGAAAGGACCGTTTGAGAAATAGATAAACCCCGCCACAATCCACTGACGATGCTGAGATTTTAGATATCTAGGAGGTGGTCGGTGGTGGAGGAAAGGAAGACTCCTCACAAGCAAACCGATACGGCTTTAGCTATGGCCTCATATCTCTCCCACTTATTCTTACAATGAGAGACTATCGATTGAGCCATGGGTATTAGTGAATATGTCATGGGTTGATCATTGTCCTAACATCTTTGGATTGTGAATGAAATCACTTAGAATCAAGGATGGGTCTATTGTTTCCACCGTATGACACACTAGATCTTCATCTCCCACTTTTGTCTTAGGGAAGGCTAGGTAAGTTTCTACCTCCTCTAATAGGACTGTGGCTTCAAAGGAATGGAAGAGGAACGTGTGCGTTTGTGGGTGCCAAAGCTCTATGAGGGCTGAAATGCTTGCCCAATCTAAGGATAATTTATGGAAATTCTTGGCCAAGACTAATAGAGGTTGGAGATGCCATCCCCTAAGGATTGAGGTCACTTCTAAAGGGAGCTATTTTATCATTGGAGCCACCCACTTCAGGGTAGAATAGCATCTTGGACCGGGAAGAAGCTATGGAAAAACAAAAAGAAGAAGAAACAAAGAGAAGAAGGATCATGAGAAGGAAAGTGTAGAAATTTATGGTTTAAATTAGAGTTGCCACTTACCTCTCTTGTAGAACATGAGCTTACGTGCTTGGGGATGGAGGTTAGCCTCTGCAGCTTCCCATGCTCCTTCCTAGCTGCCTTAGGGCCGGTATATGCCCTCTCCTCCATGGCAATAGCTCCAAAGCTTCTCTTCATAGTGTTCTTTGATGAATAGATGGAGTTTCTAAACTTAGGGGAGAAAATTGGATGGAGCTGCGAATTTGGGGTTTGATCCTACTTATAAAGGCTTCATTTTGATATTGGAGTGTTAGGATTTGTGCTAGGAAGCCTTATCCTAGATCTGGATGAGTTCTAGTACAGCTTAAGCCTCCTTTGCCTCGAGTTCGGGCTCTCACGGCAGAATCCATCTCGGATTGCATAGTTTTCCTCTGACGGTTCATCGTAGGACCGCCACAGCTCTCTGACGCTCCAACATTGGACTGTCATGTTCATTCCTACACTACCTTCGCTCTGTCAGTTCTGACGGCTTAATCTTGGACCATTACACAATCCTAACGCTCCAACATTAGACCGTTACACCCTCTGCTGCAGGTTCTTAATTCGCTCTTCCATCCCTCTTTGGTCAAACTTGCTAGTCCCTTGTCTCTCACTCTGTCTCTGTCTAGCCTGTTCATCCATGCATTCAGTCACACACACATCCATATAATAAAAACAATGAGAAAAACACAAAAAAGATTTTCATTTCTTTTTCATTCCATTCATCATTTACATAGTCATATACAAGTGCAAAGAAAAGGAAGAAAAGAAGAGTACAAAGTCACTCGATCGATCTGTCTCTCGGGCCGTCGCTGTCACCAGTACCCTCATGCCGCTTCGCTGGCGGCTCCATAACACTGCTCTCCTCTCCCCGCTGTCGTCTCTGCTTCGCCTCCTCATTCCTCCGCTGGCCGGAAGAACTGGCAAGAAAATTCACAACTGATCCACTCGGGGCGACGCTCCGAATGCCACTCCGTGCTCCACTCTAGGAGGCACTCCTCTCTGGTCTGCGACCTATCATCCGCACGGTCCTCTCCATCATTCGCAGCTCGATCTTCAGCTCGAAGATCTGACGCCGTGACTCCCTGGCCTCGGTCCAGTAGCGCTCCAGGTCTACTGTCCCAGTCCGAAGTCTCTCTGCCTCGGCCCGTGCCTGTGCCAACTCCGCTCGGAGTCTCTCTGTCTCCGACCGTCCTCGCTCTGCCTCGGCCACAACTGTGGTCAGCTCTCTCGCCTGCATTAGCATTCAGTATAGTCATTCAATTAGGCATTTTTGCATAATCTTAAGCATTTAAGTCTAAGGAAACTTGTTGATTTCTTACCCGCTCCGCGAGGGTAGCCTCGGCATCCTCAGCCTGAGCAACCACCCGAGCGAACTCCGCATCCCAATCAGCTCTGCCACCCGCAGGCTGTGAAGAGGAGGATGGAGCATCTGGTCCCGCTCTCTGTGCTCCCACGGCCCACAGCATTTAGAAGTCAAAGTCAGGCATTTGCATGATCATAAGCATAAGCATTTAAGTCTAAAGTTTAGAAAACTCACCAGGAGCTCCAAAGCCATCCGGTACTCATCCCGCTGCTGGATAGTGGTGTGGAGGAGCCCCTCGAGCTCGGTAATCCATCCCTGTGGGTCTAGCTGCATTTAGAAACATAGTGTCAGTGCATATAATTCAATTAAGTTAAATAGACAAAGAGTTTGAGTTTATAAGTTCATACCGGTCGTCGGGTGCCTCTGAAGACCTGGTCGCCGTATCGCTGGGAGTAGGCCTTGAGGTAGGCCTCGTCATTGTCGGCTCGCTCTTTCACGGCTCGGCCCTTCTTGTTCCAATTGTGCACATACTTCACCTTCCGGGCGCACCAGTTGATATCCCCGCTAATACCCTTTGAAGACTTCCCGAGGCGCTCGTCGTTCCTGCGAGGGAATGTTACCTCTGGCTGGTGAACTCCCCGTGTCCTCAAGATCAGGCAGTAGTGCAAGGGCTCGATGACGTTGATGCAATGAAGCCAGATGTCTCACCCACAGTATGCCAGGGAAGCCTTGACCCATGGCTGTCTCTCATGGCCCTCATCTCGATATGGTGTCCAGCGCACCTGCAAAGGCAATCGAGTCAATGTCAGCATTTGGAAGCATTTAGCAGCATTCGAGCATATAGAAGAGTTCAAGTTCGAGAGCTTACCGATGCATACGGGAACGAGTCTATGTCGTCCTGAATGGCTCTTGTCAGTCTACTGATTGATCCTGTGTCCCTCGCGACAATCCACCGCCTCGCGATGGGGATCCGCCCAGGATGCATCTGAGTACCTCGCCTGATCCATAGAAGGTAGAGGAAGCTCCAGATCTACATTTTAGAAGCCAAGTGTCAGCATATAGTAGTCAAAAGCATATAGAAGCATTTTAATTTAGCATTTACCTGTAGAAAAGGTGAGAAGTCACCCAGCATCGTCTGCCGGTCGGTCATGCTAAGGGACTCGAACAAGAAGGCGAGCACCGTCGCTCCCCATGCGTATCTGCCCACTCTGCTAAGATCCTCCAGCAAAGGCAGGAGCCGGCAGCTGATCACATCTGCTCTGGTCGGGAACAGAAGCTTCCCGAACAACAAGATCAAGAAGCGTCGCAGTACTCTATCTCCTTCTGGTCCCACCTCCTCTGCTACCCTCGGGCGGACCTGCTCAATCACCCTATCCAGGTGCTGCTCTGGAAGCTCCCCGACTGCGATAGCTGCTCCTCGAAGCCCCAGGCTCTCCTGGAGTCTCGATCGTGATAACTAGGATGATAGATGCCCCAGCCTCACCAAATCCAGCCCCAGCAGCTCCTTGGCTAGTACCCGGTAGTCACTGTAAGTCCAGCATGTCACTGCTGCTCCATGGACCTTTAGCCCTGTGATCCTCGCTATATCCTCCAATGTTGGGATCATATGACCCCATGGGAAGATGAACGCCCTGCTAATCAGATCCCATCACTCGTGCAAAGCATATAGCAGTGGCGTGTCCATTATTGTCACTTCTATGTCGAGGACTTCCCCGAAGCCCATCGTAGCTAGTCTCTCCCGCTGATACTCTGGCAATGCCTGGTACACCACCCTGATCTGAAGCTAAGAAATCATAGTTCTTCTTTTCCCCTGTACACATGTAGAGCATAAGTTAGTCATTTAATTAAAATTCATTGCATTTGACATAAAAATAAAAAAATTGAATAAGTAAAAACACAAAAAAAATCAATTCTGTCTCTGGTTCCTCTGACGGCCATGCTCTGGCGCGTCATAGTTCTCTGACGCACTATGTATGGCGCGTCAGGTACTGTGACAGTCGCTGGAACGACCGTCACGTTCTCCCTGATAGGGCATCATCTTCTTCGTTCCCCCAACCCGTGGAAATGGCCACATCAGCCTACAATGGATCCTAATGGTTCCCCAGACCCATTTTCTTCCCCTGAATCACACATGCACACACGAACATTGATAAATAATTGAAAATTTAAGGGTTTTAGGGCGGGAGCCTACCTCACGGTCTCGGCCCCGTTTCTTCTTCTCCGGCGCCGTGGTCCCTTCTTCGCCGCCGGTGGCCTCTTCCACAACATCTTCTCCATCTTCTCCGGCCGTGGGAGGGTCTTCCTCCGCAGTTTACTCCGCCGTCACCGCCGGTTGCTCGTCCGCCGCCGGGAGAATCTTTTCCCGGGCTATGCGATCCCGGCAGCGCTTGATTGCCTTCATCTTCTTCCCCTTCTCCCTCTCCAATGGTGGCCGGGGGAGCTCGTCGCCGGACATCGTTGCCCGTGGGTTTTGGCTCGGTGGGGGTGGCGTTGATTGCGTTTTGGGGCGTTTGAACAAATGAGAGAGAGAGAGACCGATCGGTTTGTTTTTTTTGAACGCCTAGGAAATGTAACGGTCTATCGAAAGACCGTCACAGGCTTCTAACGCATGGTTGTTAGACCGTCATATGAGTTCAGTCGCTTATTTTTAAAAATGTGAACCGACGCGGTGTGACGGGTCATATGTGGACCGTCACATGAGTGTGGCGCTCCTTTAGTAGACCGTCAGGATCTTTGATGGATGATAATGCCCAATTTCATGCTTGAATGATCATTATGCTTTCATGCCTTATCTTATCAAGATGATTCATGCTCAGGAATGGATATGCTTTATTCATATTATTGTTGCCTAACCCTTTCTATGGATGAAATCATGAAAGCCATCATACTTTAGCCATTCACCTCATAGGTAAGTCAGGTACAGTATCTCGATCCTATATCCCTTAATGCATTACTATATGTTATCTATGATATATTATCTCGAGAACCGGCTGGTCATTCATGTGTTCTGGGATCTGACGTTCCCCTTAAACAAAAATGATGATGATCTAGGTGCACATGTTTAATCGTTGGATAGGCCGTTAGGTTGGAAAAGCTTGGGGACGATGGTTCTATCTTGCACGTCGTGGTTACAGATGGTGTCCTGACCCTGGTTTCTCTGGTCTAGCAATACTATTCTCGAGTATCTTCTTTTTTTATCTTTCTTTGCATTTGTTTTAATGATTTCTTTTCCTTTAGCCCAGCATGCATCATGCGCATCTTTGAGCATTCATGAGCCTTCATCTGTCCTAAGTGTCTCGGTAATGGTGGATAACTATGTCCGTGATCTCGAGTAAAGAGAGTTATTCCATTCTAAATTGGAAGGTTTTCTTCGGTCTGTTCACTCGATCTGGTTAGCTGAAGATTCCTGTCTGGAGTTTAGTTAATCATCTCTTTCCTTTCCGTTGCTCTGGCCGCTGGCCGTGTTTTCCTTAGTTGTTAGTTCCTCCAGACATGCGTCATTTGGTTGGCTATTTCCTTGTGGCTATTTTGAAGTTTTCTAGAAAATTCCTTTCGCTCGTTGGTTGAGGACGGGTGTCTTTTGCCTTAACGCCCGCTTTTTATTTCGCTCCGCTTCAGTTCCGCTTCATCTCCATGTTCCATTTCACTTTCGCTTCACCTCCGCTCGCTCCCCTGCAAAGAGGAAGTTAAGGAGGGGCATCTGTTGACACCCGTCTTATGACCAATGAGTTGGGTCATCTCCTTATTTATTTTAAATGATGCTCCGAGTTGTTCACCTTTATTGAGCCATCTTCGTCAAGTTTGAGGTTTATTTCATGGGTCATGTCTCCTTGGTTGGGTTGGGTTCCTTATCTCTTTCCCGCTGGATGAAGCTTACCGAACCTTCATCTTATTTGCACTCCTTTATCTCTGACGCATCATTGCTGGCGCGTCACATTTCTCCAACGCACCTTCTTATGGCCGTGACATCATCTCAGAGTCCTTAAGGCTAAGGTTTCTTTCAAGCTTATCTTTTATCTGATCCGTTGAGCGTGACGGTCTATCGTGCGACCGTTATCATTATTCTGACGCACCTACTCATAGCCGTTACATCCTTGCAGAGTCCTTATATTTGAAAACTTCGCCCGTTGATCTTATCCTTTGACAGATAAGGTTGTGTGACGGTCCATTCCTGGGGCGTTACATCACTGTGGCGGTCTATCATGCAGTCGTTACATCAAACAGAGAGTTCTAGCAGAACTGCTCTTTCTCTGCTACTCCGTGGCCGAATTGAGAGTTTGATCTGATAATTTCTCCATCAAATCTGATCCTCAGAATCTTCTGTTTTTTTCTATGGACTCTTGGGAGTATTATCTTCGAGAGTTTGCTAAGAAACATCCTACTTTCTAGCTGGATTATCCCTTACTCGACCAGAGAGTTTGAGGGTCTTTAAATAGAACCCTTGACTTCATGGCTTGAGGAGGAGACATCTGGAGTTCGCGTCGAAGTGCTGCCGCATCCTGGAGCTAGAACCAACCAAGGAGATCTGCTTCCCACGTCCATCTTCTTCCAAAGTCCAGTGAGTATTGGTTTCAAGGGTTTAGTTCAGTCACATTGTCCTCTTAGTCTATTTCTCCTTCCTCCAAGCATCATAGCATCCTTCCCTCTTCTTCTCTCACGTTTTTACACTTGCTGCACTCATTTAAACATCTTCCCATCTTTTAAAATGCCCCAGAGGGGTTAAAAAACCAACCTCCCCAGTATTTCCCTCCCCTTTTGCATGCTCTTGAGTCCTTTTGGTTTATTGATACTACTCTTGCTCTAAGGCTAATCTGGGTTATTTTCTTTGTGTTCTACACTCTTTTGCAGGTTTACAGAGTCCACAACACGAGGCCCAAGCTTTCTGTCCAGTTGGAAGGCTTGAAGATCAAAGATTCCTAAGTTTCTCTTCTGCAGAACTCTGACGGTCTATCACAGGTGCGTTAGAGTCACGTAGCGGTCTATCGTGGGGCCGTCACACGCTTGTGGCGCATCACTATTCGACTGTTAAGTTCCACAGAGCTGTAGTTATTTCTCTCTCCCATGGGCGGGTGTTTCATCCACCTATTCTAAGATATTTCTCAGGTCTTTGGCTTGTTTATTACCTTAGTGGCGATCACATCTTTCCTTAGTATTGGGCAGTAACTTTCTCTTTCATTATACTTCATATCTCTTGCTTTATCTTGCTTGTTCCACCTATACAGTGTCTTTTCCTTTACTTCCTTGCTCCACGTCTCGGCGTGTGTTTTTATTTATTTCTTTAGTTTATTCCTGATAGAGATAGCATGCCCATGATAGAGCTTATGCTGATTGCCTAGGTTCATGTTGCACATGTTCATAGGTTGAGTGATTTTTACTACTTGTTCATCTTGTTCATCATAGTTGAGATCATATCCATCTTGCAAGATAAGGAACACATAATAATCAACAGAATTTTAAGGAGGAGGTGCTTAAGAAGGTTAAGGAATGTGGAATCATTGAGAACAAGGAGATCTTGCTGCTGGATCTAGAAGAGGAGTTGGATGACGAAAAAAATCTATGGTATTATGAGATTGCTAAATATTGTCAAGATCAGTCTTATCCTGAAGAGGCCATGGCAGAAGAGAAGAAAGCCATTAGAAGGGTTGCTCAGAGATACACTCTGGTTGGAGGCATGATTTATAGAATAGGTCTCACTGGTGTTCTACTCAGATGCCTTGATGATGACGAATCTTGGAAGGTCGTGGAAGAGGCACATTCAGGAGTCTGTGGGGGTCATGTCAATAGCTTGATATTAGCTAAGAAAATCCTTAGGCTAGGCTTCTATTGGCCCACTCTAGAAGAGGATTATTCTATCTATGTTCGAAGGTGTGTTAAGTGCCAACTGCACGTCGATAAAATTCATTCTCCTGCTTCTCCACTCCATCCTATGTCATCCCCATGGCCTTTCTCCATGTGAGCTTTCGATATTATTGGGCCCCTTGGTGATTCAAACCTCCTTACAAAACCTAAATCATTTATACACACGGCCACGGAGTACTTTACCAAGTGGGCAGAAGCGGAAGCCTATGCGGAGATTAAAGCATCAACGGTGTGCAAATTTATAATGAAGAACATCATCGCAAGATTCGGCATCCCGAGTACCATCGTCACCGATAATGGGCTATAGTTTATCTCTCAAGAGCTTCAGGACCTCTACAACAGGTATAATATTGCAATGCATCATTCGGCTCCTTATTATCCATAGGGCAATGGACAAGCAGAGGCAACAAATAAAACTTTGATTAAAATCATCAAGAAAACATGCGAAGCTAATATATTTGCGGATTGGCCAGAAAAAAACTCGTAGAAGCTCTATAGGCCTACCGTACTTCCATTCACACTCCTACTAGGCAAACCCCATTCACCCTCACTTATGGAATGGAGGCGGTAGTTCCTTATGAGATTCTTATTCCTTCTCTTAGAGTACAATTGGACAAGGAACTCTCTATCGATGAACGTCGTGAATCTCTCCTTGCACAATTGGAACTCTTAGATGAGAGACGTCTAGCCGCCGCCGAACATACGTGCGTCTATTAAAACAGGCTTTCACGTTTTTATCAAAAGAAAGTAATTGAAAGAAAATTTAAAGTTGGTGAAATGGTAATCAAAAGAATCTTTGTAAAACCTACTGGACCTCGTTCAAAACTCCAACCAAATTGGGAAGGGCCTTATGTAATAAAAGAAGTTTATCTTGCCAACACTTATAAACTGATTAATGCTGAAGGGGAATAGCTGGCTCACCCTTGGAATGGATTGTACCTTAAGAAATACTACCCCTAAATAAGTCATTTTTCAAAAATAAAAAAAAACAAAAATATAAACAAAAAAACAAAAAAAATATACAGAAATTGACTGGCATGGTGCATGGGCCATGAAGCTTGAAAAATCAAAATCCCTAAATTATTCTTCAATCTTGATGATTTAACCTAGGGTCAATACACACACACGACACGCTTAGCTTTTGAACTCAAGCGGTCTAAAATCCGAGGAAAGTCAAAGCCAAACTAAAAGTGTAAAGACTCTACCCGTTTTTTTCTCTTCGGTCCACAAGGGGGAAAGTTAGACCCTGGGCAAATCACCAAACCTACCCGCCGCCTTAGTAGGTGGAAGTCAGGCCCCAAAAGGGAACAATATGCCATAAAAGTCCAAGTACAATTAGGTTTTATTTTGAAAATAAAAGCAGCAAAAATCAAATCAAACGAAAGCATGACAAGAGGGCAAAGTCCTCGTGGGGAAAACCATGATCATAAGTATGCATGAATAAGGGCACCAAAATTTCCTTAGCCAAAGACCAAACCCCAATAGGCATGAGGGTAGGGGAGGGAAGTTATCCCGGTCTTTTGGACCCCCTCGTGGACTTACCCCGACATCTTCTTCCGTTCTCCCTCCGAGGTATGTCATAAGCTTGAAGAATGGCAAAGACGGACTTAGGAAGATGCGCCGCACGAGGTCATGAGCAAAAGCACATTTTACGCACTTTGATCCTTTATTAGATTATTTAAGAATGATTAATGAATTTAAGATGGTGAATGTGTAAGGTTTTGGGACCTAGGTACCATGGTAAGTCATTTTCCAAAAAAAAAAAACAACAAAAAATGTTTTTAATAAGCACCCAAGCATAGGGGCGTTATTTATTTAATCAACGACATCTTGAATAGTCGTCATTTTAAAAATAATAAAAAAGAAAAAATGTGTTTTCAATCAGCGCCCAAGCATAGGGGCGTCTTTTATTTAATCAACGACATCTTGCATGGTCGTCATTTCAAAAATAACACAAAAAAATGCTTTTAATCAGCTCTGAAGCATAGGGGCGTTATTTATTTAATAAACGACATATTGCGTAGTCGTCCTTTAAAAATAATAATAATAATAAAGAGAGAAAAAGAAAAAATGTGTGTTTTTAACGCCCATACAAGGGGGCATCCATTCTTTAAATCACGAATCTTCCTTGGTCGTTATTTCTCAAAGAAGAATTAACGCCTACCTGTCTGGTCATCATTTATCACAGAAAGCATGATTGCCATATCATTTGCTTGTTTGCATCTTGTGTGGTCATCTCTTAATTTCAATTTGCATTTGCCTGCCTGCATGATGCATTTCCTTCTCTCCTTTGTTATTTACCTTAATTAATTAGAGGCTTGGCCCCTTGACCCTTTGTCAAGGTCAACCACATTCTCCCTTGCTTATTGAGCAAGGGGCCAAGCCGGACATATTAATTAATTTGTTTTCTTAAGGGTGGTACACATGGATAAGAAGAAAGAGAAGACAAAGGTACACAAGTGCTCAAAACAACAACTCAGGTAACAAAAACATGCTTTATATATATATATATAATCATCCTATGGTGTACAAAAGGTAGGAGGTGCTACATATACTCTCTCTCTCTCTAGCTCTCACCTCCACTCTCCTCTCTCCGACTCGCTGCCTCACCATCCTCCCGGCGACGGGATCGCGGTGGAAGCATGGACCCCCGAGAGGCAGTCGACCCCGTAACTTGGCCCCGCTCCTCTGCCTCATTCCTCTACTGGGTCGAGGAACCGGCTATGTATCATGTGCTAGCAAAAAAACTAGAATATCCTGCAGCCTGTGCTCGCTCGCGGCCCCTCTATAAGCACTCCTTAGTGAACCTCAGCCGCTCCTCCGTAACAGCCAGTTGCATCCGCAACTCTGCTAGCTCGCTCTGTCGCTTCCGAGCTCGCGCTTCCGTGCAAGCCGCTGCTCCCTCTCGCGAGCATGATCCCCCCTCTCCACCTCGAAAGGGATCCTCAGCTCCATCATGTCGCTAGGCAGCTCCTCACGCCGCCTCAGCGTCTCCTCCAACTCCGTGACCCGCTGATCGCGAATCATCAGCTCTGTACCTGCCAAGGCGGCCCGGGTCAATGCCTCCTACAGCTCTATAACATGAAGCACCATTTACATGAATATTTTTGAATATTCATCCTTAAATTGAATTTCAGAATCTATCTATCTACTCTTTAAACTTACCCACTCTACCTGGTCGTGCCCCTCCGCCTAGGCTCACGCCATCGCCTCAGCAAGTCGCCTGTGTAAGGCAGTCACCACGGCACTCTGGTCCCTCGTGCTCGAAGAAGTGCCACCCGTCCCCCCTGCCGCCACTCCCTGCTGGGCACGCTACATTTATTGAGACTGTTAGTGGCTGAACATCTGAAAATCAGGAATTATTAATTGCATATAGTTAAGTGCACTCACCAGGGTCTCCAAGTCCGCCTGTGTAACTGCGAGCTGGGCCTCCACACTATGGAGATGGACTTGTATGTCCATCGCCGCCGCATCCCGCGCATCCTACATTTGTCACATATTAGTTGCATAATTCAAATAAACATATAGTTTCCACATTAGAAAGCATGCATTCATACGTACCCCTATGACCCTCATCTGGGGTCGGCCGGTGTAGGTCTCCCAGTAGCGCCGCAGGTACCCTGAACTGTCCGCCGCCTTAGAAAGAATTGGAGTCCCGCCACGCTGCCAGTCAGCGTACTGCTCCGGGAATCGGAGCCGCTAGTGGATGGTAATGGTGCGTCAGCGGGTCTTCCTCTCGATCCCGCGCGGCTCTGCAACCTCGACCCACTCCTGGTCTAGGCCGAGGGTCCTCATCGCCAGCCAGAGCCGTAATGGCTCGATCTCGTTCATCCAGTGAACCCAAACGTCACGGCTGAAGCGAGGCCGACCGATACGACCCAAGGCTGACCCTCCTCGATCATACCCTGGTAGGGCCTCCAAACCACCTGCACGCATGTCATTATATCATCATATTCTATAAAGCATGATATAAAAGTAAATTGCATCATATTTACACACGTACCAGTGAAGCGAGGTAGTCACGGAACTCCCGCCGAAGTACCCGCAGCTCGTAGGCGTGCGGCACTCCAGACAGACATAGTAGCCATCGCCGCACCAGCGGGAAGGCCCCCTCATCCCCTGGTCGGGGGTTAGATCGATCCATCGGCATGTACAGATGGCTCCACACCTGCATTCATCATGCACATTCATAAACACATTAATAAGCATTGCATAATAACAAAAATCAAAATGCATACCAGAAGAAAAGGTGAGAAGCCGCTAATAGACGTCTCTCGACCTGTCCCCGTGGACAGATTGGCCATCAGATGCTCCAGCAGGGTAGCTCCCCACGCGTATGTAGTATCTCAGAATTTATATAAATAATTTTTGGATTATAAATGGAATTTTTTGGAATTTATTAGGAATTTATAAAGGGCTAAATAGATTAATAAATGGATTATTGAACTAATAATAGGTTATAAGGCCCAATGGTGTTAAATAATTTGCCTAGCCTATTCAATTAAGACTCAAAAGGTTTAAGGACCAAGCCCATTAAGTTTGGCACATATTCTAGAAGGTTATTTAGCCTATTCACGAATTTTAAAGGATAAATACTATTTTTATAGATAATTATATAGATAAAATAAATAAAAGAGTTATATTAAATTGAAACTCTGCACACGTTGGATGTAACGGTCTATCGGGCGACCGCTACAGTGGTGTAATGCACCTAGACACGACCGTTACACCCTGTTGATTCCGTAAGTTGAAGAACTTGCAAAAAGATTAGAACTTTGGGATCCTATATACTAGAGACCGAATTAGAAGGATGTGTAAGGTTGTTAAGGACTCTTAGGGATCAAGTTTTGGCCAACTAAGGACTCTAGAATCGATCTAATCCTTTAACCCTAGCCAAATCCCTATAAATAGAACCCAGTTCTGAACTGAGCGACCCTTACTTTTGGCTCGTAAAGAATCAAGGTAAGGAGATAGAATTTCGGGTAAGTCCTTTGGAACTTTTTGTTTATAATACTAAGGTCTAACAACTCTCAAAATTTCATGTTAGGAGATCAAGTAACCAAAGAGATAAGGGCTTCTAAAGTTGCTGATTCTGTCATAGCAACCTAGGATTCAGAGCAAAGGACCACTGAGGATCAAGGAATTAGGATGCCTAAACGAGGTAATTAGAGTTCGGTGTTTTAGAACTTTTTGTTCCCCTTAGATTAATCTTCTTACTCTACAAATTTCACCTCTTTAGGTCAAGGGATTGGAGAGTTAGGGCAACGTGAAGTTGCTGAAAAACTACAGGAAGAAGAGAACTAGGGCGTGTCTTGAAGACCCAAATTGGAAGTGTAAAGCCCAGGGAAAAGGTAGGTCATCTCATGAATAGCAAAAAGATCTCGTTAGGGATAAAAGCCCTCTGATTTGACTTGATTTCATGCATTATAGATTGTGAATTTCATATTTTAGTAAGTTCATGCATACATGCATACCTTTAGCCTAACTAAAGATAAAAGATATCATCTTGTTTATTCACTGCGACCTATGCATATACCTGGCCTTTAATTCGTTTATCATGGCTAGACTAGCTAGTGATTATGATTCTTCTTACATGGACATAGTTCCTTATCTTTACTGTCAGCAGAATCTCTAACGGATGAGGGTAGGACCGTCACATGATTGTAACGGCCCTACGATAAGCCGTCACACTCTCTGTGGTATTTAAATTGATCTATTATCTCTGACGCACCATAGCAGGAGCGTTGCCATACTGTAACGGCCCCTCGACAAACCGTCACACGGACTGTAACACGCCTATGCTCGACCGTTAGAACACTATTTTCTGTCAACTCGAGACAGAATGGAAATTAGTCAAGTCTACTTATAAATAAGCCTAGTTATCTAAGTTTTGACTTGATATCATGACTTCGAGATTATTTATTGATTCATGATAGGAATTGCATGATTACAAGCATTTGAAGTTATTTTGAGTTATGTTAATTTCATTGGCTAAACATTATAGTTTATATTTAATTTATGATTTCAAATGATGTATTGACGGAGTTTTATTATGGTTTCAGATCGTTTTCCAGTCTTTTCTATCTATAGAGTCATTTTCTTTAAGTGCATGGCATATATTCCGGTATATGGCCATTAGTTCACACTTTGCACTATAGGAACATTATCTTGAACATGAGGACCTCTCTATTGGATATTCCTTCCAATGGACTAGGAAATCTTGTTTCAAGGTCTCCGTAATTCTCCGCGAGCCTGGAATTCCCACTAGGACGCCGAGTTGGTTGTACCCTGAAAGCCCAATTGTTAGAAAGCACTATCAAAGTTTCCGGTTCTAGATATGTAACGGATCCATATTAGACCGTCATTCTCATATAACGGCCTAATATATGACCGTCACATTTACTGAGTCAGTTTTATTTATTTCTGGATTCAGCCTATTGTAACGGATCAAGACTAGACCGTCACGATCATGTAACGGCTCAGTGATTGACCGTCACCTTGTTAAGTCTAGTTAACCCAAGGTTTTACCAAAGGGTTGATATTCTAAAATTCCTAGATGGATCGTGGATGTTCTAGGACTTGTCATAATGATCAAGATACTTAATTTAATTTATGGAAAATGAGGAATGTACCGTTATGCCGCCAAATTATTCCCATAAGCATAACCTTGTTTTAAGTCATTCTTGACTCGCAGTTCTTAATTGATGCATTCATTCATTGAACTATTTTTATCATGAGCTTATTGAACTTATTACATTCTTGGCCATACTTTATTGTTACATGTGTGGAAATAGCTTGATTTATACTTAAAGATGCGATCGAGCACTGATTGTGTTCAAGGGCTCTATGCTAGTCCCCTCGACTGATTGTCGGAAACATACTATTATAAACCATGGGGTATGATGCTACTAGCGTCGCATTGAGATGGGAGTACTTTCTTTATAAATAAGTAAAAATCCACGGCATCATGAAAATACTTGTACATGACTATTGCTTGATATTCCACAGAAATTCATGAAGTACTTGCTCATAAGCAAAAGATGCTGGAGTGATGATTATGTGGCTTGCTAGTACATTCTCGAGACGTTCTTGCTCATGAAAGGCCATATCATGTTCTTGTGACATTCGTGCTAATTCATACTTGCTCATTCTATTATCTTTGTTACTTGGGTTATTCGCATGATTGATCGCATTCACATGATTTTACCTAAATTCTTTAGAGCTAAAATGCTAATTACTTAAACATTGCTCATCATGTTGATGCGAAGATGCCTACTGGACAAGTGTGCTCATTATCTATTTCTAATTTTTTTCAGGAGATGGAAGTGATACGAATTCGGATTCGAGTTATACAAGTAGTGGGTCCGAGAGCGAATGAAAGTCATATCAAATTGAGAGTGAAGACTTAGGAAGTCTACAATGTTTAGATTGAGTTTATGTAATTTCTTGTTTCTTGAGTCTAGTAGAATGGAAAAAGGATGGAAATGTTATTGTACTTGAATACTTGATTTTTAATGAAATAAAGTTGGAGTTTGAGTAATTATTGTGCGATTGCATTCTTATGTGTGATTACCTTGCACTCTGATCGTTCTTGCTTGCAAGAGACTTACCATGCCGGCTGTTCGCGTTCCTCGAGCGAGTCTTCCGCTGTAATAAAGGCTCGGGACGTGACAATTAAGTTGGTATCAGAGCCTAAGTCTTAGGACTTAGGAAGAAGAATCATGTCATAGGATAAGTCCAATGCTTAAGGACCCCTACCTATGAACTAAGGAAGAAATTTCCATACCCATGCGAGAACTGAGTAGAGCCCGGGATAAAGATAGTTAATTAGCTTTAAGATTAATTTTCTTCCAATTTCACGAGAAATAACAAGTTGTCATATTTCTCTCAGGTACTTTATTATTACCATGGCTCATCGCATAGATTGGAATGGCATGCAACAAACGGTTGCCGGCCTTACTCAGGCATTACAAACCATGGCGCAAGCTGGTGCAGGGGCAAGAGCTGGGGATTTACATCGCAATTTTCGGAGTTTAAACCCTCCGCGTTTCTATAGTTCTTCTAATCCGGACGAAGCAGAGAACTGGATTGATGAGATGAACTGTATATTTGACATCATCCAATGCACCGATCAAGAGAAGGTGCGTCTTGCAACTTTCCAACTCAACAAGGATGCCCGTACATGGTGGAAGTCGGTTCCGGCACCTCCGACCGATGCACCTCATACATGGGATGGTTTTCTCACCTTGTTCCGTGCTAAGTACTTTTCTGAGCATGTGAAAGAAAGAAAGGCTGTGGAGTTCGTCTCTCATTCTTTTATCTCCACTACTTTTTCAAAATCATTACCAATTGCATCAGTTCCTCTACCTTCAGATCTTGCTATTACCACACCCTTAGGATCTGGAACTAAGCTTACCGAATATTATCCTAATAGTGAAGTGATAGTAGAAGGTCATAATCTCCCCGCAAACTTAGTATGTCTTGATATGAAAGGTTATGATGCCATTTTAGGGGTAGATTGACTTGTAGATCATGATGCTTATAACAATTGCAGAAATAGGATTATATCTTTCCAAAAATCAGGTCTTCCAAGATTCTCTTTCCTTGGCATCAAATACAAGAAACATCCCACTATCATATCTTCTCTTCACGCTTGCAAACTCATCTCGCAAGGATGTGAAGCTTTTTTTACTTCTGTCATTGTTCCCAAATCCAAGGAGATTATCCTAGCGGACATTCCCATTGTAAATGAGTTCCCAGACGTGTTTCCATCCGAATTACCCAGTTTACCGCCCGAAAGGGGAGTGAACTTCACTATTGAACTCATTCCAGGAGCAGCACCTGTTTCTATAGCCCCTTACAGGATGTCCCCCACAGAACTCAAGGAACTAAAGAGGCAGTTGCAGGAGCTACTAGACAAGGGTTTTATTAGACCTAGCACATCCCCTTGGGGTGCGCTAGTTCTTTTTGTCAAGAAGAAGGATGGCTCTCTCAGGCTATGTATAGATTACCGGCGACTGAATCAACTTACCATCAAAAATAAGTATCCGTTGCCGCGTATTGATGAGCTCTTATATCAGCTTTCAGGAGCAGAGTATTTTTCTAAAATAGACCTCAGATTAGGTTATTATCAGCTTAGAATTAAAGAAGAAGATATTTATAAATCAGCTTTTCGAAGTCGTTATGGCCACTATGAATTCATGGTAATGCCATTCGGGTTAACAAACACCCCAGCATCATTTATGCAACTTATGAACAATATTTTTTAGCCATATCTAGACCAGTTCATCGTTGTCTTCATTGATAACATCTTGATATATTCCAAGACAAAGGAAGAACATGAAGAACATATGGGGATAGCTTTGCAAATACTTAGAGAACATAAACTTTATGATGCGGGACGGGACCACGGACACGACAAGGTCGCGATCGTCCCTTAACGAGGGAAGCGTCGGACGTGCACAGTTGAGAAACCGGCTAGAGCTGGGGTGGTCAATTCACACTTTCATGCCCGGATCGGGTCACGGGACGGTAATGCTTTCTCTCGCAGCAGCGGTAATGAATAGATAAAGCGAGCTAGATATCCCTACACATGCTCTCTAGCAGCGACATAAACAAATATATATGAAGTAAGCAAAATGCCAAGTAAGGGAGCGAATGCGATACCTCCACGCGCTCGACGTGGGGAAGGCGGACCCAGCCGAAACTCGTACTCCCGGGATAAATATTACACAATGATGATAGTAACGAAATATCGCCCACTCCATGCAGGGAGGTAAAGGGCTACACAACTGGGCCCGGGAGGACCGAATTCGGGTTGACGGGCGGCTTCTCGCGTTGATTCGGCAACACCCGAACTAGTGACGGTGGGGCCCACGTGCTATCCGGAGGGGCCGTGTGGGACCCGGTGGCACCGCTGTGGTGGTGGATGCCTGGATGAGCACTCCCTGGAGTGGAGGTGCGCTGGTTCGCCGGCCGGAGGCCGGGCGGCTCCGATCGGCATCGGCCGGAATAACCGGCCACGGATCTGCAACTTCTGGTTTTCAGCGCGCGTCCCGGCGAGAATCGGCGCTGCGATCAGCCCCGATGTCGGATCGACACGAGACTAGCACCGTTGGAAAGCTAACTTCAAATTCTTCAATCTAGGACTGAAGATCTGGCCTGGATCTGCACGGATCTGGGCTTTAATGAATTTTCAACTTCCTATTGTACAGTAGTCGAACACTCAGATCTGCAGGGCTATTCTCTGAGAACTGCATTTGACGGATATGTGAACGTCCGAATCTGAAGTGGTGGTCTTCCGCAAAGTTGTAGGAAATCAAGCTAGAAAAATGGAAAAATAGGTTTGGACAAGTTTGGATATGGATACGAATTGATAGGATTTTTGAACTAGAAGTGAGTCGGATCTGGAAAAGGGCTGAAAGCACTGTAGCTGAGATAGAACATGAATTTTGAAAATGGGATAGATGGCGGATAAAAAATCAAAAAAAATGGTGGATGTAGGGGATGATGTACATAACTCCCAGTAAAATTGGGATGGTTTGGACAAATCAAAAAGAGGGTCGGATGTGAGAAACATATGACTACTGTCACTGTAGACAGAGACAAAACAGATCTGGGAATGAAAGATGCACGAAAATGGAAAAATACTAAACGAGGGATTTTGGACCTGAATTGTTTTGTGGATGATGGGGTGGAAGATAGGAACACACCATAAAAATTGTAGACCACGAAGAGGCCGTGGCTAGTAGCAGAATTTTCGGGAAGACACCTATGTCCAGCAGGACAGAATACCGAAGACGGCTTCGCGGCGGCTCGAAGGCGACACGAACGGCGGCAGCGGCGGCACAGATGATCACCGGAGATAGAGGGAAGGGGATAGAAGATAGAAATCACTCTAGAACTGGAGGTTTGAGGAGAGGAACTAGAGGAGAGAGGAAGGGGGCGCACCAAGCTTCAAGCAATTCATAAAATTTCTGATTTTTCACTAATTTCCACATGAAAATACAACATTTTATATGCTAGGTATCAAATCTATTGTAGACCCTTGGATCTAGAGATGGGGGATGGAGGGCTGGGATTAAGTGTGAATGACACACAAAAAAATAAAATAATCCTAGTGGAAGGGGGCGCCCCCTTGACCAAGGGGTAGGTTGGTGGCCAACCTTTGAAATTTTGACCCCTTTGTCTCCCATGTGGACAATTGACATTCAACCCTTCTAGATGGCCACCTAGGATGGTTGACCAGCCCCACATGGATGACATGGACCAATGGGAAAGGGCTGAGGGCCCCCTAGCTGGACCTACTACACAATTACACAAAAACCCACACAATCCATGGGAATGACTCCTTGGCTTATAAAGCCTTACATTTATGTACATACTTTCCCAAGGATATAAACACAAACTAAAAGGACATAAATGCAAAAGAAAAAGTACAGGCTCGGTGTCGATTCCCATCACTTTATGTCAAGTTTAACAAGTGTGAGTTCTGGCTCAAGGAAGTTTCATTTCTAGGCTATATTATTTCCAAGGAAGGTATCGCTGTGGATCCTTCGAAAGTGGAAGCTGTCAGAAATTGGAGCCGGCCAACGACTGTATCAGAAGTAAGAAGCTTTCTGGGTCTAGCTGGTTACTATAGGAGGTTCATTAAGGACTTCTCAAAGATTACAGTTCCTTTAACTAGGCTCACAAGAAAAGAAAATCCTTTTGTCAGGTCAGAGGAATGTGAAAAGAGTTTTCAAACTCTTAAGAATCACCTTACTACAGCTCCTATTCTATCACTACCTATTGAAGGTGGTGGATTCGAAGTATATACGGATGCATCTGGCATTGGCTTGGGATGCGTTCTCATGCAAGATGGAAAGGTAATCTGTTATTCCTCAAGACAATTGAAACGTCACGAGGAAAATTATCACGTGCATGATTTAGAACTAGCAGCTGTTATCTTCACCTTGAAAATTTGGCGTCATTATCTCTAGGGAGAAAAGTTCACGGTCTATTTGGATCACAAAAGCTTGAAATACTTATTTTCTCAAAAGGAGTTAAATATGAGGCAGAGGAGATGGTTAGAATATCTCAGGGACTTTGATTTTACTATTCAATATCATCCTGGCAAGGCTAACGCTGTAGCAGATGCACTCAGTAGAAAACCAATGGGTATGCTATCAAGTCTTATGATTAGTATGACTAATCTTATTCCTCAATTTGCTCAGATGAACTTAGATATTAACATAAAGGAAGAGGATTGCTTCATGGCTAATATCCAAGCTCAACCAACATTAATAGAGGATCTGGTCAAGTTGCAAAATGATGATCCCGCGTTACTGGAGATTAAAGCCAACATAGAAAAAAGGCCGGATTTCTCTGTTTCCAATGACGGAAGATTATTATTTAAGGGGCGAGCGTGTGTACCAGATCATGAGGATACAAAGAAACTGATCCTAGAAGAAGCACATAAGTCTAAGTACACCATTCATCCTGGTGGTACAAAAATGTATCAAGATCTCAAAAGAAACTTCTGGTGGCCCAATATGAAGAAGGAAATAGCCGATTTCGTGTCTCGCTGTCTCACTTGCCAACAAGTTAAGGCAGAGCATTTTAGACCCGCAGGTAAATTACATCCCTTGAATATTCCCGAGTGGAAATGGGAGAGCATAGGGATAGATTTCATTATGGGTTTACCTAAGACCAGAGGAGGACACGATGGTGTATGGGTAATCATAGACCGCTTGACTAAATCTGCACATTTCATACCCATAAAAAGTCGATGGTCTGTGGATATTCTAGCAGCATTATACATAAAAGAAATTGTCAAATTACATGGTGTCCCTGTCACTATTATATCTGATAGAGATCCTCGATTCACATCACATTTCTGGAAGGGTCTACAAAACTCACGAGGGACTAGATTAAACTTTAGTACAACATTTCATCCACAAACTGATGGTCAGATGGAAAGAATAAATCAGGTAGTAGAAGATATGCTCAGGGCCTGTGCTATTGATTTCGGAGGAAGTTGGCATGATCACTTGCCTCTAGTAGAGTTTACATACAACAACGGTTATCAGGCTAGCATACAAATGGCACATTTTGAAGCCTTATATGGAAAAAGTTATCGATCACCAATATGTTGGAACGAAATAGGGGAAAAGCAATTTCTAGGCCCTGACATTATCAGGGATTCTTCAAAGAAGATCAAGCTCATTCAAGAAAGAATGAAGATGGCAAAGATAGGCAAAAGTCTTATGCTGATAATCGAAGGCGCGACTTAGAGTTTTAGGTTGGAGATCATGTGTATCTAAAGGTTTCTCCGGGTCGTGGTATTCAAAGATTTGGCATCAAAGGTAGGCTAACTCCTAGGTTCATTGGCCCATTTAAAATTCTCGAAAGGGTCGGTGAAATGGCTTATAGACTGGCTTTACCTCCACAATTAGCAGGAGTTCATGACGTATTTCACATCTCTATGCTGAAAAAGTATATATATGATCCTGACCATGTTTTCACATATGATAATTTTGAGATTCAGAAGGACATGACGTACGAGCAAACACCAATAAATATTTTGGAACGAGAAGTGCGTCAACTAAGGAATAAAGTTATTCCTATGGTCAAGATACAATGGAAGAAAACATGGCCATATGAAGCAATATGGGAAACCGAAGAAGCTATGCGAAAAAGATTCCCAGAATTATTCAACTATAAGTACACTCACCACAATCCATGTATTGAATTTGGGGACTAAATTCTTTTAAGTGGGGGAGGGTGTAGTATCCCAGAATTTATATAAATAATTTTTGGATTATAAATAGAATTTTTTGGAATTTATTAGGAATTTATAAAGGGCTAAATATATTAATAAATGGATTATTGAACTAATAATGGGTTATAAGGCCCAATGGTGTTAAATAATTAACCTAGCCTATTCAATTAAGACTCAAAATGTTTAAGGACCAAACCCATTAAGTTTGGCCCATATTCTAGAAGGTTATTTAGCCTATTCACGAATTTCAAAGGATAAATACTATTTTTATAGATAATTATATAGATAAAATGAATAAAATAGTTTTATTAAATTGAAACTCTGCACACGTTGGACGTAACGGTCTATCGGGCGACCGCTACTGTGGTGTAACACACCTAGACACGACCGTTACACCCTACTGATTCCGTAAGTTGAAGCACTTGCAAAAAGATTAGAACTTTGGGATCCTATCTACTAGAGACCGAATTAGAAGGATGTGTAAGGTTGTTAAGGACTCTTAGGGATCAGGTTTTGGCCAACTAAGGACTCTAGAATCGATCTAATCCTTGAACCCTAGCCAAATCTCTATAAATAGAACCCAGTTCTGAACTGAGCGACCCTTACTTTTGGCTCGTGAAGAATCAAGGTAAGGAGATAGAATTTTGGATAAGTCCTTTGGAACTTTTTGTTTATAATACTAAGGTCTAACAACTCTCAAAATGTCATGTTAGGAGATCAAGTAACCAAGGAGATAAGGGCTTCTAAAGTCGCTGATTCTGTCATAGCAACTTAGGATTCAGAGCAAAGGACCACTGAAGATCAAAGAATTAGGATGCCTAAACTGGGTAATTAAAATTCAGTGTTTTAGAACTTTTTGTTCCCCTTAGATTAATCTTCTTACCCTCCAAATTTCACCTCTTTAGGTCAAGGGATTGGAGAGTTAGGGCAACATGAAGTTGCTAAAAAACTACAGGAAGAAGAGAACTAGGGCGTGTCTTGAAGACCTAAATTGGAAGTGTAAAGCCCAGGGAAAAGGTAGGTCATCTCATTAACAGTAAAAAGATCTTGTTAGGGATAAAAGCCATCTGATTTGACTTGATTTCATGCATTATAGATTGTGAATTTCATGTTTTAGTAAGTTCATGCATACATGCATACCTTTAGCCTAACCAAAGATAAAAGATATCATCTTGTTTATTCACTACGACCTTTGCATATACCTGGCCTTTACTTCGTTTATCATGGCTAGACTAGCTAGTGATTATGATTCTTCTTGCATGGACATAGTTCCTTATCTTTACTGTCAACAGAATCTCTGACGGTTGAGGGTATGACCGTCACATGATTGTAACGGCCCTACGATAAGCCGTCACACTCTCTGTGGTATTTAAATTGATCTGTTGTCTCTGACGCACCATAGCAGGAGCGTTACCATACTTTAACGGCCCCTCGACAAACCATCACACAGACTGTAACGCGCCTATGCTAGACCGTTAGAACACTGTTTATTGTCAACTCGAGACGGAATGGAAATTAGTCAAGTCTACTTATAAATAAGCCTAGTTATCTAAGTTCTGACCTGATATCATGACTTTGAGTTTATTTATTGATTCATGATAGAAATTGCATGATTATAAGCTTTTGAAGTTATTTTGAGTTATGTTAATTTCATTGGCTAAACTTTATAGTTTATATTTAATTTATGATTTCAAATGATGTATTGACGGAGTTTTATTATGGTTGCACATCATTTTCCAGTCTTTTCTATCTATATAGTCATTTTCTTTAAGTGAATGGCATATATTCCGGTATATGGCCATTAGTTCACACTTTGCACTATAGGAACATTATCTTGAACATGAGGACCTCTCTATTGCATATTCCTTCCAATGGACTAGAAAATCTTGTTTCAAGGCCTCTGTAATTCTCCGCGAGCCTGGGATTCCCACTAGGACGTCGAGTTGGTTGTACCATGAAAGCCCAATTGTTAGAAAGTACTATCAAAGTTTCTGGTTCTAGATATGTAACGGATCCATATTAGACCGTCATTCTCATATAATGGCCTAATATATGACCGTCACATTTACTGAGTCTGTTTTATTTATTTCTGGATTCAGCCTATTGTAACGGATCAAGACTAGACCATCACGATCATGTAACGGCCCAGTGATTGATCGTCACCTTGTTAAGTCCAGTTAACCCAAGGTTTTACCAAAGGGTTGATATTCTAAAGTTCCTAGATGGATCATGAATGTTCTAGGACTTGTCATAATGATCAAGATACTTAATTTAATTTATGAAAAATGAGGAATGTACCGTTATGCTGCCGAATTATTCCCATAAGCATAACCTTGTTTTAAGTCATTCTTGACTCGCATTTCTTAATTGATGCATTCATTCATTGAACTATTGTTATCATGAGCTTATTGAACTTATTACATTCTTGGCCATACTTTATTGTTACATGTGTGGAAATAGCTTGATTTATACTTAAAGATGCGATCGAGCACTGATTGTGTTCAAGGGCTCTATGCTAGTCCCCTCGATTGATTGTCAGAAACATACTATTATAAACCATGGGGTATGATGCTACTAGCGTCGCATTGAGATGGGAGTACTTTCTTTATAAATAAGTAAAAATCCACGGCATCATGAAAATACTTGTACATGACTATTGCTTGATATTCCACAGAAATTCATGAAGTACTTGCTCATAAGCAAAAGATGCTAGAGTGATGATTATGTGGCTTGCTAGTACATTCTCGAGACGCTCTTGTTCATGAAAGGCCATATCATGTTCTTGTGACATTCGTGCTAATTCATACTTGCTCATTCTATTATCTTTGTTACTTGGGTTATTCGCATGATTGATCGCATTCACATGATTTTACCTAAATTCTTTAGAGCTAAAATGCTAATTACTTAAACATTGCTCATCATGTTGATGCGAAGATGCCTACTGGACAAGTGTGCTCATTACCTATTTCTAATTTTTTTCAGGAGATGGAAGTGATACGAATTCGGATTCGAGTTATACAAGTAGTGGGTCCGAGAGCGAATGAAAGTCATATCAAATTGAGAGTGAAGACTTAGAAAGTCTATAATGTTTAGATTGAGTTTATGTAATTTCTTGTTTCTTGAGTCTAGTAGAATGGAAAAAGGATGGAAATGTTATTGTACTTGAATACTTGATTTTTAATGAAATAAAGTTGGAGTTTGAGTAATTATTGTGCGATTGCATTCTTATGTGTGATTACCTTGCACTCTGATCGTTCTTGCTTGCAAGAGACTTACCATGCCGGCTGTTCACGTTCCTCGAGTGAGTCTTCCGCTGTAATAAAGGCTCGGGACGTGACAACGTACCTCCTTACTCCGTCCAAGTCCTCCAGGATGCCCAGGAACCGGCAGTTCATGACATCCCCCTTCGTCCCCAGCAGCAACCTCCCGAGCATCAGAAACAAAAACCGCCTCAAATCCATGTCAACCCTCTCCATCTGAGATGGGTTCTGGCAGTAGGCAGCCTGGGCTCTCACTGTCAACCTCTCTCCGTACTCCCCCAAAGACTCTCCCGACCTCTGTCGAGAGTCTCCTAACCCCATAGCTCCTGTCAGCTTCGTGCCGTACACCGTCCTGCATGCCCTCGGGGCATCCGCCACCGTCTCCAAATCTAGCAGCCTCTCTGCTAGCTCCCCGTAGTCCCAGAGGGTCACCCCACTAACCGCCTCCCCATCTACCCTCAACCCCGTGATCCTAGATACATCCTCTAAGCTCGACACCATGTGCCCCCAGGGCATCAAAAATGCCCAACTAGTCCTATCCCACCTCTCTCTCAGGACCTAGATCAGGGTCAAGTCAGGACGTACCGGCTTGATGCTGAGAAAGAGGCAGCTCGCACTTGGACCCAGGAGATCCGAGTCCGCATCAGCCCCGACCAAATATATATATATATATGTACAACACAAAAGAACAACAAAAATCGCTATTGCTAATTAAGTCATAAAATAACAAAAAAAGATATTTTTCCATCACTATTTTAAATGGCGAGCAACCAAGTGGTTGTATATCCCTCAGAAGGCGCCCAAGGCTTGGGCGCCAATCCTCTGTGTTTTCTATTTGACGCCCTAGGGCGTAACGCTATTTCTGCGGGCATTTTTGTCCTCTTCCTACGTTTTTGTGATAAAAAAAAATAAAAAAATGTTTTTATGATATAACTAAAAATAATAATAAAAGCATGCTTTTCTGATATAAAAAAATTATTTTTTTAAATAATGACATGTTTCTGGGTGCTATTTCTTTATGTTTATTCAATTTTTAAAATAAAAAGGAATTATCGACTTAGTCTCTGTCGCCATTTGAATTGACGCCACTCCTACGGTCGTCATTTACTATGTTTTTTTTGGTTCGATTTTCTCCCCTCCCCGATGGCAATGGATAATCAATTAAAATGAAAAAAAATGGCAAGGGGTTTTGGGGACTAACCTTACTAGGCTCCGGCTCCATTAGCCCTCCCCGCAGTGGCCAGCGGGGAGGAGGTGGTTGCTCCATCTCCACCTTCTTCACCTTCTTCATCTTCCACACTGCCTTCACCCTCATCTCCTTCATCCCCTTCGTCTTGTCCATGCTCCACTATCGGAGCCTCCTTGGCCACCGCCGGAGGAAGTACCTCACCGGCGTCGTTGTTGTCATCGTCTAAGTCAACCACGGCAGGGGCCATCATCACCCTTTGCCGTTTCCCAATACCCGAGCCACTCACGTAAGCCATGGAAGGAGTTATAAAGAGTGAGAACGAGAGAGAGGGACGGTCGTCGCCGACAGTGGTGAGAAGGAGTAGCAGAGAAGGAATGAGAATGAAAAGGAATGAGAAGAGGCAGAGGGAGGAGGATTTAACGTGGCGGTTAGTTCAAAAGAATTGACGACCTGTAGAATGCCGTCCATTAAAGAATCAACGACCATTTGAGAAGGCGCCCTCTGGTTGGAATTTCAAATTTTTAGAAAATAAAGAATCAGCGACCGGTCGTAAGGGCGTTATTTCATGATTAAACGACCGCTCACAGGGTCGCTATTTTGAGGCATCCGTTGAAGTTCGTGCAGCTGTCAGACAATGATGAGACACAATAATGATTACGTTTTGTGAATCAATGCCTGTTTGAGTGGGCATCATTTCAAGGAATTAACATTTAAGAGAATTATAAAGCTTTTTCAGAAAATAAAATCAAGGAATCAGCGCCATTTGGAGAGGCGTCTATTTGTTGATGAACGTCTGCATGAGAAGGCGTCAATTATGGACTTAATATTTTTATAAAGAAAAGGATTAAAAGAATTACCGATAATGATAAGGGCGCAGATCTCGAGAATTAGCGACCTCTGTGGCGGTCACGGTTTCAGACAGAGCCCCATTTTTTAAGGCAGAATTGAAGGATTTTGGAAGTTTTGATCATTCCAGACACTTTTTATTGGCTCAATCAAGGAAAGAAATTTTTATTCATGAAGGAAAATAATCATTACATGCTTAATGAGCCACTTTGGGCCTCAATCCCCTAATATCTATTACATAGAGTTTCCATTGCTTCCGATCCTCTTCAATCCTCTCTTGGGTTGGTGAAGTTTGCTGACTTTCCATAGTGCTTTGATGGTCTTTATCTCCTCCTCATCGATATTTGAGCCAAGATCCCGCTTCTTTACAGATGGGAGGTGTGATGCTTCTTCAAAGAGATGGTGTGGCAAGCCAATTTGTGATAGACATCGATGTGCATTGTATAAAATCAGCCCGGTGGCGCCCACTAGTCGAAGTTCCACTCCGATTGAGAGTCTTGCGTGAAGGTCTTGTGTCTTGAGGAAGCCCGGCACGCATGTGAACAAGTTTTGGGGCATGGTATTTAGGTTCTCTCTCTATTCCCCTCACTTCTTTAGCTTGGGCACTCGATTCATCACATCCTCACTCAATGCTAGTGTGCCTGTCATGTAGTAGAGTGGGCTCTTAGAGAAAATCCATGAGGTTTGTTGAGTTTCCTTACATGGATTGAACTTAAAGTGTAGGTCCACCCAACTAGAGAACAAAAGCATTGACCCATATAGGGGCCTCCCCATAGAAGTCGAGGTGAGCCCACTATAGAGATAGGCTAGCACCACCGGTCCAACTCTTTCTCCTTCCCATATGCTAGCAATAGCACTTAATTGATCTTCCTCCAAAAAGTCATCCGCCGAAGGGAAAAGCAATGCTCCCGCGAGGCATATAACGAAAGCCTTCATCACTTTCTCTAAATCTTCCTCCTTGGCTTGATCCATTCTCTTATAAACCCACGCCGCATGCTTCATTAGATTGATACCTCTTGTGGCCCGGATTTGGTTCACCATGTTGGAGCTTGGAATTAGGCTTGATAACACCTCTTGAGCACTTATGCTCCTTGTCATGTTCCCCATCTTTTCTTCATCACCTTGCTTCATTCTCTTTAATCCTGGGAGCATCTCCGTTTCTGCTAGGAGTATAGTGGCTTCGAAGGTTGAGAATAGGAATGTGTGTGTGAAAGGATGCCATGTTTCTATGAGGGCTCCCATGGCGGCCCAATCAAGGTGTACCTGGTCATAATGTTTGGCATGAGTAAGTAGGCCTAGAAGGTGCCATCTAGAGAGGTAAGTCCTCATATCTAAGGTGATTTTGGAAAGGAGGAGGGGTAGCCATTTGATTTTAGTGAATCTTCTTGCCCCTGGGATATTTGGATAGTCCTGAAATGAGAAGGAAAAAAGAGAAAAAGAAGAGAAGGAAGAACACTGCTAGAATTCATAGAAGGAAGAGGGTAGAATTTCAATTTTGCTCTTGATACTTACTTGATTGGCAGCAATTCTCATGCTTATGTGACTTTCAATTTCTAAAATTCTTGCAAATCCTATCTTAGCTCTCTTCAAAGGTCGCTACATTAGCATGTCCATCTTGAAGCTCCTTGTTGAAGAAAAGTTCTCCGTGTTATGCATTTTCCTTGCTCTACTGTGACCGGATGAAGTTTGCTTTTGATGCAGTAGAAAGTCTTGGAGCTTCCCTTTTATAGGAAGAGGCATGTGGTTTTTGCTCACGTTGAAGTTCGAATAGGGATTGGGCTCTAGGGTTTAGTTTCCAAGCAGGAAACGGGGCGCTGGAGTCTTAGAGAATTGACGTCTGGGACATTTCTGTCATTTCTTTGAATAGCGACTGAAGTCATGTTGTCCATTCATGTTTGACGTCCTTTTGCTCGGTCGTTATTTGTTGAATAGTGTAGTTCTTTCTGAAAAAAGAAGAAGAAGAAAATAATAATAATAAATAAATAATTAACAACTAAGATCCTGTCGTCAATTCTTATTTGACGCCCCTTCAAGCAGTCGCTATTTCTTTGAATAGTATTTTTGCTTAATATTATTTACGATGATGGCATATGAAACGTAAGAATTATCATTCCAATGAGCTTATACTTGTCATGTTTGCCTGAATTCTTTGTCATGAATTATTTCTTGCGATGCTAATTATCTTTGAGTGCAGGAAAGATATGTTTTGCAGATTTCAAGGCGCTCGGATTCTTCTTTGGTGACATCTTTCCTCTTGTACACCCTCCTGTATGCATTTTTACTATATGCTACCTACTCTATTATAACATATCAAGGACCTTGTGGTTCTGATGAACCCGAAATTTGAGTTCCCCTTCATCAAAAATAGTGATAATTGTAGGGGAGTCTTGATCGCACGGATAGACCGTTAAGTCGTCTAAGGCTTGGGACGACGGTTCCACTTTCTGAGTTGGTGCGTGGATAAACGGGCTTCGACTTAGTGTCAGCTCATAGAACTGGATTCCTAACTTGGTCTTGATGGTTTAGTAATATTATCCTTGATTATTTTCTATTTTTATTTTCTTTTTAGCCCAGCATGCATCATGTAGGACTTTGAGCCTGAATGTTGAAAATCCTCATATTTAGTCAGTAATAAGGGCCGCTCGCTCTTAATACGACATGAGATATTCTATTCCAAATTGAGTACTATGTTCTCCTTGAAGCCGCTCAGGCTGGTTCCTTGAAAGCACCTTTTGACTGGATTCCAATCCCATTCTATTTATTTTCCTGCAAATCCACCTTGGTTGTAGCACGTCCACATTGGCTGGTAATCGCTCTCCAATGGTGTTTCTCCTTTCGTGCACGCGTGCACATTCTGTTAGCTTAGTGTTTTCATCCAGACAATTGTTGCTTTCTCGTAATCATCCGAGGTTATTCCTTTCAGAACTGTGGAAAGATTTCCAACACTTAGTGTCGAAGGCATGTCACATCACACCTTGGCATCTACTTTTCAGTCCATTCCTACTTCATTTCACTACACTTCATTCTGTCTTACTCCCCTGCAAAGCAGACGCCAAGGCGGGACAGCTGTAGACACGCCAAAATTGATACTATGTTGAGTAAACCTCATGTCACAATGTAATGCCCCAAAGTGGACTTCATTACTGGCTCAATATGAGATTTTTCTAATTTCTTCAATTTATTTGGATTTTTCTAATATATTTGTAATTAGAGATCACCTTCTAGGCGTCATTTAACTGACGACTCTACGATGTGTCGTTATTTCAATTAGGAGGCGACCGTCCGCGTGGGCGCCATTTCCTGGTTTTATGACTCCCATTGGAAATTAAACTCAAAGAATTAATGACTGTTGAGCAGGCGTGCATTAATTGATGCCATTTCAAGAAGGCATTATTTCCCATTTTTTAAAATATGGAAAGTCCATTATTTCTATAATTTATCCAGGAAATAGCGACTGAGTGCGCGGTCATCCTTTTAAATTGACGATAGAACAGTGGTCGCCATTTCAGTTCCGTGTCCCGAGCGTCTGCACCTTTCTTTCTATGGTGTTCCTTCCCCTTTTTGGTTCCAAATTCTTCTGTGGAAGGATATCCACGTCCTAAGATCTATCCTCTGTTTTAATCCCCTTAGAACAGTGATTTAAAGCATATAAATACCCCCCTCTTTTGGCCTGTCACGGGTTGGAGAGTTAGCAGCTAGAGAATTCCTTTGAAAGAACAGAGAGAGAGAGAGAGAGTTCTTTGTTTTGCATGTTCTTCTTCTTCCGTCCGTTGCATCATCAAGCGTTGCCTCCTTTCATTATTCTGCTGATCTCCTCTCTGTTGCATGCGCTGCGCTCTTCCTTCGTCATCCTATTGATCTCTTATCTTCTCCAGCCGGCTAGTTCTCACCTCTCTCTAGTGCTATTGCAGTAACAGTGGAAGAAGGGCCATCACTATCTACATATTCTTCTCCCTTTTCTTATCTATTTTGCTGCTTGTTTAGTATATACATAGCTCTTATCTATTTGCATCACACATCGCCTATTTTATTTTATTTTAGCATACATATTTCCTTCCTTTTTACTCCTTCTTAAGGGGTTTTAAAACAACACACAAGGTGTGTTCATGCCTATATTACATATTGTTATTTCTATTGAGTATTGATACTACACATCTTTTGGATAATCCAGATTTCTTGTCTTTGATTGTTTTCTTTAAAGGGTAATCAAGAATAAAAACCTCTTTCATTGGCCGGTCGGTAGAAGGAAGAAGTTGAGCTCACATCCACACCCGCTCACAAGGTACACTTAGCGATCACTTTCTTCTTTTGAGGTAACCCCTATGGTGATCACATTCCTAGAGTAGCATTACATGCTCCCTCCCCCACCTTTTCTTTCTTATTTATCATCTCACCTTTTAAAATTAAATTTTCTTTCTTCTTTTGAAAAGTCCATGCGACACGTTCACAGTCACGTGAGTTTGATCAATCATTGGCAAGGCATGTAAGTATCACGTGATCCAAGAAAAGTAATAATGGGCACGTGATCTAAGGTTCGATGTCAGAAACATTCTTCTCCTTGCCACGTGGATGAATGGGAATTAAAAGGTATCAAATCACTTACCCAAGGCTTTTCCTGAGGCTCTGTTCTTCGTATAAAAAGGGACCTTCATCCTTCGAAGAAAAAGTGAGGTTGCAGTATTAAAAATAAGTGAGGCTGTCGAAGAAGAAAGAGAGACCACCAAAGAAGAAGAAGACAAGTGTAGACACACCAAAATCGATGCTATGTTGAGTAAATTTCATGTCACAATGTAAGGCCCCAAGGTGGATTTCATTACTGGCTTAATAAGTTGCTTTTCCCATTTCTTTGGATTTTCTTTGAAATAACGACCTTGGAGGTGTAGCTAATTTCTGGAATGGCGACCACTTATTCGGTCGCTATTTTTAATTCTGTCCAATTTCCATTAAACTTCTTGAAATAACGCCTTGAATACAGGCGCTCTTTAATGAACGCCTCTGTATGCGGTCTCGGATTATGAATTTCTTAAATATGGAAAGTCCAAAATTCCAGTGAAATAGCGGCAGACCCGAGGGCGCTATTTAAAACTGCGACTGTTTCTAGGTCGCTATTTCAGTTTTTGTTTCCATCTTGACTGCCACTTTCCCTGACAAACTCCTTCCTTGTTTTAACTCTGTGATCAATTGAGGGAAGGAGATCTATGATTGTTATCTTGCTTTGATCTTATCCTACGAGAATTAGGCTTCCATCCCTATAAATACTCTCTGATCTCTCTCACGCGAGGCACTAACTAACGCACATACGCCCCCTGGATTGAGAGTTCGTCTGTTAGCTTGCTGCTGTTGTTCTTTGCTGCTGCTGCTGTGGTGTTGCCTTGCTCAAAGGCTTGAACCTCCTTCCCTCTGTTATGCTTACAGGCGCAGAAGAGGATATCCTCTCGCCTTTTATTTCTCTGCATATTATAATCATCATCATACCCCATGGTTACTCAGAGCATCTTAAGCATATCTCATATCTTTCTCTGTTGCATACATAATTCTCTTATCCCTTACTCCTCTTAGGGGTTTTAAAACAAAATCACAAGGTGTGTTCATGCCCATGTTGCATATCGTATTTCTCTTGAGCATAAATACTACACTTCTCTTGGCTAATCAAATCTTTTACATGCCTTTGCTTGTCTTATAAAGGTAATCAAGAGTAAAAACCACCTTCATCGGTCGGCCGGTTGGAGGAGGAAGTTGGATCCACGTCTACGCCCGCTTCACAATGTACATGCGATCATTTCTTTGTTTTGAGGTAACCCCTCTGCCGATCACACTCCTTAGTAGCATCACATGCTCCCTTCCCTTATTACTTTTATCCTTCTTATGTTAATGTTTCTTCCTTTTTAAATGTCTATGTGACACGTTCACAAATTGGCGATCACGGTGGGACTCTTGCTGTTTTTATTTTGATTACCCCTCCGTTAGCACCCACGTGTGCCCCTCCCTTTGGCACCCATGTGTGCCCCTCCTTTTGGCACCCACGTGTGCCCCTCCTTTGTGCTCCACGTAGCACATTCCCTTTGTGCACCACGTGCACACCCCCCACTTGATTAGCCAATTTTTGCACTGTCCCTAGCATTTTTAAAGAGAAAATTTAATTTTCTGGCAGTTTACATTACTATCTGTTCTCTCAAATTGATCAGCGACTTCTCAGAAGTCGCTATTTTAGGAACTAGTGACCTCTCACAGAGGCGCTCATCGAATTATTTCTTTTATATTATTAACTGTTTTATGATCTGCGCCCCTTCGTAGAGGCGTTATTCATAGTTTTAGCGCCTACCTCAAAGGCGCCAATTCCTGCGTCACTGTTGACTACCATCCGCAGCAGTTTACTATTTCGGCTGTTAGCGCCCCTTCACAGAGGCGTCATTTACTATTTCAACGGCTATCATACAGTCGCTATTCACTCAGGCAGCGACCGCTGCCTGGTCGCTATTTCCCTGTTCGTTCACAGAATTGCCATATCTGCTATTGTTTTGACTTGTTTTGATTAGATTGTTGATTTTCTTTACATTATTGTTGATCCTGTGGCATTAGCTTGCATTCTAGGACATTTGGTTGAGAGACCTCCTCTCTCTACACTTTTAGGATCCCCTACACTCTCTTGGGAAAAGAAGGACCCTCCATTGAGCATTCCGTCTCTTTGGATTGGAAATTCCTTGACCAAAGCCTCCGTAAGTCCTCGCACCCGTGGATTCCCTCACGGAAGCTAGGCCGGTTGTACCTTTGAAGCACCCTAGAGCTTAGTTACCCCATTCGTTGGTGAGGAGAGAGAATGAACCTAGTTAACCTGGAGAAGACATCCAAATTGAAACTAGGACTTACATTGAAGAGAGGGCTAACTACTTCATTAAAAATTCATCCTTGATTAAACACAAAAAACATTAAAATCCTCCCTAAGCATCATAACTTGTTTGGCAACTTGGTTGACAACCTATCTGAGTGCTTATTTGCTATTTACCCTTGTTTGATTCAAATTACTCCTTATAACAACCATGATGCTTCGGTCAGGTAGAATTGTCAACATGGCCAATCAAGAGAATTCACATGATTATGAAGACGGTCAATATGACCAATCTTATGAGGTCCCTCCTCAGGGACTCACTCAATATGAGGCCCTTCCTCAAAGCTTTGTCCAGCATGAGGGAAACTATGTTCCCTCCTATCCTCAAGTCTATGTAGTAGACACCACCACTCAAGGGGTTGAGCCTTCTTCTCAAACTCAACCCGTCACTCAATCCACTCCCGGGGAGACCTCCCCATCTTTAAATCTCAATAATCTTATCAATGCTCTATCCCAGTTGGATGATGTCCAACGCCAAGCAGTCCAGGCCGCTCTTAAAGGTAAATCGGTCCCTTCCTCCTCTTTCAACCCCCATCAGGCCGCAGGTGGCCTTCAAGTGAACCCCACTAATGACCAGGCGGTCTCTCAGAGAATTCCTTCCCATCCACGAACCCCTATTATGGTTACGCCGGCCCAACTAGGGAGCCATTCCGTAGCTAGACCACAACAAGCCCTACCTCCGCAACTCTTAAGGAGGCCTATGCTAAATCCCTTCCCTATTCACCTGGCCCCGGCTGAGTTCGATACCAACACTATACTCCTCCAAAAGATTGCAAATATAGAGGAACAACTTAATAAAGTAACGACCTCCAAGAATGCTCCGGAGGTCACTCTCCCTACTCTCCCGGTCTTCCACTTGCCTCCGTCGGAGATGCCTAACTTCAGGCGCTACAATGAAACGGGCAATCCGTTCATCCATTTAAAAGATTTCATGTATGAGACGTCCTTCTGGCAGGATAATAAGACATCTTTGGCCTATCTCTTTAGAAGGTCTCTTGATGGCCCGACCCTTGAATGGTTTTACTCCCTGGAGCCAACCGAAGACGGAGATTTTGATATTGTTCAGCGCAAGTTCCTGCAAAAGTACAAAGACCGAGTGGGTCCTTCCTTGTCTGTTACTGATCTTGTTGCTGAAAAGATGAAGTCCGATGAGGACTTTGTGCAATTTGCTGATAGATGGAGGTCAATGGCCGAGAAGTTAAAAGATATTTTGTCAGAATCCGAGCAGGTAAAGATGATAATCTCTAATGCAACTCCTCAGTTCCGGCACATATTGGCCATGAACAAGCTCAACACTATGGAGGAACTATATGAAAGAGCTCGGTATATCCAAACTCAGATGAAGGATTCACCCATCATGGGCATGTTTGAATCGAGACCAAGAATGATGAGGAAAAGTACAAACGTCAATATTAATGGTGGCACAAACGAAGGTACTATTACTAATGAGCAAGTGGGCGCGGTTGGCAACCCTGGACCTTTCCGTAATTTTTCCAACCTAAGACCCCCGCAACAACAACAATCATAACAACAACCCTCATTCTTTAACCAAATTCCCCACAAAGCAAATAATCATCCTCAATCCTTTCGACCTTCACCTCCTCCACAGCATCAAAATCTACCACAAAATCTTCTAGTTCCCCAGCAATACCACAATGTGCCTCCACCACCCAATTATGATCCACAACAGCCGAGAAGACCTGTAGGCCCCAAGAGAGCCCAATATCCTCCCTTACCCGAGAACCTCCCCGATATATTTAACGCCCTCATGGCCGCCAACCTGCTTACTTTGCCAAAGGAAAGAACAGCCTGGCCTCCTAATATGGATACCTCTCGGTATTGTGTCTTCCATCAGCAGCCTGGTCACAACATAGATCATTGCTTCCATTTTAAGGATTATATATATGATTTGAATGACCAAGGCGGTATTGACTGGGATGAGATGAGAAAATTTGTTACGACAATGAAAGCACAAAGACCTCTGCAGCAGTAACAGGCTCAGCAGCCTCTCCAGCAATAAGTTCAACCCCCCCCCCCCCCCCGATGCAGTCGGCTCCCAAGCCCAACCAAACATGGGGATTGTCAATAATCCACTACCGGAGCACCCACCTAATCAACAAGTGAACCCTGTCACCTCCTTCCATGAGGTAGAGAGAGGGCAAGGGTGGCACGAAGAAAATGCCTCTGTCGGGGCCATAAATCAAACTCCAAACCAACCGCCACGTTTATTAAGAACAACCCCACAACCAACACCTTTTCCTCAACCTTCACATCCCTTCTTACGCACCACCAACCCTACAAGCACTACCAACCCCTTGCCGCGTAGGCCTCTCCTTATGCGTACTCCACTACCTCTTGCTCCCCAACAAACCCCTTCTCTTTCCACTACCCCTATACCGTCTAAGCCACTCCTCATTCGCCCCGCACCGGCATCCATTCCTCCGCTCGCCACCACTAACCCTTCGCCTGCGAGGACTCCCATATTCCAACCTACACCAGCACTCATCATGACTACCGCAAATCCTCTGCCTTCGCCTAGGCCTCTCCTTGTCCAGCCTACACCACTTCCAATCACACAGACATCGCCTACTCCTGCTGGTCCCGCTCCCATATCTACCCCCTTAACATCCACAAGTCTTTAGCCGATGCGGCCCCTCATAAGGGTTCCCAGTTCGGTCATACCACCCCCACCATCTGTTAGCCCCAATATCCCTTCCTCATCCACCAATCTTCCACAAAACCCGACAGAGGCACGAACGTCACAAACTATGGTGCTCTGTAGCGGGCAAATTTTCCATTGTGTGTTTCCACAACGGGAGCCAGAGCCTGCACAAGGGAATGAGGAACAAGAGCAAGAGCAGGAATCCAAACCGGGTACCCAATATGATCTACTGAAACATCTACTATTACAGTTAGATTTGGCCATCTACTATTACAGTTACTGCCTATGACAATACAAAGAAGCCTCCACTGGGCGTGATTACTTTAAAAGTTGGGCTGGGTCCTGTGTTGATTATAGCAGATTTCCACATTCTAGACATGGACCCAACTTTCAATGGTATTTTAGGCCGTCCATATATTCAGGAGCTTGATGATGTTTTCTCTATGAACCATCAATGTATAAAATTCCCACATAAGGGGCACATCATCAAAGTCACTAGCATGCCCATTTTGCCATCATACGATATACACTCAGCAATGTCAGTACCCTCCATATGGCCGGCTAATAGGCCTCTGTTATCAGTGTTAGATTTTGCCGATCCGCGGCATGATTTGTTAAGGCCTCCAATCTCAACCCTTGCATCAAATTTAATGTCACCTCTACTCACCAAGGGGAAGAAAAAGAAGAATATGATGAATACCCCAAGGTGGAACGTTTTGATGAGAATGGGGTACAGATCCGGCAAAGGCCTCAGTGTTAACCTCCATGGCAGAGTAAAACCTATCATGAATTGCAAGTCAATTCCCCGAGGCGGGCTAGGATACAAAGGGTCGGGCAAAGAAAAATGTGATGAAAATAATGAAGAGCCATGGGCTACTATGACTTCTACTTTAAAAACAGATAGGCAACCACACACATGGTCTCTGTACGCTCACTTTGTGAAGAAGCCCATTTAGCAAGATGACGAGCAAACTACTGTGGTTACTTCATTACTAGGTCACCAAGATGTGCATTCACGCCAGTTTGCTCGCCATTTAGCGCCTCTGGTCACCTATAAGGCTCTGAGAACTGTTAAGGCCTCTTAAAAGAAGGTAGATGGATGATCTAGAGTGTGACTGGTATAGATGGTTTGACATGAATGATATCACAATTGCCTTGAGTCGTTTATTCATGCTGACCAATCCAAAATGGCCACCGCTTGTTCATGATTTGATAGAGAAGCGGGCTACCATTACTGACAAGAGGTAGTTGCTCAGCAATTACACCGATATGGGAGAGCATGATGTACCATTTGAAGATGGTTTCACTATAGACAGGCTGTGGGCCGGCCTATTTTTTCTCAAATCCATTCATCCATCACTTATTATCTGTTCGCTTGATAAGCTATTTACCTCCAACATTCCCAGACCACCCGCGGTCTTGATATCCTTTGTCCTAGATCTGCTTCTAAGTCCATCAATTCTTCCTTTTCTCCTCGAGCAATTCTTTCAGCTTTCAATCATGCCCGTGCATGGGCATTCCCTTATTCAATCCTTTTCCAATCTTGCGATTTCAACACCACCCACTACTCCTTCCCACTGTTTCATCATTGAAAAAGAAAAAAAAATGCAAAAATTCCAACTCTTCAATCCTCCATCTCTGTCGAGGAGACCTCTTATTTTGCTAATGAGTGTGCCCCGATCCAAGGGCCGCTCATTCAAGGTCCGTTAACGGGCTTCCTTTCCCTCCGACGAGGGAGATTCCTTTATACCTTCTCCTGTATCCACTTCCTCTCCCCCCTCCTCTTTAGGATTTAATGATCAGCATAGTTCCTCTTCTTCTTATAGTATTAAGAGTCTTGGGGTAGTTCCCTCTAGGAAAGCCAAGGGTAGGCAAATTCCCCATAGGTTCTTGTTGGAGTTGGCTAGGAGATGTCGGGCTTGTCTGGACCTCGCGAGTTTTTGGAGGATCCGATTTCCCTGCCGGATTTGGAATGTAAGGGTGTGTGCTCCTTAGATGAAGGGTTCGGGGTTTATGAGATAATGAATGATGAAGACCCTATTGAAGAGAGGGATGAAGTATATGAAGAATATGAGGACGAGGCTGACACTATTGCTAGTGGCATGAGGAGATTTGACGAACCGTCAGCCTCTGTAGAAGAGCATACCAAAGAATTCAATCTGGGTACTGAAGAAAACCCTAGGATCGTCCTCATAAGCAAAAATTTGCCGCCTTCCGAAGAGAAGGCGCTTATCCAGGTTTTACAAGAATTCAAGGACACGTGTGCATGGAGTTATGAAGATATGTCGGGTCTGGACCCTGCACTTGTTGAACACCATTTAACACTTAAGCCAGGATCCGTCCCGATCAAGTAGCGATTAAGACGTTTCCACCCTCATATGGCATTAAAGAGGTCGATAAGCTCCATAAAGATAGATTTGTTAGAGTCATCCTCTATCCCAATTGGGTGGCTAACATCGTCTCGGTTATAAAGAAGGATGGAAGAGTCAGAATTTGCATTGATTTTCGGGACCTTAACCGTGCGTGTCCTAAAGATGATTTCCCCCTCCCTCACATTGATGTGTTGATCGATAATACGGCAGGGTATGAGACCCTCTCTTTCATGGATGACTTTTTCGATTATAATCAGATTCACCTGACTAAGAAAGATCAAGAGAAGACCTCATTTACTACACCTTGGGGTACTTATTGTTATGTGGTCATGCCATTCGGACTCAAGAACACCAGAGCCACCTATCAAAGGGCCATGATGGCTATTTTTCATGATATGATCCACATTTTTATTGAGGTGTATGTTGATGACCTGGTTGTGAAATTGAGGACAAGGATTGAGCATCTTGGGGTTCAAGCCAAGGTCCTGCAGAGAGCCTGAGAGTATCAATTGAAAATGAACCCTAAGAAGTGCGTGTTTGGTGTTTCATCAGGGAAGTTGCTTGGGTTCATTGTTAGTAAAAGGGGAATTGAGATTGATCCTAACAAGGCAATGGCAATAAGAGATATGCCTCCTCCCAAGAATTTAAAAGAAGTTCGAGGATTAATCGGGAGGTTGCAATTTATTCGCCGGTTTGTCTCCCAGCACTCACAAAGGTGTAGGCCGCTCTACGAGCTTACCAAGCCAAGAGTCAAATTTCATTGGGACGACAAATGTTAGGCAGCTTTTGACGGATTGAAGGACTATCTATCAAATCCTCTTGTCCTGAGGCCGCCAGTTCCAGGCAAGCAGCTTGTTCTTTATATTTCTGTCCTGGATGACTCAATAGGTGCTGTCCTAGCGCAAGTTGATGAAGAAGGTAAGGAGAGTGCAGCCTACTACTTGTCAAAACTCTTCAATCCCTGTGAACAAAGGTATACATCTATGGAGAAGACCTGCGCAACTCTAGTCTGGGTAGTTCCAAAATTAAAGCATTATTTCTTAGCTCACGAGGTTCATCTCATTGCTCGCATGAATCCCATCAAATTCCTTCTTGAAAAATCTGTCCTCACTAACCGATTAGCACGATGGCTGAGTTTTCTTTCTCAATACGACATCATCTACGTTCAACAAAAAGCGATTAAAGGCTATGCCATCGCACAACATCTCTCTCATCATCCTCTTCCACGGTTCGACCCTGTCCGCTCAGAGCTACCAGATGAGGAACTGATGTCCATTGACCAATCCTCATATCTGATGTGGACATTACATTTTGATGGAGCTCTGAATTCTCATGGTAGGGGAATCGGCATAGTCCTTTTAACACCCGAGGGTATCACCATTCCGCTCGCCTCTCAGCTTGCATTCCCGGTTACAAACAACATAGCTGAGTACGAGGCTCTTCGAGCCGGACTTGAGGCCGCTCATCAATTTGGTGTCACCCAGCTTAAGATCATTGGTGATAGTCAGCTTATCCTTCGCCAAGTACTCACCAAGTGTCGCACGCTCAATCCCAAACTTAAATCTTACTAGGAACTTGCTTCTGCTTATGCCAAGCTCTTCACTAAACTGATCTTTGTTCATGTTCCTCGAGATCAGAATATTTTAGCTGATGCTCTTATTTCACTTGCTTCCTCCTTGGTTTTCCTCCACGAGCGGGATTTCCATTCTATCATTGTTCAGAAGAGACTCACTCCCGCTATTAAGGATCATGCATTCCTTAGTGTTAAGGAGAAGGTGCTTAAGAAGGTTAAGGATGGTGAAATCATTGAGAACAAGGAGGTCATGCTATTGGATTTGGAAGAAGAGCTGGCCGACGAAGAGAAACTGTGGTATTATGAGATTGCTAAGTATTGTCACGATCAATCATATCCTGAAGAAGCCATGGTAGAAGGGAAGAAAGCTATTAGAAGAGTTGCTCAGCGATACACCCTGGTTGGAGGTGAGCTCTACAGAAGAGGTCTCGCCGGTGTTCTTCTCAGGTGCCTCGATGATGATGAATCATGGAAGGTCGTGGAAGAGGCACATTCTAGAGTCTGTGGGGGTCATGTCAATAGCTAGATGTTAGCTAAGAAAATCCTTAGACTAGGCTTCTATTGGCCCACCCTAGAAGAGGACTGCTCAATCGATGTTCGAAGGTGTGTCAAGTGTCTGCTGCACGTCGACAAAATCCATTCTCCTGCTTCTTCACTCAATCCTATGTCCTCCCCATGGCCTTTCTCTATGTGGGCTTTTGATATCATTGGACCTCTTGGTGATTCAAGCCTCCTCACAAGATCAAAATCATTTATACTCACGGCCACGGAGTACTTCACCAAGTGGGCGGAAGCAGAAGCTTATGTGCAGATCAAAGCGTGAACAGTGTGCAAATTCATAATGAAGAATATCATTGCAAGATTTGGCATCCCGAGTACCATCATCACCGATAATGGGCCCCAATTTATCTCTCAGGAGCTTCAGGACCTCTACAACAGGTATAACATTGCATTGTATTGCATCATTCGTCTCCTTATTATCCGCAGGGCAATGGCCAGGCAGAGGCAACCAATAAAACTTTAATTAAAATTATCAAGAAAATGTTTGAAGCTAATAAATATGCGGATTGGGCAGAAAAGCTGGCAGAAGCTCTATGGGCCTACCGTACTTCCATTTGTACCCCTACTGGGCAGACCCCTTTCGCCCTTACTTATGGAATGGAGGCGGTAGTTCCTTATGAGATCCTCATTCCTTATCTTAGAGTGCAATTGGACAAAGAGCTCTCTATGAATGAGCATCGCGAATCTCTCCTTGCACAGTTGGAACTCTTAGATGAAAAGCGACTGGTCACCGCCGAACATGCACGGGTCTATCAAAATAGGCTTTCACATTTTTATCAAGAGAAAGTAATTGAGAGAAAATTCAAAGTCGGTGAAATAGTGATTAAAAGAATCTTTGTAAAACAAGGTGGACCTCGTTCAAAACTTCAACTGAATTGGGAAGGGCCTTATGTAATAAAAGAAGCTTATCCTGGCAATGCTTATGAATTAATTAATGCTGAAGGGGAAGAATTGGCCTACCCTTGGAACAGACTCTACCTTAAGAAATACTACCCTTATGTCTCGAAAAAAAAAGGAAAAAAAGGAAATAAAAGTTATAGGCTGGCACGGTGCATGGGCCAAGAAGCTCGAAAAATTAAAATTTCTAATTCATTCTTCAGTCTTGATGATTTAATCAGGGGTCAGCGCCCGCACACACAACACGCTTAGCTCATAAACTCAAGCCGTTCAAAATCTGCGGAAAGTCAGAGCTAAACCAAGAGTGTAAAGACTTTACCCATTCTCTTCTCTTCGGTTCACAAGGGGGAGTACGATTCAGGGAAGATCACCGAACCTACCCGCCGCCCTAGTAGGTGGAAGTCAGGGCCCAAAAGGGAGCAACATGCTACAAAGCCCAAGTACAATTAGGTCTTTATTTTCAAAAAAGAAAAAAGTGCAAAGTCACGTTAATAAATGTAAAAGAAAAGCATGTCAAGAGGGTAAAGTCCCCGTAGGGAAAACCCTGGTCGTGAGCATGCATCTTAAAAAAGGGCAAAAGGTAACAAAAATTTCCCTAAGCTAAAAGATCGAACCCCAACAGGCATTAGGGTAGGGGAGGGAAGCTTCCCGGTCCTCCGAAACCCCTCATGAGCTTTCTCAATTTACTCTTCATTCCCCCCACCGTGGTATGTCATAAGCTTGAAGGATGGCAAAGATGGACTTAAGAGGATGGGTCGCTCGAGGCTCTGAGTAGAAGCACAAGTTGTAAAGCACACTGACCCTTTGTTAAATTACTTAAGAATGATTAATGAATTTAAGATGGTGAATGTGTATGGTTTCAAGATATTTGTACCATGCTAAGCCTATTTTTTTAATTTAAAAAGGAAAAAAGAGAGAGAATTTTTTTTTTGATTTGACGCCCTAACGGAAGTCGTTATTCATTAAATAAACGACTTGCAATAAGTCGCTATTTTATTCAAAAAAATGTTTTTCAATAAGCGCCAACTCACAAAATCGCCATTTAATGAATTAATGCCTTTTCCTAAGTCGTCATTTTATTCCAAAATAAAAACAACAACAACAAAACAAAAAAAGCAAAAAAATGAAAAATGAAAAAATGAATGGGTGCCTACTCACGTAGTCACTGTTTCCATAATAGGCGCCCTTTGTTGGGTCACCTTTTCAGACAGAAGCCTGCCTCTCCACTACCCAGCATCATTTGCTTGCTTGCATTTTCTGCATGATCATCTTTTAAAATTTCAGTTTGCATCTATTTGCTTGTGTGTGGCATTATCTCTTATTTTCATTATTTGCCTTAGTTGATTAAAGGCTTGGCCCCTTGACCCTCTGTCAAAGTCAAAAGGGACATTCCCCTTGCTTATTGAGCAAGGGGCCAAGCCAAACAGATTGATTAATTTATTTGTTTAAGTGTGGCACACAGGGATAAAAGAAAGGAAAAAAGACAAAGGTACACAAGTGCTCAAAATGACAAACTCAGGTATCGCCAAAAATCTCATATATATATATATATATATATCTGTATACAAAAAGAAAGGAGGTGGTACATATGCTCTCACTCTATCTAGCTCTCACCTCCACCCTCCTCTCTCCTACTCTCTACCTCACCCTCGTCCGGGTGACGAGACCGTGGTGGGAGCATGGACCCCCGGGGAGCTGCCGAACCTCCGGCTCGAGTCTTCTCCTCTGCCTCTTTCCTCTGTCGAGTAGAGGAACCTGCTAGGTAGGTGGTGCTGGCAAAAGCACTAGAGTGGCCCGCAGCTCGCGCCTGCTCCCGACCCCTCTGAAGGCGCTCCTCTATAGCCCGTAGCCGCTCCTGAACAACGGCCAACTGTGACCTCGTAGTCGTAAGCTCGCGCTCGCGCTCCATCCGCTCCTCCCTCTCCCTGGTCCGCTCCTCCTGCTGGCGGGTGCGCTCCCTCCTCTCCACCTCGAGGAGGATCCTCAGCTCGGTTGCTTTGCTGGGCAGCTCCTCTCGTCGTCTCAACACCTCCTCTAACTCTGCGACCCGCTGGTCACGGATCGCAAGCTCGGTGCTGGCTAGGGCGGCCCGAGTGAGCGCCTCCTGCAGCTCTGCAACCTGCACCATTCAGCCAAGTATCAGTTTCATATTTCAATTCCATAAATAGTTGAAATAATTTGCTCGTTTATTTGCTTACCCGCCCGGCTAGGTGGCACTCCGCCGCCTCGGCTCGTGTGACTGCTCCCGCGAGTTGCTCCTCCAGGGTAGTGACTTTTGCACTCGGCTCCCTCGAGCTGGATGCTCCTCCGGCTCCTCCCGCTGTTGCTCCCTGCTGGGCATGCTACATTCATTGAGGTCGTCAGTGGCTAAACATCATGATTTCAGAATAAACAAAAGCATATAGGGCACTCACCAGAGTCTCTAAGTCCACCCGTGTGGTCGCCAACTGGGCCTCCAAGCTGTGGAGACGGGCATGTAGGTCCACCGCTGCTGCATCCCGAGCATCCTGCATAAATCATTCATTAGTTGAATATCTCATAAGCATATAATTTAAATTAGAAAGCATTTATACATACCCCTCTTGGCCTCATCTGAGGTCGGCCTACGTACGTCTCCCAATAGCGCTGGAGGTACGCCGAGCTGTCTGGAGCGTAGGAGACAACTGGGATCCCACTCCGCAGCCAGTCAGTGAACTTCTCTGGGAACCGAAGCCTCCAGTCAGTCGCTCTCGTCCATCCTCGGGTCTTCCATCGGATCCCACGTGGCATAGCTGACTCGACCCACTCCTGGTGTAGGCCGAGTGTCCTCATCGCCAGCCTAAGCCGTAGCGGCTCAATCTCGTTCAGGCAATGGACCCAAAGGTCACGCCCGAAGAGTGGTCGGCCCGCTACGACCCACGGCTGGCCCTCATCTGGCATCCCCTCATATGGTCTCCAGACCACCTGCATGCACATCATGTTATCACATATATATATATAAAGCAGGAAATAAAAGCAGGAAATGAAAAAAATGCATCATATTTACAAGCATACCAGTGAAGGGGGGAAGTCTCGGAACTCCCATCTCACGACCCTCAGCTCATAAGCATGAGGTGCTCTAGTCACAAGTGGCAGCCACCGCCTAGCCAAAGGGTAAGCAGCCTCATCTCCCGGGTGGGGGTCGGCTTGGTCCATCGGCATGTAGAGATGGCTCCATACCTGCATTCATTAGCATTTATTAGTCACACACATAATCATAATCATAATCATCATAATAACGAAAAAAAAGAGAAAAAGTGCATACCTGAAGAAAAGGGGAGAAGCTGCTGACGGTCGTCTCTCGACCTATCCCCGTGGACAGGTCGGCTATCAAGTGTGCCAGCAGGGCAGCCCCCCAGGGGTATCGCCCCACTCCCTCCAAGTCCTCAAGGACGCTCAGAAATCTGTAGTTGATGTCGTCCCCCTTTGTCCCCAGCAGCAGTCTCCCGAGCATCAGGAATAGAAATCTACTCAGATCTCTGTCTGCTCTCTCTCTCTGAGTCGGGTCCTGGCAGTACACGGCTCGGGCTCTGCCAATCAGCCGCTCTGCGTACTCTCCTAAAGACTCTCCCGACCTCTAGCGAGAGTCTCCTAATCCCATACCCCTCGTCAAGTCCGTGCGACTGATCGTCCTGCACAGAGGGTTATACACTGTGTCTATGCCTAAGAGTCTCACCGCTAAATCTCCATAATCTGGGATGGTCACCCCGCTCACTGCCTCACCGTCTACTCTCAGCCCGGTGATCCTTGTGACATCCTCTAAGCTCGGTACCATATGACCCCAGGGCATCAAGAATGCCAGGCTAGCCCTATCCCATCTCTCTCTCAAAACCTGAATCATGACTAGATCCGGGCGCACGGGCTCTATGCTAAGGAAGGGGCTGAAGCCCTTCGCCTCTACCCTCGCTCTTTGGAAGTCGAGAAGTCCCTAGTAGGCAGCTATCACCTGGACCCAAGAGATGTGGGTCCGCATAAACCCCTACAGCATGAGAATACATAAATAAAACAAATGCATGGTCTATATATCAATTGGTTTAATATTTTTCACTAATTTTAATTGGCGACTGCATAGAGGTCTTTATTTTATGAATTAGTGACTTAAGCGTGGTCGCTTTATTGAAAAGATGCCCAAAGTCAGGGCGCCATTTCTTCAGGTTATTCTAGGGAATCAGTGGTTTATATAAAACTAAAAATAAAATAAAAATGCATATAATAATTTAAAAAAAAATTAAAAAAAAATTGTTTTAAAATTACCCCTAGCATGTCGTTGTTATTTCTAAAATAATAAAAAAGGGTTTTGTTTCGCGACCCCCATACGGGTCACTATTTTATGAAGAGGCGCCTTCTTCAGGGTCGCCATTTCTCTATTACATCCCACCACCGTGGGGGCTTCGTGGTGATCATGCTAATTTTTATATAAAAAAATATAAAAAAATAATGAAATGCACTCACCTTGCTGGGTGCAGGGTCCATGAGCCCTCCCCGTAGTGGCCGGCGGGGAGGAGGAGAGTCACCGCCATGCTCATCTCCGCTGTCCTCGCCGGCATCATGGTCATCGCCGTGGTCCTCTCCACCTTCTCCTTCTTCTCCCTCATCTTCGCCGGCGTCATCGTCGCCGCCATCTTCATCCTCTTCATCTCCTTCGTTTCCTTCTTCTGTTTCATCATCATCGTGCTCCGCTGCCGGAGCTTCCTCGGCCGCCATAGGAGGAGGCGCCTCCTCGTCGGCGTTGTCATCCGCATCCAAGTCAACCACGGCATGGGCCATAACCCTCTGCCGTTTTCCAGAGCCACCCGAGCCACTCACGTGGGCCATGTGGGAAGTTTGAGAATGTGAGAGGGAGAGATTAGAGAAAGGGTTGCCGCCGGTGGAGTTGCAGAGAACGGAAGAGGGAAGTAGAGAAGTGGGGAAGAAGAAGAAGATAGATGGACAATGGTTGAACAAAAGGATTTTAGCGGTTACGATTTTGAAAGAAACGGTGCCTAGGTTGAAGTCATTATTCACAAATTAAACGCCCGCCAATGAGGGCACTATTCTATGGAATTTATCATTTATGGAAAATATTGGGAAATCAGGACTTGAAGAAATGTGTTGTATCACAAAGGAGCGCTCTTATGAGCGGACGCTATTTCATTGCGTGTATTGGGGAAAGTGCACCTGTCAGGTAATCATGAGGGTGTCATTCAACTGTCATTATGGAACAGCGACATAGTGAAGGGCTCTATTTCATGAACAGCGACCTCTCATGGAGACATCATTTCAGGAGTTTATTATTTTTATTCTTATTTCATGCTGAAGTTGGAGGAATTAACGACAAGGAGGAAGGCGCGGATTAGCGAAATCCATCACCCTGTGGCAGGCGCTATTTCTTACAGAGTGTGTGTTTTTGAACAGAATCAAGGGATTTGGAAGATCTGATTATTGTTGAACATAACCATTGGCTCAATTAAGGAAAATCTCTTTATTCATTGAAAAGGAAGGCATCATTACATGATTAATGAGCCACTTTGGCCCTCAAGTTCCTAAGAGCTATTACATATGATTTTCATTGCTCTTTGTCTTCTTCCACACATTCCATGGGCCGGTGAAGCTTGCTGACTCGCCATAGAGCTTGAATTGTCTTGGTATCCTCTTTATCACCATTTGAGCCCAATTATCTCTTTTTAATGGGTGGGAGATGAGAAGCTTATTCAAAGTGATGGCGGGGAAGACCGAGTTGAGAAAGGCACTGGTGAGAGTTGTAAAGCACGAACTCAGTGGCGCCTATTAGCCTTAGCTCCACTCCGAAGGAAAGCCTTGCATGAAGATCTTGGGTCTTGAGGAACCCCGGTGCACATGTGAAGCCGTTTTGTGGCATTGTCTTGAAGTGGCCACGCCAATCCACTCGTTTCTTGAGTTTGGGTACCCGATTGACCGCTCTTTCACATAATCCGAGCGTGCCCGTCATATGGTGGAGTGGGCTCTTGGAATAGATCCTAGAAGCTTGTTGGGTTTCCTCACATGGATCAAATTTGAAGTGGAGGTCTACCCAACTAGTGAGCAATAGCATAGACCCATATGGGGGCATCCCCATAGAAGCCGAAATGAGCCCGCTATAGAGGTAAGCCAAGACCGCCGACCCAATTCTCTTTCCTTTCCAAATGCCACATATGGTGCTCAATTGTGCTTTTTCCAAGAAATCATCCACCGAGAAGAATAGAAAAGCTCCAGCAAGGCAAATCATCATAGCCTTCATGATTAATTCCATCTCCTCTTCCTTATTCTCTTTACCCAAAGCCTTGTATACCCATGTCGCTAGCTTCATCAAATTGATCCCCTTTGCTACTCTTATTTGTTCTATCATTTTTTGGCTTGGGATTAGGCTTGCTAGCATCTCCATGGCACTTATGGGCTCTTGCATGATTGCCATCTTTTCTTAATCCCCTTCCTTTAGGCCCTTCAATCCTAGAAGCATCTTCTTCCAATAGGATGGTGGCTTCAAAGGTGGGGAATAAGAAGGTATGGGTGTGTGGGTGCCATATTTCTATAATGGCTCCTATGGCGACCCAATCAAAGTAAATGTCATTATAGTGTTTGGCATGGCTCACTAAGCCTAGAAGATGCCATTTGGAGAGATGGGATCTCATGTCAAGAGTGATTTTGGAGAGAATGAGAGGTAGCCATTGGATCTTAGTGAACCTCCTAGCACCCGGGATAAGTGGGTAGTCCTGAAAATTGAAAAGAAAGGGAGAAATAGAGGTTCTCATTAGAATATGAGAGAAGATTGAAGAGAGGTGAGATAGAACTAAGGTTTTTCCTGAACTTACTTGGTCTAATGCAATTCTTCCACTAATGTGCCCTTCTACTTCATTGATTCTTGCAAATCCAGCTTTGGTCCTCTTCAAGGGTCGTTGTAATAATTTCTCTATTAGTAAAGCTCTAAAGAAGTACTTGTCCTCTGCCGAACAGCCTACCGAGTAGAAGAGCTCACGGTTCCTGCAGAAGAATTGGTGTGATTTGAAGAGCCTCGGAGCTCTTTTATAGAGATAGGCTTTACTCTATTTGAGTTCGAGGTCGAAAAGGAGCGAGCACACGGTTTCCAGTTCGAACACAGTTTTCCAAAACACAGAGAAATAGCGACTTCCATAGTACCGCCATTTAAAGAGCGACTTTAGAAGAGTCATGTTTCAATTATGGAGCACATGTTCAAACGGTTGCTATTTCTATGAACAATGATGTGTTTTAATTCTGTGGATTTTATATATATATATATACATTATCCTTCATGGAGCACCCGCGTGTAGGGTCGCCATTTCTAGGGAATAGTGCTATTTTTGAATTCATATGGATCATGATAATGGGCTTTATATATACTGGAATCATTATTGATTTGAAGCTTGGACTCATTATATTCTCGTAAATATGTCATTTCTTGTGGTGCTGATAATCTTTGAGCATAGGAGAGAATAAGCCACACATATTGCGAAGGCGCTCGAAGTGTTTTTTTGGTGATAGTTCTCATCCCTATATTCTCTTCTGTATGCATTTCTACTATATGTTATCTACGCTATAGCATATCAAGGACCTTGTGGTTCTGATGAACCTGGAATTTGAGTTCCCCTTCATCAAAAACGGTGATAATTTCAGGGGAGTCTTGATCGCACTGATAGGCCGTTGGGTTGCCTAAGGCTTGGGACGATGGTTCCAATTTCTAAGTTGATGCGTGGATAAACGGGCTTAGGTTTAGTATTAACTTAGAGATCTGAATTCTTGACCAGGTCTGGATGGCTTAGCAAAATTATCATTGATTATTTTCTATTTTATTTTATTTTAATCTTTTTTTCTTTTAGCCCAGCATGCATCATGTAGGACTTTGAGCTTCAACGTCGGAAAAATCCTCATATTAAGTAAGTAATGAGGGTCACTCATCCTCGATTTGAGTTGACATGAAATATTCCATTCCCAAATCAAGTACTATGCTCTCCTTATAATCGCTTAGGCTGGTTCCTTGAAAGCATCCTTTTACTTGGATTCCTACCTCACTTCACTTTATTTTCCTGCAAATCCACCTTGGTTGTAGCATGCTCACATTGGCTGGTAATCGCTCTCCAATGGTGTCTCCCTTTTTCGTGCCCACGTGCACATTTTGTTAGTTTAGTTTTCATCCAAGCAATTATTACTTTCTTGTAATCATCCGAAGTTGTTTCCTTCAGAGCCATAAAAAGATTTCCAAAGCTTAGTGTCGGAGGCATGTCACATCACACCTTGGCATCTACTTTTCAGTCCATTTCACCCTCATTCCGCTTTATTTCACTTTCACTCCATTTTACTTCCATTACGCTTCATTCTATCTCACTCCCTTACACAGCAGACGCCAAGGCAGGGCAGCTGTAGACACGGCAAAATCGATGCTATGTTGAGTAAATTTCATGTCACAATGTAAGGCCTTAAGGTGGATTTCATTACTGGCTTAATAAATTGGTTTTCCGATTTCTTTGGATTTTCTTTGAAATAACGCCCTTGGAGGTGTCGCTATACTCTAGAATGACGATGACTTTTTCGGTCGCTATTTTTAATACTTTCCAATTTCCATTAAATTCCTTGAAATAATGCCTTGAATACAGGCGCTCTTTAATGAACGCCTCTGTGCGTGGTCGCGGATTATGAATTTCTTAAATATGGAAAGTCCAAAATTACAGTGAAATAGCGACAGACCCGGGGGCGCTATTTAGAACAACGAATATTTGTAGGTCGCTATTTCAGTTTTGTTTCCGTGTCGACTGCAACCTTCCCAGACAAACTTCTTCCTTGTTTTAACTCTGTGATCAATTGAGGGAAGGAGATCTATGATTGTTATCTTCCTTTGATCTTATCCTACGGGAATCAAACTTCTATCCCTATAAATACTCTCTGATCTCTCTCGCGCGAGGCACTAACTAACGCACATATGCCCCCTGGATTGAGAGTTCATCCGTTAGCTTGCTGCTGTTGTTCTTTGATGCTGCTACTGTGGTGTTGCCTTGCTCAAAGGCTTGAACCTCCTTCCCTCTATTCTGCTTATAGGCGCAGAAAAGGATATCCTCCCTCCATTTATTTCTCTGCATATTATAATCATCATCATACCCCACGGTTACTCAGAGCATCTTAAGCATATCTGATATCTTTCTCTGTTGCATACATACTTCTCTCATCCCTTACTCCTCTTAGGGGTTTTAAAACAAAACCACAAGGTGTGTTCATGCCCATGTTGCATATCGTATATCTCTTGAGCATAGATACTACACTTCTCTTGGATAATCCTATCTTTTACTTACCTTTGCTTGTCTTATAAGGGTAATCAAGAGTAAAAACCCCCTTCATCGGCCAGCCGGTTGGAGGAGGAAGTTGGATCCACGTCTACGCCCGCTTCACAAGGTACATGCGATCATTTCTTTATTTTGAGGTAACCCCTCTAGCGATCACACTCCTTAGTAGCATCACATGCTCCCTTCCCTTATTACTTTTATCCTTCTTATGTTAATTTTTCTTCCTTTTTAAATGTCTATGTGACACGTTCACAAATTTGAGTTGACATGAAATATTTCATTCCCAATTCAAGTACTATGCTCTCCTTAAAACCGCTTAGGCTGGTTCCTTAAAAGTATCATTTTTCTTGGATTCCTACCTCACTTCACTTTATTTTCTTGCAAATCCACCTTGGTTGCAGCACGTCCACATTGGCTGGTAATTGCTCTCCAATGGTGTCTCCCTTTTTCGTACCCACACGCACATTTTGTTAGTTTAGTTTTCATCCAAGCAATCGTTGCATTCTTGTAATCATCCGAAGTTGTTTCCTTCAGAGCCATAAAAAGATTTCCAACGCTTAGTGTTGGAGTCATGTCACATCACACCTTGGCATCTACTTTTTAGTTCATTTCACCCTCATTCTGCTTTATTTCACTTTCACTCCGTTTTACTTCCATTACGCTTCATTCTGTCTCACTCCCTTGCAAAGTAGACGCCAAGGCGGGGCAACTGTAGACATGCCAAAATCGATGCTATGTTGAGTAAATTTCATGTCACAATGTAAGGCCCCAAGGTGGATTTCATTACTGGCTTAATAAGTTGGTTTTCCCATTTCTTTAGATTTTCTTTGAAATAACGCCCTTGGAGGTGTCGCTATTTTCTGGAATGACGACCACTTATTCGGTCACTGTTTTTAATTCTTTCCAATTTCCATTAAATTCCTTGAAATAACGCCTTGAATACATGTGCTCTTTAATGAATGCCTCTGTGCCCGATCGTGGATTATGAATTTCTTAAATATGGAAATTCCAAAATTCTAGTGAAATAGCGGCAGACCCTAGGGCGCTATTTAGAACAACAACTATTTCTAGGTCGTTATTTCAGTTTTTGTTTCCGTCTCGATTGTAACCTTCCCAGATAAACTCCTTCCTTGTTTTAACTTTGTGATCAATTGAGGGAAGGAGATCTATGATTGTTATCTTCCTTTGATCTTATCCTACGGGAATCAGACTTCCATCCCTATAAATACTCTCTGATCTCTCTCGCACGAGGCACTAACTTACGCACATACGCCCCCTAGATTAACAGTTCGTCTGTTAGCTTGCTGCTATTGTTCTTTGCTGCTGCTGCTGTGGTGTTGCCTTGCTCAAAGGCTTGAACCTCCTTCCCTTTGTTCTGCTTACAGGTGCAGAAGAGGATATCCTCCCTCCTTTTATTTCTCTGCATATTATAATCATCATCATACCCCACGGTTACTCAGAGCATCTTAAGCATATCCCATATCTTTCTCTATTGCATACATACTTCTCTCATCCCTTACTCCTCTTTGGGGTTTTAAAACAAAACCACAAGGTGTGTTCATGCCCATGTTGCATGTCGTATTTCTCTTGAGCATAGATACTACACTTCTCTTGGCTAATCCAATCTTTTACTTGCCTTTGCTTGTCTTATAAGGGTAATCAAGAGTAAAAACTCCTTCATCGGCCGGCCAGTTGGAGGAGGAAGTTGGATCCACGTCTACGCCCGCTTCACAAGGTACATGCGATCATTTCTTTGTTTTGAGGTAACCCCTCTGGCGATCACACTCCTTAGTAGCATCACATGCTCCCTTCCCTTATTACTTTTATCCTTCTTATGTTAATTTTTCTTCCTTTTTAAATGTCTATGTGACACGTTCACAACGAGCCAGTGAGTGAGCAGAGAAAAAGGAAAGAGAAAAAGAGAGAAGAGCTGAGAAAGAAGAACGAGAGAAAAGAAAGGATAAGAGAGAGCTCGAGATCAAATCAACTGAGTGTAGCCGATCTTACTGAAGATCTTTGTGTTCATCAATTCTTGGATCAAATCCAGAACTATCGCGCTCCTGTGGAGCCATATGATTTTGCTTTCTATTTGTTTTTCTGTTTGTTGTTCATTTTAGTTTTCACATTGTTCTTCCGATTGTCTGTTTAGAGATCGGGGTTCCTTCTGAGTGTTTCAGAAGAAGGGAGATCTAATATTCGAGTATCCCTCTGTGGCTTCAGAGGAAGAGAGGATCTAATCCTCTGGGTTTTGGTGAGTAGTGGGTTGATGTTCACGTCCCTTCTACATTTGCAGAAGAAGGGAGATCTATTCTCCGGTCACTGCGGGTAGCAATGGGGTTTGATCTCGTGGGTAGCAAGATCAGGTCAGAGGGATTTGTCTCCCTCGATTTCAAGTTGTTTGACAGCGGATGTTTGCAGACTGAGTCTGCGTCTTACTTGAGCAAGGGAAGCCTCACTCAGGTTTGAGTGAGAGATGGATGTAGGTTTGTGGGTAGCAGATCGAATCATCTAAAAATCCTATCCACCGTGGTTTATCTTTGCGCACATTTTCCATATCATCTTTCCCCTTCACAGGCTGGCTGTATGGTTATCATTAGAAGTTGTTTACTGGGACATCTTTTGAATCTATCATAGCAATTAAGTGTCTGACTGGGTGTTTAGTAGAAGCATTTGCTTCTGAGTGTTTCCCGTGGAAAAAGTTCATTGAGCGCAAAGTGATTGATGCTTGAGTTGCCTCGATCTTTCATTTGATATAGTATTTCCTTCAGCATGAGTTAGTATGTTTGATATATGATCCGCTTGAAAGAGTGTATGCTATGAATTGCATCCATTTACATCGAGCACTCATCACATGTTTGATTGTGGCTCGAACTGAACGTTCTATCTGTTGTCTGCTTATACCTGCGATATACTCACCGAGTGCAAAGTGTTCGTGTTAGGTTTCATGAGACTTGTTAGTCATCTGTGAGCTTTGACGCGGTGAGTCTTCTGCTCTTGTTCACTTGCAGTTTATTTCAGTTACATTTCATTTTAGGATTTCATTGTTAGAAATCTACAAATCGGGGTATACTCTTATGTTGGATCCATTCACCCCCCCTCTAGATCCCTCCGTGCACCTATCTCCTTCCTATCAATTGGTATCAGAGCAGGCTCTAATTCATCAGATCCTACGATCTGCAGAGGATCCTGCTAGTTTTAGGTGCATTTCTGTTTATGCTCGGTCTATTGCTTAAACTGTGTTTGAACTGCATCCATGGCTCATTCACCGGTTTTCAATGGTTCTAATTTTGATTCCAGGCTCAGTAGCATGCGTAGGTATGTTAGATTAATTGATCCTGACCTATGGAAGCCAATTTCACATGGTCCACACAGATTACCTAAGGATAAATCTAAATGGACTAATAGTCATAGGTCTAAGAATGCTAATAATCTAAGAGCTCTAAATTTAATGAGGGCTGCTATTATTTCTGACTTTCTCCCTTATTTCTCTGCATGCAGCACCGCTAAAGGAATACTGGAAAGACTAACAGTTGTCAATGGGAGAGGGCATGATAGTTACATGATGGCTGACGAAGGTGATCACAGTAGTGATCAAAATGAGATTGAAGAAGAAGTAAGTAGCCCTTTCGAAAATTATTCTATAGAAGACTGGGTGAATGCACATAGTGATTTACTTGAATCTCATGAACTACTAAGAAAACAACACAAGATGTTGAAAAAGAAACTGAATGCTAGCATGAATATCTGCTTACAAAATGATGATTTAGAAACTTACAAAACTGAAAATGAAAAACTGAGAAAACAATTGGAAGATCTTGAATGTGTTAACTCAGAACTAAATAAACTGAAATCTGAAAATTGACCTCTCAGAAAATCCATTAAAGAAAGTGAAGAAAAATTTAGGAAACTTGAAGATGAGAAGAATTTGATTGCTGAAAAATTTGATGCTATCAAGTCTGTGAACATGGAGCTTCAGAAAAACCTTGAAAATCTGCAAAGAGAATCTGAAACTGTAAATAATCAGCGAGCATCTCATGATGATCAACTGTTAATAAATGAGTTAATTCAAAATGACAAACACAAGGAAGAGATAGAAAAACTAAAACATCTAAACGCTACCATGTCTGATAGATTGGTTGCTTTCGAAAAAGGTAAGAGTGCGATGTCGGACATTTTAAAGATTTGGACAATCTTAAAATAGAAATTGAGAACCTCAAAACTATTAATGCTATGCTTACTGAAAGACTGACAAACTATGATGAAGAAAATGCAAACTCTGAATTGTTGATCGCCTCCTTGGAAAATGAAGTCCAAGACTTAAAAAAATTCATTGTCTAAATTTGTTGATGGGCAAGAAAACTTGGACAAACTGTTGGGAACAAAGGTAAATTTCAAAAAAGAAGGGTTAGGCTACAATCCAACTAATAAAAAATCCTTTGAAAATAAATTGAAGACAACCTCAATGAAAGTTTCAAATGTAGCCACCACATCTCAATCTAAACAGCCCACAACTCAGAAAAATCAAAAACCAACCAAAACACAGAAACATCCTGAAAACATAAAATTTCAGAAACAGAAAAACAAATCTCAGAAAAAGAGTTCAACAATCAGCATGTTAAAAACTCATATGCTAGACATCATGCTACTAAAAAATTTAATGGTTCTTGTCATTATTATGGTAAGCATGGACACTTGATGCACACGTGCTTTCTCATGAAAAGGGATAAACAACATGATGGCAGGATGTATGCTAAGTGTAGCGGCAGGAAAATGATTCCTAGGCCACGTACCACCTTCTCTATTTATTTGTTGGGGAAGTCATCTCGCGCCCGTGGAGGCCTGCAAACACCAAGAAATCAAAGAGGCATCAGAAGGAGTCTCGGGTATTACCCCAGGGGACAACCCTCTGATGCTTAAGTCAGCAAGGGATCAATGAGTAATAGAGAATAGTGAAGTGAGAGAGAAGTAGAGGTCGTAGTAGATGATCCGAGAGACGTGTATTTCCTCTGCACGCGTGCTCGCTGCTCCCAGTGGGGACTCGGAGAGTGCTCGCTGGGTGGTAAGGCCGTGCAAGAGGAGGATTCTCACTGGGCGTAGCGGGCAACCTCTCTGTCGTCGTGGCAGGTCTGGTTGCTCTATTCTCAGCAGGAAGCACTTGTGGCAGAAGTATCCACCGTGTCTCATCTCCTGCGTAGTAGTATGGGGTTTAGTAGAGGAATCTACCGTCTCTCTTCTCTTCTGTCGATGTCCATTTTATATGGGTTGTTCTGGAGCGAGGGACCTCATCCCGTGAGAGGAAAGGGTCCGCTTAGTAGAGTAACATTTCTCCGCTATATTGACGGCAGTTTCCCATTGGGGGGCGATAGCCTCAGCGTCGGCCGGTCCCTGGGCGAGTCTTACGGCTCTTATGGCGCGTGCTCACCCGTTACGAGGTCAAGGCCGACATCATAGGTGCAATGGTTGGTCATCGGAGTGTTCTCCGGCGAGGACCGCGCTTCCTCTTACTGTAGAATCCAATGTTGGGCCGTATTGGGCCGTGCCTTGGTAGGCCGTATATTGTCGGTTTGTGCGCTCGTCGAGAGCTCCCTTGGCATGGGCCAGTCGTTACTGGGCCGGATATGGGTCAAATTGGATTAACCCTCCTCACTTCCCCCTACTCTCAGTCGCCAAGCACTCTGTAGAGGGCTGAGAGTAGTCCAAGAGAGGGTTCTTCTGGAGTGAAAGATCCAAAGACAATTTCCTCATACAACGGGGGTTTAGTGGCTTTGAGAACCTGCTTGGCACGCAAGGTGCCTCTGGCGCTGGCAGAAGCCACATTGGTAATGATGACTCTGAGTCTTGTCTCGTTCTGGGGCGTGGGCTCAGAACGGTCATCTGTCATAGGTAGCCGTACCGCCATAGCGACCGACGTCCTTTCACCTGCCCTTCAGGGGATAACATCGATCCGTAGAGGGCGGTTATAAGAACTGCTACGAGGTCTCTCGCACACTATACCCACAACTTGCTGGTTGTCGTACTTCATTGTAGGCGTCTTCCTCCCTTTGCCTGGTGAGGATCCTTCTTTCCCTTTATTTTTCATCTTTTGTAGCGATGCCTCCGCGTAGGAGAGTCCTCAGCGTTGATTCTTCCTCTTCGGAGGAGGCAGCTCCTAGTCGCGGTGGTGCCTCGAGCACTTCAGGTGCGGGCGCTGGTCGATCCAGTTCTCCACAGTTAGTGGCCTATAGGGTGATCCATGGGCTGCGGGAAGCCTTCTAGATTCCTCCTGAGTACGACATCATCTTTCCCTCCGTGGGAGATGACATATTGAGTCACCCTTCCGGCGGGATCATGGTCCCGGTGGCCTCCTTTCAGGCGGGCTTCCGTGTTCCAGTCCATCCCTTCATCGCATCTGTCCTCCATCACTATGGGCAGCATCCTGGGGGAATAACCCCCAATTCTTACAACATCCTTTGTGGATTTGTCTATGCGTGCCATAAAGCGTCGGTGGAGCCAAGTGTCGATCTATTTCGACACTTCTTCCTCCTCCAGAGTTGCCTGTCCGATACCTACTTCACCTATTTCAAGGCTCGCACCCACCAGTATTTCATCACAGTCTCCCGTACCACGTCCAACCGTAAAGGCTGGGCGGAGCGGTACGTGTACCTTGTCAAGTCGAAAGACTGGGTAGAAGCCTCCAATAGTTGGATGCGGAGCGGTTTTGGTCGCACTTGGCGTGATTCGAAGCCTACTCTCAGTACCGAGGATCGCCAGAAGTTGAAGGATATTCTCCGGTATCCTCTTTCTGACGCATACCTCGTTCTGACTCCAGCACTGCTTCGGGAGTTGGGGTTGTGTCCCTCGTTACCGTAGGGTACTAGCTTTGTCCTTATCTCGGGCCACGTCGGTAGTGACTAGTGCTTGACCATCCTTGTTCTGCTTTTACGGATGGCGGAAGCGCAAGGTTGTACCTACGAGACCGTCCATTTGCCGCGGTTTGCTCCTCATCCCGTGGATCACGTCGCTCCGGGAGCAGGTCAGGTGTCGGTCGTCGCCTCCCAAGCCCAGGTTGTGTTCACCCCGGGAAGGCTGCAGTATCCGACCCCAGTTGGTATTCCTCTATCCCGCTCGCCTGAAGCATCCGTGGACTGCGAAGGGCCTAGTCCTCGACAGAGTTCTCCGGAAGCCACCTCTAGTGCGGCTGGTGGAGAGCTCGCCATGGCTGGCCTTAGTTGAGTTCCTCTGACTGATGACGAGCTGGTGGAGATGGACAGTCACCGCCAGCCGAGGAAGAGAGGGAGAGCTTCGACCCCGGCCAGGAGTCGTGTCCCTTCTTCTTCTGAGGCACCTCCCCCCAAAGATCCTCCATCGCCATCATTTGTGGTGCCGGTAGCTGCTGCTCCGATGCCCGACTCCGGAGGGTGAGGGCACGAAAGGGGCAAAGCTCCTGCTGCTGCCGAAGTTGGTTCTCTTCCCCCGCCGAGGGTCCCTTCATGCGGTCATTCCTCGTAGCCCAAGGATTTGACGGAGGGGCTGCCCGGGGTCACGACTACCCATGACCTCATGGTCCAGAATGCTCGCTGGCACAAGCACGTTGGGGAGCTTGGTCCCGAGACTGCAAACGAGCTGACGGCTGTCACCGCGAGGAGCGCGTGTCTGGTTGTCAGTGCCCTTGGGCTGTGGAGGCACCATTTCATCGATGTCATCCGCGAGCTGGAGGCCAACCGGGCCCTTCAGGCGGGGGACGAAGGGCGTTTGAAGGAGTCTGAAGCTGCCAACGTTGGGCTTCATGAGCAGTTGGCTCAATTGAGCTTGGCCCTCACTGGCATGGAGCGCGATCGAGATGCCTTTTGAGATCCGTCGCTTCGATTTTCGTGGATTTGATTGAGGCGGTAGGAGTCCTCATACTTCTGGGGACTTCGCTTGTCACTCCCCGACGCGGAATATCGGGTCGTACAGTCAGAAACTAGCTAGAAATCACATTAATATGCTAAACTAAACAATTACAAAGGTGCTATGGAAAGAAGTAAATATATTGGTCAAGAAGATACCAAACTTTATTACAATAACCATCAACCACTTAAACATGATCAAACATAACTTCCAAACTGATTCTAATACAATAACTGACTCCAAAAAGTAATAAAGTACTAACACAACTCTAAGGAATAACTAGAGATAAATAATCTATGCCAACTCCATCTAATAACTGGTACACTCAAAGATATCAGTCATGTCCCTCCCCATCTGTATGCGCATCGTCACCTGAACTGCCTGGAAAGAGGGAAAACAACAACTATGAGCTGACGCTCAGTAGATAATAACAGGCAAGTTTACGTAATTAACCAATTATTCCATTTTCATATGCAATGATAAAAAATGAAATGACGATACACAAGAAAAATAACATAATATAAAGATCTTGCAAGGTCATGAAATATAAGATATCTGGATTTCAACAAGAATATCATGTAATAAGTGTAACAGGAAATTGTAACGAGGAAATGGCCATCATCAAGTAATTTAAACAAGTCAAGCATGATCAAGTAACAAGAGATAACAAGAGATTTCTGTCGTAGACATCATGCTAGTCATGCACTCGGTGCAATGCCTCACCTTGTCATTACAAACTCCCTTGGGCACAAGTACTTTTCGGGCGCTCTCCCCAAGACCAGACTAAGCCCTTATGATGCGTTGGCATTGATTTATCGGATCCAAGATTCCAAGTTCCGTCTAGACATTTAGTCAAGTTTATGGCCAAATAATCAGAGGAATTACTATCCAGAAGTTCAAGATTTAAAGGACTAATCCGTCCTTGGATTCAAGAGCACGAAACACGATAAAACTCATCTCTGAGATATGTACGGTCATACAGAGGCCGCTCAAAGGATATATGCGGCTAACACTGGGCCGCACTTACAGGAGCTGGACTGAAACTCAGCCCACGAGGTCAAGAATGAACGGCTGACAGTGTGCCGCTCTAAAGGACGAACGGTAGGTTCTGGGCCACGCAGGTAAAGAAGACCTTAAGACCCATGAACAAGATATACGGTCCATACAGGGCCGTATTAAAGATATGCGGTCCAAGAGAATCCGCATAAGGTTTGAACGGTCATATTCTAGCCGCACCACCCGGGCTTGGCTAGAAAGTTAAGAAATCACCCTATTGGACTCCGTGCTGCCAAAGACAGGGTAAAACTAAACCAGGGCCTAGTCTACTGTCTATTGGTCAGTCCAGGGCTTAATGTTTTGGTCGAAGATTGATCAAGGTTAATCGACCAACACTTAATGGCATAAGCCAGGTATATACGGTCGTTATTAGGCCGCCTACGAGGATATGCGCTCCACTACTGGCCGCACATGCCTCTCTTAGCCCAATTCGATCCAAGACTTATAAACCAGCGGTTCAGTCACGTAAATCGAAGTTCTGGTGGTTCATTAGGTTCTTAGCAGGGATATACAGAGATCCCAAGATAATGGTAAGTCCGCCGGATGGAGTGTCTCGGGGTAAGTTCAAGGCTAGCACAACTAATGGGCTAATGACTTACTAGAAGTCGGTGAATGGTCAAACCGTTCTATTGGGATAGAATGGCTGTCCAGCAACCTAGTATTCATTTTAGTCCTAATTTCCATGTCAATTTATCAAGGATCATGATTTACATTAATTTGATTGCCAAAAAGATTAATCAAGATGCTAATGACAATGAACAAGATCATGTAGGAATGAAATAGCATGTATTTTACAAAAATTTACTTGCATGATTTACCACTTATCATATGGGTTTTTAGTTTACTAATTATCCCTTAAGATGCTAATATGAATCAAGTAGAACTCACACTAAGTCATTTTCTGCATAGATGTACGGTCCTTAGCTGACCTTATATCTACTGGGCTGAAGGGACTAGGGCTTATATCCCCTGGGCTGATGGGGACTTAGACGGCCAGGGCAGGGCCGCCCAAGGGTTGGGCGATCTGGGTGGAGCCGCCCATGGGGTTGGGCGGTCATGGGCATGGCCGTCAATCCCTGGGTTGTGCGGTCACAGGGATGGCTGCCCATCCAGTTATGTGGTTGTCTGGGAGCCGCCCATCCCTGCCAGGGTTGAGTGGTCAGATGGGAGCCGCCCATCCTGGTTGTGTGTTCAGCTGAGAGCCGCCCATCCTCTGTTGTGTGGTCTACTGGGAGATGCCCAAGGGGTTGGACGGTCCAGTGATGGCTGCCCATCCTAGGTTATGTGGTCTATCGTAAGACCGTCCAAGTCTGGTAAGAAGTCGATTGAACCAACCCTTGCCCGCCTTTGACGAGGTTTAAAGGGTCTCAATAAAACACAAAATTCGAAGAGTATACAACATGAAATTTGGGGCTTTTACTACCAATAGAAAGAGCATGAAAAACTCAACGAGATGCATGAATCAATTTGAGATTTACAGCCTGAAATCGCTATTGAAATCAAAGGGGAACAGGTTCTGCCCTAATTCTGACATGCCTCTACTAAACCATTAAATTAACGCAGGATACCTAATGGAATTTAGGGCTTTCAGGCTCAAAAGAAAGTGGAGTAGACGCTGATTCTATCCATATATAACACTTTATATTGGGCTTGTTATTACCTACCTTGATTGAGTGAAGAAGTAAGAAGAAAGGAAGAAGAACGGACGCCGACACATCTCCACTAATCACCAGACATCTCCCTTGATCGATCTCCACTGCGGCCACCACAGCTACCAAAGGATTCTAGGGTTGCAGAGCTTCATTTTTATAGCTCATACACCTTCTGGATTCTTCTGTGCTGGGAGAATTCGTCGAAGCAAGTGAAGTGATTGAAACGGCGCCGCAATAGTTGACCTCACCAAAGCTCGGTCGACTACAAGTTTTAGGGCTAGGGTTTCGATGAATTGGCAGAGGGGAAATGATCCTTAGATCGTGGCCTTTCATTTTCCACTTATTTGGGCTCATTTGATGGAGTATTAAGCCCTAATTCTACGGTTTAAGTTAAGGTTAGGTAAGTGTGCACTTTGGGCTCAAACCAATGATTAGACCTAGTCACAGATTTTTGTTGGGTCGACCACAGAAGACAAAGTTGTTGAATAAATCGCCCTTTACCAATTTACCATTTTTCTAGATTTTTATAAGGTAGTCAAAAATTCCACTAGTTCTATTCACTAAGGAATTAAATATTAAATTCCGAAATTCATTTATTTCAATTTTATTTCAAATTTTTAAAACCGGGGTATTACACCCTCCCCTACTTAAGGAATTTGGTCCTCCAAATTCACTGTACCAAATATAGAAAATAGGGAATGAGATAGCTCACCTAGAATAAGTTGGGATACCACTTCCGCATAGTATCTTCAGACTCCCAAGTAGCTTCTTCGGTCCCACGCCGACTCCACTGAATTTTGACCATCGGTATGGAACGATTCCGGAGTTGCTACTGTTTCTGGTCCAGAATCTTGATAGGTCTTTCCTCATAGGTCAAATCTTCCTTCAATTCAAAATCCACATGCTGAATGATGTGAGTAGGGTCATACACATATTTCCGTAATATAGACGCATGGAAAACATTGTGTACGCCAGACAACTGAGGCGGTAATGCCTGTCTGTAAGCAACCTCTCCCACTCTATCTAAGATCTCAAATGGACCAATATATCTCGGACTTAACTTACCCTGAATGCCAAATCTTTGAATCCCTCTCGTAGGAGAGACCTTTAAGAATACATGCTCGCCAACCTGAAACTCCAATGTTCTCCTTCTGTTGTCGGCATAACTCTTCTGTCTTGATTGGGCTACTTGTAACCGGTCTCGGATAATATGGATGTTCTGTGATGATTCTGAAATAAGATCCGGTCCAAGCCATTGTTTCTCACCTATCTCATCCCAACATAACAGGGAGCGACAGCTTCTTCCATACAATGCTTCAAAAGGAGCCATCTGTATGCTGGATTGATAACTGTTGTTGTAGGCGAATTCAATTAATGCCAAGTGATCACTCCAACTGCCTCCGAAATCAATCATGCATGCTCTAAGCATATCTTCCACTATCTGGTTGGTTCTCTCAGTCTATCCATCTGTCTGTGGATGAAAAGCAGTACTGAAATTCAGACGAGTACCCAGAGACTCTTGCAGTCCCTTCCAGAAATGTGAAGTAAATCTGGGGTCTCTATCAGACACAATGCTGACTGGTATGCCATGGAGCCTTACCACTTCCTTCAAATACAAAGCAGCCAATACATCAACTGTCTATTTAGACATAATGGATAAGAAATGAGCTGACTTTATCAATCGATCGACAATCACCCATATTGCATCAAGTCCACCACGAGTCCTAGGTAGACCCATAATGAAGTCCATGCCAATGCTTTCCCACTTCCATTGGGGTATGTCGAGTGGTTTTAATTTTCTTGCCGATCTGAAATGTTCAGCCTTAACTTGCTGACAAACCAAGCATCTACTCACGAAGTCTGCAACTTCCCTTTTCATATTCGTCCACCAAAAGGATCTTTTCAAATTTCTGAACATTTTAGTGCCTCCAGGATGAATGGTGTATCTGGATCTATGTGCTTCCTCAAGAATCTTGTTCTTTATTTCAGCTTCATCAGGTACACAAGTTCTACCCTGGAATAACAATCTTCCATCGTCAGTAATCATGAAGTCAGGTCTACTGCTCAAGCTTCCCTTGATCTCTACTAGCTCGGGATCATTATCTTGCAAAGACTTGATTTCCATCAACAATTTAGGCTTAAGTCGAATCTGTGCAATCCTAACCCGATCATTGTCAACATTAAGGTCCAGGCTAGCTAGTTGTTCCAGTAGCTTCCACTCTTGTAACATGAGACTTGACAATTTAGCTACAGGTTTCCGGCTTAATGCATCTGCCACAACATTGCCTTTTCTAGGATGATACTCAATCGAGAAGTCGAAGTCCTTCAAGTACTCCAACAATCTTCTTTGCCTCATATTGAGTTCCTTATGAGAAAATAAATATTTCAAACTCTTATGATCTGAAAACACTGTGAATGTTTCTCCATACAAGTAATGCCTCCATATCTTCAAGGCGAATACCACTGCTGCTAATTCCAAATCCTGAACAGAATAATTCTCTTCATGCTTTCTCAACTGTCTAGAAGAATAGGCAATCACTTTCCCATGCAGCATGAGTACACAGCCTAAACCAATACCTGAAGTATCAGTGTATACGATAAAACCTCCTTCACCAGAAGGTAAAGCCAATACAGGTGCAGTAGTTAAACATTCCTTCAAAGTCTGAAAGCTTCACTGGTAATCTTCTGACCAATCAAATTTGTTCTCCTTGCGGGTTAATCTTGTCATAGGTACCACAATCTTAGAGAAATCTTGGATAAATCTTCGATAGTAGCCTGCTAGGCTTAAGAAACTTCTAACTTCAGTCACACTGGTAGGCTGATCCCAATTCTTCACTACCTCTACCTTTGAAGGATCAACAGAAATTCCTTCCTTCGTGATGATATGTCCGAGAAAGGACACCTCTTGCAGCCAGAATTCACACTTACTGAACTTGGCATATAGCTGATGATCTCTCAATAGTTGCAATGCCATCCTCAGATGTTCAGCATGTTCCTCTTCATTCTTGGAATAAATCAGGATATCATCAATGAATACCACGACCCATTGATCAAGGTAGGGCCGAAATACATTGTTCATCAACTGCATGAAAGCTGCTGGTGCATTCGTTAGACCAAAAGGCATAACGACAAATTCAAAATGACCATACCTACTGCGGAAAGCTGTTCTATAGATATCCTCTTCCTTAATCCGCAACTGGTGATATCCAGATCGAAGATCGATCTTAGAAAAATACTGAGCTCCCGCTATCTGATCAAATAATTCGCCAATCCTCGGTAAAGGGTATTTGTTCTTGACAGTCTGCTGGTTCAATTGACGATAATCGATGCATAATCTCATATAACCATATTTCTTCCGGACGAATAATACAGGGGCTCCCCAAAGAGAAGTACTAGGACGAATGAAACCCTTCTCCAGTAATTCCATCAACTGTTACTTTAATTCCCTCAGCTCCACAGGAGACATACGATAAGGAGCTTTGGAAATAGGAGATGTGCCAGGAATGAGATCAATAGAAAAGATAACTTCTCGCTCAGGCGGAAGTCCTGGTAATTCCTCTGGAAAGACATCTGGAAAATCTCGGACAACAGAAATGTCCTTAATCTCGATCTGCTGCTCAGGGGTCGCATAGACAAAGGCTAGAAAAGCTTTACATCCTCACTTCATCAGCTTATCAGCTCGAAGAGCCGAGATAAGTGATACAGAGTTATGGTGTTTAACTCCTACAAGAGAAAGTCTCGGGTGCCTAGTAAAAGACACAGAGGTAGAACTGCAGTGAACATTTGCCTCATATTTAGCCAACCAATCTGCTCCTAGGATTACATTATAATCCTTCATGTCCATGCAAACTAAATCGGCTGGAAAATTCTGTTCATCAATCAAATCCTTACTAGAAGGATAGAAATACTGAATTACTGATCTAGTACCAATAGGGGTTGAAATTTCTAACGGATAATCCATCAAAATAGGCTTCACAGCTAAAGACTTAGCAAAACTCCGAGAAATAAATGAATGTGTGGCACCAGTATCAAAAAGAACAAATGCTGGCTTGTCGAGTATAATAAGAGTACCTTCGACGAGTCCACCACCCTCAGTGGTTCCTGCCTCATCTGCTTGTAGAGCTTGGAGCTTGCTTTGTTGTTTCTTGATGCCTTGTGGTTTCACCGGCATAGCTTGCTCAGATAAAAGAGGACAGTCAGGGATACGGTGCTCCCTACTTCCACATCGCAAACAGGCGCCCAGCTTGCGCCAGCACTCCTCCATCTTGTGACCTGGACGATCACAATACTTGCATACTCCTTTGAATGGAACATTAGGGCCAGGCTTCTTGTCTTCACGTTTCAACATCTTGCCCTTCCACGATCCGGAACCACTCCACGAACCAGACCCACTAATAGGCCCCTTCTTGACATACCCGGGTTTGATATTCCCGGAACCCGTAGGTTGTTCTTTCCTTGCACTTTTTCCACGGATTCTCTCCGTCATTTCAAGAGTATCTTCTAGGACTTGAGTTTTTCTCACCATCTCGAAATATGTCAGGATTTCCATTGGTGCCAATTGGTTGATATATAGCAGCTTCAGTCCATTAAGAAAGCGCTTGGCCTTCATCTTCTCGGTGGATATCAAGTGAGTAGCATATCGGGATAACCGAGAAAATTGAGCTTCATATTCTGCCACAGATAGATTCCGCTGCTTCAAAGCCACGAACTCCGCTACCTTCTTCTCTTGCACTCTATCATAAAAGTATTTGCTATTAAAGAATTCTTTGAACTCCTCCCATGTGACTTGCTGATCACTAAGGGTAGTCTTCACTGAATCCCACCATGTTCTAGCATCACGTTGAAGTTGAAAGGTTGATAGAAGGACACGTTCTTGATTGCTGCACTACATTACTTCGAATATCCTTCCCATTTCGTCTAGCCAGTGCTCGGCTTCGTCAGGGTCAGTCGAGCCACCAAATCTCGGTGGATTCATCCCTCGGAACTTTCGATATAAATCACCAGTGCCATGGTTTGCAACTCATGCTTGGGCCACTTGTTGTAAAACTTGAGTAAGGCCTTGAACCGTGCGCTGTAAGTTCCTCCATTCCGCGCGATCAGCTGCCATTGCAAAGGCCTACACGAGGAATAGATTACTTTGGTTCATTAAAAATAGATAATATCGCAATTAAGGTATGAACTTAACCCAAGTTTCTACCCAAATCTCACCAGGTTGGGTTCTTAGACTTATAACAAGGTTATGGGTCCTAAATCATCACTTAGACCCCTACAACTTAGAAAACCTAGGAGTGTGAAACCTAGGCTCTGATACCACCTAAACTGTCACGCCCCGACGCGGAATATCGGGTCGTACAGTCAGAAACTAGGTAGAAATCACATTAATATGCTAAACTAAACAATTACACAGGTGCTATGGAAAGAAGTAAATCTATTGGTCAAGAAGATACCAAACTTTATTACAATAACCATCAACCACTTAAACACGATCAAACATAACTTCCAAACTGATTCTAATACAATAACTGACTCCAAAAAGTAATAAAGTACTAACACAACTCTAAGGAATAACTAGAGGTAAATAATCTATGCCAACTCCATCTAATAACTGGTACACTCAAAGATATCACTCCTGTCCCTCCCCATCTGTATGCGCATCATCACCTGAACTGCCTGGAAAGGGGGAAAACAACAACTATGAGCTGACGCTCAGTAGATAATAACAGGCAAGTTTACGTAATTAACCAATTATTCCATTTTCATATGCAATGATAAAAAATGAAATGACGATACAGAAGAAAAACAACATAATATAAAGATCTTGCAAGATCAAGAAATATAAGATATCTGGATTTCAACAAGAATATCATGTAATAAGTGTAACAGGAAATTGTAACGAGGAAATGGCCATCATCAAGTAATTTACACAAGTCAAGCACGATCAAGTATGATGCGGGACGGATGACGACCGGGCTAAGATGTACGACGGACTTGATGTGCGGCCAGCACTAACACGCTAAAGGCAAGCCGGGTGGCTGACCACCGTGGTATTCTCCGGGTGGAGATGTCTCTCAAAAGCAACACTAGGTAGCCCGACGATCGTCCCTTGCGAGGGAAACGTGGGGATCGCAGCGGTTAAGGAACCACCGTCGCCGAGGGGTATCCAGTTCGGGCTCGGTGCTCGACTGGAGCTAAGGAACGGGCACTCTCAACTCACAATCACAGTGATTTGTAACTAGCTAACGGCCCTATTCTCACAAATGTAGCATGATAAAAAATATACTAAACCAGAAATGTGAGGGTGGAACGAAGCGCGTACCTCCACGACTAGGCGTGGGGAAGAATTCCCGGCCGAATCCAAACAACCCCAATACACACAACGGTTAAAATTACAATTGCAGAACTTAATGCCCACTCCACGTAGGGAGGTATAGGGTTACAATGGCTAAATTTGGGGTTGCTGGAACCGGGGTTGACGGGCCACACTCGCAGGAGGCGAGGGACCCGAGCCGGAGCCGATCGGGTACGCCGAGGGGAATTCGAAACTGACCCGGTTCTGTCGACGCTGGTCACCCTGCGCAGCAAGCTTGCGGAGGCCGGTATGCCAAGATCTGAAGGCGGATAGGAGCGCCGTTTGTTTGAGAACGTCGGCGACATGACGTAGTTTGTCCACTCCAAAGGGCGTGAGCAGATGTTTTCAGATCTGGGCGAAGCAGTAATTACAATCGGCTTCTGGTTCTGTGCACCCAGAACTGCACAGAAACATAATTAAATAAGAGAAAATTAGTTGCCGATGTCGGATCGAGGCGCCGTTTGGTGGAGATCGTTGGCGACATCCAGAGGAAGAAGTACTCAAAATATCTCGCACGGATCTTGATCGGGTGAGGTGGGGCAGACTCCAAAAGTTGACTCTAGATCTGAGCCAGGCCTGCTCAGTTCAGCTCACGCGATCCCATGAGAATCGTCTCCATGATCAGTACAGGTCTTGGATCGATGCGAGACCGGTGGAAACGAGAAGAGGACTCAAAATCCTACGATCACCCCAAGAATCAGATCCAGAAGACTTGAGAGGCGATCTGGGGAAATTCATAATCAGGAAACTTTAGATCTGGGTAGGATGCTGGGGCAGATCTGCGTGCTGTCCCGAGAAAAATCACCACCGGCGATCCTGAACTCCGATCGACGCGAAACCACCTCTGTAATCTTCTTGACGCGTAGAGGTATCAAGGATAATTTTGGTGGAAGCAGATAATAATGGGATGGGGGAGATATGGGGGCGAGTCACACGCCCAATGTCTGTCCCGTCACAGGACTGAACAGGGTATCACACCCAAGGGGGAATAAAGAGAATCACTCTCTAATTGCAAATTTCACTCAACAAAACTTCATTAGCTTCTTCCCTTACACTATACACATGTTTATATAGGAATTGGCAATGGGTAGGGGAAGGGAAGCTTTGATGGAACAAGGGGAGGGGGAGAGGGGTGCGCCCCTTTGACATTGATGGGAGAGAGGGGGGGAACAAGGGGACATGGACTCACCTAACTTTGAAATTCAAGTAAAGGGGGGTAGGTGGCAGCCATTCATTTTGGACCCGTAGCCATTCTAATGTTCCCATGTGGTAAATGGGGAAGTGAAGAAAAGAAAACAACATAACTAGCCTAATACAAACAAAATAGGGGGCGCCCCCCTTCTTGGGCCAACATTGGGCCAAGTTGGGTCCTTGGCCAACCCAAGCCCAATCAACCATGGATGGCTTAAGGCCTTTCCATCCTAGATATCCCATGAAAGAAGGAAGCCCAATTGGGCCTTCCATAGCTTATGGATCCATCATAATGGTCCAAGGCCACTCCTCCTTAATGCATTCTAAAGGGGCTTAACCAAAATGGCCCTTTAAGAGCCTTACAACTAGCCCAATATGAAAACACAAGTACAATGACCATTACAAGCCCAATTTTCATGCAAAAAGGGTCCAAACTTAAGCCAAATTGCCCCATTTTAGAGGGAAGCCGATGTAGTCCGATTGGTGCTCCGCATATGGTACCGTCGGTTCGCCGACTCGTGCTATTCGCTCGCTCTGGTGTCCGCACCAATTCTCCCCGGGTGGGAGGAACTCGACCCCGTCGAGTAAGGGTCCTGGGGCTTGAACTCTCCGCATGTGATCAAGGCGTTGCTCATCGTGGGGCATCCTCGCCAACGCACTAAGAAGTGTTGGTAGGCTCCATTCCTTGTGATGATCACCTGCTCATCCAGTATAAAATCTATATGCTTGCGTTGAGGCTGGAAGAGGTGGACTCTCGGGTGGTGTGTCACTCACAATAGAAGGATAAAGCCCGAAACTCACTAGGGATCACCGCGGGTTCCGGTATGCTACCAAATCAGAAAGATGGAACTTCAAACTGATACCATAGTCATTCGGTAGTTCAATAACGTATGCATTCAAACCCACATGTTTCGTGACTCGGGAAGGGCGGGTATCGCGGGCCTAGAGTTGCTTTACGGCCCCCAAGAGGAAACCGTTCAGGTATGACACTGATCATGACGTACTCTCCCTTTTGAACTCACGGACATGTAGGATGTATCAGCTAATTCCTTATACGTGCATGGCTGGCCTTTGATTGGGACACACTTAATGCAAACCATATGTGGTGCGGACACCAGAGCACGCGAGAGGCACGAGCAGGTGAGCCATCAGTACCGTACACGGAGCACCACTCGATCTACAGCAGCTTCTCTTTGGCTCGGGAATAGCCTGGAAGCCCCACCTTGATTCTTGGTCATTTTTAGCATTTCCTTGTATTGTTTTAGCAATGGTTTGCCTTGTAATTGGGTTGTAATGAGTGTTTTATTTGGGTTTGTCATATTGGGTTCAATGTAAGGCTCTTAATAAGCCAAATGGGTGAGTCCTTTAGGGTCCATTAAGGGTTAAGTGCCATATTGGGTTATAAGGCCTCATTAGGCTTCATATTGGGTTCTTAAGCCACTTAAGGCCCATATAAGCCTCCACTCCACATGGGCCACCTAGATTGGGATAAGATGGGCTTGTGGAAGGCCTTAACAAGCCTTGAAGCAACTTGGCCCAAGAAGGGCCCAAGAAGGGGGCGCCCCCTCTTTTGGCATTATTAGGCTAGGTTGGTTTTTTTTTTCTTTCTTTCCTCCCTCTCTTTGACCACATGGGATAAAATTAGGAATTGGTCTCTTTTAAATAATTTCTTTTTGTGGTTGGTCACATCCAATCCAAGCCATCCATTCCCCCATACCTAGATCTAAGGGTGGATATTGGATTTGGCATGTAACCTATAAAGAGTTGTATTTTTTCATTTTAGTGGAATTAATGCCATTTGAATCAAACTTAATGTTGGAGCAAGGCCTAGGCCGCCCCCTTCCTCTCTCCCTCTCCCCCTTGCAGCTGTGAAGGCTGCCTCTTGGTGGTGTGACTCCACCCTATCAGTTCCGGTCGCCGCCACCGCCGCCACGAGCCGCCATCGCCACCGCCGGAGTTCTGTCCGCGCAGTACCACAGCAGCTTCTACGAAATTTCAGTCTCAGCCACGGCCTCAGATCGAGCTGGGAATTTTACGGGATGTCCCAGAGGTGTCCAGCACGTCCTCAGAATTTTTGTTGGTCATAAAGATCTCATTTGGTATTTGTTTATTTTCGTCCAATCCCAGTTTCCAGATCTGTCTCCTGTCTGTTTCCATTTCCACCCGCCATGCGTTTTACATCTTAGGTCCACTTGTTGATTTTTTTTGGTTCGCCCAATTTTACTGGGCATTCTGTCCACTATCCCCTCCATTCCCAAATTTTCTTGAATTTTTGTGAGTCCATCTTATATTTTACAAAAATCTAGTTCTTCCCTAGCTACAGTACTTTCTGCCAGTTCCCAGATCTGACCACCCGACACTCTAAAAATCCTATCAAATCACCACCACCTCGGAATCCAATTCCAAAACATTTTCCAGCTTCATGGTTTGATTATCTACAAAGTTGAATAATAGCTCGAAGTCTGATTCCTACGGAAAGTAGGCGGTCAACGGTGGTTCTCAGACAAGTACCATGTAAATCTGATGTCTCGGTTACTGTACAACAGGGATTTGTAAATTCATTAAAGTCTAGATCCGGCTAGATCCATCCGATCACTCTGAGTCTAGATTGAAGCATTTGAAGAGAGCGTTCCAACGATAGCTCATGCGTCCCGATCCGACGTCGGGGCCGACCGCAGCGGCTGTTTTCGCCGGAGCGTGCGCAGGGAAAACAGAACTGAAATCCGTGGGCAGCCATTCCACAACTTGAAGATCAGACCCGACCGGCCACCAATCGGTGTCTCCGGCCGACCGCCGTCCGTGGAGGCGCGCCACCAGGGGTCTCCATCATAGTGGGACCCACCTCCGCAGATCCGGAGGACAGCGCCATCCGTGGGCCCCACGGGCCCGCAGAACCCGCCGTTCGGGAAGCACGAAAACGCGGAGTTCGGCGCGTCGAGTCGACATCAAGATGCTGCCTGTCAACCTGATTTGCGTGATCCCCGGGGCCCACATGTGACCTTTTACCTCCCTGCGTGGAGTGGGTCGAATCCTTTTGTACCGCTGTGAATTATGTTAACCGGGGGTCCGTAAGTCAGCCGGGGTGTCTTCGCCACGCCGGGTGCGTGGAGGTAAAGGTCTTAACTTTTTGGCGTTACATTGCTTAGCTAGTATACGGTCTTAGGCCGCTGCCGAGAGTGTAGGTTCCTAGCCCGTGTGTCCATGTCACCGCTGTGAGCGTGAGAGTGACCCGTCCCGCGACTCGATCCGAGTCCGGAAGTGAGTCTGACTACCTTGAACTCTGCCGGTTCCTTAACCGCGCACGATCCACGCTTTCCCTCGCATGGGACGTCGAGTGAGCTTGTACTTCTGTTAGCGACGTTTGCCACTAGGAGCTCGTAGTGTCGGGCTTAGCGTCTCCCTGGTGTGTATTGCTGGTCGCGTCTTCATTTAGAGTCCGAGGGTGGCACTGTATAGTGTCGTCTCCCGTGTCCGTCCCGCATCAGTTTGGTATCAGAGCAGTTGAGTCTAGGGTAGTCGTTGCATAAGTCTTGCATAGTCTAAGGTTACCCCACACACACCTTCACTCGGTATATCCAAAGGTGTTGTCCGACCGTTAGGCTTCGCCTACCGGGAAGACCACACACTTGCGCGAGTGACCTTCGGGTCGATTACCTCCACCGCGTACCGAGTCTTGGCCGTGTCTAGGGTGTAGTCGAGTCTCATTCTTCTCAAAATTAAAAAAAAAAGTGTTTTAAATTGCATTCTTTCAAAATACCAAAAAAAGGAGTGTTTTCAAATTGCAATTAGGTCTAAGTGTATCATTTAGTGTGTTTGCATTAGTCGGTCGTTGTCACCTAGTCCGTACGTCTTTGCATGCCCACCCGTCGAGGCACCCAATACTCGCCACCACCACCTATGGCGGACTCCCGAGCCCGTAGTTCCGATGAGTCTTCCACGGCCGAGATGTTTCGGGCCATCATGGATCGTTTAGACACGCGAATGGATGGTCTTAGTACGCGTATGGATGGCATAGGGATGCGTCTAGAAGGGAGGATGAAGGTCCTCGAGGATCGGGCCGGGGTTTCGGAGCAGTCCATTCAAGGCCTTGTTGGGAGGATTGTCGTCCTAGAGAGGGGCCCAGTAGCGGGGCAACCCGCGCCGACGAACGGCCAACAAGAGCCGGTGCAGCAACCCGCTGTGCCAAGGGCTCAGGTAGAGGATGTCGGGAGGCAACAGGTGCCTATAGTGGATGATTATGCCTCCGACAATGATCACGGGGGTAACGGTCGTCGTCATCAACGACGGAATCGTGATGACGAGGATGACGACCGCATTCTTAGGGGTGTGCGTGCGGACCCTCCCACTTTTAGCGGGTCCTTGGACCCTAGGGTGTATCTAGATTGGGAGGCCGGTATGGACCGGTACTTCGAGTGGTTTGAGATGACGGACCACCGAAGAGTCCGATATGCGAAGATGAAGTTGCAAGGGCAGGCCCAAACTTATTGGATCAATGTGGAGAGCCTGCTCAACCAGCGACGTCAACCCCAAATCGGTACCTGGGATGATATGAAACTCAAATTGAGGGAGAAGTACCTTCCTGCCTCATATCGCCAACGTCTTATAGACAAGTGGCAAAGCATCTCCCAAGGGAACCGATCCGTGACCGAGTACACCGCCGAGTTCGATGAGTATTATTTGCGGTGCGGGGTCACGGAAGAGAGCACCATGACGATATCCCGCTTTCGGAGAGGTTTGCGGCCTAATTATCAATATGAACTCTTTCGCCGCAATGCCACCACTTTGGAGCAGACATATCAGATTGCTCTCGAATTGGAGCAGTTCGAGGCCGAGTTCGAGTCACCCCATCGGTTGGGCTCCTTTCCCCTTCGTAGTGTCGAGTCCCGTGGCTCATCTGGCACATATCCGAGGGCCCCCATGGCTCGACCTCAGGAGCCCGCTCGCCACGAGCCCTTTGCTCCTAGGCCTCGCCCTCCACCCCCGAGGGACCTTCCTCGTCCCCAGCATCTTACGACCCCACCCATAGCCCGTCCCCCGGCACCCGCACCACCCGCACGTCCTTTGTTGCCTACGCCTCCTATCCGTCGGGAGGATAAAGGTAAAGGACCTATGATTGGGGAGCCTAGTGGATCACGACAGCAGTGTTATCGCTGCAATGGGTTTGGCCATTTCGCCAACCAGTGTCCCACCTGCCCATCTCTTCACATTGGGGACACACAGGCCGAGGATACCACCCCTGCGGGCCTAGAGTTAGTCAGCTATGAGGCAGATGAAGAGCTAGCTGACGAGTACTATGAGATGGGAGGTGAGGCCCAGGATGCCCAGCAGTTAGACGATACCCATGTGGGGGTCGTCAGATGTATCCTCACCCAGCCACAGGTCAGTGATGACTGGCGTCGGACCACTATCCTTCATGTATTCTGTAGGCTGGGAAAGTAAATTTGTAAGGTGGTCATCGATAGCGGGAGTTGTATCAATGCAATCTCCACGAACGCTGTCACTCGTCTTGCTCTCACACCCGTAGACCACCCTTGCCCCTACCAGGTATCATGGGTGGATACCACTTCCATTTCGGTCAGGCTGCGGTGCTTGGTCCCGCTGCAGCTCCACTCCTACCGTGACGAGATCTGGTGTGATGTTCTTCCCATGGAAGTGGGAAGTATCATTCTTGGTAGGCCGTGGTTATTCGACCGAGATGCCACACTCCATGGTCGGTCGAACACCTGTACCTTCGACCACGATGGCCAGCGGGTCACCCTCCAACCCGTTCGGCCCAGGAGCCCATCTGTTAGGGGTCCTACTGGCCCTAGTACTCCGAAGCCTTCCGTTCCCGGGCCTAGTACCCCATCCCCAGCTCGGGCTATGACCGTTACCTCTGGCCCAGGAGAGCCCTCGACGAGGAGATTGATGATGATTAGCTCCCGGGAAATGGAGCAGGAGCTTAGTCAGGGCTGTCCGGTGTTTGCCATTACGGTCCGAGAGGTGGAGCGGGACTCCGAGGGTGAGCTCCCACCCGAGGTAGCTCCCATTCTGCAGGAGTATGCTGATGTATTCCCCGATGAGCTTCCCGAGGGACTCCCACCTATGCGGGATATTCAGCATGCCATCGACCTTGTTCCGGGCTCTTCTTTGCCCAATCTTCCTCATTATCGAATGAGCCCCACGGAGCATGCCGAGCTTAAACGGCAGGTCGATGAGCTTGTGCAGAGAGGATCTGTCCGGGACAGCATGAGTCCATGTGCTGTACCCGCATTACTCGCCCCGAAGAAGGATGGCACATGGAGAATGTGCATTGATAGTCGTGCCATCAACAAAATCACCGTGAAGTACAGGTTCCCTATTCCCCGCCTTGATGACATGCTAGACATGATGGCAGGTGCCACTATCTTTTCGAAGATCGATCTTAAGAGTGGCTACCATCAGGTGAGGATTAGGCCAGGTGATGAGTGGAAGACCGCATTTAAGACCAAGGACGGTCTATATGAGTGGTTGGTCATGCCTTTTGGGTTGACCAATGCCCCTAGCACTTTCATGCGGCTCATGACTCAGGTCCTTCGACCTTTCATTGGAGTCTTTGTAGTGGTGTATTTTGATGATATCCTTATCTATCGCCGCACCACAGGGGACCACTTAGACCACCTTCGGCAGGTCTGTCTACTTCTTCGGCGAGAGCAGTCATTTGCAAACCCACAGAAGTGTGCTTTCATGACACCTCAGCTTACCTTCTTGGGTTTCATTGTGTCTAGTACTGGGGTCTCCGCCGATCCGGAGAAGGTCCGGGCCATTGTTGAGTGGCCGGAACCCCGTACGGTTCATGATGTCCGCAGCTTTCATGGCCTTGCGACGTTCTATCGTCGCTTCATCCGCGGATTTAGCTCCGTCACTGCCCTGATCACGGATTGCATCCGGAAGGGCACATTTGTATGGACGAAGGCCGCATCTGCTGCCTTCAGGGATATCAAGGAGCGCATGACCCAGACACCTATCCTTCGACTGCCTGATTTCTCGAAGGTGTTTGAGGTCTGTTGTGATGCGTCGGGTGTTGGGATAGGAGGAGTTTTGAGTCAGGAGTCCCACCCGATCGCATATTTCAGCGAGAAGCTGAATGACGCGAAACTGCGATATTCCACATATGATAAAGAGTTTTACGCAGTTGTTCAGGCTCTTAGGCATTGGAGGCATTACCTATTACATCAGGAGTTTGTCTTATACTCCAATCATGAGGCTTTGAGGTACCTCCATTCCCAAAAGAAGCTGAATTCGCGTCATAGTCGTTGGGTTGAGTATCTCCAGCAGTTCACCTTTGTGCTAAAACATAAGGCTGGAGTGGAGAACAAGGTGGCCGATGCCTTGAGTCGGCGAGCATGTCTTCTTACCACCATGAGTGCCGAGGTCATAGGGCTAGAGAAGATGAAGGAGGCCTATGTTGATTGTCCTGACTTCGGTCAGATTTTTACTACTCTCCAGGCCGGGCCCTCGAGAGACCATGATGATTATGTGCTTCAGGAGGGTTACCTCTTTCGAGGTAGCAGGCTATGTGTTCCCCGAACTTCGGTTCGAGATTTCCTAGTGTGGGAACTACATGCGGGAGGTCTAGCCGGCCACTTTGGTTGGAACAAGACTATTGAGGCAGTGGAGCATAGATTTTATTGGCCGAGCTTGAAGCGCGATGTTGCTAACATCATGGCTCAGTGCCGTACATGTGCTACAGCCAAAATGAAGAAGCAAAGCTCGGGCCTTTATACGCCTCTCCCCGTGCCTGATGCCCCGTGGCAGGATGTCAGCATGCATTTTGTTTTGGGATTGCCACGTACCTCCAGGAAGCATGATTCGGTCTATGTGGTGGTTGACCGTTTCTCGAAAATGGCCCTCTTTATCCCTTGCTCAAAGACTTCGGATGCTTCTAGGGTAGCCCGCCTATTCCTTACTCATGTGGTGTGCAAGTTCGGGTTGCCTCGCACTATAGTGTCTGACCGTGATGTTAGGTTCACTTCCTATTTTTGGAAGACACTATGGCATATGATGGGTACGCACCTCAAGTTTTCCACTGCATACCATCCCCAGACAGATGGTCAGACCGAGGTGGTCAATAGGAGTCTGGGTTATCTTTTGAGATGTCTTGTTAGGGACCGCATTGGGGATTGGGATCTCATTCTACCTATGGCTGAGTTTGCATATAATGATTCGGTGAATAGGTCTACTGGCATGAGTCCATTTGAAATTGTCACAGGTCGTAGGCCTAGGAAACCCGTTGACCTTGTCCCCATGCCTGTCCATGCTAGAGTGTCGGAGTCGGCCGAGTCATTTGCTAGGCATGTTAGGAGTTTGCATGACGACATCCGTCGTCACATTGAGTCCAGCAATGCACGGTACAAGGAGTTAGCCGATGCCCACCGACACCACCGAGAGTTCCACGAGGGTGAATACGTCATGATCAGGGTAAGACCTGAACGGTTTCCCTCTGGAACCGTTAAGAAGTTGCAAGCTCGCGGAGCCGGTCCCTTTAGAGTGTTGAAACGCATTGGATCCAATGCGTATGTTGTGGACCTGCCCGAGGAATATGGTATAAGCTCTACCTTCAATGTATCGGATCTTGTTGCATATAGGGACCCAACGGTGATCCCTAGTGAGCCTTTTGAGCCATCTCCTCCTCTTGAGAGTGATCCCACACCTGAGTGTCCACTTCCACCTCCAGCCCCTTTTTCACGGCAGCGTGAGCACATAGATCGTATACTGGACGAGCAAGTGACAGTTACCAGGAGTGGATCTTACCCGTGCTACCTAGTGCGATGGAGAGGACGGCCCGCTACTGAGGACACATGGATCACACATGGCGAGTTGCAGCGGATTGATCCTGACCTTTTGGAGCGATACAGGAGTGATGCAGACCCTTACTCGACAGGGTCAAGTTTCTCCCACCCGGGGAGAATTGGTGCGGACACCAGAGCACGCGAGAGGCACGAGCAGGCGAGCCATCAGTACCGTACACGGAGCACCACTCGATCTACAGCAGCTTCTCTTTGGCTCGGGGATAGCCTGGAAGCCCCACCTTGATTCTTGGTCATTTTTAGCATTTCCTTGTATTGTTTTAGCAATGGTTTGCCTTGTAATTGGGTTGTAATGAGTGTTTTATTTGGGTTTGTCATATTGGGTTCAATGTAAGGCTCTTAATAAGCCAAATGGGTGAGTCCTTTAGGGTCCATTAAGGGTTAAGTGCCATATTGGGTTATAAGGCCTCATTAGGCTTCATATTGGGTTCTTAAGCCACTTAAGGCCCATATAAGCCTCCACTCCACATGGGCCACCTAGATTGGGATAAGATGGGCTTGTGGAAGGCCTTAACAAGCCTTGAAGCAACTTGGCCCAAGAAGGGCCCAAGAAGGGGGCGCCCCCTCTTTTGGCATTATTAGGCTAGGTTGTTTTTTTTTTCTTTCTTTCCTCCCTCTCTTTGACCACATGGGATAAAATTAGGAATTGGTCTATTTTAAATAATTTCTTTTTGTGGTTGGTCACATCCAATCCAAGCCATCCATTCCCCCATACCTAGATCTAAGGGTGGATATTGGATTTGGCATGTAACCGATAAAGAGTTGTATTTTTTCATTTTAGTAGAATTAATGCCATTTGAATCAAACTTAATGTTGGAGCAAGGCCTAGGCCGCCCCCTTCCTCTCTCCCTCTCTCCCTTGCAGCTGTGAAGGCTGCCTCTTGGTGGTGTGACTCCACCCTATCAGTTCCGGTCGCCGCCGCCGCCGCCACGAGCCGCCATCGCCACCGCCGGAGTTCTGTCCGCGCAGTATCACAGCAGCTTCTACGAAATTTCAGTCTCAGCCACGGCCTCAGATCGAGCTGGGACTTTTACTAGATGTCCCAGAGGTGTCCAGCACGTCCTCAGAATTTTGGTTGGTCATAAACATCTCATTTGGTATTTTTTTATTTTCGTCCAATCCCAGTTTCCAGATCTGTCTCCTGTCTGTTTCCATTTCCACCCACCATGAGTTTTAAGTCTTAGGTCCACTTGTTGATTTTTTTTGGTTCGCCCAGTTTTACTGGGCATTCTGTCCACTATCCCCTCCATCCCCAAATTTTCTTGCATTTTTGTGAGTCCATCTTATATTTTACAAAAATCGAGTTCTTCCCTAGCTACAGTACTTTCTGCCAGTTCCCAGATCTGACCACCCGACACTCTAAAAATCCTATCAAATCACCACCACCTCGGAATCCAATTCCAAAAATTGTCCCAACTTCATGGTTTGATTATCTACAAAGTTGAAGAAGAGCTCGAAGTCTGATTCCTACGGCAAGTAGGCGGTCAATGGTGGTTCTCAGACAAGTACCCTGTAAATCTGATGTCTCGGTTACTGTACAATAGGGATTTGTAAATTCATTAAAGTCTAGATCCGGCTAGATCCATCAGATCTCTCTACGTCTAGATTGAAGCATTTGAAGAGAGCTTTCCAACGATAGCTCATGCGTCCCGATCCGACGTCGGGGCCGACCGCAGCGGCTATTTTCGCCGGAGCGCGCGCAGGGAAAACAGAACTGAAATCCGTGGGCAGCCATTCCACAACTTGAAGATCAGACCCGACCGGCCACCAATCGGTGTCTCCGGCCGACCGCCGTCCGTGGAGGCGCGCCACCAGGGGTCTCCATCATAGTGGGACCCACCTCCGCAGATCCGGAGGACAGCGCCATCCGTGGGCCCCACGGGCCCGCAGAACCCGCCGTTCGGGAAGCACGAAAACGCGGAGTTCGGCGCGTCGAGTCGACATCAAGATGCTGCCTGTCAACCTGATTTCCGTGATCCCCGGGGCCCACATGTGACCTTTTACCTCCCTGCGTGGAGTGGGTCGAATCCTTTTGTACCGCTGTGAATTATGTTAACCGGGGGTCCGTAAGTCAGCCGGGGTGTCTTCGCCACGCCGGGTGCGTGGAGGTAAAGGTCTTAACTTCTTGGCGTTACATTGCTTAGCTAGTATACGGTCTTAGGCCCCTGCCGAGAGTGTAGGTTCCTAGCCCGTGTGTCCATGTCACCGCTGTGAGCGTGAGAGTGACCCGTCCCGCGACTCGATCCGAGTCCGGAAGTGAGTCTGACTACCTTGAACTCTGCCGGTTCCTTAACCGCGCACGATCCACGCTTTCCCTCGCATGGGACGCCGAGTGAGCTTGTACTTCTGTTAGCGACGTTTGTCACTAGGAGCTCGTAGTGTCGGGCTTAGCGTCTCCCTGGTGTGTATTGCTGGTCGCGTCTTCATTTAGAGTCCGAGGGTGGCACTGTATAGTGTCGTCTCCCGTGTCCGTCCCGCATCAATATGCATGAAAGAAAACAAACTAGAGAGACAAATAGACACACACATGACCTTAGACAAACCTATGGTTAGTCCGTCCTACGCATAGGCGATGGTGGACCAGGACACCCGAACATGTGCCATGTATACACTAGTGGCAACCAGTGGTTGGCGGAAAGTGGGACTCCTAGACATCCTACTTTGTCCCTAGCATGCGGCTGCCCATTGGATTTGGGAGACTTGGGAGGGCTAGGAGGGCCGGATGTTGGTGTATCGGGCTTGGTGGGCGTCTGATGCGGGACCGACTGACTCGCTAGCTAACCTAGGACGCTAAAGAGTGCGACCAGCACGCGCACGTGACAAGGCAAGCCAGTGTGACCGACTAACGTGAATTCCCTCCGGGTGGAGGCGTCTCTCAACAGAACTCCGAACCACGGCCGTCCCAAGGAGGGAGGCGCGACGGGATCGCAACGGGCGAGAAGCCGCTGGACGACATGGGAGTCTAGTCCGAGCTCGGTGCTCGACTAGGGCCAAGGGAGGTGGGCACTCTCGTCACTCAACCAGCAGTGATAAATACAGTCTAGCTAGGCCCTACACTCACTCGCGCGGCACATTCAATCGCATACGGAATAAGCAAGTAACAAAGGAGGGAGCGAGACACGTACCTCCACGCCTAGGCGTGGGGAAGGAACCCCGGCCGAGTCCAACCACCCCGATACACGCGAGAGAAATAAATAGTACAAGCGCCAAACGGGGCCCACTCCTCGCAGGGAGATAACAGGCTACAAACACAATAGCACACGGGGCGGCTGGCACACGGGCTGACGGGCAGCAGCCGATGTCGGGGAGGAGGCCGGACGCCGATCCTCGCGAAGCCGATCGCTCCTGCAGTGTCCTGTAAGGAGGAGGTCCACGTCGCTATGGGACGCTGCTGGGGTGCCGAGCCGGATGAAGGAGCCACACGCAGCTGCTGCGGCCTCGGGGAATGTCGGTCCGGCGAGAGGCTGCTGACTGGTCCCTGTGACAGCGGGCAGAGATGGCGCTGGTACGCGGCCGTCCGGACAGCGTTTGTGGCGGCGTCTTCTCTGGTGGAAGGCTGACAGGGGTGGCTTTCAAGGGGCAGTGGTGGCCGATGGGGTGCTGTGGGAGATTTGGGTGCGAAGGGCACTGTAAACAGGGAGAAACAGTCTGCCTACGGGGTAGTCAGACCTGTGACCTTGGATGGGAGCGACAACGGTGCGAGGTTGCGGTGGGGATCCAGGCCCGGGGCGGACACTGGAGGTGGACTGGGATGTAAGGAGTCGGCCTACCAATTTTCAGATTGATCCGTGGACGGGAGAGGGTACCTCCTTTGGAGGCCCGTTGCTGGCAGTCCCGCTCGGGTACTGTAGCGCAGGATTGCGCACTAAAAGTGTGCTTGAAGACAACTTTCAGCCCCGATGGAGTTTTGAGGCGAGACTACTTAGGTTGGATTTGTAACCGGCAGAGGAACAACTCTTATGAAGGGAAATAGGGCTAGAAACGGTGGCAAGGTGGCGTAAACGGGCGGACAAGAAGGCTCTGGTTCAGGCGAGACTGTCAGGGTGACAGCCAGCGCACCAAAAGTAGGTATGAAGGGAACTTTCGCTGTGGGTGGAGTTTTGAGACGAAACCGGTGGGGTTGGAACGGTGACAGGAAGGGGTACAAAAGTCGTGAAGACCTTTGAGAGAGACGCCGCCGGGAAGTAGACGCACCAGACCGAACTTTGGACACCCGATCTGCTGTCAGCACAGGGACGCCCGGGGAAGAGGATGAAGATCCCGCGTGCGCCGTCGCTTCACCGAACTCGTCGCCGTGAATGTTGGAAGAAGGTTGCTGGCGTTGGGATCCTTGGAGGAGGTCTCCTACCCCTGGGCGTCTCACCCAAGGACTGGAGAGGGGGTGAGGGCGTCGCACCCTCAAGGAGGAGGAAGAGGAAGGGATCGCCCCTTTCAAGATGGTGGCTGCGCACAAGGCTTTTCAAACTTAATTCTTCATTATTCCTTTGAAAAGAAAATACAAGGTCTTTTATATGGGATGGGGAAATGCTAGGTCTAAACCCTAGCCAAGGGGGAAAGGAAATGGGGGGGGCGGCCACAACCGAGGAAGGCCATTCAAATCTCCTAGATTCTAGGAGTGAAAGGTGGGGGGGGGCGGCCAAAAGAGGGAGAGGGCAAGGGGGAAAGGGCGGCTGCCACTCCCACCAAGAGGGGAGGGAATGGTCCGCCCCCAACCCTAACCCTAGGTGGGGCGCGCCTCCCAAGGTGGGCCCAGGGGGGGGGAAAAGTGGCCAGCCCTTCGTGGGCCAGAGAAGTGAACCAAGAAGTGGCCCAATAACCCCCCCTAGCCTCTATCAAGCCTACAAAACACCAATAAAGCCTAATTGGCCTAAAAAAGGTCCATGACTGAAAGAAAATTGTCCACACACGGACTAAACCAAGGCCCAACATGGCCCAAAGCATAAAATAAGTGATGATAGCTCCGCTAATCTGTCAACTGGTCGCCGAGCCAAAGGGATGCCGGCGAGATCCGTGTACTCCGTCGTAAAGTGTGACGCGTGTCCTCACCAATTCTCCCCGGGTGGGAAGAACTCGACCCCGTCGAGTAAGGGTCACGGTCGCTCAGGTAACGCTCCAGCAAGTCCGGATCAATCCGCTCCAGCTCTCCCCGCGTGATCCAGGTGTCGTCTGTCTCAGGGCGCCCTCTCCAACGCACTAGGAAGCGCTGGTAGGCCCCGCTCCTGGTGGTGGTCACCTGCTCATCCAGTATACAATCGATGTGCTCGCGTCTCTGTAATGGGGCTGGAGGAGGTGGACTCTCAGAAGGTGTATCGCTCACAACAGGAAGGGGAGGCCCAAGAAGCTCACTGGGAATCACTGCTGGATCCCGATAGGCCACTAGATCAGAGACGTTGAACGTCGAACTGATCCCATAATCATCTGGCAGCTCAATCTCATACGCGTTAGACCCAATCCGCCTCAGAACTCGGAAGGGTCCTGCACCGCGGTCCTGGAGTTTCTTTACGGCCCCCGAAGGGAACCGTTCAGGTCTGACCCTGATCATGACATACTCTCCCTCGCGGAACTCACGCGTGCGTCGATGCGCATCAGCTAACTCCTTATATCGTGCGTTGCTGGCCTCAATGTGACGACGTACATGCTCATGCAACTGCCTAACATGCTCAGCAAAGGACTCAGCTGACTCTGAGACACGGGCCTGGACAGGGGATGGGACCAAGTCTATCGGTTTTCTAGGCCTACGACCAGTGACTATCTCAAAAGGACTCAAACCAGTAGACCTATTGACCGAATCATTGTAAGCAAACTCCGCTAGAGGGAGAACTAAATCCCAATCCCGGTCACGCTCACGCACTAGACACCTCAAAAGATCCCCCAAACTCCTATTCACAACCTCTGTTTGACCATCGGTCTGGGGGTGGTAAGCAGTAGAAAACTTCAGCTGTGTGCCCATCATGTGCCATAGGGTCTTCCAGAAATAGCTAGTAAAGCGAACATCCCTATCTGACACAATAGTACGCGGCAACCCAAACCTAGAGACACAATGGGTGAAGAATAGACGGGCAACCCTAGAGGCATCTGATGTTTTAGAACATGGGATAAACAAGGCCATCTTAGAGAATCTGTCCACCACCACGAAAATGGAGTCGTGTCGGCGGAGGGTACGGGGCAAGCCTAAGACAAAGTCCATGCTAATGTCCTGCCATGGACTATCTGGTACCGGGAGGGGAGTGTAAAGGCCGGTATTCTGTTTCCTCTGTTTGGCCAAGGCACAAATGCGGCACTGGGCCACAATCCTAGCAACATCCCGCTTCAGGCTAGGCCAAAAGAATCGGTACTCAACGGCCTCAATGGTCTTATTCCGGCCAAAGTGGCCGGCTAGACCCCCAGCATGCAACTCCCAAGTAAGAAAATCACGGACCGAGGTCCGTGGGACACAAAGCCTGCTCCCATAGAAAAGGTAGCCATCCTGCAACGTATAGTCGGGGTACTCATGGGACGGACCTGACTGGAGGGTGGTGAACATCGGACCGAAATCCGGGCAATCGGCATACAGCTCCCTCATCCTATCCATCCCAACCACCTCCACACTCATGGTGGTCAATAGGTGAGTACGGCGGCTCAAGGCATCAGCAACCCGGTTCTCCACACCGGCCTTGTGCTTCAGCACAAATGTGTACTCCTGGAGGAACTCGACCCATCGGCTATGGCGAGAGTTGAGCTTCTTTTGGGCATGGAGATATCGGAGTGCCTCATGATCAGAATACAACACAAACTCCTGATGTAACAAATAGTGTCTCCAATGCCTCAAAGCTTGCACCACTGCGTAGAATTCCTTATCGTATGTAGAGTAACGCAGTTTCGCATCGCTCAGCTTCTCGCTAAAGAATGCAACGGGATGGGCCTCCTGACTAAGAACTCCTCCTATGCCTACCCCTGAGGCATCACAAGAGACCTCAAACACCTTCGTGAAGTCTGGAAGACGAAGGACGGGTGCCTGGGTCATGCGCTCTTTGAGGAGCGCGAAAGCGGCTGAAGCAGCCTTGGTCCACTCAAAGGCCCCTTTCCTAATGCAGTCCGTGATAGGGGCGGTGATGGAGCTAAAGCCTCGGATAAAACGGCGATAGAAGGTCGCCAGTCCGTGAAAGCTACGGACATCATGTAGGGTACGAGGCTCGGGCCACTCAACAATTGCCCTGACCTTCTCAGGGTCGGCAGACACTCCCTCACTAGAAACAATGAACCCTAGGAAGGTGACCTGAGTGGTCATGAACGCGCATTTCTTAGGGTTGGCAAATAAGCTCTCTCTCCTCAGAATCAAACAGACCTGCCGAAGGTGGTCTAAGTGGATCTCCCGGGTACGGCTGTAAATGAGGATGTCATCGAAGTAAACTACCACGAAGATTCCTATCAAGGGTCGCAAGACCTGAGTCATCAGCCTCATGAAGGTGCTGGGAGCATTGGTCAGCCCAAAGGGCATGACCAGCCACTCATAAAGACCATCCTTGGTCTTGAAGGCCGTCTTCCATTCATCTCCAGGTCTGATCCTTACCTGGTGATAGCCACTCTTTAGATCAATCTTGGAGAACACAGTGGCTCCCGCCATCATATCCATCATATCATCCAGACGGGGAATGGGAAACCTATATTTCACCGTGATCTTATTGATAGCACGGCTGTCTATGCACATCCTCCAAGTACCATCTTTCTTGGGGGCAAGTAGGGCGGGGACGGCACAAGGACTCATACTCTCTCGGAGAGATCCCCTAGACATCAACTCATTCACCTGGCGCTGGAGCTCAGCGTGGTCAGTGGGGCTCATCCTATAGTGTGGCAGGTTGGGCAATGAGGACCCCGGGATCAAATCTATAGCATGCTGGATGTCTCTCATGGGAGGAAGACCTTCGGGAAGGTCATCGGGGAAAACATCGGAGAACTCCTGAATAATAGCAGCCACATCGGGTGGGGACTCCCCCTCTGCCTCTCTAGGCCTCTCGCGGACTACTACAGCAAAGATGGGATCTCCTCTCGCAAAGTCGCGCTCCATCTCCCGGGAGCTGACTAACATCAACCTCCTAGCGGAGGACCAGTGGTAGCAATGGGTGGGGCTGGGTCCTGGGCTGGGGAAGGGGCACTGGGCCCCAGGACATCAGTGCTCGGAGTGCTAGGACCGGTGGGTCCCCGAACGGGAGGACGTGTGGGCTGGGAAGGGTGAAGGGTGATCCTCTGGCCGCTGTGATCAAAAGTGCATGTGTTCAAACGACCATGGAGGGTGGCATCCCTATCAAACAACCAAGGTCTCCCTAGAATGATACTACCTACCTCCATAGGCAAAACGTCACACCAGATCTCATCCTGGTAGGCGTGGAACTGTAAGGGCACTAGGCAACGCTGTCTGACCGGAATGGAGGTAGTGTCTACCCAAGACACACGGTAAGGGGAGGGGTGGTCCACGGGGGTCAATCCTAGGCGTTTCACTGTGCCCGTGGAGATGGCATTGATGCAACTCCCACTGTCTATAATCACCTTGCAGACTTTCCCTCCTAGTCTGCAGAAAGTATGAAAGATGGTGGTGCGACGCCAGTCATCACTCACCAAAGGCTGGGTCAAAATACACCTAACAACTCCCAGCTGAACATCATCCTGGTGCTGCGTACCCTGGGTGTCGACCTGATCGCCTTCTAACAACTCATCGAAAAACTCCTCCGCGAGCTCAAGGTCGGCCTCATAGCTAACAGGTTCAACCTCAGGTACGGTCTCCCCTGCGGATGTCTCTCCTAGAGCCACGGTCTGCTGTCGGGTAGGGCACTGAACAGCGTAATGACCGGCTCCTCCACAACGATAGCAATCACCACGAGGCCTAGGGCCTTGCGGTGCTCCACCAGTCATCGGCCCTTTCCCCTTGTCATCACGACGAGCCGGGGGTGGTGGAAACTGGGACCTAGTAGGAATGGCAGGCGGCTGAGGGCGAGGAACCTCGGTGGCAGGGGCCTGGGGTCGAGGGAGGAAGTCCCTCGGGGCGGGAGGTCGAGGCCTAGGGGCAAGGTCCTGGCGAGGGGTCTCCCTAGCAATATCCTGAGGTCGGGTCAAGGGTCCCCTAGAAAACTGCCCCGTAGTGGCGCGAGGATCCGCTCCTCGAGAATAGGTGGGTGTGGGGCGCTGGGCGGGAGCAAAATCTAACTCGAACTGCTCCATCTCACGGGCCACTTGGTAGGCCTCCTCTAATGTCTGCACATGACGGCGGAGTAACTCCATATGAAGGTGCCGTTTTAAACCCCGACGGAATCGAGCTACCGTCATGATAGTCTCTTCCCTGACCCCACATCTCAGCAGGCACTCATCAAATTCGGCAATGTACTCCATGACAGGCCGATTCCCCTGGGTAAGACTCTGCCACCGATCAATGAGCCGGTGGCGGTGGGATCGGGGGACATACTTCTGCTCTAGTTTCGCCCTCATCTCCTCCCAGGTCTCAATCGGGGGCTCATGCCGTTGCCCAATCAAACTCTCAACTGTAGCCCAGTAGGTCTGGGCCCTGCCAACCAGCTTCATCTTGGCAAACCTGACTTTCCTATGCTCGGCCATGTCTACCCACTCGAAATAGCGGTCCATGCTAGTGGCCCAGTCACTAAACAGGTCAGGGTCCAAGGACCCATCAAAAGAGGGTGGATCTACTCGCACAGATCGGAGGATACGCTCCTCATCTTCATCCCGATGGTACCGTCGGCCCTGTCGTCCACGGCCATAACCCTCACTCTCATTATCGGACCCAAAGTCCTCAACCTCACGTGCGTGGACCTGTCGACCACGGTTATGACCGTCGCCTCCCCTAGGCTGGTTGGGTCGAAGAGCAGGGTCACGTTGGCCATGGGCCTGCTCGGGAACATCTACGGGTGGGACTCTACCCTGGGGGCGATCAACTAGACCCTGAATGGTCCGGTTAGAGGCCTCAATCCGGTCCTCCATATCTCCCATTCGGTCCTCCATGACCTTCAACTGGCCCTCTATCCGGTCGGTCTGACCCCTAATCTCATGTCTCATGGACTCCATGATGGTCTGCATCATCTCCTGCATGGAGAGATCGCTGGGTACGGGGTTCCTAGGATCAGCCATAGGGAGCGGGCGGTGGTAGGAAGTACCACGCCGGGTGGGCATGCAAGACCCTAGGGAACAAGGGTGAAATAGACACGACCACAAAATGGGACACGGACTCAAATGCAAGATGAGACTCAATTGGCCTAGGACTACTAAGGATGCAAAGAACCTAAGACAAATCTAATGACTCAAATGGCCTAAGACCCCAATTTGTAGGAACAAACTGGTTCCCTTGGCTCTGATACCAAATTTGATGCGGGACCGACTGACTCGCTAGCTAACCTAGGACGCTAAAGAGTGCGACCAGCACGCGCACGTGACAAGGCAAGCCAGTGTGACCGACTAACGTGAATTCCCTCCGGGTGGAGGCGTCTCTCAACAGAACTCCGAACCACGGCCGTCCCAAGGAGGGAGGCGCGACGGGATCACAACGGGCGAGAAGCCGCTGGACGACATGGGAGTCTAGTCCGAGCTCGGTGCTCGACTAGGGCCAAGGGAGGTGGGCACTCTCGTCACTCAACCAGCAGTGATAAATACAGTCTAGCTAGGCCCTACACTCACTCGCGCGGCACATTCAATCGCATACGGAATAAGCAAGTAACAAAGGAGGGAGCGAGACACGTACCTCCACGCCTAGGCGTGGGGAAGGAACCCCGGCCGAGTCCAACCACCCCGATACACGCGAGAGAAATAAATAGTACAAGCGCCAAACGGGGCCCACTCCTCGCAGGGAGATAACAGGCTACAAACACAATAGCACACGGGGCGGCTGGCACACGGGCTGACGGGCAGCAGCCGATGTCGGGGAGGAGGCCGGACGCCGATCCTCGCGAAGCCGATCGCTCCTGCAGTGTCCTGTAAGGAGGAGGTCCACGTCGCTATGGGACGCTGCTGGGGTGCCGAGCCGGATGAAGGGGCCACACGCAGCTGCTGCGGCCTCGGGGAATGTCGGTCCGGCGAGAGGCTGCTGACTGGTCCCTGTGACAGCGGGCAGAGATGGCGCTGGTACGCGGCCGTCCGGACAGCGTTTGTGGCGGCGTCTTCTCTGGTGGAAGGCTGACAGGGGTGGCTTTCAAGGGGCAGTGGTGGCCGATGGGGTGCTGTGGGAGATTTGGGTGCGAAGGGCACTGTAAACAGGGAGAAACAGTCTGCCTACGGGGTAGTCAGACCTGTGACCTTGGATGGGAGCGACAACGGTGCGAGGTTGCGGTGGGGATCCAGGCCCGGGGCGGACACTGGAGGTGGACTGGGATGTAAGGAGTCGGCCTACCAATTTTCAGATTGATCCGTGGACGGGAGAGGGTACCTCCTTTGGAGGCCCGTTGCTGGCAGTCCCGCTCGGGTACTGTAGCGCAGGATTGCGCACTAAAAGTGTGCTTGAAGACAACTTTCAGCCCCGATGGAGTTTTGAGGCGAGACTACTTAGGTTGGATTTGTAACCGGCAGAGGAACAACTCTTATGAAGGGAAATAGGGCTAGAAACGGTGGCAAGGTGGCGTAAACGGGCGGACAAGAAGGCTCTGGTTCAGGCGAGACTGTCAGGGTGACAGCCAGCGCACCAAAAGTAGGTATGAAGGGAACTTTCGCTGTGGGTGGAGTTTTGAGACGAAACCGGTGGGGTTGGAACGGTGACAGGAAGGGGTACAAAAGTCGTGAAGACCTTTGAGAGAGACGCCGCCGGGAAGTAGACGCACCAGACCGAACTTTGGACACCCGATCTGCTGTCAGCACAGGGACGCCCGGGGAAGAGGATGAAGATCCCGCGTGCGCCGTCGCTTCACCGAACTCGTCGCCGTGAATGTTGGAAGAAGGTTGCTGGCGTTGGGATCCTTGGAGGAGGTCTCCTACCCCTGGGCGTCTCACCCAAGGACTGGAGAGGGGGTGAGGGCGTCGCACCCTCAAGGAGGAGGAAGAGGAAGGGATCGCCCCTTTCAAGATGGTGGCTGCGCACAAGGCTTTTCAAACTTAATTCTTCATTATCCTTTGAAAAGAAAATACAAGGTCTTTTATATGGGATGGGGAAATGCTAGGTCTAAACCCTAGCCAAGGGGGAAAGGAAATGGGGGGGGCGGCCACAACCGAGGAAGGCCATTCAAATCTCCTAGATTCTAGGAGTGAAAGGTGGGGGGGGGCGGCCAAAAGAGGGAGAGGGCAAGGGGGAAAGGGCGGCTGCCACTCCCACCAAGAGGGGAGGGAATGGTCCGCCCCCAACCCTAACCCTAGGTGGGGCGCGCCTCCCAAGGTGGGCCCAGGGGGGGGGAAAAGTGGCCAGCCCTTCGTGGGCCAGAGAAGTGAACCAAGAAGTGGCCCAATAACCCCCCCTAGCCTCTATCAAGCCTACAAAACACCAATAAAGCCTAATTGGCCTAAAAAAGGTCCATGACTGAAAGAAAATTGTCCACACACGGACGAAACCAAGGCCCAACATGGCCCAAAGCATAAAATAAGTGATGATAGCTCCGCTAATCTGTCAACTGGTCGCCGAGCCAAAGGGATGCCGGCGAGATCCGTGTACTCCGTCGTAAAGTGTGACGCGTGTCCTCACCAGCGTCAGTGGCCCGGCCCGTGGGAAAGGGGTGTGAAAGTGTACTTCCTCGACAAGGTATAAAGGAAGTGATGGGTCACGTGGCCCACTAGAGAAGGGGTCGAATGGGTCAAAGAATGTGTGACCCCCCGGTTCCTCCATTACATAGTCCCATGTTTGAAATTCATGAAGGTGATGATCACCTCCATCCATCGTGGTAAATGGGACCATGTATAGAAGATATGGTTCCTCCCTCGGGATAAATGGAGTAAAGGTAGGCTCGGCCGATAAGGGAAGGAACAAGAGAATCTCCATGGTGACACAACCCACGGTACATGAGGAGGTAATGGACCCTAAGGCCGGACGGGTGAAGCAAAGACTAGTGGGTTGGTCGAAGCTTCGGGCCAACGAATGCGTCAACTTCCATTGCGTGTCTAATCCCATAATATGGTCATCCAATGTCTCAACATGGTGACTAGACCGAAAGGTAGTGTAGAAGGAGTTGACGGGCACTAATTGTAAGGTGGGGTCCATAGAAGGGTAAGGACGTGGGACCAAGCCATCCTTGAGTCAACTAAGAAGCGGCTCGGCTATGTATAGCGTACCCGTAAGAAACACGGGTGGTTCGGGCGGCGGTGGCTCCCAATATGATGGCTCCGGATGAAGTTCGAAAGGAGAGGATGGCAACGGAGCACTCACGGGTGATGAAGGAGGGGTCTCCAAGATGGTGAGAGGGCTTGGGGACTCTTTAGATGGGGCCGAGTAGGGGCTATGGGCTATGGCCTCCCTAGGCTCGAGTATGGCTATAACCGATCTCGGAGGTGGGCAAAGGGAGACCAGCGATTCAATATAAGTACATCTCCTATCCACCCGATCCGAAATCATTTGCACAAGTTCGGCAACGGTGTGGGTTGGAGTAGGGAGATCATGGTGGGCTCGCCCATAGTCAATCGGCCTAGGCTTGGGTCTAGGCTCATCTATGTGTGGGGGTCTTTACTTCCGACTTGGACCCACTTGGTTGGAAGTGAGTGGGTGGGGTCGGTTGGAAGTGACAGGTTGAGGAGAGTAGACCGTCCTAAGCTCTCTCTTCATGTCCCACCATGACTCGATGGGCCATTGCCTCCTAACTTCTCTCAAACGTTCAATGTAGTCCCACTTTTCGGCGGCCTCATGAAGAAGCCGCTCCTTGGCGAAAGAGAATTGCATTGCCTCGGACATAGTATAACACTCAAAATATGCGTCCATGGCGGCTTCCCACTTGAGGTAGTCGCTCGGGACCTTGGTTCCATAGAAGTCCGAGGCTTCGGGCCTACGGATGTGGTGGGGTTAGATTCCCCATCCTTGGTGGTGTCGCCACCATTCATATGAACTAGGTGTTTGGGAACCCATGGGACTCGGGGAGCTAATGGATGGCCATGCCGACACTTGGACACGACACTAGACATGACCCAAAAATATGATGTAAAGTTGAAATGAGACTCAACTAAACATCGAGACACGACTATGTTGGAATGCACTAACTAGGAACCTATACTTAACCAAAGACTCGGTACGTGGCGAAGCTAATCGATCCGAAGATCACTCGCGTAAATGTGCGACCTTCCCGATAGGCATAACCTAACGATCGGACGACACCTTTTAATATACAAAATATTGGAATGCAAATGCAACCTTGGACTTAAATGACCCTAGACATAAACCGACGCTCTGATACCAATTTGATGCGGGACGGATGACGACCGGGCTAAGACGTACGACGGACTTGATGTGCGGCCAGCACTAACATGCTAAAGGCAAGCCGGGCGGCTGGCCACCGTGGTGTTCTCCAGGTGGAGACGTCTCTCAACAGCAACACTAGGTAGCCCGACGATCATCCCTTGCGAGGGAAACGTGGGGATCGCAGCGGTTAAGGAACCACCGTCGCCTAGGGGTATCCAGTTCGGGCTGGGTGCTCGACTAGAGCTAAGGAACGGGCACTCTCAACTCACAATCACGGTGATTTGTAACTAGCTAACAGCCCTATTCTCACAAACGTAGCAAGATAGAAAATATACTAAACCAGCAATGTGAGGGTGGAACGAAGCGCGTACCTCCGCGACTAGGCATGGGGAAGAATTCCCGGCCGAATCCAAACAACCCCAATACACACAACGGTTAAAATTACAATTGCAGAACTTAATGCCCACTCCACGCAGGGAGGTATAGGGTTACAATGGCTAAATTTAGGGTTGCTGGAACCCGGGTTGACAGGCCACACTCGCAGGAGGCGAGGGACGCGAGCCGGAGCCGATCGGGTGCGCCGAGGGGCAACCGACCCGGTTCTGTCCACGCTGGTCACCCTGCGCAGCAAGCTTGCGGAGGCCGGTACGCCAAGATCTGAAGGCGGATCGGAGCGCCGTTTGTTTGAGAACGTCGGTGACAGGACGTAGTTTGTCCACTCCAAAGGGCGTGAGCAGATGTTTTCAGATTTGGGCGCAGCAGTAGTTACAATCGGCTTCTGGTTCGGTGCACCCAGAACTGCACAGAAACACGATTAAATAGGGGAAAATTTGTTGCCGATGTCGGATCGAGGCGCCGTTTATGGGAGAACATTGGCGACGTCCAGAGGAAGAAGTACTCCAAAGATCTCGCATGGATCTTGGCCGAGTGAGGCGGGGCAGACTCTGAAAGTTGACTCTGGATCTGAGCGGGGCCTGCTCAGTTCAGCTCGCGCGATCCCACGAGAATCGTTGCCACGATCAGTACAGGTCTTGAATCGAGGCGAGACTGGTGGCAACGCGAAGAGGACTCAAAATACTACGATCACTCCAAGAATCCACTGCATAAGACTTAAGAGGTCATCTAAGGAAATTCGTAATCAGGAAACTTCAGATCTGGGCAGCATGCTGGGGCAGATCTGCGCAACGTCACGAGAAAAATTTCCACCGGTGATCCCGAACTCCGATCGATGTAAAACCACCTCTGAAATCTTCCTATCTTGTAGAGGTATCGAGGATAATTTTGGTGGAAGCAGATGATAATGGGATGGGGGCGATATGGGGGTGAGTCACACGCCCAAAGTCTGTCCCGTCACAGGACTGAACAGAGTATCACACCTAAGGGGGAATCGAGAGAATCACTCTCTAATTGCAAATTTCACTCAAAAAAACTTCATTAGCTTCTTCCCTTACACTATACACATGTTTATATAGGAATTGGCAAGGGGTAGGGGAAGGGGAGCTTCGATGGAACAAGGGGAGGGGGAGAGGGGTGCGCCCCTTTGACATTGATGGGAGAGAGGGGGGGAACAAGGGGACATGGACTCACCTAACTTTGAAATTCAAGTAAAGGGGGGTAGGTGGCAGCCATTCCTTTTGGACCAGCAGCCATTCTAATGTTCCCATGTGGTAAATGGGGAAGGGAAGAAAAGAAAACAACATAACTAGCCAAATACAAACAAAATAGGGGGCGTCCCCCTTCTTGGGCCAACATTGGGCCAAGTTGCGTCCTTGGCCAACCCAAGCCCAATCAACCATGGATGGCTTAAGGCCTTTCCATCCTAGATAGCCCATGAAGGAAGGAAGCCCAATTGGGCCTTCCATAGCTTATGGATCCATCATAATGGTCCAAGGCCACTCCTCTTTAATGCATTCTAAAGGGGCTTAACCAAAATGGCCCTTTAAGAGCCTTACAACCAGCCCAATATGAAAACACAAGTACAATGACCATTACAAGCCCAATTTTCATGCAAAAAGGGTCCAAACTTAAGCCAAATTGCCCCATTTTAGAGGGAAGCCGATGTAGTCCGATTGGTGCTCTGCGTATGGTACTGTCGGTTCGTCGACTCGTGCTATTCACTCGCTCTGGTGTCCGCACCAAAGTAACAAGAGATAACAAGAGATTTCTGTCGTAGACATCACGCTAGTCATGCACTCGGTGCAATGCCTCACCTTGTCATTACAAAATCCCATGGGCACAAGTACTTTTCGGGCGCTCTCCCTAGGACAAGACAGGGCCCTTATGATGCGTTGGCATTGATTTATCGGATCCAAGATCTCAAGTTTCGTCTAGACATTTAGTCAAGTTTATGGCCAAATATTCAGAGGAATTACTGTCCAGAAGTTCAAGATTTAAAGGAATAATCCATACTTGGATTCAAGAGCACGAAACACGATAAAACTCATCTCTGAGATATGTACGGTCATACAGAGGCCGCTCAAAGGATATATGCGGCTAACACTGGGCCGCACTTATAGGAGCTGGACTGAAACTCAGCCCACGAGGTCAAGAATGAACGGCTGACAGTGTGCCGCTCTAAAGGATGAACGGTAAGTTCTGGGCCGCGCAGGTAAAGAAGATCTTAAGACCCATGAACAAGATATACGGTCCATACAGGGCCGTATTAAAGATATGCGGTCCAAGAGCATCTGCATAAGGTTTGAACGGTCATATTCTAGTCGCACCACCCGGGCTTGGCTAGAATGTTAAGAAATCACCCTATTGGACTACGTACTGCCAAAGACAGGGTAAAACTAAACCAGGGCCTAGTCTACTATCTATTGGTCAGTTCAGGGCTTAATGTTTTGGTCGAAGATTGATCAAGGTTAATCGACCAACACTTAATGGCATAAGCCAGGTATATACGGTCGTTATTAGGCCGCCTACGAGGATATGCATTCCACTACTGGCCGCACATGCCTCTCTTAGCCCAATTCGATCCAAGACTTATAAACCATCGGTTCAGTCACGTAAATCGAAGTTCTGGTGGTTCATTAGGTTCTTAGCAGGGATATACAGAGATCCCAAGATAATGGTAAGTCCGCCGGATGGAGTGTCCGGGGGTAAGTTCAAGGCTAGCACAACTAATGGGCTAATGACTTACTAGAAGTCGGTGAATGGTCAAACCGTTGAACTGGGATAGAATGGCTATCCAGCAACCTAGTATTCATTTTAGTCCTAATTTCCATGTCAATTTATCAAGGATCATGATTTACATTAATTTGATTGCCAAAAAGATTAATCAAGATGCTAATGACAATGAACAAGATCATGTAGGAATGAAATAGCATGTATTTTATAGAAATTTGCTTGCATGATTTACCACTTATCATATGGGTTTCTAGTTCACTAATTATCCCTTAAGATGCTAATATGAATCAAGTAGAACTCACACTAAGTCATTTTCTGCATAGATGTACGGTCCTTAGCTGACCTTATATCTATTGGGCTGAAGGGACTAGGGCTTATATCCCCTGGGCTGATGGGGACTTGGACGGCCAGGGCAGGGCCGCCCAAGGGTTGGGCGGTCTGGGTGGAGCCGCCCATGGGGTTGGGCGGTCATGGGCATGGCCGCCCATCCCTGGGTTGTGCGGTCACAGGGATGGCCGCCCATCCAGTTATGTGGTTGTCTGGGAGCCGCCCATCCCTGCCAGGGTTGAGTGGTCAGATGGGAGCCGCCCATCCTGGTTGTGTGGTCAGTTGGGAGCCGCCCTTCCTCTGTTGTGTGGTCTACTGGGAGCTGCCCAAGGGGTTGGATGATTCAGTGATGGCCGCCCATCCCAGGTTATGTGGTCTATCGTAAGACCGTCCAAGTCGGGTAAGAAGCCGATTGAACCAACCCTTGCCCGCCTTCGACGAGGTTTAAAGGGTCTCAATAAAACACGAAATTCAAAGAGTATACAACATGAAACTTGGGGCTTTTACTACCAATAGAAAGAGCATGAAAAACTCTACGAGATGCATGAATCAATTTGAGATTTACAGCCTGGAATCGCTATTGAAATCAAAGGGGAACATGTTCTGCCCTAATTCTGACATGCCTCTACTAAACCATTAAATTAACGCAGGATACCTAATGGAATTTAGGGCTTTCAGGCTCAAAAGAAAGAGGACTAGACGCTAATTCCATCCATATATAACACTTTATATTGGGCTTGTTATTACCTACCTCAATCGAGTGAAGAAAGAAGAAGAAAGGAAGAAGAACGGACGCCGACACGTCTCCACTAATCACCAGAGATCTCCCTTGATCGATCTCCACTGCGGCTGCCACAGCTACCAAAGGATTCTAGTGTTGCAGAGCTTCATTTTTATAGCTCATACACCTTCTGGATCCTTCTGTGCTGGGAGAATTCGTCGAAGCAAGTGAAGTGATTGAAACGGCGCCGCAATAGTTGACCTCACCAAAGCTCGGTCGACTACAAGTTTTAGGGTTAGGGTTTCGATGAATTGGCAGAGGGGAAATGATCCTTAGATCGTGGCCTTTCATTTGCCACTGATTTGGGCTCATTTGATGGAGTATTATGCCCTAATTCTGCGGTTTAAGTTAAGGTTAGGTAAGTGTGCACTTTGGGCTCAAACCAATGATTAGACCTGGTTACGGATTTTTGTTGGGTCGACCACAGAAGAAATAGTTGTTAAATAAACCGTCCTTTACCAATTTACCATTTTTCTAGATTTTTATAAGGTAGTCAAAAATTCCACTAGTTCTATTCACTAAGGAATTAAATATTAAATTCCAAAATTCATTTATGTCAATTTTATTTCAAATTTTTAAAACCGGGGTATTACATCGCTCCCCCTAAAAATGGTGGCCTTCACGGCAGTCCCCTTTGCACGAGCTAACCCTTGGAGGTAGCCTTCTTAGAGGATGTCATCGAGAGAATCCGGTACTTCGTCGGATGACGAATTTCTGCAGGCTCGTAATCAACCTTTGGTCCTCCCGAGAAACCCAGCGCCGGCACCATGGCGGCCGTGGCCTACGCCTGGAGAGGGGGGCTCGGCCTCTAAGTAGTACAGGCTTGGGTACCTGGACGGCTGGTGGGAGGCCATGGAAAAGGTTAACCGCTTATACGTCGGCAGGGGGGTCCTGCTTCTTGAGCCGTATAAGTTCCATCCCTTAAGGGATGCGACGTCTCTGGGTATTGCTACTTTTTTGTCTCCCAGCGAGATCCTGCCTCTTGTCCTTATGGTATGTAATCGTCATTTTCTTTTTGTAGGTGCTAGGGGAGATGCTCTCCATTGATGGAACATCTTCCTATCCCCGATAGGAAGGAGCGTAAGGAAGGGTGGGAGCTGTTTTCCCTTCTTCCACTTTGCAGACAAGGCCATGCGGCTGGACGACGGCGGTGGTCTCGTCAGTTTGAAGGCATGGCCAGTACGCCGGGGTGGCCTTCCTAATGAGTTGGCCTCGTGGTACTGCTGCCCCTCGTTGGCTTGTGTAGGCCTGCTTGTTCCCTGTAACAGGTGGGCCTTGTTGCTCCACTATCCCCTGTCCGAGCAAGGGTGGCTGGAGTAGTCGGCCTAGTTTTCCTGGTGCAGGTCTTCTACCAGTGAAGCTCTTTGCTAGTCTGGGGGCTTTGTCCCTCTTCTCTGGCATAAGAGGCTTCTCCGTTGGCACCCTTCCACAAAACAAAAATGGGTGCTAGGTGTCTGGTCAGAGACTCAGCATGATCGTTGGCAGGGAACCGTGCCCGGGAAGTGAGCCGTTGAAGTCGTAGATTTTCATGGTTGAGCACGTTTTGTCTCTCCACGTACTTATATTTGGCCCATGTGAGAGTATTTTGCCGATTTCTTGGCAGCTTGTATTTTGACTAAAGAAGTATAAATTATTTATTTTGAGTCGATACTACTATGTACCTTTTATTGGAAGACTTTTGTGTGTCCATTTGGTGGCTCTTTGTGCTCGCGTTCTGCGGTCCTTGTGTCCTCCATTCGTTTAATGCCGTCATTTTTGAGAAGAGCTGTGCTCGCCTCTAGGAAACCCATGGGCTACCTTTTTTGCTATCGAGGGCCCAGTGCTCACCTTTGGGGAGATTTTAAGCTTCTTCTTCATTATTAAGGGGAGCGGTGCTCGCCTCTAGGGAAACCCTTAGGTTATCTTTCATTTTCAAGGGGAGCGGTGCTCGCCTCTAGGAAACCATTAGGCTACCTTTTTATTTTCAAGGGGAGCGATGCTCGCCTCTAGGGAACCCCTAGGCTACCTTTTTGCTTGTAAGGGGAGCAGTGCTCGCCTCTAGGAAAACTCTTAGGTTACCTCTTCGTTTTCGAAGGCATCGGTGCTCGCCTCTAGGGAACCCTTAGGTTACCTCTTCATTTTCAAGGGGAGCGGTGCTCGCCTCTAGGGAACCCTTAGGTTACCTCTTCATTTTCAAGAGGAGCAGTGCTAGCCTCTAGGGAACCCTTAGGTTACGTTTCATTTTCAAGGGGAGTGGTGCTCGTCTCCAGGGAACCCTTAGGTTACCTTTTCATTTTCGAAGGGAGTGGTGCTCGCCTCTAGGGAACCCTTAGGTTACCTCTTCATTTTCAAGGGGAGCGGTGCTCGCCTCTAGGAACCCTTAGGTTACCTTTCATTTTCAAGGGGAGCAGTGCTCACCTCTAGGGAACCCTTAGGTTATCTCTTTGTTATGCGTAGGTAACCTACCTTAGTGGAGTCCGGCTAGTGACGATTCACTAGAAGTATTTCCTAAGGTTGACAGAGTTCCATGTCTTGGGTAACTCTCCCCCCCCAGCGTCACTAGCCTATACGCTCTTTTACCGAGTGTTTCCGCTACTCTATATGGGCCTTCCCAGTTTGGTGCGAGCTTTCCTTCGGCTCCTTGTGGGTCAACCACGCTTGCTCGCCGTAGGGCTAGATCACCGGGGAAGAAGTGTCACTCCTTAACTCGGGCGTTGTAGTATTGAGCCAGTTTCTGCTGATATGCCATGAGTTTTACCTGGGCATTGGCTCTTCCTTCTTCGAGCAGGTCCAGGTTTTCTCGCATTGCTTGGTTGTTCCTGGCTTCATCAAAGTGTGCCACTCATAGCGAGGGGTTAGATATCTCCACCGAGACCACTGCCTCAGCCCTGTAGGTGAGATGAAAAGGTGTCTCTCCGGTGGCGGCTCTGGCAGTGGTTCGGTGGGCCCACAGAATGCTAGGGATCGAGTCGATCCATGAGTCACCTACTTGGTCTAGGCGGGTCTTGATGCCATGGAGGAGAGTTCGGTTGGCGTTTTCCACCAACCCATTGGCTTGGGGGTGCCCCACCGAGGTGTAGTGGTTCTAGATCCCCAACTCCGATCACTTTCCTTGAAAGGCAGTGCTCACGAACTGTCTGCCATTGTCGGTTGTGAGGACCCCTGGAATCCCAAATCGGCAAATGATGTTTCGCAGCACGAATCTCCAAGCTGCTTCACTTGTTATCTTCCCCAATGGTTCAGCTTCGACCCACTTGGTGAAGTAGTCGATGGCGACTATGAAAAACCTCATCCTCCCTTGTGCTTCAAGGAAGGGTCCCAGTATATCGATTCCCCACCGAGCGAATGGGCGAGGCTCCGTCAGAGTGTGGAGTTGCGTAGCTGGCTGGTGGTGAAGGTGAGAATATTTCTGGCATTGGGAGCACCCCCGAACATAGTCGAGACAGTCTTGCGGTAGGGTGGGCCACCAATACCCTTGCCGGATCAGCGTCCGTGCGAGTGCTCGCCCTCCCACGTGACTTCCGCAGAGTCCTTCATGGATTTCTTGGATGGCCTGGTTGGCCTCCGTGGGGAAGAGGCACTTGAGTAGAGGGGCTGAGAGGGACTGATGATATATCTAGCCATCCACCATGGTGAAGTGGGCCGCTCTTGCTCGTGTGCGCCGTGCCTCGGCATGGTTGCTCGGGAGTCGTTACTGAAGGAGGAAATCAAGGAGAGGATCCATCCAGGAAGGTTCATAGTCGATGGCGTTTACCTAGAGCATCGGATCATCTATGCTCGGTGCTGATAACTCCTCGATCAGGACCGATCTTGAATTAGAGACTGTGGTGGCTGACGCTAGGTGGGAGAGAGCATCTGCTCGGACGTTCTCTTTGTGTGGGATGTGGATTACCTCAAAGTAGGAAAACTCGCTCGTCGCTGCCTTGGCCTTTGCTAGGTACTTCATCATGGAGGGGTCGCGGGCCTCGAACTCCCCCCTGACCTGGTTGGTGATGAGCATGGAGTCGCTATACGCTCGCACACTTCACGGTCCCAGGTGCTTTGCCATGCGTAGCCCAGAGAGGAGTGCCTCATACTCGGCCACATTGTTCGTGGTTGGGAAGTTGGAATGCAAGGCATATTGTAGCTTCAAACCTTCTGATGGGAGCAAGACCAGCCCTGCACCACTGCCCGCCGCGCAGGAAGATCTGTCGACATATAGCTCCCAGGTGGGCCCCGAGGACTACTCGGGTGCATACTCAGCGGGTCGGGTGCATTCGGTGACGAAGTTAGTGAGAGCTTGGGCTTTGATTGCTATCCTCGGTCGGAACTTAATGTCAACTTCTCCTAACTCGATGGCCCACTTGACCAGCCTTCCGGAAGCATGAGGGTTCTGAAGGATTTGTCGGAGGGGCTGATCGGTGAGGACGATGATCTGGTGAGCCAGGAAGTATGGTCGTAGTTTGCGAGCAGCCATAACCAGCACGAGGGTGAACTTTTCAGTTCGTAAATACCAGAACTCCGGTCCTTGTAGTGCTCGGCTCACATAGTAGACGAGCTTCATGACTCCTTCTTCCTCTCGTGCGAGCACAACGCTCATGGTGCTGGACGTCACGGACAGGTACAGGAGTAGCTGTTCTCCCCTTTGGGGTTTGGCGAGGACAGGAGGAGTCGTCAGGTAGCGTTTCAATTCTTCGAACGCCTGCTAGCACTCCTGGTCCCAGTCGATCCATCCCTTCATTTCTGGTGCCAGGTTGGCTTGTTTGATCAGTTGAAAGAAGGGGAGACACCGTTCGGCGGCTCGGGATAGGAATTGGGCCAGGGTAGCGACGCACCCGGTGAGGCACTGTACGTCCCTCACCCGTTTCGGTCGCTCCATCTCTAACACTACTCTGATCTGGTCGGGGTTGGCCTCGATTCCTCGGTGGGTGACGAGGAAACCTAGAAATTTTTTCGATCGCATCCCGAACGAACATTTAGCATGGTTGAGTTTCATGTTGTACCTTCTGAGTGTGGCGAAGGTCTTTACCAAGTCACACAAATGTTCAGCCGCTCGGAGGCTTTTCACGAGCATGTCATCGATGTAGACCTCCATGTTGTGACCAATCTGTGAGTCGAACATGTGGTTGACTAGGCGTTGATATGTAGCTCCAGCATTCTTCAGTCCAAACGGCATGCGAGTGTAGCAATATAGGACATGGTCGGTGACGAACGTGGTCTTATCTTGGTCAGGCTGGTGCATGCTGATTTGATGGTACCCTGAGTAGGCGTCGAGGAAGCTCAGTATCTCATGTCCGGCCGTAGCGTCGACCAGCTGGTCGATCCGGGGCATGGGGAAGCTATCATTGGGTGTGGCCTTGTTGAGGTCGGTGTAGTCCACACACATCCACCACTTCCCGTTGCTTTTGGGCACTAGGACTATGTTGGCCACCCAGTCTGGATACTAGGTAGGCCGGAGTAGCCCTGATCGTAGCTTTTCTCCTACTTTCTCCATGATGATGGCCAGTCGCTCAGGGTTGCAACGCCTTCGGCGTTGTTGTATCTGGCGGCAAGTGGGGTCCAACCTTAGTTGGTGCGTGATGACTTCTGGAGGAATTCCGGGGAGTTCATCCTCGGACCAAGCGAACACATCTTGGTTGGCCATGAGGAAGTTTGCGTATTCTCTCTTGTCATGCTTGGTCAAGGTAGCGCCGATATTCAGTGTTCTGCTTGGGTCGTCTCCAATTTGGATGATGTATAAGTCTTCAGCCGGCACGCTCGTGCTCGGACTTGGGTCTTTGGTCCTCACCTTCTTCTTCGGTGGCGCTTCTTCGGGACGTTGATCATGGGTGAAGATAAGGTAGCACCTCCTGGACTCCCGCTGATCACCCCAAACTTCCCTTACCCCACGGGGGGTGGGGAACTTAAGCTTCTGGTGGTAGGAAGAAGGGACACCTCGAAGCATGTCGAGGATTCCTCGTCCAATGATAGCATTGTACCCTATCATTGCACGAACCACCGTGAAGTCGGTGAGGAAGGTTACCTCTTTTGTTGCCGTTCTGAACGTGATCGGGAGTGAGATACGCCCTTCTGGGTGGACAATCGTGCCGGAGGATCCATACAGCGGCGTGTGTAATGGCGTGAGTTGTGACATATCCACACCCATGAGTATAAGACAGTCGTACACAATAACGTCGGGTCCACTTCCATTATCTACCAGGATGCGTCGTACAGTACATTGGTTGATGGTGGCAGAAACCACCAGAGCATCAGAATGGGGCGTCGTGATGCCATCCAGGTCATCCTCAGAGAAAATTATGGGGTCTCCTAGATGACCCGAAGGGGAGAGTTCCCGTGGAGTACCGTCGCTGTGGTCTGCCGTGTTGATGGCCGTCGGGTACCGATGCCTTCTGCTCGCGCTATCACCCCCCGTGGCGGGCCCTGCAGAGATCATCATAATCTCCTTCCCGCTGGGCCGGTTGTCGATCAAGGGAGGTGTCTTCTGTCGTCTCTCGGTGGCCTTGGCGAGGAATTTGTCGAGGAGTCCCTTGCGGACGAGGCCCTCGATAGCATCCTTCAGGTTGATGCAGTCGACGATGTCATGACCGTGGTCTCGATGGTAGTGGCAGTACTTCTTCTTGTTCCTCGAGTTCGGGTCTGACTTCATCCGTGGGGGCCACTTGAGGAATGGCTTCTCGCGGATCTCCATCAAGATCTGGTCGGGTGGAGTCATCAGGGGTGTATAATGGCGGTAGCTACCCCTTTCCTTGTCAGAGTGGTCACGGAGGTCCCCGTCGCGTCACTCCCGCTTGCTCCAACCCTCTCGTGGTGGGTCGGTGGCTCTCTTTCAATCGGGATGGTCAGTCCCGGTCGCGCGATGCAAGGCCGCGGTGTTCTCCATGCAGTGTGCGTGCTTCTGGGCTAGCGCAAGGAGGTCTGGAAGGGTCGTCGGGGCTTCGACTCCGAGCGCGCGATGGAGGATGTGGTCCCGCGTCCCCGAGGTGAGTGCCGTGGTGGCGATGCCGACGTCGAGGTGGGGGATGCAAAGTGCCTCCGCGCAGAAGTGGGAGACGAAGTCCCACAACGTTTCTTATTTCCCCTGCCTGAGGGCGAGCAAGGTTACAGCAGATTTGGCTACCTTTCGGTAGCCCACAAAGTTCTCCTTGAATAGCTTTTTGAGCTATTAGAAGGAGGAGATCGTTCCGATCGGCAGGGACTCGAACCACACTCGGGCGTTCTCCCGGAGAGTCGTGACGAACGCTAAGCACTTTACGGTATCCGAGGCCCGGTGAAATACCAGGTGGGACTCGAAGCCGTGCAAGTGGTCGGCCGAGTCAGTGGTGCCGTCGTAGGAGGTGAATGACGGCAACTGGAGCTTTGGCAGGATCAGGGCTTCCATGATTTCCCTGGAGAAGGGAGCATGGAAGTCCAGGTCGTCGTCGATGAGGCCGCGATTCCTAGCGGCCAGGAGGACGTCGTCCAGGTACCAGACCTTGTCCTCTATTTCGTCGAATCGTTGGAGCCGGCAGTCCATTTCTGGGTTGGAGTGGAGTGGGCTACATACCTTTACTGCAGGCACGCTGCGTGACTGTCGGGTCCTTGCGACGGAGGCATAGGATGCCTCCCGTACCTACCGAAAGTTCTCTCCGGTCTGTCCTCCTTCGCCCTCCCGTCGCTCGGGTGGGGCGTGTTGCGGCCTTATCCTCTGGTCCCGAAGCTCTCGGCAGAATTCTGCCAAGGCCCGGATCTCTTGGCGGAGCTCATCTAGGTCCATTGGGGTGACCTCTTGTCGGGGGTGAGCGGAAGAAGCTTCCTGCGATCCCCGTCGAGAGTTGGGTCCCTGGTGGGAACCCCGCCCCCGGTTGCTGGCGTTGTATAGGCTTCCACAGGGCGCCATAGCCTTTCGCTCTGTCTTCCCACAGACGGCGCCAAGAAGTGTAGCGGCAGGAAAATAGTTCCTAGGTCACATACCACCTTCTCTATTTATTTGTTGGGGAAGTCATCTCGCGCCTGTGGAGGCCTGCAAACACCAAGAAATCAAAAAGGCATCAGAAGGAGTCCCGAGTATTATCCTAGGGGACAACCCTATGATGCTTAAGTCAGCAAGGGATCAATGAGCAATAGAGAAGAGCGAAGTGAGAGAGAAGTAGAGGTCAAAGTAGACGATCCGAGAGGCGTGTAGTTCCTCTGCACGCGTGCTCGCCACTCCCAATGGGTACTCAGAGAGTGCTCGCTGGGTGGTAAGGCCGTGCAGGAGGAGGGTTCTCTCTGGGCGTAGCGGGCAACCTCTCTGTCGTCGTGGCAGGCCTGGTTGCTCTATTCTCAGTCGGAAGCTCTTGTGGTAGAAGTATCCACCGTGTCTCTTCTCTTGCATAGTAGTATGGGGTTTAGTAGAGGAATCTACCATCTCTCTTCTCTTCAGTCGATGTCCCTTTTATATGGGTTGTCATGGAGCGAGGGACCTCATCCCGTGAGAGGGAAGGGTCCGCTTAGTATAGTAACGTTTCTCTGCTATATTGGCGGGAGTTTCTCATTGGGAGGTGATAGCCTCAACGCCGGCCGGTCCCTGGCCGAGTCTTACGGTGCTCATGGCGCGTGCTTGCCCGTTACGGGGTCAAGGTCGGCGTCGTGGGGGCAACGGTCGGTTGTCGGAGTGTTCTCCGGCGAGGACAGCGCTTCCTCTTACTGTAGAATCCAATGTCGGGCCGGATTGGGTCGTGCCTTGGCAGGCCGTATATTGTCGGTTTGTACGGTCTTCGAGAGCTCCCTTGGCATGGGCCAATCATTACTGGGCCGGATATGGGTGAAACTGGATTTACCCTCCTCACTAAGATACCTGTTACTGTTCAGAATAGGAAAGTTCATTATTTTTGTTATGGCAAGATAGGCCACATTGCTACACATTGCTGGTTTGGCTAGGGAAGAAATGTTCATTCAAAACCTATTAATTTTCCTGTCAATAAAAAGGTTTTTGATAGAAATGAATTTGGTTCTAGAAGTAAGCACATTGTGTGCTTCTATTGTGGAAAGTATGGCCATATAGTAAAGGACTGTTGGGATGTGAAAGGGAAGAGAGCTTCTCATAATAGATATGATAACATGTTTGGTTATGGTCAGAAATTCCATGCTCATGCTAATATGCATAAGAAGAACACAAAACATGTAGTTTCATGTCATTACTGTGGAAAATTTGGGCACTCTATGTTTGATTGTCGATTGATGAAATTTGAAGGCTTACAAGCCCAGAAGTCTTGGAGAGCACCCACCGAAGGTGCCACTAACCCTTCAGGACCCAAGGACACTTGGATACCTAAAAATTGAAAATGAAGAATTATTTTGCAGGAGTGCCTTGGAGCTGAGGAATAAAGAGCTTCAATAAACCAAGGCACCCGTGGACTGGTAAAATCCCCAATTTTTTCTTTTATTATTGAATCTGTTAATTTTCATTTAATTCTGGTTAGTTGAAGGTCTAGTTAAATTAGAGTCATGAATTCATTGTCTTGCTTGGTTGAATAAGTAAGGGGGAGTTTGAAATGTTTAGGCTGCATAATTCAACAATGTCTCTCAATGCATATGTTGACATGCTCTTGCATACATTTTTACATATGCATATCTAGTTGCATTGTCTTGCATATTCTAAAAAATTGACACTGCATATAGGACTGCACTGAAATTGTTATTGCATTTTCATGCATGACTTCATGGTATAGTACATGGTGATATGAATAAGGACAGGTTAAGCCTATCTGTAAGCTTTCACCATGCGTGAGGTGATCCTAAGATCTAAGTCCTCTGCCTAGTACCATGGGTCTAAATTGCACATAGATCAGTCTAGATGGTCATGAGTATAAGTCATCACTGCCAACATAGTTTTCATTGCATAGAGTGCATTCAAAATCTAGTCATACATTGCATATAGATAGGGGGAGTTAGACAAGGCCATATTGTGTCCACTGCATATGTAAGAAATTGTCCCATGCATACACTAATTTTGGAACTGATTGCATACCATTCATATTCATGCTAAACACTCTAAAAGACTGTTTAGTATGCATACACTCATATGGTATCATTCTGGAATTTGTCATGTGCTGAAAGTTTGCTCATATGCTCATTTAGGCTCAATCTCTGCCTGCAGTCATTTGGTTTTTACAAATGTCATCTCCTGATTCATAAATCATGATTGCTAGCTCATGCATGTATTCATGGGGAGCATATGTCATGTATTGGGTTGCTTAGCTGAACTCTTGATCAATTGTCCAAAATTCTTTCACTGCCTATTTCGGTCGACCAAATTACACCTTCGGTCAACCGATATTTTTTTTATCTTCAATCTGACTTTAGCTATTCTGCAAATATTGCAAGGTCGAATCCTTTTTCAGCTCAGATCGACTCTTCATTCAAGTCTCATTTGGTTTCCATTCCTATCAGTTCTGAATTTACTTGAGTTTGTCCCTCTCATGATTCTGAATCTATTGTGTAGCTCTTGCATTTGTTGAGGGGGAGTTTGCTGTCTGCTAAAATTTTCTCACTTCTTGTAACAACTAGACAGTATATGAAAAGGAGTAGCTCGAAAGATAGGTCAAGCCTATCTGTAAAGTTGCCCATTGCATGAGAAGATCCTTCAATCCACTCTCCGCCTTTTACTGATCTCAGTTATGGATTGATTACCAGTTTGTCTCATGATTTCACATTCTTTGCTGATCTCTGTGATTGATATTTCTATTATTGTATCCTTGAGCTGGTCTGACTGAAATCATTTCTCATCTGTTGAACCTTGAACATACATGTCTTATTCTCAGCTAAAAGTCCTCAAAATGCTATCATTCAAGCTGCAAATCCATTATTGCACATTTCTGTGAAAATCCTTGTCAATCTTGACACTTATTTTGTTGCATGCTAATCATATCTTCTTGAACCTAATCATTTCATTACTTGCTCTTGAAAGTCATCATCTTGTGCTAGAAATTGATTGTCCTTAAACTTCCTTGTCATGAAACTTTAGGAAAATTTCAACTTGTATATCATGACCATAAATCTGAAAACCTTGTCAATGAGGAATCTTCTATTATGCAGGATTATGAATGTCTAAACGATTGAGTTGGTTTAAGTTTAATGTATTCCTTGCATTTGGATTTGAATAACTTGAAAATATCTTAGTCAACTTTAATAAACCTTAACCAACACTTTCATGTTGTGTCATGCAAAATCCTCATAAATCTGAAAACCTTGGAATCATGACTTTCCTTGGTTGAAATGTATGAAGTAAGTATTGTTTTTAAACATATGAGAATCTGTAAATGTCTAAGGGTAAATCTAGTCAGAGCAATGACCTTGGCTACTGAGAAATCATGTCTAAACTTAGACTGTGTCATGAAGTGCCACAGTTATCTCTGCTGAAAACTTATTGAAAATTAGTGAAATTTGTGGCAGAGCAATGACATGATGTGTGGTAAGTAACTGGGTCATTTCACCTAAGACGTGTTGTGCCTTACGTCAAAAGCCATACCAATGTTATCTCTATTCAATTTGAAGCATGACAGTTAGTCATACCAAGTGCTTAGGGATACTGGCGTCTAAACAACGTGTATCCTCAAGTCACAAGGTGTGTACTAAACTCAATTGCTCATGAAGAATTTAGTATGGAAAATGTTCTTGAACAAAAAGGAAAAATCTGAGAAATGATTGCAAGAGAAAAATCTAAAGGAACTCTTGACAAAAATAATTATTGTCTTGTTTGTTTAACCTCAATACTATTGACTGTAACTCCTAAGGGAGTCCATGAAATTAAGTGAGTAAGATGAAGGAAGGTTAAATAAGATGTTAATGAGAGGGCGTGGTTCATTTTTATTAAAATTTGATTTCAGATATGAGTATAGAACCTCATTGGCAAACCTTGTATCCATCATATTGAAACCATGTCGTTCCATAAAGATCTATTCATAAGCCCTTATAATGGAAGGTTCTGAAAAATCTTTATCTCCAGATTTATGAAATTGATATCTCATTGAAAACCTTTCTTAATCATTTGGAACTTCAGTTGAAATTCCTGTGCTCAGTCTCCAGTTCTGTTGATTTAATCAGATTCTGTTAACTAATTTAATCCCCTTGACCTATATTTTTGCATGATTATCCCTGTATTTTTGGTGACATTCTACTCTTTCTGCTGTGTCAAAATGGGGAGATAATTAGATCTGGGTGATGAGTTCTTTCCTTCAGGGGGAGAGTACTTGAGAGAGAATCATTGTGCATAATTGTCAATCGGGGGAGATTGTCTATCTAGCTTCAACTAGTTTCAAGGGAGAGAATAGTTTGCATGTTCAACTTGATGTTCTTTCTTTTTGATGACGTCAAAGGGGGAGAATAAGTTGTTCATAATGAGTCTGCATGATGCATGAGACATTTGATCGTTTGTTGTGTGTCTCATAGTGTTGCCATTAACTCATAGTGTTTACATCATCGAAAAGGGGGAGATTGTTGTGCCCCAGTGGTTTTGATGATGTCAACCACTATGATTCATCATGATCATGAATCTGAGTGTGGAATGTGTCTTTGATGCATTTGTTAGTCAATGTGTTTTTGATGCTGCATTTGCTTTGATGCATGTGTTAGTCAATGTGTTTTTGATGCTACATTTGTTTTTGATGCATTTATTAGTCAATGTGTTTTTGATGCTGCATTTGCTTTGATGCATGTGTTGAAGTCATCATGATCTTAATATGCATGGAAGAATGTGTATTATGCAAGAACAGGTTTTGAAGATAAATCAAAAAGTCAGTAGAAGACATTGAAGAAAAAGTCTGATGAAAGTGTAGACTCTGAAAGTCGACTTCTGTTTCTACCAAAAAAAAAAAAGCTACTATGTCAGGCTGTGACAGAATTGGGTTCAAAAAGTGTCGCCTCTAGAAGTTGACTCCCATTGGAATGAGAGAAAAATAGGTCGATACACATTGCAGTTTCAGCTTAATCAGGTCGATGCAGCTGAAGTCTTCATGTTATCAGGTCGATGCACATGAAGAATCTCTTGGTCAGCAAGGTCGAAGCAGCAGTCAGCAGTAGCCATCAAGAACCAAGATAGGTCGATGCGTGCAAGAAAATTCATCTTGATCAGGTCAATGCAGCTGAACAAATCTGGTGATATAAGGTCGATGCACCTCAATATTTCAAATACGAAAGGTCGATGCACTTTAGGATTTTTTAGAAGAAAGGTCGATGCAACTATGTTAGATCTGTTGGTAAGGTCGATGCATATAGTTCCCGTGTGTTGTTCTATTAACACAGGTCGATGCAGCTATGTTAAAACAGGTCGAGGCATTAGAGCAAAGTTTTAGCCAAAGAGATCTGAGCAATCAAGAAAGGTCGATGCACCTGGAGTTGGCAAAGCTATCAGGTCAGTGCATCAGAAGATCAGATTCGGCTAGTCTTCATTTGGATTCAGATCTATTTTGCTTAGTATAATTCAATAATCAAGCTTGGATCTAGAGACTTCACAAGCTATAAACAATCTTGATAAACCAAATTCAAGAGATTAATTCAGAAGGGACTCAAGGACAAATACTATTTGTTTTAATAATAATAGCATACTAAGATTGCAAACTATATGGCAGATCTAGGAACATTAGAACTAGCAGAAACTGATTAGAAGATAGAAGAAGAGAGAGTAGCTAGAATTTCTACGAAGATTGGATCTCTGAATGAAGCTAACACTGTGAAGTACCTTTATGCAGCTAAGGTTGGCAAACTAGTGAACACTGGGTACGCAGCAGAGACACTTAGGTGACAGCGTGAGAACTCAAGGTAGTTGCGTGAGAACTGGCAAGGCAGGTAAGTATCATGTGATCCAAGAAAAGTAATAATGGGCACGTGATCTGAGGTTCGACATCAGAAACATTCTTCTCCTTCTTGCCATGTGGACAAATGGGAATTAAAAGGTATTAAATCCCTTACCCAAGGCTTTTCCGGAGGCTCTGTTCAGAGTATAAAAAGGGACCTTCATCCTTCGAAGAAAAAGTGAGGCTGCAGTAGTAAAAAGAAGTGAGGCTGTCGAAGAAGAAAGAGAGACCACCAGAGAAGAAGAAGACGAGGCAACGAGTGAGCAGAGAAAAAGGAAAGAGAAAAAGAGAGAAGAGCTGAGAAAGAAGGACGAGAGAAAAGAAAGTAGAAGAGAGAGCTCGAGATCAAATCAACTGAGTGCAGCCGGTCTTACTGAAGATCTGTGTGTTCATCAGTTCTTGGATCAAATTCAGAACTACCGCACTCCTATGAAGCTATATTTTTTTGATTTCTATTTGTTTTTCTATTTGTTGTTCATTTTAGTTTTCACATTATTCTTCCGATTGTCTGTTTAGAGATCGGCGTTCGTTCTGAGTGTTTCAGAAGAAGGGAGATCTAATCTCTGGGTATCCCTCTATGGATTCAGAGGAAGAGAGGATCTAATCCTCTAGGTTTTGGTGAGCAGTGGGTTACTGTTCACGTCCCTTCTGCATTTGCAGAAGAAGGGAGATATGTTCTCTGGTCACTATGGGTAGCAGTGGGGTTTGATCTTGTGAGTAGCAAGATCAGGTCAGAGAGATTTGTCTCTGTGACGACCCGGATCTCGGATACCAGGTATACCCGGTAGGACTACCAAATACATGTGATACCACTTGGAACCCGCGAGGCCTCCCAAGAGCGGTAAAGCTCTGAAGGGAAAAAGGATTGTCGTGTAGTACATTGAACTGACAGATATAGCAGCAAGCAATTAAAATTTCATTAGATCGGGCTGCTAAAAGTAGCAGAAAATAAAATTACAATTTAATTAACAAATTTTAAACAATTATATACCCAGAGTCAAGTCCAAAGCTAAAGACAGTAGTCTAGCAGTATAGTCGACAGAAAGAAAAGACGTACCGAAAAGTCGGGGGAAGCCCGACGGAGGTACCAGCTGGCAGCTACAACTCGAACTCCAAGACCCGCAGAAGCAGAACGAACACATCACCCCACCTGAAAAGTAGGGGTGAGCCTCGTGTCACTGGCTCAGTAGGGGTCACGCGGATCCCCACAGAAAAAACACGCAGTAACACGGAACAACAGGAACAGTAGCGAGGAACAACACTAGAAAGCTGTAAAATAAAGGGAAGCAAGAGTAGGGAACAGGTAAGGACTAGGGGAATAACCCGAACAGGCAAGCAGGCCTTGAAAGGGAAAGAGGAGTAAGGAGCAACGAGGAAAAAGGGGAAAACCCACGCACAAATGCCTCAACCTACACCTACAACAGGCATGTAAAAGAAGGTCTAGAAAAGACCTAGACAGGCACAGACCTCTAGTACAGCCACGGAAAGGCCAACCCGGACAGGTCACAACACAGGAAGAGCACGGGAGTCGCGCGCCACGTGACGGAAAACCCCCGCACCGGAAGAACGGCCAGATACGTCCACTGACGTCTTACACTGCACCAGAACACCCACCACAAGTGTCCCGACCACCCGCCAAGCGCGACCAACACGGACAAGGCCGAGTCGCAGACCCACGTGGAACCACACATACAAGTACTAGTCAGGGTCACGCCCGTCGGCGTCAGTCCTCAGCCCCTAACCACGTGTGCACACACCGGCTCCTGCCTAGAGCCAGGCCTCTAGCTAGTTTTCTCCCTCCGTAGGACGCTACGGTAACCGCAGGAGCCGACGGAAACTAGCTTACAAACCGTATATAGGGGTCACCTTTCGACTGCTGCACGTCTAGGGTGACGCAAGGAAGAAGCTCGAAACGCGGCGCTGAAGTACAGACAGTCGAACATGCACTGTCACCCTACCTCAGACACCAAAGGCAGCACAGGAAACTACCGACAGAATCGGAAACGTAGTCTTAGCCTTCATAGGAGCATCGACCGATGTCCACGGGGAAAGCAGCCAGACCACGGGAGCAACAGACATCACCCTAACATAGACACACACACACAGAGACACGCCATAAAACAACCCCTAACGTTACCTAAGACAGACCCACAACACACCACCACACACCAAAAAGCCCAACGGCCATCACGGCCACAACAGGACTGTAACGGCCTAGCACAGGTGCGTTACACGGGCCTGACGCACCAGGGCGGGCGCGTCAGAGACAACAGGCACAAAGACACAACGCGAGCCACGTAACGCACCAGGGCAGGCGTGTTACAACGGCCTAACGCACGAGCGCAGACGCGTTATGCCCACCTAACGCATGAGGACAGGCGCATTACACCAACCGACCCAAAACTGAAACTCGGACAAACAGCACGTAACGGTCCACAACGGACGCGTTACAACATTGTGACGCATGGGGGCAGGGCCGTTTGAGACAACCGGCACAGCCACCCAACCCAGCAAAAATAGAGTGTAACGGCCTAGGGCAATCGCGTTACACAATCTGACGCACCAGGGCGGGCGCGTCAGAGGAACCGACTTACCCAAAACACAAAACGACAAAACATGCGTGACGCATCACCCCGGACGCGTTAGAGAGCTATGACGCGCCTCCCCTGGGCCGTCACACTCCCAAAATCATGAAGAACTAAAAATGCCCAGACGCTGTGACGGTCTGTCGTAGGGCCGTCAGAGACATGTGACGGTCTCTGAAACGACCGCTACACCGATCACGGCGGAAAAATAGTGGAAACGCCCAATCGGGCCGTTCCACGCCCCATTCACGTCGAAGCGCAGGGGAAACAGATCTAGACGATGAAAAACAACTCTAGGAGGCTCAAAAGCCCACATGCAAGCCCTAAAATGAGAGATCGGGGTGATTTCATCAAATCGACCCAAAGTGGGTCACCGAGGTTCCTGGACTCCTACTGGCCTCGAATGACAACCGATCGACACGAAACTTACGTGAATGAGATCCAGACATCCCAACGGTCAGTTTGACACTAACCACATCACAAATGGTTTCCATTTTTCGGCGAACCCTGAAAACCCCAAAAACTATGATTTTCACTAAACCGGCCCGATCTCCCCCGATCGAGGACCAAATCATGCACGGAAGCAGGGAAAACATGCAGAAGGAAGTGGCGGTCCATCTCCCTACCTCCACTGAAGAAATCGTGCCCCGAAGGGACTAAACCATGCCGAAAACCACCGAATCACGAACGACGCCCTCTTAGAATCCAACGAGGGATCGCGCCCACCACGCTCCATCCGCTGCTCCTTCCCGCGAACCGATCACTCGAGCACGTCCACGCCTCAGCCAGCTCCGCAACGGTGCACGCCCCGCGCCGAACGGACCAGAGACGGGAGAGAACGGAGTGAGATAGCATGAAGTTGAAAATGAGCAGGAGAGATAGTGGAATTGAATTTATAGAAAGAAATTAGGAAATTTTCCTAATTTCTGAAAAATCCGATTTTTGGCCCGGTCTCAAAAAAATACGTAAAAATAGTCAAAACGACCGGCTCGAAGAGCACATCGTCGCTGTAGCATCCGCGAGTCGATGAATTGACAATAAACTCACCGTAGGGTTCCGTAACTAGTACGAGAGAAAAATCCACACGGATCGTAAACTCAACTCGGGAGCTACAAAAGTGATTCGAAACTCTCCGAAAAGGATCCGAAAGACCCAATAAAGATCCGGGACATTACATCCCCCCCTCCTTTAAGAAATTTCGTCCTCAAAACTTAAGGACTAGCAAGGGTAAGCAGGGAAGAACAACCCGATAACCTAACCACGAAACGAACAGACACCAAGAAACAAAGCGACCGACACATCAGGGAGCAGCTTAAACAAGGAAACACAGTCCTCTCAGCTGACTGCCTGACCACATCCTCAGCTCCAGTGCCAAAGGCGACAGGGAACACCTACCACACAGGACACCAACGACAGTAATAAACGAGAATCAGGAAACCTAATGCCAGCTGAAGACTGTACTAGACTTAGCGACTCTGGAAACTGTATATCTGAGATTCCCATGTACTTCACACAACAATGCTTTGATACCAACTGTGACGACCCAGATCCTGGATACCAGGTATACCCGGTAGGACTACCGAATACACGTGATACCACTTGGAACACGCAAGGCCTCCCAAGAGCGGTAAAGCTCCGAAGGGAAAAAGGATTGTCGTGTAGTACATTGAACTGACAGATATAGCAGCAAGCAATTAAAATTTCATTAGATCGGGCTGCTAAAGTAGCAGAAAATAAAATTACATTTTAATTAATAGATTTTAAACAATTATATACCCAGAGTCAAGTCCAAAGCTAAAGACAGCAGTCTAGCAGTACATTCGACAGAAAGAAAAGACGTACCGAAAAGTCGGGGGAAGCCCGACGGAGGTACCAGCTGCCAGCTACAACTCGAACTCCAAGACCCGCGGAAGCAGAGCGAACACATCACCCCACCTGAAAAGCAGGGGTGAGCCTCGTGTCACTGGCTCAGTAGGGGTCACGCGGATCCCCCCTGAAAAAAACACGCAGTAACACGGAACAACAGGAACAGCAGCGAGGAACAGCACTAGAAAGCTGTAAAAGAATGGGAAGCAGGAGTAGGGAATGTTGTGCCCCTTGTGCTTTGTTGATGATGTGATGTTTTAATGATAGCAACATGAATGAGTCACCACATTGTCTTGAATTTGTCTGACCTTTTCTGTGGGAGATTGCATAAGTGTGCCATGTCTGAATTGTGAAGAACGCATGTGTATGCTTGAGTCATGCTGGGATATATTGGATTGTGCTTGATTTCTATTCTGTGCATTGCTTCTCTGCTAATATGTTCATGCATTGCCTTAGGCTAAGTCTGTACAACCTACGTCTCTTGCAGCGTCAACACTGTGAGCATTCTCAAGTCTGCAGCATCAACGCTGTGTGTATGCACTTTGTTTAAGGTTCTTCAAGTCTATACAGACTTTAGCGTCTCATTTAGCGTCTAAGGCAAGGTCTACACATTGGCTAAGTGTGTACATCGCTTACATTTCTTGAGGTCAAGTCCATACGTTGCACTGTTTCCTCAAGTCCATACAGTGGCAAAGTCTGGACATTGTGCTTTGAAGATCACCAAGTCCATACATCGTGAAAGTCTATACACTCCTCTTGGCCTTAGCATTTGTTTTGAAGTCCATACATTGGTCTTCAGTTCAAGTCTGTACAGCGTTACGTTCTCTTTGGAAAGTCTGTACAGCGTGAAGTCTGCACATTGGTCTTCGAATTCAAAGTCTGTACATTGGGTTTTTCACATGAAGTATGTACAGCCGTTCACTGTTGAAGTCCATACACTGGTCGGTGGAATTTGAAGTCTGTACACTGACTCGTTTCATTTCCTCAGATGTCTATACATTTGCCTCCATGATTCTAAGTCTATACATTCGCTGCAGAGATCTCTGTCAAGTCTATACATCGACTGTCTTGCTTGAGCTTAAGTCTGTACCGAGTCAGCGTCTCGTTGACCGTCTCTTGTTGTGTCCTCATGTTATTTCTGCGTTTGTGTCTTCGTGTTGTTTTCATGTCTTCGTGTTATTTTTGTGTTTGAGTCTTCATGTTATTTTTGTTTTCATGTCTTCGTGTTGATTTTACTTCGTGCATTCTTCTCTTAATTCAAGCTTTAAGTGTCTCAAGTCGAGTCTGACTGTGTTGTCTCCATGTCATCCTTAGTTCGAGTCGTTTCTTTGTTATTTCTGTCTTCGTGTTGCTTTTCCTAGACCTCGTGTCTTTCTTGTTTTGTGACCACACTTCGTGTCAGTTTCTATTTTCATCTTCGAGTTATTTTTAGTCCATGTTGTTTTCGTGTGTATTCAAGTCTTTTTAGTAAAGTGTCGTTTCACCTCATACCGTTCTCTTTGCTGTTTGTTATGTCGTGTTATTTTTGTATTCGTGTCTTCGTGTTGCTTGTGTATCTCGTGTCGTTCTCTTCGTAGTGGTTGTTTTGTTACAGTGATACTTCGTGTCGTTCTCTTTGTAGTGTTAGCCTTATTAGTATGTATCTTGTGTCGTTCTCTTTTTACCTCGTGCTGTTTTAATCTGACCTCGTGTCATTCTCTCTTTATTTCGTACTGTAGTAATCTTGTGTATCTCGTGTCGTTCTCAGTACAGTGCATCTCGTATTGCTATCACATACCTCATGCAGTTTTAGTTTTTGTGGCCCTGAGTTTCAATCGTTTTATTTCTTTGTAGGAGAAGAAGAAAAACAAAAAGAAGAAGGTGGACCGAGGAAGAATATTCCTCAGTGAATGGGAGGCACGTGATCCAAGGCTGGAAGGGCAGATAGGATTGTGACACGTGTGCTGAAGCTGGCTGAGAGACTGACACGTGGCCACAAGTTCTGGGCGGGAAATGAGGAAGCCACACGCGCCCAGTGCTGCCCTCCTACTGGCTGCTGCTTATAAAAGGAAGCCTTCATCCAACAGATGAAGGTGATCGAAGAAGAAGCCTGGAGAGCAGAAAACCCTTCGATCCAGAAAAAGGAAAGAGGAAGAAAAAGAGAAGAAGAAGAAATATAAGAAGTGTGAGCCGAAGAAATTAGAGGAGCAGAGATCGAGAGAGAAAAAGAGCAGAAGAAGAAAAGAGCTGCAGTAGAAAGCAGAAGAAGAAGAGAAGAGAAGAGACAGAGAGAGCCAGCGAAAGAAGAAGAAAAGAAAGAGAAGAAGAGCAGAAGAAGAAGAAGAGAAAGAGAGAGTTAGAGAGCTCGTGAGGGTAAAGAGAAAAAGAAAGTGAGAGAGAAGAGAAGAGGAAGAGAAGCTTACCTGAAGATCTGTCTACTAGACCGTGGATCAAATCCAGGCCAGTCAGCTCCATGCGAGTCACATCTGTGTTATCTTTCTTTACAGCTTTCTGATCGCTGTGTATTTTTCCTTTTTCATTTGGTTAGCTTTGTACTTCCGATCCTCTGGATTGAGGTCGGGTCCCTCCTGGTCTGGAGGAAGAGAGGTCTGCGACCTCTAGTTTGCAAGTGGCTGGAAGTCACTTGTGTGTTCCCTCCGGTTTGGAGGAAGGGAGATCTAATCTCCAGTTGCAAGTAGCTGGGAGCTACTTGTGGGTTCCTCCTGTGGATTCAGGAGAAGGGAGACTTGTCTCCGGTTCTGGGCTTGTGGCTTGCAAGTCCAGGTGTCCCTCTTGGTCTGGAGGAAGAGAGGTCTTCGACCTCTGGTTTGCTAGTGACTGGGAGTCACTGGTGTGTTCCCTCCAGTTTGGAGGAAGAGAGACTGTGCGTCTCTAGTTTCCAAGTGGCTGGGAGTCACTTGGGGTGTCCCTCCGGTTGGGAGGAAGAGGGGAGGTTGTTCCCCTGGTCAAGCTGTGTGCCAGCACCTGTTACAGACTGAGTCTGCGGTTTCTAGCGTGAGCTAGTGGAAGCCACACTCGGGTTGAGTGTGGGGTGGATGTAGGTCTGCTAGACCGAACCACCTAAAATCCCCTTGTGCACCGTGGTTTGATTTGTCGATTTGTGCTTCCGCTAGGTGATTGCATAGGGGCGCTCCATGTGTTTGGCATCTGTTTGAGCAGAAGATTTATTAGTTTTCAGATTGACTAAATCTGTCTTGTTGGCTCTCCAGTGATGTCACTGTGTGTTTGGTTAGTTCCACAACTGCCATTTAGCCTTCAAGTTTGTTTAATTTGCGAACTAGCATTTTAGTGAGCGAAATTTTAACTTTGCCGAAAGGTTTTTAAAAGTCATATTCATTCACCCCCATCTGAATACTGCACCGAACCTAACAGGGAACAGGTAAGGATGAGGGGAATAACCCGAACAGGCAAGCATGCCTAGAAAGGGAAAGAGGAGTAAGGAGCAACGAGGAAAAGGGGGGAAAATCACGCACAAATGCCCCAACCTACACCTACAACATGCATGCAAAAGAAAGTCTAGAAAAGACCTAGATAGGCACAGACCTCGAGTACAGCCACGGAAAGGCCAACCCGAACAGGTTACAACACAAGAAGAGCACGGGAGTCGCGTGCCACGTGACAGAAAACCCCCGCACTGGAAGAATGGCCAGACGCATCCACTGACGTCTTACACTGCACCAGAACACCCACTACAAGTGTCCAGACCACCCGCCAAGCGCGACCAACACGGACAAGGCCGAGTCGCAAACCCACGTGGAACCACAGATACAAGTACTAGTCAGGGTCACGCCCGTCGGCGTCAGTCCTCAGCCCCTAACCACGTGTGCACACACCGGCTCCTGCCTAGAGCCAGGCCTCTAGCTAGTTTTCTCCCCCCATAGGACGCTACGGCAACCGCAGGAGCCGACAGAAACTAGCTTAAAAACCGTATATCGGGGTCACCTTTCGACTGCTGCACGTCTAGGGCGACGCAAGGAAGAAGCTCGAAATGCTGCACTAAAGTACAGACAGTCGAACATTCACTGTCACCCGTACCTCAAACACCAAAGGCAGCACAGGAAACTGCCGACAGACTCAGAAACGTAGTCTTAGCCTTCATAGGAGCATCGACAGATGGCCATGGGGAAAGCGGCCAGACCACGGGAGCAACAGACATCACCCTAACATAGACAGACACACACACAGACACGCCACAAAACAACCCCTAACGTTACCTAAGACAGACCCACAACACACCACCACACACCAAAAAGCCCAATGGCCATCACGGCCACAACAGGACTGTAACGGCCTAGCATAGGCGCGTTACATGGGCCTGACGCACCAGGGCGGGCGCGTCAGAGACAACAGGCACAAAGACACAACGCGAGCCATGTAACGCACCAGGGCAAGCGCGTTATGTTGAGTCCCGGAGGGTGGCAATCAAGAGGGGAGGGGTGAATTGATGGCCAATTAAAAGAAACTACCTACGTGAATTCTATACTAATTATGCACACAAGCTCTAGCCTTACACGAATAGGATCACACTCATGAATGCGTGTGAAGTGGGTGTGATTGATAGTGAAAATAGTGAATGCTCACCTCACCGCGAAGCCCACTCGACAAGTAAACGGAATAGCAAACCACAATTGACACACGGAATTTTTAGGTGGTTCGGGTACACTGCCGTGTCCCCTACGTCCACCCCTCACACGGAGGATTAAGGCTTCACTATGTAGTGAATCACACACACACGCTGTGTAGAACAGCAAGCAAGCACACACACACGCACACACACACACGCACGTTCGTGTTACCAAACACGAACACCACACACAAATATCTGAAATAATGATTACAAATGTATGCTCAAGTTTAAGCTAAATGATTCAGAATGGAAAGAGTGAAGAAGGATTGATTTATCCAGGTTGGAGCTCCCCCATTCTCTTCTGCAAATTTTATCAAACACTTGTGCAGCACGATGACCGTTCTTGACGATCTTGGCTCGGATGTGGCTGAATCTCGATTTCGCTCGCAGCCAGCAGTAGAGGCTTGATTGGAACTTTGATTCCTCCTTCTTCCCTTCACATTCACGCACACACCAAGGTGGAACAAGGGCTGGAGGTGGCTTCTGCGACCTGCACACACAAATGTTAGGAAGAAACCTAAAATCAGGACATACGGATTTCTCTTAGGGTTTTCATCCTCTACAAGTTGTTATATAGGCCAAGGGTGGTCAAGGGACAGCCATGGGACAAGATCCACTTGATATGGAGTTGATTAAGGACAGCCACACAAGTGTGGTTGGACCATTTGGTCGAAATGCCAAGAGTCCACAATCACGGTGCCGCCCAGACCAGAAAGGGTCGACCCTTGGGGTCGACCCTCGTGAGGGGCCAGATGGGCCAGACAGCATGGGTCGACCCTTGGGGTCGACCCTTCCAAGAACCCGTGCGGGTTTAATAATTCTGGCAACAGGGGTTTTCAGGGGTCGACCCTTGGGGTCGACCCTCGAGTGAATGGGTCGACCCTTGCAGGTCTGGTGAAGGAGCCCGTCGGGTTCTAAAAAATAATCACCAAGGGTCGACCCTTGGGGTCAACCCTTGCGGCTGGGGGTCGACCCAATGGGTCGACCCTTTCAGCTGGAGATAAAAGACCCACGTTAACAGAACCAGGGGACCTAGGGGTCGACCCAATGGGTCGACCCTTGTTCCAGAACATCCAAAAGATTGATTGAAAGACCCACTAAGTCCAAGAACAAGTCTAGGGGTTTCAAGATGGTTTTTAAAGCATGAGAGGGAATGAAACTCAAACCATTTAAACTTAGATAAGTTCTAAACCAATTTAATCCTTGAGATCAAAATAAAGAACTTCAAACCACACATTCAAAAGTCAATATGTTGAAGTCGATCTCACCAACCGTCCTCGAGTTCCTTAAGCACGTTCCTTGCCCTGTAAAGACATACATTCTGAATTAGATTTAGCATTGTAATTTTACGTTCAAAAAGCCTTACCAGACGAAGTTACTCTTGTACCTCCAAAAGCTCCAAGTCTACACGAGTATGACTCCTTACCTTGATTCTTCACGAGTCAAAAGTAAGGGTCGCTTAGTTCAGAACTAGGTCCTATTTATAGGGTTTTGACTAGGGTTTGAAGATTAGATCGATTCTAGAGTCCTTAATTTGCCAGAACCTAATCCCTAAGATTTCTTAGTAATGTTATAAGCTTCCCTAAGTCGATCTCTTGTAGATAGGATTTCAAAGTTTCAATTTTTTTGTAATTTTCTCACCTTACGGAATCTGCAGGATGTAACGGTTGTGTCTAGGTGATTTACATGGCTGTGGCGGTCGCCCGATAGACCGTTACATTCAACGTATATAGAGTTTTAATTTAATCAAACTCTTTTATTCGTTTATCTACATAATTATCGTATATCAATAGTATTTATCCTTAAAATACATGAATAAGCTAATTACCCTTCTAGAACATGGGCCAAACTTTAATGGGCTTAGTCCATTAACATTTTGGATAATAATTAGATAGGCTAGGTTAACTAATTAGCCTAATTGAGCCTTATAATGACTTATTAATCCAATAATCCTTCATTAATTTATTTAGGCCTTTATAATTTCCAGAAAACTATTTTATAATTTAAAAATTATATATATAAATTCTGGGGTACTACACCCTCCCCCACTTAGAAGAATTTGATCCCCAAATTCAATATATGGATTTCGGAGAGTGTACTTACAGTTAAATAATTCTAAAAATCTTTTCCGCATGGCTGCTTTGGTTTCCCAAGTTACTTCATATGGCCATATTTTCTTCCATTGAATCTTGACCATAGGAATAACTTTATTTCTTAGTTGACGCACTTCTCGTTCCAAAATCTTTATTGGCGTTTGTTCGTATGTCATGTCCTTCTGAATTTCCAGATTGTCATAAGTAATAATATGGTCAGGATCATATACATACTTCTTCAGCATAGAGACGTGAAATACGTCATGAACTCCTGCTAATTGTGGAGGTAAAGTCAGTTTGTAAGCCACTTCACCAAACCGTTCAAGAATTTCAAACGGGCCAATGAATCTTGGAGTTAGCTTTCCTTTAATGCCAAATCTTCGAATACCATGACCTGGAGAAACCTTTAAATATACATGATCTCCTACTTGAAACTCCAAGTCACGTCTTCGATTGTCAGCATAAGACTTTTGCCTATCTTGTGCCATCTTCAGTCTTTCTTGAATGAGCTTGATCTTCTAGGTAGAATCCCTTATAAGGTCGGGGCCTAGAAATTGCTTTTCCCCTATTTCATTCCAGCATATTGGTGATCGACAGCTTTTTTCATATAAAGCTTTAAAAGGTGTCATTCGTATGCTAGCCTGATAGCTATTGTTATATGCAAACTCTACTAGAGGCAAGAGATCATGCCAACTACCTCCAAAGTCGATAGCACAAGCCCTGAGCATATCTTCTACTGCCTGATTCGTTCTTTCCGTTTGACTATCTATTTATAAATGAAAAGCTGTGCTGAAATTCAATCTAGTCCCTAGTGAATGTTGTAGACCCTTCTAGAATTATGATGTGAATCGAGGATCTCTATCGGATATAATAGTGACGGGGACACCATGTAGTTTAATAATCTACTTTATGTATAATGCTGCTAGGATATCCACAGACCATTGACTCTTTATTGGTATGAAGTGTGCGGATTTAGTCAATCGGTCAATGATTACCCATATTCCATCGTGTCCACCTCTGGTCTGGGGTAAACCCATAATAAAGTCCATCCCTATACTCTCCCATTTCCATTCGGGAATACTCAAAGGGTGTAATTTACCTGCGAGTCTAAAATGCTCTGCCTTTACTTGTTGGCAGGTGAGACAGCGAGACACGAAATCAGCTATTTCTCTCTTCATATTGGGCCACCAGAAATTTCTTTTGAGATCTTGATACATCTTTGTTCCTCCTAGATGAATTGTGTATTTGGAATTATGCGCTTCATCTAGGATTAGTTTCTTCGTAGCCTCATGATCTGGTACACATATTCGGCCCTTAAATAATAATCTTCCGTCATTGGAAATAGAAAAATCCGGCCTTTGTTCCATATTGGCTTTAATTTCCAGTAATATAGGATCATCATTTTGCAGCTTGACCAAATCTTCTATCAATGTAGGTTGAGCTCAGATATTAGCTATGAAACAATCTTCTTCCTTTATGTCAATATCTAAGTTCAACTGAGCAAATTGAGGAACAAGGTTAGTTACACTTATCATAAGACTTGATAGCATACCCATTGGTTTTCTGCTGAGTGCATCTGCTATAGCATTAGTCTTGCCAGGATGATATTGAATAGTAAAATCAAAGTCTTTGAGATATTCTAACCACCTCCTCTGCCTCATGTTAAGCTCCTTTTGAGAGAATAAAGATTTCAAGCTTTTATGGTCCGAGTAGACCGTGAACTTTTCTCCATAAAGATAATGACGCCAAATTTTCAAGTCGAAAATAACCGCTGCAAATTCCAGATCATGTACGGGATAGTTTTTCTCGTGACGTTTCAATTGTCTTGAAGAATAACAAAGTACTTTTCCATTCTGCATGAGAACGCATCCTAAGCCAATGCCAGACGCATCCGTATACACTTCGAATCCACCACCCTCCATTGGTAGTGATAAAATAGGAGCTGTTGTAAGATGATTCTTAAGAGTTTGGAAACTCGTCTCACATTCCTCTGACCAGACAAAAAGATTTTAGTTTCTTGTGAGTCTAGTTAAAGGAACCGCAATTTTTGAGAAGTCTTTAATGAATCTCCTATACTAACCAGTTAGACCCAGAAACCTTCTTACTTCTGATATAGTCGTTGGCCGACTCTAATTCTTGACAGCTTCTACCTTAGAAGGATCCACAGTAATACCTTCTTTTGAAATAATGTGGCCTAGGAATGAGAATTCCTCGAGCCAGAATTCACACTTATTGAGTTTGGCATAAAGCTTGTGTTCTCTAAGTGTTTGTAAAGCTATTTTAAATGTTGTTCATGTTCCTCTTTCGTATTAGAATATATCAAGATGTCATCAATGAAGACGACGATGAACTGGTCCAGATATGGCTAGAAGACATTGTTCATAAGTTGCATGAATGCTGCTGGGGCATTAGTTAACACAAACGGCATCACTACGAATTCATAGTGGCTATAACGACTTTGAAAAGCTGTTTTATAAATGTCCTCTTCTTTAATTCTAAGCTGATGTTAACCTGATCTGAAGTCTATCTTAGAGAAATATTCTGCTCCCGAAAGCTGATCGAAGAGCTCATCAATACGCGACAACGGATACTTGTTTTTAATTGTGAGTTGATTCAGTCACCGGTAATCGATGCATAGCCTGAGAGAACCATCCTTCTTCTTGACAAACCGGTGCACCCCAAGGGGATGTGCTAGGTCTGATGAAGCCCTTGTCCAGAAGTTCCTGCAACTGCTTCTTCAATTCCTTGAGTTCTGTGGGGGACATCCTGTAAGGGGCTATAGAAACATGTGCTGCTCCCGGAATGAGTTCAATAGTGAAGTTCACTTCCCTCTCGAGCGGTAAACTGGGTAATTCAGACGGAAGCACATCGGGGAACTCATTTACAATAGGAATGTCCGCTAAGATAACCTCCTTAGACTCGGTGATAATTACGGAAGCAAGAAAAGCTTCACATCCTTGCGAGATAAGTTTGCAAGCGTGAAGAGAAGATATGATAGTAGGATGCTTCTTGTACTTGATGCCAAGAAAAGAGAATCTTGGAAGACCAGGCTTTTGAAAGGATATAATCCTATTTCGACAATTGATATAAGCATCATGATCTATAAGCCAGTCTACCCCTAAAATGGCATCATAACCTTTCATGTCAAGGCATACTAGGTTTGCGGGGAGATCATGACCTTCTACTATCACTTCGCGATCAGGATAATAGTTGGTAAGCTTTGTTCCAGAACCTAAGGGTGTGGAAATAACAAGATCTGAAGGTAAGGGAACTGATGCGATTGGTAATGTTTTAGCAAAAGTAGTGGAGATAAAAGAATGAGAGGCACCAGTATCAAATAGCACAAATGCAGGACGAGAATAAATTTGAAGAGTACCTTCCATAAGCCCATCATCCCTAGGCGCTTCCTCTCCTTCTAGAACAACATTGAGGTGAGCTTGCCTCCTGCGTCCTCCACCAGATGACTGGTCCTTCATAAGGGGGCATTGTCACGTCCCGAGCCTTTATTACAGCGGAAGACTAACTCGGGGAGCGCGAACAGCCGGCATGGTAAGCCTCTTGCAAGCAAGAACGATCAGAGCGCCAGATAATCACATATAAAGATGCAATTGCACAATATATATTCAAACTTCAACTTTATTTCATTGATAATCAAATTGAACCCTCAATTACAATCACTAATTCAACTTCCATTATGTACTAGACTCAAGAAATAGGAAAATTACATAGACTCAATCTAAATAATACATACTTTCCTAAGTCTTCACTCTCATCTTGACAATCCTTTCATTCGCTCTCGGACCCGCTACTTATATAACCCGAATCCGAATTTGAATCACTTTCATCTCCTGAAAAGATTGGAAATAGGTAATGAGCACACTTACCCAGTAGGTATCTTCGCATCAACATGAAGGCACTATTAAAGTAATTAACAATTTAACTCTAAAGAATAACGTAAAAATCATGCGAATGGGATCAATCATGCGATTAAACCAAAGTAACAAGATGATCATGTAAGTTAGAATGAGAACAAATATGAACTAGTAAGAATGTAACAAGAACATGATATTGGCCTTTTATGAACAAGAATGTATCGAGAATGTACTAGCAAGCCACATAATCATCACTCTAGTATCTTTTGCTTATGAGCAAGTACTTCGTGAATTTCTATGGAATATCAAGCAAGAAAGTCATGTACAAGAATGTCATGTCGTGCCATGGATTTTCACTTATTTATAGACAAAGTACTTCCAGCGCAATGAAACGCCAGTAGCATCATATCCCATGGTTTATAAAATAGTATGTTTCCGACAATCAGCCGAGGGGACTAGCATAGAGCCCTTGAACACAATCAGTGCTCGATCGCATCTTCAAGTATAAATCAAGCTTTTTCCACGCATGTAACAATAAAGTATGGCCAAGAATATAATGAGTTCAAATAAGCTCATGATAACAATAATTCAATGAATGAATGCTTCAATAAGAATCATGAAAAATCAAGAATGACTTAAGCAAGGTTATGCTTATGGAAATAAATCGGCAGCATAACGATATGTTCTTTATCTTCCATTCATTATATTAGGTTTCTTGATCAATATGATAAGTTCTAGATCATTAATAGTCCATCTAGAAACCTTGGAATATCAACCCTTGGTCCACCTTGGGTTAAAATACTCAAGCAGTGTGACGATCGTGTACTGGGCCGTTACATGATGTGACGCTCCAGTATTGGGCCATTACATTAGTCTTAATCCAGAACCAAGAAATCGGACTCAGTGGAATGTGACGGTCGTATATTGGGCCGTTACTTGTGCCTGACAGTCCAACATAGAGCCATTACATTACTGATAACCAAAATCATCGATAGTGTAATCTAATCAATGGGCTTTAATGGTACAACTAACTCGGCATCCTAGTGGGAATCCCAGGCTCGCGAAGAATTATGGAGACCTTGAAACAAGATTTCCTAGTCCATTGGAAGGAATATTCAATAGAGAGGTCCTCATGTCCAAGAATAATGTTCCTATAGTGCAAAGTGAACTAATGGACAATATACCGGAATATGTGCCATATACTTAAAGAAATGACTCTATAGATAGGATAGAATGTGTAACATTATGAAACCAAGATAAAACTCCGTCAATACAACTTTGGAAAATCATGATTTAGAATACAAAACTATAGAGTTTTAGCCAATGAAATTAGCGTAACTTAAAATAACCTAAGACATATTAATCATGCAATTTGATTATGAATCTGAAACTAAACTCAAAGTCATGATAATAGGTCCAAACTTAGCTATCTAAGCTTATTTATAAGTAAACATAACTGGTTATTATTCTACCTAGGGCTGACAGAACACAGGTGTCTGACGGTCTAGGATAGGTGCGTTACAGTGTGTGACGGTTTATCGAGGGGCCGTTACAGTGGTGTAACGCTCCTGCTAGGGTGCATCAGAGACAATAGAACAAATAAAAGTACAACATGATGTGATGGTCTATCGTAAGGTTGTTACATTCATGTGACGGTCTTACGTTGGTGCGTCAGAGAATCTGCTGGCAGTAAACTAAGTAAAGGTTTATGAAAACATAACATGCCTGGAAATCAACATACTACCACTGTCCTAGTCATGAAAATGAAGTATAGGCCAACTATATGCATAGGTTTAGTGAATACACAGGATAATATCTTTTAATTTCCATTTAGGGCTAAGAAATGCATGAATGTATAGAACTAGGAAATCATGAAATTCTTAGTCTACAATGCATGAAATCAAGCACAATCAGAGGGCTTTTATTCTTAACAAGTTATTTTTGCCAATCATGAGATAACTTACCTCTTCTAGAACCTTAAAACTTCGAATTTGATGTTAGGTACTACCCTTAGTCCCTTGTACTTCTTGTGATAAATTAGCAACTTCAATCTGCTCTATTTCCTCAGCCTCTTGACCTAAAGATGTGAAATTTTGAGGGTAAGAAGATGAAACTATTGAGAACAAAAAGTTCTAAAGGATTGTACTCTAATTACCTCATTTAGTCATCCTAATCTCTGGATCTTCAGGGGACTTGCGTTCAGATTCCTGGGTTGCTAAGGTTGAATCAGCAACTTTGGAAGCTTCTATCTCCTTGGTTGGTTGATCTTCTAGCACGGAATTTGGAGAACCATTAGTCTAAAGTATACTAAACAAAAGCTTTTAAAGAACTTACCCGAATTTAGGACTCCTTACCTTGATTCATCATGAGCCAAAAGTAAGGGTCGCTCAGTTCAGAACTAGATCTTATTTATAGGGTTTTGACTAGGGTTTAAAGATTAGATCGATTCTATAGTCCTTAATTTGCCAGAACCTAATCCCTAAGAGTCCTTAGTAATGTTATAAGCTTCCTTAAGTCGATCTCTTGTAGATAGGATTTTAAAGTTCCAATTTTTTTGCAATTTCTTCATCTTACGGAATCTGTAGGATGTAACGGTCGTGTCTAGGTGCGTTACATGGCTGTGGCGGTCGCCTGATAGACCGTTACATTCAACGTATATAGAGTTTTAATTTAATCAAACTCTTTTATTCGTTTATCTACATAATTATCTTATATCAATAGTATTTATCCTTAAAATACGTGAATAAGCTAATTACCCTTCTAGAATATGGGCCAAACTTTAATGGGCTTAGTCCATTAACCTTTTGGATAATAATTAGATAGGCTAGGTTAACTAATTATCCTAATTGAGTCTTATAATGACTTATTAATCTAATAATCCTTCATTAATTTATTTAGGCCTTTATAATTTCTAGAAAAATATTTTATAATTCAAAAAATATATATATAAATTCTGGGGTACTACAAATCACATGGCCGAGAAAATGAACTTCCCGAAGTCAAAGCTCACATTTACTGAATTTTGCATAGAGTTCGTGATCTCGTAGAGTCTGCAATGTAATCCTGAGATGCTGAACATGTTCCTCTTCAGAAGCCGAATAAACAAGAATATCATCGACAAAGAACACAACAAACCGGTCCAGATATGGACGGAACACACGCTGCATCAGGTCCATAAAAGCTGCTGGAGCATTGGTTAGCCCGAACGGCATAACCAAAAACTCATAATGACCATAACACGTGCTAAAAGTAGTCTTTTCCACATCAGATTCTTGAATCCGCAATTGAAAATAGCCAGATCGATTCGTGAAAAGATAGTAGCAGAGTGCAATTGATCAAACAAATCATCGATCCTGGGTAGAGGATACTTAATCTTGACAGTCATCTGATTCAATTGCATGTAATCAATACATAGCCTCAGGCTTCCATCTTTCTTTTTCACAAACAGGACTGGAGCACTCCATGGAGAAAAGTTGGGATGAATATAGCCTTTTTCCAATAATTCTAACAATTGTGCCCTCAGTTCCTTAATTCAATTCAACTGGAGCCATGCGGTATGGTGCCTTTGCTAAAGGTGCCGTACCTGGAATCAATTCAATCATCATTTCTATTTCTCGCTGTGGAGGTAAGCCTGGTAACTCATCATGAAATACATCAGGAAATTCACAGACCACAAGAATGGCATTGATATCCTGATGTGGTGCCTCAACAGCAACCACGGAAGCTAAGAATCCCTGACAACCTGCATTAAGAAATCTACAGGCTCGAATAGCAGAAATAAGCAAGCGAGAAGAACGAGATCAAATACCTTGAAAATAAAATGATGGTGATGTGAAACGACCTCGGACTTAATGCAAGCAAGCACAATCGCATTCAAATGGGCCGAATTGGGCCACCGCTCTATCATCGCTCACCCAAGCCCGGGGTAACTTGGCAATGCCAAGGTGAGGTTGAGGGGTTGGGCCCTTGCTGGTAGAGGGCCAGCAAGGCCAAGGTTTGATTCCCAATGGGTGAGGATGCCCAAATCAAGGAGGCCGACTAAGTGCCAAAGGCACCGGTTGCAATTTTCCCACGGTGATCACTCAAGTTTATGGGGCTTGAGGATCGGGCTCTCACTCGCATAACCAGCGGAATTAAGAACTAATATTGAATGCAAGCACTAAGTGGAGTGAAGGTTTGAGCACTTACTCGACCGGTTTGAAGAAACCAGTCCCGGTCGGAGACGAGGGCGAGCGGGGAGGCGAGTGGATCACCACACGCCGCGGCGGTGTCGCTTGACCTGCCCAAACAAAGTACACCACTACACCTCTCGCAGGAGGGGGAACTTGGGGTGGGGGTTAATGATATTACATCAATACTACCTCCACGCGGGGAGGGGCCTTCAGCCGGCCAAGCGGGGTGGGGAAACAAAAGCAAAGAACGAGGAACAAGGGTGGACGCCGAATCTGCCTGCTGTCTGCGAACCAGGACAGAGGGTCGGTATTTCTATTGTAGATCTTGCTCAGGAATTTTTCTGATAGCGACACTGGCGGTGAAATCTTCGTAACAGGAAGGGGAATGCCTCAGAATTTTTGTAATTTCTTCTGGAGTCGCTGCAGGTCGGGGCAGAAGCTTGAACAGGGCCTCTGTTTCTCGAACTAGCAGGGGCAGGTCACCAACAGTAGGATTCAGAGGCTGTCCTGGCCGCTCCCGAACTCCAAATTTGATGCCGTCAGAGCCGTTAGAACCGTGGGTGAGTCCTCTTTGCAGAAAAATAAACGGGGATGCCAGAAGAGAACGAAGACGATCTGTGGAGCCAGAAGAGTGAGGAGGTGTTGATGCAGACTGGGGAAGGCAGATCCGCGCGACCGTGGAAGAAAATTGGTAACTTCTGTTCTCGGATGCTGAATGGGCTTCTGCTTCTTGATTCTGAAAGTAGACAGGCCGATGAAGAACTTTGAAAGGACTTGAGGACTGATTCCTTCGGGGCTGGTCGTGGCAGAGCTTCTAAGCCGGCTCAGGTCCTCAGCCGAGGCAGAACCGCGCAGCTGTGGGAGAATGGACCTCCTGGACGACTCGGAGATCGGAAGAAGACGAAACCACTTCGGTTGCGAAGGCGACTGGCAGACGCTGCCGACGATGGCTCTTGGGTCTTCAAACTCGTCTGGAGGAGGTCGTGGTGGCCGCTGCAAGTTGCTGGCCTACTGTAGATATTCAGTTGAGAGCTATAGGTTGATGATGATGGGGGGGAATGGGGTATATGGGAGGGGAAATGGGGGTGGATGAGTGTGGTGAAAGCCCGGGCTGTGAGGGGGTCTAGGAGGGGGTGTTCTAAGGTGGGGGAAGGAAAGAATGGGGTCTGGAAGGGGGTCTAACAGGTGGTGGGAGGAGGTGCTACGAATTTGGGAAGGTGGGTGAGAGGAGAAGGTGAGGGGGGGCACAAGTGAGTGGAGGGAAGGGTGGATTTCAAATTTGAAATGGCATTGGAAGTTGTAGGGTTGTGTGGGGAAGGGGTTGATTGTGTTGGAATAGGGAAAGTGGTGTTGGAATGGTGAGGGATCTCCTTGGGACTAGGGGGGGTGGAGTAATGGAGGCCATGGGGAAGTGGAGGGCTTTAATGATGGTAGGTGGGGGTTGAGGTGGTTGGGAAGGGAGGAGAGAGAAGAAAATTCGAAATTAGGTGATGAGGAGAGAGAAAATGGAGTGAAAAAGAGAGATTAAAAGAGGGAAGGGTGGGGAATCTCTCCCCTAGGGTTTCTCACCCAAAAAATATTGGAATCACTCCACTAAACTAAGCTTTGGACTCTCAAATGGCATTTTTTTCATGGATTGATTCATTACCTCCAAATGAAGGAAATGGGGCCCTATATATAGGAAACCCACATTTTACAATAAGACCCTGACAAAAGACTCATTGACAAATAACCGAAGGGGTAGGGGAGCTCATTGGGCCAAGCCCGAAGAAATGGGCCCAATTAGCATATTACACACTCTAATGACACTCAAACATAGGAAAATAAATGCAAGACCTAGGGACATGACTCAAATAAAATGCAAATTACATCAAATGACTCAAGTAAAATTACATAGGACCCAAAATTAAATGATTAAACCATGTCGGATGCAACCGGGGCGAGGAGATGAGCTGTGAAGGTGGGCATGGGAGGTGAAGTCCCCATCATACTCCCGGGGTGCGGAGAACTCGACTCTGTCGAGTAAGTGTCCTTCCCTCCTTGGAGGGTGTAGAAGTGGTACTGCCCTCAAGCCTTCCGAACGAGACCGATCCATCCACCTGCCAAGATAGCGCTCGTATACCTTGCTCCGAGTGGTAGTGACTTGTTCATCCAATATTCGTTCAATTTGTTCACGCTGGGCTCTCTTGGTTGGTGGTCTCACCTCACGGGTGGGTGCTCTCTCAAGGGAAGACGTAGGCTCAATCTCCTCACTAGGTACCACCGTGGGTCCCTTATATGACACTAGGTCGGCAACATTGAATGTGGGACTTATTCCATACTCCTCGGGGAGATCTAACTCATAGGCATTTGCACCAATACGCCTCAGGACCTGGAAGGGACCAGCCCCACGTGGCCTCAATTTGGAGATGGCTCCCGTGGAGAGCCTCTCAGTCCTTACCATCACAAAGTTACCCTCATGGAAGTCTTGGTGACGCCGATGAGAGTCGGCCCGCCTCTTATAAGCCTCATTCTTTTTGCTTATGTGCTTGCAAAGGCTTTCATGCAATTTCGTGAATGTTGACATTCTAGGGGTGATGGGTGGACCTGGGCAACCAAAAGTAGACCGATCATGCTTTGATGCCAAGAAGACTTTGATGGATTTTGGAGGGCCGGGGTAACCATATGTGGACTTATCATGCAATGTTGTCATGTAGACTTTGGTGGGCCTGGGTGGGCTGGGGCACCCGTAGGTGAACCTATCATGCACAGTGGTGATGAATGTGGGGGGGCCCGGACATCCGTAGATGCTTTTGACATGCTTACGATCCATGATGAATGAAGGAGGACCATGACATCTGAATGTGGCCCACTCATGCTTTCTACTAGACATGTGGGTGATATGAATGAATGGACCCAACATAGTGTTCATGCCAAAGGGGGTGGAAAGCCTAGACACATGCATAATTTTCCCAAAAGTGACTTCCATGTGTATAGGTGTGGGACAACCTTTGAACTCCCATTGGAAAGGATCGAATGGATCTAAGAAGGTGGTCATCATGGGGTGGGACACCACCTTATTACCTAGGGATATATGGTCCAAGGTTATGGCTCCCAAGGTGCAACCCGGATCATGGATGAGGTGGGTTTGGCCCAATATGGTGGGTGAGGGTAGGAAAGGGTGGGTGGTTGGTAAGATGGTTGGGTCATATGAGTCCCTTGACTCCCATTGGAAGGGATCATATGGATCATAAAATAGGTCACTTAGGGTGAGGAACTCCATGTCCTCAAGATCCTTAAAAGGTGCTAAGTCATCCTTCCCTATGATAGTTGGGTCAATGTTCTTGACAAGTGGGTCGGCCATGAGTGGAGGGCTTGGCTTTCTACCCGAGATAAGAAGCTCTAAATCGAGGAGAAGGTTGGGCTCATCCGGTGTAGGGAGGAATAGAAGGAGGTCGCTAGTGTAGCAACCATTGGTGCAAACCGAGGTGATAGACCCTATGCATAGGTGTAGGAGGCTAAGACTCCTAGGTTGTTCGGCCATAGGGGTCAACATGCTAGTGAACTCAATTTGCCATGCTAAGCCCCTAAGAAAATCCTCTAAGGTCTCCACTTGATAGGATGCTTGGATTGTGGTGTGATAGGAGAAGAGGGGAAAATTTTGTTCTATGGGAGGGCAAACATGGGTCGAGGTCTCTCTTATTAGGCTCTCCCTTAGCCACCTAACAAGGGACTCTTATAAGATGAATTCAGCCTTATCTAGAGGGGGTGGTGTAGGGTGAAGATCCTTGTGCGAGGCTTCCTCTTCAATTGGGACATGGGAGCTCTCTATGGAGGGGATAGGTTCCCGAGGGATATTTGTCTTCATGTAGCAAAGCGGGTGGACTACTTCCAAAACTAATGGAGTGGGAAGGTTCTTTGATGGTGGGGTGATGATGGCCGGAGTATGGTGCACCCGGGGTGGTGAACAAGGGTGGGATTCCCACGGGTGGGAGAATAAAAGGTTGTTGAATTTAAAGGTTCCCGAAAGGTGTGGCGGATGCACTAGGCAAGTCCGACGTGTTGGGTCGATGTCGGCATTCCTTTCATCTAACCATTTCTTACCTAGGATTATACATGGACCCGTCAATGTTCCCTTTTGACACCAAGCCCCATCCAAATACTTAGTCTTCCCGAACCATTTATGGAATTCAACGAAGACTAGGTCTCCGTTGTGTACAATTTGTCCAGTCGTAGAGAGGGTGGCTACAATTTCGGGGGATACCCAATTATCTTCTTCCATGTCGATGAAGTCAATTTCTGTGGGGCTCCCATTAGGTAGGTATGCTTGGGATATGATGGGAATTGGGGCCTTTTGGTCGGTAGACTGAATGGCAATGGGAGGTGGATAATGCATAGAACGATCCGATGAGAACTCTAATGCAAGTGTGCCATTGGACTTGACTTGTGAGAACAAATCAAAGACTTGCTCTGATACCACTTGATGTGAAATGACCTCGGACTTAATGCAAGCAAGCACAATCGCATTCAAATGGGCCGAATTGGGCCACCGCTCTATCGTCGCTCACCCAAGCCCGGGGTAACTTGGCAATGCCAAGGTGAGGTTAAGGGGTTGGGCCCTTACTGGTAGAGGGCCAGCAAGGCCAAGGTTTGATTCCCAATGGGTGAGGATGCCCAAATCAAGGAGGCCGACTAAGTGCCAAAGGCACCAGTTGCAATTTTCCCACGGTGATCACTCAAGTTTATGGGGCTTGAGGATCGGGCTCTCACTCGCATAACCAGCGGAATTAAGAACTAATATTGAATGCAAGCACTAAGTGGAGTGAAGGTTTGAGCACTTACTCGACCGATTTGAAGAAACCAGTCCCGGTCGGAGACGAGGGCGAGCGGGGAGGCGAGTGGATCCCCATACGCCGCGGCGGTGTCGCTTGACCTACCCAAACAAAGTACACCACTACACCTCTCGCAGGAGGGGGAACTTGGGGTGGGGGTTAATGATATTACATCAATACTACCTCCACGAAGGGAGGGGCCTTCAGCCGGCCAAGCGGGGTGGGGAAACAAAAGCAAAGAACGAGGAACAAGGGTGGATGCCGAATCTGCCTGCTGTCTGCGAACCAGGACAGAGGGTCGGTGTTGCTGTTGTAGATCTTGCTCAGGAATTTTGCTGATGGCGACACTGGTGGCGAAATCTTTGTAACAGGAAGGGGAATGCCGCAGAAGTTTTGTAATTTCTTCTGGAGTCGCTGCAGGTAGGGGCAGAAGCTTGAACAGGGCCTCTATTTCTCGGACTAGCAGGGGCAGGTCACCAACAGTAGGATGCAGAGGCTGTCCTGGCCGCTCCCGAACTCCAAATTTGATGCCGTCAGCGCCGTTAGAACCGTGGGTAAGTCCTCTTTGCAGAAAAATAAACGGGGACGCCAGAAGAGAACGAAGACGATCTGTGGAGCCAGAAGAGTGAGGAGGTGTCGATGCAGACTGGGGAAGTCAGAGCCGCGCGACTGTGGAAGAAAATTGGTAACTTCTGTTCCCGGATGCTGAATGGGCTTCTGCTTCTTGATTCTGAAAGTAGACAGGCCAATGAAGAACTTTGAAGAAGGACTTGAGGACTGATTCCTTCGGGGCTGATCGTGGAAGAGCTTCTAAGCCGACTCAGGTCCTCAGCCAAGGCAGAACCGCGCAGCTGTGGGAGAATGGACCTCCTGGACGACTCGGAGATCGGAAGAAGATGAAACCACTTCGGTTGCGAAGGCGACTGGCAGACGCTGCCGAAGATGGCTCTTTGGTCTTCAAACTCGTCCGGAGGAGATCGTGGTGGCCGCTGCAAGTTACTGGTCTACTGTAGATCTTCAGTTGAGAGCTGTAGGTTGATGATGATGGGGGGGAATGGGGTATATGGGAGGGGAAATGGGGGTGGATGAGTGTGGGGAAAGCCCGGGCTGTGAGGGGGTCTAGGAGGGGGTGTTCTAAGGTGGGGGAAGGGAAGAATGGGGTCTGGAAGGGGGTCTAACAGGTGGTGGGAGGAGGAGCTACGAATTTGGGAAGGTGGGTGAGAGGAGAAGGTGAGGGGGGGCACAAGTGAGTGGAGGGAAGGGTGGATTTCAAATTTGAAATGGCATTGGAAGTTGTGGGGTTGTGTGGGGAAGGGGTTGATTGTGTTGGAATGGGGAAAGTGGTGTTGGAATGGTGAGGGATCTCCTTGGGACTAGGGGGGTGGAGTAATGGAGGCCATGGGGAAGTGGAGGGCTTTAATGATGGTAGGTGGGGGTTGAGGTGGTTGGGAAGGGAGGAGAGAGAAGAAAATTCGAAATTGGGTGATGAGGAGAGAGAAAATGGAGTGAAAAAGAGGGATTAAGAGAGGGAAGGGTGGGGAATCTCTCCCCTAGGGTTTCTCATCCAAAAAATGTTGGAATCACTCCACTAAACTAAGCTTTGGACTCTCAAATGGCATTTTTTTCATTGATTGATTCATTACCTCCAAATGAAGGAAATGGGGCCCTATATATAGGAAACCCATATTTTACAATAAGACCCTGACAAAAGACTCATTGACAAATAACCGAAGGGGTAGGGGAGCTCATTGGGCCAAGCCCGAAGAAATGGGCCCAATTAGCACATTACACACTCTAATGACACTCAAACATAGGAAAATAAATGCAAGACCTAGGGACATGACTCAAATAAAATGTAAATTACATCAAATAACTCAAGTAAAATTACATAGGACTCAAAATTAAATGATTAAACCATGCCGGATGCAACTGGGGCGAGGAGACGAGCTGTGAAGGTGGGCATGGGAGGTGATGTCCCCATCAGATGGTTTCCCATGTGGCTGAAAATAGACTTTCTTTGATCTGCAATCAACCACGGCTCCATATTTTTCTAACCAATCCATGTCCAGAATAATATCATAATCAACCAGCTGCAACGCATACAATCTAGCTAGCAACTGATGATTACCAACCATAATAGGTGACTCTTCCCGACAAAGAGGAGTGAACATGAAATCCCCAGAAGGTAGTTCCACAAGCAACTCACAAGTAATTTAGAAGTCGGCTCCTCAATACAGGCAATGAAATTTTCAGAAATAAACAAATGAGAAGCGCTTGAATCAAATAAGACACGAGCTGCATGTCCAGAAATCATAATCGTACCTTCAACAAGATGAGACGCCATAGATTCAGCCCGGGTAATATGAGAAACCTTTCCCTTCTGCTTTCTGCCCGCTGCAGTAGACTGTTGGGAAGAAGACATTGAAGCTTGAGGATAATACTGTTGTGCCTGAGGTGGTGGAGGACGTCTTAACTAAGGCAGGTGTGGTTGAGAAAACTACACTGGCTTCGGCCTCTGTGGACAGTCTCGAACCACATGTCCTGGTTGATCGCATCGGAAACAAACCACTGACAGCGAACACGGCTTGCTTGGGTGGCTCCCACCACATCTTGCATATACTCTCGGCTGACTCGCCACTGAACCTTGGCGCTGTTGGAAAGAAGGTGCCGATTGCTGCTGCACAGTACCCGAAGATGCTTGACTGCTATACTGCTTCTTAAACTTCTTGAATTTCTTGAACTTATGCTTAGAAACATGAATGCCACTGGCAGCAGGAACATCAGATGGGACTCCTGTAGCAGATGGCTGACTGAACTATTGACGCTGGACACCCGGCTGGATTGATGCCGTTTGAGTATGCCCTCGGGATCTTGCCAAGTCAAGCTCTAAAGCCGCAGCTGCCTGATACGCTACGTCCATTTTTGCCACCCTGGTCGCAATCAAGGGCTGCCTCAACTCTGGTTTTAATCCACACAGAAATTGCTCGGTCTTTAAGTTTTCATCAGCAAGAATGTGGAGAGCATACCAACCCAATTCCATGAACTTGCTCCGATATTCCAGCACAATCATATCGCCTTGAGCTAGTTCCATAAATTGGTGCATTTTATCAATCATAAGATAAGCTGGACTAAAGGTGCGCTCAAAGGTCGTGACAAACTCCATCCACCGGATCTGACGAAGAGGACGGGATCTAAAAGCAACCTCCCACTCCGTGGTCCACCACGTGAGTGCTGCTCCTTGGAGTTGAAAAGTAGCCAGCATGACTTTTTCATCCTCTGTGCACTCCATGGAACGGAATACACGTTTAGTTGCATCTATCCACACTCTGGCTGCATCTGGATCTGCCAATCCTTCATAAGACGGTGGGTGGAACAGTAAAAATTCTTTTAAAGCTCTGCCACGACCACCAGGAGGCAATTCAGCCTGAGGAGCAGGGTCAGCTTGAATTGGAGCTGGCACATTAGCCAGAGCCGGAGGAGAAGTGCCACTACCTTCCCTCGGGACGCGTGCCCTTCTACGAGGCAACATTTTAATCTAGAATAAGACATGCAATAACAGGAAATGCATTAGTAATCACGGAAAACATTCTAAACCAGCAGTAGTAGACTCTCATGGACTTGTTCTGTACTAATGCAATTTCAATTCCTTATTCAAATCCTCAACACCGCTCTGATACCAACTGTGATGACCCCGGAGATCCGGATACCGATAACCCGATATCATCGATTTACCGATACCAAGAGCTCAGGGAAGCCACCCAAGAGGCTGATGAGGCCCCGTAAGGGTTAGTGAGTGTTTGTCGAGGGGATGCATAACGAATAGAAATTACATGCGTAATATTAATTAAAGCATTCATTTGAACTTTAAACAGAAGCTATTACATATATCAGAGTGGTAAATTTATACAAGTAGCCCAGATCCATATATCACAAGTCCCACACTGTACAATGGTCCAAAAATAAATAACTACACGGGATGTACCTGGCCAAAAGAAGAAAAAGGACAGACTGACCACTGACCGACCACTGACAGACCGCTGCTGGCTCTAAGGTTTTTCGCCAAAAGCACGAGAGAATCCTGTAGCCGGTTGCTCCACCTCACCTGCAAAAGGAAGGGGTGAGTCTCACAGCAGAGACTCAATAGGGTTCACAGAAATCCCTTACTCGTAACTAACTAAAGGAAAGCAATAAAACATGCATTGGGATAAATAAATGACAATTTAATAAAGCTGTAAAGCTAACTAAATAGTTTATGAACAGCTAACTAGCATGCCAATTAGAATTTATACGCAAGTGCTCGAAATCTACCAATAGATAATAACTCAATCATTTCCAAGTGACTAAAGAGAGAAGGAGAGGAGATCCACCAAAAGAAGAAACCAGATGCGTCCACTGACGGCTTACACTACGTCTCAAGCATCTACGCAAGCCTGATCATAGCTAGCGAGACGCGTAGCAGTACCAGAACAAGTAACTAGTCAGAGCAACACTCGTTAGTGTCAGTCCAAGTCTCTGACCACGTGTGCACACACCGACTCGTGCCTAGAGCAAAGCCTCTAGCTAGTATTCCCCTCCGTAGGACGCTACGGTTGGACTGGGACCCACGGAACTAGCTTAAAAATAGTGAAACTGGGATACCCCGCCACCCCTCCCAGGTGGGATCAACACTAAAAGTCGTCAGGCTACGACTGGTGGTTCCATCACTAGGAAAGAGAATAAAGCTCTATTGGGATCTAAAAACATGCCATAATTTATGATAACAATTAAGAATGGCAAATATGCAAGATTCAAGGCATAGATAACTGAACATGCTAAGATGGTCATTATTCAATAACTCAATGCATAAACAATTGAATATGCTAAAATGGCAATCATTCCATAATTAAATGCATAATTTAAATGAACACGCATCATTATAGAACAAGCGGCCGAACTGGGGCCGCTATGGTTTTAGGCGGTCGAACGACAAACCGCCGCGTGCTACTCAACAGACTAACTGTGAAATTTCTTCCACCATTCAAATTTAATTTATTTATGTGGTTTAATCGTCAGCCGCTCGGTTCAATAAAAGGTTTATGGCGAACCGTTATAAAATCTAAAATAAATTAAACATAGTCCTTACCGGAGAACCAGATACACCGGAATCGCAATCGGATCCCTTCCCGGTCGACTCAAATCGATGGGAATTATTATTTTTAACCTGTTCCCTACCAATCCATCATCTCAATATAACAATTTATAATCTATGAACTCAGCGACGATGGGCATGCTTTCATTAATCTATGAACTAAGCGACGATGGGCATGCTTTCATTAATCTATGAACTCAGCAACGATGGGCATGCTTTCATTAATCTATTGGGGCTAGGGCAACAATCCCCCTACCTCAAACGTGATGAAAACGCCCAATCCGATCGCATGCAAGCCGAAGGTCACCACGGTTCGCTCATTCCCGACCGTCTCTCCACTCCACGACTCGTCCCGGGGTGATGCCATGGCGTTCCACTTCGCTTCGAAAGTGGCTAGAAGGCCGCCCCCCACTGGATCTAAGCCGAGGAAGCCAATTTTGCCGCGAGAAGGAAGGGAAAGAGCCGCCGATGTCACCGTAGGGTTCGCACCACCGCGCCGGGGTCGGAGCCGACGAGGGTGCGGCCACGTTCTCCACTCCTGTCGGCTTGCCGGGGAGGCTCCGGCACCTCCACCCTGGCCTTCGGGTCATCGGCGCACCACGAAGGAGAAAGGGGGCGAGAGAGGGGGAGGCCGGTCGCGGTCTTCCTCCTTGTGCTAGCTTGTGGCCGGCGCTCCTCCACCGTGGCCGGCTAGTCACCGGACCTCCGCCGCCTTGGGCTGTCGCATGCCGAGGAGACGCTCGAGGGAGAGGGGAGGTCACCCTTCGCGGCGTCCACGCCGGTCCGCCTGCGGGTTCCCTGAGTGCTCGCGGGTCTCGGGTGAAAGAAGGGGGGAGAGAAATTGATAAAGTGAGAGAGAGGGGGGCCATTGAATGGGTAAAAAGAGATTAAAATATATATTTTTTGTTTTTAACCCTCTTTTACACTTTAAACCCTCAATTAAGTGAAATAATACATATGCCCCTTTTAATATCGAAACAGCTTATATATATACACAAAGCCCATATAACTAGGCCCAATAAGACCCGAAAAATAGCCAAAATTCATGAAATTAATCCTATTCCATTACCGGTAAAGATCCATTATAGGCCGGGTCTCATAGATACAGTTCCCGCCACTTAACGGCAGACATTTGAAGCTCTACCATACACGACCGTCCCCTTTCAATGAAACGATGAATGATTAAATTAATCTCCCCGGATTGTGCCCCATAAACCACATCTCCTCCCTTGGGTTCATACACCATGCTCCAACCTGCAAATATTTTTAAAAAAATGGGGCTTAAAAGAGAGGTGCCCCGCCAGCCTTGTTTGAGCATCCTGTCAAGCAAGGGTAAAAATGGCTACAACCCGGCCCTGGCGAAAACCCGAAAGGGCGTTGTAGGCAAAATAGGGTACCCCGCCATGCGAAAACCCGAAAGGGCGCATTCGCAAAAGTAAGAGGGGGCTGGCTCCGGTGAAAACCTGAAAAGGGCGCCTAGGTTAGTAATGTGGTATTCAAAATATATCTATCATCATCTATGTTCATTCTCAACCCATACCTTGGAAATTCTCAGCATAACATTCATCACATGTCCCCCCGAAAAATCCACAAACCACCGTTGATCACTGACATCCTCGTCAAGATCGATGCTTAAACCTACTGGCATAGGCCTTACGCCTACACCGCTAAAACCTTTCTTTGCTCCGACATCCACCCCATGCCGATGAAAAAACCACTGTTGATCCATTGACATCATCGTCAAGATTGATGCTTAAACCTACCGGCATAAGCCTTACACCTGTAGACATGCCAAAATTGATACTATGTTGATTAAATCTCATGTCACCATATTAACGCCCCAAAGTGAACTTCAATATTTCCATAATATGAAGTTTTTCTATTTTTTGTGTGTTTTTAGGCCATTTTCTAATTGTTTTTGTAATTCACGACTCTACGTAGGGCGTGTTTTAAATAACGGCTTGGGCCGGGGCGTTTCTCAAAGAAAGGACGACTGATCCAGAAGGCGTCAGTTTCTGGACTTTTACGAATCCTACTCAAAATTAGAAAATAAGAATTAACGTCCCTCCCTGGGTCGTGTTTTGAATTAACGCCTCTCTCTCAGGCGTCTCTTCATCATTTTCAAATAAAGAATGTTTTCATTACTAAAATTAAATCATGAATTGACGCCTTTGTCCCAGTCATGATTTTATTTAACGCCTTGTCCCAGGTCTTCAATTTCAAATAACGCCTTTCCGTGGGTTGTCTTTCACCCTTCCGTGTCCTGCTTGAACACCCCTTTCCTAGAGAGTTCCCTGCTATGTTTTGGTCACCATGTTCGATTAGGGAAGTAGAGACCTTACCGTAGATGAGTCTTGGCTGTTCTTATCCCACTACATCTGTGTTTTGCATCCTATAAATATATCCCTGCGTCGAGCTCGCGCGAGGGAGAGCTGATAGCAGGAAGAAATAGAGAGAACAACGAAAAGAGAGGGAGCTTTAGCTAATAGCAACACCGAGAGTAGCAGGTTTCCTTCAGGCGGAGAGGAGTTTCCACTTCCCTTTCCTGCACAACCTTTGATCCTTCGGTGGTCTGCTTCCTCCTCTTGCATCAGCTGCAAGCCAAATTTGGTTTCTCCCTTTACTGTTGTCAGGAACAGCAGGGAGTTCTTTACATTAGCACATCATCATCCCACTGTTCATTATAGTGATTTCTTGCATTAGCTTTGCATTATGTTTCCCTAATTCTCTTAGGGGTTTTAAAGGAACCAAAAGGGTAATCAAAGAAGAAAAACCCCCTTCATCGGCCAGCCGGTAGAAGGAGGAGGAAGAAATCCACAATCATCCCGCATCCCTTTTCTCACCAAGTATTCGCGATCAATTTCCCTTCTTTTTGAGGTAACCCCTCTGGCGATCACTCTCCTTATTAGCACCTTATGCATGCTTAATTCTTCTTTTATTTTTTTTAATTATTCTAAGTGGATTTCTTAGAATCTACAAATTGGCGATCACGGTGGGACTTCCACTGTTTTTCTTTTGATTACCCCCTCCTATTGGCACCCACGTGTGCCCTTTCCTATCGGCACCCACGTGTGCCCTTTCCTATTGGCACCCACGTGTGCCCCTCCCTTTGGTACCCACGGTACCCCTCCATTGTGCCCCATGAGCACCCTCTATTGTGCCCCACGGGCACCCTCCATTGTCCACTGTGGATCTGCCAGTTTGTGAGCATCGCTGCTATTTTCTTATTTAACGCCTTCCCTCAAGGCGTGTTTCATAATTTAACGCCTTAACCTAAGGCATCTTTCTATTATATAACGCCTTCTACAAAGGCACTATTCATCATATCTCTTGATTTGGTTTATCTCTCCCTGAGAATTCACGCCCTTTTGTCTGGGCGTCCTTTGTTAATGCAGCGCCTAACATCAAGGCGTCTTTTATTTTGAGCTTGTGCACTGTCTTTGTTTTGACGCCCTCTGCCAGAGGCGTCCTTTTCACAATCAGTGCCTCACACCAAGGCGCTTCTTCTACACTGTCAGTCAACACTTCACATATTAGCGGCAGCCCCCCTGTCGTTTCTTTTGCTTTTAGCGACTGCTGCTAAGTCGCTTCTTACCCGTGTGTTTACAGAAACCTGTTTGTTCTGTTTATTCATGCTGGGTTGATTTATATGTTCATCATCTGATTATACATGTTTGATCTGATCATATTATTTTGCATTTTGTGGCATTTGGTTGAGAGACCTCCTCTCTCTACACTAGGATTCCACACACCTTTCTTGGAATTGGAATAACCCTCCATTGAGCATTCCGTCTCTTTGGATCGGAAATTCCTTTTCCAAGACCTCCGTAAGTCCCCGCACCCGTGGATTCCCTCACGGACGCCGGGCTGGTTGTACCTTGAAGTATTCGGAGTTTAGACAACCCATCGTTGGTGAGGAGAGAGAAAGAACCTAGTTAACCCAGAGATCACACTCAAATTCATAACTAGGGTTCACACTGCAAAAAGAGTGGATTGTGCTGCAATTTAATTCACCCTAACCTCAAACTTGAATCTAAAAGCTTGCGCTCATCACAACTTGTTTGCATAAACTTGATTAGATTGAGTGATTATTGTGGTTATAATCCCTTCAAGATAAGCTTTCTCTCCTCTCAAACATGCAACTTTGCTCAGGTAAAATCATCAACATGGCAAGCTACGGGTATTCTTATGATGATGTGGAGGAGAATATTTTCGGTCAATCTTATGAGGCCCCTCTCCAGGATTCCATTTACCATGAGGGAGACTATCCTCCGTCTCATGCACATTATTCTCAAGTTCATGTGGTTGACACCACAACTCATGAGGTTGAACCCTCCTCTCAAGCTTTACCATCCAATCAGAACACATCGGGGAACACCTCCCCTTCTTTCAATGTCAATGATTTAATTCATGCTTTGTCCCAACTGGATGATTCCCAGCGGCAGGCAGTTCAGGCCGCTTTGAAAGGGAAATCTGTTCCCTCTTCATCTTCCAATCCCCCTCCAGCCGTGAGTGGCCACCATGCTTCTACTAACCAGGCGGTCTTGCACAAAACTCCTTCACATCCACCAACGCCCGTTGTGGCCATGCCGGCCCAACAGGCAAGTTATTCGCGGCTAGGCCTCAATTCCTTCAACCCCCCCAAATTCTAAGGACGCCTATGCCAAATTCTTTCATTCCAAATTCGGCCCCAGTCGAGTCAGATACCAATGCTCTGCTCCTTCAAAAGTTGGCTAGCATGGAAAAGTAACTCAAGAAAGTCACTGCAGCAAAGAATGCCCCGGAGATTTCTCTCCCCACATTGCCAGTATTCATCTACCACCTTCCGAGATGCCGAATTTTCGGCGATATAACGGGACTGGCAATCCATTTATTCACTTGAAGGATTTTATGTACGAAACTTCCTTTTGGCAGGGCAATAAAGCCTCATTGGTGTATTTGTTTAGAAGGTCTTTAGAGGGGCCAGCCCTCGAGTGGTTTTATTCCTTGGACCCGGCAGATGCTAGCGACTTTGATGTGGTCAAGAAGAAATTCTTGCAAAAATATAGGGACTGGGTTGGACCCTCCCTATCAGTTACTGATCTGGTTGCAGAGAAAATGAAGCCCGAGGAGGACTTCATCATATTTGCTGATAGATGGCGATCAATGGCCGAAAAATTGAAAGATACATTGTCAGAACCGGAACAGGTCAAGATGATTAGTTCAAATGCAACCCCTCAGTTCCGGCACATATTGGCCATGAATAGATTGACCACCATGGAGGAGCTCTATGAAAGAGCTCGATATATTAAAACTTAGATGAAAGATTCACCCATCATGGGCATGTTTGAACCAAAACCGCGGCTGATTAAGAAGAATACAAATGTCAACAATAGCGGACCCACGACTGAGGGCACCGTTACTAACGAGCAAGTTGGCGTGGTTGGCAACCCCACACCCTTTCGCCAATCTAACCCACGACCTCCGCCACCTCCACAGCAAAGCACCCTCTTCAATGCACCCGCACAACACCAATCCGCTCCCCAACATTCCTTTGCTCCTCCACAAAACCAAACGCCGCACCTCGACCCCCCAGCTCCTCAACAATACAACCAAGTACTACCACCCGCCAACTACGGCCCACCACAACAACAACAAAGGAGACCACTAGGTCCTAAAAGGGCCCACTATCCACCATTGCCCGAAAGTCTCCCGGATATATTCAATGCCCTTATGGCCGCCAACTTGCTCATGTTACCAAAGGAAAGGACGGCGTGGCCCGCTAATGCTGACACGTCCCGCTATTGTGTTTTCCACCGCTCCCCTGGTCACAATGTTGATCACTGCTTCCATTTCAAAGACTATATTTATGACTTAAACGACCAAGGCGGTATTAATTGGGATGAGATGAGGTAGTTTATCGCCTCTCTGAAAATAAGAAGACCTCCTCGGTAACAACAGGCTCAGCAGCCACAGCAACCAGCTCCACAAGTACAACAGCAAGCTCCAGCGCCACAACAAGATATGGGGATTGTCCACAATCCACTGCTGGAGCACCCGCTAAACCAGCATGTGAACTCTGTCACAACCCTCCATGAGTTGGAGAGGGGGCAAGGATGGCACGAAGAAAACGCCTCTGTCGGGGCACTAAACCACAATCCAAACCAACCTCCGCGCCTCTTACGCACGCTTCACACTCCCCAGCTAATCCGCACCCCTCTGCGCCCTATTAACCAAACCCCATCTACTCCAATTAATTCCCCATCCTTGCCAACCCGGTCTCTCCTTACCCATTCTCCACCTCCGCAGCCTACCACGCAGCAAACCCCACCACCTATCACCAACCCTTCGTCCTTGTCATCTAGGCCACTTCTCATCCACCCATCACCAACACCCGTTACATCCACCACCATTACTCCTCCACTGGCAAGGACCCCTCCACCATCAGTTCACCCACCATTTATACCCAGACCTCTCCTTATTCAACCAACTATCTCCACCCACACTCCAACACCCCCTTCTACCCCTACGCCTCCTACGGGGGCTTCTCTTTTGAACACTTCTCCAATACCCCCTACGGGGGCTCCTTCTTTGAACACATCTCCACCACTTGTCAACACTAATGTCCCTTCTTCATCTTGCAACCCTCCCTCTACACTTGCCCCGACAAAGGCGCGCCAAACCATAGCACCGCTCCGCAGCGGACGGATGTTCCAGCGCATTTTTCCCCAGAGAGAGCAGGAGCCTGCATAGGGGCCCAATGAGCAAGAGCAAGAATCTGTTCCAGGCACTCAGTATGATTTACTAAAGCATCTCGACCGGACTCCAGCAAAAATTTCTATTCTAGAACTGATTAAGAGGTCAACGACCCATCAATTGGCATTAAAGGAATATCTGCAAAATGTTATGGTTAATGAAGACATCCCTGTTGAACATATAACCACAGTCCTAACGCCCGCTAGCAGTCAGCCGGCAATTACTTTTTATGAACATGAGCTGGCACCTCAACCGGCAAGAAAGTATGCTCTGTGTATCACAGTGGACATTAATAAGGTAGCAGTAAAACAATGTTTGGTGGACACTGGGGCATCCATCAATGTATTGCCGCCTAGCACTTTAAGGATGTACGGCATTCCGAAAAGTCAGATTCGCCCATCCACTATAACAGTCACAGCATATGATAACACCAAGAAGCCTCCCTTGGGTATGATAACATTAAAAGTCAGTTTGGGCCCAGCTACAATCACAGTAGATTTCCACATCTTGGACATGGATCCAACATTCAATGGCATCCTGGGTCGCCCCTATATTCAACAGCTGGATGCGGTGCCTTCTACAAATCATCAATGCCTCAAGTTTCCACATAAGGGCCGCATTATTAAAGTCACTAGCATGCCGATTTTGCCAGATGAAGACATACACTTAGCAACATCAGTTCCGTCTATTTGGCCTTCCAACAAAACATTGTTATCAGTGTTAGATGTCATTAACCCACGACCGATGCCCTCAGAGATAGTCACAACGGTTGCTATGACACCTCTGACTTCCAAGGGGAAGAAGAAGAAGAGCATAATAAATACCCCTGGCTGGAATATTTTGATGAAAATGGGGTACCAAGCTGGTAAAGGCCTGGGTGTTAATTTCCAAGGCAGAACTAAGCCTGTCAAGCCACAAAAATTAATTGCACGGGGTGGCCTAGGCTATAAAGGGCCGGGCAAGAATGAAGAAGAACCATGGGCAGTTATGACATCCACTTTGAAGACATATCGCCAACCGCTTACTTGGACATTGCAGAAACATTTTATTAAAGGTGGCGTTCAAAATAATGAGCAGACTACAATAGTCACTTCCATGTTAGACTGTCAAGATGTTCATGCTAGACAGTTTGCTTGTCATATTGCTCCATTGGCCACCTATAAAGCCCTCGAGTCTCTAAGGCCTGATAAGAGAAGGAAAATGGGTGATCCAGAGTGTCACTGGTATAAATGGTTTGACATGAATGATATTGCTATTACTTTGAGTCGTCTATTTATGCCGACCGACCCAGAATGGCCGCCACTAATCCATGAGTTGATTGAAAAACCTGCTGTGATAACAGATAAGATGCAGCTGCTGAGCAATTATGCAGACACTGGAGAGCCTGATGTGCCATACGAAGAAGGTTTCACGACAGACAGGCTGTGGGCCGGCCTTTTCTCTCTCACTTCCATGCATCCGTCTCTTCTTGTCTCCCTGTATTCCCAAATGTTTCCATGTGTGCCTAGACCGCCTCCAATCATGGTCATCTTTTCTCCAAGTTCACTTCGAGTTTCTCCTCCAATTCCTCCCTTGCTCCTCGAGCAATTCTCCAGACTCTCCATCACACCCCCGCGCGGGTCGTTATTAATTCAACCCTTCCCCAATCTTTCAATTTCCACTCTTCCTACTATTCCCCCTTCACATTGCTTTCTATTGGAAAAAGAAAATAAAAATGAAGAGAAAAATGAAGAAGAAGAAAAAAATAACACCAAAATTCCAACTTTTCGATCCTCCATCTCCGTTGAGGAGACCTCTCGTCTCCTTTCTGAGTGTGTCCCGACCCAGGGGCCGCTCTTTCAGGATTCATTGATAAATCTTTTCTACCCCTCCTACGAGGGGTCTTCATCTGTATCCCCTCCTGTATCCACTTTTTCACCTCTTTCCTTTTCTTCTTCTAATGATCAAGCTAGTTGCTCTTCTTCTTCTTCTAATAAAATTCATCGGGTAGCTTCACATAAGAAACCCAAGGGTAAGCAGATTCCCCGTAGATTCTTGTTAGAATTGGCTAGAAGGTGCCAGGCATGCTCAACTCTTCCCGAATTTCTAGAGAATGTGATCATCCTGCTAGAGATAGAATATGAGGGTACTTGTGCTTCTTATGAGGGTTTTGGTGTCTATGAGATTATGAACGATGAAGACCTTATTGAAGAGGGGGATGAAAGTTACGAAGAATATGAGGATGAGGTTGATGCCTTTGCTAGTGGCATGAGGAGATTTGATGAACCATCAGCCTCAGTAGAAGAGCCTACCAAAGAAATAAATCTGGGTACGGAAGAAGATCCCAGGATTGTCCTCATTTCAAAGAACTTGCCGCCCTCCGAAGAGGAGGCGCTTATTTTGGTACTTCAAGAATACAAGGACACGTTCGCATGGAGTTATGAAGATATGCCTGGATTAGACCCTGCACTTGTTGAACATCGGCTTACACTTAAGCCAGGGTCTGTCCCGATCAAACAACGGTTGAGACGTTTTTACCCTAACATGGCTTTAAAAATGAAAGAAGAGGTCGACAAGCTTCATGAGGCTAGATTTGTTAGAGTTGTCCTCTATCCTAACTGGGTGGCTAACATCGTCCCGGTTATGAAGAAAGATGGAAAGGTTCGGATTTGTATAGACTTTCGGGACCTCAACCGTGCGTGTCCTAAGGATGACTTCCCTTTCCCTCATATTGATGTTTTAATTGATAATACGGTAGGATTTGAGACTCTCTCCTTCATGGATGGTTTTTCGGGTTATAATCAGATTCGCCTGGCCGAGGAAGATCAAGAGAAAATATCGTTCACTACACCGTGGGGTACATATTGCTATGTGGTCATGCCTTTTGGACTCAAGAATGCTGGAGCCACCTATCAGAGGGCTATGATGGCAATTTTTCATGATATGATCCACATTTATATTGAGGTGTACGTGGATGATCTGGTGATAAAATCAAGAACAAGGATTGAGCATCCTGGGGTTCTAGCTAAAGTCTTGCAAAGATCACGAGAGTATCAGTTGAAAATGAACCCCAAGAAGTGCGTATTTGGTGTTTCATCAGGGAAATTGCTTGGATTTATTGTCAGCAAAAGGGGAATTGAAGTTAATCCCAATAAGGCTAAGGCCATCAGAGATATGCCTCCTCCCAGGAATTTGAAGGAAGTTCGAGGATTAATCGGGAGGTTGCAATTTATCCGCCGCTTTGTCTCCCAGCATTCACAAAGATGTAGGCCGTTTTACGAGCTTACTAAGCCGGGGGTCAAGTTTAATTGGGATGACAAGTGTCAGGCAGCTTTTGACGGATTGAAGGATTATTTGGCCAATCCTCCTGTCCTGAGGCCTCCAGTTCCAGGCAAACCGCTCATCCTTTATGTTTCTACCCTGGATGACTCCGTGGGTGCTGTCCTAGCTCAAGTGGATGAAGAAGGGAAGGAGAGGGCAGCATACTACACTCCGTGGGTGCTGTCCTGGCTCAAGTGGATGAAGAAGGGAAGGAGAGGGCAGCATACTACTTGTCTAAACTTCTTAACCCCTGTGAGCAAAGGTACTCAGCTATGGAAAAGACTTGCGCTGCTTTAGTCTGGGTAGTCCAGAAGTTAAGGCATTATTTCTTAGCTCACGAGGTTCACCTCATTGCACGCATGAATCCGATTAAATTCCTTCTTGAAAAATCCATCCTTACTGACCGATTAGCACGCTGGCAAAGTTTTCTCTCTCAATTTGATATCACTTACATTCAACAGAAAGCTATTAAAGGCTACGCCATTGCCGAACATCTTGCTCACCACCCTCTACCCCGATTTGATCCTGTCAATTCGGAGTTTCCAGATGAAGAACTAATGTCCATAAATCAACCCCATGATTCTATGTGGACACTACATTTTGATGGAGCTCTAAATTCCCAAGGAAGAGGGATCGGCATGGTTCTTTTAACACCAGAAGGAGTCACCATCCCATTCGCCCCCTAGCTTACTTTCCCTATCACAAATAATATAGCTAAGTATGAAGCTCTCTTGGCCGGCCTTCAAACTGCTCATAAATATGGTGTTACCCAATTACGAATTGTTGGTGATAGTCAGCTCATTCTACGCCAGGTGCTTGTTAAATGCCGCACTATCAATCCTAAGCTCAAACCATACCAGGAACTTGCTTCAACTTATGCCAAACTCTTCACCAAATTGATTTTCGTCCATGTCCCTCGTAGCCAGAACATCTTAGCTGACGCTGTTGCCTCATTGGCCTCTGCTTTAGTCTTCCCTCCAGAACGAGATTTCCATGTTCCTCTCATTCATCAACGTGACACTCCAGCTATTAAGGATCGTGCTTTCCTCGACATTAGGGATAAGGTGCTCGAGAAGGTCAGGCGGAGTGAAGCTCTTAAAAACAAAGAAGTCATGTTATTAGATTGGGAAGAAGAATTGACTGATGAGGAGAAACCTTGGTATTATGAGATTTCCAGATATTGCAAAGATCAGTCCTATCCCGAAGAAGCCACTGCAGAAGAGAAGAAAGCAATTAGAAGAGTGACTCAACGTTATGTTTTGGTTGGAGGTGTGCTCTATAGAAGAGGGCTCACGGGTGTTTTATTAAGATGCCTCGACGATGATGAATCCTGGAAGGTCGTGGAAGAGGCGCATTCAGGAGTGTGTGGTGGTCATGTGAATAGCCAGATGCTAGCTAAGAAGATCCTTAGGCTAGGCTTCTATTGGCCAACTTTAGAAGAGGATTGCTCCATCTATGTTCGAAGGTGTGTTAAGTGCCAACTGCACGCCGACAAGATTCATTGTCCTGCTTCTTCACTCCATCCTATGTCCTCCCCATGGCCTTTCTCCATGTGGACTTTCGATATCATTGGACCTCTTGGAGATTCGAACCTCCTTACAAAACAAAAGTCATTCATCCTTACGGCAACGGAGTACTTCACCAAGTGGGCAGAAGCGGAAGCATACGTGGAGATCAAAGCATCAACCGTCTGCAAGTTTATAATAAAGAACATCATCGCAAGGTTCGGCATCCCGAGTACCATCATCACTGACAATGGACCTCAATTCATCTCTCAAGAGCTCAAGGATCTCTGCAACAGGTATAACATTGCATTGCATCATTCTTCCCCCTATTATCCGCAGGGTAATGGTCAAGTAGAGGCAACTAATAAGACATTGATCAAAATTGTTAAGAAAACGTGTGAGGCTAATAAATTTTCGGATTGGCCAGACAAGCTAGTTGAAGCTCTCTGGGCCTATCGCACTTCCATTTGTACCCCCACTGAGCAAACCCCTTTCGCCCTTACTTATGGAATGGAGGCGGTAGTTCCTTATGAGATTCTCATTCCCTCCCTGCGAGTACAATTGGACAAGGAATTCTCTATTGATGAGCGTCGTGATTCACTCCTTGTCCAGTTGGAACTCCTAGATGAGAAGCGTCTGGTCGCCGCTGAGCATGCGTGCGTTTATCAAAATAGGCTTTCACGTTTTTATCAAAAGAAAGTAATTGAGAGAAAATTCAAAATCGGTGAGATGGTAATCAAGAGAATCTTCGTAAAACCTGGTGGACCCCATTCAAAACTCCAACCAAACTGGGAAGGACGCTTTGTTATAAAAGATGTTTATCCTGGCAATGCTTATAAATTGATTAATGCTGAAGGAGAGGAGCTAGCTGATCCTTGGAATGGTATGTACCTTAAGAAATACTACCCCTAATCCAAAAATCCAAAAAAAATTGAAATTTTCCAAATCCAAAAAAATTGAAAATTTTCAAAATCCAAAAAAATTGAAATTTTCCAAAATCCAAAAAAAAAATTTGAAATTTCCAAAACCCAAAAAAACAATAGAAATTCTCCAAAATCCAAAATCCAAAAAAAAATCTTCCAATTTCCAAAATGGTTGCCATGGCGTACGAGGACGCAAAGTCTGAAAGGTCAAAATTTAGTATTCATTCATCAGTCTTGTTAACTTAAAATGGGGTCGACTCCCGCACACACTACACACTTAAACCTCGAACTCAAGCGATGCAAAATCTGATGGGAAGTCAAAAACCTGACTAAAGGTGAAAACAATACCCATTCTTTTCCTCTTCGGCCCATAAGGGAGGAGGGGAGGTCTCGGAGTAGATCCGCCAAGCCTACCCGCCGCCTTAGTAAGTGGAAGTGAGGGCCCAAAAGGGAACAAAAATGCCGCAAAAGCCCAAGTACAATTAGGTTTTTCATCAGTACAAATCAGTTTCGAAGAGAAAGTCAAATCATGAAAAGAAAAGCATGTCAAGAGGGAAAAGTCCCTGATGGGGACATCACCTCCCATGCCCACGTTCACAGCTCGTCTCCTCGCCCCGGTTGCATCCGGCATGGTTTAGTCATTTATTTTGAGTCCTATGTAATTTTATTTAAGTCATTTGATGTATTTTCCCTTTTATTTGAGTCATGTTCCTAGGTCTTGCATTTATTTTCCTAAGTTTGAGTGTTATTAGATTGTGTAATGTGCTATTGGGCCCAATTCTTCGGGCTTGGCCCATGAGCCCCCCCTACCCCTTCGGTTATTTGTTATTGAGTCTTTTGTAAGGGACTTATTATAAAATGTGGGTTTCCTATATATAGGGCCTCATTTCCTTCATTTGGAGGTAATGAATCAATCAATGAAAAAAATGTCATTTGAGAGTCTAAATCTTAGTTTAGTGGAGTGATTCCAACATTCTTTGGGTGAGAAACCCTAGGGGAGAGATTCCCCACCCTTCCCTCTCTTAATCCCTCTTTTTTTACTCCACTTTCTCTCTCCTCAACGCCCAATTTCGAATTTTCTTCTCTCTCCTCCCTTCCCAACCACCTCAACCCCCACCTACCATCATTAAAGCCCTCCACTTCCCCATGGCCTCCATTACTCCACCCCCCTAGTCCCAAGAAGATCCCTCACCATTCCAACACCATCTTCCACATTCCAACACCACTTTCCCCATTCCAACACAATCAACCCCTTCCCCACACAACCCCACAACTTCCAAGGCCATTTCAAATTTGAAATCCACCCTTCCCTCCACTCACTTGTGCCCCCCCCCCTCACTTTCTCCTCTCACCCACCTTCCCAAATTCGTAGCTCCTCCTCCCACCACCTGTTAGACCCCCTTCCAGACCCCATTCTTCCCTTCCCCCACCTTAGAACACCCCCTCCTAGACCCCCTCACAGCCCGGGCTTTCCCCACACTCAACCACCCCCATTTCCCCTCCCATATATCCCATTCCCCCCCATCATCATCAACCTACATCTCTCAACTGAAGATCTACAGCAGACCAGCAACTTGCAGCGGCCACCACGACCTCCTCCGGACGAGTTTGAAGACCCAAGAGCCATTGTCGGAAGTGTCTGCCAGTCACCTTTGCAACCGAAGTGGTTTCGTCTTCTTCCGATCTCCGAGTCGTCCAGGAGGTCCATTCTCCCACAGCTGCACGGTTCTGCCTCGGCTGAGGACCTGATCCAGATTAGAAGCTCTGCCACGATGAACTCCGAAGGAATCAGTCCTCAAGTTCTTATTCAAAGTTCTTCATCGACCTGTCTACTTTCAGAATCAAGAAGCGGAAGCCCATTCAGCATCCGGGAACAGAAGTTACCAATTTTCTTCCACGGTCGCGCAGCTCTGCCTTCCCCAATCTGCATCGACACCATCTCACTCTTCTGGCTCCACAGATCATCTCCTTTCTCTTCTGGCATCCCCGTTTCTTTTGCTGCAAAGAGGACTCACCCACGGTTCTAACGGCACTGACGGCATCAAATTTGGAGTTTGGGAGCAACCAGGACAGCCTCTGCATCCTACTGTTAGTGACCTGCCCCTGCTAGTTCGAGAAAGAGGCCCTGTTCAAGCTCCTGCCCCGACCGGCAGTGACTCCAGAGGAATTTACAAAAATTCTGAGGCATTCCCCTTCCTGTTACGAAGATTTCACCTCCGGTCTCGTCATCAGCAAAATTCCTGAGCAAGATCTACAACAGCAACACCGATCCTCTGTCCTGGTTCGCAGACAGCAGGCAGATTCAGCGTCCACCCTTGTTCCTCGTTCTTTGCTTTGGTTTCCCCACCCCACTTGACCGGCTGAAGGCCCCTCCCTGCGTGGAGGTAGTATTGATGTAATATCATTAACCCCCACCCCAGGTTCCCCCTCCTGCGAGAGGTGTAGTGGTGTAATTTGTTTCGGCAGGTCATGCGACACCGCCGTGGCGTGTGGGGATCCACTCGCCTCCCCGCTCGCCCTCGTCTCCGACCGGGACCGGTTTCTTCAAACCGGTCGAGTAAGTGCTCAAACCTTCACTCCACTTAGTGCTTGTCTTTCAATATTAGTTCTAACTCCACTGGTTATGCGAGTGAGAGCCCGATCCTCAAGCCCCATTGCCTTGAGTGATCACCGTGGGAAGAGTGCAATCGGTGCCTTCGGCACTTCGTCGGCCCCGTTGAATTGGGCTTCCAAATCCATTGGGAATCAAATCTTGGCCTTGCTGGCCCTCTACCAGCAAGGGCCCAACCCCTCAACCTCACCTTGTCATTGCCAAGTTACCCCGGGCTTGGGTGAGCGACGAGAGAGCGGCGGCCCAAATTGGCCCATTTAGATTGCGATTGTGCTTGATTGCATTAGGTCCGAGGTTGTGTCACATCAAGTGGTATCAGAGCAAGTCATTGACTTGTCTCTACAAGTCAAGTCCTAGGGCATGCTTGCATTGGAGTCATCATCAATCCGACCCTTGCATTGATCCCCCCGATCATCATGGCCCCTCTCCCAATCATATCCCATGCATGCTTACCTAATGGAGAGCCCGTAGAAATTGATTTCATTGACCTAGAATCTGAAAATTGAGTGTCCCCCGATATCATTACCTCTCTTTGTAGGACCGGACAAATTATGCACAATGGAGACCAAGTCTTTATTGAATTCCATAAATGGTTCGGGGAGACTAAGTATTTGGATGGAACTTGGTGTCAAGAGGGAACATTGGCGGGTCCATGTATAATCCTAGGAAAGAAATGGTTAGATGAAAGGAATGCCGACATAGACCCAACACGTCGGACTTGCCTAGTGCATCCGCCACACCTTTCGGGCACCTTTAAATTCAACAACCTTATATTCTCCCACCCGCGGGAATCCCGCCCTTGTTCACCACCCCGGGTGCACCATACTCCGGCCATCATCACCTCACCATCAAAGAACCTTCCCACTCCATTAGCTTTGGAAGAAGTAGTCCACACCACAACCATAGGTCCCCATACCCAATTGGGCCCCATGACCAACTCTCCACCTAGGCCCATGGTAACCCTCACCACTACCTCTCCATCACCCCCAAAAGGGGACACTCCTCCCAAAACCAATCAACCCAAACCCCTTCAACCCACCCATCTTCCTCTCCCTACCCCAATCCTATCCCAACCTAAGCCTCCAATACTTCCACTCCCAAACCCCACACTACCAATCCCAAACCAAGTTTCCCTTTACCCTCCACCCCGGGAGCACCACATACCAACCCTCATCACCCCAAAAGACCCTCTCACCTCCTTGGTAGAAGAACTCATACCCAATTCAATAGTTGAGGACACTCCAAACTCACTCCCCACCTTAGAGGAAACCCAAGTCCAAGTTGAGAAAAAAACATCACACGATGGTCCTCACCTTACATCATCCTCTCTAGTTGGGACCAAGCTCATCTTAGGAGAACCCATTGTTAGTTGGCTAAAGGAGAGCCCAATTAGAGAGATCCGGGCCCATGTTTTCCCTCCCATAGAACAAGACCTTCCCTTAGTGCCCTTCTTCTCCTATCACACCACAATCCAAGCATCCTATCAAGTGGAGACCTTAGTGGACCTTCTCAAGGGCATAGCATGGCAATTAGAGATGACTAGCATGTTGACTCCTATGGTAGAACAACCTAGGAGCCTTAGCCTCCTACACCTATGCATAGGGTCTATCACCTCGGTTTGCACCATTGGTTGCTACACTAGCGACCTCCTTCTATTCCTACCTACACCCGATGAGCCCAACCTTCTCCTCGATTTAGAGCTTCTTATCTCGGGTAGAAAGTCAAGCCCTCCACTCATGGCTGACCCACTTGCCAAGAACATTGGCCCAACTATCATGGAGAAGGATGACTTAGCACCTTTTGAGGATCTTGAGGACATGGAGTTCCTCCCCCTAGGTAACCTATTTTATGATCAATATGATCCATTCCAATGGGAGTCAAGAGACTCGTGTGACCCAAACACTTTATCCACCACCCACCTTTCCCTAAACCAACTCACAATGTTTGACCCAATTCACTCCATCTTAAACCCGGGTTACTCCTTGGGAGCCATGACCTTGTGCCACATATCCCTAGGTAATAAAGTTTTGCCCCACCCCATGATGACCACCTTCTTAGATCCATTCGATCCTTTCCAATGGGAGTTCAAGGGTTGTCCCACACCTATACACATGGAAGTCACCTTTGGAAAAGCATGCAAGTGTCTAGGCTTACCATACCCCTTGGCATGAACACTATATTGGGTCCATTCATTCATATCACCCACATGTCAAGTAGAAAGTATGAGTGGTCCATATTTGGATGTCATGGTCCACCTTCATGCATCATGGGTCTTAAGCATGTCAAAAGTATCTACGGATGTCCAGGTCCCCCTACATTCATCACCACTTTACATGATAGGTTCACCTACGGGTGCCCCGGCCCAACTAGGCCCACCAAAGTCTACGTGACAACATTGCATGATAAGTCCACATATGGTTGCCCCGGCCCTCCAAAATCCATCAAAGTCTTCTTGGCATCAAAGCATGATTGGTCTACTTTTGGTTGCCCAGGTCCACCCATCACCCCTAGAATGTCAACATTCACAAAATTTCATGAAAGCCTTTGCAAGCACATAAGCAAAAAGAATGAGGCTTATAAGAGGCGGGCCGACTCTCATCGGCGTCACCAAGAATTCCATGAGGGTGACTTTATGATGGTAAGGACGGAGAGGCTCTCCCCGGGAGCCAACTCTAAACTGAGGCCACGTGGGGCTGGTCCCTTCCAGGTCTTGAGGCTCATTGGTGCAAATGCCTACGAGTTAGATCTCCCTGAGGAGTATGGAATAAGTCCCACATTCAATGTTGCCGACCTAGTGTCATATAAGGGACCCACGGTGATACCTAGTGAGGAGATTGAGCCTACGTCTTCCCTTGAGAGAGCACCCACCCGTGAGGAGAGACCACCAGCCAAGAGAGCCCAGCGTGAACAAATTGAACAAATATTGGATGAACATGTCACTACCACTCAGAATAAGGTATACGAGCGCTATCTCGGCAGGTGGATGGATCAGTCTCGTTCGGAAGACTTGAGGGCTGTACCACTTCTACACCCTCCAAGGAGGAGACTCGAGTTCTCCGCACCCCGGGAGTATGATGGGGACATCACCTCCCATGCCCACGTTCACAGCTCGTCTCCTCGCCCCTGTTGCATCCGGCAAGGTTTAGTCATTTAATTTTGAGTCCTATGTAATTTTATTTAAGTCATTTGATGTATTTTTCCTTTTATTTGAGTCATGTTCCTAGGTCTTGCATTTATTTTCCTAAGTTTGAGTGTCATTAGATTGTGTAATGTGCTATTGGGCCCAATTCTTCGGGCTTGGCCCATGAGCCCCCCCTATCCCTTCGGTTATTTGTTATTGAGTCTTTTGTAAGTGACTTATTGTAAAATGTGGGTTTCCTATATATAGGGCCTCATTTCCTTCATTTGGAGGTAATGAATCAATCAATGAAAAAAATGTCATTTGAGAGTCCAAATCTTAGTTTAGTGGAGTGATTCCAACATTCTTTGGGTGAGAAAACCTAGGGGAGAGATTCCCCACCCTTCCCTCTCTTAATCCCTCTTTTTTACTCCACTTTCTCTCTCCTCAACACCCAATTTCGAATTTTCTTCTCTCTCCTCCCTTCCCAACCACCTCAACCCCCACCTACCATAATTAAAGCCCTCCACTTCCCCATGGCCTCCATTACTCCACCCCCCTAGTCCCAAGAAGATCCCTCACCATTCCAACACCATCTTCCACATTCCAACACCACTTTCCCCATTCCAACACAATCAACCCCTTCCCCACACAACCCCACAACTTCCAAGGCCATTTCAAATTTGAAATCCACCCTTCCCTCCACTCACTTGTGCCCCCCCCCCTCACTTTCTCCTCTCACCCACCTTCCCAAATTCGTAGCTCCTCCTCCCACCACCTGTTAGACCCCCTTCCAGACCTCATTCTTCCCTTCCCCCACCTTAGAACACCCCCTCCTAGACCCCCTCACAGCCCGGGCTTTCCCCACACTCATCCACCCCCATTTCCCCTCCCATATACCCCATTCCCCCCCATCATCATCAACCTACAGCTCTCAACTGAAGATCTACAGCAGACCAGCAACTTGCAGTGGCCACCACGACCTCCTCCGGACGAGTTTGAAGACCCAAGAGCCATCGTCGGAAGCGTCTGCCAGTCGCCTTTGCAACCGAAGTGGTTTCGTCTTCTTCCGATCGCGGAGTCATCCAGGAGGTCCATTCTCCCACAGTTGCACGGTTCTACCTCGGCTAAGGACCTGAGCCAGATTAGAAGCTCTGCCACGACGAACCCCGAAGGAATCAGTCCTCAAGTTTTTCTTCAAAGTTCTTCATCGACCTGTCTACTTTCAGAATCAAGAAGCGGAAGCCCATTTAGCATCCGGGAACAGAAGTTACCAATTTTCTTCCACGGTCGTGCAGCTCTACCTTCCCCAGTCTGCATCGACACCTTCTCACTCTTCTGGCTCCATAGATCGTCTCCGTTCTCTTCTGGCATCGCCGTTTCTTTTGCTGCAAAGAGGACTCACCCACGGTTCTAATGGAACTGACGGCATCACATTTGGAGTTCGGGAGTGGCCAGGACAGCCTCTGTATCTTACTATTAGTGACCTGCCCCTGCTAGTCTGAGAAACAGAGGCCCTGTTCAAGCTCCTGTCCCGACCTGCAGCGACTCCAGAAGAATTTACAAAAATTTTGAGGCATTCCCCTTCCTGTTACGAAGATTTCTCCTCTGGTCTCGTCATCAGCAAAATTCCTGAGCAAGATCTACAACAGCAACACCGACCCTCTATCTTGGTTCGCAGACAGTAGGCAGATTCGGCGTCCACCCTTGTTCCTCGTTCTTTGCTTTGGTTTCCCCACCCTGCTTGACCGGCTGAAGGCCCCTCCCTGCGTGGAGGTAGTATTGATGTAATATCATTAACCCCCACCCCAAGTTCCCCCTCCTGCGAGAGGTGTAGTGGTGTAATTTGTTTGGGCAGGTCATGCGACACCGCCGCGGCGTGTGGGGATCCACTCGCCTCCCCGCTCGCCCTCGTCTCCGACCGGGACCGGTTTCTTCAAACCGGTCGAGTAAGTGCTCAAACCTTCACTCCACTTAGTGCTTGTCTTTCAATATTAGTTCTAATTCCGCTGGTTATGCGAGTGAGAGCCCGATCCTCAAGCCCCATTGCCTTGAGTGATCACCGTGGGAAGAGTGCAACCGGTGCCTTCGGCACTTCGTCGGCCCCGTTGAATTGGGCTTCCAAATCCATTGGGAATCAAATCTTGGCCTTGCTGGCCCTCTACCAGCAAGGGCCCAACCCCTCAACCTCACCTTGTCATTGCCAAGTTACCCCGGGCTTGGGTGAGCGACGAGAGAGCGGCGGCCCAAATTGGCCCATTTAAATTGCGATTGTGCTTGCTTGCATTAGGTCCGAGGTTGTGTCACATCAGTCCCCGCAAGGAAAACCTTGGGTGTATGCATGCAATATAAAAGGGGCAAAAGACAACAAAATTTCCCTATGCCGAAGACTAAACCCCAACAGGCATAGGGTAGGGGAGGTAGTTTTGCCTCGAGCTTCTCAGAATCCCTTATGGGCTTCCTTATATCCTCTTCCATCTCTTTCTTTGCGGTAAGTCATAAAGAATGGTCGAGACTGACCTAGGAGATTGCACCGTGCAAGATCTTGCGTATAAGTTTAACCATTAGCACGTCGACCCCCTTTTGATTATTCAAGAAAGATCAATGAATCATCAATGATGACCACTAGGACACAGTGCCTTAGTAGCTTTGTCAACCCAATTCTGAAGACACAGAAATTAACGCCTCTGAATAAGGCGCCTTTTTATGGAATTAACGCCTGTGCGAAAGTCATCTTTTCTCAAATAACGCCCCTAGGTAGGTAGTTATTTCCACGAAAATCAAATTCTTTTTCAAAATTAACGACCGTCGCTGAGGGCATCTTTTATTTGAAAAAACAACCTAGTCTAAGGCGTCTTTTTGAGAAAATAAGAGAAAAAAAAAGAGAATGAAAAGAAGAAAAATAGAAAAGAAGAAAATAAAAGAGTGGTGGTGGTTTATCGTTCATGATGTGTGCTTGCATCTTGTATGGGCATCTTTTATTATGGTTTGCATATGACTGCTTGCGTGTTGCATCTCCCTTTATTGGTTATTTCATTTGCCTTATTTGATTAAAGGCTTGGCCCCTTGACCCGTTATCAAGGTCAAAGTAAAGACATCCCTTGCTTATTAAGCAAGGGGCCAAGTCGAACAGATGAATTAACCTGTTTGCTTAAGTGTGAACTACGGCTGCAGGGACAGGGCAAAGTGAAGCAAAAGCAAAAGAACGTGGAAAAGGAGCAAAGTACACAACCACAAGTACACAACTACACAAGTGCTCAGGTAACAAAAATTTCAATCTCATATATATATACATCATAAATATCTGAGTACAGCTGTGAGGGTGGAGGAGTACAAGTAAGTCTCTCTCAGCTCTCGCCTCCACCCTCCTCTCTCCTACTCTCTATCTCGTCCTCGTCGTCCTGAGGAGGCGCTGGTGGAGGGGGCATGGGCCCCCGTGAAGAAGCTGGAACTTGAACCTGGTCCCCTACCTCGCTCCTCTCTCGAAGAGAAGAGCCCGCCACAAAGGTGGAGCTAGTGAAGCTGTACCCTGCAGCTCGCGCCCGCTCCCGCCCTCGCTGAAGACGCTCCTCTAACGCTCGTAGCCGCTCCTGGGTAACGGCTAGCTGGGTCCTCAAGTCTGCCAACTCACGCTCGCGCGCTGCCACCTGCTCCTGGTACCGGGCACGCTCTGACTGCTGTAGCTCGTGGTGATGGGCACGGTCTGCCAGGTGCTCCTCACGCTCCCGAGCACGCTCCTCGCGCTCTCGCGCATGCTCTCTCCGCTCCAGCTCAAGAGCAACCCGCAGCTCCTCTACGTCCTGAGGCAGCTCCTCCCGCCGCCTCAAAGCCCTCTCCAGCTCCGCGACCCGCTGCTCATGGATCGCTAACTCCGCCCCGACTAGGGAAGCCCGGGTATGAGCCGCCTGTAACTGTGTAGTCTGCAAACAGGTAAACAAGTCATCAGTTCCACATTTAATGCAATAATTGAACAAATCATGAAATAAGTAATGCATGGTTAAAAGTAAAACTCACTAGTGTGGCCATCGCCTGCTGGCCCTCCTCGATGCAAGTAAAAGCGGCTCGGAGCTCCTCCGTCTGCAAAACACTTTTTCATCAGCACATAAACATAAATAATTGAATGATGTCTAAGTTTTGAAACTTACCCGTGAGGGGTGGTCGCGCTCTGCTGCCTCGGCCCGTGTCACTGCCCCTGCTAACTGCTCCGCTAGTGCAGTCACCTCTGCACTAGGCCCTCTCGAGCTGGAGGCCTCTCCCGTCTCTCTCCCAGCTGCTCCCTGCTGGGCACGCTGCATTTATTGAGATTGTCAGTGGATAATCATCAATAATTCAAGAACAAAAATTCATTTGCATATAGGAATAATTTAAACACTCACTAGGGTCTCAAGGTCTGCCCGCGTGGTGGCCAGCTGTGCCTCCAGGCTGTGTAGGTGGGCCTGTGCATCCATCGCTGCTATATCCTGCACATCCTGCATCTATTACATGTTAGTCACATGATAGATACATAAGCATTTGCATTCAATTTAGAAATAAGTGCATTCATACATACCCCTGGGACCCTCATCTGGGGTCGGCCGGCGTAAACCTCCCAGTAGCGCCGGAGGTACTCGGAGCTGTCCGCTGCCTGAGAGGTGACTCAGATCTCGCCCCGCTGCCAGTCGACATACTGGTCCGCGAACCGCACTCTCCAGTCGATCTCCTTGGTACGATCGCACGTTTTCTTCCCAATCCCTCGTGGCTCTCCAACCTCTATCCACTCCTGATGAAGGCCAAGATTTCTCATCACCAGTCTAAGCCATAACGGCTCAATCTCGCTCAGGCAATGAACCCAAAGCTCATGCTCAAAGCGAGGTCGGCCCGCTACGACCCATGGCTGGCCCTCGTCGGTCATCCCCTCGTAGGGTCTCCACCGCACCTGCATTCACAAGCATGCATACATCCATCATATCCATCATATAACATAAACATAAAATGAAATGCATAACATTACATCATGCACACCAGTGAGGGAGGGAAGTCTCGGAACTCTCTCCGTAATACCCACAGCTCATAGGCGAGTGGGGCTCCAAACACTACCGGCAGCCAGCGCCGTGCTAGAGGGAAAGATCTCTCACCTCCAGGCCGTGGGTCGACGCGCCCCATGGGCATGTACAGGTGGCTCCAAACCTACATCCATGCATCATATTAGCAAAACATTCATACACATATATATTCTAAAAATAACAAAAAAAACACATAAAAGAGAAAAAATGCATACCTGAAGAAAAGGTGAGAAGCCACTGACAGTCGTCTCTCGACCTGTCCCCGTGGAGAGGTCAGCTATCAAGTGCGCCAGCAGCACTGCTCCCCAGGCATATCTGCCGACTCCCTCCAAGTCCTCGAGTATCCCCAGGAATCGGCAGTTGATGACGTCGCCCTTCGTGCCATGTAATAACCTCCCGAGCATCAGAAATAAGAACCTCCTCAGATCTCTGTCTGCCCTCTCTCTGTCAGTGGGATCCTGGCAATAGGCTGCCCTAGCCCCATCCATTAATCTCTGGAAAAAACTGCTCTAAGGACTCCCTGGATCTCTGCCTCGCATCGCCCAATCCCATAGCTATGGTGAGGTCGGTACGTAAGATGGTCCTGCACTCGCTAGGTGTCTCGTAAACCATCTCTAACCCTAGCAGTCTCTGGGTAAGCTCAGTGTAGTCAGGGTAGGTGAACCCGCTCACAGCCTCCCCGCCTACCCTCAGCCCGGTAATCCTAGCCACATCCTCTAGGGTGGGGATCATATGACCCCACGGCATCAGGAATGCCCGGCTAGTCCTATCCCATCTCTCTCTCAAAACCTGGATCAGTGCTAGGTCTGGCCTAACTGGCTCTATGCTGAGGAAAGCCCCGAACCCCATAGCATCTACCCTAGCTCTCTGAAACTCGGGGAGACCATAATATGCTGCCCGGACCTGGACCCAGGAAATGCGTGTCCTCATTGTTAGGGTGCTAGGCCCGGATACAGAGGGGGGTGAATGTATCCTTCTATTAATAATGGCCAAAATAAAAACTCAGATGCTAGGCAAGTTACAGAATTAGGCTAATTCGATTGAACATAATAACAAGTAGTAGGAGCGTGCCTATCCAAGCATCTAGCGGAAGCAAATCAAGCAATCAATCCACTGCTCAATAGATTTTTTAGGTGATTCGGTCCTCCAGACCTACATCCACCCCTCACTCCCAACCGGAGTGAGGCTTCACTAGCCAATGCTAGAACCAAGTAGACTCAGTCTGCGAACAGTTGCTGCCACACAGCTTGACCAGGGGAACAGCCTCCCCTCTTCCTCCCAACCGGAGGGACACCCCAAGTGACTCCCAGCCACTTGGAAACCAGAGACCGAAGTCTCTCTTCCTCCAGACCGGAGGGACCCCTGGACTTGCTACCCAAAAGCCCAGAACCGGAGACAAGTCTCCCTTCCTCCAAACCGGAGGAAACCCACAAGTAGCTCCCAGCTGCTTGCAACCGGAGATCAGATCTCCCTTCTCCTGACCCACCAGGAGGAACCCGATCCCTAGCAGGGCAATCGGAAGAACGAGAATAACCAAATGAAAAAGAAAAAATAAGAAACGGAAAATACACAGCAATCGAAAGGCTGTAAATGAAGAAGAAGAATGTAGCTCTCAAAGGAGCAGATCTGGTTTGGATTTAATCCAGACGCCAGAGGACAGATCTTCAATAGCTTCTTCCTTCTTCTCCACGAACTCTCTCTCTCTCTCTCTCTTTCTTTCTCCTCTGCTCTCCTTTTCTCTCACGCTATTCTCTCCTTCTTCTCTACGAACTCTCTCTCTCTATCTCTCTTTCTTTCTCCTCTGCTCTCCTTTTCTCTCACGCTATTCTCTCCTTCTTCTCTGTAACCCTTTTTCTTCTGCCGGCTCACACTTCTTCTATTTCTTCTTCTTCTCTTTTTCTTCCTCTTTTCTTTTTTTGGATCGAAGGGCTTTCTGCTCTCCAGGCATCTTCTTCGATCAGTCTTCTACAGAAAATGAAGACTCGTATATATAGCAGCAGTAGGCACACTGGGCGCGTGTGGCTTCCACATTTCCTGCCCTAGAAATTCGGATCACGTGGCAGCATCCTGGTATCTCGTCCATCCTTAGATCACGAGCCAGGCACCTCGGATCACGTGCCCTTCATTAGTACGCTCAGCAACTGGAGTTGAGGTGGCGTCAACACACTTGCTCCAAAGGGTTGACGCAGCCTTCAAAGACATTCGACCAGCAAAAACTCAAGTCTCCTGCGTTGACTCCATCAGCCTGCTGCGTTGACGCATCGGTGATCCAGTGATCAAGTCTTCAGCAGATGGGCGTGCTGCGTCGACGCTCTCAGCATGCTGCGTTGACGCATTAGTGTTCCAGCATCTGAAGTTAGATGGCTTCAGCCCTCTCACGTTTCGTGTGGAGTGCGTTGACGCATTATGCAACTGCGTCCACCCTCTGGTCACCTTGTCGATCCATCAACCTGCTGCGTCGACGCCACTTGATGAACGCGTTGACGCACCAGAGTAATCCAGTAAGCTTCTTTCTTGATTGTTTGAACTACTGCGTCCACGCCACTTGATCAAGGCGTTGACGCATTGGTGTGTTCCAGCAGCTGAAATTGGATGTCTTCAACCCTCTTGCGTTAAGGGGTTCATTAGCCTCTTCAGTCCCTGTCAGACAGATGAAACGAAGTCATTAGTTCTAAGTATATGCATTGCATTGTATAGACTTTATTGTGAAGGCGAAAGCAATGTAAAGTATACACAACGCAATGTATAGACTTAATGAATATAAAGACATCATAAGACTCAGATGAACACAGGCGGTGTATAGACTTGATGTGTTCACTGGTGGATGAACAGACTTCAAATATCAAGACGCTAAGGAAGACGGACAATGTACAGACTTGCTGTAACAGTCTGATGTACAGACTTCATGAAGCTCTAGACATTGAATGCTGTACAGACTTAGCCCAATGCCTGAGACGCTAACAAAGACGGATGATGTTCAGACTTCATTGTATAGACTTGGAGAACCTGAAATAATGTGCATACTTGGAACGCCTGAAGACCAATATATGGACTTGTATAAATCTGATGAATGAACTGAGGGGTCGACCCATCAGCACAAGGGGTCGACGCACCACAGACCAGACCAAAGAATAAATGAGGTTAAAGAGGCACCAAGCGTCAACGCATTGCCCAAGCAGCGTGGACGCAGCAGTACAAATATTTCTTACTGCTACCTCTGAAGTGCCTTGGCAGCATCGACGCTGCAGTTCGATGGGTCGACGCTGCAGTATCAAACTTCAGTCTAAGGAGCAACAGTAACATGACTGAACATAATCAAATATGCAATGCCATATCAGAACTTATGAAGACGACTCACAGTGAATAACTCACCTCAAAGACCAATCATCAAACCCACCATTAAAACCATCATCAAAACCACAGGGGCACAACAATCTCCCCCTTTTTGATGATGGCAACACTACACAGTGAGTCAATCTGATGACTCAAACTATTCTCCCCCTTTGACTTCATCAAAAAGAAAATAGTTTGAGAAATTATAGCATGTATAAAAATTCAGTCAATTTCTCCCCCTTGCAAGAACATGATTCTCCCCCTTTAAGAGTTTCAGCAAAAGCATGAGTTAGAGATGATCAAAAGAAACCTGCATGTACTGATTGAATGATATTCTCCCCCTTTGATATAATCAAAATAAACCATGGGAAGGGGTATGAATGTAGATGCAGATACCAGAATGCAAGATCTCCCCCTAGAAATATGAATGCAAGAGCACAATTCTTCTCCTTCTATGCAGCATGATGCATATGACAAGGAGGCTCCCCCTCAATAAATGGAACCTTATGAAATGAATGAGAAGGAGACCACAGGGGCAAACAAGGAGAAGTTCAGGTCAATGAGCAGAAGAGGTTCAATTAGCAGATTTTTAAAGAAGCTCCAATCTCAGAAAATTCAGTCAGATTTTCAGAGAGATATCAATCTCACAAATCCAAAACATAAGTTTTTCAAAGTCTTCCATTATAAGGGCTTATGAATGAGCTTTATTGAACAGCATGGTTTAAACATGATGTATGTAGAGTTTATCAATAAAATTCTGTATTGATATCTAAAATTATGGTTTAATAAAAATGAACCAAGCCCTCATATTTATCTTGATAAAACTCCCTTTCCCTTACACAATCAAATTTATTGACTTCTTTCGGAATTACATGCATCAGTATTGAAATCAAGCAATTATGAAGTCATATGATTTTGTCTAGGGTTGTAGCAATTTGATTTTAGCATCAATATTCAGATATTTCAATTCGTTCAACAATTTTCATGCTACAAATTTTACGAGCAGTCTAGTTCAGTGCACACCTTGTAACTAGAGGATATACCTTGATCAGAGGCCAATATCCCTAAGCACTTAGTGTGACTAACTGTCATGCTATATATGAACAGAGATAGCATTTACACATCATGACACACTCCAAATCATTTCTTGATGAGTGAGTTGTATTTCTCAGTGTGCATGCCATTGCTCTACCTGAATTTCAATGAATTCTTAATCAGAGTTAACTATGGTACCTCATGACACAGTTCTTTGGACATGTGTTTCTCAGTGACCAAGGTCATTGCTCTGACAGAAAATACCCTTTAGACATTTCAGAAAAATTCATTTGCTTCAAATCAATAACAATTTCATGTACTTAACCAAATAAAGTCAGGTATTCAATAATGCAGATTTCAGAAGATTTTACAAGACACACCATGAAACATATGGTTAAGGTTTATTAAACATGCTTCAGATATTTTTAAGAGATTTTAAAGCCAAACTCATTGAATACATTAACCTTAAACCACATGAGTTATTTCAGTCATTCATAAAAACGTATAATAGAAGATTTCTAGTTCAAGAATTTTTCAGATTTATGATTGAGATAGTCCCATTGAAATCTTCATGACATACTGATAGATTTCTGAAGCCAAAAGATACCAATTGATAAGAGAGATTTTGAAGCTCAATGTTTTCAAAAATATGTTCAAGGTCTGTCAACAAAATCACTAAGAAGGATATGCAATGAATTCTCACATGAGTATGCATTTGACAACCTATATGCAATGCATTGACTCCCCCTCACAATATGCATTCAAACTCACTTTTTGGCATTTTAAAATATAAGGAAATGCAATGCACTATATGTATGCAAAAACATGCAATTAACTCCCCCTGAAAATATTGTAATGTTTGCACTGAAAATCTGAACATATGATTCCAAATGATATTGTGACTTGTCCACAATCAGACTGTCCTATCAGCAAAGTGACCCATGGTACTAGGCGGAGCACTTGGTCTAAAAGACCACCTCACACATAGTAAGAACCTCCAGACAGACTTCCCTGCCTTTTAATACCTTACCATTTATATACCAATGAGGTCAATCATGATAATTCTACATGGGCAGCATGCATGGATCAAATTTCAGCTAATCAGATTTTTCAGAATGCAATGGACAGATTTTCACTGAACTATGGAATAGACAAATTTCAAGCCACATTCATAAGCAGTTCAGATTTTTCCAAAAAATTCAGAATGTAATTTTTTTCAGAGGTTATGCATTTCAACAATTATCAAACAACTACAAATGGCAGATATGCAAGAATTTCAAAATAGGAGATGCAGAGAAATTACCTGAAAATTTCAGAAGGGGTTTTTCTTTGAGTGCCTTGGTTTATTTCTCCCTTTTATTCCTCAGCTTCCAAGGCACACCTGTAGTAGATACATCATTTTGATGTAACAGGTAACCAAGAAACCTTGGGTCCTGGTTTAGCAGTGACACTCCTAGCAGGTTTTCTCAACAGATTTTTTGCATGTTTATCATCACAACACATGATATGACGATTATACATGGAATGCCCTACCTGCCCACAATGATAACAAGAAATAACAGATTTCATGTTCTCCTTGTATACATCAGCATTGGCGTGAACATGGTGTGAGTGAACATGATTAATTCTGTTATTGACATGAAAATTTTTCTTTTCATAACCGGCCAGCCAACAGTTAACAGCTCTGTGGCCTGGCTTTCCACATTCAAAACATACAGTGTGTTTACTTCTAGAACCAAACTTCTTTCTATCAACAATGTTTTTATTAACAAGGAAATTAACAAATCCAGAGTTAGTTTTCTTTCCCTGAACATGCCAACAGAAGGCAGCAATGTGACCAAACTTCCCACAGCAATAGCATTGAATTTTCTTTTCCTGATCAGTAGAATGTTTCCTAAGATGATTTCTAGGATACTTTCTAACAGCATTTCTTTCATCATTTATCAATGCTACACAGTTATGCATAATATGGCCAACTTTCCCACAATAGTGACATGTTATAGCCTTTTTATTCACATTCACTTGTTTGACAAGATTGATATTCTCATGAGAGTGTGAATGTGTGTGTGAGCAGTGAGTAGCAGGAACATGTAAATCAGAGACATATTTGGACTTATTCAAATCAGCATTTTTCTTTTGTTTTTGAATCTTTTTCTGTTTCTTATCTGAATTTTCAGCCTTCTTAGCAGTGAATTGAAAAATAGAAGAGCTAGATTGATTAGCTTGTTCAGAGCTTTTCACGAATACAGTTGACTTCTTCTTTTCATTCACTTTCTTATTGACATGCACATACCCAAGTCCTTCTTTTTGAAAATTCACTTTAGAACCAAGCAGCTTATTCAAATTGTCTTTTCCTTTAACGAATTTTGACAAAGAATTTTTCAGATCTTCAATCTCAGAATTCAATGAAGCAATGCTCACTTTATACTTGGATAGCTCAGATTCACAAACAATCAGCTATTGTTGCAAAGCATCATTCAGGTTCTTCAGAGTTTCATTTTCTTGTTGAACCATTATTCAATGTTGTTCTCATTTTCCTTTACAACAGTTTTTCCTTTTTCAATTGACAACCATCTTTCAGAAAAGACAGTATTAAGAACCATTAGCTTTTTATTTTGATCTTTCAAGTGGTTATTTTCTTCAATCAGCTTATCTTTTAATTTATCAATTTCCTTCTTCTGAGTCAGCAGAGAATCATTTTCTTCTTTCAAGGAAGTGATTAAGTTTTTCTGTTCATTATCATCAGAATATAGTTCTTCAATCAATTCCTTCAATTTAGATTTTAGATTTTCATTTTCAGCCTTTAGACTTGTGATTTCAGCATTTTTCTCTTTTCTTAATTTTCTCTTTTCTGATTTGACTCTTTCATATTTATCTAGAAGATGCTCATGCATGGCAACTAACTCATCATGGCTAATATCCTTGGTCTCAGAGATTACCTGGGATGAGGACTCATCTGATTGATCACTCCTTCTTGCCATAAGACATTCTTCTTCCTGTTCCATATGTGTTGTAGTCACTCTATCAAACATTTCCTTTGCAGTGCTACAATCTGAGATAAAAGGAAAATCGTCAGAATCAATTGCAGCCTTCATTAGGTTAAGAGCTCTCACATTATCATCATTTTCAACTTGTGAACATGAGTCCACTTGGACTTATCCTTAGGAAGTTCATGTGGACTGTGAGAGATAACCTTCCACAATTGTGGATTAATAGAGTTAACATGCTTGTGCATACGATATAGCCAGAATTTAATATTTGAACTACCGAATAGTGGAGGATGAGCCATTAAGAACAAATGGCAAGCAGATTCACAGCAACAGGAATATTGATGCACTAAAAGCAAATAATCACCCAAGACTACAGGATCGGATCTGCAGGTCGCTGGACCTTCTAAGCAGAAACCCGCTCTGATACCAACTGTTAGGGTGCTAGGCCCGGATACAGAGGGGGGTGAATGTATCCTTCTATTAATAATGGCCAAAATAAAAACTCAGATGCTAGGCAAGTTCCAGAATTAGGCTAATTCGATTGAACATAATAACAAGCAGTAGGAGCGTGCCTATCCAAGCATCTAGCGGAAGTAAATCAAGCAATCAATCCACTGCTCAATAGATTTTTTAGGTGGTTCGGTCCTCCAGACCTACATCCACCCCTCACTCCCAACCGGAGTGAGGCTTCACTAGCCAATGCTAGAACCAAGCAGACTCAGTCTGCGAACAGTTGCTGCCACACAGCTTGACCAGGGGAACAGCCTCCCCTCTTCCTCCCAACCGGAGGGACACCCCAAGTGACTCCCAGCCACTTGGAAACCAGAGACCGAAGTCTCTCTTCCTCCAGACCGGAGGGACCCCTGGACTTGCTACCCACAATCCCAGAACCGGAGACAAGTCTCCCTTCCTCCAAACCGGATGGAACCCACAAGTAGCTCCCAGCTACTTGCAACCAGAGATCAGATCTCCCTTCTCCTGACCCACCAGGAGGAACCAGATCCCTAGCAAGGCAATCGGAAGAACGAGAATAACCAAATGAAAAAGAAAAAATAAGAAACGGAAAATACACAGCAATCGGAAGGCTGTAAATGAAGAACAAGAATGTAGCTCTCAAAAGAGCAGATCTGGTTTGGATTTAATCCAGACGCCAGAGGACAGATCTTCAATAGATTCTTCCTTCTTCTCCACGAACTCTCTCTCTCTCTCTCTCTCTCTCTCTTTCTTTCTCCTCTGCTCTCCTTTTCTCTCATGCTATTCTCTCCTTCTTCTCTACGAACTCTCTCTATATCTCTTTCTTTCTCCTCTGCTCTCCTTTTCTCTCACACTATTCTCTCCTTCTTCTCTGCAACCCTTTTTCTTCTGCCGGCTCACTCTTCTTCTATTTCTTCTTCTTCTCTTTTTCTTCCTCTTTTCTTTTTCTGGATCGAAGGGCTTTCTACTCTCCAGGCTTCTTCTTCGATCAGTCTTCTACAGAGGATGAAGACTCGTATATATAGCAGTAGCAGGCACACTGGGCGCGTGTGGCTTCCACATTTCCTGCCCTAGAAATTCGGACCACGTGGCAGCATCCTGGTATCTCATCCATCCTTGGATCACGAGCCTGGCACCTCGGATCACGTGCCCTTCATTAGTACGCTCAGCAACTGGAGTTGAGGTGGCGTCAACACACTTGCTCCAAAGGGTTGACGCAGCCTTCAAAGACATTCGACCAGCAAAAACACAAGTCTGTTGCGTTGACTCCATCAGCCTGCTGCGTTGACGCATCGGTGATCCAGTGATCAAGTCTTCAGCAGATGGGCGTGCTGCGTCGACGCTCTCAGCATGCTGCGTTGACGCATTGGTGTTCCAGCATCTGAAGTTAGATGGCTTCAGCCCTCTCACGTTTCGTGTGGAGTGCGTTGACGCATTGTGCAACTGCGTCCACCCTCTGGTCACCTTGTCGATCCATCAACCTGCTGCGTCGACGCAACTTGATGAACGCGTTGACGCACCAGAGTAATCCAGTAAGCTTCTTTCTTGATTGTTTGAACTACTGCGTCCACGCCACTTGATCAAGGCGTTGATGCATTGGTGTGTTCCAGCAGCTGAAATTGGATGTCTTCAGCCCTCTTGCGTTAACGGGTCCATTAGCCTCCCATTAGCCTCTTCAGTCCCTGTCAGACAGATGAAACGAAGTCATTAGTTCTAAGTATATGCATTGCATTGTATAGACTTTGCTGTGAAGGCGAAAGCAATGTAAAGTATACACAACGCAATGTATAGACTTAATGAATATAAAGACATCATAAGACTCAGATGAACACAGGCGGTGTATAGACTTGATGTGTTCACTGGTGGATGAACAGACTTCAAATATCAAGACGCTAAGGAAGACGGACAATGTACAGACTTGCTGTAACAGTCTGATGTACAGACTTCATGAAGCTCTAGACATTGAATGCTGTACAGACTTAGCCCAATGCCTGAGACGCTAACAAAGACGAACGATGTTCAGACTTCATTGTATAGACTTGGAGAACCTGAAATAATGTGCATACTTGGAACGCCTGAAGACCAATATATGGACTTGTATAAATCTGATGAATGAACTGAGGGGTCGACTCATCAGCATAAGGGGTCGACGCACCATAGACCAGACCAAAGAATAAATGAGGTTAAAGAGGCACAAAGCCTCAACGCATTGCCCAAGCAGCGTGGACGCAGCAGTACAAATATTTCTTACTGCTACCTTTGAAATGCCTTGGCAGCGTCGACACTGCAGTTCGATGGGTCGACGCTGCAGTATCAAACTTCAGCCTAAGGAGCAACAGTAACATGACTGAACATAATCAAATATGCAATGCCATATCAGAACTTATGAAGATGACTCACAGTGAATAACTCACCTCAAAGACCAATCATCAAACCCACCATTAAAACCATCATCAAAACCACAGGGGCACAACACTCATCAATCCCTGCATGCATAAAAAATAATTTTTGCTTAATTGTTTAAATTTCATTTAAATTCATTTGCTGAGATGTTTGTTGTTTGATTTAATTAACGACCAACCTTGGGTCGTGGCTTGCTTGATTAACGCCCCTGAGGGTGGCGTTATTTCTAAATGGTTCTCTATGTTTATTGAATTAACGACCCAACCCGGGTCATTGATTATCTAGAAGACGCCCCTATGGGAGGCGTTGGTTTGGAACCTGTTCTAGGAATGTTTAAATTAACGACCATCCCTGGTTCGTCACCTAATGAATTAACGCCCCGATGGGGGGCGCTATTTTTCCCAGGGTTTTAAAAAATGAATGATACAGCGTGTGAGATAATCAGGGCAGACATATTGAAAAATAAATTATTAAAAATGAAAAAAGCATGGAAATTATCAGCATGAGTATAAACATGATAATTCAAATTAACGACATGTTACAGGGCGTGTTCTCATGTGATTAATTATTTTTCAAAATAAAAAAAATGATGAATTGACGACCCAAGGTTGGGCGTCTTATTTTTAATCCACGCCTGGGGGCGTCTTCCTTCTGAGTCACTAGTTTTCTCGCCCGAGGGCTATGGAAATGGAAGGAAAATAAAAAACAAAATAAATTAAAAAAAAATGGAAATAAGGGTTGAGGGCCTACCTTCTGTCGTTTGGGTCCCGTTAATTCTCCCCGAAGATGGGGCCTTGGTTGCCGTGGCCGTCGGAGTTGGCCGGGGCGAGGAATGGCCGCCGCCGTGGCCGATGGCTCTTCGTTATCTCCTTCCTCTCCTTCTTGTTCCTCTTCTCCTCCTTCTTCATCCTCGTCTTCTTCCTCGCCCTCGTCTTCTCCTTCGTCGTCGTTGCCGTCTTCTTCGTCTCCTTCGGCCTCGTCATCGCCGTGTTCTTCCTCGACGCCGTGCTCCGCCGGTGAGGCCTCCTCGGCAGCCGCCGGAGGAGCCTCTTCCATGGCGAGATCGTCCTCGCCTAAGTCTACAACATCGGGAGCAGAAACCCTCTGACGCTTAAGTCCACCGCCTGCCATGGCTAGAATAGAGGGGGTGAGAGAATGAGAGAGATAGAGAGTGAGAGAGAGAAAGGGAGGTTTTTTGCGGTTAGGGTTGCAGATGGGGAGAAACAAAACGAAGGAAGAAGAAGAAAGGAGGGAAAGCAAAGTTGAACGGTCAAAAAGAATTAACGCCTGAGAGGAAGGCGTGTCTTGTTAAATGGACGACTAGGCGACATGGCGTTACTTCCAGATTTGGCGACGAGCATTGAGGCATGATTTCTTTTCGCATGGGGAATGACAACCGTCGTCAGTTGCATTCAATGGGAATTGATTAATGTGATCGGAATAATCATTACTATTTTTTTGATTAACGACTTTGATGCAGGCGTTATTTACATGAGAAGTGGCTTATCTAAAGGCATTATTCTCGGATATTTAACGAATACTTTTTGAAATTTGAATCAAATTAACGCCTTGTCCTAAAGCGTGATTCTATTAACGCCATTGCTGAAGTCGTCAATTATGGGAATTAATGTTTTGATTTTCAGAAAAAGATCAATGAGAGATGACAAGTTCTAAGACGTTATTTGTGGAATTAACGTCGTTTTCTGAGTCGTTATTCAGAATAGAAACACAGTTTTTTAAAAAAAGAATTCATCAGAAAGCATTCATAATTGGCTCAATCAAAATATCATCATTGTTTATGATTGGATAAGATTACAATGCATCTAATGAACCATTTTGGGCCTTAAATTCCTTAAAGCTATCACATATGATTTCCACTGATCCCTGTCTTCTTCTAAGTTATCCACAGGTTGATGAGCTTTGCAGATTTTCCACAGTGCTTGGATTGTTGTGCTTTCTTCTCCATCTTCATTGTTGCTGATGTCCCTTGTCTTGATAGGAGGGAGATGAGACAAGTCCTAGAATAGTTTCCGTGGAAGCCCGAGTTGAGGAAGGCACCGATAAGAGTTGTATAACACGAATTCCGTGGCGCCTATTAGACGAAGATCCGTCCCGGGAGAGAATCGTGCGCGGAGTTGTTGAAATTTGAGTAATCCCGGGGCGCATGTGAAGAGGTTCTTAGGCATTACTTTGAGATGCTCCCTCCATTCCACTCTTTTCTTGATTTGAGGAATCCGGTTCACCACTCTATTGCTCAACCCCAATGAGCTGGTCATATAAGAAAGAGGGCTTTTTGAGAATATCCTTGATGGTTGTTGGGCCTCCTCACATGGATCGAACTTGAAGTGGAGATCTACCCAACTAGAAAGTGCAAGCATGCATCCATAAATTGGTCTCCCCATTGATGCCGAAGTAAGCCCACTATATAGAAAGGCTAATATCGCCGGTCCCACTCTCTCTCCTTCCCAAAGGCTAGCTATAGCACTCAATTGGGACTCTTCCAAGAAATCTTCCGTGGAGGGGAACAAGATTGCTCCCGCCAAGCACACAACGAAGGCTTTTGGTACTCGCTCTATTTCATCATCCTCTTTGGCTTGGTCGGACCTTTTGTAGACCCATGAGGCAAGTTTCAAGAGGTTGATCCCCTTGGTGACTTTGATTTGGCTCACTAGGTTGGGACTAGGAATCAAACTTGTTAGCAATTCATGAGAGGAGATTTGTCTTGGCATGATGGCCATCTTCTCCTCATCCCCTTGTTTCATCTTCTTTAAGCCCAAAATCATCTCTAACTCTTCTAATAGAATGGTGGCTTCAAAAGTAGAGAAGAGGAAGGTGTGAGTAGAAGGATGCCATATCTCAATAAGAGCTCCTATAGCTGCCCAATCTAGGTGAATTTGGTCATAATGTTTGGCATGGGTAACTAAACCTAGGAGATGCCATCTGGATAGGAAAACCCTCATGTCCGAACTAAATTTGGAGAGCAAGAGGGGAAGCCATTTATTTTTGGTGAATCTCCTTGCCCCTGGAATATTTGGATAATCCTGAGAAAAGAGAAGAAAAGAAAGCACAGAGAAGAGGGATGAGCAGTTGAAGGTAGAAGAGAAGAAACAGAAGAACTAACAACTTAAATTATGAAATACCTGGTTCAAGAACAACTCGGCTGCTAAGGTGCCCATTAATTTCCGAAAGCCTAGGAGTGGAGATCTTCGATTTCTTGATAGCTCTCTCCATCTTCTGAGTAACTGTCTGCAAAAGCCGAACGGAACAAACAACACCTGCGAAAGCAGAAGAATAAGAAACAGAATGGCGGATTCGATTGATTTGTTGAGAGAAATCCCTCCTTTTATAAAAGATCGAAGGATCTTATGCCCGTTCGAAACTGTAAAATCAAGTACGAGCATAACTGGGTTTAAGCTTTCTGATTCAGAGTCGGAAGCGTGTGTTTCGAATTTATGGTTAATTAACGATGGTATTCAGGGCGTCATTTATTGAATTAACGACTTGCTCCAGGTCGTGTTTTATTTCACGCCTTGATGAGGGTCGTCTTTTGTTGAAATCTCAAAGCTATTAACGCCTTGATGCTAGTCGTCTTTTATCCTTTTGACGCCACTGCTATAGGTCGCCAATTTATGGCTTGCATATTCGGTTCCTCTATGTTGTTCTATGAACTTAAGTGCTGTTTTTTTTATTGGAATCATTTTTTATGCACTTATGCTCATGTCTTGTTTTGAAATGAGGTTTATTTCTAATAATGCTATCATGGGGACTAATGAATTTTCAAGTGCAGAAGAGTGCAGGATTCGAGATGCATGGGAGTAACATCATTCCGTTCTTGTATTCTTTCCTGTAAGCATTGTTACTATATGGTACTCTACACTATTATAGCATATCAAGGACCTTGTGGTTCTGACGAACCTGGAATTTGAGTTCCCCTTCGTCAAAAATAGTGATAATTCCAGGAGAATCTTCATCACACGGATAGGCCATTGAGTCATTAAAGGTCTGGGACGACGGTTCCACTTTCTGAGTTGATGCGTGGACAAACGGGCTTCGGCTTAGTGTCAGCTCAGAGATATGGATTCTTGACCAAATCTAGATGGCTTGGCAATATTATCCTTGATTATTTTCTATTTTTAGTTTGTTTTAATTTTTCTTTTAGCCTAGCATGCATCATGTAGGACTTTGAGCTTAATGATGAAAATCTTCATATTACGGCTTAATGACGGTCGCTCGCTCTTGATTGAGTTGACATGAGATATTCCATTCCAAATCAAGTACTTTATTCTCTCTGAAACCACTCAGGCTAGTTCCTTGAAAGCGTCCCTTTGTTGGGTATTCATCTCCATTTACTTTAATTTTCTGCAAATCCACCTTGGTTGTAGCACGTCCACATTGGCTGGTAACCGCTCTCCAAAGGTGCCTCCCTGTCGTGCCCTCGCGCACATTTCATTTATTAGTTTAGTCTCCTTCATCCAGCCAATCGATGCTTTCTTGAAATCACCCGGAGTTGTTTCACTCAGAATCTTGGAAAGATTTCTAACACTTAGTGTCAGAGGCGTGTCACATGACACCTTGACATCTACTTATCAGTTCATTCCGCTTCATTCCGCTTGTTGCACTTTCACTTCATTTCGTCTCACTCCCTTGCAAAGCAGACGCCAAGGCGGGGCAGCTGTAGACACGCCAAAATTGATACTATGTTGATTAAATCTCATGTCACCATATTAACACCCCAAAGTGAACTTCAATATTTCCATAATATGAAGTTTTTCTATTTTGTGTGTGCTTTTAGGCCATTTTCTAATTATTTTTGTAATTCACGACTCTACGTAGGGCGTGTTTTAAATAACGGCTTGGGCCGGGGCGTTTCTCAAAGAAAAGACGACTGATCCAAAAGGCGTCAGTTTCTGGACTTTTACGAATCCTACTCAAAATTAGAAAATAAGAATTAACGTCCCTCCCTGGGTCGTGTTTTGAATTAATGCCTCTCTCTCAGCGTCTCTTCATCATCTTCAAATAAAGAATGTTTTCATTACTAAAATTAAATCCATGAATTGACGCCTTTGTCCCAGTCGTGATTTTAATTAACGCCTTGTCCGACGTCGTCAATTTCAAATAACGCCTTTCCGTGGGTTGTCTTTCACCCTTCCGTGTTCTGCTTGAACACCCCTTTCTTGGAGAGTTCCCTGCTATGTTTTGGTCACCATGTTCGATTAGGGAAGTAGAGACCTTACCGTAGATGAGTCTTGTCTGTTCTTATCCCACCACATCTGTGTTTTGCATCCTATAAATATATCCCTGCGTCGAGCTCCCGCGAGGAAGAGCTGATAGCAGGAAGAAACAGAGAGAACAACGAAAAGAGAGGAAGCTTTAGCTAATAGCAACACAGAGAGTAGCAGGTTTCCTTCACGCGGAGAGGAGTTTCCACTTCCCTTTCCTGCACAACCTTTGATCCTTCAGTGGTCTGCTTCCTCCTCTTGCATCAGCTGCAAGCCAAATTTGGTTTCTCCCTTTACTGTTGTCAGGAACAACAGGGAGTTCTTTACATTAGCACATCATCATCCCACTGTTCATTATAGTGATTTCTTGCATTAGCTTTGCATTATGTCTCCTTTCCCTAATTCTCTTAGGGGTTTTAAAGGAACCAAAAGGGTAATCAAAGAAGAAAAACCCCCTTCATCGGCCGGCAGGTAGAAGGAGGAAGAAATCCACAATCATCCCGCATCCCTTTTCTCACCAGGTATTCGCGATCAATTTCCCTTCTTTTTGAGGTAACCCCTCTGGCGATCACTCTCCTTATTAGCACCTTGTGCATGCTTAATTCTTCTTTTATTTTTTTTAATTGTTCTAAGTGGATTTCTTAGAATCTACAACGCCTACACAGCTAAAACCTCTCTTTGCTCCGGCATCCACCCCATGCCGATGAACAAACCACCGTTGAACCATTGACATCATCGTCATGATCAATGCTTAAACCTACCGGCATAGGCCTTACGCCTACACCGCTAAAACCTTTCTTTGCTCCGACATCCACCCCATGCCGATGAACAAACCATCGTTGATCCATTGACATCATCGTCAGGATCGATGCTTAAACCTACCGGCATAGGCCTTACGTCTACACCGCTAAAACCTTTCTTTGCTCTGGCATCCACCCCATGCTGATGAACAAACTACTGTTGATCCATTGACATCATCATCAAGATCGATGCTTAAACCTACCGATATAGGCCTTACGCCTACACCGCTAAAACCTTTCTTTACTCCGGCATCCACCCCATGCCGATGAACAAACCACCATTGATCCATTGACATCATCGTCAGGATCGATGCTTAAACCTATCGGCATAGGCCTTACGCCTACACCGCTAAAACCTTTCTTTGCTCCGGCATCCACCCCATGGCGATGAACAAAACCACCGTTGATCCATTGACATCATCGTCAGGATCGGTGCTAAAACCTTCTGACATAGGCCTTACGCATACACTGCTAAAACCTTTCTTTGCTCTGGCATTTACCCAGTGCCGGTGAACATACTACTATTAAAAAAATGGGGCTTAAAATAGAGATGCCCTGCAAGACTTGTTCGAGCATCCTACCGAGTAAGGGAAAAAATGGCTACAACCCGGCTGTAGCAAAAACCTGAAAGGGCGTTGCAGGCAGAATTGGGTACCCTGCCACGTGAAAACCCGTAAGGGCACGTGGGTAAAAGCAAGAAGGGGCTGACTCCGGTGAAAAATCGAAGAGGGCTCTTGTGTTAGTAATGTAAAAAAATTGATGATGATGATTGACATGTCTTTATGTTTCATCTACTCAAACCATGCCATGGGAGCTCTTGGCATTTATCATATGTCCCATCTTGATGAACAAACTACCATCGATTCCTTGACATCATCATCAAGATCAGTGCTAAAACCCTCCGGTGTAGGCCTTATGTCTGTACTGCTAAAGCAAAATTTTCTTTGCTTTGGCATTCACCCCATGCCGATGAACAGACTACCATCAATTCCTTGGCATCATCGTTAGGATCGGTGCTAAAATCTTCCGGTGTCAGCCTTACGCCTGTACTGCTAAAACAAATTCTCATTGCTTTGGCATTCACCCCATGCCGATGAACAAACTACCGTCGATTCCTTGACATCATTGTCAGGATCGGTGCTAAAACCTTCCCATGTAGGCCTTACGCCTATACTACTAAGACAAAATTTTCTTTGCTTTGGCATTCACCCTATGTCGATGAACAAACCATCATCGATTCCTTGACATCATCGTCAGGATCGGTGCTAAAACCTTCCGATGTAGGCCTTACGCCTATACTGCTAAAACAAAATTTTCTTTGCTTTTCCATTCACCCCATGCTGATGAACAAACTACCGTCGATTCCTTGACATCATTGTCAGGATCGGTGCTAAAACCTTCCGATGTAGGCCTTACGCCTGTACTGCTAAAATAATTTTTCTTTGCTTTGTCATTCACCCTATGCCGATGAACAAACTACCATCGATTCCTTGACATAATCGTCAGGATCGGTGCTAAAACCTTCCGGTGTAGGCCTTACTCCTATACTGCTAAAACAAAATTCTCTTTTCTTCGGCATTCACCCCATTCCGATGAATAAACCACCATCGATTCCACAACATCGTCATCAAGATCGGTGCTAAAACCCTCCAACGTGGGCCTTACGGCTACACCACCAAGAGCAAAGCAAAATACCCCTCTACCAGGCCTCATGCCTGTGCCTTCCTCCCATTCTGGCATCGCTAGCCACTCAAACAAGCATTCTCCATTATATCCACACCATGGATTTTTGAGGCGCTCGCGGTGCGGTGGAGTGAACCCCTCACCCTTTCTCTGAAAGAGTGAGCGCTCTCCTGCAGTTTACGCGTAGTAACCCTCGAAAGGCAACAAAGTCCTTAACCCGTGGCCGGAAGGGCAAGAAGGAAACAAGACAACACATGAAGGAAGCCCGGAGGCTGCAACAGAATAAATTTCTGATTTCCATTACAATAAAAGGAAATTACAAAAGACCTCTCTTTGGAGGAGAAGAGCTACATAAAGTACGGCTATTGCCGGCGAAAGATATTTTCAAAGTCTAAAAGCCCAACAGAGGGGGATGCTCCCTGCTCCCTGCTCCCTACTCTCGAAGATGAATCTCCTCCTCCTGAAGCCGGGCCAACTCGCTATGCAATGAAGCCACCTGACCCTCTAGCACGAAAGTCTCCTTAGCGCTTTCAGCATCCATATCTTCTATGAGGTGTAGCTCCACCCGCAGGGAGACCATCTCCACTTGCAGCTCCTCCAGCCTGCCCCGCAATGATTGAATGCGTGATTTCAGGGTTGCAGCAAGAGCATGACGCTCCTGAAGATCCAACTCTAAAGGTTCTAAAGTCGCCTGGCGTTCAACTTTCTGCATTTTTAGTGCGGCAAGTCTGTCACTTTTAATACGCCCTTGAAAGTCTCGGCGGTTCACAAATTTCAGCAAAAGAATCTCCCTCTGAGTCCATAGCTCCATGGGGCATCCTAGTGCCTGAACACCAATAGATAGCTGCTCGGCAATTGCCCGCAACCTGGGATAAGTCAGAGCCAGCTCGGACAAGACTACCTGCCGCAGCATCCCCAGATGGTGCCACACTACCTCGTCCGAAGAAGTAATGCCAAAAGATGTCGCTGGCAGAGGATGGAACTCAACTTCACTATCCACATTGGCCCGCAAGTCAACATCTGTGGCTGAAGAAGAGGACGGCAAGGCCGACACAATGGCAGTGCTTGATGCTCCAATGGCTTTATCGAGCCCCGATAGCTTCTCTCCTGATAGGGTATGCTCTGCTGATGTCACCATGCTAGGAAGAGCTGGTGCTGTCTCTGACCCTAACTGAATAGCCTGCTCTTCAGAAGTTGGAAGCACTGGAATAGATACCTACACCATCGTTGAAGTAAAAGCTGATGCTCGGGTTTCAGGCCTTAATTCTGGGGCAAGGGCTGGCCCTGAACTTTCCCCTGATGTATCCAGCTCAATTGGCATTACATCAGATCTAGGTTGAGCTCTAATAGGCACAGGCCGCAATATGGGCACAACCTCTTCAGGGGCTGAGGGCACGACAGAAGGAGGGCCTGATGCTTTGACTGGAGGAACACTACCGACAAAAGGAACTGTGACCTGACTTGAGATGATGGACATCTGAAAAAATGGAAGCAAGCAAAATAATATCAAACGGTCTGAAGGACCAGAAAATGAAAACAAAGTAATATCAAGAGCATGGAACTCACTTCAACTACAGTAGGTTCCAGAATCGACATCTCAACAACCTACTGAATAGATGGTTCTTAGATTAATGATTCAGCTACAGAAGAGGTTGGACATTCCTCTACACCGGTCCTAGCAGCCATCTCTGGCAGGGTCTCTTCAGGGGTTCTAACAATGAGCCGAGGGGGACTAAATATGGCCAATCCTTCTATTAAGGGGTAGGAAGCCACCTCCCTCAGCGTTAGTAGTTCCCTCATCACCCGAACAACCATAGTCCACTTGTTCTACAGACAGGGATGGGGAACTTTTAGATGAGCTCTCCACCTCAACACTAGGCTTCAAAGTTGCTTATGCCTCTTGGCGGACAGTTGAACAAGTGGCCATGGGTCGTACTGGGGCTACCGCCTTTTTATGCGACGCTCGGCATTCTCTTGATGATACAGAAGGACCCGAAGAAGAAACTCCCATGTTAGGCAAAATCTCAGGAAGCCCTGGAGCATGTCACAGAGGGTATAATGAGATAGGGTGATAGACTCTAGAATATGAAGCATCGGAGGTAATTCTGTTTGATCTACCTACCACCTCACTAGCTAGGGTAGGGGAAGGGAGAGTTTATCTCTCAGGACTGCCAACAAATATTTCTGCCTTGGCATCAACAGCTGCACCAATGTCTACCTCAGCAGACGGAGCCGGTGCATCTTTCAGTGCTGCTACGAGATGAAGAAAAAAGAACATAAAATTAAGCCTAAGGAAGCTCTTTAAAGAGACGTCACAGTAATAATAACGGTGCAAAAGTACCCTCATCTCTGGCCGGTGAAGCTTGGGAGGTAGAAAAATCTTCAAATGACGATAGCTGAGGCACGGCCACCTCGGAAGCGGGAATCTCAAAAGCTGCTTGCTCTACTGCAATTTGGCTGGCATTTTTAGCCTGTGCCACGACAACTTTTATCGGAGAGGCTGCTTTTCTCTTCCGACTATCGCTAGGCAAAGGAGTAGTAGTGGGAGCTGATGCAGGAGTATCAAAATAAGAAGGCTTCTGAGCCTGCATAATTAGCTTGCGATAATCTCCTTGCTATCGTATGTCTGGTCTATCTAAAAGGAGAGAACAGAAGAGGATACAAGTTAAAGCATAAAAATCAATACGAAGACATGGGTCCCTGTCGAAACATGATGACATACCTGCTGGCCCGTTATATAAAGGGGAAAGAGGCCAATAGTACAAAGCCTCCTCCTTGTCCCGGGAAGCAGTCTCACGAAGTAGCCAGCATATATCCTCAATCTTCTCACAATGGTCAGCCAACTGAGCCAGATCTAGATGATCTCGGCAAGCTAGACAATGGTACAAGCCCAAGTGATCTAAACCCCAGCCATCCGCGTAATTAAAGGATACAAACAGTTTGTGGGCCAGAATAGCCTCAGCAGGAGTACTGAGTTCCACGCCATGAATTTTCAACAGGATAAAGAGCCAAGAAGTTTGGCGATAGTATGTGGCGGTTCTGTCCTCCCTTCACACGAAAGTTCGATACGGACAGCGGCGATCCTGCTCCGGATGCCAAGAGATTACCGGGGGTATGGGTTCTTCAATCGGAAAAGGGAATTGCTTGAACTCAAGGCGGGCATTTCCCACTTGGCTCAGATCCTTCAAAGACTTCAAGAGATCATCATTTTTCACCTTCGGCAGTACTGGCGTCAATTGTTTAGATTCCTTCTTCATGGCCTTGCGTGCCTCGAGATACTCACCTACCGCCTTAGGGCGCTGCGACAGAAGCCTCTTCAAATGAGATTCATCTATATTAAACATAGGCCCAGGTTGACGGTTCAAGAAAGCACGTTCCGCCATATCCCAGCAACTAGCCTTCAAGTTTCTATAGAAGCTGGTACTGGCATTCCACCATTTAACATACTCAGGGGTGACTCAAGGAACACGCCTAGGCGTCGGAACTCTGAATGTGCTAGCCTCTCGACGATGAAAAAAGTCCCACCAGGAGCGACCTTCTTCAGCAACCACTACCCCTTTCTTGGTCTGACTATCAAAAGCGAATTGTGCGGACGAAGGTGGAATATGTTGGTCATATCCGAAGTTACGACCACAATGGAAGGGGTAGTATGACTCCAGAAAACTATTACTACCCTTCCTGAATACTAGAATACTCGGGCGAATGGCCAGCGCCCACTCAACCAGTTCAGGTTCTAAGATGAAGCAAGTTGCAGGCGCACCTGAAACAAGATGGGAATATACTTCTGTGGCATCCATCTTGTATTCACACTGGCGATTAACCAGAGGAACAGAGTGGGCAGCTAAACTCCAAAAGTGAATGGTGCCTATGAAATCTACCAGGGCCTTTGTCAACCAACCCCGAATAGAAAAAAGTTGCTACGTAGTGGTCTCCGGCTCTACACTGGCGAATTCAAGCATCCTTGGGTACAACGTCAGTTCTTAAAGTGTTCTTGGGGCAAACTCAAGAAACAATGTGCACACCCAAGCATTTAAGAAATGGATGTCCTACAGTCCTCAGATTTGCGGTATCTGACGTCTGCACAGCTCCCCCAGCGTTCTATAAATCAAGTAGAGTGCGCTGGACATAAAGATAATTTGATACCCCAGGCCATCTGGCATGCCGGGAGAATCACCCCAGGGCGTATAATTGTTTCATCTCCTTGAGGAAGAGCAAAAGAACAAAGCCAGAATGTCAGGAGTGCCGTGCAATGTGTCATGGCATCAATCCCCGCCGGGTTCGGCCCACTCTGATATGCCAGACGAAGGGAAGATGGCAAGCTTGATTTGAAATGGGCTCGTTTCGCTTGCTGTGTGGCAACCGGTACTACAGATGGATAGTCAGTATACTTTAAGTTGCCCCGAAAGAAATATTGAATCCACAACCCCATTCGGACTTTCTTACGGTCTCCCTTCATTCGACTCTGAGATGAGGAAGCCCTCGATGAATCATCATAATAGGACAAGCATAGCGTCCTATACACCTTCATCAGGTATCGGTACGAGAAACCAATGAAGTATCGACCTTCACCATTTGACTCGTCCTTTAAGAAGTCGGCAAGGCAAACCACTTCATACGGCTCACCGTCAATGGGCAGGCTGCTAAGCTACGAAAGGCTCCACAAATGCAGCGAGGTCTCACCTTCAGCTGTATAAAAAGTGTTGAACTCGCTGTTGAAAACCTCAATCATGCCGCAACACAAACCCTTCGAAATGGGGTATCGGAACTGAGAGGCGTACACACTGTGGAAAATTCCCGCTCTGATTAAGAGCGGAGCATATTCCTTCAGGACATAGTCCGTGAACTCCACTGCCCCAGTACGAAAGGAGTGTGCATCAAAAACCTTCAGGTCTGCAAACCAGTCGATAGCAAGCTGATATTTGAAGTGAACTGCCATACAATTCAAGATGAAAGGTTCCTCCCGATACCCCCACTTTATCGGAGACAAGAAGAGACCGTAGCCCGGTGTCTCTTTCTGCACGTGTCCTACGGCATAATCCCACCTAGCCAGAGTGAACTCAAGAGTCCGAGTCAGCATGTTCTGTGCAGGCGTCAGCTCAGTAACCCCCATGACGGCTTTCCATTGACGCGGCTCCCTTGAAAGATAAATGGCTTCAAGACGATGAAGTAATACTTTCAGGCTGTCCTGCTCCACAAGAATAGCTTGTTCGGCTATTCGAGCCAGCAATCCATCTCTCCTTCCGGTAATGACGAAGTGACAGATGAAAGGGAGGAGGTGCTTGTCCTTTGGGAAATCTTGCCGAAATTCCTCGCTGCGGCGATAACTAAAATTCCCATCTGTGATTAAAAGGCGCGGAGGGTCCACAGTGTCGGTCTCTGAATCTGAAGATTTGTGAAGCACTGCTATTTTGTCATGACCCATGTCCAGCTCATGAACATTCGCCCAGGTTACTTTTGGGATAACTGAAGTAGCTGCGGGAGCATGAGAAGATGAACCCAAGGGAGCTGAAGCAGATGCCATCTGGCCTATTAAAACATGTGCAATAAAGGAAACGGGTCAACAACAAAGATCTGATAAAGATATAAACCAAAGAAATTCTGTAAAAAATTTGGCAGAGTCTCCCCTTATTAGGGGATCTGCCAAGAATAAATAGGAAGCACATCACAACCATAGGGTGCGATGACTCCTAAACAAAGACCATGGGATAACTCCCAGGCCACTCCATTTTAGCCGCAGAGAAGACGGAAGGCTCAACCTAAAGGAGAGCTCGCCGCCGTGAGCAAATAGAAGAAGGGAGGGATCGCCGCCGTGTGAGCGAAGAGGGGGGGGGAGAAGGACCGCCGTGGATTCAAAATGAGAGGAATGAGGGGTGATAAATATCACATTTTATATCATAATTTGCATCACATTCATCACTTTTTGATCATTTAATGAGCATAGTTGTACATTAATATCACCTAAATCTCATTCTCACCATTAATTTGAGTTTGCATGATTTTATCATAATTTTGAGAAATATTGAAGAAAGTGCACAATTGTCATAATTCATTTTTTAAATCAAAAATAGTGATTATATGACTTTTTTGGAATTTCAGGAATGTACGACTAAGCAGAAGGCACCATTTTTCAAGCCAGAAAGAACAAGCGGCTGTTCGTGTTGTCATTTATTGAAGAATAAGTGACCGCTTACGCGGGTGCTTAATCCTTGTGTATGGAAAAGACAAAATACTAAAAGAAAAATAGAAAAAATAGAAAAAAGGAATGATCTCCCGTCCAGAAACTCGTCTATTCAATTATATGGAAAAGCCAGAAATATAAAAATATGGAAAAAAGGAATTATAAGCGCCCGTCCAGAAAGTCATCTATTCAATTATATGAAAAAGGCAGAAATATCAAAATATGGAAAAAAGAAATTACGCCCGTTCGAAAAGCCATTATTTTATGAATTAATGGCACTACGGTGGTCGCCATTTACAGTTTGAAGCAGAAACGGAACCGAGTTGCTCTAATGAAAGTTATATTTCCAAGTTTTGATACAAGGAGGACTCTTTGATGGCAAGAGGCCTAGTTTGAGCAAGATTTGATGCTAAAAAATCCGATTTTAACTTGATCTCAAAGCCTCAAATTGTGGAAAGCCCCTGCACTCTATAAAAATGCGCCCAGAGCAAACTGAAAAAGAGATCTTAGCCTTCCTTAGCCTCTTTTCATGTTTTTCTGTTCTTCCTTTTGATTTCTTTTATTCTGCAAACTTCTTCGTTTTTAAGTGCTCTTTAATTTCTTCTGCTTCCTCTTCCTCTAATTCTATCTCATTTTGAATTTATTGCTAATTTTTCAAAGCTCTATCTTTTACATTTTTCATTGTTCATCAGCGCATCTCTCTGTTCTTTCTTAATTTTCTCCCTCTTCGGATACTCTTTTCCTCTTGCTTTCTTCACAAAAGTTGTTCGTTTTTAAGTGTTCTCCAACTGCTTGCTCTTCTTCTTCCTCTAATTCGCTATCGTTTTTAAGTTATTCTTTCTTTTTCAAAGTTCAATTTTTAGGCTTTTACTATTCATCCGCGCAACACCTATCTGTTCTTCGTCAGTTTTTATCATCTTCTGATCTTCCTCTCCCTCTGCTCTGTTCATTAATCTTCTTCATTTTTCTCTGATCTTCAACTTTCTCTTTCACCACATCTTCTAATTCTCTCTGGTATCAAAGATATTTCACTTTCAATCTCACTCTATTTTTATTCTCATTTTTACTATGTTTTTCTTTCTTCTCCACCGTACCCTCTCTTTATTTCTCTATTCACCCTCTTTCAAAACACACTCACGCACACAAATATATTTATTTTTAATTATTCTTCTCTCTCTCTTCTATCTATCTTTCCCTCCTCTTTTTTCTTCACACATCCTAAGGCAGATATTCTCTTCTTTCAGTGCTCACAAGGTGGCGTCTACCTCCACAGTGGGGTGATTCAATCAAAGGCTTGGCACGAAGACGGCGGCGCTATTCTTCATCATCTTGGCTCCATTTCTTCCCTTATTCTTTTACTTCAAGTTGTAATTTTTATATTTCACAGAGCTATAATCTTTCCTTACCAATAAAAATTCATCTTTTACAATTGTGTCTTTCTAGTTCTCTCTCTATCTCCTTCCAAATTCTCTTCTTTAACCCTCTCATATTCTTTAAATAGTGATTTCCATGCAATTTCATTTACCTTTAGCATAAGCTCACTCAAATTCAGTTTTCAAAACATAAGGATTTTCCAACTTGCTTAAATAAGAACTTTTCTTCTCCGTGGAATCGACCCGTTCTTTGCACTCTACATAGATTTAATATCTTTTTAGTGAGTGAGTGCGGTTACTTTTAAAATTGTGACACGGCTTTTAACGACGATTGTAGTGAACCATCCACTACCAAAAAAAGCGGGATTTCAGACGGATATTTCAGACTGATATTTTCAGTCTTAATATCCGTCTGTATTTGTGACGGATTAGTTTCTGTCACAAATTCCATCTCTATTAACGACAGACTACATTCGCTCTGAAGATCCGTCTATAATTATAGACGGAATATATTCCGTCTTTATATCCGTCATAAATTTAGGACGGATATTCAGACGGAAGTAATCCGTCTGAAATTTCAGACGGAAATAAGTTCCGTCCAAATTTCCGTCTCAAAATTCCCCCTTTCCCGCCACCGTCGGCCCCTCCCTCCCACCCCTTCCACCCGACCCCATTTCCACCCCCCCCACTCTCCCTCTCACTCTCTCCTTCTCCTCTGCCCTCTGCTTCCGGTCGTCGCCGCCGGAGCCGCCGGAGCCGCAAAGTCGTCAGAAGCCACCGTCGCCATCCTCGCCATCCTCAATGTCGACGTCCTTGCTATCGTGCCCACCGCCATTCGTGTTAGCTCGCAGCCGTGCCCACCTTCCTCGCCGAAGCTCAGACGATCGCCGCCGGTATGTCCCCCCTCACCCTCTGTCTTTTTTTTAACCTGCATTTGTTCTCGCTGGGGGTGTGGGAGGGGTGTCGATGGGGAAGGGGAGAGGAGGGGCGTCGTTCCCGTGGTGGCGGCTGGCGGCGAGGGGAGGGGGGTCGGTTGGGGAGGGCAGTTGGGAAGGGGATGGGGGTTCCCATGGCGGCCGGGGGTGAGGGGATGGGGGTTTGGGAAGGGGAGGGGGGCCGGCGATGAGGGGACGGGTGTTTTGGAAGGGGAGGGGGTTCCTGTGGTGGCCGGCAGCGAGGGGACGGGGGGGTCGGTTGGGGAGAATACTCAGATGGGGAGGGGGGTTTCATATAGTGTGGGGGGTGGGGGTGGCTTACTCTGGTGAGAAGGGGGTAGGGTGGGGCAGGGTTACTCTGGTGGGTGAGGGGGGCTCACAGTGTGGGGGTGGGGGGGGCTAACTTCAGCGGGGAGGGGGGTAGGGTGTGGGGGCTACTCCAGTGGGGAGGGGGTCAAACAGGGTTGGTGGGGGGCTTACTCCCACCGGGAGGAGGCAGCATAGATGTGGGGTGTGTGGGGGGCTTACTCATGCAGGGAGGGGGGCTGCAACTACAAGGTGGGGTGATGGAGGGGGATTTACCTTGGTGGGGACTGGGGAGGGGGGGTTGTAGTGGCAGGGTGGGGTGGTGGAGGGGGCTTAACTCCGACGGGGATGGGGAGCATACGGTGGGGTGTGAGTGTGGGGGCATATTTCGGTGGGAGGTTGGGGAGGGTGTTACAAATTATTTTTATTTTATTTTATTTTAGTTAGGTATATGTTAATTTTTTCTCAATGTCTGGTTAAAATTAATCATGGTTAGATTCTCGGGCAATAACGAATAATTACGACAATGACATTTTTGCACAATTAGGGTTTATAGAGTAGGGCTGTCAATGGGGCAGGCCGATCCGACAGGCCCTCGGGTTTGGCTTGATTTCGGGCCGGGCCACAAGATTTTTTTCGGCCCGCGGGTTTTTAGTCGGACCTAAAAGCCCGGCCCGACTAGACCCGCGGGTCGGGCTCGAGCTTTGAGTTTGACCCGCGGGCCGGCCTGGCCCGTTCTCTTTTTTTATTCCCACTTTAAAATTTAAAAATTATTTAATTAAAATTATGTTATTTTACTTACTTAGAAAATTTAAAACTCTCTTTTCACATAAATTATGTAATTAATATCAATTTGTTAATTAATTTAGTGAGATTATAAACTTTATATTATTAAATATATTAATTTTTATTTTTTTTATTTTTCTATTTACGTTGTCGGGCCGAGCCAAGCCTTAGTCGGGCTTTATATTTTTTAAATAATATCGGGCCCAGCCCGAGCTCGAGCTTAATATTAACAAGTCGGGCTCAGGCCGGGTCAACTTAAGCTCAGCCCAGGCCCGGCCCATTGACAGCCCTTAATACAGAGTGATATAACTATTAATGTATTTTCACGAGTAATTTTTTTTTTACAAATTCACGTCTAACAATAATTTTCATGCAAAAAACCCGCGGTAAGTGGCCTCGCTCTCCCTCTCTCTCTCCCGATCATGTTCCCCTCCCTCAATCCCTCTCCCTCTCCCCTGTCCGGCTCCCTCACTCCCTCTCCCTCTCCCCTCTCGCGCTCCCTCACTCCCTCTGGCCGCCCTCCCCCACCCCCTCCACTGCCCTCTCTCCCCTGTCCGGCTCCCTCACTCCCTCTCCCTCTCACTCCCTCTGGCCGCCCTCCCCCACCCCCTCCACTGCCCTCTCTTCCCCTGTCCGTGGCCCCTCTCCCCCTCTCATTATGATGCTGTTCTTGTAAAATCTAGTTTGAACATTAGGTGGATGTATTTTAATTTGTAGAATCTATCTAAAAACTCGTTGGAGTGAGATATCGCAAATTCCGAAAATAGACTCAGTTTGAACATGTCTTATTCTCCTCCAAAAATCTATCAGGGCGCATAAGTCAAGATCTTAATACTACATTTGATTAAAATGATAGAGATGTCAGATGTTTTAATGAGTAGAATTTTAAAACTCATCCCCACAAATCCAGCCAAACTCCACGTAACGGAGTCATAGATAATTTGGACCCGTGGCCTAAGTGACCGTCTCACTCCCTGCCCAAATTGGCCACTGTGAACAATTTCACATCACTTGGGATCTCCCTGGGTAGCTTCTTCCTGATTAATTTGGACTGAATTAGACTGGGGAGACTCGTCGGACCCACGGAGACTGATTTGGACTGAACAACCATGGGTTTAGTTTAACGATACACAGGTTATTTTTTAAAAAAAAAATAAATCGCTTGTGTGAAATGCTACACATGTTCCTAGTCTTGCCCCGGACAGAACTTGATGATAGCTGTATTTTTCCTTTCCTGGGCATGTGACATTCTAAACGCAATAAATAGCCAGAGTTTACAAGAACACCATCAAAGAACCTTCATTCAATCAACAATCATTAATTTTTAGTTCAGATGGTATGCAGGAAAGTGAAGTTCCAACTTCTGATCTGAGAAACAATGTCCTTTTTGGAGTTGACATTGATAACCCTCTTGGGATACCAATGCCTAGTGATCCTTTACTAGCAAAAAATATAAGCTCTGGCAAAGACTATCAGACTGATCTCACTTCAAAAAACATTATTTCCAATTCCAGTGGCTCCAAGGAAACTCAAGCAGAATTCTCAACATCAATTGTTTCTCAATCTTTTGGGGTTCCAGATGTGGCATTTAATTCTAGTGACTCCACTAATGATAGCAGCTTTTTGATTGGTAGATCAATAGATATCACTCGGTCTTCGGGCAATGATGAGTTGAAGTAGGATCTTGCTCGACTGTTCAGCATACAGAGGAGAGGGGGGAGCTCTGTGGGAGGGGGGTGGAGCTTGGTGGGACGGGGAGCTCCGTGGGAGGGGGGAGGGGCATCCGAGAGGGTTCCAGTGGGGGGGAGCTCAGTGGGAGGGGGGAGGGGCATCCGAGAGGGTTCCAGTGGGGGGGGGAGCTCTGTGGGAGGGGGGTGGGAGGGGGGGGAGCTCTGTGGGACGGGGCGCTCGGTGGGAGGGGGGAGGGGCATCCGAGAGGGTTCCAGTGGGGGGGAGCTCAGTGGGAGCAGGAGGGCGGGTGGGAGGAGGGGGAGCTTTGTGGGAGGGGCATCCGTACATGCTCCACTGAGGTTGAAAGTGATCCCATTTGAACCTTGTCTTATGATGATAAGAAGATATAGAGAAATGGAATGACCACATATCTTAAGTAGTACATATATACAAAGATGTGGATAAATGCAAAGAAATCAGAATTCTCTATAGCAATAGGTAAATACCCAAAAAATTCGTTTTGTGATTTAAAACTTTGTGGATTTTAATTGCATGTAAATATAATTTTAAATCTGATTTTAATAGAAATTTGATGTTAATTTAGCTCAAAAATGTAGATTGTTTTGCTTCGATGTTATTCATTTGAAAATTTTTGTAATTTGGGTGTTATTTAATTTGATATGTGCATAATGATAATTGCGTTGTTATTTAATTTTATGTTATATAAATGCATGGGGTATTCCCTGTGAGTTGAGGTGCGTGGGTGCGACCTAACATTACACGCACCTCAGGAGAGCGCGTTAAAACCGTGTCAATGTGCCTTCCAGTTCAAGACTTTGGGATTGATATGTATGTTCTCATTTATTTATGAGAATGTATATATCTACCTCAAAGTCTTGAATTGTCCCGTTTGGACAGTCTGTGAATGTTTGATCGCACTTAGGCAGTCATTTACTATATATGTTTGTATGGTTTGTTGAGAATTTCGGTTGCGTCTCCTCACTCTTCTCTGATATACCATTATTCATTTTGAGTGTTTTCTTAACCACTTACTTGTAAGTGTTTAAGAAAATTTCAAAATCAATAAATATATTTGGTATATCGGAGAAGTGTGGGGAGATGATGCCGAAATTTTTAGCAAATCGTGCAGCACATATAGTAAGTGATTGTGCGATCAAACCTTCATGGATGGGTTAAAAAGTGATAATCTAATCAATATTCCTCTTCCAACTGCAAATGGTCTATGATGAACGATGTGAGGAAAGGGTCGGGTGTAATATTATGAGTAATGATTTGAAAGTTAGGATGTGTATTGTCATTTATTGGGTGCAGGCAAAATGTCGACAGATCGTTCATGGATGTATCGTAGAATAGTTGACCGGGTGGTGTCAGATGACTTTAAGCTTGGGGTTGAGAGTTTCATTCAATTTGCATTGGGGAATCCAAATGCAGCAATAGATCGCGACGGTCACATTCGTTGCCCTTGTTCAAGTTGTAGAAACTTGAGGTGGTGTTCAACATGGGATGTGCAACATCATTTGTACACGAAAGGGTTCGTGGATGGTTATACAAATTGGACGTGTCATGGTGAGCAATTCGGGAGGTATGAGCCCGACAATATTGCAGGCACAAGTGGGTACGTGGATATGGTTGTAGATGCTGCTGGTCCTAGTTTTAATATTCACGATGAAGTGCCGAATAAGATAGCCGGAAGATTTTATGAACTACTTAGGGATGCTGATGAGCCGCTGTGGGATGGTTGTGAAAATCACACTCGATTGTCTGCAGTGTCACAGTTGTTGAACTTGAAATCTGAATTTCACATCAGTGAGACTTGTTTTGACCGTCTCCTCCTCTTGATCAAGAGTATGTTACCTCGAGACGAGAAGTTGCCAGAAACTTTTTACCGTGCAAAAAAGATGGTCAATGACTTAGGACTTGGATATGTGAAAATAGATGCATGTCCGAATCATTGTATGTTATATTACAAAGATGATGCAGATAAGATATCATGTTCAGTTTGTGGCCATGACAGATTCAAACCTAAGGGGGGGGTCAATTCAAAGGCAAAAGATGTACCTTACAAGGCGTTGCGATACTTCCCTCTTGTGCCTAGGCTGCAGCGACTGTATATGTCCTCAAAGACGGCTCGGCATATGACATGGCACACCGAAAGAGTACGTCGTGCCGATGATATAATCAGTCATCCTGCCGATGGTGAAGCTTGGACTCACTTTAGTCGTACTCATCTTGCCTTTTCAAGGGAGTCACGTAATGTTCGATTGGGTTTATGCACAGATGGCTTTAATCCATTCGGTGGTTTAGTGGCAGCTTATTCTTGTTGGCCAGTGTTCATGACACCGTACAACCTTCCGCCGCACATGTGCATGAAGCGAGAAAATCTGTTTTTGTCCCTAGTAATTCCTGGTCCAAAAAGTCCCGGAAAAAATTTGGACATATATCTCAGGCCGTTGATTGATGAGCTCAAAGTTTTATGGACTGATGGAGTTGTTACTTATGATGCATATAGGAAGAAAAATTTTATTATGAAGGCTGCACTGATGTGGACAATAAGTGACTTCCCTGCATATGGAATGCTATCTGGTTGGAGCACACATGGGAGGCTAGCATGTCCTTACTGTATGGAAGATACCAAATCATTTGTATTGAAACATGGGGGGAAAAGCTGCTGGTTTGATTGCCATCGGCGGTTGCTACCAAGTGACCATCCTTTTCGAAGGCAAAAAGACTCGTTTAAAAAAAATACTTTTGAAATGGATGAAGCTGACTTGCAACGGGTGTCGGGTCTACATATGGCGTCACGGGTGCACAATTTACCAGATGTAGTTCAATTGTCTGGTAGCACACGGCAACTCCCTAATTTTGGAAAGGATCACAACTGGGTGAAGAAAAGCATTTTTTGGGAATTACCTTATTGGTCAACTCTTCTTGTACGACACAATCTGGATGTCATGCATACCGAGAAGAATTTTTTTGATAATGTGTTCAATACGATCATGAATGTTAAAGGGAAAACAAAGGACAACGCCAAAGCACGTATGGATTTAAAGATGCTTTGTAGACGTCCAGAATTGGAACTACAAAGTGTCAATGGCAAAACTGTGCAGCCTAAAGCAACTTCTGTGCTTCATGATACACAGATCAAGGAAGTATGCCAGTGGTTGAAACAACTGAGATTCCCAGATGGATATGCATCCAACATAGCCCGTTGTGTGAATGTTAATGAGGGAAAAATATATGGTATGAAAAGTCACGACTGTCATGTGTTCATGGAGAGGCTACTGCCCATTGCATTTCGTGATTTGTTGCCAAAGCAGATATGGGGAGCACTAGCTGAGATGAGTCAATTTTTCAAGATTTTATGTGCATCTGAACTCAGACTTCGGGATGTACAAACTATCGAACAAGATGTTGTCACAACCATTTGCAAGCTAGAGAAGATATTTCCTCCGGCATTCTTTGATTCGATGGAGCACCTGGTAGTTCATTTGCCATATGAGGCTATCGTCGGAGGTCCAGTACAATTTCGATGGATGTATCCATTTGAGAGGTATGTGACAATTTTTGTTAACTTATAAGTCGTCCATAGCCGCTACATTTTGTTGCCATCTGACTTGTTGTTGTAGGTGCATGCATGAATTAAAAATGAAAGTTCGCAACAAGGCACAGGTGGAGGGTTCGATTGCTGAGGCATACATTCTTGAAGAAATTTTGAACTTCTGTTCTATGTACTTTGAGCCAGAGATTCAAACTCGTCGTACTCGACCTCCACGTAATGATGATGGGGGAGTGGATGAATCGTCCGATCGGCTCTCCATATTTAAACATCCTGGACGTGCGTTCGGACGTTGCTTGACTCGCACGCTCCAAGATAGAGAGTTGCACGCCGCTGAGATATATATTCTTTTGAATTGCCTCGAGATTGAACCTTATGTTGAGTAAGATATTAATTCACATTTTCAGCAACTCCATAAGTCTATACATCCTCAAAGTCTATACAACATTGACTTCACAAAGTCTATACATTGGCTTCCTCAAAGTCTATACATTGGCTTCCTCAAAGTCTATACAACATTGACTTCACAAAGTCTATACATTGGCTTTATCAATTTTTTTAATCATTTTTTTTACGGGGTGCTACATTTATATTGCAGACAATTTGATTCAGAATTAGCTGAAAAATGTCCAAATATCCAGGATGTGGAGATTGAAAAAGAACGCGACAAGTTTTTTTCCAAATGGCTAAGAAACCGAGTTAGTGTGAACTCTGAATATATATGTTTGTATTTACGTATGTTGAGGTAATTGTTATTATTTTAACTACTCTAATTTGAATATAGGTTGAACAAGGTCTCATTACTGATCAAAGAGTACAACAGATAAGTTATGGCCCCTCGAACCAGACACGTGCCTATCCGGGATATATTGTGAATGGATACAAATTTCATACAAGGGATTATGGGCGAAATAAGTCTACGATGAACAGCGGCGTATGTGTGAAGGGAAATTTATACAATGAAATGGAATTGGACTACTATGGTATTATTGAAGAAGTCTTAGAACTTCAGTATTTGGGACAAGACAATCATGTATATATATTTAAGTGTCAATGGTTTGATCCTAATTCTGTTCTACATGACACAAATTATGGGATTGTCAATGTCAAGCATAGGTTTAAACTTAAGACCTATGAACCGTTCATTTTAGCCGCACAAGCCCAGCAAGTGTACTATTCAAGCTATCCATCATCCAAGAATAGAGATTGGTGGGCAGTTTGCAGGGTTAACTCAAAACTCTTTCCCACTTATGAGTTAACTATGAGTGGAGATGTCTCAGAGGTTGCTCGTGCTGAATATTATCAATCAGACGAAGTTGGCGTTGTCGGTTCCTCTAGGTTTAATATGGACGAATCTGATGAGCCACTGTCATTACGTACGCGAGATGGCGTGGAAGAAGTCGATCCGACGGAGCTAAATGTTGATGTTAGAGGGGAGGAAGAATCAGATGAAGATGAAGATTTTGAATCTCATGAGACTACTATGGATGACGAAGATGATGAAGTTGAGCTAGATATATCAACATGAGGGAGGCATGTTTTGATAATTTAGTAAGAAGATTCTTACTTTTAAGCATAATTTTAAATAACATTTGTCTAGCCTTATATAATTGTGGATTAATATGTATTAATTGTTTTGTTATTAATAAGGAAATGGTGCGAGGAGGTCGTAGTAGGGGTGGGAGGAGATCTAGCAGTGAGAGGGGCACTACTATCTCCTCGCTACCATCTTCTTCAGACACAGGTATATTTGATCAATAAGTTAGCTATATAAATATTTTATTTATTTACAAACTTAAAAGAATTTATTTATAGGTGCAAGTGTCGGCTCACCACCACTTGTACATACGCCACCACCTCCCGCTACAGGTATGTATATTTTAATTTAAATTCTTGAACATTTGTTCTACTTATGAAAATAAGTTCTTGCAGGTCTCAGTGGCCTCCCACCTGTTGTGCATACGCCACTCCCACCACCTTCCGCTGCAGGTATGTATATTTTAATTATATGTTCGTAATATTTGTATCACTCCACATGACAATAAATTCTTGCAGGTCTCAGTGGCAAAAAGACTCGAGGATCATGTATGTATATTTTAATTTAAATTCTTCAATATTTGTTCTACTTATGACAATAAATTCTTGCAGGTCTCAGTGGCCTCCCACCTGTTGTGCATACGCCACCCCCACCACCTCCCGCTGCAGGTATGTATATTTTAATTATATGTTCGCATTATATGTATCACTCCACATGACAATAAATTCTTGCAGGTCTCTGTGGCCTCCCACCTGTTGTGCATACGCCACCCCCACCACCTCCCGCTGCAGGTATGTATATTTTAATTATATGTTCGCATTATATGTATCACTCCACATGACAATAAATTCTTGCAGGTCTCAGTGGCCTCCCACATGTTGTGCATACGCCAACCCCACCACCTCCCGCTGCAGGTATGTATATTTTAATTATATGTTCGCAGTATATGTATCACTCCACATGACAATAAATTCTTGCAGGTCTCAGTGGCCTCCCACATGTTGTGCATACGCCAACCCCACCACCTCCTGCTGCAGGTATGTATATTTTAATTATATGTTCGCAGTATATGTATCACTCCACATGATAATAAATTCTTGCAGGTCTCAGTGCCCTCCCACCACCTCCCACTTGTACAGGGCCCACCCCCACCAGTCAGCCCCTTGACGATGTCGGCAGTTGTCACGAGGGAGGCACGACCCATGATAGACGTCGCCCGTGTTGGGTATCCGGGTAAATCTATAAGGTTATATTACATTAATTAGCCCTCAACTGTGTAATATGAATATTTTGACATTTGCAATTGCAGTATGAAATTTGAACCCCACGGCGCTGTCCATCATTCCACCGAACTCATGTTGGCACATGTGCCCGGGGCAGCTTCCACTTTCAGAGATTTTCCGATGTCCGTCCGCGATTCATTGTACAACATGTTCTTAGTAAGTAATTACGTCATTTAATTCAAGTATTTCCCAAAGTCTATTTACAACTTTATACTAAGTGTGAAAAGCAATTGATTTACAGCGGTCTTTTCAATTCACATGTGGACATGACGCGGCGAGATGTCGTCGTGCCTGGGAGTCTACTATGCTCTCAAGTTACAAGAGGAAAATACATGAGGCCCGAGCACACGCTAAAAAATTGAGTGTGGGGAGTGAAGACCGACAATTGTGGAAGGCGCATCGCCCTCTATGGATGAGGCAGGAGGATTGGGAGATATCTTGTGACCATTTTGCCGACCCCAAGTGGATAGAAAAGTCCGAAAAAGCCAAAGCAAACAGGGCGTCAAAACCAGGTTCAAATTTGCATACGAGTGGGTCCATCTCTTATGCGGCTCATAAACAAAAATTGGTAAGTAATATACCAATTTATCTTCTTACAATTTATCCCAATATTTGACTTTTTTTTACTATGAATTGTATAACAGGCTGTGGAGCTTAATCGACCTCCGTCGTTCCTCGAGGTGTTCGACAGAACACACAAAAAGAAGGGGACTAATGATTTTGTGAGTGACACAGCTAAGTCAGCAGCGGTAAGTTTATCTACATATGTAACTTGTACCGTTCATTTAAATCGGCATGTAATTCATATGAAATTGACTAGTTATTTTATTCAATTTGTAGGAAACATATAGCAAAGCAGTGACAGAGAAGTACGGGGAGGGAGACACGCAGCAGCCGGAGTTCGATCCGGTGGAGTGGGTGGCAGCAGCTGGCGTACCGAAGAAAGGCCGAATATATGGTTTTGGGGAGAGCCTAGACGCAAGCGCGGTGACATCAGCGTGTGCGAGTTCTAGCTATACTTCTTCCAGTGGCAGTGCCTTCACTATACCTTCCGTTGCCCCCAGCGCTTCTGCCAGCGACATGATGGACATGGTCCGATCGCAGATTTCTGATATGCAGCGGCAGCAGCAGCATTTCCAGCAAGAGATCTCTAGCCAAGTGTCAGTATTCTTGCAGGCAATTAGTGGCCTCCTCTCCCAGAGCGGAATGGTCCCTCAGAAATCAACCACCACCACAGCACAGCCCGCACAGGTGAGTCTCTAGCCAAGTTTTTATTTTGATGGAATTACTCAATTATGTTCATTATTAATTTTAAAACTCATTTACTTCAGAATAATTGAGAAAATCCGGGGGTCTAAAATTTGAAATACCGGTCGGACGGCCGTGCCAATCATTCCAACACGACCGGGGAGATGAAAGTGACTTGACAGAACTGACGGAATCCAAATCGGATGCCCAGTTTGATCTCGGCGCTAAAAGTTCAGTTTTAAAATACACTTAGTTTAAATGAACTACCAGGTCGGGTCCGGGGGTCTAAAATTGGAAATACAAGTCGGACGGCCATGCCGATCATTCCAACGCGACCGGGGAGATGAAAGTGACTTGTCAGAACTGACGGAATCCAAATCGGATGCTCGGTTTGAGCTCGGCACTCAAAGTTCAGTTTTAAAATAAACTTAGCTTAAATGAACTCCCAGGTCAGGTCCGGGGGTCAAAAACTTGAAATACAAGTCGGACGGCCGTGCCGATCATTCCAACGCGACCGGGGAGATGAAAGTGACTTGTCAGAACTGACGGAATCCAAATCGGATGCCCGGTTTGAGCTCGGCGCTCAAAGTTCAGTTTTAAAATACACTTAGTTTAAATGAACTACCAGGTCGGGTCCGGGGGTCTAAAATTGGAAATACAAGTCGGACGGCCGTGCCGATCATTCCAACGCGACCGGGGAGATGAAAGTGACTTGTCAGAACTGACGGAATCTAAATCGGATGTCCGGTTTGAGCTCGGCGCTAAAAGTTTAGTTTTAAAATACACTTAGTTTAAATGAACTACCAGGTCGGGTCCGGGGGTCTAAAATTGGAAATACAAGTCGGACGGCCGTGCCGATCATTCCAACGCGACCGGGGAGATGAAAGTGACTTGTCAGAACTGACGGAATCTAAATCGGATGCCCGGTTTGAGCTCGGCGCTCAAAGTTCAGTTTTAAAATACACTTAGTTTAAATGAACTACCAGGTCGGGTCCGGGGGTCTAAAATTGGAAATACAAGTCGGACGGCCGTGCCGATCATTCCAACGCGACCGGGGAGATGAAAGTGACTTGTCAGAACTGACGGAATCCAAATCGGATGCCCGGTTTGAGCTCGGCGCTCAAAGTTCAGTTTTAAAATACACTTAGTTTAAATGAACTACCAGGTCAGGTCCGGGGGTCAAAAACTTGAAATACAAGTCGGACGGCCGTGCCGATCATTCCAACACAACCGGGGAGATGAAAGTGACTTGTCAGAACTGACGGAATCCAAATCGGATGTCCGGTTTGAGCTCGGCGCTAAAAGTTCAGTTTTAAAATACACTTAGTTTAAATGAACTACCAGGTCGGGTCCGAGGGTCTAAAATTGAAATACAAGTCGGACGGCCGTGCCGATCATTCCAACACAACCGGGGAGATGAAAGTGACTTTTCAGAACTGGTGGAATCTAAATCGGATGTCCGGTTTGATCTCGGCGCTCAAAGTTCTGTTTTAAAATACACTTAGTTTAAATGAACTACCAGGTCGGGTTCGAGGGTCTAAAATTGGAAATACAAGTCGGACGGCCGTGTCGATCATTCCAACACAGCCGGGGAGATGAAAGTGACTTGTCAGAACTGGCGGAATCCAAATCGGATGTCCGGTTTGAGCTCGGCGCTCAAAGTTCAGTTTTAAAATACACTTAGTTTAAATGAACTACCAGGTCGGGTCCGGGGGTCTAAAATTGGAAATATCGGTCGGACGGCCGTGCCGATCATTCCAACGCGACCGGGGAGATGAAAGTGACTTGTCAGAACTGACGGAATCCAAATCGGATGTCCGGTTTGAGCTCGGCGCTAAAAGTTCAGTTTTAAAATACACTTAGTTTAAATGAACTACCAGGTCGGGTCCGGGGGTCTAAAATTGGAAATACAAGTCGGACGGCCGTGCCGATCATTCCAACGCGACCGGGGAGATGAAAGTGACTTGTCAGAACTGACGAAATCCAAATCGGATGTCCGGTTTGAGCTCGGCGCTAAAAGTTCAGTTTTAAAATACACTTAGTTTAAATGAACTACCAGGTCGGGTCCGGGGGTCTAAAATTGGAAATACCGATCGGACGGCCATGCCGATCATTCCAACGCGACCGGGGAGATGAAAGTGACTTGTCAGAACTGACGGAATCCAAATCGGATGCCCGGTTTGAGCTCGGCGCTCAAAGTTCAGTTTTAAAATACACTTCGTTTAAATGAACTACCAGGTCGGGTCCGGGGGTCTAAAATTGGAAATACAAGTCGGACGGCCATGCCGATCATTCCAACGCGACCGGGGAGATGAAAGTGACTTGTCAGAACTGACGGAATCTAAATCGGATGTCCGGTTTGAGCTCGGCGCTAAAAGTTCAGTTTTAAAATACACTTAGTTTAAATGAACTACCATGTCGGGTCCGGGGGTCTAAAATTGGAAATACCGGTCGGACGGCCGTGCCAATCATTCCAACGCGACCGGGGAGATGAAAGTGACTTGTCAGAACTGACGGAATCCAAATCGGATGCCCGGTTTGAGCTCGGCGCTCAAAGTTCAGTTTTAAAATACACTTAGTTTAAATGAACTATCAGGTCGGGTCCGGGGGTCTAAAATTGGAAATACAAGTCGGACGGCCGTGCCGATCATTCCAACGCGACCGGGGAGATGAAAGTGACTTGTCAGAACTGACGGAATCCAAATCGGATGTCCGGTTTGAGCTCGGCACTCAAAGTTCAGTTTTAAAATAAACTTAGCTTAAATGAACTCCCAGGTCAGGTCCGGGGGTCAAAAACTTGAAATACAAGTCGGACGGCCGTGCCGATCATTCCAACATAACCGGGGAGATGAAAGTGACTTGTCAGAACTGGCGGAATCTAAATCGGATGTCCGGTTTGAGCTCGGCGCTAAAAATTCAGTTTTAAAATACACTTAGTTTAAATGAACTACCAGGTCGGGTCCGAGGGTCTAAAATTGGAAATACAAGTCGGACGGCCGTGCCGATCATTCCAACACAGCCGGGGAGATGAAAGTGACTTGTCAGAACTGGCGGAAAGCTCGGCGCTAAAAGTTCAGTTTTAAAATAAACTTAGCTTAAATGAACTCCCAGGTCAGGTCCGGGGGTCAAAAACTTGAAATACAAGTCGGACGGCCGTGCCGATCATTCCAACACAACCGGGGAGATGAAAGTGACTTGTAAGAACTGACGGAATCCAAATCGGATGCCCGGTTTGAGCTCGGCGCTAAAAGTTCAGTTTTAAAATACACTTAGTTTAAATGAACTACCATGTCGGGTCCGGGGGTCTAAAATTGGAAATACCGATCGGACGGCCGTGCCGATCATTCCAACGCGACCGGGGAGATGAAAGTGACTTGTCAGAACTGACGGAATCCAAATCGGATGTCCGGTTTGAGCTCGGCGCTAAAAGTTCAGTTTTAAAATACACTTAGTTTAAATGAACTACCAGGTCGGGTCCGGGGGTCTAAAATTGGAAATACCGGTCGGACAGCCGTGCCGATCATTCCAACGCGACCGGGGAGATGAAAGTGACTTGTCAGAACTGACGGAATCCAAATCGGATGCCCGGTTTGAGCTCGGCGCTCAAAGTTCAGTTTTAAAATATACTTAGTTTAAATGAACTACCAGGTCGGGTCCGGGGGTCTAAAATTGGAAATACCGGTCGGACGGCCGTGCCGATCATTCCAACGCGACCGGGGAGATGAAAGTGACTTGTCAGAACTGACGGAATCTAAATCGGATGTCCGGTTTGAGCTCGGCACTCAAAGTTCAGTTTTAAAATAAACTTAGCTTAAATGAACTCCCAGGTCAGGTCCGGGGGTCAAAAATTTGAAATACAAGTCGGACGGCCGTGCCGATCATTCCAACACAACCGGGGAGATGAAAGTGACTTGTCAGAACTGACGGAATCCAAATCGGATACCCGGTTTGAGCTCGGCGCTAAAAGTTCAGTTTTAAAATACACTTAGTTTAAATGAACTACCAGGTCGGGTCCGGGGGTCTAAAATTTGAAATACCGGTCGGACGGCCGTGCCGATCATTCCAACGCGACCGGGGAGATGAAAGTGACTTGTCAGAACTGACGGAATCTAAATCGGATGTCCGGTTTGAGCTCGGCGCTCAAAGTTCAGTTTTAAAATACACTTAGTTTAAATGAACTACCAGGTCGGGTCCGTGGGTGTAAAATTGGAAATACAAGTCGGACGGCCGTGCCGATCATTCCAACGCGACCGGAGAGATGAAAGTGACTTGTCAGAACTGACGGAATCCAAATCGGATGTCCGGTTTGAGCTCGGCGCTCAAAGCTCAGTTTTAAAATACACTTAGTTTAAATGAACTACCAGGTCAGGTCCGGGGGTCTAAAATTGGAAATACCGGTCGGACGGCCGTGCCGATCATTCCAATGCGACCGGGGAGATGAAAGTGACTTGTCAGAACTGACGGAATCCAAATCGGATGTCCGGTTTGAGCTCGGCACTCAAAGTTCAGTTTTAAAATAAACTTAGCTTAAATGAACTCCCAGGTCAGGTCCGGGGGTCTAAATATTGTTTCAAGCTAGTAGTTGATCTATAAAATCTGCAGTTATCAATTTGATATGTTTGATTTATATTTATGCTCATTTCTTCGCACTAATTTTTTTATCTATGAATGAATGTTATTATTTTTTTAATGTAGGGGGATCCTTCTGCGGGCAGCGACAGAGGAGATGAGCAGGGCAGTGACGATATGGATGATGAGGATATTGACGATGTACCAGATATTTCTTGATGTTTAATGATATTTGTTTTATGTTATTCAGACGGATCAGCAGGGTTAATGTGTTTTTCTTTGTATTTATTTTGTCAGCATGGTGTTGAATTTTTTTATTGGTGGTGTTTATTTATTTGAACATCTATGTTGTGTTGAGATTTTTTCGGTGGTGTTTATTTATTTGGGTATGTTGATGTTGAGTTTTTTTTTGTGGTTAGTTCCAATAATTTTTTTTAACAGGTTTATTAGATAAATAAACTTAAATTTTAAAAAAAATATATTTTTTTTCAGACGGATTTATAATCCGTCTGAAATGACGTTTGTAATAGAGACGGTAATTTCAGACGGAATTTATATCTGTCGTGAATTACGTTTTAAACACCGACGGATTTAGGACGAACAACATATGGAACCGTCGTTGGAAGTTACGACGACAAAGTAATCCGTCGTAATATCCGGCAGAAATAGAGACGGATTTCAGACAATATTTCAGACGGATTACGGACGGTATTTACAACGGATAATAAATCTGTCTTAAAAACCGTATGAAATACAGACGGAAATTTCAGACTGATAATTACATACGGAAATTTTATCGTGTGAGATTTAGACAGAATTTATGACCGAAATTATTTGTGTCTTAATTTCAGACGGAATTTCAGACCGAAAAGTTAACTGTCACAAATTTGTGACTAAGAATTTCAGACGGTCGAGTTCGGTCTTAAATCCGTCGGAAATCCGTTACAAATATGTGTTGCGACGGATTTTCAGACGGATTTGAGACGGATAACGTCCGTCTGAAATCCCGCTTTTTCTGGTTGTGATCAATTTTTGGCACCGTTGTCGGGGAGAAAATAATTTTTGATAGTTAGACATTCTTGTGTTTGATTTGTATATTTGTATATTAATTGTTCTATTATTTATTTCGTAGGAAAAATAAAAAAAATCAAAAAATCAAAGAAAAAGTGAAATTCGGACTTGAAAGTCTCTGAAAATAAACTGTTGCAGAAAGTCAAAAAGCGTCGCTGAAAGTCTGTATCTGTCACAACAGGGAGCAGAATTCTAGAAATCTGAAAATCCTGAAATTCAAGCGTCGCCAAAGGTCAGTAAGCATAAGTATAGATTCTATTTTTTCAATTTCTAAAAAATCTAAAAAAACTCAGAACAATTCCAGAAAAATCTAAAACAAATCAGAAAATCACAAAAACACAGAGATCATAATTTTAGGCTTTATCCTTCAGGATGTTGCATCTTGTTTAGTACTTTTAGTTGTTATTTATCTTTTATCCATCTCTTTTTGAATAAAAAATTGAATAAAAAATTCTCTGAAAAAAATCAGAAAATAGAAAATAATTTTTTTTCATGATATCATACTTTCATCTTAGTTTCATCTCTTGCATGCATTGTTGCATCTAGTTGATTATTTCTTCATTCACTTGCATCTTTTGGAAAAAAAATCATCATTCACTTCTTCTCTTTCCCCCTTCTTAAGGAGAATATAGGCACACCCCTCTTAGAATTAGAAGGACCATCCATTAAGCACTCTGTCTCTTTGGATTAGAATCTCCTTCTCCAATACGTCCATAAGTGCCCGCACCCGTGGATTTTCTCACGGACGCCGGGCGTATTGTACCACGAAGCACCCCAAAGTCAGTTTGCCCTTAAAAGGTAAAAAAAAATCATCATGTTGCATGCATTATTCATATAGTTGTTGTTTGCATTGCATTGAAAAAAAATAAAATCAAATAAAGAAATATGTGAGAAAACTCCAATCTTTGAGTGGGCTCATAAATTCGATGAGGTGGACTTGTTGGCTTTTTTTCTTGATCCATCCTTTGGGCTATGAATTCAAACTCATTCATTCCACCTTATTATCAGGATCATAATGACATGTGGGCCAGACCGGCCCATTATGTTACCAATGGTCCAACTCAACATTTATCATTCACCCAGAATGGCCTGACCCATTACGAAAGACTATACTCTTGGTGGCCTACAATGAAAGCCCATCACTCATGAGGGCCCAGTTGCATTCCTTTACTCAAGATCATAGTCAATCCACTCAATTCTTTCTTAGGCCCTATAATTCATATTGCACCCAAGAACAAGCCCAAATTGCTCAAGGACTCTCCACCCCTTCTTATGATTCTTATTGGGGAGGACACCATAATAGTTCTTGGGATTTTTATCAAGGCCCAGCCCAAAATCTTCCGGATCAATTCTTCCAAAATTGGGCTCCATCTTCAAATGACTCTTATGATCAAGCCCACTATGGAGGACAACCCACATCCTCTCCGCTACCTCACTATTCAACTTCTTATCCTTCGAACTCTACTTCTCAGTCTACCTATCTGTCTCCTCCATGCCCAACTTTCAATCAGGTAGAGAGATTGAATCAATTTCATCAATGTCATCAATTCATCATGGCCAAATTCAATCCAACCAAGTCAAACTAGATCAACTTACTGAAATCGTCAAGGGCATGGAATTGGATTAATTGCCTAGCTACTCCAATGACAATTCTGATTACCAACTTCCACAATTTGACAATACTGAAAGTTTTTATGAACAACCCATGCTTTCCCATTAACACAATACTCAAATCACTCACGATTTAGATCATGTGGAAAATATGGAGGATTCTTATCAAGAAGTTTTAAAGGGAGCTAGCTATAGTTATGATGATCACCAAAATGGTGAGTTTGAGGAGCTTGAGTTTAGTTGCCCTTATGAGGAGAGTTCTAGAGAAGTTGATGATCACAAATTGGGGGGTGCAGAAGAAGAAAGTAGTGTGTAAGTCCATGATCAAATCCCATTAACTTCCTTTCTTGAATTTGAGGAGACCTTGTTCCAAGGGAAGGATGAAGAGGATGTACGAGTGGAGAATGAATTGAGTAAGACAATTAATGATCTCTCTTAGGTAAAGGAGGAGGCGGGTACCTTTCATAACTTTTATCTCGATTGGGCATCTTCTGATCAAGGTGAGGGTATTGATCTTCTACCTCTTCATGACCTCGGCGAATCTAACTTCACGGTGGACATTCTTCAATTAGCCGAGTTATCTGATCATATTGAGTCTCACGAGTATTGTGTTAAGGAGCATGCTTCTTTCACTCTTGATATTGTTCATCCCGTTGACACTAATCATTTGATAGGAGCTCCTCACCCTTCGATCTATTCTCACCTCACAAATATTCATGTAATTCCTAAAATCGAGGTGGTAGAAAATTTTTTGAAAGATAATAAGGTCTATATTCATGTTTTTAACACTTATAAAGACCTTAAGTTTGAAGGGGAATATTTTATAATTGATGATATGGTAATTCCTCTTCCATTTTCTGACTGGGGCGGTCCGTTTGGCCTATTAAACTCATCATGGTATGCTATAAAGGCCAAACCAAAAATAATAAATGTTGATTTTTACATGACGCCCACGGAAGAAGAATTGTTAGCATACGCGTTGCACGAAAAAATCAATCATGCTAACAACCAACTTATCTTTCAGTCACATATGTTTTTTCATGGTCTTATCTCCGCATGGTACAATCGGTGAAACTTGAAAGAAGATGAGATCACGTGGTGGCTCATTTTTAACTCAACTCTATGGTTATGGAGCTTGCACCTCTTATGCATGCGTCTGGCTGAAGATGAAAAACTTAGCGCTTCTGAGAGGCAACCCAATATCTTTGTTATTTGATATTTGAGTTTATTTTCATTAGTCAGGTCAAGTCCAAGAGATGGAGCTATCATCGTTCATAACATTGATGGAGTTTTGCCCCGCATATTAGGTTGTCTCTTTCCTACTCAGCGATCTTCATTGTTACATTGTTCTATTACTTTTATTGCTTATGCCATTGAGGACAATGTCATTCAAGTTGGAGGGGGAGAGAATAATTTCATTTCATGATGCATATAATATAACTTGACATGAGTTCCTGCATCTTGTCATGCATATCTTCTAAGTTGTCTTACATTGAACATGAAAAGTAAAAAGATGAAATCCCCAATTACGTTTTCTTAATTAAGTTTTCTAGATCCATGCTTAAATGGAAAGTGATTCTGAAATAGGAAAGACTAGAGAGAAGGATGATGAAAAATTTATTCGATCTAGCCATGGAAAACTGATGTAAGAATCTATTTAAAGTCATTTAGCACTTCAAAAGAAAAGAAATCACATTGCACACTAATGAAATAAGTAGGACAAGCCTTCTGCTATTTTGGATATATTTGTCTGATATTCTGCACTTCTTAAGAGATCTTTTATAAGCTTTCGGCCATGTTATCAATCAAATAAGTGCAAAAGCACATTGTTGAAAAAAAAGAGAAAAAAAAGCACCATGAAAAATGTCCTGAATCTTACTAACCGGGCCTACTTCACCTAACAAGTATTGAGGTTCGCATCAAACGGAGAAGGGAACCTTAATCTGCGTAAGCAGGCCTGCTTCTCCTAAGACAAGAGTCGAGGTTCGCGTTAAACAGTGAAGGGTAGTGTAGCATCATGTGTGTAAAAAAAATAAAAAAGATCCCAAAAGGGACAAAGTAATAAGACATACAAAGAAGCTAGTATGTTAATGCTATAATTAAGAGGTGCAGGGTTGAAAGGCACTTTCTTGGAATAACAAATGGGGGATGTAATTGGCTAAGCTGTAGATTTAGTATTACACATGCACAAGTGCTATTGAACTTTGATTTGTATTCTTGATCATGTACCTTAATTTTCAATCTAAGCCCAGTGTGTATTAATGCTTCCGGATTCTTAATCTTTGGTTGATTCTGTGAAGGGAGAGCTGGATATGAAGGTATGAACTTTACAAATTCTTGTTGATCTTGAGTTTTAATTTATCTGAATTGCTAAGTGACTAGCAATGAGTAAGTTGGGAGGTGTGATAAGTCTAACATTTTATATCATAATTTGTATCACATTCATCACTTTTTGAGCATTTAATGAGCATAGTTGTGCATTAATATCACCCAAATCTCATTCTCACAATTAATTTGAGTTTACATGATTTTATCATCATTTTGAGAAATACTGAAGAAAGTGCACAATTATCAGAATTCATTTTTTAAATCAAAAACAGTGATTATATGAATTTTCTGGAATTTCAGGAATGTGCGACTAAGCAGAAGGCACCATTTTTCAAGCCAGAAAGAACAAGCAGCTATTCGTGTTGTCGTTCATTGAAGAATAAGCGACCGCTTACGCAGGCGCTCAATCCTTGTGTATGGAAAAGATAAAATACTGAAAGAAAAATTAAGAAAAATAAAAAAAGAAATGAGCGTCTGTCCAGAAAGTCATCTATTCAATTATATGGAAAAGTCAAAAATATCAAAATATGAAAAAAAAAGAATGAGCACCCGTCGAGAAAGTAGTCTATTCAATTATATGGAAAAGCCAGAAATATCAAAATATGGAACAAAGAAATTACGTCCATTTGAAAAGTCGCTATTTTATGAATTAATGGCACTACGGTGGTCGCCATTTATAGTTTGAAGCAGAAATGGAACTGAGTTGCTCTAATGGAAGTTAGATTTCCAAGTTTTGATGCAAGGAGGACTCTTTGATAGCAAGAGGCCTAGTTTGAGCAAGATTTGAAGCTAAAAAGTCAGATTTTGACTTGATCTCAAAGCCTCCAATGGTGGAAAGCCCCTGCACTCTATAAAAAGTCACCCAGAGCAAACCGAAAAAGAAATGTTATCCATCCTTAGCCTTTTTTCATACTTTTATGTTCTTCCTTTCGATTTATTTTCTTCTATAAACTTCTTCGTTTTTAAGTGCTCTTTAATTTATTCTTCTTCCTCTTCCTCTAATTCACTCTTGTTTTCAATCTATTTACAATTTTTCAAAGCTCTATCTTTTACATTTTTCACTGTTCATCTACGCATCTCTCTATTCTTTCTCAATTTTCTCCCCCTTCTGATACTCTTTTCCTCTTGCTTTCTTCACAAAAGTTATTCATTTTAAGTGTTCCGCAACTTCTTATTCTTCCTCTTCCTCCAAGTCGCTATCATTTTCAAGTAATTCTTTATTTTTCAAAGTTCAGTTTTTAGGTTTTTACTGTTCATCCGTGGAATACCTATCTGTTCTTCGTCACTTTTTATCATCTTTTGTTCTTCCTCTCCCTCTGCTCTCTTCATCAATCTTCTTCATCTTTCCCTGATCTTCAACTTTCTCATCTATCATATCTTCTAATTCTCTCCGGTTTCAAAGCTATTTCACTTTCAATCTCACTCTATTTTTATTCTCATTTTTACTGTGTTTTTCTTTCTTCTCCACCGTACCCTCTCTTCATCTCTCTGTTCACCCTATTTCAAAACACACTCACGCACACACATATATTTATTTTTAATTATTCTTATCTTCCTCTTCTATCTATCTTTCCCTCCTCTATTTTCTTCATACATCCCAAGGAAGAGATTCTCTTATTTCGGTGCTCACAAGGCGGCGTCTACCTCCAAGGCGGGGCGATTCAATCAAAGGCTTGGCACAGAGACAGCATCGCTATTCTTCATCATCTTGGCTCTATTTTTTCCCTTATTCTTTTACTTTAAGTTGTAATTTTGAATTTTCATAGAGTTGTAATCTTTCATTAGCAATAAAAATTCATCTTTTGCAATTGTGTCTTTCTAGTTCTCTCTCTATCTCCTTCCAAATTCTCTTCTTTAACCCTCTCATATTCTTTAAATAGTTTATTTTCATGTAATTTGTTTCCCTTTATCATAAACTCACTCAAATTTGATTTTCAAAACATATGGATTTTCAACTTGTATAAATAAGAACTTTTCTTCTCCGTGGGATCGACCCGTTCTTAGCACTCTACTTAGATTTAATATCTTTTTGGTGAGTAAGTGTGGTTATTTTTGAAATTGTGGCATGGCTTTTAACGACGAGTGTAGTGAACCATCAAGGGGGTTTCCCTCTATCCTAGGGCTTTAAGCCCACTACAAACTCGCCGCCGAATCCACCCGTGCCCCTTGGCTGCTGGATCGAGTCCCCTGGCCGCCGAATCAAGCAGCTCTCCGCTGGATCCCACGCACGCTTCTTGGCCGCCGTATCAAGCAGCTGCCGCTGTATCAAGATGGCTGGCCACCGTATCAGGATGGCTGGCCGCCGTATCAGCAGCAGTGGATGGCCCTTTTGGCCACCGGAGGACGCATGAAGGCCTTTTTAGGCCACTTTATCAATCCAAGGCCCGTTGAATAGCCTTGATCCAACCCACTCACTTCGAGTTAACCCTATAGGCTGAAATTGCAACACCAGTGAGTGAACGACGAATCAGCAATCAGATACTACACCCGCAGGTCCCGTGTCGCTTGTCCCTCACTTACGCAACCTACGGGTGGGGGGCATTTGTTGACACCTAGAAAATGGTTATACAGAAAATGATGATAAGTCTGAAGCCCGTGAAATCTCTGCACATGCTGCCTGGAGTTCAAAAAGATTGCATGGAAACTTAGTTCCGCTGATCTCGGTATTATTGTAACATCAGGAGGAGCTACTTGCATCACAATGCATCACACCCGGCTACGCCCCCTTGGCAAAGCTGCTACTCGACAGACCATCATCCGTCACAAGGGCGATTGAAGCCGAACGAGCCATCAAAATGACCATCAGACATCCCCGGGCAATCATCTGCCTGCTTAAGCTCCCCAGCAACCCCCCGATCATCAAAAATAGTCGAGATACAGTCGGAACTATCTCCGAGAGGAACGACTCTCGAAGGAAAATGCTGCTATGCTTCGGACAGTATGAATGAATCACCCTAAAGGGACCAAGTGCGACTCAGACATATGAATCCTGGGCCAAACAAAGAAGAAAAGAGAGTTAACTAAAATAGAAAGGCTCAAATGGGCCGCAAGGAGCAAAGGGGCCACATTGGGTCATCACATAGAAAGCCATTCGGTGTCCCACAGCTGATCCGGCGGCCACACCTGATCTGGCAGCCAGCCCACGTGTGCTATTCCAACAGCCGTATCACCTCTTGGCCGCCGTATCAAGAGGAAAAAGCCTCTATAAAATCCGAAGCTGCGAAGACTTGATTAAAAAAAAAGACTAGGGGGCAGAAGAGAAGAATCAGAAAAAGAGAGAAGAAAGGAGAACAGAAGAAAAAAAAAGGCCTGAAAGAAAATAAAGAATAGAGAGTGGAGAGAGAAGCTGAGAAGAGAGGGAGAGTCTGCGAAGGTGGGTTCTGTCCCCATGTAGGGCCTCCACCGAGCTTGCAATTTCTTCTTTTCCTCATACCCCACTCTCCTCTATATTTACTACATTTCTTACTTTTTTTGCTACATTGCATTGTGTCTTTCTTAGAAATGTAGTGCTTGTAATACTTCATAGAGGAATAAATATCGTGGGTTGTCGAATCTACGAATTAATGGTCTCATTTCTAGATTGGGTGTTGATCAGATAATCTTGAGTGATGTGCAAGCTTTTCACTGAATGAACTCTTTGTAGCTTCTCTCTGAAGTTTTACGGATGGCATGGTTTTCGGTGGGTCATGAAATCTCGAAGGAAGGCCAGTGACCTGTGAATCTATCACATGGCCTCTGGTCTCCCCTTGGTGGACGAGGAATATCTCTCAAGCGGTCTCTCTACTGTGGCTTAGTCCGTGGCTCTGTGGGTATTGACTGCCGTGTTAGCAGTTTGATCTCACATCCGACTGCTTCCTGGAGCTGTCGGGTTTATCGGTTGCCTTCACAACGTGCCCCTCAGGAGAGACTAGGGGCCTGCGAAATCATCACATGGATCCTGGACCTCTTGCTCCCCAGCCTGAGGGATATTTCAACTCTGAAAACCCCTTGATTTCATCCTCTTTGGCACTGTCCAGTGCATAAAACGTATGATACAGCGGCCAGACACTATAGCTACAGTGCCAGCCGCCGGCTCCCTCTCATAGCCACTACCTCTGGCTGCCAACTCCCTCTCACAACCGCCTTTCTTGGCCGCCGTCTCATATCCCCTAGCCGCCGGGTTAAGCTTTCCCTCCCTTTCCTTGGCCGCTGCATCGGAAGTGTTAGGTGCAAAGCAAGGATCAAGAAGGGGGGTTGAATAGATCCCCAATTAAAAACTTAAGCTCAATGACAATAACAACCCAACTGGCTAAGTAGCATAACATTCACAGCAATATTTCAGACAGCAAGACTATTATGCTAAACCACAACGAGCAGTTCAAGATGGAACTTGAATGTAGTGAATGTGGGATTTCTCAAACTGAAGTAAACACATGCAGGTTATGGGCCTTCAGAAATCTGCTCAATCAAAAATCAGATTAACACTTAAACATTCAAACAGACCTGCAGTCAAGCACATGGCAGATTGAAAATGTAAACATTCATGACAGAATCAAACTGTGGAAATAAGTGTCAAGACAAACCGACAAACACTATAAGTGTGCCAGAGCTGCACTGCTAAGAGAATGACCTTGTGACTGTAAGCGATAGACAAACACCGTGTACTTAATGGAATCTCAACGCAGACAACCCTCGTGTGCGAACCTGTGAATGGAGGTAGATGACAGGGAGAAAACACACAATGCAAACCACGATGTGCAGATGTTTTTAGGTGGTTCGATCTACACCCAGTAGATCTACGTCCACCCCTCACTCAAGCTGAGTGAGGATTCCCTTGCTCCAAGCAAGAAGCAGACTCAGTCTGCAAACAATGGTTGCCTAACAGCTTGCCCTGAGGGAGACAAATCCCTCAACACCGATCCTGCAACCCACAGGACTTGAACCCTGACCTTGCAACCCACAAGATCAGAAACCGGAGGACCAATCCTCCCTTCCTCCAAACCGGAGGGGAACCAGAGATAAATCTCCCTTCTTCTGCTACCGCAGAAGGGACGTGAACATCAACCCACTGCTCACCAAAATCCAGAGGATTAGATCCTCTCTTCCTCTGAATCCACAGAGGGAAACTGTGAGTGACACCTAGTCACTCACAACCAGAGACCCAAGTCTCCCTTCACCTGAACACACAGGAGGAACCATGAATCCAAAACTAGGAAACAGAAACCAAAAAAGAGAATGAACAAAGGAAAACACAATCGAAGAAAAGAAAATGTAACTCCAACTAGAGCAGAACTGTTTAGGATTTGATCCTGGAACAGAAAGATACAGATCTTCGATGATGACTGGCTGCACAATTTTCTTCTTCTCACGATCTCCTTCTCTAAATTCATTCTCACTCTGGCTCTCTTATTTTCTCTTCTGCTGGCTCTCTGCTCACTCTCTCTTTTCCTTCCTCTAAATTCTTCCAATTCCGATACTCTATTTTTCTCCTTCTTCTTCTTCCTATTTCAGTGAACTCTCTCTCCTTCTTTTCCACAAACTCCTTGGGTCTTCTTCTGGCAGTACCCCTTTTTGGAGCTTTTCTCTAAGCACCCTTCTTTTGCTCTCTTTTTTTTTCTCTATCTTCTCTTGTTTTTGTTGATTGCAGAAGAGGCTTTTATAGGGCATCAGGCCTCAGTCCCACGAGCTCATGCTTGGGCGTGTGGAGGGCTTGTTCCCGCCTTTTCTAGAGATGTCACACGTTAGGTGCAGATGCACGATGATCCACGTGGTAGAATATCAGAATGGTATCTACCTTGGATCACGTGCCACTTGATCTCCTCCTTGGGTTCACGTGCCAACTTTTAGCCATTCGTGGGATCATGTGCCCATCATTAGTTAGAGCTCACGTGACTGCCTTAATCCTGTCAAAGAGAAGAAAGACATTTTGTCAAACACTTAGAGTGCATACTCATTGCTCAGACCAATGATATAAATATATATGCAAATGCCTTAGAGCATGATCATGATGCATAGACATATGGACATTGACGCTCAAACTTAATGATGCAAAAGGACTTTAATGCTAAGACTCTGGACATTGCACAGACTTATATGTGCACAAGCTCTACCTTGTGCACAGACCTTTATTATGCATGTGCTTAGACCTCAGAGTATGCATGTGCTAAGACCTTGTAGTATCAAATTCAAATGTGCTCAGACTTGTCCTTGCAAATGTGCACGGACCTCAAATAGCATGTGCACAGACATGAATGCATGTGCTTTGACTTGTGTGTGCAATCTTGTGCATATGCTCTGACCTGACCGTGCATATGCTCAGACCTTGGTGGAGTTGCTCGGACTTGCATGACTAGGACTTAATGCATGTGCTCAGACTTTGTATTAATATAGTCTGACCAGCATACTCCATATGCTCTTACCTGATGCCTTCATGTGCACTGACTTCAGTAGAGGTGCTCCGACCTTATAATGCACACTAACACATATGCTTGGACTTGATGTGTTGAGAGAATACATGTGCACTGACTTGAACAGTATGTGCACCGACCTTACTAGGCATAACTGAAGTAGCTGCACCGACCTGAACAGTATGTGCACCGACCTGAATGTGAATGTGCTCAAACTTAATGTGTAGGTGCTCTGACCTAAGTGACTCACCTTTGTGCATGTGCACTGACTTATGTGAAGGTGCTACGACCTTCATAACTAGAGTATGCAAATGTGCTCAGTGTTGAAGGAAGATGCTCAGACGTGAAAGCCTGTCTCTAATACATGTGCACTGACCTTAGTATGAAATAATGACAATGTGCACCGACCTTGGTAGCAAATTTAGGATAGTTGCATCGACCTTGATATGTATCAGACTGACATGTGCATTGACCTTACCTTTCAATGACCTGACTCACCATTCGATCAGTTGACCTATGTTGACTGGTGTTGACCTATGTTGAGTTGTGTTGACCAGTGTTGACTTGCGTTGACCTGTTGTTTTTCATGACTTTTTGAGTCAACTTTAGAACCCGTTCTGACATATTTCATACTTGTATATATATATGATGAGATCATAAATTTATGCATCCAGGTTTTATCATCAATGTTGAATATAATGACATAATAGTTGACATCATCAAAATCATAGAGACACAACAATCTCCCCCTTTTTGATGATGTCAATATTATGAGTCATTTGCAATAGATCCATGATGATCCAAGTGTCAGACATGCAGCACAGCTTCTGATAGAGTTAAACATGTAATGAAACCTGATGATGAAATAATGACTCATTATTCTCCCCCTTTGACAATATCAAAAAGGAAGGAACAGTAAGCTGAACAAGCAGATTGTTCTCTCATCATGAATGTGGAATGCAGACCAGTATGAACTATGCAGGAACATGCATCATTTGACTGAACCAATAACTCATACTCCCCCTGAACAGATGATGTCCCCCTTTGGACATATGAGAAGGAGTTGAATGAATTCATAGCACAGGGACAGTCAAATTTAAGCAGATCAAGTTGACTATACACAAGGTCAATGAAAATATCCACAAAATCACACGAGCTGTCATATATGAGTTCAGGCCATGACAAATTGAAACAAAAATAGTGAGCAGAATCAATCTTCCCCCTTTGAAAAGCAATTTATAAAATGGAGACAAACCCTTTTCTCCCCCTTTTAAAAATGAAGCAAGACTATCAACAATATGAGATATGTAGCCCTACTTCCCCTGAAGAAGTGAGGTGAAGGAAAGGGTCACATGGATATCAATCAAAGGGTTTATCAAGCAAAGCATGCAGTAATCAATGCCAAAGTGATGCTGATGAGACAATCTTCCCATTTGACAAAGCATAGGCATTGGAGTGGAAGGACATCATCAGACATACAGAGTTCAGTCTGATATCAATTGTTGAGGTCAAAGATGGTATCAACAAAATCACATTTTCTATGTAGCATGTATGAAGAACATTCATAGAATAGTTCGGGTTGTGATCAAATAGCATCAAGAACAGTGAACATTCTGAACAAAGAATTTCAGAAACAAAATTGGAGATTGAGCACAAGGATTCCAAATGAGCTTTAAGCATAAGAATAATTCATAAAGATTTTCAATGAGATACCAATTTCAAAAATCCAACAATAAGAATTTTTCAGACTCTTCCATTATAAGGGCTTATGAATGAACTTTATTAAACTACATGGTTTAAATATGATGTATACACGGTTTGACAATAAAGTTCTATACTCATATCTGAAATCAAGATTTAATAAAAATGAACCAAGCCCTCATATTAACATCTTCATTAACCACCCTTCATCTTACTCAATCAATTTCAATGACTTCTTTAGGAGTTACAATCATTGGTATTGAGGTTAAACAACCATAAAATCATTTGATTTTGTCTAGGGTTACAACAATTTTTCTTTTGCAGCCATTTTCAAATATTTCATTTGTTCAAGCAGATAATTTTTTACTATTAAATCTTACGAGCAATCTAGTTCAGTACACACCTTGTAACTAAAGGATATACGTTGTTTAGACGCCAATATCCCTAAACACTTAGTATGACTAACACTCGTGCTTTATAATAAACAGAGTTAACTTTTCACCTCATGGCATACCTCAACTCATTTCTTTGATGAGTGAGATGTGTTTCTCAGTGTGCAAGCCAGTGCTCTGCCTATTTTTCAATCATTTTTCAGTAGAGTTAACTATGGCACTTCATGACACAGTCCTTTGGACATGATTTCTCAGTGACCAAAGTCATTGCTCTGATAGCATTTGACCCTTATACATTTTAGATAATTCAGATGTTTAAAGACAATACTTACTACTTGTATGTCAACCAAGGAAAGTCATGATTTCTAGGTTTTCAGAATTCAGAAGATTATACATGATATAACATGAAGCATTTGGTTGAGGTTTATTAAAAAGAAATTCAGATATTTTCAAGATATACCTGTTTAAATGCAATGAACACATTAAACTTAAACCAATCTGATCTTTTTGACATTCATAAACCTGTATAATGGAAGATTCCTTGTTAGAGTATTTTTCAGATTTATGATCAAGGTATACGGATTGAAATCTTCCTAAATTACAGAAAGATCAAGAAGGTTTCAAGAGCAGCCAATTTATCAATAGAACCAGCAATTAAAACATGCATCATATGTGAGAGCACTTGAAATTCATGCATGTTGCAGAGATGGCCAAGAGGGCATCAGGATCAACATAATATTTGTCAAGGGAGTCGACTCTAGGGGTCGACATATTTTAGAATCAGGCATTGTTAGCAAGAGTGATGAGCATTTATGAGCTCTCCCTATCAAAATGCATTGAACCACTATATGTGACATGACAACCATGCAGGGAATTAATCTAACCAACTATTCATGAAGCACAAGAATTATCTTGACAGACTGCCCCTGACTTTATGCATTAAATGACTAAGTTCTGAGTGTAATATATGCAATGAAAATTTTGTAAGAATTTAATCAATTATGCTCATGAATGTCCTAGACTGCTCTATATAAACTTTTAACCCTTGGTACCAGGTGAAGAACTGAGGTCCAAAGGACCACCTCACACATGGTCAGAGCTTCCAAGCATATTTTATCTGCCCTTGGGCAATTACCATTTGATATACCACTGGGTAATGCAGTTGTAGTCCTATGTGTATCTTGCATTGACATTATGCTAAATATATGCAAATGTGAATATATGTGCATGTCACATATGCAGATGAACATTTTATGCATGAGACAACATGCAAACATCAAATTTAGTCAATTCAGATTTTTGAGAAGAGCAATTTATTTTAAGCCCAAAATTTACACAAACAACTCAGCATATGCAATGATAGACATGAATACTAATAATATATGCAAATGAAGACATGTATGTAGCAGATCAAACATGATATGTAGTTATCTAAACATAATTATGAAAATTTCAAATAGTCAAACCTGTGAAGAGCAGAAATGGGGTTTATCATACTCATTGGTGCCTTGCATTATTACCCCTTTTATTTCCCAGCCCCAAGGCACTCCTGCAAAATCGATTCTCATTTTCCATTTCTAGGTACCCAAGATTTCTTGAGTCCTGAACTGTCAGTGGCACCTTTAAAGGGTGCTGTCCACATTTTCTGAGCTTTCAAATCATCAAACAGCATTAAAGAGCAATTGTTCATAGAATGCCCAACTTGACCACAATAGTGACATGATAAACCAGATTTTGAATTATTTTTTTGCACATTAACATTACCGTGGGATCTATGTGCATGTTCATGAAAGTTTCTATTTTTATCATGGAAATGTTATCTTTTATTACCACCAAGCACATTCTCTTTTGCAGGGAATCTGGCATATCTAAAATTAACATTCCTTCCCTAGACATGCCAACAGTCCTTGACTGTATGGCCATGGTTCCCACAATTAAAATAAGAGGAGTGATTTCTACTTTCAATAACTGACCAGCATTCACTAGCCAGATGGCCTAGCTTCCCACACTCAAAGATTGGATGAGATTTTATTTTGAAGACAAATTTATATCTGCCAGAAACATTTTGGTTTGCAGGGAATTTTACAGGTTTTGAATTAAAATTCTTACCTCGGGCATGCCAATAGTGAGCAGCAATGTGGCCCATCTTGCCACAACAAAAACATTGGATCTTCTTTTTTTGGAATGCATGATTTTTAAGATGTGATTTCCTTGCATGCGTTTTACTGGTATTCAAGTCATCTAGTTTTATTAATCTACATTCATGCATTTGATGGCCAACTCTGTGACAGTAATGGCATGTCATGAATTTTTTGTGTGCATATGTGTATGTGGATGATTTATGGGCAACATGCAAAGTGGTGGCAGGAACATTTTTATTCTTTTCTTTTTATTTTTCAATTGTCTTCAAGGATTTTTGAGCAGAGAACTGAAAGACTGATAGGCTTGGAGAGTTGTGAGAAGCAGAGTTGGAAACAAATGATGTTTGAATTTTATTTTCAAAACTCTTTTTATTACAGGGTTATAGCCCAACCCTTCCTTCTGAAAATTGACCTTTGTTCCTAAGAGCAAGTCTAAATTATTTTTCCCTTCAACAAATTTAGATAAGGATTTCTTAAGATCATTATTTTCTTGTTGAAGAGCTGAAACACTAAGCTCATAATTGGCCAGCTCTTGTTCACTGCAATTGACGCACTCATTCAACACTTTGTTTGCAGTTCTATAATTTTGAACTTCTTATTCCAGATTGTGCAACTTTTTAGACTCATCTATGCAAACAAATTTTTCTTTTTCTAGGGCAAGGAGCCTTTCAGACATAGCAGTGTTCAACTGCTTCAGTTCTTCATTTTCTTTTATCAATTTCTTAATTTCCTCATCATGTCTTTCATTACTGGGCATTGAGTCCAATCTGTCAATTTGTTTCTCCTCTTTGTTCAGATTCAAGTTTCTGATCCAACATATTTTTGTTTTCTTCTCTGACAGAAGCAATCAAGTCTTTTAGCCTATCAAGGTCCGAGAGAAGAGCTTGATTTAATTCTTTCATGAATGAGCACTTATCATAAACAGAGTTGTCAGAATACAAGTTGTATGCTCCTTTTCCTAGCTTTCTATTTTTATTTTCAGCTTCATGAAGATTTTTCTGAAGTTCTGCATTTACAACGTTAACAGCTGCAAATTTTTCAGAAATCAACTCATTTTCCTTCTCATAATTTGCAAGTTTCTTTTCTGCCTGTTCAATTTGATTTCTTAGATCATCATTTTCAGATTTCAAAGTTTTCCAGCTTTCATTATTTTCAATGTGTTTCCTAAGGTTTTCAATCTCAGTTCTCAGACTGCCATTAATTTCTTTCATGGATGAGCTTTCATTGCATGAAGACTTAGGAGAACATACGATTTTCTGACGTTCTGCATTTTTTACCTTAAAGGCTTCAAGCTTCTAAGAAATTAAGTCATTTTCATGCTCAAAATTGGCAAGTTTCATTTCAGCCTTTTCAATTTGCTTTCTAAGAACTTCATTTTCAGACTTCAAGACTTCTAATTCAGAACTGATAGTGTTGAAGTTTTTTAATTGATTTCTAAGAGAATCAATTTCAGATTTTAGAGTTTCACATTCTTGGCAGGATCATGTAATTTCTTTTTCAGGATTTTAATCTGTTTACATGATCTTTCATATTTCTCTAACATATTACTATAGGCATCCTCCCAATCACCTAGGGAAAAGTTCTCGAAGGGGTTTACCTGATTGTCATCCTCACTCTCTTGACTGCTTTGATTTCTCCCATTTTCCATCAAGCAATTGTTCTCACTTCTCCTGTGGGCTAGCTTCAGCTCGTCCAGAATACCTTTAGCTGACCTGCAATTATTAAGACAAGAGTGGAGAGCCTTGTCAGTAGCTACTTTCATCAATTCCAGAGCTCTTTGATTTTTACCACACATAGATCTATGAATGTCAGTCCATTTGGACTTATTCTTTGGTAGTCTGTGTGGACCATGTGCAATGAGCTTCAACAGATCAGGATCAATAGACTTGACAAACATATGCAAGTTGTTAAACCACGAGTAAAAATCTGTACCATCAAAACCTAGTGGATAGGCCATGGATAAAATCAACAAATAGATTCAACATAATAAGCAACGACCTGAGGTGCACCACAAAACTGCAGGATATACTGCGGATTGTTGAATCCGAAGAACCAGTAACCTACTCTGATACCAATTGTTAGGTGCGAAGCAAGGATCTAGAAGGGGGGTTAAATAGATCCCCAATTAAAAACTTAAGCTCAATGACAATAACAACCCAACTGGCTAAGTAGCATAACATTCACAGCAATATTTCAGACAACAAGACTATTATGCTAAACCACAATGAGAAGTTCAAGATGGAACCAGAATGTAGTGAATGTGGGACTTCTCAAATTGAAGTAAACTCACGCAGGTTATGGGCCTTCAGAAATCTGCTCAATCACAAATCAGATTAACACTTAAACATTCAAACATATAGGCTATCGAGCACATGGCAAATTGAAAATGTGAACATTCATGACAAAATCAAACTGTATAAATAAGTGTCAAGACAAACCGGCAAACACTACAAGTGTGCCAGAGCTGCACTGCTAAGGGAATGACCTTGTGACTGTAAGCGATAGACAAACACCGTGTACTTAATGAAATCTCAAAGCAGACAACCCTCATGTGTGAACCTGTGAATGGAGGTAGATGATAGGGAGCAAATGCACAATGCAAACCATGATGCACAGATGTTTTTAGATGGTTCAATCTACACCTAGTAGATCTACATCCACCCATCACTCAAGCCAAGTGAGGATTCCCTTGCTCCAAGCAAGAAGCAGACTCAGTCTGCAAATAATGGTTGCCTAACAGCTTGAGGGAGACAAAACACTCAACACCGATCTTGCAACCCACAGGATCTGAACCATGACCTTGCAACCCACAAGATCAGAAACCGGAGGACCAATCCTCCCTTCCTCCAAACCGGAGGGGAACCAGAGATAAATCTCCCTTCTTCTGCTACCATAGAAGGGACGTGAACAGCAACCCACTGCTCACCAAAACCCAGAGGATTAGATCCTCTCTTCCTCTGAATCCACAGAGGGAAACTGTGAGTGACACCTAGTCACTCACAACCAGAGACCCAAGTCTCCCTTCTTCTGAACACACAGGAGGAACCCTGAATCCAAAACTAGGAAACAGAAACCAAGAAGGAAAATGAACAAAGGAAAACACAATCGAAGAAAATAAAATGTAACTCCAACTAGAGTAGAACTGTTTAGGACTTGATCCTGGAAAAGAAAGATACAGATCTTCGATGATGACTGGTTGCACAATTTTCTTCTTCTTACGATCTCCTTCTCTAAATTCTCTCTCACTCTGGCTCTCTTATTTTCTCTTCTACTGGCTCTCTGCTCACTCTCTCTTTTCCTTCCTCTAAATTCTTCCAATTCTGATACTCTATTTTTCTCCTTCTTCTTCTTCCTCTTTCAGTGAACTCTCTCTCCTTCTTTTCCACGAACTCTTTGGGTCTTCTTCTGGCAGTACCCCTTTTTGGAGTTTTTCTCTAAGCACCCTTCTTCTGCTCTCTTTTTTATTTCTCTATCTTATGTTGTTTTTGTTGATCGCAGAAGAGGTTTTTATAGTGCATCAGGTCTGGGTCCCACGAGCTCACGCTTGGGCGTGTGGAGGGCTCGTTCCCACCATTTCTAGAGATGCCACACGTCAGGTGTAGATGCACGATGATGCACGTGGCAGAATATCAGAATTATATCTACCTTGGATCATGTGCCACTTGATCTCCTCCTTGGGTTCACGTGCCAACTTTTAGCCATTCGTGGGATCACGTGCCCATCATTAGTTAGAGCGCACGTGACTGCCTTAATCCTGTCAAAGAGAAGAAAGAAATTTGTCAAACACTTAGAGTGCATACTCAATGCTCAGACCAATGATATAAATATACATGCAAATGCCTTAGAGCATGATCATGATGCACATACATATGGACGTTGATGCTCAGACTTAATGATGCAAAAGGACTTTAATGCTCAGACTCTAGACATTGCACAGACTTATATGTGCACAGGCTTTACCTTGTGCACAGACCTTTATTATGCATGTGCTTAGACCTCAGAGTATTCATGTGCTCAGACCTTGTACTATCAAATCCAAATGTGCTCAGACTTGTCCTTGCAAATGTGCACAGACCTCAAATAGCATGTGCACAGACATGAATGCATGTGCTTTGACTTGTGCGTGCAATCTTGTGCATATGCTCTAACCTGGCCGTGCATATGCTCAAACCTTGGTGGAGTTGCTCAGACTTGCATGACTAGGACTTAATGCATGTGCTCAGACTTTGTATGAATATAGTCTGACCAGCATACTCCATATGCTCTTACCTGATGCCTTCATGTGCACTGACTTTAGTAGAGGTGCTCCGACCTTATAATGCACACTAACACATATGCTTGGACTTGATGTGTTGAGAGAATACATGTGCACCGACTTGAACAGTATGTGCACCGACCTTACTACGCATAACTGAAGTAGCTGCACCGACCTGAACAGTATGTGCACCGACCTTTACAGTATGTGCTCAGACTTCATGTGTAGGTGCTCAGACCTAAGTGTCTCACCTTTGTGCATGTGCATTGACTTACGTGAAGGTGCTCCGACCTTCATAACTTGACTATGCACATGTGCTCAGACTTGAAGGAAGATGCTCAGACGTGAAAGCCTATCTCTAATACATGTGCACTGACCTTAGTATGAAATAATGACAATGTGCACCGACCTTAGTATCAAATTTAGAATAGTTGCATCGACCTTGATATGTATCAGACTGACATGTGCATTGACCTTACCTATCAATGAGCTGACTCACCATTCGATCAGTTGACCTACGTTGACTATCGTTGACCTATGTTGACTTGTGTTGACCTGTTATTTTTCATGACTTTTTGAGTCAACTTTAGAACATGTTCTGACATATTTCATACTTGAATATATATATGATGAGATCATTAATTTATGCATCCAGGTTTTATCATCAAAGTTGAATATAATGACATAATAGTTGACATCATCAAAATCACAGAGACACAATAAGAAGAACCTGCCCTGGCCGTCGTATCAGAAGACCCTTTCTTGGCCGCCGTCTCATATCCCCTAGCCGGCAGGTTAAGCGTTCCCTCCCTTTCCTTGGCCGCCATATCAGAAGAACCTGCCCTGGCCGCCCTATCAGAAGAGCCTTTCTTGGCTGCCATCTCATATCCCTTAGCCTCCGGGTCAAGCCTTCCCCTACTTTCCTGGCCGCCGTATCAGAAGAATTTGCCCTGGCCGCCGTATCAAGTCCTGCCGCCAGATCAATGCCTGGCCGCCACCTCATTCCCCAGCTGCCATATCAGAAGAGCCTTCCCTGGCCGCTGTATCAAACCCTGGCCACTGTATAGCCTCGTTCCGATTGGGCTAGCCGCTGGATCAAGCCTGTGTGACCATACTGAGTCTCCAGCCGCTTTATCCATCTCTTTATACCCACTCTGTCCAACTTCTGACCCCTCCTTTGGCCATTCTGTCCTCCCTGTAATTCCCTGATAGTTTAAGGTAGAGCCAACATGGTGCATAAATGCTATATTAACGAGATATATATCCCTATAGTATGAATACTTCTCCAGATCACCCTTTCAAGTTAAAGAGATCCACTGCTTACTATAGTGTGTTCTTCTTTGACTTTGTATAAGGGAAAAGGATTAGAGTGCCTCAGTGATGGACGATGTCCCGCAGTCGATCCCCGGGCCTTGGCATTCCCGCATCTTATGGACTCCGTCTCGGCTCTCTACGGACGGATACCCTATATGTCTCTTGGCATACCCCGAAATAAGGGGAGATGCTGCCAGAATTCGTTCAAGAGGCTAGCCCCATCTTCTAAACTACCCCATTAAGTCATGGGGATCCGCCACTTGCTATAGCGTGTTCTGCACTGACTTCGCCAAGGGGAAATGAGAATAAATCACCTCAATGATGAATGATGGCCCTTTTGGCTCCCGGGCTTTGATATGCCCATTTGTTACGGACCCCATCTCGACTCTCTGTGGACAGGTATCTTATGTAACCTCTGGCACATCCCGCGATAAGGGGAGATCCTACCGAAATTCATTCAAGAGGCTTGTCGGGTCCCGTAGTGCAAGAATACGGATCTAGAGGGGGGGTGAATAGATCATTCTACTAAAACTATGTCCAATTAAAAACATAAACTAGCACACAACGGAATTTACAAGATTGATAATATTGAGGAATTTAATCTAAACAGGTTTAAACTAAATTCACTCAATCTCACCGAGCTCACACGATTGCATAATAGAAAGGATACTGAAACACACAATCACAAGGAACAAACCATAAGACACAGGGATTTTTAAGGTGGTTCGGGACCACGACAGGCTCACTACGTCCACCCCTCACCAAACCGGTGAGGCTTCACTACACGCTATAAAAAGTAGCAACATGGGGACGAACCCCAACACCCACACGCTACTTCCGCAGCAAACCACACACGAGGCCTTGCCTCAAATTGCTGCCACAGCAGCACGCACACACACACACAACGTTGAGGAACACACCCCGCACTAAATACCTGACACGGAGACACAACTCCGTCCACACACACGTAGGACAATGCCTACACAACCACACGGGAGAAAACTCCCAACCACACACGCAGATATACTCTGCACAAATCGACACACATATGACAACACACACACTCGGAGACCCCTTTCTCCGAACACCCACACAAGGTATTCTCTCAAATGTATATGAATCAAAGACAAATATATGCTATGACCTCCCAAAACAAATACTATAGATGAAAACTAGAAGTATGCATCAAGTGTAAGGTTCCCCCTTCTTCAACAAAATATGTTTCTCCTTGGCTCTTTGACGGATGATCATAATCTAGACATCTTCTTCTTCTTCTCCTCGAGCCGATCCTCTTTTCCTTCTTCCATTAGCTCCAAATCCTCACGGTGGTAGATCATATCCTCCTTGCAAGAGCTCCACTTCGTTTTTCCCTTTTTCTTCACCTATACGAAAGAACACATGAGCATTAGATTGTTTTATCATAAAAATCGCAGCTCATATATGTATGCAAGAGAGAGTGAACAAAGAACATGTAAAACATGTTCAAGGAGATGATGTTTATAGCAAATATCTAAAACAGAACTAAGAGCAACTGGAGAACTAAAAGCAAACGGATTTTTCAATGGATAGAGCTCCCCCTTTGTATTTCATCTAATAGGCTTAAGCTTTTCTGCAGGATGAAGAACGTTCTTGAAGGAAGATGAATGATTCTTTGCAAAAATGAAGTTGTAACTTGATTTCCCACGCAGCTTCGAGTAGAGGTTCGATTAGAGACTTGAATCCACCTTCTTCTCTTCACATACAAGCTCAGAACAACATGGAAGAAGCCCTTGGAGCAGCTACTACGTCCCTGCACTCACAAGAGTTAGAATAAGAGAAGAATACTTCAAATCTCACCTCTTCAATTAGGTTTTCGACCCAAGGAGATGGTTTTATGCTTTTAGAATGGTCAAGGGACAGCTTAGAGACCATATCCATGAATTAGGGAGAGATATAGGGCAGTTGGAATGGACTTGTTGGACTTTCGAAGCAAGGACGTGAAAGTTGTATTTCACGGCGCCGCACAGGTGTCAACACCTGGTGCCCAGGCGTTCACAGAAAGCCAAAAATTGAGTGCTGGTCACTGGGTGTCGACACCTAGTGTCGACACCAGGTGTTCTGGCCTGCTGCCAAAACCTGGTTCTGGTAGGTGTCGACACCTGGTGTCGACACCTCCTGGGCTAACTGCTGAATCCGGAGTTCAGGATGTAGGTGTCGACTCCAGGTGTCGACACCGGGTGTCGACACCTGGTGTCGACACTTGCACTTACAGAAAGCCCAAAGACCCATTTAGCTAAAAATGAAAGCTTCAACTTCACCGTGAGTTTTGGGATGATGAAAAAAGGTTGTGAGGAGTTCTTCCAGCCTGCAAAACACAAAGTAAAAATTAGTTTTGCTTCAATGTTAATCTCACAAACCAACCCATTTCATTTCACCTTCTTTAATGGAATTTTGGTGACTTGGGAAAGTGTTTTCCCTTTGCCATTCCAAGAATGAAAGACTGATGAGTAAATTGCCATTCCAAGAGTGAAGGAGGAATGAGATATCCATTTAAATCCACGTAGCAACACTTACCTCATTATTTTACCTGAGTTCACATTGATCATTAATTCCTTGTTTATTTGTTGAATCGACCATACAAGGAGTCATGGAGTTCCAAATATCATTCATCATTGCATGATAGAGTAAATTTTGAATCTAAAGAGTAAGGAACTAAGCCACTCAAAAACCCCATGAAAGATATGTATGAAGGCACTTGAGAACCCATTTTCTCAACTCAAGATTAGAGGAGTATCACCATGGATTCCAATATAAAATCTTTCTCATTGAATACAAAGCAATCTCACATGAAGATATGAATAACCATTCAAGCACAAGGCCAAGCAACAAAGTCATTTTGTAATCATCAAAATCACATACACAACAATCTCCCCCATTTTGATGATGACAAAATATTATGCTATAATGCTCTCTCCCCCTTTGACATAATCAGAAATGGGGATCATTACGGGGAATCCAGAATGGCAAGAACCTATGGACACAGGGATTATGAAGAGAACCAATATGTACAATATGCATGAACTGTGGACAATGTGGACAAAGTGCATAACTGTAAAATACAAATGTGGACAATGTGGACATGCAGAATGCAAGATGACAAAATGATATGCAAAGGCTCACAAGTTGCAGCAATTGGAAATGGTGTATGGCATGACAATAATGAGCAAGCAAACAAGCACTCAAACACCCATAGAAAGGTATTGACTCATGCAAGTCCTGATGACTTAAGCAGATAAGATCACATGTAAAGCTCCCCCTTTGACATTGACACATTAGATGATTGGCTTTGAATTTTAAATTTTTAGATTTTTAGTTTTCTTGTGAAATGCATGAAACAGGATGTATGAAAATGATGAGATATGAAATGCATACAATGTAATCAAGCAGATATCTATATATACATGCAGCATAACTCCTCCATTTTATTTAGAGTGAAGAGATAGGTGTACGAAAAGTGCAAGTGAGTCATTAAGATCTGAGTGCTCATGATTACACCGAGAGGATTGTGCAGATAAATAAGAGAAGACGTACCGCAGGTCATGCAATTAATCAAATTTTCAGAATACATATCAAATCAAATTACCATGTGTAAGTGAGTAACATAAGTATGAATTTTAGCCATATGGATAACCAGATTTTTAATTAAACACAATAGTAACTGCACAGACTGCATTTCAATCTAGAGACCAGCGTATTGGAGGCTTCGCTCTGCCTCAATCAAATTAATCATCAGAAATTTTCATACTGATAATCTGAATTTTTCTAAGAAGGATCAGGTTCAAATAATTCCTTTTTACCCGAGGAGACACATGGAGATCATGCCAGAATCCCCGGTTACTCAGAATACGGAACCTTGTCACATCATTTTGAACAGAGGTACTTTAGTCAACACTTTTCAGAAATGAAACACATCACGTCTCAGGTGACATGTGCCCAATTTACTCAGTGAGACTAAGCATTGCTCTGCCTTACATTTCAACCAATTTTTTTATGTGGAGGCAGGCAACTTTTTCCTCAACTATCTCTTATCATCCATGCAGCAAGTTGAATTACTTTAGAGTGTTGAAATGAAACTCTTATATCCTTATGAATAACACTCAATTTCACATTTTGGTGCATGAAGTGTGCGAATTTGATTTAACATGTATGGAGAAAATTTAACTCAAAATAAGATAGTGTAGCTCCTCCTATATAAATGCAATAAGCATGAACTGCTCCCCCTGGGAGTTTGACATTAAGCACACTTGTTAAGACTCAGATGCAACATTATTTAGCAATGGAGTATTCGGTCTTAGAAGTTTCAAAGAAGGGGTTGAATAGCATATAATAACATGCAAGCATACAATGGAGATATGCATATATGTAATGCAAAATGTAAAGGTATGCAATCTTAGTTCTTGAAAGGTTGGCTCCAAAGATATGATGCCATTGTTGGAAGTATTCATTTTGGCATTTATGTAACATGGAATGTTTAAAATGATGCATTCTAAAATATGCACTATATGTATGCTGAAAATGTTAACTATGCATTAAGACACACGATGAGGTTCATCTTCCAAGAGCACTATATGAATGATATGCAGAGAATGATATGTAAATATGTAATGTGATAGAATATTTCAGATTTCACATAACACTCTATATGCACCTAATGCAACTGATGCATGACATGCATTACCAATTGTTAAGATGTGAGGACACAATTTTATTTTGAAAAGAGAATTCAGAAAATTCATGCAAAGCATCAAAATCATCACATGTGAACTTTTTTTGGAAACAGTGGTGTTTTTATCTAGAAAGATGAGTGGCACATTGGTAAAGACCATGGAACATTGATCAACTTCAGTCCTCAAGATGTTCAGCCACAAAATAACATCATCATGCTGAGAGAATGGAAAAACATCAATCTCAAAGTGTTCAGCTTGCAAGACTCCCCCTTAATCAATGCATGATTTCAGAAAATTCATTTAAGTTTGATGCCATATGCATAGATGATTCATGGTACCGGGTGGAGGTACATTCTCACGCATGGTGATAGCTTTCAGATAGGCATGACTTGCCCTTCCACATGTCACCATTTTATATACCATGTAATCATTTAAATGGTGATCAGAAAAATACAATGCAATCCCATATGACATCGGGGGTTTAGCAAACACATGGGCATTGAATAACAATTTCAAATTCACTGTCTGTCAAGAGATGACATTGGCATCAAGCCCATAGAGCTTTAGCCAAATAATTTATTTTCTCACCTTTGCATTGAGTTACCTTTATTAACATCCTCAAATTCTTCACTTTATTCCGCTTGTTGTAATCTTCATCAACAAGCTCCAAATCTCAATGGAAGTAGATCAAATCTGGCATTGAAGTCCTCTTGAGCTCCTTTCTTTCTCTCCTGCAAGAAATATAATGATATTAAGCAAAGGAGTTCCATTGAGACCCCAAATTCAAATCTTATAGATAGCAGCATGTAAGGATATGAAAATACTAAGAATCCCATGCCAAAACCCTTTCAAAACTCTTCTAGGATAAGAAGAGAAACCCTAAGGGTAATGGGGTAAAAGCTCAAACTAATCGAACCTCAAGATGGGCATTACGAAACCCAAAGTATAGACCTGTTCCGGATCTGCCAGACCAGGTGTCGACACCAACTTCAGCACGTTCTGCCTTTTAACAAACATTCACACCCAGTGTGTAGGTGTCAACACCAACTGAGGAACATGCAAAACTGCCTAAGACAGTTAAACAGAGCCCAGAAATGATATACATGAATTAAACTCAATCTAGGCACATGGAGATACATTCAAACATTGAATTCTTATCATGATTTCAAGGGTTGATGGTCATAATAAAACCTGCACTGTAAAGAGCTCAATTCATGTGAATATTAAGCCAATGCATATGAAGAAACTAACTTTAAAGCTTTTCATCACATATGACTATCTCTCTCTCAACCTGCAGTATCAGAGACTCAATTTCATATCAATCTCAATTCAATACAAATGAGAAGGCCAATTTCAATGCTTTTCTTCCATAAGACAAACTCCTATGAGCTACAAGTATATATGATGAGTTGCAGCTATCAAAGCAAGTGATTCACTCAAGCTGACATGAGTCCAAAGTTCAGTTCAGAAATTTTAAGTTTAGCCCAATAGTATAAAGAGTCAAGTCTATGCATATAAAGTACAAGTCTAAACACATGAAGAACCAAGGTCTGTCCATGTGTAGCACAGGTTGATACACATGAAAGACCAAGTCAAACCACATGTGTAGACAAGGTTGATGCACATAAAACACACAAGATTGCCTCTTCAAAACTGCATATTAGAGACTTAATTCTAGCAGTATGAACTGAGAATTCACACAATCAATGTGCACAAAGCATGAACAACGAACTTACAAACCAGTATCAACTCAAGGACAAGCCCATGTTTACCAAGGCATCACACTAGAGCTGGCCAAGTCGACCTTAAGCCTTCCTCTTGGCCTCACGGCAATCCTGCAACAAGAGTTCTCATTCAATAGTTTTGGGTACCCAAACCTTCTTGGGTCCTTGATGGTTAGTTGCACCTCTAGAGGGTGACTTCCACAGTTTTTGGACATGCATATCATCAAAATGCATTAAGGAGCAATCATGCATGGTATGCCCAAACTCACCACAATAATGACAATAACCAAAAGACTTCAAATTTTTCTTGTAAGAATGAGCATAGAATTTTTGTGGGTTTGAAGTGATGTTCTTATTTTTCAAACTAAAGCAATTGTTCATCCTGTGACCAAACCTTCCACAATGAAAATAGTTCGATGGAGCAAATCTTTCAAATAGTCTTCTTGCATGAACATAAGAGTTATCAAGAGTTCTTTTTGCGTTCAAAAGCTTTCTTGGCTTTGTGAAGCCATTTATGTTCTTGCATGCTTCTAGATCTTCAGATTTCATCAAAAGGCAATCATGCATCATATGACCAAGTTCACCACAATAAAAACATGAGATTTTCTTTGTGGATGCATGTGTGTGTGCAACATGATTTTTCAAGGCATTCATCGTGACACCAACAACATTTTTAGCCTTTTGATGCAGGTTTTGTTTCTTTTTCAGATTTTCATTTGATCTCTTTGTTGTTTGAGGAGCAGATTGATTTGGAGACCCATTTGATGTGCTGGCTATGTTTGAACTATGGACAAATGATGTATAGACTTTATTTTCAAAATTCTTTTTGTTCACAAGATTATAGCTCAGCCCCTTTCTTTGAAAATTCACCTTAGTCCCCAATATCTTGTTCAGATTTTCTTTCCCATTTACAAACTTAGACAAGGATGAATTCAAGTTAACAATTTCAGATTCAAGGGATGCAATGTGCAATTCATAGTTAGCTATTTCTTGTTCAAGCACATATATTTTATCAGATTCATCAACAATCACATATTTTCCTTTTTCAAGATTTTTAAGATTTTTCAATCTACTTTCAAGCATGGAGATCTGAACTAGCATCGCACTATTCTCCTTTTTAAGGTCTTCATTTTCATTTGCAAGTTTATCATTTATAATCAATTCACTGCAAATATCATGATCAATAGAGTTTGATTCCATTTTATTTCTTAGATCTTTTTCAGTTTTCTTCAATTGATCGATTTTGTTCTTGAGGGCAACATTTTCATTTCTTAAACAACCAATGGTTTCTTTGTGACATTCAACATCATGCTCTAAAAGTTCATTCAAGTTATCAAGCTCAGAACACTTATCACAAGATCCATTTTCATGGAGCATGTTTTCAGATTTCTTTTTAAATTTCTTATTTTCTGACTTGATTTTCTTATATTACTTTTCCAACTCATCATAAGCATCAACAAGATCATCAAGAGTAAATTCTTCAGAATCTGAATTTACCTCTTCTGCATTTTTGTCACTTCGTTGATCAGCATCATCGGCCATGAGACATTTTTACCTTTCCTTCTCTTGAGCTTTGATCAACCGATCCATAAGCTCCTTTGCCGTCCTACAAGAAAATATAAATAGATACTTGTTAGTACTTATAGAAACTTTCAATAAACTAAAAATAGTAACATTGTCATGATGCATCATTTTATCCTGATTAGACCACTTGGTCTCATCTAGAGGTAATATGTGTGGACCATGATAAATCAATTTTCAAAGATTAGGATTAATAGAATTGATCACCACACACAGTTTGCCTAGTCAAGAATTAAAATCCGAACCAGTAAAGATTGGCAAACAATTCATTGAGATATGTTCAGCAGAAAAATTTATGATTATATAATGCACTAGGATCACTTTGTAGATCGCAAGATCTAGGGACAACAGAGCCTCTCTCTGATACCAATTATCGGGTCCCGTAGTGTAAGAATACGGATCTAGAGGGGGGGTGAATAGATCGTTCTACTAAAACTATGTCCAATTAAAAACATAAACTAGCACACAGCGGAATTTACAAGATTGATAATATTGAAGAATTTAATCTAAACAGGTTTAAACTAAATTCACTCAATCTCACCGAGCTCACACGATTGCATAATAGAAAGGATACTGAAACACACAATCACAAGGAACAAACCACAAGACACAGGGATTTTTAAGGTGGTTCGGGACCACGACGGGCTCCCTACGTCCACCCCTCACCAAACCAGTGAGGCTTCACTACACGCTACAAAAAGTAGCAATACGGGGACGAACCCCAACACCACACACGCTGCTTCCGCAGCAAACCACACACGAGGCCTTGCCTCAAATTGCTGCCACAGTAGCACGCACACACACACACAACGTTGGGGAACACTCCCCGCACTAAATACCTGACACGGAGACACAACTCCGTCCACACACACGTAGGACAATGCCTACACAACCACACGGGAGAAAACTCCCAACCACACACGCGGATATACTCCGCACAAATCGACACACATATGACAACACACACACTCGGAGACCCCTTTCTCCGAACACCCACACAAGGTATTCTCTCAAATGTATATGAATCAAAGACAAATATATGCTATGACCTCCCAAAACAAATACTATAGATGAAAACTAGAAGTATGCATCAAGTGTAAGGTTCCCCCTTCTTCAACAAAATATGTTTCTCCTTGGCTCTTTGACGGATGATCATAATCTAGACATCTTCTTCTTCTTCTCCTCGAGCCGATCCTCTTTTCCTTCTTCCATTAGCTCCAAATCCTCACGGTGGTAGATCATATCCTCCTTGCAAGAGATTCACTTCATTTTTCCCTTTTTCTTCACCTATACGAAAGAACACATGAGCATTAGGATTGTTGTATCATAAAAATCGCAGCTCATATATGTATGCAAGAGAGAGTGAACAAAGAACATGTAAAAAAAGTTCAAGGAGATGATGTTTATAGCAAATATCTAAAACAGAACTAAGAGCAACTGGAGAACTAAAAGCAAACTAATTTTTCAATGGATAGAGCTCCCCCTTTGTATTTCATCGAATAGGCTTAAGCTTTTCTGCAGGATGAAGAACGTTCTTGAAGGAAGATGAATGATTCTTTGCAAAAATGAAGTTGTAACTTGATTTCCCACGTAGCTTCGAGTAGAGGTTCGATTAGAGACTTGAATCCACCTTCTTTCCTTCACATACAAGCTCAGAACAACGTGGAAGAAGCCCTTGGAGCAGCTACTACGTCCATGCACTCACAAAAGTTAGAATAAGAGAAGAATACTTCAAATCTCACCTCTTCAATTAGGTTTTCAACCCAAGGAGATGGTTTTATGCTTTTAGAATGGTCAAGGGACAGCTTAGAGCCCAGATCCATGAATTAGGGAGAGATATAGGGCAGTTGGAATGGACTTGTTGGACTTTCGATGCAAGGACGTGAAAGTCGTATTTCACGGCGCCGCATAGGTGTCGACACCTGGTGCCCAGGCGTTCACAGAAAGCCAAAAATTGAGTGATGGTCACTGGGTGTCGACACCTAGTGTCGACACCTGGTGTTCTGGCTTGCTACCAGAACCTGGTTCGGGTAAGTGTCGACACCTCCTAGGCTAACTGCTGAATCAAGAGTTCAGGATGTAGGTGTCGACTCCAGGTGTCGACACCGGGTGTCGACACCTGGTGTCGACACTTGCACTTACAAAAAGCCCAAAGACCCATTTAGCTAAAAATGAAAGCTCCAACTTCACCGTGAGTTTTGGGATGATGAAAAAAGGTTGTGAGGAGTTCTTCCAGCCTGCAAAACACAAAGTAAAATTAGTTTTGCTTCAATGTTAATCTCACAAACCAACCCATTTCATTTCACCTTCTTTAATGGAATTTTGGTGACTTGGGAAAGTGTTTTCCCTTTTCCATTCCAAGAATGAAAGACTGATGAGTAAATTGCCATTCCAAGAGTGAAGGAGGAACGAGATATCCATTTAAATCCACGTAGCAACACTTACCTCATTATTTTACCTGAGTTCACATTGATCATTAATTCCTTGTTTATTTGTTGAATCGACCATACAAGGAGTCATGGAGTTCCAAATATCGTTCATCATTGCATGATAGAGTAAATTTGGAATCTAAAGAGTAAGGAACTAAGCCACTCAAAAACCCCATGAAAGATATGTATGAAGGCACTTGAGAACCCATTTTCTCAACTCAAGATTAGAGGAGTATCACCATGGATTCCAATATAAAATCTTTCTCATTGAATACAAAGCAATCTCACATGTAGATATGAATAACCATTCAAGCACAAGGCCAAGCAACAAAGTCATTTTGTAATCATCAAAATCACATACACAACAAGGCTGATATATCATAACGCATTTTCCAAATCACCCCCTTAGGTCACGGAGAGGTCCGCCGGTTCCTATGGCATATTCTTCGATGGCTTCACCGGGGAAATAACGAATAAACCACTTCAACAGCGGGTAGTGTCCCATTGCTCTCACCCTTGTTGCCCTCGGGCTTCGATATGCCCATGAATTATGGACTCCGTCTCGACTCTTTGTGGACGGATATCCTATATGTCTCTTGGCATGTCTCGAGACAAAGGGGAGATGCTGCCGGAATTAAACGGGGAGGATGTGCTATCCCATGCCTTTACGAGTATTTTAATCATCCCACTGAATCACGAGGCTTTGTTACACATTATAACGTGAGCTCCGACGATCCTGCCAGGGAAATAGAACATTGACTACCTTAAAGGTGAACAACGCCCCGATTCTTTCAGACCCTTCGGCCCATAGTTGTGCCGGCTTCCCTCAAAGACTTTGTGTGTACACCTTGTAGTACCAAATTGGGTCAAGACTAATCGGCAAAGGGTTCATTACACATTGTTGGGGTTCGGGCCATCATTTCAATATGCCCATCTTTTCGGAGTCTATCTCAGCTCACTGTGGACGGATTTCCTATACATCTCCCCCAACATATTCCGAGGTAGGGGGAGATGCTGCCAAAATTCCATTAAGAATTTATGGCTTAACTCCGCTCCATGTTTCTCAGATTTTTTGCTCGGCTTTTCCCCCCCATTATGGTAGCGACCTCACGGCTACTCACCCCGGATTATGAGAGCCGCGTACCCAATTTAAGTGAATAAATTATTAATAGGTGCCGTTCCCGGCATATATTGTCCCGGTAACATACGAGTCCGTCCAAGCATTATCATGCCAAGTCCACACTTGTGGACCCATATGTGTGCACCACAATGCTACGAACGGTCTCAGAATAAAAAGGTAGCTACTGATCGATGACCCTGTTAGTGATATGGACCACTTAGAGGTTAGCCCTCGGGTTCCCCCACTCATCATAGGGCACGGGATTGCCGTTTAGGCGTGACTGTCTTTCCAGAGTTTGTCTCGACTCTTCGTGGACGATTCTGCTATTTCCTTCCCAATACTCTTCAGGACAGGGGAGGTGCTGCCGAAATCTTATTTGAATTTGTCGAATAAATATGTGAATAAATTAGTAAATAAAATAATAACAACATAATCTCAAACAACCAGCATTAAGTCAAAACCGACTTCTATTCCTGATTCAACTTCAGCATACGTTTTCGAATAAAGAAATCAACCCCCACATGTATTTTTATTCATACCCAATTGCATAAACACATGCACGAGTGCTTGCATTTACCGATTTTATGGTATATGAAATGGTGATTTGTAGATAGTCAGGCTACGCCCGACTGGAAGCTATCACTAAGCGTGAGGTGGGTTTCGAACCCAAGTTCTTTGCCTTGTACCAAGAACCGATTAAATAGAATAAACATAATCGTACTGTGTGCTCGCATGCACGATTTAATCCTGCTTCCATGTCATAAAAATGAGCATTATTTTCATATATTTTTTGACCCCAAAGGCCCTTCTACTTTGGCGATTAATTAAGGGTTTTCCTTCTTTCGAAAGGATGTAAATAATGCCATAGCCTTTATGGTATGGCGGACTTCAGGTCCCGACACGATCACCCACTATTGTCTGACTGGTCAGATGAGTGTAGACACGCCATTCCTGACGTCTCCTGAGAAAGTCTCATATTACTATACAACGCCCCGCAACGGCTTACGCATTTTGAATCACTCTAGTGCTTCCTTTTCTCGGGTCTTCTTCTGCCTTTTTCGGCATCCGGAATCGTCTCGTCACGGCATTCGGACGGCATCAATACCAGTCAGACGCCTCAAGAGGTTCCGGAACCAAGAAGGGTGTTTGCCGGGCGCCCGCCGACGCCTGATCTAAGGACCCGGGTGGGTCTTAATGGGGGCGTCCAGGCCCCTGGACGCCCCCATTATTTTAATTTATTTTTCTTATTTTCTCAGGGCCAAAAAATAAATAAAATATATATATATATTCATGGAGGCGTCCAGGCCCCAGGACGCCTCCATAAAAACAATAATAATGCCAGTTGGCATATAAAACACAATAATAATAATAATAATAAATATATATGGTAATGGAGGCGTCTAGGCCCCTGGACGCCTCCATAAAAACAAATAAAAAAATCAAAATGCCAGCCCTGGTATAAAAGACAAAAGAAAAATAAAAAATAATATAATTTTGGAGGCGTCCAGGCCCCTGGACGCCTCCATAAAAACAAATAAAAAAATCAAAATGCCAGCCCTGGTATAAAAGACAAAAGAAAAATAAAAAATAATATAATTTTGGAGGCGTCCAGGCCCCTGGACGCCTCCATCAAATCCATCACGGGTGCCGGCCACCGAACGACGGTTTGTCGTGTGTGAAAAAATCCAAATTATAGAGACGTCCGGTCAGCTGGACGCGCCCATTTCTGAATCATGAGGCGCCGCTCACAAAACCACGCGTTGTGCCAAACCGCGTGCGGCCGTCGTCGGTTTTCGGTGGACCTGCTTGAGGCGTCCGGGACCCTGGACGCCTCCACAAAAGTATTCCAAAAAAATATATAAAAATAGAATAAAATATTAGTTCGGCCCTGATGGAGGTGTCCAGGGTCCTGGACGCCTCCACCCTCCGGAGCCCTATAAATAGAGGCCCACCCCCTCAGTTCTGGGGGAGCTAAGCAGTGATCCGATAGGCTGCCGGAGCCCAGAGGCTACGGAGTCATTTTCTAACCCGTGGGTTCTTTTGTAGGTGGAGGTTCTGCCGGCTTCTCGGGTGCTCACGCTCGCGAGAGGAAGGTCGTCTTCATCCACCGCGCTTCCACGTCGTCCCCACGCTGCCGGAGCTCCGCCGGATTTCACCCTCGGCTCATCCAATAAGCCTTTTCTTCCCCTTTTTCTTCCTAGTTCTTTACATTCATCATACTGCATCCTCTATCCCCCTTCACAAGGGCGCCTCTTCTCTTATACTTCTTGCATCCATCATCTCATTTTCCTCCTACTCGAGTCCGAGAGGGGTTTAAAAGATAACACCAACCAGGTGTGTGTCTTGCCATCATTTCGTTACTTTTATCGCAAGGATTTGAATACTACACCTTCATCTTTCTAATCCACTTGTTACTTGTTTGTCGTTGTTTTGCAAGGGTAACCGAGGAAAGCCCTCTCCGTCGGCCGGCCGAAGGGAGAGGAAGAAGCAACCCGCCATCTCCCGCTCTTGAGGTAGGCGCGATCACTCTCTTATTTTGGGGTCTTTTGGCCCCTGGCGATCACATCTTGTCATCGAGGCCGCGGCGAGTCACTTCCCCAATGGCCGTTTGAATTTCTGTTTCCTATATTCTCTTTATATTTTGTTATATTCTGCTTATATCATCGAGGCCGCGGCGAGTCACTTCCCCAATGGCCGTTTAAATTTATATTCCTATAATCTCTTTATATTTTGTTATATTCTGCTTATATCATCGAGGCCGCGGCGAGTCACTTCCCCAATGGCCGTTTAAATTTCCATTCTTATATTCTCTTTATATTCTGTTATATTCTGCTCCTATCATCGAGGCCGCGGCGAGTCACTTCCCCAATGGCCGTTTAAATTCCTGCTCTTTGTATTCTCTTTATATTTTGTCATCTTATTATCTGCTCATATTCTCGAGGTCGCGGCGAGTCACTTCCCCAATGGCCGTTTCAATTCTTGTTATTTAATTCTTGCACCCTTCCCGTCCCCCCGAGGTCGCGGCGAGTCACTTCCCGCTATGGCCGTTTAACCCCCATATCTTGCTATATCACACTTGTCCCGCTCGCCCCGCCGGAGCAATCTCCAGTGGTGGCCCCTTCTCTCTTTCCTCTCATTTCTGTGTTGCAGCAAGCCAATAAACAAAAAAGAAGGAGCCCGCGCGCGCTCCGCGTTCCTTTTCCGCTCTTCCCCGAACCGCGTGACGTCGCTCACAGATTGGCGATCACGGTGGGACGTCTACTGCTTCCTTTCGACTACCCTTGCAAGTTTGGCACCACCCGTGCCTCTCCACCTTCGCGCCCCCGTTGTGCTCACGGCAGCACCGTCAGTTTTGATTGGTTCTTTGTTTATTATATGTCTGTTATTTCTGTTGTTTCCCCACTCCATATATCTGTCAGCATTCCATTGCATACATCCATTCCTCTTTTCTATCCTTTTTTTCATTTTTTGAGGATTACCCTTTCCCGGTGAAAGAAGGACTCTCCGTTTGGGAATTCCTCTCAACGGACTAGAATCTCCTACACTGGGACCTCCGTAAGTCCCCGACATCGAAGAATCTCCTCTTCGTTCACTGGGCTGGTTGTACCATTGAAGTTCCCCGGAGTTAGTCATTTCATTCGTGGTGAGACGAGAGACCCTAGCTGACACGGCGGTGAAACAAAAACAAACTAGGGTCCCCATTTTATGTGAACTTCGGATCTCGCTAAAAATACAAAAAAATCATCAAAATCAAAACACAAAAAAGGGCGTAAAGGCATCCACTTGTTTGATAATCTCTGCTACCTACTTGCTAGTGTATGTTTTTGCGTTCTGGGAAAACTGTGAGCATGTCTCACGAGTCTTTTGAGGAGAACCACCCTAGCCGTGGTTTGTCAACCGACCCGCGAGTCTATGCTATGGACTCGGGTCCTTCTCATGACCCCTCGCTTGAGGTGCAGGTTATTGCCGGGGACACGTCCCCGCCACAGGATATCACTTCCTTACTGGGCGTCCTCGCCAACACGGAGCTTACCTCTGAACAGCTCCGGGCCTTCCAGGCCATTCTAAAAGGGAAATCTGTTTCCCCCACGCCCCAGGAGTCAACTCCGGCCATCGCACCTCTCCAAGAGTCCGTGCAGGCCATTCCATCTCCCTCATTGGCGCAAGCCATCCAGTCTCCCTCGCTTCAAGGACAAGCGATCCAACAACCACCCTCATTCCAGTTCCCATCACAATCTCAAACTCCCGTTGCTCCCCAGACACCGCTTCAGCCGGGGCCAACTGTCGGCGGTCCGACAGCTCCCTCTCATTCTGGGTTCCCCCCTCAAGTCTCCGGGAGACATTTTCTCCCCCAGTGGCAAGTGTCACCTTCACCCCCAGAGGAGCTCGCCCAATCACTCCTCAATAGGTTCAACCGCATGGACGAGCAGTTTCAAAATCTTAGAAGGATGGTGGACGTGAAAGCCACCCCGGAGGTTGCTTTGCCAATCCTTCCCGTCATTCATCTTCCTCCCTCCGAAATGCCCACGTACCGCAGATACAATGGTACCGGCAACCCCTTCATTCATCTCAAGGATTTCATGTATGAGTCCTCTTACTGGCAAAACGATCAGAGGTCCCTGGCATACCTCTTTCGAAGATCATTGGATGGTCCCGCGCTTGAGTGGTTCTATTCTCTGGAGCCCCGCAAGGCCGAGAATTTTGAAATAGTCCAGAGAAGGTTCTTGCAGAAATATAGGGATAGGGTCGGTCCCTGACTCTCCATTACCGACCTAGTGGCCGAAAAGATGAAACCTGACGAGGATTTTGTCTGATATGCTGATAGATGGAGGTCTCTGGCGGAAAGAATAAGGGATACACTCTCCGAGCCCGAACAAGTGAAGATGATTTTGTCTAATACAACCCCACAGTTCAGACATGTCCTGGCCATGAATAAACTTACTACAATGGAGGAACTCTATGAAAGGGCCCGATACATCTAAACCCAGCTAAAAGACTCCCCCATCATGAACATGTTTGAGTCGCCGAAGCCCAAAGTGGTCAGAAAGACAGGCGCTGGTGTCCCGGGCAGAGCCACAGAAGGGGTCGTGACAAATGAGCAAGTCAGTGCGGTCAACAATGCCAACTATGCAGTCAACCCAAGGCCTCCACAAATGCCCCGACTTCCCCTCCAACCAGGTCCTTTCCCTCTCCGTCCTCCACCCCAAAATAATCCACCCCAGGATAATATGCCTCCATTACGCCTACCCCAGCAACAACAACCACAACCTCAGCAACAACAACCACCACTTCAGTACAACCAAGTTCCACCCCCGGGGAACTATGGTCCCCAACAGCAACAAAGGAGGCCGCTCGGTCCCAAGAGAGCCTACTATCCACCATTGCCAGAAACCTTGGCAGACATTTTTAATGCCCTCATGGCATCAAACCAACTCGCCCTACCTAGAGAAAGGCCCGCGTGGCCCCCCATTATTGATACCTCCAAATACTGCATCTACCACAGGCAGCCAGGACATACAGTAGATTACTACTTCCATTTCAAAGATTACATCCACGATATGAATGATGAGCATCAAATAGATTGGGATGAGATGAGACGATACGTCGCGGCTCTCAAGGCTAGGAGATCTCCTCATAGGCCACAGCAGCAGTTACAACAGCAACAGCAACAGCAACAGCAACCACAACAACAACAGCAGGCTCAGCAGGCCCCACAACAATAGCCCGACATGGGCATAATCCAGAATCCACTACCGGAGCACCAACAGCCCAATCATCAGGTTAACCTCATCTCCTCCTTCCCGGAAGTCGGGAGAGAGCAGGTGTGGCACCAGGAAAGTACCTCCATTCTTTATACCTCCAACCCTATCGTCATGCAACCCCCTCACCTTGCCCGGGTAGCACCTCTCTCTCATCAACCCGCGTCAGTATCACCATCATCATTTCCACTACCATTACGCCCTCTCATCCGCACCCCGACCTCCTATCAACCGACACTCTCCACTACGTCTTCACACCCTCTCATCTTCTCTCACTCCCCCACTTTAACACCCACCTCTACCACATTTACCCCTACGCCTTCTAAACCCCTTATCATCCGTCAACCATACATAACCCCGTCTTTCTCCACCACATCACCACTAATGCCTTCAAAACCACTCATTAACCATCACCCACTTCAAAATCATTGCCCACTTCAAGCCCTACCCACTCCTACTTCGTCTCCACCGCCACCTTCTAGACCCCTTATCCATCATAATCCACGCAATATCCCCTCTACCTCCACCATGCCGCCATCTAACAAACCCCTCATCAGAATCCCTGCTCCTGTCATCACCCCTGTTTCATCAACCATTCCTCCACTACTACCCCTCAAACCCCTGTTAAAACCCACTGCTACCCCCACAGAGGTACAAAAGCCGCAGGCAATCGTGCTCCGGAGTGGAAGGATTTTTCACAGGGTTTTCCCCCACAACAGTCAGAATCCCAAGCAATCTCAGCCAGAGAAGGATGATGCAGAACAACCAGAAAGAGCTATCCCTGGAACACAGTATGACCTATTAAAACATTTGGACAAGACGCCTGCTCGGATCTCCATCCTGGAGCTTCTTCAAAGATCCACATCCCACCAGGCAGCCTTAATGGAATACCTTCAAAGAGTCATGGTTAATGAAGACCTCCCCGTGGAGAAGATTTCGACAGTCCTGACCCCAACAGACACACAACCGGCCATCATGTTCCACAACTACAAGCTCGCTCCCAAGGAAGCTCGAAAATATGCATTGTGCATTTCAATAAAAATCAATGGGGTATCCATAAACCCGTGTCTTGTGGACACGGGTGCGTCCATAAATGTAATCTCCATGAGCACTCTTCAGTTGTGTGGGGTCAACGAGGAACAAATAAGACCTTCCTCGATCACGGTCACGGCTTATGACAATAGCAAAAGGTCGTCGCAGGGGATGATTATTCTGAAGGCAGAACTAGGCCCCATGGCAATTCCCACGGAATTCAATGTCCTCGACATGGACCCCACATTCAAGGCTATACTGGGTCGCCCTTACATCAAAGCCATGGACGCTGTGCCTTCCACCAACCATCAGTGCATGAAGTTTCCTTACAATGGGAGAATTATTAAAGTGGTCAGTACACCTGTCCTTCACACAGTGGATGCTATCAACACCTCTCTGCCTTCTGTTTGGCCGTCTCATCGGCCCATATTGTCACTACTGGACGTACGTGATCCATCTCATGTTCCACTAGCACCAAAGGAGCCGGTCAGGGCAACCACAACATCATGTCTCCCTCTTCACTCCAAAGGTTGGGAGATTATGAGGAATATCGGCTATCAACAGGGAAAAGGTCTGGGTGCACAATTACAGGGTATGCTCAAACCGCCAAAGGAAATTAGGCCGAACCGCAGGTTTAGCCTGGGCTTCAAAGGACCGTTCAAGGCAGATTGGAAGCCCCTCACGTGGACTCTATCAAACCACTTCAACAGAGGGCCCGTTGTTCAGATGGGAGATCACCCACGAGAAGCATATGGGGGATCACATGCTGTATATTTGGCTGAAAAATATCCGAGGATCACCAAAAGAGGCAAGATCAAAGATCCGGAATGCGAGTGGGACAAATGGTTCGACATACGGGACATTTCCGTTGCACTGGAAAGGATGTTCTCATCTCCGCAGCTTGAAGGACCACCATTGATCTCCGAAATACCAGAGAATATTACCACTCTTGCCAAGGTTCCAAACTATCCTCGTCCTCGCCAGAAGGACTCTGTCATCGATGGATCTTCATCCGTCCTCAACATTGCCGTCGACGGCTCATTAGCCGCCATCCTCTCTATCCACTCGTCTCAGCCTTTGCTGATATCTTCTTCCTGGGCCAGATAATTATCTGATGATCTTCCCAGGTCCCCTTCTTTGCTTACATACCTGCGCGGGCTTTTCAACCTGCGCCAGGTCTTCAACCATGATCTGCTCTATGAGCCTCACAATCCTCTAGCCATAACCCCTTTTCTCTCTCCTCCAATCTCTTTTCACTGCTTTGTTATTAAAACCGAAAATGAAAAAAAAACGTCAATTTTCAAACTCCCCAACAACACATCTTCGTTGAGGAAACCTCCTACATCTCCCACGGGTGCGTACCGCCTCGCGGACCACCCGTCCAAGGTCCGATGAGCGACCTTTTCTACCCCTCCTCTGAGGGGTCTTCTCCTGTACATTCTACACCATCCTCTTCATCTTCCTCTTCTTCTGTAAATATTGTCAGTCAATCTAGGAATGATAGGCTAAGGGTAGTACCTAAGAAGAAATCCAAGGGTAGGCAGATCCCTCGTCGATTCCTTCTGGATTTAGTCGCCAGGTGTCAGGCCCTTCTTGCCATCCCCCAGTTGTTAGAAAATCCCATCAAGCTACCCGAAATAGAATGCGAGGGTGACTGTGCATCTGATGAAGGGTATGGAGTCTACGAGATCACGGATGAAGAATGCCCCACTGAAGATGAGGGTGAAGAATATGAGGATGCGGTGGGCGCATACGCAAGTGGAATAAGGAGATTCGACGAGCCGTCAACCGCCGTAGAAGAATCCACCAAAGAAGTCAACTTGGGAACTGAGGAAGACCCTAGGATCATCCTCATAAGTGACAACCTACCGCCCTCTGAAGAAGAGACATTAATTGAGGTTCTCAAGGAATATAAGGACACGTTTGCATGGAGCTACGAGGATATGCCGGGTCTGGATTCAACCTTGGTCGAACACCGTTTAACCCTAAAACCAGGGTCCATCTCGGTAAAACAAAGGTTAAGGCGTTTCCACCCTCAGATGGCTTTGAAAATGAAAGAAGAGGTCGATAAGCTCCACAAAGCCAGGTTCATTAGAGTCGTCCTTTATCCTCAATGGGTGGCGAACATTGTCCCGGTCATGAAGAAAGATGGGAAAGTCAGAATTTGCATCGACTTCCGGGACCTTAACCGCGCGTGTCCAAAGGACGATTTTCCCTTGCCTCACATTGATGTGTTAATCGATAACACCGCAGGTTATGAAACCCTCTCATTCATGGATGGATTTTCAGGATACAATCAAATTCGTTTGGCAGAAGAGGATCAGGAAAAGACATCATTCACTACCCCTTGGGGAACATATTGTTACGTGGTCATGCCGTTTGGGTTAAAGAATGCTGGAGCTACTTACCAAAGAGCGATGATGGCCATATTTCATGACATGATGCACATATATCTGGAAGTGTATGTGGATGACTTATTGGTGAAATCAAGGACCAGGATGGAACATCCAGAAGTTTTGGCTAAGGTCTTGCAAAGGTCAAGAGAGTTCCAATTGAAAATGAACCCGAAAAAGTGTGTATTTGGCGTGTCATCGGGTACATTGTTGGGGTTCATTGTGAGTAAAAGAGGGATCGAGATAGATCCCGACAAAGCTAAGGCCATCAGGGATATGCTGCCTCCCAAGAATTTGAGGGAAGTCCGATGTTTAATCGGGAGGTTGCAGTTTATTCGTCGGTTTGTGTCTCAACATTCACAAAGGTGTAGACCTCTCTACGAGTTGACCAAGCCAGGAGTAGAATTCCACTGGAATTCTAAATGTCAGAAAGCTTTTGAAGGATTAAAGGAATATCTGGCTAGTCCACCCGTTCTCATTCCACCTAAACCAGAAAAACCTCTGATCCTTTACATCTCAGTCTTGGATGATTCCGTAGGAGCCGTCCTCGCACAAGCCGATGAAGAAGGTAGGGAACGGGCAACCTATTACTTGTCCAAACTTCTCAATCCCTATGAGCAGAAGTATACCGTCATGGAAAAAACATGTGCTGCCCTCGTTTGGGTAGTGCAAAAATTGAAGCACCACTTCTTGGCTCATGAGGTCCACTTGATTGCTCGAATGAATCCTATCGAATTCCTTGTGGAGAAAGCCGTCCTTACGGATAGGCTAGCACGTTGGCAAAGTTTTCTCTCTCAGTTCGACATCACCTACATCCAGCAAAAGGTGATTAAAGGTTATGCCATAGCCGAGCATCTCGCTCACCATCCTCTTCCCAAGTTTGATCCCATCCAATCAGAGTTTCCAGATGAGGAACTAATGTCCATCAACCAATCAGATAAGCCAATGTGGACGCTATATTTTGATGGAGCTCTGAATTCTCAAGGGAGAGGAATCGACATCGCCCTCTTGTCGCCTGAAGGCCTCACATTCCCATTGGCATACCAGCTCAAATTTCCAGTCACCAACAATATAGCCGAATATGAAGCCCTTCTAGCTGGCCTAGAACTCTCTCATTCTTTTCGTATCACTGAGTTGCGAGTCGTAGGTGATAGTCAACTCATCCTTCGCCAGGTGCTCACTAAATATCGCACTCGCGATCCCAAACTCAAGCCATACCAAGAACTCACTGCTGCCTTTGCCAAACTGTTCGCCAAACTGATCTTTGTTCATGTCCCTCGTCATCAGAATATTCTCGCCGATGCCCTCGCCTCGTTGGCATCATCCATAAGGTTCCCTCTAGGAAGATGGTTTAAGTCCATTTCCATCTATAAACTTCACACCCCTGCAATCGATGATGCTTCCTACGTAAATTTCAAAGACAGGATAGCAAGGAAGATCCTGCAGGAAGATATCCTTGAGAAGAGGGAAATCATGTTAGCAGAGGCCGAAGAAGAACTGGCTGATGAAGAGAAACCATGGTTCTATGAAATTGTCAAATACTGCCAAGATCAGTCTTATCCTGAAGGAGCCATCGCAGAGGACAAGAAAGCCATAAGAAGGGTGGCTCAGAAATACGCATTGGTTGGAGGTCTACTCTATAGGAGGAGCCTTACTGGTATTCTGTTAAGATATCTTGGTGACAATGAGGTTTGAAAATGTGTAGAAGAGACGCACTAGGGTGTGTGCGGTGGCCACGTGAATAGTCAGATGCTCGCCAAGAAGATCATTCGCCAAGGCTTTTACTGGCCCACTATGGAAGAGGATTGTGCTGTCTATGTCCGTAGGTGTGTCAAGTGTCAACTTCACGCTGATAAAATCCATTCACCATCCTCCTCACTTCATCCAATATCCTCCCCATGGCCTTTCTCCATGTGGGCATTCGACATCATTGGTCCCCTAGGTGATCCCAATTCCCTCACCAAGCAGAAATCTTTCATCCTTACTGCGACGGAATACTTCACCAAATGGGCCGAAGCCGAAGCTTATGCGGAAATCAAGGCATCAACAGTCTGCAAGTTCATCATGAAGAACATCCTCGCCAGATTCGGCGTCCCAAGCACGATCGTCACCGACAATGGGCCACAGTTCATTTCTCAGGACCTACAGGACCTCTGCAAAAGGTACGCAATTACATTACATCATTCATCACCTTATTACCCACAAGGTAACGGCCAAGCGGAGGCCACCAATAAAACATTGCTCAAAATCATCAAAAAAACCTGCGAGTCTAGTAAGTTTTCAGACTGGCCAGAAAATCTTATCGAGGCCCTATGGGCCTATCGCACTTCAATCCGTATCCCCACCGGGCAGACTCCATTTGCCCTTACTTATGGTATGGAAGCGGTAGTCCCGTACGAGACTCTGATCCCTTCTCTCAGGGTACAATTGGATGAGGAATTTCCCCTCGACGATCGTCGTAATTCACTCCTCGCCCAGTTGGAACTCTTGGATGAGAAGCGGCTGGCCGCTGCCGAACACGCGCGTGTGTATCAAAATAGAGTCACACGTTTTTATCAAAAGAAGGTCGTTGAGAGAAAATTCAAAGTCGATGAGATGGTTGTAAAAAGAATTTTTGTCAAACCTGGAGGGCCGCGTTCTAAGCTCCAACCCAATTGGGAAGGACCATTTGTAATTCAAGCCGTGTACCCTGGCAACGCCTACAAGCTAATCAACGCCGAAGGGACCGAGTTATCCCACCCTTGGAATGGGCTTTATCTTAAGAAGTACTACCCTTAGCACAAAACAAACCTAAAAAAAATGATGAAAAGATAAAAAACATCAAAAAAAAGAAATATTGAAAACCCCTAAAAATATGGAAAATTCAAAATGCCGATGCCTGGCAGTCACCATGTAGTTAAGTCCCTGCATCTAACCTTCATGTTAGGATAGGGCCCATTAAGGCATGGTAGGCACCGTGTCTTGGTTTGCCAGAACCATGGAGATCCCTGTCCGGCCACGTCGGCCTATGCTCGCTCGAAGGAAGCCAACATGTGCTCACTTATGTATTCAAAAAAGTCGGTAGCATCACCTACAGTGGGGCCCCACCCAGAAGATCTCCGGAAGCTGTAATCTTTATTCTTTTCTCTTCGACCCAATGAGACAGTCGGCGCCCTTAAAACGCTGAGCATGAGAAACCAAAACTCAAACCCCAAAGGCAAGAGTAGGATCCATTTCCTCGAGCATCGATCAGAGCACGAGAAGAGGGCAGTGTCCCCGCAGGCATACGAAAAGGGAGCCCACAAACGTCAAACGACTATATCTCCCTCATAAAAAGAAATATAAAATCAAAATCAAGAGAAAAGCCTGGTCGTGACCGTGCCTGTTACGATAAACGGAACCCCTCAAAGCAAAAGTCTGAATCCACAAAGGGGGCCGTGGAATGTAAATGCTCGAGATTTGGTCTGAAGTTGTCCGAAAGGAAAGAGTTAATGGGCCCTTATTCGCTCGCCGGGTTAACGGCTTTGCCGGTCCTCTCAGGAGGTTTATCCCCTACGCTCTTCCTTCTTCCTCTAAAGATGAAGGTTCGATGGAGTTTCTGAAGGATGAAAACTGCCTAGGGTCTGCGACCTTATTTTAATATACACATTTGGTTGCCTACTTTGAAAAGCAAAAGCTATCGCTGCGAAGGAGTCTCCGTGTTTCTGGCTGGTCAAGACCCCTGTTTACCACCTTGATGTCTTCTTGTTTAACCTCGGGCTTAGGCCAATGCAAGCGCGTCACCTATGGGTGCGACGGCGTCTGATTCCGGGTCAATGTCGCACGGTTGGTCGTTAGGGTTCCAGGGTGTACCATCTTATACCATCTAGAGTTGTGAGGAAATAGACCCGGGTCGGGCAAATCATTTACCTCAAACACCTTTTGGGTGAATCCCTGTGGTCGGAAGCGATTGGGAGCCTAAGCATGGCATGACGGTATTGTCATCAGGGTAAGTCTTAGCCGGCGGGATCATCATTCGAGGGGTCTAGAGGCCCAAATCAACCTAGATATGCACTTAGGATACTTGGGAGGTTAGTAAGAAACCCCTGTTCTCACGAAGGTCAGGTGCCATTTGGGTGCTTGCCGGGCGTTAGTAATAAAAAAATCGAAATGATAACAGCAAAAAAAATGTAAAAGAGAAAATGCACATATTTGTAAACAAAAAAAATCTTTTTATGATAAAACAAAAAAATATCAAATATAAAAAAGAAAACAAATCAATTTTGCATGATCACATTTGCGTGCAGCATCTCACTTTTAATACCGTTTGCATTCGTGTGCTTGCCTCTCGCATTTATCATCACCGCATCTTTCCCTTGCCTTCGTTAAATAAAGGCTTGGCCCCTTGACCAGTTATCAAGGACAGTCATAGTGACCATTTGCTTATTGAGCAAGGGGCCAAGTCAGAACAGAAATTCTGATTTGTTTGTTTCAGTGATATGTGCAGGGATTCAGGCAACTGAAGCAAAGGTGAAAAATAAACAAACCAAACCTTGTATTTTATTCCAAAAATCAAAAAAAATTACATCAAGTTCCGCCCTCTCTCTCTGCATCACTCGTCCCACTACTCTCCGGACAAAATACTCTCAAAGGTGCTACCCAACTACGAAAAGCGGTACTCCTACCGCTCTGTACTCCTCTTCCTATTCCCACACCCCGGCGTTGATCTACGGAAGCACCAGAGAAGCTACCAACACGAAAGCCACGCTCTCGTGCTCTTTGGTAGCGTTCCTCACCATCTCTCAGCCACTGTTCAGCAAGACCAAGGCTGATTCGGAGTTCGAATAGTTGGGCCTCCATGGCCCTTCGTTCCTCCCTTTCAGTCAATCTGTTGGCTCTTTCTCTCTCCGCGTCTCTTTCTCTCTCTGCACGTTCTCTCTCACGGTCTTCCCTCTCCAACTGGAGAGTGATCCTCAGTTCCACGGCATCCCTAGAGGAGTCGTCATCAGGATGACGCCGCAGTTCCCTCTCCAGTTCTGCTATCCTAGCCTCCTTCTGCGCAGCTTGGGCAAGCGCTTCTTCCGTCTCCTTTTCCTGCCAAGTGTACCATCTCAGATACGCGATAAGGCGTAAACAAAGAGAACTCAACACTGAAACTTTTACCTGTATACAAAGCATCCCTTCTGCCTCCGCAGCACGCTGCGTGGCGTGAGCAAGTTGCTCATGAAGCGAGTCAAGTTCTGAGGTAGGAATCCACAAGCTGGAAGAGGCACCACCTACTCCCATCGTTGGGGAAGCTGCGCCAATCTGGGCATGCTACGACCGTGTGAATTAGTAGCCAACATCTGAAATCTGGGGTTTTAATTAGGAACGTACTGTACACCTACCAAGGCGCTCGTAGCTCCGCGGGCATCGCCCGACTGTTGTTCCATCTCTGCCAAGCGAGTTCGTAAATTCGCTATCATGGCATCCCGGACATCCTGCAGCCATACGAGTCAGCATTTCCACCAGAAAACCAAAAAAGGAGAAAGAAGAAAAGAGAAAAAGGGGAAACCTACCTCCACAAGTCCCCGGGGTTGGAGCCGCTCTGCGTACTTTATCCTATATAGACGCAAGTAGTCTTCGCTATCCCTCGCCTGCGATTCTACAATCATGCCACCCCGTTGCCAATCTTCGTACTGTTCGGGGAATCACACGCGCCAGTCAATACAGGTCGCCGGTCCCTGCATCTTTCTCCCGACACGAGGTGGCGCAGCCGTATCCACCCATTCCTGAGCCAGTCCTAAAGTCCTCATAACCAATCGTAGCCGAAGCGGCTCGATTTCATTCAGGCAGTGCATCCACAGTTCCCGTCCGAACCGGGCACGACTTGCTAGAACCGACGGCTGGTCGGCATCGACCATGTCTGAGTAGGGTCTCCAGTTTACAATCGCTGCAGGGAACTCCTGTAGCTCCCGCCTTAGCACCATCAGTTGGTAGGTTAGGGGTGCCGCACTCATGATGGGTTCCCACCGCCTGGCTAGCGGCACCATCACGGGTCGCCAATGCCGAGCTCTCCCCATAGGGAGGTAATAATAGCTCCACAGCTGCTCGGCACAGGCCATCAGAACTTTACAAAAACACAAAAAAATACAAAACAAGCAAAACCAAAAATACCTGGATGAATGGTGTGAAACCACTCACAGTCATCTCACGATCCGTTTCTTGGAATAGGCCTGCAAACAAGTGTGCCAGCATGGCGGCTCTCCAGGCATAATACCCTACTCTTTCAAGGTCTGACAGCAGCTCCAGGAAGCAACATTGGATACCGTCCTCTTTCGAGCTCAGTACCAATCTCCCCAAAAGGAAGAGGAGAAATCTCCTCAAATCTATGTTGCATCTTTCCCAGTCGCCGAAATCTGTGCAGTACACAGCGCGGCATCCTATTTCTATCCTTTCCATGAACTCTTCTGAGGATTCATCATCCCGCCGACGAGTGTCGGTGAGCCCTAATGCATCCATCAGGGACGCCCTACCTACCGACCTGTTTTTTCGACCATCCAGGTCCAAACCCAGTAACTTCTGGGCACCTTCTCTGTAGTCCGCGTAAGTGACTCCAGTCACTGCCTCGCCCTCTACCTTCAGGCTTGTGATCCGGACCACATCCTCCAAGCTGGGCACCATGTGCCCCCACGGCATCAGAATGCCCGACTCACTGGGTCCCATCTCTCACACAAGGCTTGGATCAGGACTAGGTCGAGCTGGATCGGCTCGATCCGAAGGAAGGTACCAAATCCCATCACGTCTAGCCTCGCCTTCTGAAAATCTGGGAGGCCCCTGTACGCTGCTACTACCAACTCCCATAAGATTTATGATTTCATCACAACCTACACATACAAGGAATGGGGGTGAGGTTTGGTCGGAAGAAAGGAAGAAAGAATGAGAAAAGGGCAAGAAAACTTGGCTTACGAGTTGTGATTGGGCCCTTTCGCTGAAGTGCCCTTCAAGGTCCGAAAGCCTCCTGGAACTACTACCACTGGATCTGCTTCTCTTCGAGGAGTGGGAAGATTCGCCCTCCATCCAACCCTCGGAATTTCAAACTCCTCCTCTCCCGTAAGAACTTGTGCTCCTCAGTTAGCTCTCGGTATACCAAGGGATAAGAATTTATAGAAATGGAAGGAGTGCAGACCAAGATTGCCTCCATCACCTGTCAATGATAGCCCTCGCAATGAGGCACCTGCCAAGCGGTCCCATGTGTCGTTTCACCACTCGCACAGGGTGATTGACTGGACGAAGAATAGGACGAATAGCCCCTATGTTGTCTCGGGATACCCTATCATGATTTGGAGGACGTCCGCAAAAATTTGACATAACATCCGGGAAAAGGAACTAGGGCCGTCATCATTGACTTCGACGGCAGATTCCCGTGGAAAATGGTCACAACAAGATGCGATTCTCTGCTTGGGGCGGAGTCTCGACAGACCTATCACATGGGAACAGTGCAAAGGAGAAGAAGTGTAGGGAAGAAGGAACGCACAAAAGAACAAATAAACAGCGGAAAATCAAATCACTCCATTCATAATTCTACATAAGCTGTCACAAACACTACAATCATAGGGAGGTGGCGGGTCCACTAGCTCGCCAATCCTCACCATCACTCATCTCTCTGGGCACTCTCCTCCTCTCCCGCAAGGTGAGGGTCCCTCAGAAGCCTCCGGGATCCCCGTGCAGTAGCACCTGCCTCGCCTCTGGGCGCCTGCTCCGCAGCAGTGACTCGCTGCTCCTCCCCTGGCGTGGCAAAGAAGCCACTGGCGGCAAAGCGACCGGACTGGCGGAGTCGCTCCCCGAACTCTCGCGCTCTCTCGTAGCGCGTCTCCATCCTGCCTAGCCTCTGCACGACGGTCTGAAGGCCCAGCTGGAGCTCCCTCACTTGGGCCTCCAAGGCCCTCCTCTCGGTCAGATCCCGCTGTCGCTCGGACCTTCTCTCGGTTTTCTATCTCTCTGCCTCTCTCCTCATCATCTACAGAAGAACCCTTAACTCCAGGATGTCTGGAGAAGGTCTCTCCTCACCGCGATGTCGCAGCTCCGTTACAGTCGCCACCCAGGCATCACGCTCCTCTTCCGCCCGGGTCGCGCGGGCCACCGCACCGGCAAGTTGCTCCCAGAGGGAGGCAATCTCGAGAAAAGGGGCCGAAGAACTGGAAGATCCGCCAGCCACTCCCACCGTCGCTGTCTGCTGGGCACGCTGGAACAAAATAAACAACGGCCGTCAGTGAAACTCCAAATCTGAAGATAAAAGTGCGGCACGTAACTTACCAAGAGCGACAGCTCATGTTGAGCGACGGCCAGCTGCCGCCTAGTCTCTGACAGTTGAGCGCGCGAGCCGCCGATGCCACGCGTGTCCCCAGCTTGGGGAAGTCCTGCATAACTCTCCCTCTGCCGCCACAGGAAGTCGGCACTGTCCTGCACCAGTATACCCCCTTGCTGTCCAGGGAGACGTACGGGCCACTCCTCGAGCCTCGCCTTGCCGCAACTCTCCCTCCTGACGCGGCTCGGCTAGTCCGCACTCGCCCACTCATCGGCCAGACCCGGGGTCCTTGCCATGTCCTGCCCCAAGAAAGGGGTCCCACATCAGTCAAAAGGAACGCGTCCCCTGTCTAGGACGCGTCCATCATTTGAGTGCAACACTCTCCGAACCCTTTCCCCCTCGCGCGGCTCGTTTCAAAACCCAAAATGAATTAAAAGAGGAAGAGATCGAAGCACCTACCGGACCGTGTTCACCTCCTCCCACGCCATCGGGCCCCTCGGGTCCCTCGGGGGCCCGAAGCGGCCCTTCCTCCTCCATGGACGCCGTTCCGTGCTCGGGTGCGTCCCTCCTTGGGCGAGGGGTCCCGCGTCCCTCTCCACCTTCACCATGGTCGGGCCCACCGAACTCCATCGATCAAAAGAAGAGGAAGACGGAAAGGGGGGGCGAGCGAGTTTCGGCAGAAGGCGGGCTCGTTTGCAGGTAAGGCACGGGAGAAGAAAGACCACCCGTCGCTTTAAATTTGAAATCAAGGATTAAGACGCGTCCTCGCGCCTGGACGCGCCCAAAACGGGGAGAAGGAAACAAAATCCCCCCGTGCAAAGCCTAGTTCCCCGCTGTTCAGGGCAAGGTCTCGCGGAGCGTGTCTCGAAGGACAACTCAATGCAAAGAAGAAAGTGTGGGAGAGAGAAAAGTACACACAACATAAGAAAGTCATTTCCATTTCATATAATAGCCAAAAGTACATCATACAGTGAGAAGGGTGACGTACAAGCAACTCTCTAACTCTCACCGTCACCCTCCTCGTCATCTCCTTCCTCCCTCCTCTGACGGGGATCCCTAGGGGGCCTCTGCGACCTCTGTGAACCCTGAGAAGCCGTGCTCGCCTCCCTAGGTGGCACCATGCCAGTCTCCAAGGTGCGGCGACGCTGCTCGGCCGAAGAGACTAGAAAGCTGCCCACAGAAAAGGAACCGGACTGACGAAGTCACGCACCGCGCTCCTTCGCCCTCTGATACCGCTCCTCACTCTCCCGAAGTCTCCCCTCGGCCGTGCCAAGACTCAGCCGGAGCTCCGACACCTGGGCCACCAGAGCTCTCCTCTCGTCCCAATCTCGATATCGCTCTGCCATTCTGTACTCCCTTTCTTTCTCCATGGTCTCCCTATCCCTCTCCCTCTCTCTCTCTAGGGTCTCCCTATCCCACTCCCTCTCTCTCTCCATGGTCTCCCTATCCCTCTCCCTCTCCTCTCTCTCTCTCACCGCCTCCCTCCTCGACAACTCGAGGGTGATCCGCAGATCCAGCACGTCACGAGGGAGCTCCTCAGCCTCCCGTCGACGCTCCTCCTCCAGCTCCGCAATCCGGGCGTCACGCTCTGCCACCCAGGCATCGCGCTCTGCCACCCAGGCATCGCGCTCCTGCTCAGCACGAACAGCACGGGCCAGGGCCTCTCGAATCTCGGCCACCTGTCAAAGCACGCATGCACTGTAAGAGAACAGTGATAGAAGGAAAGCAGCTAGAAAAGGGTCGGGGCCAAGCAAACACTCACTCGAGCCTCGCAGTCACGCTCGGCCTCCTCAGCCCGAGCCACCGCGTACGCCAGCTGCTCCTGGAGGGCAGAAACCTCCGGAGGAGGGCCCCGCGAACTGGAACCCGCTCCGCCAGCCATCCCGGCTGTCGCTGTCTGGTGGGCCCGCTGAAACACGGGGCAAACGTCAGTCAAAGGCTAAGCATCAAAAATCCAAGTCACAAAAAAATGCATCACATAAACTCACCAGGATCTCCAACTCCTGTCGGATGGCCACCAACTGTCGCCTGGCGTTCGCCAACTGGGCCCGCAGGTCGGCGATCATGGTATCACGAGCATCCTGCATTACACATAAGTTAGTATCCCATGCATATACATATAGAAAGGTGGATCAGTTTCATTTCACTTACCCCTGCCATACCACCCAAGGAGAGGCGGTCCCCGTACGTAGCTCGGTACCGTCTCATGTAGTCTATGTTGTCCTGTACGTGGGACACCACTGGGACCCCGCCCTACTGCCAGTCCTGGTACTGTGCTGGGAAGCGCGTACGCCAGTCCACAACCTTCGCCTTCCCCTTGGTCTTCCGCCCAATGCGGGCCGGCTCTTCTACATCAACCCACTCCTGGGCCAGCCCCAACGTCCTCATAACCAGCCTCAGCCGAAGCGGCTCGATCTCGTTCAGGTAATGGACCCACACGTCTCGCCTGAAACGAGGAAGACCCGCTACAACCCAAGGCTGGCCAGCGTCGCCCATGCCCAGGTAGGGTCTCCACACCACCTGCATCACCATACATGCATCATGTTAGTTACCATTCAGTCACATGCATAAACACAAAAAAAATCATACGCATCATACCATGGCCTCGGGATACTCGCTCAGCTCCCGACGAAGTGATGCCAGCTGGTAGCCGTGGGGTGCTGCAACCACGACCGGCCTCCACCACCGCGCCAGAGGCACGGCCCTCCTGTTCCCATGCCTGGCCCTCCCCATCGGGAAATAGTAATAGCTCCACACCTGCATCCATCATACATCATTAGTACAATAATTGCATATTTAACTGTGAAAATGCATAAATAAATTGTGTACCTAGAGGAAAGGTGCGAAGCCGCTGACTATCGTCTCCTTCTCCGAAGTCTGGGAGAGATCAGCAATCAAATGGGCAAGCAGAGCCGCTCCCCATGCGTAGTGTCCCACTCTGTCCAGATCCGCCAAGATCCCGAGGAAACGGCAGTGGATGCCATCCCCCTTCGTCCCCAGCAGAAGGTGGCCCAGGAAGAAGAAAAGAAACCTCCGAAGATCTAGGTCCACCAGCTCCCTCTCGCTCGGATCCTGGGTGAAAGCTGCACGAGCATCCCCCTCCAGTCGAGCCAAGAACTCCGCTCCAGTCTCGCTAACCCGCTGGCGCGGGTCGACGAATCCGAGCGCCTCCATGATCTCCACTCGGCCGACTACCCTGCTGTCTCTATCAGTCACGCTCGTCTCTAACCACAGCAGGTCCAGGGCACTCTCTCGGTAGTCGGGGTAGGTGACCCCGCTGACTGCCTCTCCGTCAACCCGTAGCCCGGTAATCCGAGCCACGTCCTCTAGTGTCGGCACCATGTGCCCCCAGGGCATCAAAAACGCCCGGCTCGGTGCGTGCCACCGCTCCCTCAATGCCTGGATAAGAGGAAGGTCGAGCCGGAAGGGCTCGATCCTAAGGAAAGCTCCAAAGCCCATGGCGTCCACACGCGCCCTCTGGAAATCCGGCAGCCCACGGTATGCTGCCACCACCAGGGACCAGCTAATCCGGCCCTTCATCACGCCCTGCAAACCACAAAACCAACAAAGAACACATCAGCATCATGAACAGTAATAAACAATAACACTGTATATATACTACTTATTCTTTTTATTTTAGTTTTACTTTTTTAAAATGTTTATATTTTCTTGTGGAGGCGTCCAATTCCCTGGACGCCTCCTTCCAATTTACATTTTTCCTTTTTTAGAAAAAACCCAAAAACTCAAAATAAAATTTATTAATAATATGTATATTTTTATGGAGGCGTCCAGGGCTTAGGACGCCTCCTTATTTTTTAATTTTATTTTATTATTTACGTAAATAAATAAATAAATAAAAATAAAAAGAAAAAGTGGAGGCATCCAGGCCCCTGGACGCCTCCTTCTCTCACTACCCGGCCTTCTCTCACAGCCTCTCGCACGCCCGTTTTAGCCTATCGAACCACAGAGTGAGAATTCCGAAGTACTTACCGGGTCGTGATCGTCCTCTCCCGCGTCACCAGCATCCGCAGCGGCCTCCGCGGCCAGAAGCGGCACCTCCATCTCCTCCTCCGCAGCAATCTCCTCTGCTACGGCCTCCTCGACATCATCCCTCAACCTCCTCGCACGACGAGCCAGTCGTTTCCGCTTCTCTGGACCCTGGCTCGATCCTCCTCTCTCCATTGGGACTAAGAATGGGTCGTTTGAAGTGGCTGGACGGTTAGATGAACAGTATAAGTGAGTAGGGGGGGAGCCCCCCCTATATATAGATTGAGCTTTCATTGGGGCGTCCAGGCGCCTGGACGCCCCCATCTTTTTTATTTTTTTCAAAATTCAAAAAACGTAGGGGCGTCCAGGCGCCTGGACGCCGCCAAAACAAAAAAAATAATAATAAATCAAAAATAAAAAAATACAGGGGCGTCCAATACCCTGGACGCCCCCAAAATAAAAAATAATAAAAAAATTATTATAAATATAGGGGCGTCCAAGACCCTGGACGCCCCCATAATAAAAAAAAATTCAAAAAAAATATATATATAATAAAATAAGAAAAAGAAAAATAATAATAATAATAATCCAAACAAAAGAAAAAACACAATGAAAAAGAAAAACCACAAAAAAGATAATAATAATTAAGGGGACGGGGGTCCCAAAACATCCATGCCAGATTTTATTCCATCAGAAAAGTAGAATGAGCTACATCAGGGGTTTAGGCGCCTTAGGCCTTAACTTCCCCAGTTCGGTTACATAAGCCCTCCACGGCTCGCATTCTTCCACCACGTGCACTAAGGCCTTTCCCGCAACACTTGTCTTCCAGGGAGCTTTAATGGCCTTCGCTTCCTTCGCGTCCGCTTCAGTGCCCAACTCCCTTTTCTTCAAAGGAACGATGCCAGTCGGTGGCGGGAACGAAAGGCGTGGGATGCCAATATGGAGGCAGCACCGATGCGCATTATAAAGGACGAACTCGGTCGCGCCGATCAGTTGAAGATCAACTTCGGGAGAAGGCCTCATGAGGAGATCTAGCGAAAGCAAACATGCCGGTGCGCAAGTAAAGAAGCCTTGTGTCACGGTGCGGAAGTGAGACCGCCAGTCTTCACGTTTCTTCAGCCACGGAACGCGGTTCACTACAGTGCCACCGAAGCCTAACACGTCGGCTATGTGGTGAAGCGGGCTTTGTTGGAAGAGTTTCGAAGCAGTTGGCATTCCCTCGCGGTGGTCGAATTTGAAGTGCAAATCAAGCCAGCAATTCAAGACAAGTGCGCAACCAAAAGGAGGCTTACCCATACTCGAGGCGGTAAGGCCGCTGTAAAGATAAGCAAGGACGGCGGGTCCCACCCTCTTTCCACTCCAGATTCCGCGAATGGCACTTTTTTGATCCTCCTCCACTATGTTGTCGGTATGAGGAAACAAGAGAGCGCCCGCCAGACAGATAGTGAACCCCTTCATGATTCCCTCCAAATAGTCATCATCTGGTGACCCTCTCAGGGCGTCCATGACCCACTCCGCGAGCTTTCGGAGATCGATCCCCTTTTGAGTACGGACCTTTCGGGCTGCGTCGGGCGGCATGAAGCTTCCAAGGACACTTTCAGAAGTCCCCCGTGTCAGCATCCGCATAGCCTTCACCTTCCCGTCACTCTTAAATTTCTTCAATCCAAGCAGAAGCTCCACCTCCTCAAGGAGGATGGTCACCTCGAAGGTCGGGAAGATAAAAGTGTGGGTCTGGGGATGCCAGATCTCCACTAGTGCGCCCATAGCCGCCCAGTCCATACGAATCTTCTCGTAATGTTTGGCATGAATAAGGAGCCCCTGCAAATGCCACTTCGAGAGTATGGCCCTCATGCCAATGGAGATATTGGAAGTTAGCTTTGAAAGCCATGGCAGTTTGGAAAACTTCCTCGGGCCTGGGAAGAGTGGATATGGCTGGAAGAGGAAAGAAATAAGAAATGAAGGAAGTAAGAAGAAGGTTCACATGGAAAATTTGAAATGAATCAGCTTACCATATGCGACAAGATCGTCCCACTCAGATGACCCTCGAGGTCGGAGAGTCGCCTGATCTCGCTGCTAGGCCTGCTCCTCTTCATAACGCGGGAAGACTCTCCTTCCATCCTGAAATCTCTAGATTCTCCTCTCTTTCCTCTCCTGAGCTTCCAAAACCCACCTTGGTGCATTTGAATGAACTAGCCTAAGGGGAGTTCTTATAGGAAGGGAAGGGTGCTACAGGACAGAACATGTCACATCAGTGGTCATTGTCAAGATTTTGGTCTGGATCTCCTTTATACTGTGGTGCGATTCTGCTGTGATTCTGCTACTTTCCGATGGTGCTAACCTTTGCTAGTCTGTGCAGGTTTTACTAACGGACGTCTTTGTCCTATCTCCTGTCCCACCTTTCATTGGTTGGTCCCACCTTGTCATGCATCGTAGTATATGATACTTACGCTACTAGAACATGTCAAGGACCTTGCGGCTCGAACGAATCTGGGATCTGAGTTCCCCTTCAACAAAAATGGTGATGATCCCAGAGGAATTTGAGTTGTACGGATAGGCCGTCAACTTGTGATAGAATGGGGATGACGGTTCCATTCAGTGAGTTGATGCGCGGATAAACGGGCCCCAGCCCAGTATCAGCTCACCGGGTCGGTATCCTGACCCGTTCTTCACAAGTTGATAATATTATCCTTGGCTATTTTCTATTTTAGTTTGTTTTAAATTTTTCTTTGAACCCAGCATGCATTCATATAGGACTTTGATTTATTGCGGAAGATCATTCAAGTGATTCGATTGTGAAAGCCGTTGTGCTCCAATTCCCACAAATATGAGATATTCCACTCCGAATGAAATACTGAGTTTCCTTGAGACAGCCCTACGCTGCTCTTCCAAAGGAGACCCTTGTTTGGACAGACCCACCTTGGCCGCAGCACTTCCACATTGGCTGGTAACCGCTCCCCAAAGGTGAAACCTCCGGTTTATGACCCAGGTACTTCCACACCGAGAAGTTGGTCTCCTTTTGTTTCGTGCCTGAGCGCACATCTCACCCTCCCTTATTTGATCTCCGTCCAAGCAATCGTCAATATTTGAAAGACCTTCTTCAAGGTCGCCTCATTGAAACTCCAGGAAAGATTCCAAACATTAACGTCAAAAGCGTGTCTCATCACACCTTGGCATCAACTTATCAGTCCGCTCCCACTTCACTCCACTCCACTTCGATACTATTCCACTACGTGTCGCTCCCTTGCAAAGCAGACGCCAAGGCGGGGTAGCTGTAGACACGTCATTCCTGACGTCTCCTGAGAAAGTCTCATATTACTATACAACGCCCCGCAACGGCTTACGCATTTTGAATCACTCGAGTGCTTCCTTTTCTCGGGTCTTCTTCTGCCTTTTTCGGCATCCGGAATCGTCTCGTCACGGCATTCGGACGGCATCAACACCAGTCAGACGCATCAAGAGGTTCCGGAACCAAGAAGGGTGTCTGCCGGGCGCCCGCCGACGCCTGATCTAAGGACCCGGGTGGGTCTTAATGGGGGCGTCCAGGCCCCTGGACGCCCCCATTATTTTAATTTATTTTTCTTATTTTCTCAGGGCCGAAAAATAAATAAAATATATATATATATTCATGGAGGCGTCCAGGCCCCAAGACGCCTCCATAAAAATAATAATAATGCCAGTTGGCATATAAAATACAAAAAAAATAATAATAAAAAATATATATATTGATGGAGGCGTCCAGGCCCCTAGACGCCTCCATAAAAATAAATAAAAAAAATCAAAATGCCAGCCCCGGTATAAAAGACAAAAGAAAAATAAAAAATAATATAATTTTGGAGGCGTCCAGGCCCCTGGACGCCTCCATCAAATCCATCACGGGCGCCGGCCACCGAACGACGGTTTGTCGTGTGTGAAAAAATCCAAATTATAGAGACGTCCGGTCAGCTGGACGCGCCCATTTCTGAATCACGAGGCGCCGCTCACAAAACCACGCGTTGTGCCAAACCGCGTGCGGCCGTCGTCGATTTTCGGTGGACCTACTTAAGGCGTCCGGGACCCTGGACGCCTCCACAAAAGTATTCCAAAAATATATATAAAAATAGAATAAAATATTAGTTCAGCCCTGATGGAGGTGTCCAGGGTCCTGGACGCCTCCACCCTCCGGAGCCCTATAAATAGAGGCCCACCCCCTCAGTTCTGGGGGAGCTAAGCAGTGATCCGATAGGCTGCCGGAGCCCAGAGGCTACGGAGTCATTTTCTAACCCGTGGGTTCTTTTGTAGGTGGAGGTTCTGCCGGCTTCTCGGGTGCTCACGCTCGCGAGAGGAAGGTCGTCTTCATCCACCGCGCTTCCACGTCGTCCCCACGCTGCCGGAGCTCCGCCGGATTTCACCCTCGGCTCATCCAATAAGCCTTTTCTTCCCCTTTTTCTTCCTAGTTCTTTACATTCATCATACTGCATCCTCTATCCCCCTTCACAAGGGCGCCTCTTCTCTTATACTTCTTGCATCCATCATCTCATTTTCCTCCTACTCGAGTCCGAGAGGGGTTTAAAAGATAACACCAACCAGGTGTGTGTCTTGCCATCATTTCGTTACTTTTATCGCAAGGATTTGAATACTACACCTTCATCTTTCTAATCCACTTGTTACTTGTTTGTCGTTGTTTTGCAAGGGTAACCGAGGAAAGCCCTCTCCGTCGGCCGGCCGAAGGGAGAGGAAGAAGCAACCCGCCATCTCCCGCTCTTGAGGTAGGCGCGATCACTCTCTTATTTTGGGGTCTTTTGGCCCCTGGCGATCACATCTTGTCATCGAGGCCGCGGCGAGTCACTTCCCCAATGGCCGTTTGAATTTCTGTTTCCTATATTCTCTTTATATTTTGTTATATTCTGCTTATATCATCGAGGCCGCGGCGAGTCACTTCCCCAATGGCCGTTTAAATTTATATTCCTATAATCTCTTTATATTTTGTTATATTCTGCTTATATCATCGAGGCTGCGGCGAGTCACTTCCCCAATGGCCGTTTAAATTTCCATTCTTATATTCTCTTTATATTCTGTTATATTCTGCTCCTATCATCGAGGCCGCGGCGAGTCACTTCCCCAATGGCCGTTTAAATTCCTGCTCTTTGTATTCTCTTTATATTTTGTCATCTTATTATCTGCTCATATTCTCGAGGCCGCGACGAGTCACTTCCCCAATGGCCGTTTCAATTCTTGTTATTTAATTTCTGCACCCTTCCCGTCCCCCCGAGGTCGCGACGAGTCACTTCCCGCTATGGCCGTTTAACCCCCATATCTTGCTATATCACACTTGTCCCACTCGCCCCGCCGGAGCAATCTCCCGTGGTGACCCCTTCTCTCTTTCCTCTCATTTGTGTGTTACAGCAAGCCAACAAACAAAAAAGAAGGAGCCCGCGCGCGCTCCGCGTCCTTTTCCGCTCTTCCCCGAACCGCGTGACGTCGCTCACAATGAGTTCACAATAAACTTCGTCACGAAAGTGACAGACATGCCCTGAGTTAATAAAATAAATATAAATCAAATAAATCAAAAAGAGAGAGATCTTTCTCATTGTCCGCCGTGTTGGGTTCGGTGCAAGTATTCAGAGGGGGGGGTGAATGAATATGGCCTATAAAAACTTTCACCCAATTAAAACATTAGGCTCACTAACTAGTTAGAATGCTAACTAGACAGATTCATCAAATCTGGAAGACTAATTAGCAGATGCGAAATTAAACAAACAGACAGTGAGCACTCTAACAATACAAGTTAGACGAACTATAGCTCAATTTGAATTTCGATTACTTAACAGATTAAGACACTCTAAGAGAGCTAATCACTTTTCTGCTCAACCAGAAACCAAACACCTGGAGCGCCCCTATGCATTCATCTAGCGGAAGCACAATAGAACAAAACAAACCACAATGCACAAGGGGTTTTTAGGTGGTTCGATCCAGCAGACCTACATCCACCCCACACTCAACCCGAGTGTGGCTTTCGCTGACTCACAGCTTGAACAGCTGGGCATCACAGCTTGCCATACATCCGCTGGGCAACACAGCTTGCCGTCCGAGGAATCCTCCTCGCCCCGCTGAGCAATACAGCTTGCTGTCCAGTGGAATCCTCCACTGCAAACCGCTGGGCAATACAGTTTAGCCGTCCAGAGGCAGCACCTCTGCAATCCGCTGACTAACAGCTTGAAGAAGATGTAAAATAGAAAACAGAAAATGGAACAAGACAGCAATCGGAAAGCTGTAAGCAATGAAGCACAATGTTGCTCTTAAAGAGCTGGATGGCCTGGATTTGATCCACGGTCCATCAAGAACAGATCTCCCTCGATCTCACTCTCTTTCTTCACTCTCTCTCTCTTTCTCTTTCTTCTATGCTGCACTTCTCTTCTTCTCTCGATCTCTGTTCTCCTTTTCTCTCCTTCTCTTTTTCTTTTCTTCTGTTGGATCGTGGAAGCTCTCTCTTTTCATTTTCCCTTTCTTCTCTCAGCTTCTGCTCTCTGGCTTCGATCACGATCAGCCTCCATCTGAAGACGAAGGCTCCATTATATACCAGCAGCAGCAGCAGCAGCAGTACACTGGGCGCATGTGGCTTCCACATTTCCTGCCCTAGAAATTCGGACCACGTGGCAGCATCCTGGAATCTCGTCCATCCTTGGATCACGAGCCAGGCACCTCGGATCACATGCCCTTCATTAGTACGCTCAGCAACTAGAGTTGAGGTGGCGTCAACCCACTTGCTTCAAGGAGTTGACGCAGCCATCAGAGATCTTCAACGCTTTTTAACTGCTGCGTCGACGCTTCCAACCCGTGGCGTTGACGCATTGATGCGTTCCAGTGAGCAGGTCTTCAGCAGATGGGCGTGCTGCGTCGACGCTGTCAGCATGCTGCGTTGACGCATCGGTGATCCAGTGAGGAACCAGCCTAGTCTTTTCTACTTGTTGCGTCGACGCTGCTCTACTGCTGCGTTGACGCATTGGAGTATTTCTGACAAGGCCTCTGCTTCTTTGAGTGGCTGAGTTGACACAGCCTTTGCGTAGAGTTAACGCTGTGAAGAGTATCCGTGGATGCATCTTCACTGGTGCGTGGACGCCTTAACCTCTAGCGTCGACCCTGTTCCTGTCTTGCATCAGGAATTAATTCAAACAAAAAGGTTAATGAATCAAGACTTAACACGAACATGCCATTCATATCTCATTGTGAATCAGATCTGAAGCAATGTATAGACTTGAAGCACAAAGGCAATGTACAGACTTGATCAAGGGTCCAAAACAGACTTGCCATCGACCAATGTATGGACTTGGTGGTCGTGAGACGGTGGCCAAGACACTGTACGGATGAATGTATAGACTTCGCCTAAACACTGTCCGATGTACAGGCTTTAGTCTGAAGCATTGTATGGACTTGCAAGAGATGCACAAAGAGACGCTGCCTGAGACGGTCAACTGTACATACTTGCTAAATGAAATGCTTCGTGAGACACAGCAAGAGACGGTCAACGAGACGCTGACTCTGTATAGACTTAAGCTAAAGCAAGACAGTCGATGTATAGACTTGATGTGGAAGCCTTCAAGTGATGTGTTGACTTTGACCAGATGAGACGCTGCAAGAGACGGACCAATGTATAGACTTGACAGTGATATCTGCAGCGAATGTATAGACTTTGCAAACTGAGACGCAAAGTGAGACGATGAAAGACACTGTGGATGTTCAGACTTTGGCAAGTGTGAGCGAGACAATGCAGACGCTGTACAGACTTTGAATATGAAGACCAATGTATAGACTTCATGAATGCATGCTACAGTGCCAATGTGTAGACTTGATGAAACGTGATTCAATGTACACACTTGACAATGCTGAATGAACAAATGAGCAATGTATAGACATTGAAAGCTAACATGCATCCTCAGTGTACAGACTTGCTGGATGCAGTCGAATGTATAGACTTGCTTCTACCGACCAGTGTATAGACTTTGTAAGCGTGAGACGCTGAATGAGATGGTGGACTCTGTACAAACTTTGAGCGATGTATGGGCTTCAAAGAAGTTGGCGATTCAATGTACAGACTTGATGAAGCGAAGCCATTGAACAGACTTCATGCGCTGACGCTGTACACACTTCCAATGAAGTGCGTTGACGCTGTAACATGAGCCAGTGAGATGCGTTGATGCTGTACAGACTTTGCCTAAGTCATGCATGAACTGACGTTGTATATACTTAGTCAATGCAATGCACTATAAATGTATGGACTTACATGAGATGCTCATTGAGACGCTCAATGTATACACTTCAAGCCCAGTGTATAGACTCTCAGCCATGAACAAAGCGTGAAGCACACTAATGCAGGAATGTATAGACTTGGAAGTCTATGTGCATGACAAAACCAATGTATAGACTCTGAAATGCAAGCGATGCAGCAATGCCTAGACATTGGGCTTTACCCTACAGTGTATAGACTTGTGCAGACAGAACACATGCATTCTCCAGATAATATACCAGTCACAGTCATATGCATTATCCACAGAGTATATCAGTTATAAACAATCATGTTACTGTCATTCAATGTGGTGACTCATTCGTGTTGCTATCATTAAAACACCACATCATCAACAAAGCACAAGGGGTACAACAATCTCCCCCTTTTTGATGATGACAACATGATGAGTCCCACTGACTCGTCAAACTATTCTCCCCCTTTGACATAATCAAAAAGAAGGGAAATGGTTTGAGAGACAAATTCAGCATACAAACATAGCACATAAATTCAGAGAATGAGTCATGGTTCATTAAAATGAAGTTCTCTCTTATGACAATGAAACAGCTCTCCCCCTATCAACATGCATGATTGACTACTCTCCCCTTAACTGTAGATAAACCATAACACCCCTGAAGCACAGGAATGGACTCAGGTTATCCAATAAATCAATCTGAAATCTGCCATTACAAAGAATCTGAATTTTAGTGAAAAGACCACAGAATCAGAATTTGTTGCAGAATAAGATGGAAGATTCCAACAGTGTGGAGAAGAGTACATCTCAGGAGTCAATCAACTGATAGTGTAGCCAAGCGGTGGGTTGAGAAATAGTCAAAGCACAATACATCTCAAGGAATCAATCAATAACAAGATGTTAATCAGGCTGACTGAAAAGAATCTGATCATGAGAGATTTTAAAGCATCCATCACAACAGTAAGTCTTAAGAAGATTAGACTCTTCTATCATAAGGGGTTATGAATTTGCAGCTTAACCAATCTGATTTAATTTTGATGTATACCAAATTTGCCAAATTAAACTCAATACTCATATCTGAATCCAAGTTTTAATAAAAGTGAACCAAATAGTCAGAAAACACTAAAAAACAATCATCTTTTATCTTACACATATGATCTCAATTGCACCTTTGAAAAATACACAGGTTAGTACTGAAGTTAAACACTTTTTCAAGAACATGAGTTGACAGATTTTTCAAGATAATTTTATTTGAAGCACATTATATTTTTTCTGAACAATTTAAGTTGATCAACACCCTTTTACATGAGGCACAACAAGTCTTAGTTGAAGTGACCCAGTTACTCAGTGTGATAACTGTCATTGCCTCTCACTTTGAGAGCAGAGTTAGCAATATGAGTGTCTTTTTACATGAGAAGACACCTTTATCAGAGGCCAGACTCCCCAGCTACTCAACACAAATAAGCTATTGCTCTGTCAGGTTTTATTTCACTAAATTTTTATCAGAGATAACTATGGCACCTCATCACATGAGTTACTTTATTTCATTGATAAAGAACTCAGTTTCTCAGTGACCGAGTCATTGCTCTGAATTCACAATTTTTTTTCATTTAGTCAACATTTTTCAAATTAATGTTTAACAACAATACACACTATATGCATCTTAACCAAAGAAGCCCTGAATTCAAATTTTCAGATATCTGATGAGAGAGTCTAAGGTTTACATGACACATGTGGTTAAAGTTTATTAAACCTTATCATTCAAATATTTTCAATTCATTTAACTACAAATCTGAAAATACATTAATCTTATATCAGTCTGATTCAGTAATAATTCTTAAACCTATATGATAGAGATTTCTACAATGTTCTCAGACTGAATTGCATGACATGCATCTTAAGTTCCTCAGATCAGAAAAATAAGTTTAGCTGACCAACAAATCAATAGTAGAGCCAATTCAGTCACACCAGCTGAGAAGAATGTGAAAGGTGAGTATAGGCTGGTGCAAGAGTAAATCAGCAATAGAGAAGAGCATCAGAAGAGATTTTATCATCAGACAGTAGCTGAGTCTGGAATACAGACTGATAAGCTATTTTAGAGATACCAGCAGAGAATTCAGTTGAATAGCGCATAGTCAAGAGAATGAATCAGGTTACTTAAACAAAGGGATTTCATGAGGTGAAGAAGATATGAAATAGGAATGCTCCCCCTGTCTAAGTGCAATGAATTTCTTTTTAGATTTTTCAAAATTTTATGATATGCACTATCCTACATATGCAGTATGCAACAATTCTAACAAGGAGAGCATAATGGTCAATCAACAGCAAACAAGCTCCCCCTGACAAAATGCATGATGTGCAATGAATCATTTCTTTTCGAATTTTATTTTCTTCAAATTTATGATATGCAATACACTGCTCTATATGAAAACTAGACCCATGGTACTAGGCGAAGGACTCGGTCCAAGGATCACCTCACACATGGCAGTAGCATCCAGACATACTCCATATGCCCTTCAGCACTATTCCATTTAATATACCATGATGGTCATGCAAATGACATATGCAGTGCAAAGCAATCTCATTTATTTAGTGCAAACAACAGCATGAGAAGAGCATCAAAAATCAACCAAGCAAAACAACAATTTCAGATAATGAAATTAAAACAGACAAATCAGCATTTTCAGATTATGAGATTTAAACAAAGTTCAGAACTGACCTGAAAGGTAGGATCCTGGGGTTTCCATTTGAGTGCCTTGGTTAACCCCTTTTATTTCTCCCTCCAAGGCACACCTGCAGGTTAGCACACTATTTGGCATGGGCAGGTACCCAAACATTCTTGGGTCCTGCACTAATAGTCACATATCTAGTAGGGATGGTAGCCAATTTCTGTGCATGAAGGTCATCAATTCTCATTACATGACAATCATTCATTGAATGACCTATCTGACCACAGTAGTGGCATGATGCAGCAGTTCTGAAATTTATTTTGTGCACATTCCTATGAGCAGGAGTTCTAAATACATATGCATGGAAATTTTTGTTAACAGAATTAAAATTCAGTTTACCAAAACTAGTCTGGCTTTGGTATCCTGCCAGCCAACAGGTTGCAGCCCTGTGACCTGGCTTTCCACAGTTAAAGCATGCAATATGCTGAACTTTTGAAACAAGAATATTTCCATGAGAAGGATTGTTTACAAGGAATTTATTGTAACCAAAACTATTTCTATTTATAGGGAATTTAATAAATTCAGAGTTAGATTTCTTTCCCTGAGCATGCCAACAATTTTCAACCATGTGGCCCAATTTGCCACAATGAAAACATTGAATGTTCTTTTTATGAGATGCATGATTTTTAGCATGGAACAGTTTATCATGCATTTTTCTAGAAGAAAGGTCATCATGTTTCATTAACATGCATTCATGCATGATATGACCTTCTCTGTGACAGTAAAAACATTTTATTCTTCTCTTTTGATCATGAGAAGGTTTCTTCGATTTAGAATTCCTAGCATGAATTCTATCTGATTTCAATTCATCCTTTCTCATGACAAAGCAAACATCCATCTCATGGCCAGATTTACCACAGTAGAAATATTTCACATTCCTTCTTTTAACATGAGACAGTTTGGCCTGAGAATTTTCAGCATACAAATTTTTATTCTGTTTTGTTTTCTTTTGTTTTTCTATCTGATTAGTAGGCAGACATGAAGGAGAAGCTGAAGTGCTAGCTAACTCAGAGCTACGCACAAAGGTTGTATACATTCTTTTTCTCTCTTCCTGTTTACTGCCTCCATCAGAGACTTTCTTCTTAGAAGCAGCCTTTGAATTTTCTTTGTTTTTAAATGACTCAGACAGAGAATTGTTCAATTCAATGATTTCATTTTTGAGAGAGGAAATGAGAATTTCAGAATCTGTGATCTTTTCATTAAGTAAGACGTTAATGGCTTTGTAGCTATCAATCTCTTCTATTAATGTAATCACTCTCTCACATTCATTTTCAATTGAACTGTTCCCTCTTTCAAGCATTAAGAGTCTCTCAGACATAGCAAAATTAAGCAGCTTCAGTTCTTCATTCTCCTTTCTAGTTTGTTCATTCTGAACTAGTTCATTAGTTAAGATTTGATCATTTCCTAATGAATTCAGCTTATCTTCAAGTTCAGAAATCTTGGCAGTGAGTTCATGATTTTTATTTTCCAAAACAGAACTTTGTTCCTTACTCACATTCAGATTAGCTAAGCACATTTCATGAGATTTTCTCAGATCTTGACATTTTTCATAATGAGCATTCGAATTAATCTGATCACATTTCTTTTTCAGCTTTCTATTCTCAGATTTTAGTTTCTTGGATACTTTGAAAAAATCTTCATACATCACTATCAATTCATCAAAGGAGTATCCATCTGATTCAGAGCTTACCTGAGATGAGATCTCATCTTCATCATCCCGGTTGGCCATCAAGCAGCTATCACCTTGCTGATTATGCGCAGAAATGACTCTGTCATATATTTCCTTTCCAGATGTGCACCTGAGAGCAAAAGGGTACATATCAGTATTGATTGCAGCTCTTAAGATGTTAAGGATTATGACATTGTCACGGTTCTTTATACTGTCCTCTTTAGACCACTTGGTCTCATCATGAGGTAGTTTGTGTGGGCCTTTAGATAGTAGCCTCCACAGTTTGGGATCTATGGAGTCTACGTACACACATAGGCCTCCTAGCCAACTATCAAAGTTAGAACCATCATAAACCGGAGGTCGAGCCATTAGAACAGATGGCAACAATTTTAGCGAAGTAAAAACAAATGACACGAAATGCACTGAAACCAGATAATCAAAATAAAGCACAAGTCAATGAAGTAAAACATGATTTCAAGAGACCCACTCTGAAATGCACCAAAAACTAGCAGGATCCTCTGCAGATTGTTAGATCTGATAGATCAGAGACCCGCTCTGATACCAATTGTTGGGTTCGGTGCAAGTATTCAGAGGGGGGGGTGAATGAATATGGCCTATAAAAACTTTCACCCAATTAAAATATGATGCTTACTAGAATTACTAGTTCGCAAACTAGACAAGCTTAAATGCTAAGTCTTGATTCATTAACCTTTTCGTTTGAATTAATTCCTGATGCAAGACCGGAACAGGGTCGACGCTAGAGGTTAAGGCATCCACGCACCAGTGAAGATGTGTTGACGCTGTACAGACTTTGCCTAAGTCATGCATGAACTGACGATGTATATACTTAGTCAATGCAATGCACTATGAATGTATGGACTTACATGAGATGCTCATTGAGACGCTCAATGTATACACTTCAAGCCCAGTGTATAGACTCTCAGCCATGAACAAAGCGTGAAGCACACTAATGCAGGAATGTATAGACTTGGAAGTCTATGTGCATGACAAAACCAATGTATAGACTCTGAAATGCAAGCGATGCAGCAATGCCTAGACATTGGGCTTTACCCTGCAGTGTATAGACTTGTGCAGACAGAACACATACATTCTCCAGATAATATACCAGTCACAGTCATATGCATTATCCACAGAGTATATCAGTTATAAACAATCATGTTGCTGTCATTCAATGTGGTGACTCATTCGTGTTGCTATCATTAAAACACCACATCATCAACAAAGCACAAGGGGTACAACACCACGGGACGTACTGAGGCGAGAACACGTCGGGCCACTCACTCTATTGTGGGATGGGCACTCCCTCTCTTAGGCGGTGCTTGCTTACTTATACTGCGGGCTTACACAGATGAGATTAGGTGGGAGCACCATGGGGAGCCTCTAGCTGCTATAGGTGTGGATAGAGATCCACTTGAGTTTTGATTTCGACGACACATTGACTACAACTTCTCGAATCTTTGAGAAGAGCGCCCTCTATCCAGCTAGGGCCATCTTTGGCCCCGAAGATCAGGTGGTATGCAAGACCGCACATTTGAAGACCAGAGATGATTGGCGTGACTACTTGAATTTTCTGCCCGAGGACCAGTTTGTGTTCGTGCCGATGATGTACCGATGCATGGAGTTCTAAGTACGTGGGTCACTGGAGCGGGAGCTATGGCTTGTAGGGGCTCAGGAGTTGGTACTATACCAGGCCCATCGCTGTCATCGCCAAGTGGGATTGCCTAGACGGATCCCAGGGGCCGCCTCGAGGGGAGCTTTGATCACGAGGCTTCTATTGGGGACCGATGAGGATAGACGACGACTTCAGAAAGTTCGGAGAGCATGGAGACGCCATGCCTCCGTGTTCAAGGCATAGATTGATGTGGGAGAGGACAAAGACGAATTGAAGAGATAAGTGGATTATCTGCGGGGTTTTTGGCCAACTGTCAATGAGTTCTTCATGAGGCGCTGAACTTGAAGACTAGCACTTGTTCATTATTTTTTTTTGAATGCTTAGATGTTGGATGCTTAAATTCCCAATGAAATAAAAACTATTGCGTATTTTTGTCCTTTTGTTTGTGAGATGCATGAACACACATTTTTTTTAGCAATTTTTGGTTCTCCCTTTTTTTGTTTTTTTGTTTGCCAACGCCTGGTGTCCGCCCATATGACACCCGGCTTATATGAGGGTAGGGATCTCCTTATAACCTCCAGGTATCTTGAGCGCACATCTAGGTTGATTTGGGTCTCTAGACTCCTCTAATGGTAGTCCCGCCGGTTAAGACTTATCCTTATGACAATACCATCATGCCAAGTTTAGGCTCCTAGTTACTTCCGACCACATGGATACACCCAAAAAGTGTTCGAGGTAAAAGATTTACCCGACCCGGGTCTATTTCCTCACAACCTTAGATGGTATTTGATGGAACACCTTGGAACCCTAACGGTCAACCTTGCGATGCTGACCAGGAATCAGATGTCGTCACACCTATAGGTGACACGCTTGCATTGACCTAAACCCGAGGTTAACAAGAGAAAACATAAAGGGGGGGTTGATGGGGGTCTTGGCCTACCAGAAACGCCGAGACTCCTTCACAACAATAGCTTTTCCCTTTCAAAGTTGGACAACCATAAGTGTATTTTTTCATAAAATGAGGTTGCGTGTCGAGACGAGGTTCACCTTTCGGGGCTTTCGTCGGGCCTCATCCTTCGGAGGGAGACAGAAGAATGTGGGGGGATAAACTTACAAGAGGACTGGAAAAGCCGTTAACTCGGCGTGCCAACAGGTCTGCCTACTCGACTCCTCCCATTCGGGTGACTTCGGATCACACCTTGAGTGTTTGACTTTTGCCCTTTTTCAGGTTTTGCATTTGGCATTCGTAGCGCAAATTTCTGCCAGGCACCATCATGACCAGGCTCTTTTTTCTTTTTTTCTATCTTTCTTTTTTCTTTCTTTTTTCTTTCTTTTTTCTATTTTTTTCGAGAGGATTTCAGATTTTGACTTTCTTGACTTTTGGATCCCCTTTGTATGCCTGCGGGGACACTACCCTCTTCTCGTGCTCTGACAGGACTCAAAGGGTGAATCCTACTCTCACCTTGAGGGTGGTGTATTTCAGCTACCTTGCTCAGCGCTTTAAGGGCGCCAGCTATCTTGGTCGGTCGATTAAGAGAGAAATAAAACCAGGGCCCTTCAGAAGCCTTTGGGGTGAAGACCCGTTTTGAACGACGCTACCAATTTTTGAATAAAATACGTGCGTGTGCATGTTGTCTTTCTTTTAATGAGCATAGGCCTATATAGCTGGATAGGGCTCTCCCTGGTTCTAGTAGACCCAGACCCATGACCTACCGAGACCTTAATGCACCCTAACATAGCATAAAGGAGGGATGCGAAACTTGAGACTACATGATAGACACCGGGCAGTTGGCATAGTTTTTCTATAGTTTTTAGTTTCTAGTTTTTTCCTTATTTTTTTTGAATGATATTGACTATGTACAAGGTCTCACGGATAGAATTTATTTAAATAGATCCCATTCCAGGGGCATGTAAGCTCCACCCCATTGGCATCCACTAGCTTATATGCATGTCTAGAAAAGACTTCTTTGATGACGTACGGACCTTCCCAATTCTCTTGCAACTTTGCCTTAAGATCGGTGGCTTTAGCGAGCTTCCTTTTTAAGACCAATTCACCTATTTTAAATTTTCTCTCAAGGACCTTTTTTGCATAGAAACGTGCAATCCTCTGTCGATAAACTTGTGTATGATCAGCCGCAATCATTCGTTTCTTATCTAACAGCTCCAGCTGGGCAAGCAAGTTTTCTCGACGTTGCTCAGGATCGAGCTCCGGGTCCAGCTACACTCTTAGTGAGGGAATGAAGATTTCGCATTGGATTACCGCTTATGTCTCGAAAGTTAGTGCGTACGGGGTTTGACCCGTAGGGGTTCGGACAAAAGTACGATAAGCCCGGAGGGCCTCGACGAGGCGATCTGGCCAATCGGAGCAATGATGAGATTTGCATGTTTTCTTGATTATCCTTATGAGAGTTTTATTTGTAGCTTCGGCTTTTCTATTTCCTTGTGGATAATATGATGATGAATGATGCAAATTGATGCCATATTTACCACACATGTCGCGAAGCTCCTGTGACGTGAACTGCGGTCCATTGTTGGTGCCGATGTCACGAGGGACGCCGAACCTGGCGAGGATGTTGCGCTTGATGAACTTAACCATCGTCGATGCCTTGACGTCTGTGAAAGCTTCAGCTTCTACCCATTTCGTGAAATACTCCCTAGCAGTGAGGATGAAGGATTTCCTCCAAAATTCTCCGATCCTATCTTCCAGAGGGCCGACTACGTCGAACGCCCACATGGCGAAAGGCCAAGGAGCTATGAGTGGGTGGAGTGAAGATGAAGGATCATGAACCTGGTCTGTATGAAGTTGGAATTTACCACAATGACGGACATAGCTGGCACAGTCCTCCTCCATGGTAGGCCGGTAATAGTGCCTGAGTAGTTTTTGAGCTAGCATGCGACCATTTACATGGCCACCACATTCACTGGAATGCGCAGCCTCAACGACTGCGTGAGCTTCGACCTCATCAAGGTCACGGAGATACACTCCACTGAGGGTGATGCGGGATGACTACGAGACTCGACGCGGACGGGTTGTGCCCTTGGACTCGAAAGGACGACGTGACTCATAAGATGACGCGACCAGCAACGACACTACAACGCGGCACCGAACGAGCTCCAGAAGAGGCGATCATGCCCCAAACAAGAAGCACTAACTCACAGTCATCCCCGGCAAGTGAAACGTGACGATCTTGCATGGTTGGGAAATCGGCTTTAGGTTTCGGGTGGTCGCTCACTCTCGTGCTCGGAACAAGGCATAGGACGAGTCTCGCACTCACAACTCACAGCGGTGATTAATATTTAACTAGCTAGCAAGATATCCTACTCGCATACAGTGGCATCTAGAACGCATACTAAACAAGCAAATATGACAAAAGGGGGAAAGCGAGTGTACCTCCACGCTCGGGGCGTGGGGAAGACTTCCCGGCCGAGATCCGGAACTCCCGGTACAGTAATAATTAATAATTACAGAATTAATTCTATAGCCCACTCCACGCAGGGAGGTAATAGGCGACACGTGGGGTTCAGGAGCACCAATCTCGGGTTGGCGGACAGTAGTCGGTGATGCTCGGGCGGACGCGGTCGGCCGGTTCAGCTCGGTTCACTCAGGCCCGTAGGACAGCACGTGGGACCCGCTACTGGTACGGCGACGTCCAGGGCGGCTCCTGGCTGCAGCGACTAGCGGAGACATTCTTGGAGTGTCCCGGGTCGATCCCCAGGAGCGGCGGTCACCGGAGTGGAGGAGGGCGATTTCTTGGGATTTGTTTCCCAAGGTTGTCCCACAGCTCAGCTTCTGGCCAGATCTGTGCGCTCCGACGAGATCGGTTGGTACGCCCAACTCCGACGTCGGATCGGGACACAAAGGGTACCGTTGGAAATAGGACTCAAAATTCTATAACATACTAGAATTACAGACTTGTCCAATGGATGGAATGAAAATGGGAGTGACTTCAAATTGACTGAGCACACTGTCCTGAAACTCAGAACAGGCAGGACAGAACTTGAACTCACTGATCAAGGGCTTTGACCGAGGATCAAATTACTGGGTTAGAACCTTGGATTTTTATGGTGGGTAGAGGGGAGGATGACGGTGATGCACATGATTTTTTTGTAAACTTTTTTCAACATTTGAGGGGGTGGAAAAATCAGATACCAAGATCTATCCCGTAGATCTGCACACAGGCAGACTTTGGGGAAGAAGAACAGGTGGCTGGGAAAGGGGGCAAACGGCTTATGATCGACCTCAAAATTAAACTGAGAATGGCCTATGATTGGAGTAACCCACCCTCAAAGTTTCATCACGATCCAACGGTCGGATCTCCCGTACCATACCTTTCACCGAGCTGCTATCTTGAAACTCTGAGTTTTGGGGTAGTAGGATGATGACCGACTTGTGGTGGCTCAAAGGCGGCACGAACGGCGGCGGCGGCGATGGTGAATGATCACAGATGATAGAGGAAGAAGAGAAGAAGAATAAATTTGAGGGAGATAAAGGATTTAGATCAGATCTGAAGAGGATTGGAGGTGGGAGAGGGGAGAACACCAAGAACACACAAGAGAGAGGGGGTGCGCCCAAATGGGATTTTCACTTTAATTCTTCATTAATTTGTTCCAAATACAACAAGAGAATATATATAATCAAACCCTAGACCTTGCCAAATGACTTAGAATACCCTTGGTCAAGGGGGTATAATTGGGAAGGGAGATTAAACAAAGCTTAAATAAATCCCCATGCGGAGACAAAGAGGGGGGTGCCCCTTTCATAAGTCAACATAAGGGGCTTCCATTAATTAATCCCCTTGGACCATATTTTCCCCTCCTTAGATCAAAATAAATAAAAATACAAATACATGGTCATTTATCCTACCATTGACCCAATATAAAAACCCAAGATAATACAAGCCAAATACAATCTAAATACATGCTAAATACACACCAAATATGGCCAAATACATATAAAATACAAATACGTATAAAAATATGTACTGAAGTATCAATGCTCCGGTGGCGACTCCAGACTGTATCCCAGCCACATAGAGGTCGGTGTCGACAGAGTCGTGCTGTGGGCCCAGTACCGACGGCTCACTGAGTCGAGCCGTACTCGTGCTCTAGTGTCCTCACCAATTCTCCCATGGTGGGAGAAGCTCTACCCCGTCGAGTAAGGGTCCGGGCCGCTCTGGTATCGATCCAGTATATCTGGATCTATCCTCTGTAGCTCGTCCCGGATGATCTAAGTGTCGTCGGACGCGGGCCGTCCCCTCCAACGCACCTGTTGGGTTCGGTGCAGTAGATTAGAGGGGGGTGAATGAATCTCCCCTTAAAAATTTTGCCCAATTAAAAATTCTTCCTGATACTAACAGAAGTCCAATAAGCAATTGCGGAATTCAGATTCACTAAGTCAAGTGATATGCTTATAGATGAACTTACTAGTGACTTAGGAACAATGTCAAAGGACTCTCAAAGCTACAATCGAACACACAGTGTGCAATCAACCCATATCCTCCCTAAGCATTCATCTAGCGCCAATCAGATAAGAAAATTCAAACCACAGTGCACAAAGGATTTTTAGGTGGTTCGGTCCTCTAGACCTACATCCACCCCACACTCAAACCCGAGTGTGGATTCCGCTGACTCACAGCTTGAACAGCTGGGCATCACAGCTTGCCATACAACCGCTGGGCAACACAGCTTGCCATCCGCTGGGGACTACAGCTTAACCCGTCCGAGGTATCCACCTCGCCGCTGTGCATCACAGGTTGCACTGCTAACAGACAGCTTGAAGAAAGGTTTAAAAGGAAAGAAAAAATAAGAAACTACATCAACGAAAAACTGTAAACAATGAAGCGCGAATGTGGCTCACATGGAGTTGACTGGATTGGATTTGATCCAACTTCCAGTGGAGACAGATTGTCTGATGAAGTCTTCTCTCTTCTCAACTCACGAGCTCTCTTCCTCTTTCTTTTTCTTCTTCTTCTCTGCTCTCGATCTCTCACTCTCGTTTTCTTTCTCTTCTTCTTCTTCTCTGTCTTACTGGATCGTGCAGGCTCTCCTCTGCTTCAGTCGATCAGCCTTCTTCTGATGGAAGAGACTTCATATATATAGAGCAGCAGGAAGCAGATAGGGCGTGTGTCTTCCACATTTCCCACCCAGAAGCCTTAGACCACGTGGCAGCATCCTGTCAGCCCTTCCAACCTCGGATCACGTGCCAGGTGCCAACCTCGGATCACATGCCTTCATTAAGCTTAGCAAAGAGTCCCTGTCAGACAGACGAAAGGAATATCAGTTTAAGTCTAACAGCTTGTACAGACTTTATGAGGGCAATGCAGTGTGTAGACTTTGCAATGCGAAGACAAAGAATGTACAGACTTCACGTTGTGAATGCAAAGCTAAAGCTTGTACATACCTTGTGAATGCTTGAAGCGCAGAATGCAATGGCTAAGGTTATGAGTGTATAGACTCTGCATTGTATAGACTTCATATATGCAGTGCTATGGCATGTGCAGACTTCGTGGATGCAAAGCTAAGGTGTGTACAGACTTAGTGAATGCAGCACTGAGGCATGCACATACTTTACTTATGCAAGCAAAGCAGTGCATGGCTGTACAGACTTTGTGTAATGTATGGACTTAGTGTGTGCGAGCATGCTAACATGCAATGTGTAGACATTGAATCAAAAGGATGCACAGGCTATACAGACATTATGTGCTTAACACTTAAGCCTAAATGCATGATGTGTAGACGTTGTATAGACTTGCTAATGCATTGTGTGCAGACTCTGCGTGCGATGTGCAGACTTCGTGCAATGCATGAAGCAATTTACAGACTTGCTGACAATGAGTGTGCAGACTCTGCTTTGAGCAATGCACAATGTATAGACTTAGTCATGCTTGCAGCAAAGACAATGTACAGACTATGCCATGTTCACAGTTAATGCATGTACAGACTTGTATGAGGAACAGGCTGTACAGACTTAGACGAATGAACCACAAGCTGCAATGTGTAGACTTGATCTGAATGCATGGATTATGCCTTTGAAGAGTGTATAGACTTGCTCATGGACTATGCACAACGAATGTATAGACTTGCAATGCGTGCAAGGCATGCGATGCAATGTACAGACTTTAAGCAGAACGATGTACAGAATTTGTGTTGTGAACACAGGCTGTACAGACTTTGAGTGATGCATACACAAGACACAACGAATGTACAGACTTAGAGTTCGTGCATGCTACAGTGCTAATGTATAGACTTAGTGTTCTGCAGCTAGACAAATGAATGCACAGTTAATGTATAGACTCACAAAGACGCTGAATGAGACGATGCACGAGACGATGTAATGTATAGACTTGAGTGCTTTGTGAGACACACCGTGAGACGCAACATGAGACGGAAGGCAGTACTGTCACGCCCCGTACTCTATACCGTCGAGGTATTGTCCGCTTTGGCCTACCGGCCTCACGGTTTTATCCCCTTTTTAATAGTGATCGGCTCCAGAATGGGGGACTTCTCGAGCAGGTCACCCATCCCAGTACTACTCCCCATTAAGCACGCTTAACTTCGGAGTTCTTTCCAAGAACTGAGCCGATACTTGAAAAGGTGCTTCCATGATATAGAGTATAACTTAGTATATTTGAGGGTGTTACAATCTACCCCTCTTATATAGGCGACGTCCTCGTCGCTGGGCACATATAGCACACAATCAAACCCCCAGGCAGATAGGATTCTAGAGGTGGCCCCAACAGGCTCAAGAGGTGGCTCCCACTATGTAGCACTTTGTCCCATTGCGGGTTCAAGAGATGGCTCCCATAGCGTAGCACTTTGCCCTGCATGGCACTTAGTTCCCACACTTCCGGCTGGGGTATGGCTCTGATACCATTATGTCACGCCCCGTACTCTATACCGTCGAGGTATTGTCCGCTTTGGCCTACCGGCCTCACGGTTTTATCCCCTTTTTAATAGTGATCGGCTCCAGAATGGGGGACTTCTCGGGCAGGTCACCCATCCCAGTACTACTCCCCATTAAGCATGCTTAACTTCGGAGTTCTTTCCAAGAACTGAGCCGATACTTGAAAAGGCGCCTCGATGATATAGAGTATAACTTAGCTATATTTGAGGGTGTTACATGTACAGACTTTGGATGAACTATGCGAGACAATGTATGGACTTGAAATGCTCAAGTGAGACGGACGATGTACAGACTTAGTGTATGCTCATGAGACGCAGAATAAGACGGTGCATGCTTAGACAGTGTATAGTCTTGTAAGACGCGATGCAATGTATGGACTCAGAAAGACGCTGAGTGAGACAAAGCATGAATAGCACTGGCGATGTACATACTTGCCATCTGAAGTGTGTACAGCCTTCACTGAAGAGTGTTCAGACTTAGCCTGCAACATTGTGTAGACTATGTAACGTGCAGACAAGACACTGTATGGACTTGAGAGCGACCAGAACAATGTACAGACTTTGACATGATGCATGAGATGCATGAAATGTATTGGCTGTATAGAATTGATTGATTTACAGCAGATGAGTGTATAGACTTCAGCTATCAAGGTTCAGGCAGGCTGTCTAAGGTGTACAGACTATGCTGAGAGAGTGAGACACTAGCTGTACAGATAACACTACAGCAACACACGTTGTACAGACTTCACGTGTGCAGGACTATGAACATTACAGAATGATGCAATGACATGCCAAATGAATGTGCAGAGTTAAGAAATGCACCAGTTATGAAATGCACCAATGCACACAGCCTGTTCCATATAATGACACTCAGATAAGATGTTAATGCACACAAGCTGTACAGACTTGAAGAAATGCTATAAGTGGATGGCTGTACAGACTTGACCGATCTAGCTGTACAAACTTGATGTGTGTATGTGCTAGATAATGTATAGACTTGCTGAACTACAGACTGAACATATCAGCAGAGAAGCACTGCACAGACCTTAAATCAAGCACAAAACAATTTATGCACTTAGTATGGAACACTGTATGACTTAGCACACTCATGCATTCTCCACAGAACAGATCAGACATAGCACACTCATGCATTCTCCACAAAATAGATCAGTCATATGCATTCATGTTGCTATCATTCAATGTGATGTTCTTAGCAAAATAATATGGTGACTCATTCATGTTGCTATCATTAAAACACCACATTATCATCAAAGCACAAGGGGCACAATAATCTCCCCCTTTTTGATGATGGCAACAAGATGAGTCACACTGACTCGTCAAACAATTCTCCCCCTTTGACATAAGCAAAAAGGAGATGGTTTGAGGGATAAAATTCAGCACACAACTACACAGAAGGAAACAAGGTTCACTGAAATGGAGCTCCCCCTATCATCATGCATGATTGACAACTCTCCCCTTAAAAGCAGATGACCCATAAGTCCCCCTAAAGCGCAGGAATGAACTATGGTTATCCAATAAATCAATCTGAAATATGCCATTACAAACAATCTGAATTCTGGTTGTGGCACCTCATATATGTATGAACAGAATGAAACAGGTGAAAAGTCCACAGAACCAGAACTGGTTGCAAAACAAGATGGAAGATTCCAACAGTGTGGAGAGTAAAGTGATTGAAGATAGGAAGGTAAAAGTAGAGAGCAATAATCACAAGACATCTCAATGAATAAACAATAGCAAGATGTTGATCAGGCTGTCTAGAAAGAATCTGATCATGAGGGATTTTAATGCTTGCACCACTTCAATAAGTCTTAAGAAGTATAGACTCTTCTATCATAAAGGGTTATGAAGTGGCAACTTAACCAATCTGATTTAATTATGATGTATATCAAATTTGTCAAATTTAAACTCAATACTCATATCTGAATCTAAGTTTTAATAAAGGTGAACCAAATAGTCAGATAACACTCAAAAATAATCATCTTTATTCTTACACACATGATCTCAATAGCTCCTTTGAAAAATATACAGATTAGTGCTGAGGTTAAACACTTTTCTAAGAACATGAGTTGATAGAAATTTTAATATATTTTTCATATGAAGCACATTATATTTTTCCTGAGCAATTTAGGTTGATTAACACCTTTTTACATGAGGCACAACACGTCTTAGGTGAAGTGACCTAGTTACTCAGTGTGATAACTGTCATTGCCTCTCAACTTAGAGAACAAAGTTAGCAATATAAGTATCTTTTTACATGAGAAGACACCTTGACCAGAGGCCAGACTCCCCAGTTACTCAACACAGAAATGCTATTGCTCTTTCAGGTTCTCAATGAATTTTCATTTTAAGTGACTATGACACTTCATGACTTGGGTTCACTCCATTTCTTTGATGGAGGACCCAGTTTCTCAGTGAACAAAGTCTTTTCATTACTCACTGATTTTATTTCCTGTCAAATTTTTCAAAGTTAATGTTTAACAACAATACTCACTCTATGCATCTTAACCAAAGAAACCCTGATTTCAAATGTTTAGATATCTGATGAGTGAGTCTAAGGTTTTTATGACACATGTGGTTAAAGTTTATTAAACCTTATCATTCAGATATTTTCAATTCATTTAATTACAAATCTGAGAATACATTAATCTTATATCAGTCTGATTCAGTGGTAATTCTTAAACCTATATGATATGAATTTCTACAAAGTTCTCAGACTGAATTGCATGACATGCAGATTAAGTTCCTCAAATCAGATCAATAAATTTAGCTGATCAACTAATCAATAGTAGAACCAAATCAGTCACACCAGCTAAGAGATATATGAAGGATGAGTATAAGCTGGTGGAAGAGTCAATCAGCAAGAGAGAATAAAAGTTTAAAGCCAATAGCAGAGATTGAATTTCAGACAGACAAAATGAAACTCTCCTTCAACAGATTGAGGATTAGCAGCCAAATTCTCAGATTCAAGAAAGTATGAATTCAAAATAGTCAATTAATGATTTGAAAGAGTGTAGACAGTGAGAATTTCAAACAGTGTCAAAAGTATTATAATGCTCCCCCTGTCTATATGCAGTGACACACTTAAGACTCAACAAACTCCCCCTGAATTTATGCAATTTATGCAAGATGATTATTCAAACATTAGAGCATTCTTTATTCAGAGAGCATCATGCGAGAGCAATCAACTTTTCAAGATAAATCAATTTAGCACAGACAGATTATTATGATATGCATTGATCAAAAACAGTTGGACTCCCCCTGACTATATGCATGAAATGTATTGAAAGCACATCACATGATATCAAATTTTACATTCAGATATGATTCATGCAAATTAGACAGAAGAGAATTACCATAAACATGATTGTGCAATTCACAGTTCAGACAGTTTCAGTTTAACATCAACAAATCAACATGATATGCAATCATTTCCAGTTCACAATTTATATAATGGAATTTAAGTAAAGTGTTCAGAACTAACCTGAAAAGCAGAACCCTGGGGTCTTCCTGTTGAGTGCCTTGGTTTATTTACCCCTCTTTTTCATTCCAAGGCACACCTGTAACATGTTAATCAATTTGATCCTGTAGGGACCCAAACAGTCTTGGGTCCTGCGTTAGCCCTGATGGGTGTTATGAATAATCTTTTAGCAATATTATCATCATGATCCATCAGGTAACAACTATCCATGGAATGACCAAATTTTCCACAGTATCTACATGAAACAGCAGATTTTCTGGTCCTATGATGCATATCAACAGCAGCATGAGACCTATGAAACTGAGCATGAATTGTTCTGTTGAATGCATGAGTAGTTTGTTTCTTATTACCTGATGACCAACATTCAGTAAATTTGTGACCTACCTTGCCACAGTTAAAACATGAAATGTTTGCACTTCTTGTTCTGGGGAATTCAGCAGATTTGAAGTTAATATGATTTCCCTGAACATGCCAGCAATCCTTGACTGCATGACCATATTTCCCACATTTAAAGCATCTAAGATGCTTGCTTCTTGATTCATTGTTACCCCAATGATTTCCTGACCAGCACTCATCTGCCTTATGCCCAGGCTTGTTGCAAGTGAAACAAATAATATGCTGGCCTGAAGTAGATTTGTATCTATATGGGCCATGAGCATGTGAGAGAATTTTAGCATGTAGTTCATTGTCTTCTTTCAAGATAAACCATGCATTCATTAGGTGACCACGCCTACCATAGTAATAACATGATGCATCAGATTTCTTAGTGGTGTGGTTTCTATCAGATGAATTCCTAGAATGCAGTGTTTTATTTACATGCTCATCTTCTTTTAATAATCTGCAGTCATCCATGATATGCCCTGCTTTGCCACAGTAATAACATGAGAATTCTTTCTCAGATGCATGCGAGTGAGTGGATGATTTGTGAGTGACATGTGTTAATCTATCAGACTCCACACAGCTAGCAGAATTCACAGTACATGCAGGGACAATTTTGACTTTGTTCATCTGACCATTCTTTTTCAATTTTTTACCCCCTTTCACAATTTTCGTTTGCTTTTCATTTTTATGTGCTTTGAACTGAAAAATAGATGTTGAAGGTGATTTCTGATTTTCATTTTGTTTTGGGGATTGATTTGAGGTACCTTCTACATCAGAGCTTTGCACAAAAGTGGCATATAGCTGGTTTTTAGTGATTTCCTTAACATCAGAAGTGCAACTTATCCCCTCTCTTGAATTGTCATTTTTATCTTTCATGACAGCTTTCATTTTTCCTTCATTTTTAGCAGACTTGGATGTTAATTTTTCTAGATCTTGAATCTTATTCTGTAAATGTGCTATATGAAGCTCATAACTGGCTATCTCCTATTCACTACAATTGACACACTCAATTAGAACTTTGTTTGTAGTTTTATACTTCTCAATTTCTTGTTCCAAGTTGCTCAAGATTTTTGATTCTTCATCACAGATAGTTTTTCCTTTCTTTAGCATGAGAAGTTGCTCAGACATACTAGTATTTAACCATTTCAATTTTTTAACTTCAGCTTTCAGTTCAGTGTTTTCTTCCTCAAAAATTTTAGCTTGAATTTCATTATCAGCACATCTTTCTCTTCCAGACATCAGCTCCAATTTTTCAATTATTTCCTCTTCTCTTTCCTCCACTTTAATTTTCTCGGCGACCAAGTTTTTGTGATCCTCTTTAAATGAGGCAATTTGTTTATTCAGCCATTCATTCTCACTATAAAGATCTTCATTACGTTCTCTTAGAGCCAAGCACATATTACAGTTTGATTTTAGAGAGGAAACATGCACACCTTCCTTATTGATTTTATTCAGACTAGCCTTGAGATCTTCATTTTCTTTTTGAACTTCAGCATGTTCAAGCTTTAGTTTGTCCATTACAGAATTAATTTCAATCAGCTCTTGCATGCTTTTTAGAGGCTCATTTTTCTTCTCATTCAGTTGATTCTCAAGTTCTGATATCTTTTCCAAGCATGTTTGATTTTCAATTTTTAGAGAACCATTTTGCTCATTAAAGTTCTGAACATCTAGCATACATGTATCATAAGATTGTTTCAAATTTGGACAGTTTTCACAGGGAGCTTTCAAATTTATCTGATCACATTTCTTTTTCAATCTTTTATTCTCAGATTTTAATTTTTCACATCTATCAGAAAGTTCCTCATTTATATTCCATAGATCATCAATCGAAAGTTCTTCGGATCCAGAGCTTACCTGAGATGATGATTCTTCATCATCATTTCTCCGATCAGCCATCAAGCATTTGCTGTGATTCCTGATAAGCTTTAGTTCTTCCAGAATTTCTTTGGCAGACCTGCAAGAAGAAATACATTCGATTAGAGCTCTGTCAATTGATTCTTTCAATAAAACTAATGCTCTAGTGTTGACATTGTCTTTCAATTTATCCTTCTCAGTCCATCTAGATTTATCTTTTGATAATTTGTGTGGACCATGAGTTATTACCTTCCAAAGATTAGGATCAGTTGATTTTACATACCGATGAAAATTTTCTAACCAAGAATCAAAATTATTACCTCTGAATATCGAAGGATTAGCCATCGAGATATGATGAATGCACTGAAATCAGAAGAACAACTCAAGACACACAACCGATGAAACAAAACACTGAACATAAGAAGCACACTCTGAAATGCACCAAAGACTAGCAGGATCCTCTACAGATTGTTAGATCTGTTAAGTGAGAGACCCGCTCTGATACCAAGTGTTGGGTTCGGTGCAGTAGATTCAGAGGGGGGTGAATGAATCTCCCCTTAAAAATTTCGCCCAATTAAAAATTCTTCCTGATACTAACAGAAGTCCATTAAGCAATTGTGGAATTCAGATTCACTAAGTCAAGTGATATGCTTATAGATGAACTGACTAGTGACTTAGGAACAATGTCAAAGGACTCTCAAAGCTACAATTGAACACACAGTGTGCAATCAACCCATATCGTCCTTAAGCATTCATCTAGCGCCAATCAGATAAGAAAATTCAAACCACAGTGCACAAAGAATTTTTAGGTGGTTCGGTCCTCCAGACCTACATCCACCCCACACTCAAACCCGAGTGTGGATTCTGCTGACTCACAGCTTGAACAGCTGGGCATCACAGCTTGCCATACAACCGCTGGGCAACACAGCTTGCCATCTGCTGGGGACTACAGCTTAACCCGTCCGAGGTATCCACCTCGCCGTTGTGCATCACAGCTTGCACTACTGACAGACAGCTTGAAGAAAGGTTTAAAAGGAAAGCAAAAACAAGAAACTACAGCAACGAAAAATTGTTAACAATGAAGCACGAATGTGGCTCACAAGGAGCTGACTGGATTGGATTTGATCCAACTTCCAGTGGAGACAGATTGTCTGATGAAGTCTTCTCTCTTATCAACTCACGAGCTCTCTTCCTCTTTCTTTTTCTTCTTCTTCTCTGCTCTCGAGATCTCACTCTCTTTTTCTTTCTCTTCTTCTTCTTCTTCTCTGTCTTACTGGATCGTGCAGGCTCTCCTCTGCTTCAGTCGATCAGCCTTCTTCTGATGGAAGAGGCTTCATATATATAGAGCAACAGGAAGCAGATAGGGCGTGTGTCTTCCAAATTTCCCGCCCAGAAGCCTCAGACAACGTGGCAGCATCCTGTCAGCCCTTCCAACCTCGGATCACGTGCCAGGTGCCAACCTCGGTTCACATGCCTTCATTAAGCTTAGTAAAGAGTCCCTGTCAGACAGACGAAAGGAATATCAGTTTAAGTCTAACAGCTTGTACAGACTTTATGAAGGCAATGTAGTGTGTAGACTTTGCAATGCGAAGATAAAGCATGTACAGACTTCACGTTGTGAATGCAAAGCTAAAGCATGTACAGACTTTGTGAATGCTTGAAGTACAGAATGCAATGGCTAAGGTTATGAGTGTATAGACTTTGCATTGTATAGACTTCATATATGCAGTGCTATTGTTGGGACGCTAAAGGGTGATCTAGAGGGGGGTGAATAGATCAAACACCCGATAAAAAATTACTGCAGCAGAAATAAATGCGGAATGAAAACTTCTACTGAACAGATAGTGGGCACAATGCGAATACCAGCTAGAACAGATAAAGAACAGTCCTAAGCAAACATCTACTGTGCAAGGATAGAAATATAGAAGCTATGCCAACCATAAAACAATCACACAGTAGACAAAGGTTTTTAGGTGGTTAGGTCCTCCAGACCTACATCCACCCCACACTCAACCCAAGTGTGGATTACTACTGACTCACAGCTTGAACTGCTAGGCCTCACAGCTTGCCTACAATCCACTGAGCCTCACATCTTGCTGTCCAGTGGAATCCTCCACTGCAACTACTAGGGATTACAGCTTGACCCGTCCAGAGGCAGCACCTCTGCAAACGCTGACCAACAGCTTGAACACAAGAGTTTCGAAAACAAAACAAAAAGGCAAACAAACAAAAAGGAAATGTATCCCTGCAGGGAATGTAGCTCAAACAAGTGAGCAAACTCAGATCGGGTTTTGAACCAACGATCTGAGGAACAAATCTCAACTCTTCACTCTCTCAACTCTCTTTCTTTTCTCTCTTTCTTTTTCTCTTCTACTGGATCGAAGGGCTCTCTGCTCTCTGCTTTTCCTTCAAGGCTTCTGCATTCGATCAATCTTCATCTGTGCACGAAGGCTTCCTTTTATAAGCAGTCACAGCAGGAGCAGCACTGGGCGCGTGTCTTCCACAGTTCCCGCCCAAGTGTTTTGGCCACGTGTCATCCTGTCAGCCCTTCCAGCCTCGGATCACGTGCCCTTCATTAGCTTCACGAATAGCACCTGTCAGACAGAGAGTTATCAGTTTAATGTCGACACCTTGTATAGACTTCGTTCGATGCATCAAGCAGTGTATAGACTTTGTAATGCGAAGACAATGTATAGACTTTGTAGTGTGTAGAAGACTAAGGTATTGTACAGACTTTGTGAAAGCAACGCTGAAGCAATGTATAGACTTCACGTTTATGTGCATGACAAAGCAATGTACAGACTTGACCGCTGCGAACACATGATGTACATACTTTGATTGCATGCATGAGAAAGCAGTGTACACACTTGCTTTGAAGAACAATGCCCAAATGCAGTGTATGGACTTGGCGTGAATGCAATGTAGACACAAGAGTGTATAGACTTGATGAATGCGATGCAGACACATAGAGTGTATAGACTTGATGAACAATGCATTCTAGGCAAACCCTGTACAGACTTGAGAGACGATGCATGCATGATGTATAGACTTGTCCAATGTACAGACTTAGCATGAGACGCTAAGTGAGATGGAGGATGTTGTACAGACTTGAAGGGTAATGCATGCAGACGGTTGTACAGACTTCATGTTATGCATGAGACTCTAAGGAAGACGGACGATGTATAGACTTAGCCAGCCTTCAACTCGATGTACAGACTTGCTCGTTGTACATACTTCATGAACGATGTAGAGACTTGCCAAAGACAACTGGACGATGTACAGACTTGAGCAAGGCAAAGTCTGTATAGACTTGAAAGTTCACAATGTATAGACCTTGGCAACATAATGATGTACAAACTTGCACAGTTCTAGGATGTATAGACTTTATGTGAAAGCCCAATGTACAGACTTGCAGAACTGAACGTAGGTAAAGATCCCAATGTATAGACTTCGAAGTTCACTGATGGATGTACAGACTTCACCTCGAGCAAGCTACAGCGCAATGTATGGACTTGGAAGCATATGAACATGGCACTGTACAGACTTAGATGAATGAACAAGCCAATGTATAGACTTCAAGCTCATGCAAGCAAAGCCAATGTATAGACTTGGCGTTTGTGTGAGCATGCGATGTACAGACTTTGTGTTCTGAACACAGGCTATATAGACTTGCTAACATGCATGAACAAATGGCATTGTATAGACTTTATGATTGCTAGGCCAATGTACAAGGCAACCGATGTATAGACTTTGCCAGACGGATGCACTGATGCAGTATATGCACAGAAGAAGCAATGCACCGATGCAATGTATGCACAAAGCAGATATTCAACTGAAGCAATGCAATGTATAGACTTAAGAATAAACGTTGCACAAATGCCATGAATGTATAGACATGCGAGTCTGGGGGGGTCGACCCATCTAAGTGCACTGATGCAATGTATGCACATAGCAGATATTGAACTGAAGCTATCTGACAGCATGCAGTGCATCTATACAGAGAACAAATGCAATGTATGCTAAACACAATGACTGACTCACTGTAATGAATGCACCTGTGATACTCTCACTGTGTTGCTATCATCAAAACAACATAGCATATGCTTGTGCCTAAGGGGCACAACATTCTCCCCCTTTTTGATGATGGCAACAAAGTGACACTGAGTCACAAACCAAATATTCTCCCCCTTTGACATGATCAAAAAGAAAGAAAACAAATGAGTGCAACATGGAGAATACATTGCATAACAGCTCAAACTCCCCCTGAATTATTGCTCCCCCTTTGAGAAGGAATATGGACAGATGAAACATATGATCAAAGGTAGGGAAGGAACATGAATAGAGTAAGGGGTCACTACACAATAGCTGAAGCAGTGGTTAAGAAAATGAGCATGGTTATAAACAACTGTTAAAGTATAAGTATCAGCAATATACAATCTTGACAAAAATTCAGGTTTAACAGTGATAAAGATAGAGTAAAGCAGCTGACCACTAAAAAAAGAGTTATAGACTCCATTTATAGCAATGAATCTAGGGCACATCGTTTTAATAGATAAGTCAGAAATAATACCCTTTGTGATCAAACATGGAAGTTCAAGAAAGGCAACTTGAATATGTATTAAGAAAAATAATTTACACTCAATGACTTTTGTTTTTCAAAGGGTTACATCAGTTTATTTTTCACTTTTGATTTTTCAGAAACTGAGCTAAGTGAATAGACCAGTGGCATTTATGCTGTTGACATTAGGTGTACACCTTGATCAGAGGCCAGTACCCCCAGTTACTTGGTGAGGACTCCCCCTATAGATTTGACCCTATGAATAGAGGTAGTCTGAAGCACTTCATGACATATGAATTCTCCTACTTCTTTGGATGAGATCACAGTTTCTCAGTGCAATTCAGCCATTGCTCTGTCACTGTGTTCAGCTCTTTGCATTGTTGATCTTATTTACTACTGCCCTTATTTGTTTTAGAGTGATTGTTTAAAAAAAATAGTACACACTATATTTACCTTTTCTAGGTATTTCCAGATTAACACATTTAGGTAGAAAAACCTTTTCTATTCTAACCACGAGACAAAGATTAAGAGCTATAAAAGTTTTCTTTTATCTCCAATTCTAAAGTGCAGTTAACTCTTCAGTTTATAAAGGTTAAACATGTAGTTCCTTTCAATTTGTAAGTGTAATTTTTATAAATGAACAATTGCAATAACCACAGCTTAATGCACTAAACCAGAAGCAATGCTGTTGTTCAGTGAAGGTTAGGGAAAAGATGGCAATTGTTAAACAGTGATAGCAATAGGTAATAAGGTCCAAGAGCATCTGATGTCAAAGATTATGAGTGAATTGAAAGGGGACAATGGGAAGTGAAGAGAATTCAAAGAATTGAACAGAACTCTCAGCTCCCCCTGACACCAAGATGCAAAAAATGTGCTATGCAACACACTGTTCTACATGCAGACTTGACCCTTGGTACTTGGCGGAGAACCTGGTCTCAAGGACCATCTCACACATAGTAAGAACCTCCAGGTAGATTTTCCTGCCTTTTAGTAGCTTACCATTAATTATACCAAAGTGGTCATGCAAAGAAATGCAGTACTAAGTAGTCCAAAATGCATTAAACAATTTTCTTGATGCAAATGATAAATGCAGACATTAGACACATGCATCAACTATATGCACTAAATGAACCATACAAGCTCAGTGCAATAGATGGCAGAAGAAGAGCATCAAATTTATGCAGAATTAAATTCAGTAGCTGAGTCTGGAATGCAGACTGATCAGCTAGACAAGAAGAGAAAATCAGAGATTAAGCAATCAAATCAACATGACTTTCTCAATTCAATTCTGAATGTAAATCACTTACCTGCTTTACCTGACCGATTTATTTTTACCCTTAGTGTTGCATCAGATTGTTGACAAGGCCTCCAATCTCTTTCAGCTTTTAGAATTTTTGGCCCTGCCTCTTGTCATATGCCTGGAGTAGCTATCCTGTTTCACCCTTTTGTTCCCGACTACTAGGCATACCTGCAAGCACACTTAGGGAGCAGAATTTGGAACCCAAGATAGTTTGGGCCCCAAGACAGATCCAGACATTTGAGAGTGAAAACATGACAACAGCTGTTTAGGGATCCACATTTGTGTGAAAATGGATGGTTTAGTGGATTCTACAGCTTGGGAGTTCTTTTTGTTGTTTTTCTTTTTCTCAGCACCAACAGGTTTAGCTTTCTTCTTCTGGTGCTGTGATGGTTTTTGTGTAGTCTTGGCATTCACTTTATTTAAAACGTTGTTGTTTTTCTGCCAGTGCCTTGGCCAATGAGTGTACTGGAAGTTGTGGCCCAAATTGGTCCTAGACTGACCATAGAACCCCTGGTGACTAGGACTCCATGTCCTAAAGTGACTATCCCATCTCCTAGCTGGCTGAGGTCTATAGGGCTGATACCAAGTGGAGAAATTCTGATACCTAGACCTCATGTATGCAGGGTTCCACTCAAACCTATGAAATGGTTGTGAATGATTATGATGATAGACTTGGGCTCTAGGGAAATAGGGATGAGCAAACTGGTTCCTAGCTACACTAGGTCTCCCTCCCACCTTTGACCCACTAGGTTTCTTTATTGACTTATACTGGGTGTTTTTCTGAGCAGTTGATGGTGATGGAGACTTAGCAGCCTTGGGCTGGGGTTTTGATGTGCTAGCTGGCTGACCCCTAGCCTTGGACTTATCCTTGGGTGAAGAGCATGCAGCTCTAGGCTCAACAACTTTCTGCTTTCCCTTGTCCTTAGCACTGGACACTTTTGATTTTACATTTTTGAAAGCAGATTTTTCATTGACCATTTTTATGAGTGGTCCTTTATTCTCTTCTCCCATTAATGAAACATTTTTCAATTCAAAGCTCTTTTTAGTTGAGGGATTAAAATCGAGACCCTCCTTTCTGAAATTAACTTTTGACCCTAGCAAGGCATTTAGATTTTCTGTTCCTTGGGTCATGCTTTCAATGATTTTTATTTTGTCAAAATTTTCATTTTCCAGATTTTTAATAGTTTTCTTTAATTCAGCATTCACTGACAAAACATCTTCATATTTTTCATTTGAAATCTTTATTTCATTTTCAGACATCTGAATTTTCAATTTCAATTCATCAACAACATTTTTCAGCAAATTATTTTCTTTCCTACAATCAATCACAACATGCTTTAAGTCATCAAAATCAGAACATGCATTTTTCAATTTTTCATTCTCTGATTGTAAACATGCAACTTTATCAGTAAGTGTTTTATCATTAACCAGAGAATTCATTTTCTTCTTCAAGTGTCTGTTTTCTTCTTAATATCATTAGCTTTATCTAACAGGTCTCCATAAGCATCTTCCCAATCAGAAATAGTGTATTGTTCGAAAAGGGATGATACATGATCAGACTCTTCTTCTTCTTCTCCATTTCTGGCCATCAAGCAGATGTCCTTTTCTGATTTTCCACTATCTGAGGAAGTGCTCAGCGTGCCTTCTTCCTCATCACTCCATGTACTGACCATGGCCTTTCCCTTTGGCGCTTTCTTCCATGGTCTTCCTTTGATTTTCTGTAACTCTGGACAATCAGCCTTCATGTGGCCAGTCTTCCTGCAATGATAACAAGTATTATCGTCAGATTTTTCAGCAGGGTTAAATTTATACCTGTTTTGCTTCCTGCTGTGGTATTTTCTGTAGACATTTTTCCCTTCAGCTCTAAGAAATCTTCTGAACTCTCTTGTAATCATAGCTAGTTCATCCTTTTCAAAATCTGATCCAGATTGGCTCTGATCACTGGATGATCCATTGCATCTGGACTGTTTTGAACAGCTATGTTTAGCCTTCAGAGCAATAGGCTTCTTATATTCGAGCTCTTCAGCTTGAAGAAGATTCATCTCGTACGCCATCAAAGAGCCTATCAGCTCATTTGGTTTCATCTTCTGTAGATCTTTTGACTCCTCAATCACAGTTGCTTTGGTATGCCATATCGGAGTCAGCGATCGAAGAATCTTCCTCACAACATCATGATCGGTATAGCCTTTTCCCAGATTTCTTAGACCATTTGTTATGATGGTCAGACGAGCATACATATCGGTCACTATCTCACCGGGCTTCATCCGAAATGCTTCATACTTTGTCACTAGCATATTAGCACATGTCTCTCTCACTTGAGACGTTTCCTCATAAATGACCTCAAGAGTATCCCACATCTCCTTTGCCATCTTGTAGGCTGACACTCTATCAAATTCAGTGGGATGGAGTGCACATTGAATGGCGTTGATGGCGCTCCAATTCAGAGTAGATTTCCTGATTTCTTCTCTGGTAGACAATTCCTCATTCTCATGTAGCTCATAGGGACCTTTGCTTATAATCTTCCAGATCTCGTAGTCTTTGGCTCTGAGGAAGACCTGCATCCGATTCTTCCAATATGGGAAGTTGGATCCGTCAAAGAATGGTGGCTTCGTAGTAGACTGTCCCTCTGCTGTTAACCCTCTAGCTTCCATGGCCATTCCTCTTTAGGATGTTAGTCCTGCACAAAGAGTTAGGCTCTGATACCAATTGTTGGGACGCTAAAGGGTGATCTAGAGGGGGGTGAATAGATCAAACACCCGATAAAAAATTACTACAGCAGAAACAAATGCGGAATGAAAACTTCTACTGAACAGATAGTGGGCACAATGCGAATACCAGCTAGAACAGATAAAGAACAGCCCTAAGCAAACATCTACTGCGCAAGGACAGAAATATAGAAGCTATGCAAACCATAAAACAATCACACAGTAGACAAAGGTTTTTAGGTGGTTCGGTCCTCTAGACCTACATCCACCCCACACTCAACCCGAGTGTGAATTACTGCTGACTCACAGCTTGAACCGCTGGGCCTCACAGCTTGCCTACAATCGGCTGAGCCTCACAGCTTGTTGTCCAGTGGAATCCTCCACTGCAACCGCTAGGGATTACAACTTGACCCGTCCAGAGGCAGCACCTCTGCAAACGCTGACCAATAGCTTGAACACAAGAGTTTCGAAAACAAAACAAAAAGGCAAACAAACGAAAAGGAAATGTATCCCTGCAGGGAATGTAGCTCAAATAAGTGAGCAAACTCAGATCAGGTTTTGAACCAACGATCTGAGGAACAAATATCTCAACTCTTCACTCTCTCAACTCTCTTTCTTTTTCCCTTCTGCTGGATCGAAGGGCTCTCTGCTCTCTGCTTTTCCTTCAAGGCTTCTGCATTCGATCAGTCTTCATCTGTGGACGAAGGCTTCCTTTTATAAGCAGTCACAGCAGGAGCAGCACTGGGCGCGTGTCTTCCACAGTTCCCGCCCAAGTGTTTTGGCCACGTGTCATCCTATCAGCCCTTCCAGCCTCAGATAATGTGCCCTTCATTGGCTTCACGAACATCACCTGTCAGATAGAGAATTATCAGTTTAATGTCGACACCTTGTATAGACTTCGTTCGATGCATCAAGCAGTGTATAGACTTTGTAATGCGAAGACAATGTATAGACTTTGCAGTGTGTAGAAGACTAAGGTATTGTACAGACTTTGTGAAAGCAACGCTGAAGCAATGTATAGACTTCACATTTATGTGCATGACAAAGCAATGTAAAAACTTGACCGCTGCGAACACATGCTGTACATACTTTGATTGCATGCATGAGAAAGCAGTGTACACACTTGCTTTGAAGAACATTGCCCAAATGCAGTGTATGGGCTTAGCATGAATGCAATGCAAACACAAGAGTGTATAGACTTGATGAATGCGATGCAGACACACAGAGTGTATAGACTTGATGAACAATGCATTCTAGGCAGACCCTGTATAGACTTGAGAGACGATGCATGCATGATGTATAGACTTGTCCAATGTACAGACTTAGCATGAGACGCTAAATGAGACGGAGGATGATGCACAGACTTGAAGGGTAATGCATGCAGACGGTTGTACATACTTCATGTTATGCATGAGACTCTAAGGAAGATGGACGATATATAGACTCAGCCAGCCTTCAGCTCGATGTACAGACTTGCTCGTTGTACATACTTCATGAACGATGTAGAGACTTGCCAAAGACAACTGGACGATGTACAGACTTGAGCAAGGCAAAGTCTGTACAGACTTGAAAGTTCACAATGTATAGACCTTGGCAAAACAATGATGTACAGACTTGCATAGTTCTAGGATGTATAGACTTTATGTGAAAGCCCAATGTACAGACTTGCAGAACTGAACGTAGGTAAAGATCCCAATGTATAGACTTCGAAGTTCACTGATGGATGTATAGACTTCACCTCGAGCAAGCTACAGTGCAATGTATGGACTTGGAAGCATATGAACATGGCGCTGTACAGACTTAGATGAATGAACAAGCCAATGTATAGACTTCAAGCTCATGTAAGCAAAGCCAATGTATAGACTTGGCGTTTGTGTGAGCATGCGATGTACAGACTTTGTGTTGTGAACACATGCTGTACAGACTTGCTAACATGCATGAACAAAGGGCATTGTATATACTTTATGAGCGCTAGGCCAATGTACAAGGTAACTGATGTATAGACTTTGCCAGACGGATGCACTGATGCAGTATATGCACAGAAGAAGCAATGCACCGATGCAATGTATGCACAAAGCAGATATTGAACTGAAGCAATGCAATGTATAGACTTCAGAACAAACGTTGCACAAATGCCATGAATGTATAGACATGCGAGTCTGGGGGGGTCGACCCATCTAAGTGCACTGATGCAATGTATGCACATAGCAGATATTGAACTGAAGCTATCTGACAGAATGCAGTGCATCTATACAGAGAACAAATGCAATGTATGCTAAACACAATGACTAACTCACTGTAATGAATGCACCTGTGATACTCTCACTGTGTTGCAATCATCAAAACAACATAGCATATGCTTGTGCCTAAGGGGCACAACAGCTATGGCATGTGCAGACTTTGTGGATGCAAAGCTAAGGTGTGTACAGACTTAGTGAATGCAACACTGAGGCATGTACAGACTTTACTTATGCAAGCGAAGCAGTGCATGGCTGTACAGACTTTGTGTAATGTATGGACTTAGTGTGTGCGAGCATGCTAACATGCAATGTGTAGACATTGAATCAAAAGGATGCACAGGCTGTACAGACATTCTGTGCTTAACACTTAAGCCTGAATGCATGATGTGTAGACGTTCTATAGACTTGCTAATGCATTGTGTGCAGACTCTGCGTGCGATGTGCAGCCTTCGTGCAATGCATGAAGCAATGTACAGACTTGCTGACAATGAGTGTGCAGACTCTGCTTTGAGCAATGCACAATGTATAGACTTAGTCATGCGTGCAGCAAAGACAATGTATAGACTATACCATGCTCACAGTTAATGCATGTACAGACTTGTATGAGGAATAGGCTGTACAGACTTAGACGAATGAACCACAAGCTGTAATGTGTAGACTTGATCTGAATGCATGGACTATGCCCTTGAAGAGTGTATAGACTTGCTCATGGACTATGCACAACGAATGTATAGACTTGCAATGCGTGCAGGGCATGCGATGCAATGTACAGACTTTGCCACGCCTACACCAAGACGATGTACAGACTTAATGGGCATGAAGACAACCGCTGTACAGACTTGCAAGTGCTGCAAGTGGACAATGTATAGACTTCAGCTCGTGCAAGCAAAACCAATGTATAGACTTGGCATTTATGCAAGCAGAACGATGTACAGACTTTGTGTTGTGAACACAGGCTGTACAGACTTTGAGTGATGCATGCACAAGACGCAACGAATGTACAGACTTAGAGTTCGTGCATGCTACAGTGCTAATGTATAGACTTAGTGTTCTGCAGCTAGACAAATGAATGCACAGTCAATGTATAGACTCACAAAGACGTTGAATGAGACGATGCAATGTATAGACTTGAGTGCTTTGTGAGACACACCGTGAGACGCAACATGAGACTAAGGCTGTACAAACTTTGGATGAACTGTGCGAGACAATGTATGGACTTGAAATGCTCAAGTGAGACGGACGATGTACAGACTTAGTGTATGCTCATGAGACGCTGAATAAGACGGTGCATGCTTAGACAGTGTATAGTCTTGTAAGACGCGATGCAATATATGGACTCAGAAAGATGCTGAGTAAGACATAGCATGAATAGCACTTGCGATGTACATACTTGCCATCTGAAGTGTGTACAGCCTTCACTGAAGAGTGTTCAGACTTAGCCTGCAACATTATGTAGACTATGTAACGTGCAGACAAGACACTGTATGGACTTGAGAGCGACCAGAACAATGTACAGACTTTGACATGATGCATGAGATGCATGAAATGTATTGGCTGTACAGACTTGATTGATTAACAGCAGATGAGTGTATAGACTTCAGCTATCAAGGTTTAGGCAGGTTGTCTAAGGTGTACAGACTATGCTGAGAGAGTGAGACACTGGCTGTACAGATAACACTACAGCAACACACGTTGTACAGACTTCACGTGTGCAGGACTATGAACATTACAAAATGATGCAATGACATGTCAAATGAATGTGCAGAGTTATGAAATGCACCAGTTATGAAATGCACCAATGCACACAGTCTGTTCCATGTAATGACACTCAGATAAGATGTTAATGCACACAGGCTGTACAGACTTGAAGAAATGCTGCAAGTGGATGGCTGTACAGACTTGACCGACCTGGCTGTACAGACTTGATGTGTGTGTGTGCTAGACAATGTATAGACTTGCTGAACTATAGACTGAACATATCAGCAGAGAAGCAATGCACAGACCTTAAATCAAGCACAAAATAATTTATGCACTTAGTATGGAACACTGCATGACTTACACTACAAGAAAAATCGCGGATAGCGACCGACCTAGCGGTCGCTATTCAGTCGTAGATCGGTCGCAAATATACATTGCGACCGAACAGATACTATCTAGCGACCGAATATGTCGGTCGCTATATAATAGTCGCTATATAGCGACCGACATAATTCGGTCGCAGTATCAGTCGTTACCAGAGACCGATTATAATCGGTCGCCTGTCCGGTCGCTAATAATTCGGTCGCCATTCAGTCTCTATTCGGTCGCTACATTTGTTGTATTTTAAAAAATAAAATTAACCTATCGGATTAAGTCGGTCTCAATTCGGTCGCTATTCGGTCGCTAATTATGTTGTATTTTTAAAAAATAAAATTAACCTATCGGATTTATTCGGTCTCAATTCGGTCGCCAGTCGGTCGCTAAATTTGTTGTATTTTTAAAAATAAAATTAAACTATCGGATTGATTCGGTGGCTAGTCGGTCGCCAGTCGGTCGCCAAGTATAATTATTTAATAAAATAAATATAACGTATAGTCGCTATTCGGTCGCAATTCAGTCTCCATGCGGTCGCTAATTTTGCATTATTTTTTTTTTAAAAATTTATTTAAACTGATAAATAAATTACCTGATAAATAACAAATTCATAACATAAATATAAAATCAACTACACAGACAACAATATCGACAAATCTCAAATTCATCACATACAAACACCTGATAAATAACAATTTCATAAAACAATAATAAATCAACTACACGGATCACAATCTCCACGAACCTCAAATTACACACAATTAAAATAAAATCACAAATTAATCATACATCCATAATAATAAAATGACAACATACACAACTAAAATAAAATCACAAATCCTCCACATATGTCTCATCCTGGTCGTCGTCTCGTCCAACATCATCCTGGTCGTCGTCTCGTCCAACATCTCGCGACGGATGATCCTGTATATCATTTAAAAAAATTATAATCAAATCCTTAATAAAGAAATCAAGCATTAACAAGACTTAATAAAGAAATCAAGCATTAACAAGAGTATGCCAATAGTTTAAGCCAGCTCATTTTCATATATATAAATACACACACACAATATAAGTTCAAATTTCATCTTGTATTTTAAAAATGAAGTTTGAGCGCCGAGCTCAAACCGGGCATCCGATTTGGATTCCGTCAGTTCTGACAAGTCACTTTCATCTCCCCGGTCGTATTGGAATGACCGGCACGGCCATCCGACCGGTATTTCAGATTTTAGACCCCCGGACCCGTCCTAACAGTTCATTTGAAATAAGTGTATTTTAAAAATGAAGTTTGAGCGCCGAGCTCAAACCGGGCATCCGATTTGGATTCCGTCAGTTCTGACAAGTCACTTTCATCTCCCCGGTCGTATTGGAATGATCGGCACGGCCATCCGACCGGTATTTCGAATTTTAGACCCCCGGACCCGTCCTAACAGTTCATTTGAACTAAGTGTATTTTAAAAATGAAGTTTGAGCGCCGAGCTCAAACCGGGCATCCGATTTGGATTCCGTCAGTTCTGACAAGTCACTTTCATCTCCCCGGTCGTATTGGAATGATCGGCACGGCCATCCGACCGGTATTTCAGATTTTAGAACCAAATGCCCCGTCCTAACAGTTCATTTGAACTAAGTGTATTTTAAAAATGAAGTTTGAGCGCCGAGCTCAAACCGGGCATCCGATTTGGATTCCGTCAGTTCTGACAAGTCACTTTCATCTCCCCGGTCGTATTGGAATGACCGGCACGGCCATCCGACCGGTATTTCAGATTTTAGACCCCCGGACCCGTCCTAACAGTTCATTTGAAATAAGTGTATTTTAAAAATGAAGTTTGAGCGCCGAGCTCAAACCGGGCATCCGATTTGGATTCCGTCAGTTCTGACAAGTCACTTTCATCTCCCCGGTCGTATTGGAATGATCGGCACGGCCATCCGACCGGTATTTCGAATTTTAGACCCCCGGACCCGTCCTAACAGTTCATTTGAACTAAGTGTATTTTAAAAATGAAGTTTGAGCGCCGAGCTCAAACCGGGCATCCGATTTGGATTCCGTCAGTTCTGACAAGTCACTTTCATCTCCCCGGTCGTATTGGAATGATCGGCACGACCATCCGACCGGTATTTCAGATTTTAGAACCAAATGCCCCGTCCTAACAGTTCATTTGAACTAAGTGTATTTTAAAAATGAAGTTTGAGCGCCGAGCTCAAACCGGGCATCCGATTTGGATTCCGTCAGTTCTGACAAGTCACTTTCATCTCCCCGGTCGTATTGGAATGATCGGCACGACCATCCGACCGGTATTTCAGATTTTAGAACCAAATGCCCCGTCCTAACAGTTCATTTGAACTAAGTGTATTTTAAAAATGAAGTTTGAGCGCCGAGCTCAAACCGGGCATCCGATTTGGATTCCGTCAGTTCTGACAAGTCACTTTCATCTCCCCGGTCGTATTGGAATGACCGGCACGGCCATCCGACCGGTATTTCAGATTTTAGACCCCCGGACCCGTCCTAACAGTTCATTTGAAATAAGTGTATTTTAAAAATGAAGTTTGAGCGCCGAGCTCAAACCGGGCATCCGATTTGGATTCCGTCAGTTCTGACAAGTCACTTTCATCTCCCCGGTCGTATTGGAATGATCGGCACGGCCATCCGACCGGTATTTCGAATTTTAGACCCCCGGACCCGTCCTAACAGTTCATTTGAACTAAGTGTATTTTAAAAATGAAGTTTGAGCGCCGAGCTCAAACCGGGCATCCGATTTGGATTCCGTCAGTTCTGGCAAGTCACTTTCATCTCCCCGGTCGTATTGGAATGATCGGCACGGCCATCCGACCGGTATTTCAGATTTTAGAACCAAATGCCCCATCCTAACAGTTCATTTGAACTAAGTGTATTTTAAAAATGAAGTTTGAGCGCCGAGCTCAAACCGGGCATCCGATTTGGATTCCGTCAGTTCTGACAAGTCACTTTCATCTCCCCACTGAAAATGAACTTCTTGTAACTTATGACCTATGCTCCTTTGTATGAACTGCCCTTCCTTTGCTTAGAGGTGCTGTTCCTGGCTTCCTGCCATGACAGTTACCAGACTTTGGGGAGATCTTTTCACCTAAATTGGCATATTTTATTCATGTCTACATGTTACTTTCCTTATATTATTCTAGCTTTATGAATATTTATAGATCTGTATCCTCCCCCACTCAAGTGAATAGAATTTATACATATCTTTTCACTTTCAGTTCTAACCAAAATCTCTATACACCTATGGAAAATCCTGCAGAACAGTCTGCCTGTTGATTCTAATATCCAGAGGATAGGTGTAAGATGATATTTAGAGTTAAGAAAATGATATTTTCCCCTCCTCAATCTAAATTCTTATATTTTGTAAGATGATATTTAGAGTTAACAAATAGAAAATCAATCAAATAAAATACTTACCGGAGGCTGTTGTGCAGGAGGTGCAGGAGGTGCTCTACTACTATCAATTCCCAAGGATGTGAGCATCTGGGAGACGGTCTGAGCGACGATGGTTGAGATATTCTGAGAGATATTCTGAGAGACGGTCTCGTTGACGATCTGCCTAAACATATCTGGAGTCATGGTCGGGGCGGCACTGGAAGAACCATCTGGGGCTGCTGGTGTGGTAAATGGAGAGGTCGCATATGTGAGACCGAACTCGAGCATGATGATAACACCCTAGTCGTGCCCAAGCTATGTCCAAAACCATAAACATGTCCTTTCTTGGGTGCCCCAGATGCTGCAACCCAAATGGCAGGATCCAACTCTGGACGCTGACTGTCATCCCCGTACCTCTCATCCATTCGTCTACTATATGAGTCCTGCAAAAACCAAAAAAAAACAAAACCAAATTATTCTACAATTTAATCTTAAATGAAAACTATTAATGTATACACTTACCGCTACCTCCCGAGCTTTCTCACTAATGTAAGCATTTGTCCCTTTCTTCTTATGAGTTCGATCAAAAAGTTCATGAAATTGAGCTGGCCGCTTTAACTGTGCTTCCTGTTATTCAAATAAATCACAGTTTCATAATAGAAACAAAAAATTTATATATGTAGAAGTGTACTTACTAATCTCGCTTTATGTGTTGCAAAGGAGACAGAGCCACCCGTGTGTAAATTCGCTTCAGGATGCGCTGCTCTGTTTTGCTTTGCTTTGTTTGAATTGGCATTCCATTTCTCCGCTTCCCAAATGTTGCACAGCTCTGTCCAATACTCCTTTCTCATCCACACAGGCCCATGCTCCTTCCATATGTTCTTATCAGTACTTGCACATGCTTTTTTTGCATATCTTCGGGCATTGTACATAAGATGTTTGAAATTATCTCTTGCAGTAGCTGTCCATGCAAATCTAGCACGTAACTCATCTGAATGTTCTGTGAATCGATGATTCCTCTATATATTAACAACAACAAAAATTTATATGTTACATAACAAAGTGGGTTAAAATAATAATTGAAAATGACTTAATATGATAAAATAAGATAAATACCAAGAACATAGAGAACAATAAATCCTGAACACCCATCGGAAAATCAGCAAAGCGATGGATGGGGCCTGGAAAATGTGCTTGAATTGTCTTTGTAATAAATTGTGATGCTTGGGCTGGCTCTATTTTATTCCTGAAATTAAAAATATTAATACCACAATGACGAATAAATAACAAAAATAATGCATTACGTACCCTTCATTTATCCACACTGCCCGCATCGTCTCATTACAACAGCCCTCCCCCTCATGATGACTCGCCTCGTCATCAGCACGTACTATACGAATTAAATAGTATAAATAAAACAAACTATCAAAAAAACATAAATATGCAAATGAACATACCTGACTCAGCTGGGGGAGGTGTAGATCCACTCGCCATGTGTGATGGCGGTGCATAGGCCGTCAATGTACCCGTTGTCAGTGGTAACGGTGCAGAGGCCGTGGGTCCTGTAAGGATAAGAATCAGATAACACAAAAACATAAAGAATTATTTTAAACAAATACTCAAATGAATTATACATGAAAGTATACATACCTACTACCGGTGGTAGCGGTGCATCCCTCGGTGGTAACGGTGCAGAGGTCGTGGGTCCTGTGAAAATAAGAATCAGATAACACAAAAACATAAAGAATTATTTTCAACAAATACTACAATGCATTATACATGAAAGTATACATACCTACTACCGGTGGTAGCGGTGCAGAGGTCGGTCGTAACGGTGTAGAGGTCGTGGGTCCTGTGAAAATAATAATCAGATAACACAAATACATAATGAATTATTTTCAACAAATACTACAATGCATTATGAAGGGAAAGTATACATACCTACTACCGGTGGTAGCGGTGCAGAGGTCGGTGGTATATGTGCAGAGGTCGTGGGTCCTGTGAAAATAAGAATCAGATAAATCTCCTCCCGCTACCGGTGGTGAAACGGAAGTAAATCTCCTCCCGCTACCCTCTCCCCTCCCACCTCTGGGAGTCCCACGCCGTCCTCGAACCATATCTTCAACTGGTAATAAAATACATGCATATTCATCAAATAGTGAAAGAAAGAAAGTTACAGAGTATTAAAATTCCCAGATAAAATTGTATACCATTAATCAAACATTCTCCATTTCTTCTTCAGATGTTGGAGATATAACAAATTCAGCATTCACATCTTCATTATCAGATTCATTTTGATCACTAATATATTCCTCCTCTTCGGAGTCCCCCAACTGTATTTCTGGTTGTTCTGGATCGACTTCCTCCACTTCATTCTCTTTAGATAAAGACGGTGCCTCCACAGATTCATCACTAGAAGCAGGCAAGTCTACATCATCACCCAAGTCTGATTGAAAGAATTCGGCATTCACATCCAACTGCTCTGTTTCAGTCAAATCCAACTCATAATCCGGGAAAAGCCTTGTCTTAACCTTGCAAACTGCCCACCAATCATTTCTTTCTTTATTTCTAGACGATGGATACTTTGTATAATAGACCTGCTGGGCTTGTGCGGCCAAAATGAATGGATCATAAGTATTCAATTTAGACTTATGTCTGATATCGACAATCCCATATGTTGTGTCATTTCGAACAGAATTAGGATCAAACCAATGACACTTTAACAGAAATATATGGTTGTCATCTCCGAGATATTGCAATTCTAAGATCTCCTCAATAATACCATAATAATCACATTCGTTTTCATTATATGTACTTCCTTTCACACATACCCCGCTGTTCATTGTTGACTTATTCTGCCCATATTGTCTAGTGTGAAATCTATACCCATTCACAATAAATGCTGGATATGTACGTGCAACTTTCGATGGGCCATAACTGATCACTCGAATTCTTTGATCAGTAATAAAATCATTTTCAACCTACATATGGACAGCACACTAGTCAGAATTTGTCATTGACCCAACAAGGAGAAAGAGTAGTAATAATACTTACACGATATTTCAGCCAAGAAGCGAATGATTTTTCTCGTTCTTTTTCAACCTCCATGTCAGTGAGATATGGACATCTTTGGATTAATTCTGAGTCAAATTGTCTGTATTACGACCATTGGAGCATTATAGATGGAATGAAAAATAATAAGTTATAGACACAATGTAATTTGAGCAGAGAACTTACGCAACATAAGGTTCAACCTCCATACAATTTAAAAGGATGTAAATTTCTGCACAGTGCAATTCTCTATCATTTAGCATCCGACTCGAGGAACGTCCATACGCACGTCCAGGATACTTAAATATCGACAGTCGCTCAGAGTGAACGGAGTCTCCCCCATCATCATTACGTGGTGGCCGAGTTCGACGAGTTTGTACCTCAGGTTCAAAGTACATTGAACAGAAATTTGATATTTCTTCCATAATGTACGCCTCGGCAATGGAACCCTCTACTTTTGCCTTGTTGCGAACTTTCATTTTCAATTCATGCATACACCTACCAGAATGTTCATAAGATAATGAAAAACACATCACCATGTAATTGAATTATGAGGAGAAAATATATATATATTACCTCTCAAATGGATACATCCATCTAAATTGTACTGGCCCTCCTACTTTAGCCTCATATGGTAAGTGTATAAGCAGGTGCTCCATTGAATCAAAGAATGATGGTGGAAATATCTTTTCCAATCTACAAACTGTCGTGATCACATTCTGTTCAATAGTTTCCACATCTTCATACCTGAGCTCTGATGCACATAAAATTTTGAAAAACTGACTTAACTCAGTCACTGCTCCCCATATCGCCTTCGGCATCATATCACGAAATACAATAGGTAACAACCTCTGCATGAACACATGACAGTCATGACTTTTCATTCCATATATTTTCCCCTCATTTGTATTCACGCAACGAGCAATGTTAGACACATAACCATCTGGAAATCTCAACTGTTTTAGCCAAGAGCATACTTCTTTAATCTGTGCAGCTCCAAGGGCGTAACTTGCTTTCGGTTTAACTGTTTTACCATTTCTATCAATAAGGTACAGTTCTGGACGTTTACAATGTATTTTCAAGTCTAAACGGGCATTCACATTATCCTTTGTTTTGCCTGTTATGTCCATAACAGTGTTGAACACATTATCAAAGACATTCTTCTCAACATGCATGACGTCGATGTTATGTCGTATAAGAAGAGTTGACCAATAAGGCAATTCCCAGAAGATACTTTTTTTGACCCAATTGTGATCCTTCCCAAATCCAGGGAGTTGTCTTGTGCTGCTCGACAATTGTGCTATATCTGGTAAGTTCTGTACACGTGCTGCTAAATGTGGACCAGACAACCGTTCAAAATCAGCTTCTTCCAATTCAATTCTGTTCTTTAAGAATGCATCTTTTTGCCTTCTAAACGGATGGTCCCTTGGTAGAAATCGTCGATGACAATCAAACCAGCATGACTTGCCACCATGCTTAAGTACAAATGATTTGGAACTGTCCATACAGTAAGGACATGCTAGTTTTCCATGAGTGCTCCAGCTAGATAACATTCCATATGCAGGAAAGTCGCTTATTGTCCACATCAATGCAGCCTTCATAGTGAAATTTTGTTTTCTGCATGCATCATAGGTAGTAACCCCATCAGTCCATAACAACTTCAACTCATCAATCAACGGCCTGAGATATATGTCTAATTTTTTCCCAGGACTTTTTGGACCAGGGATCAATAATGATAGAAATAAATGCTCTCGTTTCATGCACATATTTGGCGGAATATTATATGGTGTCACGAAAACTGGCCAGCAAGAGTAGGAAGTCACTGAACCTCCAAATGGATTGAATCCATCAGTACATAAACCCAGCCTTACATTACGCGACTCTTTTGAGAAAGTAGGGTGAGCACGGTTAAAGTGACTCCAAGCTTCGGCATCTACAGGATGACTGATTACATTATGTTGTCGACGTACTCTTTCCGCATGCCATCTCATATGTTGAGCTATCTTTGGTGCCATATACATTCTCTGCAATCTCGGTGCAATAGGAAAATACCGCAATGACATATATGGTATATCCTTTTGCTTTGAATTGTCCCCTTTCTTAGGCTTGAATCTATCATGACCACATATGGAACATGATACCTTACTTTTAGCCTCATTATAATATAGCATGCAATGATTAGGACATGCATCTATTTTCTCATATCCAAGCCCTAAGTCAGTGACCATCTTCTTTGCACGATAAAAATTTTCAGGTAATTTCTCATCTTGTGGCAACATACTTTTGATAATCAGTAACAAACGATCAAAACAAATCTCACTGATGTGAAATTCAGATTTCAAGTTCAATAATTGTGACACCGCAGACAGTCGAGAGTGATTTTGACATCCAGTCCACAATGGCTCATCAGCATCTTTGAGTAGCTGATAAAATCTTTCAGCTGTCTTGTTTGGCGGTTCTTCATTATGTACATGCTCCTCGTGAACATTGAATCCTGGACCAGCAGCATCTATGACCATATCAACATATGAACTTCCACTTCCAACATTGGCAGGCTCGTAGGTCGACCACAATGTTTCACCATGACATATCCAGTTTGTATAATCTTTAACAAACCCCTTTCTGTATAAATGACGTTGTACATCCCATGTTGTCAGCCACTTCAAATTCTTACAGACTACACAAGGACATCGGATACGACCCTCACAATCTACAGCTTCAATAGAATTTCTCAAAGCAAACTGAATGAATCTCTCAACTCCATTTTTAAATTCTATAGACACCACCTGATCAACTACTCTACGGTACATCCATGAACGATCTTCAGACATTTTCCCTATGCGAATGAAATGTAAACACACAAAACTTTAACATGTTTAACAAAATAAAAAGTACAACCCTTACCTCACATTGTCCATGTCTGCCATTTTAAATAGGACGGAAATATCATTTAGATCTTCACTTTTTAACCCATCTGTGAAGGTTTGATCGCACGATTAATTACTATATGTGTTGTGTTGTTTGCTAAAAATTTCGGCAGCATCTCCCCACACCTCTCCGATATACCACAAAATATTTATTGATTAAGAAATTTTCTTAAACACTTACTAATAAGTGGTTAAGAAAATAATCAAAATCAATAAAGGTATATCAGAGAGGAGTGAGAAGACGCAGCCAAAATTTTTAACAAACAACACAAACACATATAGTAATTAACCACCTAAGTGCGATCAAACATTCACAGACTGTCCAAACGGGACAATTCAAGACTTTGAGTTAGATATACACATTCTCATCATTCAAAATGAGAACGTGCATATCAATCCCAAAGTCTTGAACGGGTAGGTTGATTGGCACGGGCTTAACACGCTCTCCTAAGATGCGTGCAATGTTAGGTTGCACCCACGCATCTCAGCTCACATACAACACCCAACTAATTAAATATTGACAAGATAATAACACAATCTAAAAACATAGCAGTAACATGTGAAATTGGCAATACATGTACACAATGAAAACATGAATTTTATTTTAACATCCAACATAAAGACAACACTTTCACTAGCTATTTAGCAGAAATAAAATATAGCATGATACTTTTTAGCTTAAAGACAACACTGTCACTAGCTATGCAGAAATCAAGTAAAGAAATTGATAGTATCGTCACTGAATAAGACAATAATAAAACACACTTTACTTTTCATCCAACACTATCCAAACAGTACTCTTAGCTAATGACATGTTTTAGATATTCTAAAATTAAGAAACTGAGCTACAATTCTAAAATGTCAATGTTTCTCTAATACTCATGTCATGTAAATTTAAACATATCAATAATTTATGAGGTTGTCAACCACGACTGCTAATCTTTTTTTTTTTTTGAAAATCTACAAGATGACTAGTAGCTTCCATTGACAGATTCCCCATTTTAAAAAGGCGCGGGTTTACATGATTTGCAACGTCTCGACAGTCCTCAACTATTGTGCCTAGAAGATATTATCTCGTAGGGGTATGTCTAAAATTATTGCAAATTCTGATGAAATGGCCCACATCTGGGTATTATGGAAAGACCATCTGCATGTTTCTCTGGTTACTAGAGATGATCAGCAAATTACTCTTCTCATGGGTCTTAATGGTCAAGTCCCTTTTCACTTAACTGCAGTATATGCAAAATGCAATGTGATTGAGAGAAAGGGTCTTTGGACTTCTTTAATTAACGTCCACTCTAACATTTCTGGTCCTTGGATGGTGGCAGGAGACTTCAACTACATTACTGATACAAAGGAAAAAATTGGTGGTAATGATCCTAATTCGATTGCAATGACTGATTTTAAGGACTGTATATCAAATTGTGCACTTTTGGATACTGGTTTCAAAGGATCTTCCTACACTTGGCATAACAATCAATCAGGAAGCAGGGGTATTTGGGCCAGACTGGATAGAATTCTAACCAATTCTGATTGGATGGCTCATTATGCCTTCTCCGTTGAACATCTTTCCAGGGAAGTCTCAGATCATGCCCCTCTACTTGTGTTGCAGACTCCCCAGATTAAAAGGAAAACCAGATTCTGTTTCCAAAAAATGTGGACTTATCATGACCATCTTCTTGCTGATGTTAAAAAGTGTTGGGATACTAGTCCTTTAGCTTCTTCACCTACCTTAACCCTTTATCTTAAGCTCAAGAGTCTCAGGCAAATGCTTAAAGTTTGGAATTATCAAGTCTTTGGTAATATTCATAATAATGTGGCAAAAGCGGAGGATGATGTTATTAAGGCAGAACACGCTTATGACACCCAGCCTTCCACTACAAATCAGACTGCCCTGGATGAGGCTAAACTTGTTCTGTCCAAAATGTTGCTTCAGGAGGAATGCTTTTGGAGACAGAAATCTAGAGTCCGATGGCTCACTGAAGGGGATAGAAATACCAGATTCTTTCACTCTACCACTTTAGCTAAGAGGAAAAAAATGTGCATATCTCAACTTCAAAACTCTGCAGGCCTTCTCACTTCGGACCCTGGGGAAATGACTTCAATTGCTGTGACACATTTTCAGGAAGCCTTCTCTTCCCAACATCATTTAGCAGATAGTACTGTTCTTGACTGTATTCCCTCTCTGGTTGATCAGTTAGACACTGACACCCTCTGCTCAATCCCTACTGCCGCAGAAATCCAAGACTTATGTCTTCAGGCTATCCCAAGATAGTGCACCGGGCCCTGACGGATTCACAGGTGCATTTTACCAATTTGCTTGGGGGATAATTGCCTCCACTGTGATAAGAGCTGTGCAGGAATTCTTTACTTCCCATGAAGACTTACCCAGATCTGTCACTGCTACCCTGGTTGCTCTCATTCCAAAACAAACAAATGCTACCAGAATTTCTGAGTTTAGACCTATTAGCCTGTGCAACTTCTTTTACAAAATTATTGCCTCTATCATTAATACTAGGCTTGCCAGCATTCTTCCTAAGATCATATCTCCTGAACAATCTGCATTTGTCAAAGGCAGAAATATTATTGAGAATATTGCTTTGGCCCAGGAACTTACCAATGAAATTGGCATGAAAATAAGGGGCTCTAATGTGATGATAAAGATTGATATGGCTAAGGCTTATGATAGGCTTGAATGGGATTTTCTCTTCAATGTTCTTAACAGGTTTGGATTTAATGACCAGTTCATCAGGCTTATTAGAAAAATGGTGCACAATAACTGGTTTTCTATTCTTATAAATGGTACCCCTGCTGGATTCTTCAAATCTTCAAGAGGGGTGCGTCAAGGTGATCCAATTGCTCCCTCACTATTTATCATTGCAGAAGAGGTACTCAGTAGATCTCTGACAAAAGCCTTCCAATGTGGCCTCATAGAATGGTATGCTAGTCCTAGACATTGCCCGAATATTTCACATCTTTTGTTTGCGGATGATACCATCATTTTTTGCAATGGCAATCTTATTTCAATAAGGAATCTCCTTAAGATACTACAAGATTATGAAAGAGCTTCAGGGCAGTCAATAAACACAGGTAAAAGTGGTTTTTTCATACACTCCAGGAATAATAACTCTACTGCCAGGAAAATTCAGGATGTCACTGGTTTTGTTAAACACTCCTTCCCTCATAAGTATCTTGGTTTTCCCCTGATCAAAGGAAGATGCAAGAAAATTCACTACACTGGTATTCTACACAATATTCAGAGGAGGATTTCAGGTTGGAAATGTGGGATGCTCTCCTAGGGAGCAAAACTAGTCCTTATCAAGCATGTCCTGATCTCATTGCCCATATACTTTCTTACATCTTCTTCACTGCATATTGGAACTCACCAAGCTATTGAAAAATCACTTGCCAATTTCTTCTGGGGTTCATCTGATCATGGTCACAGGAAGCACTGGAGAAAATGGAACAAAATCTGCACTCCTATCTCTTAAGGTGGACTGGGTATTATATCACTAAGGAATATGGAAACTCCCTTAAGTGTTAAAATGTTGTGGCAAGCTCTTCATTCAAATTCATTATGGGCCGAGTATTTCAGAGCCAAATATATTAGGAACTGTCCTCTCATCCAGGTTCAGTTTACAAATATGAAGGGTTTTGAAAGGAGAAGGTGGATCACTGCAAAAAATTTAATTATTCAGCATAAGAGGGTCATTATTGGAGATGGCAGCAGGACAAGCTTCTGGTATGACAGATGGATAGGCCAACACACCCTTGCTGATTTTGCATTGGCTGATAACACCATCAACCCTATGCTCTCTGTTCGGGACTTTATTGTACAGATGAATTCAGAAGACACAAATTGGCCTAACAGGTTTTTTACTGAAGAAATTAGCACTGCTTTGAAGCATGTTAAACTCAATCAGGAACATGACCTACCTGCTTGGAGCCTTTCTTCTTCGGGGAACTGTTCAGTCTCATCCACCCAAAAGGCTATTAGCAGGAACCAAGAGACTCAGACTTTCAATCAGTGGACTAGCATTTGGTCACCATGGCTGCCTTCCAAGATCTCCATTCATCTGTGGAAAATTATCAACAAGTGTCTTCCTCTGGATTGCAACATTCAGAAGATAGGGATTCCAATTTGTTCAAAATGCTGCTGCTGCAAGACCCCACAGACTGAAAATTATAACCACTTATTTATTTTCGGTGATTGGGCTTCTTACATATGGACATATTTCAGATCTAAGGGGTTGCAAATTGAAGAAAATTCAGCTACCTCAATGATACTCAACAATTTATGCTCCACTCAGAAAAAATCAATGTTTGGCCTATTTGGTCTAGCTGCTGTCGGAGTTAGTATGTGGGAGATTTGGTGTGCTAGAAATTCAGACAAATATGATGACTCCAAAACTTCCTGCCAGGGTCTCCTCCACAAAATCAGATACAAAGTCAAAGAAATATGTCAGATTTCCTCACTACCCGAAGCCAATCAGGAACATATCAGAATTCTGGATGCTCTAGGAATTCAATTTGCTAAACCAAAGCAGCTTAGAGCTATAGCCATTAAATGGTTTTGCCCTCCTTGGCCTTCTTTAAAACTAAATACTGATGGAGCATCTAAAGCCAATGGTGAATCTGGTGGAGGTGGGGTCATAAGAGATCACCTTGGAAATGTCATCCTAGCTTTCAGCCACTACTATGGATTCTCAAATAGCATCATTGCTGAGGCCCCTGCCCTATTAGATGGAATGAAGTATATCAAAATCACTGGTTCCACAGCAGCAATAATTGAATGTGACTCTCAAACTATTGTCAATATTATCAAAAGGAAAGCCACCTGCCCTTGGTCGATATTGTCCTATGTCAGGGAGATATGGAGCCTCCTTAATCCTGCAGATACCATTAATCACATCTTTAGAGAAGGGAACACTGTGGCTGATTCCTTAGCTTCTTTAGCTTGTAAGTTGAAATGTAATGCATCCTATTCCTCCTCTGAGCTTCCTACTCTCATTAGAGGTGCTGTTAGGCTTGATAAACTGGGTATGCCCAGTGTCCGCTTGATGTAATTTATCTTTACAATTGCTTTTACTCAATAAAATACCCACTGGTGGTTAGGTGGTAGAGTTCTTCTCTCAACCTTTCCACTAGGCAGGGCTTTCACATAAAAAAAAAAGAAGATAGTGAAACCCTTCAGTTTCAGAATGCTATAGGCAGTCTCCATGCATGCATGTGGAAATGACAATGTCTATAAAGCAAATTAAACCTTAAGTCAAAGTTTTGAATTCTTCAGCTAAAATCAATATGTAACTTCTACAGTCCACTGATAGTTTGCAGAGAGTTGAGTTGTTTGAACAAAGATTTATTGTTTTATGAATTTGGCACGTAAACTGTCGGGAGACATGTAATCACCTCTGCACGTGGATTGTGCTAGCTTTCACAGAAAAATTCCACACCTAAGTACATAACCATGCATGACTATGCATAAATCTTTGAAGTCGATTCTGCTGGTTCGGGTGCCGGAGGGGGTGACACAGAGAGAGAGGGATCAGAGAGAGAGAGGGTGCCAGGTGGAACCTTTAATGTTGTAGTCGGCGAGGGTGCGGCCGTCCTCCAGATGCTTCCCGGCGAAGATGAGATGCTGCTGGTTCGGGGAAATGCCCTCCTTGCCCTGGATCTTAGCCTTCACGTTGTCGATCGTGTCCGAGGAGTCGACCTCCAAGGTGAACTGTGCTTTGACCGCAGGGGGAGGGGGGGCTCCGGCGGAGGGGGGCTCGGGCGGGAGGCCGCAGGGGGAGGGGGGCTCGGGCGGAGGTTGGCTCGGGCGGGAGGCCGCAGGGGGAGGGGGGGCTCCGGCGGAGGGGGGCTCGGGCGGGAGGCCGCAGGGGGAGGGGGGCTCGGGCGGGAGGCCGCAGGGGGAGGGGGGGCTCCGGCGGAGGGGGGCGGAGGCCGCAGGGGGAGGGGGGCTCGGGCGGGAGGCCGCAGGGGGAGGGGGGCTCCGGCGGAGGGGGGCGGAGGCCGCAGGGGGAGGGGGGGCTCCGGCGGAAGGGGGCTCGGGCGGGAGGCCGCAGGGGGAGGGGGGCTCTGGCGGGAGGCCGCAGGGGGAGGGGGGGCTCCGGCGGAGGGGGGCTCGGGCGGGAGGGGCGTGGGGGGGCTAGGGCGGAGAGGGGGCCGCAGGGGGAGGGGGCTCGGGCGGGGGCTCGGGCGGGAGGGCTCGGGCGGGAGGGGGGGCTCGGGCGGAGAGGGGCTCGGGCGGGCGGGGGCCGCAGTGGGGAGTATAACGGGATCAGCGACTGATTGGAGACCGAAGTAAATTCGGTCGCAAGAACAGCGACCGATTGGAGACCGAACTAAATTCGGTCGCCAAAACGGTCTCACATATGCGACCGATTATTTCGGTCGCCGAATTGGTCTCTATTTGGGACCGACTAGCGACCGATTTAATCGGTCTCTAAGTCGGTCGCTATAGCCACTTTTTCTTGTAGTAATTAGCACACTCATGCATTCTCCACAGAACAGATCAGACATAGCACACTCATGCATTCTCCACAAAATAGATCAGTCATATGCATTCATGTTGCTATCATTCAATGTGATGTTCTTAGCAAAACAATATGGTGACTCATTCATGTTGCTATCATTAAAACACCACATTATCATCAAAGCACAAGGGGCACAATAGCACCAAATAGCGATGGTACACTCCGCCTTAAGTAGTCGTCACCTGCTCGTCTAGTATACATTATATCCGCTCTTGCTGCTGAGGTAACAAGGCTAGAGGTGGACACTCTAGGGTGGTGTCACTCACAATGGGTGGAGACGGCTCAAAGGGATCACTAGGTATCACCGCTAGGTCCATATAAGCGACGAGATCTGAGACGTTGAAAGTGGAGCTGATCCCGTAATCCCTTGGCAAGTCCATAACATATGCGTTTGATCCGACTCGCGTCACTACTCGAAAGGGACCGGCACCGCGAGCATGCAACTTCTTCATGGCTCCCGAGGGAAACCGTTCAGGTCTGACCTTGATCATGACATAGTCGCCCTCCTGAAACTCACGGTGGTGCCTATGGGCATCAACCAATTCTTTGTATCGTGCGTTGCTGGACTCAATGTGACGACGGATATGCTCATGCAACTGCCTAATGTGATCAGCAAAAGACTCGGCTGACTCGGACACACGGGACTGGATGGGAGATGGGACTAGGTCTATGGGCTTCCTTGGTCTACGGCCAGTGACAATCTCGAAGGGGCTCATACCTGTAAACCTATTGACCGAATCGTTATAGGCAAACTCGGCTAAGGGTAAGACCAAATCCCAATCCCTGACTCGATCTCAGACAAGACACCTAAGAAGATCCCCCAAACTCCTATTGACAACCTCAGTCTAACCATCGGTCTGGGGTGGTATGCAGTGGATAATTTCAGTTGGGTGCCCATCTTTTCCAGAAATAGCTAGTAAAGCACACATCCCTATCAGACACTATAGTGCGGGGAAGTCCGAACCTGGAGACACAGTGGGAAAAGAATAGATCGGCAACTCTAGAGGCATCCGAGATTTTGGAGCACGGAATGAATAATGCCATCTTGGAGAACCTGTCTACAACCACAAAGATAGACTCATGCCGTCGGAGGGTGCGGGGTAATCCCAACACAAAGTACATGCTAATGCCCTGCCATGGACTATCCGGGACGGGGAGGGGAGTATAGAGGCCGGTGTTCTGCTTCCTTTATTTGGCCATGGTGCTTGTGCGGCACTGGGCCACGATGCGAGCGACATCTCTCTTCAAGCTAGGCCAATAGAATCTATGCTCAACCGACTCTATGGTCTTGTTCCGGCCGAAGTGGCCAGCAAGACCTCCCGCGTGCATCTTCCACGTAAGAAAGTCACGAACAGAAGTCCGTGGGATGCACAACTTGTCACCCTGGAATAGGTGACCCCCCCTGTAGCACAAACTCACTATAATCATGCGAGGGACCGGCCTGAAGGGCTGCATAGATCGGACCAAAATCCAGACAATCAACATAAGCATCCTGCAGCCTCTCTAAACCTACCACCTCAACACTCATGGTGGTCAACATCATCATCCGCCGACTCAGCGCATCGGCAACATTGTTCTCCGCCCCTGTCTTGTGCTTGAGCACAAAGGTGTACTCCTAGAGATACTCCACCCAACGACTGTGGCGAGCGTTCAGCTTCGTTTCGGTATTGAGGAATCGTAAGGCCTCATGATCAGAGAAGAGGATAAACTCCTGGTGCAAAAGATAATGCCTCCAATACCTCAATGCCTGGACAACTGCATAAAATTATGTCATATGTGGAATATCGCAGGTTGACATCATTAAGTTTCTCGCTAAAGAATGCTATGGGGTGGGACTCTTGACTCAACACGCCACCAATGCCCACTCCAAAAGCATCACATGTAGCACCCCGAAAACTTAAATATAGAATAAATGATAATAACTATACAATATTAGCCATGGAACAAAAATAAGAATAATTCTCATAATGAAAAAAAATAGAAATAGCTAAAATAAATTAATGGACCTAAAATAAGATAGAAACATTAAAGGAACCAAATTACTAGGACCCTTTTTACTTTAAAAGGTGTAATGATGGGCCTTAACACATATATTATATTTTATTTTTTCATTAATACAATTTTATAGAAGCCAAAAGTAAAATTAGCTATATTATAAGCTAGCCCAACAACTAATTAGATATATCAAACCTTAGCCAAAATAATATGACTCATATATAATAAATGGGTCACAAAGTCATGGGGTTATAAATACATATTATATAAATCAACCCAATAACCCATTTATAAATATATACATTTAGTGGGTCTTTCCACTCAAACCCACGTACAGAACCCATATGCCATGTTGTAGCACCCCGGATAAATAATAGAGAATTCATATATTCAAAAACAAATTAAAACTTGCATAAGAAGGCCAAATAGAGATAATTAAGTTATCTATATACACTTATTGGGCTTTAACACATATATTATCTTATCCATTAATACAATTATATAAAATAAGGAAATGCATGATAATTAATGGACTTTCACCCACAGACGTACCGAAACACCTTATGAACAAAGCCTTAACCAAAATTATTCCGATTCACGTATGATAATTGGGTTTCAAATACCACTTTAATGCCAACTATTTATAAATATATATTCAAAACCCATATACATGCCTATGGGGTTTGTACTCAAGGCCCATTTAAACCACATCTTTCATTTAAAATCCAACTGATATATATATATGACGTGAGCCTTCACCCAAAGGCCATTCGGCCAAGCTAAAAACTCAACCCAAATGACATTCGGTTAACCCAAAGCCCACGCATTGCATACAACCCTATTAAAACCAACCACACACGTGCATGTTTGAACGACCAATATTGAGTTTAGGGTTTTGAGGGAGCAAAAGTTGGCATGTGGCTGCTAACCGGGCAGGTGGGAACAACGTATGGGTAGGTTTTAAATCGTTGCTTCCATTTGATACCCCCTTCAATTGAAACCCTTCCATAATCAAACAATAGTCCTCCAGAAAACAAACAACCTTATAAAACCACAATTCCGACAAACAGGGCAGCCCTTGTTGCACTGTTGCTTGCTGATCGTCGTCCTCTCCCTCCGCATTTCATCTACTACCTGATGATGTGCCATTCGTCAAGGCTGCATCCCCTTCTTCCTGCAAGCGTCCGCACGTTCCACTTCTTCCTGCTTGTTGTGAACGTGAGAGGCGGCTTCTTCTTCCCTTCGTTCCTATTTGCTGTGGGCACGAGAAGAAAGTTCTTTCTCTTCCTCCAGTTGCATTGCAGGAGAAGAACAAGCTTCTTTCTCTTCCTCCATACTCTGTATCGAGACCTCCACCTGTTCAACATTCGATCCCCTTAAAAGGTAGGTCTTCTCTCTCAGATGAAAACTATTAACATCATGCTTAGTTAAATAGTTAGATTTTCTTGGTTTATGCTTCCCCCCGTGATTTGCATGGTTTATGTTAATTAATTTAATAAAGACAACATGCTTACATGAATTTTTAATCATGTAATCACGTACTTAAAATTTACAAATTTTATATTGCTAGAATCTCCACGATTTTCTCTAAATTTTCACGTATTGTTATGATGCATTGATCAGTTAATAATTAAATTTATGAAATACGTGAATTATAGGATTAACTCGGCGAATTAACATTGTTACTGTTCACAATAGTTATACGCTTTTCACTTTCATAGTCTTTTCATAGGTGCCGGAGCGTACTTTGACCATGAAATTTTATGGACGTGTTATTGGGGTGGAGACCGAGGTAGTGAGGGTGGTACCTCCATTTTTCATGCCCCCTATCTCAAGATCTCCCGTCTCTTAACAAATTTTTTTTTGAACAATCGGTTAGGTAGAATTTTTCGAGCCCTTCATTTCGATATATAGAATGTACGATTCTGACGTAATTACGTCGAGAAACGAGAGGTTGAAAGAAATTGACACTTTCTCTGATTTTCATTTAATATATATATATATATATAACTTTTATATCTTTCTTACACATTAACGTGTCAACTCGATATAGTATATTATTAGACTCGAAGTCCATTACTCTTCAAAGTACTTCGGTATAGTATGTTATTAAAAGTTATTTTCTATATAATTCAAGTGACTATATACTATATTGATAACTTTATACTATATACTATATTAATAACGATGCAATTATTAATAATATAAGTAATCTGGAGTTATTAATAATCGTTAATTCAAGTGAACCCAATATAGTATATTTATTACGAATATATATTCACTATTATTAGCTTGGAGAAAATTCCCATTTTCTGAATTATATTTTTAGACCTTTATATATATAACTTTTAACTATATCTTTAAAAAATCTATATCTACCAAACTATGTAGCATAAAATTTTAAAAATTATATATTTGGAATCCTTATATTTTTCTCTTAATTATCATATATTTTATTCTTCTAAATTTTTTTATATAAAAATGTATCCTTGAATGTATATTTTTAAATTGTTCAATTAGATAGATATTGACATGAATTCTTGTTAAATAAATTAAGTTAAAAATCATAGAAATTAACGTCCCTCCAAGTGGGCGTTAATTAATAATGACGCCACTCACGGACTTTAATTAATGTAAGTCTATTTAGTTATAGTTAATTTTAGAATTGGATGGACGTAAATTCTTTAATTAACGCATTTATGTTCTCATAGTTTTCTTCCGATTTTGACGTATTTTTGGCACTCGTATCTCACATCCGTAGATCGAGTCTTGGCTTTGATTTATATCGTTTACCCTTAACTCTCCGTGATGATTGAACCCTCCGCTGGACATTCCGTTCCGTCGGACTGGTGATTTCATCATATAGACCTCCGTAAGTCTACGCTAGCCTTGGATTCCCTCAAGGCAGCTGAGCAGGTTGTTGATGTAAAACCAACCTTGGACCTATTTTGCAAGCATTCAAGTTTGAGCAGCGGACTCACACTAGCGAGCTCACCCGTATGGCGCACACTAGTACCCGATGGCGACTAGACGATTTTGGAGAGGGTCCGAGGTGGGACCTTTAGGCTCCAATGGTTGGATAGCTTGGGAAGAACCCCAAATGGGCCTAGGATGCCCAAATCATGGGCGGCCAACACACCAAGGGTGTGGGTTAAGTAGATTCACTCTCAACTTGCCCGCGGTGGTCACTCACGGTACTAGCAATTCGGGCCGAGCTCTCACTCTCCGTCCGACGAAGCAATAGCAATAATACTAAGCTAAGCAAGTGATTAAACCAGTCAAGAGAGGGACCGAGGCTCACCTAGCCGGCGTGAAGACGCCGACTCTGACCGGAGACGGGGGCGAGCAGGGAGGCGAGGGTATGCACCCGCACGCCGCGTCGATTGAAGCTTAAAACCTGCGACTTAACAATTACATGAACTACACCCCATGCAAGGGGGGGAATCTTGGGGGTGGAAATTATGTAAATTACAGCCAAAACTATCTCCATACAGGGAGGGGCCTTCAGCCGGCCAAGCGGGGTGGGGGAATGATGTAGAAAACCCGACCTCCGGAGCTTTGCCGGTTCTGCCATTCTTCTGTATTTCTGGACAGGGGGTCGATGTTGATGCTGCCAAAAATTCCACCGAGCTCAGAACCTAATGAGACTTGCGCCAAAAGTTTGTTGATGGACCAAGGATGATCTCTGAATTTTTGCTGAGCCTGGTACAGTCGTTGCTGGCTGGGGCAGAGTCTGGAACCGGACTGACAGGTTCTGCCTCTGGCTGATGCAGAACAATGTGGCTGGTTGCAGAGAGTGCCAAGATCACTACCAAGCTCTGATTGAGGTGAGACCGGAACCGTTGGAACCGTGGTCGAGTCTTCTTTCTGTCGGCACTAACGGCCAGGTCAGCAGATGTCGGAGAAGACTGGGACGATCAGATGAGTAGAGGGGTGTCGGTTCTGGCTCCTGTGAACTGACCTGACACATTTGGAGTAGAAAATTTGTAACTTGAGATCCTGATGTCCAAACGAAGATCTGCTTCTTGAGGATGAAAGATGACTTGAGAGGGAGGAACTTTGCTGAAGAACACTTGACCTGAATCCCAAGAGGTTCGTCGTGGTCGGGCTTCCAATCTTGCTCTGGTTCTCTGTCTGGGGTCTTCTGCGCAGTCGTGGGAGATCAGCTCCTGCGGACAGCTCCGACCTCGGAAGCCAGCGAGACCACCACCGTTGGAAAGCTAACTCGCAGATGATTCCAGCATTATAGGCCTTGCCACCTGGATCTTTGAGGGATGGTCGTAGCTGCCTCTGCAAGTGACTGCAACTCTGCTGCCTGAACAGGGACAGAATGAGGAGAAGAAGAAGATGTGGAGAAGGGGATGGCCAAGAGAGTAAGAGGTGGAGGAGGGCGACCAGACCAAGGGGAGTCTGGTTTGGGTCGACCTAGGGTGTGGGAGGGATGTGAGAGGGGAGGGAATTTCGAATTTGGGCTTTGGGGGAGGTTAATTCAGCCTTGAGAAGGTGGAGAGGTGCTTAGGGAAGTGGAAAGGTGCCTAGGAGAAGGGGTTTCCACCTAGGGGTTGGAGGGAGAATTGAATGAGTGCATGGGGAAGGGGAAGGGGCCTTAATGAGGGGTGAATGGGGAGGAGAGAGAATGAATTTCGAAATTGGGGTGGGGAGGAGAGAGAGAGGGGGTACAACCCACTTAGAGAGAGTGATAGTAAGAGAGAGAGAGAGAGAGGGAGATATTGAGAGGGAGATGGCAAATGCTTTTCAATATTCATCAAAAGTTGTTACATATGAGGAGTGGGGTGGCCTATTTATAGGCACATGACTTTTTCACAAAGGACCCTAACAAAAGACACAATAACTAATAACCGAAGGGAAGGGGGTGTCCATGGGCCTAGCCCAATGAGATGGGCCCAATAGCCTACCTAAACAACACAATGACTTAGGACATTGGTAGATAACCTACTAACCTAGGTACATGACTCAAATAAAGGGAAAATTACATGATTAAGACTCAAATAAAAATAAGAAAATTACATGACTCGACTCACAAACACTTGAGGAACATAATGGCGCTTGCCGACGAACAATCCGAGTCCGGAGAAAATATGGAGGGGCAAGGGATGCCCTCATCATACCCCCGGGGTGGGGAAAACTTGACCCCGTCGAGTATGGGTCCACCAGGGAAGTAGTACATCGAACTGTGGCTCTGGGTGATCCTCGATCTCCATACTCAACCCGCGACCATAGTCGGGGAACGGCGCTTCAGCTCGACAAAGTGACTCGATCATACCCTCATGCTGGCGATGAGATCTTGCTTGCCTAGTATTGCCGATGTATGCTCACGTCGGGCTCTCAGGCTATTTGTGGTGGCACTCCGAGGGTGTCTCTCACAAGGGTAGGTGTAAGCTGGAGGCACTCACTAGGATCCACCGCGGTGCCCTTATAAGGTGCTAGATCCGCCACATGAGAAATGGGGAGAATCCCAAAACCCTTTTTGAAAGTTCAACCCATAAGCCGGGTTGCCAAAGCCACTCGAAACTTGGCAAGGTCCAAGTCCTCGTGCCCTCAATTTGGAGGTGACCCTGGGGTAGAGCCACTCCAAAGTCATCATCGTCAAGTTACCAACTTGGAATTCCAAGTGGCGCTCATGAGTTTTTGCTCGCTTGTTGTGAATATCACCGCTTGTTGCTTGATATGTGCTTGGATGCATATGCCATGCTTGATGATGCGATGTGAGTGGGCAATGTTTGGTATGCAAAGGTGGTCCGGGGCAGCCACATGTAGATCGATCATGCTTTGATGCTTTGAAGATTATGACAGACTCAGGGGGGCCGGGACATCCATAGATGAACCTTTTATGCATGGGTATGACAAATGTCGGGGGACCCGGACATCCATGTATGCTCCTCTCATACTTAAGACTCATGATGAATGAGGGTGGGCCAATACATCCAAATACGGTCCACTTATGCTTCCTACTTGACATGTGGGTGATGTAAATGAATGTACCCGACTTATGAATCATGCTAAGTGGTGTTGTATGCCAAGACTTATGCACTCTTGTGACAAAGATGTCTCCTATGTGTGGGCCTTTGGACTTCCATTGGAATGGGTCGAAGGGGTCTAGAAAGGTAGATATCATGAGATGGGGCACTTCCTCGATCCCTAGGTGTATACCACCCAAAGTCATGGTTCCCATGGTGTAACCCGGGTCTGGGATGGGGTGGATTGGATCAAACATGGTGGGTTGGGGTAGGGAAAGGTAGGTGGTAGTTAAGGTGGTTGGGTTACTTGGGTTCCTTGACTCCCATTGGAATGGATCATAGGGATCATAAAGTGGGTTACCAAGGGGCTCCATGTCCTCAAGGTCCTCAAAAGGTGATGAGTCGTCTTCTTCTAGTGGAATGGTTGGGCCGGTGTATGGGGTGGGCTGGTTGGTCAAGGTTTTAGGAATCACAATGGTAGGGGAGTGGACCAGGATGGGCTCTTCCACTATGGGGAGAAGGAAAAGGATGTCACTAGTGTAGCAACCAATAGTGCAAACCGAGGAGATAGACCCAATGCATGGATGGATGAGGTTAAGGCTCTTGGGTTGGTCCGCTCCTAGGGCCAATAAAGAAGTCAAGTCTGATTGCCACTTTAGACCTTTGAGGAGATCATCCCAATCTTCTACCTCATAGTAGGATTGGATTGTGGTGTGATAGGAGTGGAGGGGAACAATTTGAAATGGATATCCCAAAGGTGAGAGAGGTGGGGGTGAGCTAGGAAGGGTGGGTCCTTGCTTGAGCCATTGGAGTATATGCTCATTCATGGTGAAGGTGGGTGACTCTTGAGGATCCGGGCTATTTGAAGTGGTAAAGGGTTGAGGCTTTTCCTTACCATTGGTGTGATCTTGGGCTTCCTTATGGGTGGAAATGGGTTCCGGACTAGCATCTACTCCCATGTGGAGGGTTGTGGAGGTTTCAATTCCTAGTGTTAATGGGTTGGGTAGGTCTAATGCGGGAGAATTGGTGATAGCTGGAGCATGGTGCACTTGGGGTGGTGGGCAAGGGTGGACTTGGATCGGAAGGGGAAGTAGTGGAGGCCTAGGTTGGGGAAAGATTGGTGTAGGAAGCGGGAGGTGAGTTGGGTGAGGGGTTTTGGGTTTGGGGATGGTGGCCATTATGGGCCTTGGTGGAGGGGTGGACACGGTGTCCACATGGTTTTTAATGGTGAGGGTTGGATGAGTGGTGGTCACCATGGAGGGAATTGGGTCGGTTAGGGGTCTCTTGCCCTTGGGATCATTTGGGGTGGAAGTGGGGGCTAAAGAGGCTTGACTAGTGTAGGTTAGTGAAGGGGGTTTTGGTTGGGGTGTGGGGGCCCTCATGGGATTAGGTGGGGAGGTGGAGGCCTTAGAGACTTGGGTTCTAGTGGTAAGGGTTTGGACGGGTGGGTTTGGAGGAGTGAGAGTGCTCGTCGAGTTTTGGTAACCCGGGTAGGAAGGGGACATATATTTTGCTCTAAGTTGCTCCTTCATGTCCTTCCAAGTGGTGATGGGAGTTTCCCTTCTAAGTATCTTTCGCCCGACAATTTGCATCCAATAAGTTTCCGCCCGTTTGGTAAGTTGCATTTTGGCAACCAATGCCTTTTCTTCCTCGGATATATGATACCAAGTGAAGTATTGGTCCATTGTAGCTTCCCAATCTAAATATTCTCTAGGAGCGGTTCTATCAAAGGTGGGAAGTGGCAAAGGGACCATTCTATCGTCTGTCCTTGGGGCGGGCCTATTTTCTCCAAGTTGGTTGAGTCGGTCCGATATGTTATCAAGCCGCTCATTGGCATAGGTCAAGGCTTTCATGAAGTAGTTGACATGGCCAGGGAAGTTATGGGTGTTAGTGGTAGGCATCTCTTGGTGGCTTGGACTTATGGAGTGGGCCGATTGGTAAGGTTGATATGAGGTGGCCATACTAGGGGACAAGAGTGATGCACTTGAAGACTCTAAATGCATAGACATGCCCTAGGACCAACTTGATAGAGACAAGTTATGAACTTGCTCCGATACCACTTGATGTAAAACCAACCTTGGACCTATTTTGCAAGCATTCAAGTTTGAGCAGTGGACTCACACTAGCGAGCTCACCCGTATGGTGCACACTAGTACCCGATGGCGACTAGGCGATTTTGGAGAGGGTCCGAGGTGGGACCTTTAGGCTCCAATGGTTGGCTAGCTTGGGAAGAACCCCAAATGGGCCTAGGATGCCCAAATCATGGGCGGCCAACACACCAAGGGTGTGGGTTAAGTGGATTCACTCTCAACTTGCCCGCGGTGGTCACTCACGGTACTAGCAATTTGGGCCGAGCTCTCACTCTCCGTCCGACGAAGCAATAGCAATAATACTAAGCTAAGCAAGTGATTAAACCAGTCAAGAGAGGGACCGAGGCTCACCTAGCCGGCGTGAAGACGCCGACTCCGACCGGAGACGGGGGCGAGCGGGGAGGCGAGGGTATGCACCCGCACGCCGCGTCGATTGAAGCTTCAAACCTGCGACTTAACAATTACATGAACTACACCCCATGCAAGGGGGGGAATCTTTGGGTGAGAATTATGTAGATTACAGCCAAAACTACCTCCACGTAGGGAGGGGCCTTCAGCCGGCCAAGCGGGGTGGGGGAATGATGTAGAAAACCCGACCTCCGGAGCATTGCCGGTTCTACCTTTCTTCTGTATTTCTGGACAGGGGGTCGATGTTGATGCTTTCAAAAATTCCACCAAGCTCAGAACCTAATGAGACTTGCGCCAAAAGTTTGTTGACGGACCAAGGATGATCTCTGAATTTTTGCTGAGCCTGGTACAGTCGTTGCTGGCTGGGGCAGAGTCTGGAACCGGACTGACAGGTTCTGCCTCTGGCTGATGCAGAACAATGTGGCTGGTTGCAGAGAGTGCCAAGATCACTACCAAGCTCTGATTGAGGCAAGACTGGAACCGTTGGAACCATGGTCGATTCTTCTTTCTGTCGGCACTGACGGCGAGGTCGGCAGCTACCTCTGCAAGTGACTGCAACTCTGCTGCCTGAACAGGGACAGAATGAGGAGAAGAAGAAGATGTGGAGAAGGGGATGGCCAAGAGAGTAAGAGGTGGAGGAGGGTGACCAGACCAAGGGGAGTCTGGTTTGGGTCGACCTAGGGTGTGGGAGGGATGTGTGAGGGGAGGGAATTTCGAATTTGGGCTTTGGGGGAGGTTAATTCAGCCTTGGGAAGGTGGAGAGGTGCTTAGGGAAGTGGAAAGGTGCCTAGGAGAAGGGGTTTCCACCTAGGGGTTGGAGGGAGAATTGAATGAGTGCATGGGGAAGGGGCCTTAATGAGGGGTGAATGGGGAGGAGAGAGAATGAATTTCGAAATTGGGGTGGGGAGGAGAGAGAGAGGGGGTACAACCCACTTAGAGAGAGTGATAGTAAGAGAGAGAGAGAGAGAGGGAGATATTGAGAGGGAGATGGCAAATGCTTTTCAATATTCATCAAAAGTTGTTACATATGAGGAGTGGGGTGGCCTATTTATAGGCACATGACTTTTTCACAAAGGACCCTAACAAAAGACACAATAACTAATAACCGAAGGGAAGGGGGTGTCCATGGGCCTAGCCCAATGAGATGGGCCCAATAGCCTACCTAAACAACACAATGACTTAGGACATTGGTAGATAACCTACTAACCTAGGTACATGACTCAAATAAAGGGAAAATTACATGATTAAGACTCAAATAAAAATAAGAAAATTACATGACTCGACTCACAAACACTTGAGGAACATAATGGCGCTTGCCGACGAACAATCCGAGTCCGGAGAAAATATGGAGGGGCAAGGGATGCCCTCATCATACCCCCGGGGTGGGGAAAACTTGACCCCGTCGAGTATGGGTCCACCAGGGAAGTAGTACATCGAACTGTGGCTCTGGGTGATCCTCGATCTCCATACTCAACCCGCGACCATAGTCGGGGAACGGCGCTTCAGCTCGACAAAGTGACTCGATCATACCCTCATGCTGGCGATGAGATCTTGCTTGCCTAGTATTGCCGATGTATGCTCACGTCGGGCTCTCAGGCTATTTGTGGTGGCACTCCGAGGGTGTCTCTCACAAGGGTAGGTGTAAGCTGGAGGCACTCACTAGGATCCACCGCGGTGCCCTTATAAGGTGCTAGATCCGCCACATGAGAAATGGGGAGAATCCCAAAACCCTTTTTGAAAGTTCAACCCATAAGCCGGGTTGCCAAAGCCACTCGAAACTTGGCAAGGTCCAAGTCCTCGTGCCCTCAATTTGGAGGTGACCCTGGGGTAGAGCCACTCCAAAGTCATCATCGTCAAGTTACCAACTTGGAATTCCAAGTGGCGCTCATGAGTTTTTGCTCGCTTGTTGTGAATATCACCGCTTGTTGCTTGATATGTGCTTGGATGCATATGCCATGCTTGATGATGCGATGTGAGTGGGCAATGTTTGGTATGCAAAGGTGGTCCGCGGCAGCCACATGTAGATCGATCATGCTTTGATGCTATGAAGATTATGACAGACTCAGGGGGGCCGGGACATCCATAGATGAACCTTTTATGCATGGGTATGACAAATGTCGGGGGACCCGGACATCCATGTATGCTCCTCTCATACTTAAGACTCATGATGAATGAGGGTGGGCCAATACATCCAAATACGGTCCACTTATGCTTCCTACTTGACATGTGGGTGATGTAAATGAATGTACCCGACTTATGAATCATGCTAAGTGGTGTTGTATGCCAAGACTTATGCACTCTTGTGACAAAGATGTCTCCTATGTGTGGGCCTTTGGACTTCCATTGGAATGGGTCGAAGGGGTCTAGAAAGGTAGATATCATGAGATGGGGCACTTCCTCGATCCCTAGGTGTATACCACCCAAAGTCATGGTTCCCATGGTGTAACCCGGGTCTGGGATGGGGTGGATTGGATCAAACATGGTGGGTTGGGGTAGGGAAAGGTAGGTGGTAGTTAAGGTGGTTGAATTACTTGGGTTCCTTGACTCCCATTGGAATGGATCATAGGGATCATAAAGTGGGTTATCAAGGGGCTCCATGTCCTCAAGGTCCTCAAAAGGTGATGAGTCGTCTTCTTCTAGTGGAATGGTTGGGCCGGTGTATGGGGTGGGCTGGTTGGTCAAGGTTTTAGGAATCACAATGGTAGGGGAGTGGACCAGGATGGGCTCTTCCACTATGGGGAGAAGGAAAAGGATGTCACTAGTGTAGCAACCAATAGTGCAAACCGAGGAGATAGACCCAATGCATGGATGGATGAGGTTAAGGCTCTTGGGTTGGTCCGCTCCTAGGGCCAATAAAGAAGTCAAGTCTGATTGCCACTTTAGACCTTTGAGGAGATCATCCCAATCTTCTACCTCATAGTAGGATTGGATTGTGGTGTGATAGGAGTGGAGGGGAACAATTTGAAATGGATATCCCAAAGGTGAGAGAGGTGGGGGTGAGCTAGGAAGGGTGGGTCCTTGCTTGAGCCATTGGAGTATATGCTCATTCATGGTGAAGGTGGGTGACTCTTGAGGATCCGGGCTATTTGAAGTGGTAAAGGGTTGAGGCTTTTCCTTACCATTGGTGTGATCTTGGGCTTCCTTATGGGTGGGAATGGGTTCCGGACTAGCATCTACTCCCATGTGGAGGGTTGTGGAGGTTTCAATTCCTAGTGTTAATGGGTTGGGTAGGTCTAATGCGGGAGAATTGGTGATAGCTGGAGCATGGTGCACTTGGGGTGGTGGGCAAGGGTGGACTTGGATCGGAAGGGGAAGTAGTGGAGGCCTAGGTTGGGGAAAGATTGGTGTAGGAAGCGGGAGGTGAGTTGGGTGAGGGGTTTTGGGTTTGGGGATGGTGGCCATTATGGGCCTTGGTGGAGGGGTGGACACGGTGTCCACATGGTTTTTAATGGTGAGGGTTGGATGAGTGGTGGTCACCATGGAGGGAATTGGGTCGGTTAGGGGTCTCTTGCCCTTGGGATCATTTGGGGTGGAAGTGGGGGCTAAAGAGGCTTGACTAGTGTAGGTTAGTGAAGGGGGTTTTGGTTGGGGTGTGGGGGCCCTCATGGGATTAGGTGGGGAGGTGGAGGCCTTAGAGACTTGGGTTCTAGTGGTAAGGGTTTGGACGGGTGGGTTTGGAGGAGTGAGAGTGCTCGTCGAGTTTTGGTAACCCGGGTAGGAAGGGGACATATATTTTGCTCTAAGTTGCTCCTTCATGTCCTTCCAAGTGGTGATGGGAGTTTCCCTTCTAAGTATCTTTCGCCCGACAATTTGCATCCAATAAGTTTCCGCCCGTTTGGTAAGTTGCATTTTGGCAACCAATGCCTTTTCTTCCTCGGATATATGATACCAAGTGAAGTATTGGTCCATTGTAGCTTCCCAATCTAAATATTCTCTAGGAGCGGTTCTATCAAAGGTGGGAAGTGGCAAAGGGACCATTCTATCGTCTGTCCTTGGGGCGGGCCTATTTTCTCCAAGTTGGTTGAGTCGGTCCGATATGTTATCAAGCCGCTCATTGGCATAGGTCAAGGCTTTCATGAAGTAGTTGACATGGCCAGGGAAGTTATGGGTGTTAGTGGTAGGCATCTCTTGGTGGCTTGGACTTATGGAGTGGGCCGATTGGTAAGGTTGATATGAGGTGGCCATACTAGGGGACAAGAGTGATGCACTTGAAGACTCTAAATGCATAGACATGCCCTAGGACCAACTTGATAGAGACAAGTTGTGAACTTGCTCCGATACCACTTGATGTAAAACCAACCTTGGACCTATTTTGCAAGCATTCAAGTTTGAGCAGTGGACTCACACTAGCGAGCTCACCCGTATGGTGCACACTAGTACCCGATGGCGACTAGGCGATTTTGGAGAGGGTCCGAGGTGGGACCTTTAGGCTCCAATGGTTGGCTAGCTTGGGAAGAACCCCAAATGGGCCTAGGATGCCCAAATCATGGGCGGCCAACACACCAAGGGTGTGGGTTAAGTGGATTCACTCTCAACTTGCCCGCGGTGGTCACTCACGGTACTAGCAATTTGGGCCGAGCTCTCACTCTCCGTCCGACGAAGCAATAGCAATAATACTAAGCTAAGCAAGTGATTAAACCAGTCAAGAGAGGGACCGAGGCTCACCTAGCCGGCGTGAAGACGCCGACTCCGACCGGAGACGGGGGCGAGCGGGGAGGCGAGGGTATGCACCCGCACGCCGCGTCGATTGAAGCTTCAAACCTGCGACTTAACAATTACATGAACTACACCCCATGCAAGGGGGGGAATCTTTGGGTGGGAATTATGTAGATTACAGCTAAAACTACCTCCACGTAGGGAGGGGCCTTCAGCCGGCCAAGCGGGGTGGGGGAATGATGTAGAAAACCCGACCTCCGGAGCATTGCCGGTTCTACCTTTCTTCTGTATTTCTGGACAGGGGGTCGATGTTGATGCTTTCAAAAATTCCACCAAGCTCAGAACCTAATGAGACTTGCGCCAAAAGTTTGTTGACGGACCAAGGATGATCTCTGAATTTTTGCTGAGCCTGGTACAGTCGTTGCTGGCTGGGGCAGAGTCTGGAACCGGACTGACAGGTTCTGCCTCTGGCTAATGCAGAACAATGTGGCTGGTTGCAGAGAGTGCCAAGATCACTACTAAGCTCTGATTGAGGCAAGACTGGAACCGTTGGAACCATGGTCGATTCTTCTTTCTGTCGGCACTGACGGCGAGGTCAGCAGATGTTGGAGAAGACTGGGACGATCAGATGAGTAGAGGGGTGTCGGTTCTGGCTCCTGTGAACTGACCTGACACACTTGGAGTAGAAAATTTGTAACTTGAGATGATGATGTCTAAACGCAGATCTGCTTCTTGAGGATGAAAGATGACTTGAGAGGAAGGAACTTTGCTGAAGAACACTTGATCTGAATCCCAAGAGGTTCATCGTGGTCGGGCTTCCAATTTCGCTCTGGTTCTCTGTCTGGGGTCTTCTGCGCAGTCGTGGGAGATCAGCTCCTGTGGACAGCTCCGACCTCGGAAGCCGGCGAGACCACCACCGTTGGAAAGCTAACTCGCAGACGATTCCAGCAATGTATGCCTTGCCACCTGGATCTTTGAGGAACGGTCGTAGCTGCCTCTGCAAGTGACTGCAACTCTACTGCCTGAACAGGGATAGAATGAGGAGAAGAAGAAGATGTGGAGAAGGGGATGGCCAAGAGAGTAAGAGGTGGAGGAGGGCGACCAGACCAAGGGGAGTCTGGTTTGGGTCGACCTAGGGTGTGGGAGGGATGTGAGAGGGGAGGGAATTTCGAATTTGGGCTTTGGGGGAGGTTAATTCAGCCTTGGGAAGGTGGAGAGGTGCTTAGGGAAGTGGAAAGGTGCCTAGGAGAAGGGGTTTCCACCTAGGGGTTGGAGGGAGAATTGAATGAGTGCATGGGGAAGGGGAAGGGGCCTTAATGAGGGGTGAATGGGGAGGAGAGAGAATGAATTTCGAAATTGGGGTGGGGAGGAGAGAGAGAGGGGGTACAACCCACTTAGAGAGAGTGATAGTAAGAGAGAGAGAGAGAGGGAGATATTGAGAGGGAGATGGCAAATGCTTTTCAATATTCATCAAAAGTTGTTACATATGAGGAGTGGGGTGGCCTATTTATAGGCACATGACTTTTTCACAAAGGACCCTAACAAAAGACACAATAACTAATAACCGAAGGGAAGGGGGTGTCCATGGGCCTAGCCCAATGAGATGGGCCCAATAGCCTACCTAAACAACACAATGACTTAGGACATTGGTAGATAACCTACTAACCTAGGTACATGACTCAAATAAAGGGAAAATTACATGATTAAGACTCAAATAAAAATAAGAAAATTACATGACTCGACTCACAAACACTTAAGGAACATAATGGCGCTTGCCGACGAACAATCCGAGTCCGGAGAAAATGTGGAGGGGCAAGGGATGCCCTCATCAGTTGTACCCTAAAAATCCTTTACACCAATTTACTGTCATGTCCCTCTGAAGAAACATGATGATGTTGCCCTCAAAGAGTGTTGTTTCTGGCATTTGTGAGGAAATAGTCACTTCCTAGAATCTGCGTCCAGTGAAGTAGACGCCATTTGTGAATTGCACCCGTGGTGGCGGATGCCAATTCTTCGTGCCAATTTATCTATTTCTAGAATAATCGCCCATTGATACGGACGCGAATTCTGAATTGCGGCGACCATAGTGGATGCCATTTACATAGTTTTACTATACTCCATGAGTTGATTTTTTATTAATTTCTTTTGAACTGGGCCGCTAAATAACAGATAGTAAATATTGGGCCTTCGGCCGCATGAATGTTATTGTCCAGTAGGATGGAAGTCCTAAACTAATGATAAACCCATGAGGAAAACCACTGGCTCATGAGGTAAAACGAACTAATGAATAGACCCATGAGGAAAGGCCACTGGCTCATGCGGTATACTGAAACAAGCTATAAACAAGTCCATGAGGGAAGACCACTGGCTCATGCGGCACATTGAATGAATAATAAATAAACTCATGAGGAAGACCACTGGCTGATGAGGTAAAATGAACTAATGAATAGACCCACAAGGAAAGACCACTGGCTCATGCGGTATACTGAAACAAGCTATAAACACACCCATGAGGGAAGACCACTGGCTCATGCGGCACACTGAATGAATAATAAATAAACCCATGAGGAAGATCACTGGCTCATGAGGTTAAAGATATCATGACAACCAATGAGTAAAGACCACTGGCTCGTTAGGTCATTCTTGACTGACTTGAGTGCTTAAAAATCATGAACATCTACCCAAAAAAGGGTATTTACTTGATGATCAATTGTCGAATACCTCGTGATCTGATATTGAAACTTCTTGCTTGATATATCTTGCAACTTAGTTCAACTTTTCGTGCTAGATATTTCATGCCTATCTTATTGCTATATTTTTTATATTTTCTCGCATTCACTCATGCATGATCATAGTACATTGCATAAGATGTTAATTACTTTAAGCAAGTCTAGATCGTAGAGATGTAATTCCTACTGAGCGTTCGCTCATCTAGTTTTATTCCAATATTTTTAGGAAATCAGGTGGCTAGCGAGATCGAGACTCACATGGGAGGGACAAGTGTGCAAGCGAACTCTGAAAATTAGTGAGCCTGAGTCTTTTATCTTTCTTGAGTCTAGCGTGGTGTCTCTTGTTTAGTTATCTTGTCTAAGTCCATTAGTGCGTCGTCTCATTTTCTTTCATAGTGATGTAGTGGAGTCTTCAATTTTTAGAAGTTGAAATTTGTAATAGACTTATATTTGAAATAAAATTTTATTATTGCTCCAAATTATTTGGTCTTATGTGACTGCTCTTGATTATTCACGACTGTTTAACTGCCACGTTCCGAGTGAACGACACGTTCCGTTGCTATCGGTTTGGGGCGTGACAGAGGTTGTATCAGAGCATCGGCTTTCAATTTCTTAGGGCATTAGGTCCAAGAGATAGGTTGAGTATCCTTGTGGTCGTCTTATATCAGGTGGAGTCAGGGGTTAAATGTTAAAATATATTCACTCTCCAATTTAAAATGTGCTAATCCTAAAATATGTAAGAAACTCATTCTTATCTTGTTTTGTAGAAATTTAACTCTCTAGAGGCACTGCTACTGTTCCTTTGCCACCTTTGTCGAGGGGACCTCCAGCAAGGGAGGAGAAGGGAGAGGGGAGCTATGGCGTCCATCCTTGGTCGTCTGGTAAGGCAGGTGAGAGATGCTATGGTGTTGGTGAGAAGTCTCCGGCGAGAAGGGAAGCTAAGAGTTCTGCAGTTCGTTTGGATTCGAAGATTCCAGTTTTACCGAAGTCTTCTGGAGTTTCTGTGGTGGAGAGTCGAGGTGCTCATCATGCTACATGCCATGTTCCCTCTAGAGCGCTGGTGAGCCAGGGTGCTCACTCTCTTGAAGGTCGGGGACGTCTAAGATCTCGTTCAAGACCTCATGTTCGTATTTCTTCCAATCCTCAACCTTGGACGAATCTGTTCAAAGCTCCGGAACCTTCACATGATATGATCTCAAGCTCGAATTTGTTCCTCCAACCTGCATTGATTCCAGGAATGTTGCTATTTGTGAAGCAGAGGACTCTGCTGAATTACTTGAGGTATGGTCACGGGCTCTTGTTGGCTATGTAGTAGGATTAACCACCTCCTATATTCCACTTCATTCCTTCATCAAGAACCGCTGGAATCCCAATGGTTTTCAACTGTTTATGATGGACAATGGTTTCTTCATTTGCAAATTTGATTTGGAGGAAGATTTATTGCGCATTCAGGAGACCTTCTGGACAATCAAAGGACATCCTATGATTCTTCGTAGATGGTCTCCAGAAGTGAATTTCAAACTTGACAGTCTCAGAAGTATCCCTCTCTGGGTCACATTCCATGGTGTCCCTTTGCACCTATGGACTAAAAATTTCTTTAGCAGAATCTGCAGTATTTTAGGCACTCCTCTGCATCTAGATAAACTTACTGCTTCTAGGCAGCGACTGTCATATGCAAGGGCATGTGTTCTAGTCTCTGCAGATTCGGATTTGCCTAATGAAGACTTTTACAAGGATGTGCAAGGTGTTCATCGTAGAATATCTGTTTCATATCCATGGAAGCCTGGCATATGTTCAACTTGTAAATCATTTGGTCATTCTCAAGGACAGTGTTTTCAAAAATTACCAGCTTCAAGAAAGGAGAACCATCAAAAGGAGAAATCTGCTCCCAATTCTAAGGATTCTGATTCAATCTTGTTAGTTAACAATTTCAATGTTCTAGTTTCTCAGTCAGAGCATAATGAAGTCGACTCAACCTTAGAGAAGGAAAATCATCTTACTGGTAATCAGAACCAAGGAAAGTCTTCAGATTACTCCCAGGGGGAGAAGTGTTTGAATTTGATTTCAAATACCTCAACTACAACTATTATCCAGCATGCAGTTATCAATTCGGATAATGTGGGGGCTAGTAACCATCATTCAAATAGCTGTGCTGCTTCCTCCAACATTCTTGGAATCAAGGAGGTAGTTGAGGATATTGGGGACATACAGGATTCTGATTCTCAGTGGCTCGACAAGGAGTGGTTACCGCAGCGCAAGGGAAAAGGCCAGGCAGGTCATCATTCTAAGACCAGACGTTCCCCACGTTTGGTAACATAATCCCTCCTTCTACTCCAATTATTGTTTTATCATGAGGATAATTAGTTGGAATGTAAGAGGACTTAATAAGGCAGAAAGGAGAAGCCAGCTTAGTTCCATTCTTCGCCAAGCTAGGTGTGATATAGCTGTTCTTATAGAGACTAAAATAAAGCCTTCAAACTTGACGAAGTTTAAACAATGTATTTGGCCTGAAGTTAATTTTACATGCACTACAGATGATAGGGGAAGAATTTGGTTTCTTTGTGATCCTGGGAAATTCAGCTTTCAGATCATTAAGGAGTCAGTTCAGTTTATTCATGTTTTGGTTATTGATTCTTTTAATTCTTCTTCTTTCTACATCACTGCGGTCTATGCTTCCAATCTCCTTTCACAGAGGAGAACTCTTTGGCATGACCTTTTGGAGCTTTCAGTCTTTTCTAACAACTTGCCATGGATGGTTTTGGGTGATTTTAACACTGTCAGATATCAATCTGAGAAAATTGGAGGTAACCCTGTGCCAGAAACTGGCCTTGAGGAGTTTGATAGATTGAGTATTTCAGCTGGCCTATGTGATATTAAGACCATAGGTGGTAGTTATTGCTGGAGTAATCATTCACTTCCCCCTAATCGAATTCTTGCAAAACTGGACAGATGCATGATTAATGACTTATGGCTCAGCAATTATATGGATTCATATGCTGAATTATCTAGTGAACTGTTTTCATACCACTCTCAGCTGAGAATTTACACAGATAAGGAAGTCAAGCAAGGCAAAAAGCCATTCAAATTTTTCCAAATGTGGATTAATCATCCTGATTTTACTTCAATTGTTAGAGAAGTCTGGGAAATGGAGTCAAGAGGAACATCACAGTTTATTCTTTGGTCGAAGCTCAAGAAACTCAAGGAAGCTTTGAAGACTTGGAACTTCAATTCTTTTGGCAATGTACATCACAATATTAACAAGGCTAGCAAAGAATTGCAACTTGTACAACAAAAGTTAAAAGATGAACCAATGAATGAGGAGTTTATCTTTAATGAATTGGAGTGCAGGAAGAATTATCTCAAAGCCGTGCAGGATGAAGAATCTTATGCTAAGCAAAAATCAAGACAAAATTGGCTGACTCTTGGAAATTCTAACACAAAATTCTTCTATGGAACTTTTAAAAGCAGAAAGACATTTAACAGCATAAGGAAGTGTAAACTTCCAGATGGAACATTTTCAACAGATTCGGAGGAGATCAACAACTTTGCTGTTCAATTCTTCAAAGGCCTACTGAATCAACCTCTATGTTCAGGAGACTGTGAATTTATTCCACCTGCCAAAATATCTGAGGGGGAAGCAAATGTGTTATGCTCTCAGATTTCAGATGAGGAAATTAAATAGGCTGTCTTACAAGCTCCGAAGAATAAAAGCCTTGGACCTGATGGATTCCCAGCAGATTTCTACCAAGCTACATGGTCTATAATTGGGCATGATGTCATTGCTGCTGCTAGGGAATTTTTTTCATCTAGCTATCTGCTCAAGCAATGGAACTGCACTTTTATTTCTCTGATCCCTAAGAAAGAAGGTGCAGACTCCTTTGAACAATATAGACCCATCTCTCTTTGTAACTTTTTCTACAAGGTCATCTCGAAGGTGCTTACTAACAGAATTCAAAAGGTTCTTCCTGTACTTATTAGTAACAATCAATCTGCCTTCATCAAAGGGAGGAAAATTCAGCATAATGTGTTATTGGCTAATGACATCATTAGGAATCTACACTCTAAGTCCAAAGGAAAAATTATCTACTTAAAAGCTGATCTGAAAAAGGTATTTGATTCAGTAAACAGAGAATTTCTATATTTCCTGATGGAGCAAATGGGATTCCCTAACAGTTTCATTAAATGGATTTCTAGCTGTATTGATGGAGCTACTTTTTCTGTATTAGTTAATGGTACCCCTCATGGCTTCTTTAAAAGTTTGAATGGTCTCAGGTAGGGGGATCCTTTATCCCCATATCTATTTACTATTGTCATGGAAGGCTTCACTTACCTTATGAATAAAGCAGTACAAAGAGGTGATATCCAATGCCCATCAGTAGGTTATTTGAAGGTTTCTCACATTACTTTTGCTGATGACCTTATTCTTTTTCTGAATGATGATCCTAATACTATTGATCATGTGAGACCACTTCTTCAAAGATTTGCTTCTATGTCTGGTCTGAATTTAAATTCAGATAAGAGTAAAGTATACCTTGGAGGGGCAGTGAAAGATCAGCAATTTGTTATTAGCCAAATTGGTGTTAATAAAGGAGAACTACCAGTTCCATACCTGGGTCTTCCACTTCTTTCTAATTCTGTCAGAAAACTCAACTGCTATCCTATTTTGGAGAAAATTAAAAGGAAGATTGATGACTGGAAAAACAGATTGCTTTCAAGATCTGGCCGGCTGTAACTTATAAGATATGTTCTCTCTTCTTATTCCATATATTGGACTACTACATTTCTTCTTCCTGCTGGGCTTATACAGAACATTGAAAGAATGCTGAGAAACTTCTACTGGAATGGTCATTCTTCAAAAAAAGCGATTCATATGGTATCTTGGAATCATATCTGCAAGCCAAAAATAGAAGGAGGTCTGGGATTAAAAAACCTACAAGAGTGGAATCATGCTTCAGGAGGTATGCTGCTGTGGGACATTCTTTCTAATAAAAATTCCCTTTGGAATGATTGGATCAGAAGCAAATATCTAGCAGATAAGAGCATTTGGGAATATAAAATCCAGCCTTACTTCTCATCTGCATGGAAGGGTATTTTAAAAGCCAGAAGTGATGTCCGCAGCCATATAGTTTATAATATCTCTGATGGTCATCTTATAAACCTGTGGACAGACCCTTGGCTAAATGGCTACAGTATCAATCAAATGTATGGAGACCATATTAGACAGGACTTGATGCTTGGAAAAAATGATAAGTTGAGTGAGCTGATCTCAGAAGGGCAATGGCATCTGCCCACTGCCCTGTCTGCTGAAATGGAGGAGCTGTGGGAACTAATTGAGGCTGTTCCTATCCAAAATGAAGGATCGGATTCCGTTATTTGGAAGAATTATAAGGAGGAAATGAAGACTAAAATAATTTGGCAAGACATCAGACAAAGAGGTTCTGATTTCAGATTCCATGATTGGGTTTGGAAAAATCCTACCACTCAAAATGCTTTTCATTGTACATGGCAAGCTACTCTAAATAAGCTTCCAACTGCTGAAAATTTACAAAAGAAAGGATTCTATATGCCAAGCATCTGTCTTCTTTGTATGCAAGGAATTGACTATCAAGACCACATTTTTTTTGAATGTGCTTATACACGTTGGGTTTGGAAACACATTCTCATTCGGTTCGACCTTTTCAGGCAACCAAAATCAGGAATAGTCCAAGAATTGCAGCAGCTTCATGTTGAATTCCCCAAATCTGGACAATTGACTATCCTTGCTAGACTTCTCTTTCGCATTACTATTTGGAAGATTTGGAAGGAACGCTGTAGAAGAATTTTTGAAGGCACCAGCACCAGAAAAAGTAACATCTTCATAGATATCCTTGAAGATACTAGAAGAGTCATTGAAGCTCATGGTCAAAAATTATTAACTGCTAGAGAGGAATGCATCTTTAAAAGATTCATTCTTTTTGATTAGCTCTGAGACCACAACCTGTGTGGCCCTGAGCATGTTAGTTCTGATTTTCAGACTTTTGATGTACAGATTGATTATCATTAATACATAGATCATTACTTACCAAAAAAAATTAACTCTCTAGCTAGATGGCAGCTGAGGAAAATCAATGGCGTGAGATGGTCCAAGGATTGACTCAAGCCCTCCAACAGGTGGCTCATGGTGTAGCGGACCGTGGTGCGGGAGAATTGCACAAAAATTTTCAAGGACTGAATCCCCCTAGGTTTGATGGATCCACCGATCCTGACAAGGCGGAACATTGGGTAAAGGAGATTGAGAGAATATTCCGGATAATGCAATGTTCGGACCAAGATAAGGTTCTATTGGCTACATTTCAACTAGAAAAGGATGCTAGGGCATGGCGGGAGTCCGTAGAAGCAACATTACCAGATAATCATGTATCATGGACAGAATTCTTAACATATTTTAATGATAAATATTTTTCCGAGAGAATTAAAGAAAGGAAGGCCGCAGAATTTGCATCGCTGAAACAAATGAGTATGTCTGTGGCTGAGTATGAGGCCCAATTCTCAAGATTATCTCATTATGTGCCTCATCTGATTATGGCTGAAAGAATGAAGGCTACAATATATATGAATGGGTTAAGTGTTAGCGCAGCGAGAGTGATATAGAAGGGGCGGGATGAATAGATCACTCCCAGTTTGCAAAGTTTAGAGGAGAAAATAAATCTAACGCTTAAGCCCCTTCTAAACTAGCACACAAAGAATTGCAAAAGCAGGTACCAATCAAGATCGTATAAGAAAATGATGATAAGAGCAGAACACTCAACTAGTCGAAGAGACAAGCAGATAGAGAGCGCTGATAAAGATCGCAAACCACAGAGAAGACAACCGGTTTTTAGGTGGTTCGACTGCAGTCCGCAATCTACATCCACCCCTCACTCCAACTAGAGTGAGGATTCCACTAGCCACTGCTAGAGCACAGCAGACTCAGTCTGCGAACAACTTGCTGCCAAACAGCTTGAAAACCCAAGGGAGACAAATCCCTCAACCAAGCTTTGCTACCCACAGAGCTTGTAACCTGTTCTAGCACCCAGCATGAACAGAACCGGAGAGTGCCTCTCCCTTCCTCCACACACCGGAGGGAACCTGCTAATGACAACCCGTCACTAGCAACACCAGAGATCAGCGATCTCTCTTCCTCTGCAACCCAGAGGGAAACCGGAGATAGACTCCCTTCCTCCACGTACACACGGAGGGGAATAGATCAGAAATAGACGAAGAACACATAAAGAAAATCAGAAAAGGAACTAAAGACTGATCGAGAAAACATTCGATACTGAGAGTTAATACAAATGTAGCTTCCTGGGAAGCAATTTCAGAAACCCGATACTGCAAACTCTCTTTCTCTCTTCACTGCTATCTCTCTTTTTCTTTCTCTTTACTGGTGGATCGAGCTCTCTGGAATACTGCCTTTTCTTTCTTGGCTCTGATCACCTTCATCGGTGGACGAAGGTTTCTATTTATAGCGGCAGCAGGTGGATAGGGCACAAAACGCGTGTGCCTCCCACGCTCGATCCAGGACGTTCCTGCCACGTGACCTTATTGGATTGGTTCCTTTTGTCTTCGATCACGTGCACCCCCTTTATTAGGGAATAATCTTCCTCGTACCTGTAAGAAGATAAAAGCCATTAACACGCAGTATGGCCACTAAAACTAAAGCTGCATGAGGTATATGATAACAGCACGACGTGACCAGTACACGACATAGGAAAAGAACGACACGAGGTACACTGTAATAGAACAGACACAACGAGGAGAACGACACGAAGTGAAACAAGAACGGCACGAAATACATACGATGACTATAGCACGAAGTAAAAATATCATGATATAATAACCAGTAATGAGAACGGCACGAGAACAACATGGAGATAAACCAGTAACCGACACGAGTTGAAAACAACACGAGGTAAAAAGAAGAACGACACAAAGTGGTTGCAACAACAAGCAAGACATAAAAGATGACACGAGATGCAACTAGAGGATAGAGAGAAGCGACACGAGGTTCACACAGAAACGACACGAGGTGGCACAGAAAGCAACACGAGGTGCTGCAATGTTCTGCACGCAGTGGAACAAAAATGACACGAAGACACAGAAACAACAGTAACCGACACGAAGTGTGGTTACTAAACAGGAACGACACGAGGTCTACAGGGAAACGACTCGAAGTTCATCAGAACTAATAGAGCTGCTTCAGAAACATGACACGAAGACATGATACGGAATTGACACGGAGTGTGGTCAAGGCGAGAAGGACACGAAGTCTAAAGAGTAAAACAACACGAAGACCAAAACTGAAACCTACACGAGGTGAAGTCACAAAGCGACAGAGAGAAACGACACGAAGACAGAGAGCACAAGGATAAAACAACACGAAGTATTACCTCATACGAGTTTTCCTGTCAAGCATGGAAATCAACACGGAGTGTTGTACGCTCAGACGACACGAAATCATTTCGTGTTGGTGAGGGAAAGCAACACGAAGTGTGGCTTAAGTGACATGAAAACAATTCCCAAAATTACCTGAAGTGGCTCGAGGATTTACGTTAACACAGAGAAACTTTTTTGTTCACAAGAAATTCATAGTGTTGAAGCCATCAAGACATTAATACTCAGGCAACACTAAAATTCATTTGGTCAAATAGTTCAATTGAACAGGACATTCCCTTACTGTTTAATCCATTCACTTACATGATGAAACATGAGATTATCTTGAGATAAAGAAATGACTTATAGTGTGAGACATCATCAAAATCATAGGGACACAACAATCTCCCCCTTTTTGATGATGGCAACACTATGAATCAGGCAAAATCAAGGTTTATCAAGATTTAACATGAAATCAATGCCAGCTGCAACAATAGATTAACTTCAAGGCATGCTCATGCAAATGAATTAGACAGACCCTACAACTCACTCTCATTAACTCACTCTCATTACCCCCACAACTCCTAATCAGGAACTTCCCCTAGGCGACTAGCCACAACCAACTGATTAAATCATTGATATAGCAGAACCTCTCTCCCCCTTTGACATCAGCAAAAAGAAATGCAGAAGACATAACAATGCTGGAGACATGAAGAAGAAGTGCAGTAATGATCTTAGTGCAGAAAGTCACGAATAGGTCTTAAGAAAATAAGTGAGGTTCTAACATCAAGAGAAGATTCTTTAAGCTTCAGTTCACAATGGAGAAATAGAATTATGAAGAGTATATCAGCATACATAGTGTATGATGTAGAGCAGGAGTTTACAAGTATGGCCAAATGGAGCTGATCAATCAACTATTCCACAAGACAGCAAGAGTCTAAATCAGAGAGGTGTTCTCAAGGTATTGAGGACAAGCAATCCATTAGTTGCTTAACAACAAGGAATGTTAGTTGGAGATGATTTCGAAGAAGATCAATGAGTAAGTTGGTAGATCACTTCTTTTGACATTAGGGAGACACCTTGATCAGAGGCCTGAATCCCCAGTTACTCAGAGTGAGTACCTCATTACTTCCCCCCCCCCCTTTTTTTTTTAAGGAACAAAGTTAGTAACTGTGGCTTTTGACATGAGGAGACACCTTGATTAGAGGCCTAAGTCCCCAGTTACTCACCAGCAAGCCACCATTGCTCTGTCATGACTTTTCATTTATTTTAAGTATCTGACACCTCATGACTTGGGAGAAATATTCATTTCATTGATGAAGCTCTCAGTTTCTCAGTGATCAAAAACAGAACATGTTTGTTCAGTTAAGCCCTTGAGTTAAAGAGATAGAATGATTGAAGATAATACCAAAAGAGAAGGACTTTTCTTGTATTGAGTCTTGAAGTCTAGATTTCAAGTTGATTGGGTCAGATATCAAGACATACGTGTTTTTGGCCTGAACCATAATCAATGACAATGTAGGAAGATATACTTTATGCAATTAGTCCAGGTCTCTGTGTGAGTGCCAAAGAAAAGATTCTAATTGGATTTTAGAGACACTGACTTATTGACTTAAGAGATAAGTGACACTCTACTGTCTGAGAGAACTACACTAGATTAGTCATGAAAAACTAGCAGAGATACACATCTGGACACTCCTTTTGAATTTGTCAAAGAACTTCTCTTCTCACATTACAACTTAGCTCCCCCTCAGACACAGCATACCTCAATAAAACATTTCAGCAAAATCTCAAGGCTTCCCTCAAATTAGAGCATTCCTGAAAGCTAACCAGTGAGCATACCGAACTCCCCCTTAAACCAGCAAGCAAGAAGGCTAACCAACAGATAGACAAGCCTCCCCCTCACAACAGGAACAGGCTTCATAATTAAGACACTTTGTATAAGCCTAACTCTCTTCTTAATGTAGTGAACTTTTCATTATCCAGAGGTTTTGTGAAAATATCAGCAATCTGATTATCTGTTCCTACATGAATTAGTTCAAAATTATTCTTAGACACCTCATCTCTTATAAAATGATGTCTTATCTCTATATGTTTTGTTCGAGAATGCAAAACAGGATTTTTAGCAAGATTGATGGCACTTGTATTATCACAGTAAATAGGTGTGCACCCCAGGTCTACTTGGTAGTCCTGAAGTTGGTGTTTAATCCATATTACTTGTGTTCCACAACTCCCTGCAGCCACATATTCAGCTTCTGCAGTGGAGAGGGCCACAGAATGTTGTTTCTTGGAGCCCCAAGATACTAAACACCCACCCAAGAATTCACAATGGCCCCTTGTGCTTTTCCTGTCTAGTTTACAGCCTGCATAGTCAGCATCTGTGTATGCTACTAGATTCAATGTGCGAGAAGCAGGAAACCATAAACCAAGGGAGTGACTAGCTGACAAATATCTGAAGATTCTTTAACTGCAGCTAAGTGTAGTTCAGTGGGTCTAGACTGATATCTTGCACACATTCCTACACTGAATTGTATATCAGGTCTAGAGGCTGTTAAGTAAAGAAGTGATCCAATCATACCTCTATAAAGTTTGGCATTTACTTCTTTACCTGTCTCATCTGCATCCAATGATGTATTGGTGCCCATGGGTGTAGTAATGTGCTTTAAGTTTTCCATGCCAAACCTTTTGAACAATTTCATTGTGTATTTGGTTTGGTTGATGAAGCACCCATCTTCTAACTGCTGTACCTGCAATCCAAGAAAATATTTTAGTTCACCAACCAAGCTCATCTCAAATTCAGCAGACATCATGGTAGAAAATTCATCACATAGTTCATGCCTAGTTGATCCAAATACAATGTCATCTACATATACCTGAACTATGATGATATCTTTACTCATGCCCTTGGTGAATAAAGTTTGATCAACTTTACCTCTTTTGTAGCCCTTGCTGATCAGAAATTCAGATAATCTTTCATACCAAGCTCTTGGAGCCTACTTTAGACCATACAAGACTTTGTTTAACCTGAAAACTTGGTTAGGTTGAGGAGAAAATTGAAATCCAGGAGGTTGTTCAACAAAGACTTCTTCTTTAATAACTCCATTTAAAAAGGCACTTTTAACATCCATTTGTTGGAGTTTAATGTTCTTTGAGCATGCAAAGGCAAGCAACAATCTTATGGCCTCCATCCTAGCAACTGGTGCATAAGATTCATCAAAGTCTACACCGAATTCCTGACAGTAGCCTTTGGCTACTAGTCTGGCCTTGTTCCTCGAGATGATTCCATCTTCATTTATCTTATTTTTGAACACCCACTTGGTTCCTATGACATTAATACAATCTGGTCTTGGGACAAGCTCCCAGACATTATTCCTTTCAAACTGACCTAATTCCTCACTCATAGCATTTACCCAACCTTGATCAGCTAAGGCCTCTTCTACTGTTTTGGGTTCAAATTGTGAGACTAAAGCAATTAGGTCGTCATTATTCACATTTCTAAAATGAGATCTAGTCCTTAGAGGTTCTTCAGGATTGCCTATGACATTATCTAACGGATGGTCTTTAAGGAATCTAATATTTGTTGAAGACTCACCTGTTTCTCTTTGACCTTCCTGATTTTGGGAATTTGTTTCTCCATTCTGCTGAGTCTTCTCTTCTTCTTGTTGGTTTTCCAGAAAATCTCCACCATGATTGGAGTCCCTGTCAAGATTTTCAATATTAGAAACATCTTTCTTTTCACTAAAAAGAATGTGTGGAGATTCTTCCACTTTCTGATCTGATATATTAAATACCCTATATGCCCTTGACACTTCTGAGTAACCCAAGAATATTCCAGGTGAACTCTTAGCTTCAAACTTGTCTAAATATTTTTTATCATTGTTATGAATAAAATATTTTGCTCCAAAAATTCTGAAATGAAACAAGTTTGGTTTCTTACCTTTTAGAAGCTCATAGGGTGTTTTCTTGTGTATGGGTCTTACCATGGCCCTGTTGATTATGTAGGTTGCTGTATTGGCCGCTTCTGCCCAAAACCTTCTAGGTAACTTACTTTCAATCAACATGGTTCGGGCCATCTCCACCACTGTTCTATTTCTTCTCTCCACGATCCCATTCTGTTCGGGTGTCCTGGGAGAGGAAAACCTGTGAGTTAGTCCTTCTTTGTCACAAAGTTCAGTAAACATGGAATTTTCAAACTCACCTCCATGATCAGATTGAATAGAAATAACCTTGAACTTTCCTTCTTGTTTGACCTTATTGAAAAATCGATTAAACTTTTGAAATGCATCACTCTTATTTGCTAAGAAAAATATCCATGAATATCTGGAGAAGTCATCTATGATGACATAGCCAAACCTGTTACCATTAAGACTCTGAGTTCTGGTTGGACCGAAGAGATCCATATGAAGAAGTTCCATTGGTCTAGAAGACAATGGCTCAGATCTTAATTTGAAAGAGTTTCTGGTCTGTTTGCCTAGAGCACAGGCATCACATGATTTTGAAATGGAATTAAATTTAATTTTAGGCATGCATTTAACTAAATCAAGTTTGACCAGTTTATTTAAAGTAGAAAAGCTAGCATGACCTAGACGTCTATGCCATTCAAAATCATCAATTTCAGAGTTAGCAGACAAACAAATAGTAGAGTCAGATTTCTCATTTAAGTCTACAATGTAGACATTATTAATCCGGTTGGCTACAAATTTAACCTCATCAGAATTTATTTCAAAGATTTTGCATGAAGTATCATCAAAAACAACCTTGTGACCCTTGTCACATAACTGACTGATGCTGATCAGATTATGTTGTAGCCCTTCCACAAGTAAGACTTTTTCAATGGAGTTTGTGGAAGACTTACCTACTGTGCCAACTCCAATTATTTTACCTTTGTTCTTTCCTCCAAACTTGACCAGACCTCCTGGCTTCATCTCTATCTTACTGAACTTGGATCGGTCTCCTGTCATATGCCTGGAGCAGCCACTGTCGAGGTACCACTTGTTGTCTTCAGCTGCCAGGCCGACCTACACAAGTATATCAAACAGAGTGATTTGGAACCCAAGATGAGTTGGGTCCAAGTACATTGTTTAAATCTCTGATCAACTGTTTGGGTACCCAGATTTGTTTCAGCATGGTTTTCTCTGGCACCCTCCTTTCAGGTTTATTAAAGTTCAATCCAGCTAAACTGGAGAAATGAGTTCTATTCCTTTCATCGGTCTTCCGATTCCTAGGAAATTTCCTGTAGGCTTGTTGATTGGTATATCTTTGACCATGAAAGTTGTTCCTCCAGTAGGTCTTGTTTGGACCCATCTGATTGTTATAATTCCAGCTATTATTCTAATTGTTTTCTTGGTCCAGCTACCATTTGTGTTCTGGTGAATGGACTTAATGTTATTCTTCATAAAGTTCATTCCAATCTTGAATGATTGTCCAGTACTGGTTGTTGTGTTCTCTTTAGGACTTTGAGTTTTCTTAGAGCTGTTTGAGCTGGATGGTGTGTCCAGCTTTTCTTTTCCCTTCTCTGGACAGAAGGTGATAGTCTTGAATTGCAAGGGTCTCTTGTTGGTTGGGTCATAGCCTAGACCTTCCTTATTGAAATTGACCCTAGTTCCTAGTATAGCATCTAGGCTAGTCTTTCCTTGGACAAACTTCTCTAAGACTTTCTGTTTGTCTTCCAGCTCCTTTTGAAGAAACTCTGAATTCTTTAGGAGTTCAGCATTTACTTTCTTCACAGCTTCATATTTCTCTGAATTCATTCTGATTTCACTCATGCTTTCTTCAAATTTAGTTTTGAATTCATTGAGCTATTTTTTACTTTCTTGGATTTCTCCCCTAAGCTTATCATTCTCTTTCCTTTGTGAGGTCATTTCTTCTAGTTGTTCTTTTAGCTTTGCATTTTCCTCACAGACCAGAGTTTGTTCTTCAACATTTGTGTTAAATTTTCTTTTCAGAACTCTGTGCTCTTTGCTAAGTGAATTAAATTTATCTAGCAAGTCACCATAAGCATCCTCCCAGTCATCAATTGAGAAATTTTCAAAAACGTTTATTACCTCCTCTTCACTGTTTGCCATAAGACAAATTCCTTCTTCATATTCCTCCGAGGAAGTGTCTTCGGGATTTTCTTCTTCCTCGCTCCATGTGCAGACCATCGCCTGTGGCTTTTTCTTCTTCTGCACCTTTGTGAACTTCTTCTGAAGATAGGGACCTTTCTTCTGGAGTTCTGGGCATTCGCCTTTCATGTGTCCCTGTTTGTTACAGTTAAAACAAGTCAGTTTCTTAGGATTTCTATCCCTGTAATTGGTAAACTCAGCTTTCTTGTTAAAAGAGTGAGGGTTCTTCTTCCTGAAGGTCTTCCCCTTTGTCCTCAGAAACTTTCTGAACTAACGAGTGAGCATAGCCTGCTCCCCCTGGTCGAGATCTGAAAGACCTTCAAGCTCGGACTCAGACTCGGGGCTACTGCTGCTGCTCCCACTTTTACTACCCTTGTTGCGGGAAGCTCTTAGAGCTACATTTTTACCCTTCCTCTCACTACCTTCTCCACCTCCTTGGAAGTTCATCTCATAGGTCATCAGGGATCCTATGAGTTCATTCACAGTTAAGACAGTCAAATCTTTTGACTCCTCAATCACAATGGCCTTAGTGTGCCATGCCGGGGATAAAGATCTAAGGATTTTCCTGACTATATCTGCCTCAGCAAGATCCTTCCCTAGCCCTTTAAGAGTGTTAGTGATCAAGGATAACCTGGCATATATTTCGGTTATATTCTCATCTGCATTCATCTTAAACATTTCATACTTGGAGGTGTAGAGATTTACCTTCGAGACTTTCACTTGAGCTGTACCTTCATAAATTAATTGCAGCTCATCCCACATTCACTTGGCAGTTCTGTATGCAGATATACGAGCATATTCCTCTGGATGAACATCACACTGGATTATGTTCAGCGCCGTCCAGTTGAGTGACGAGAGCTTCACATGATCATCTGTCCAAGCATCCTCGTTTAGTGGCAGCTCATATGGCCCCACCGTGATTACTCTCCACAATTTATGACTCTGAGCTCTGATGAACACTTCCATCCTGTTCTTCCAAAACAGATAGTTACTACCATCGAAATAAGGAGGGCGACTAATGGATTGACCTTCAGCCATGAAGGTTCTAGGACCACCACCATTTCCTTGACCGTTCGTCCACATGGCGTAAACCTGCTCTGATACCAAATGTTAGCGCAGCGAGAGTGATATAGAAGGGGGGGATGAATAGATCACTCCCAGTTTGCAAAGCTTAGGCGAGAAAATAAATCTAACGCTTAAGCCCCTTCTAAACTAGCACACAAAGAATTGCAAAAGCAGGTACCAATCAAGATCGTATAAGAAAATGATGATAAGAGCAGAACACTCAACTAGTCGAAGAGACAAGCAGATAGAGAGCGCTGATAAAGATCGCAAACCACAGAGAAGACAACCGGTTTTTAGGTGGTTCGACTGCAGTCCGCAATCTACATCCACCCCTCACTCCAACTAGAGTGAGGATTCCACTAGCCACTGCTAGAGCACAGCAGACTCAGTCTGCGAACAACTTGCTGCCAAACAGCTTGAAAACCCAAGGGAGACAAATCCCTCAACCAAGCTTTGCTACCCACAGAGCTTGTAACCTGTTCTAGCACCCAGCATGAACAGAACCGGAGAGTGCCTCTCCCTTCCTCCACACACCGGAGGGAACATGCTAATGACAACCCGTCACTAGCAACACCAGAGATCAGCGATCTCTCTTCCTCTGCAACCCAGAGGGAAACCGGAGATAGACTCCCTTCCTCCACACACGGAGGGGAATAGATCAGAAATAGATGAAGAACACATAAAGAAAATCAGAAAAGGAACTAAAGACTGATCGAGAAAACATTCGATACTGAGAGTTAATACAAATGTAGCTTCCTGGGAAGCAATTTCAGAAACCCGATACTGCAAACTCTCTTTCTCTCTTCACTGCTATCTCTCTTTTTCTTTCTCTCTTTTTCTTTCTCTTTACTGGTGGATCGAGCTCTCTGGAATACTGCCTTTTCTTTCTTGGCTCTGATCACCTTCATCGGTGGACGAAGGTTTCTATTTATAGCGGCAGCAGGTGGATAGGGCACAAAACGCGTGTGCCTCCCACGCTCGATCCAGAACCTTCCTGCCACGTGACCTTATTGGATTGGTTCCTTTTATCTTGGATCACGTGCACCCCCTTTATTAGGGAATAATCTTCCTCGTACCTGTAAGAAGATAAAAGCCATTAACACGCACTATGGCCACTAAAACTAAAGGTGCATGAGGTATATGATAACAACATGACGTGACCAGTACACGAGATAGGAAAAGAACGACACGAGGTACACTGTAACAGAATAGACACAACGGGAGAACGACACGACGTGAAACAAGAACGGCACGAAATACATACGATGACTACAGCACGAAGTAAAAACATCATGATATAATAACCAGTAATGAGAACGGCACGAGAACAACATGGAGACAAACCAGTAACCGACACGAGTTGAAAACAACACGAGGTAAAAAGAAGAACGACACGAAGTGGTTGCAACAACAAGCAAGACATAAAAGATGACACGAGATGCAACTAGAGGATAGAGAGAAGCGACACGAGGTTCACACAAAAACGACACGAGGTGGCACAGAGAGCAACACGAGGTGCTGCAATGTTCTGCACGCAGTGGAACAAAAATGACACGAAGACACAGAAACAACAGTAACCGACACGAAGTGTGGTTACTAAACAGGAACGACACGAGGTCTACAGGGAAACGACTCGAAGTTCATCAGAACTAATAGAGCTTCTTCAGAAACACGACACGAAGACATGATACGGAATTGACACGGAGTGTGGTCAAGGCGAGAAGGACACGAAGTCTAAAGAGTAAAACAACACGAAGACCAAAACTGAAACCTACACGAGGTGAAGTCACAAAGCGACAGAGAGAAACGACACGAAGACAGAGAGCACAAGGATAAAACAACACGAAGTATTACCTCATACGAGTTTTCCTGTCAAGCATGGAAATCAACACGGAGTGTTGTACGCTCAGACGACACGAAATCATTTCGTGTTGGTGAGGGAAAGCAACACGAAGTGTGGCTTAAGTGACACGAAAACAATTCCCAAAATTACCTGAAGTGGCTCGAGGATTTACGTTAACACAGAGAAACTTTTTTGTTCACAAGAAATTCATAGTGTTGAAGCCATCAAGACATTAAGACTCAGGCAACACTAAAATTCATTTGGTCAAATAGTTCAATTGAACAGGACATTCCCTTACTGTTTAATCCATTCACTTACATGATGAAACATGAGATTATCTTGAGATAAAGAAATGACTTATAGTGTGAGACATCATCAAAATCATAGGGACACAACATTAAGACTTCAGCTCATTCTCCAATTTGCGCCAATGGATATACAATCTTATCCGGAGATGGTTAAAAGAGCTCAATTGCTAGAGGATGTCTTGGAGATGATGGAAAGAGTCAAGGCTCAGAGGGAAAAGAAGGAGTTAGCTAGGAGAATCGAGACTAGTAAGAAGAGACCTAATAATAGCAATGGATCTTCTAATGGCAAAAAGATAAAAGGAGCAGATATACAGAATGGAGTGCCACAAAAGAGATGTAAACATTATGGGAAAAGAAATCATCGGTCGGAGGAATGTTGGTGGAAGTTAGGTGTATGTCTTCGTTGTGGAAGCAAGGACCACAAGGTAGCAAGTTGTTCTCTTCCAAAGGATCAGCCTCTGAAGGTTAAAAATCTCGATGGGGCACGACATCAGGGAAGGCTTCAACCTTTGAACAAACTAACTGATGGAGTAGCGAAAGGTACCCCTTAACTTTAAGCTAGTCCTATTTGTTTCTAATAGGAGAATAGATTCCATTCATTATCCTTTTTAGCATAATGTTGGTTAAGGTCATGGTGCAATAAATTTAAGCAATTTTGGAAGAAAAATACTATGTGAATTTGGGGATCAAATTCTTTTAAGTGGGGGAGGGTGTAGCACCCCGAAAATTTAAATAGAGAATAAATGATAATAACTATACAATATTAGCCATGGAACGAAAATAAGAATAGTTCTCATAAATGAAAAAAATAGAAATAGCTAAAATAAATTAATGGACCTAAAATAAGATAGAAACGTTAAAGGAACCAAATTGCTAGGACCCTTTTTACTTTAAAAGGTGTAATGATGGGCCTTAACACATATATTGTATTTTATTTTTTCATTAATACAATTTTGTAGAAGCCAAAAGTAAAATTAGCTATATTATAAGCTAGCTCATTAACTAATTAGATATATCAAACCTTGGCAAAAATAATATGACTCATATATAATAAATGGGTCACAAAGTCATGGGGTTATAAATACATATTATATAAATCAACCCAATAACTCATTTATAAATATATACACTTAGTGGGTCTTTCCACTCAAACCCACGTACAGAACCCATATGCCATGTTGTAGCACCCTAGATAAATAATAGAGAATTAATATATTCAAAAACAAATTAAAACTTGCATAAGAAGGCCAAATAGAGATAATTAAGTTATCTATATACACTTATTGAGCTTTAACACATATATTATCTTATCCATTAATACAATTATATAAAATAAGGAAATGTATGATAATTAATGGACTTTCACCCACAGATGTACCGAAACACCTTATGAACAAAACCTTAACCAAAATTATTCCGATTCGCGTATGATAATTGGGTTGCAAATACCACTTTAATGCCAACCATTTATAAATATATATTCAAAACCCATATACATGTGTATGGGGTTTGTACTCAAGGCCCATTTAAACCACATCTTTTATTTAAAATCCAACTGATATATATATATCACGTGAGCCTTCACCCAAAGGCCATTCGACCAAGCTAAAAACTCAACCGAAATGACATCCGGTTAACCCAAAGCCCACGCATTGCATAAAACCCTATTGAAACCAACCACACACGTGCATGTTCGAACGACCAATATTGAGTTTAGGGTTTTGAGGGAGCAAAAGTTGGCCTGCGACTACTAATCGGGCAGGTGGGAACAACGTATGGTGAGGTTTTAAATCGTTGCTTCCATTTGATACCCCCTTCAATTGAAATCCTTCAGTAATCAAACAATAGAGTCCTCCAAAAACCAAACAACCTTATAAAACCACAATTCCGGCAAACAAGGCAGCCCTTGTTGCACTGCTGCTTGCTGATCGTCGTCCTCTCCCTCCGCGTTTCATCTACTTCCTGCTATCGTGTCATTCGTCAAGGTTGCGTCCCCTTCTTCCTGCAAGCGTCTGCACGTTCCACTTCTTCCTGCTTGCTGTGAACGTGAGAGGCGGCTTCTTCTTCCCTTCGTTCCTGTTTGCTGTGGGCGTGAGAAGAAAGTTCTTTCCCTTCCTCCAGTTGCATTGCAAGAGAAGAGCAAGCTTCTTTCTCTTCCTCCGTACTCTATATCGAGACCTCCACCTGTTCAACATTCGATCCCCTCAAAAGGTAGGTCTTCTCTCTCAGATGAAAACTATTAACATCATGCTTATTTAAATAGTTATATTTTTTTGGTATATGTTTCTTCCGTGATTTACATGGTTCATGTTAATTAATTTAATAAAGGCAACGTGCTAACAGGAATTTTTAATCATGTAATCACGTACTTAAAATTTACAAATTTTATATTGCTAGAATCTCCACGATTTTCTCTAAATTTTCACGTATTGTTATGGTGCATTGATCAGTTAATAATTAAATTTATGAAATAAGTGAATTATAAGATTAACACGGCGAATTAACATTGTTACTGTTAAAAGTAGTTATAAGCTTTTAACTTTCATAGTCTTTTCATAGACGTCGGAGCGTACTTTAATCATGAAATTTTATGGACGTGTTATTGGGGCGGAGACCGAGGTAGTAAGGGTTGTACCTTCATTTTTCGTGCCCCCTATCTCAAGATCCCCCGTCTCTCAACGAAATTTTTTTTTGAACAACCGATTAGGTAGGATTTTTCGAGCGCTTCATTTTGATATATAGAACGTGCGATTCCGACGTAATTACGTCGAGAAACGAGAGGTTGAAAGAAATTGACAATTTCTCTGATTTTCATTTCATATATATATATATATATATATATATATATATATAATTTTTATATCTTTCTTACACATTCACGTGCCAACCCGATATAGTGCATTATTAGACTCGAAGTCCATTACTCTTCAAAGTACTTCGGTATAATATATTATTAAAAGTTATTTCTGTATAATTTAAATGACTATATACTATATTAATAACTTTATACTATATACTATATTAATAACGATGCAATTATTAATTATATAAGTAATATGGAGTTATTAATAACCATTAATTCAAGTGAACCCAATATAGTATATTTATTACGAATATAATTTCACTATTATGAGCTTGGAGAAAATTCCCATTTTTTGAATTATATTATTAGACTTATATATATATAACTTTTAACTATATCTTTAAAAAAATATATATCTACCAAACTATGTAGCATAAAATTTTATAAATTATATATTTGGAATCCTTATATTTTTCTCCTAATTATCATATATTTTATTCTTCTAAATTTTTTTATATAAAAATATAGCATTGAATGTATATTTTTAAATTATTCAATTAGATAGATATTGACGTGAATTCTTGTTAAATAAATTAAGTTAAAAATCATAGAAATTAACGTCCCTCCAAGTGGACGCTAATTAATAATGACGCCACTCACAGACGTGAATTAATGTAAGTCTATTTAGTTATAGTTAATTTTAGAATTGGATGGACGCAAATTCTTTAATTAACGCATTCATGTTCTCATAGTTTTCTTCCGATTTTGACCTATACCGTGGGTCTTTTGGCACTCCTATCTCACATCCGTAGATGGAGTCCTAGCTTTGATTTATATCGTTTACCCTTAACTCTCCGTGATGATTGAACCATCCGCTGGACATTCCGTTCCTTCGGACTAGTGATTTCATCATAGAGACCTCCGTAAGTCTATGCTAGCATTGGATTCCCTCAAAGCAGCCGAGTAGGTTGTATCCTAAAAACCCTTTACACCAATTTCCTGTCATGTCCCTCTGAAGAAACATGACGATCTTGCCCTCAAAGAGTGCTGTTTCTGGCATTTGTGAGGAAATAGTCACTTCCTAGAATCTGCGTCCAGTGAAGTAGACCCCATTTGTGAATTGCGCCCGTGGTGGCGGACGCCAATTCTTCATGCCTATTTATCTATTTCTAGAATAAGAGCCCATTGATACGGACGCGAATTATGAATTGCGGCGACCATAGTGGATGCCATTTACCTAGTTTTACTGTACTCCATGAGTTGATTTTTTATTAATTTCCTTTGAACTGGGCCGTTAAATAACAGCTAGTAAATATTGGACCTTCAGCCGCATGAATGTTATTGTCCAGTAGGATGGAAGTCCTAAACTAATGATAAACCCATGAGGAAGACCATTGGCTCATGCGGTATACTGAAACAAGCTATAAACAAGCCCATGAGGGAAGACCACTGGCTCATGCGGCACACTGAATGAATAATAAATAAACTCATTAGGAAGACCACTGGCTCATGAGGTAAAACGAACTAATGAATAGACCCATGAGGAAAGACCACTGGCTCATACGGTATACTGAAACAAGCTATAAACAAGCCCATGAGGGAAGACCACTAGCTCATGCGACACACTGAATGAATAATAAATAAACCCATGAGGAAGACCACTAACTCATGAGGTTAAAGATATCATGTTAACCTATGAGTAAAGACCACTGGCTCGTTAGGTGATTCTAGACTGACTTGAGTGCTTAAAAATCATGAACATCTACCCAAGAAAGGGTATTTACTTGATGATCAATTGTCTAATACCTATTGATCTGATATGGAAACTTCTTGCTCGATATATCTTGCAACTTAGTTCAACTTTTCGTGCTAGATATTTCATGCCTATCTTATTGCTATATTTTCTATATTTTCTCGCATTCACTCATGCATGATCATAGTACATTGCATAAGATGTTAATTACTTTAAGCAAGTCTAGATCGTAGAGATGTAATTCCTACTGAGCGTTCGCTCATCCAGTTTTATTCCAACATTTTTCAGGAAATCAGGTGACTAGCGAGACCGAGACTCACATGGGAGGGGCAAGTGTGCAAGCGAGCTCTGGAAATTAGTGAACCTGAGTCTTTTATCTTTCTTGAGTCTAGCGTGGTGTCTCTTATTTAATTATCTTGTCTAAGTCCATTAGTGCGTCGTCTCCTTTTCTTTCATAGTGATGTAGTGGAGTCTTCAAGTTTTAGAAGTTTAAATTTGTAATAGACTTATATTTGAAATAAAATTTTATTATTGCTCCAAATTATTTGGTCTTATGTGACTACTCTTGATTATTCACGACTGTTTAACTGTCACGTTCCGAGCAAACGACACGTTCCGCTGCTATTGGTTCGGGGCGTGACATCACATGTGACCTCAAACACCTTAGAAAAATCAGGTAAAGCAAGAACAAGTGCCTGGGTCAAAAGCTCCTTAATGTCTTGAAGGACCATGGCTGCAGCCTTAGTCCATATGAATGCCCCCTTCTTAATCTAATTAGTGATCAGGGCAGTGATAGAACTGAAGCCACGAATGAAGCGGCGATAGAACATCGCTAAGCCATGGAAGCTCCGGACATCGTGGAGTGTGCGAGGCTCGGGCCACTCCCTGATGGCCCTAATCTTCTCCAGATCAGCGGAGACTCCATCTCTAGACACAATGAACCCGAGGAAGGTGATCTGATCAGTCATGAAAGCATACTTCTTCGGGTTGACGAATAAGCTCTCTCGCCTCAAAATGACACAGACCTGCCTAACGTGGTCTAAGTGGTCCTCCCTAGTGCGGCTGTAGATAAGAATGTCATCAAAGTAGACGACCAAGAAGACCCCTATCATAGGGCATAAAACCTGGGTCATCAACTGCATGAAGGTACTAGGGGCATTGGACAACCCGAAGGGCATAACCAACCACTCATAAAGACCATCCTTGGTCTTGAATGCTGTCTTCCACTCATCCCCAAGCTTGATCCGTACCTGGTGATAGCCACTACGAAGATCTATCTTTGAAAAGATAGTGGCTCCCGACATCATGTCTAACAAGTCATTCAATCGGGGAATGGGAAAGCGATACTTCATAGTGATCTGGTTGATCACACGGCTATCGACACACATCCTCCATGTGCCATCCTTCTTCGGGGCCAACAATGCGGGAACAACGCAAGGGCTCTTGCTATTCCTAAGAGATCCCCGACTCATCAACTCCTCGACCTGCCTTTGAAGCTCGGCATGGTCTATGTGACTCATCCTGTAGTGGGGGAGGTTGGGCAAGGACGAGCCTGGGATAAGGTCGATCTCATGCTGGATGTCCCTCATAGGCGGAAAGGCCTTCGGGGAGGTCTTCCAGAAAGACATCAGAAAAGTCCTGGAGGATCGCAGCAACCTCTGGGGGGTGCTCATCATCAGACCTAGGAGCGACATCCTTAACTCCTTGAACAACAACGGCAAGGATAGGGCTACCCCCGGTCACCTCTTGCTCCATCTCTCGCGGGCTAATCATCATTAACCTATGGAGTGGGAGGCCTCCTGTGCTAGGAGCAGTGGAAGAGATAGTAGCCCGCGTCGTGGATGAGGTGGAAGGACCAACTGTCCCCTGACTAGGAGGGGTGGAAGTGCTGGGACCGGCTGGTTCTCGGACAGAAGGTGAAGTCCCGTGATCAATGGGGAGGAATTGGGTGTCAATAAATTTTAACAAAACCTTAACAGATTTTAATGAGGAGGTGATTATCAATTGCAAGGCGAACAATATTAAAGCAAGAACTAACGGATGCACTATGCTAATAAGTAATAACAGAATTGGAGGTAGATGATATGGACCAAACCACTCAAGTGACAGCGATTTTTAGGTGGTTCGGATGCAACAACGGTAACCTACGTCCACCCCTCACACACGGTGAGGATTCACACACTATCTTGTAAGAAGTTACAAGATCAACACCACACACACACACACGTGAAGAGTATAGAACTCCCACGAAGGTGCAAGAGCACCGACACACAAGAACGGTGAAGAACAATCAAGTAACTCTCACACACACGGATCTGTCTAGATCCACACACACACAAATGATTGAAAGTTACAAGAAGACACGATTCAGCCCAAACAATAATGGAAGGATAAGAACTAAGAATGAAAACACAAAACAAGCTCCCCCTTAGTGGATGAAGGTGGTATAGGATGAAGCTTGCTCCCAGCTTGATCTCCACTTGATTTGGATGCAGATTTTCCCTTGAAAACTTCAACTCTTGGATGAAGAGTTCCCCAACGGATCACGGTTCACGGCTATAGTACTAGCACCTCCTTCCTTGATAATCTCCCCTTGATCTTCCTTCTTGAAGCCTTAGGGTTTTTGACCCCAATGAGATCTTTTATAGATCTTGGAAGGGCATTAGACAAGCCCCATACCAGATCCACAACTCCTTGATTACTGTCATTAGGCTAAAACAAATGGGTGAAGATTCAACTCCTCGTGCTTGAATTGCAAAGTCAACAATAGGGGCTATCGAACAGTTCGGTCGACCGAAGTCATAGGATCGGTCGACCGAATTTCCGCAGAGTGTTTATTTTTTGTTGCCGAAAATTTTGATCGACCGGACCCTATGCGTCGGTCGACCGCTCTGAGACAGAACTGTGCATTTTTGCTTGATGGAATTTTAGGTCGACCAGTCCATGTGCATTGGTCGACCGAAATTCTACAGGGTTGGGTTTTCTTCGTTTCTGGGAATTCTGGTCGACCGGCCCTAGGGTGTTGGTCGACCGAAATGACCCAGTCTTGCAAAATTGAATTGTTAGCCCAATGAAATTCATCAAAATGACAATGGCTTTAAGTGGATGCTTATTTCTTTGCATTTTGGGGTTTGTTTTGACTTCATTTACTCAATTTGAAACCATTGATTGATTAGAGCGTTTGAGCTTTCCATAAGATATTCAAACCAAAACTTAAACCCTCTTGACTCGTGTTTTGATTGCATTGATACGGCACGGGTTAGAACCTTAATTCTGGGTTTTGTTATCATCAAAATCATTCAAGGAGACTTAACAGAAGGATCCTTCGGCTGCGTGGGATGGAGGGTGATCCTATGGCCCTCGTGGTCGAACGTGCAAGTGTTCGACCGACCTTGGAGGGTGGCATCTCGATCAAATAGCCAAGGCCTAGCTAGGATAATGCTACCTATCTCCATAGGCAACACATCACACCAGCCTCATCATGGTAAGCCTGGAACTGTAGTGGCACCAGACATCTCAGCCTGACCGGGATGGAAGTAGAATCCACCCAAGAAACCCTATAAGGTGCGGGGTGATCTACGGGCATCAAACCCAGACGCTTAACCGTGCCCGTAGAGATGGCATTAATGCAACTCCCGCTATCAATGATCACCTTGCAGGCCTTTCCTCCCAGCTTACAAAATGTATGGAAGATGGTGGTACGACACCAATCGTCACTCACCTGGGGCTGGGTAAGGATGCACCTGACTACTCCCAGCTGTACATCTCCCTGATGTTGGGTACCTGGGGCATCAACTGGTTCTCCCTCCATGAGCTCGTCAAAGAACTCCTCCGCTAAATCCTGATCAGCCTCGTAACTCATCGGCACTAGCTCAGGTGTGGGGTTGCTAGCAAATGGATCAGAGATGACAAGCGACTCCCGAGTGGGACACTTGGCCGAATAGTGGCCAACCCCACCACACCTATAGTAGGTTCCTTGATTCCCAAAGCCTTGAGATGTTCCACCAACCATCGGCCCCTTACCCTTGTCCATAAGACGGATTAGGGGTGTAGGAAGTAGGGGTGGTCGAGTTGGTATGGCGGGTTGGGTAGGTCTAGGGGCAGGGACGGGTGCCTGCTAGGGAGGGGGAGGATCCCTCGGAGGGAGGGGCACCTAGAAACAGCAAGGTCCTGGCGAGGAGGTTCCTAGGGGCGGGCCACAGGCCACCGAGTATAGGAACCAGGCATGGTCCTAGGGTCAGACACACGCGGATATGGGACCCCCTGGCACGGAGTAGGAGCAAACTCCGCCTTAAATTGCTCCACCTCGAGAGCAACCTGGTACGCGTCCTCCAACTTGTCCACCTTACGGCGGAAAAGCTCATCTTGTAGGTGTGGCCGCAGACCACATCAAAATCAAGAGACAGTAAGGGAGCTTTCCTCCGTGGCGTCACATCGTAAAAAGTATTCATCAAACTCGGCGATGTAATCAGAAACGGACCGATCTCCTTGGCTGAGACTCTGCCACTTGTCTAATAGACGCTGGCAGTAGGAGGTAGGGAGGTACTTCTTCCTAAGCTTGGACCTCATCTCATCGCACGTCTCTACCTAGGGCTCCTGACTATGAAATAGTAGGTTCTCCATGTTTCTCCAATAAGTTTGCGCCTACCCTAGCAGTTTCATTTTGGTGAACTTGACCTTCCGGTGGTCCGACATCTCAAACCACTCGAAATATCAGTCCATGCCGGCCTCCCAATCAAGGTACAACTATGGGTCTAAGGACCCGTCAAAAGTGGGAGGGTATGCTCGCACCATCCTAAGGACCCGCTCGCCCTCATCATCCCTTTGTGGTCGGTGACCACGACGGCATCGGCCATCTCCCCCATACTCATTTTCGGACCCGTAGTCCTCAACATCGGGGGCACGTGGCTATCGCTCCTCTACCCTAAGTGGGGCGGGCTGGATAACAGGTGCCGGAGGGGGCACCTGTGGGGCCGGGACAGCTCCGGGGAGCTCCTGGAGGGGGACTCTCTCCACATTTTCCATCCTTCCGACCAGACCTTGGATAGATCAGTCGGAGACCTCAGCACGGTCCTCCATGATTTTGAGACGGCCCTCTATGCGCTCGGTATGCTCCCTACTAATTTGCTCGAACTGATCCATGCGCTCCC